>CM057337.1:993079585-994324313 GCA_030015575.1 Agapanthus africanus
TGGAAACGAGAATTAAATTCTCAAGAAGAAAAGTTGCAAAGAAGAAGATAAGCAAGAGTGGAAGCGCTTCTGAAAAGACCCCTATATTTATAGGATGTGATGGAAAACGTTTCATCTACCCTACTCCCAAGGCAGATCCAACGGTCACAAAAGTGATAGCGTTGCACTCATGTGCAGACACGTGAGAGCAACGCTGTGGGGGCATTTGTTCCCTGATTTAAAATCAGGAAAAGCTTCAGAGGAGGCATCACGTGCTCACACGTGACCAGTGGTCACGTGTTGGCACGTAATGGTTAAGCAGCGGCAAAGAACATAGCGCGGAAGAGGAGTCCCTTCAGAGAGTCGCGTGCTTACACGTGACCAAAGGTCACGTGGCCGCACGTGACTGGCTTTAAAAGCCTTGTTGTTATACAGAATTGAATTCTGAATAACATTGTTTAAATCTTCCCAAAATGGAGAAGAATTATATAAAACCGTTGGATCAAGAATCTGAAGGTGATTAAATATCATCAATTTATGGAAAAATCTTGAACATGGAAAGATTTCCTCTAAATCTCACCGAAATAACAAAAGGAATATCTTTGGATTTAAAATCCAAAGGTGAATAAAATTCACCTAATAATCTAAAGGCCCGGATTAATGATGAAAATAAAATCAAATCTTTCAATGAGAGATTGACTAAACAGATTAATTCTTTTCCTTCTCCTATAAATAAGAGCCAAAGGAGAGAGTTTTGGGATATACAGAGACACAGAGACAGAGAGAGATATAGAGCCTTGGAATCTTGAAAATTCAGAAGGAAGAATTTGATTCTCTGCAAAGAAAAAACCCTAGGTAAGAAAAGAGAGGCTTCAAAACGAGAATTTAATTCTCAAAAGAGTTTAACTTTTCTATAAAGAAAAGAACTTAGTTCTTTCTCTGGTTGAAGATCTGCACAGTGCACATCTCCCCATAGGTTGAGAATTTAATTCTCATCGGGTCGAGATCCTGCCATGCAGATCTAAAACATAGAGGAGGAATTGAGTTCTGAGAATTTAATTCTCTAAAAATATAGGAATTTAATTCATCCAGGATAAAATTAGGGTTTAACCCTATATTATAGGAATTTAATTCCTTCAAAATGGACAGAACTAGGGTTTTACCCTAATTGAGAATTTAATTCTCTTAAACTCACAGAAATTTAATTCCCTTAAAAAGGAAATTAGGGTTTCACCCTATGCCAGAACTTAATTCTTCACATACATGGGAATTTAATTCCTACAGAATGTAAATTAGTGTTTAACCCTATCCAAGAATATAATTCTTCAAAAGAAAATAGGAATTTAATTCCTCTAAAGTTATAGCTAGGGTTTAACCCTATGAAGAATTTAATTCTTAAAGGGGATCTTCAAACATGCAAAGAACCAGGATCACGTGTCCCCACGTGACCCCTGTAAAGATCCACAGAAATAAGGAGGAAAAAGATCAGAGGCAACCCCTCACGTGCCCCACGTGACCCCTGAAGCACACAAAAAAAGAAGCAAACAAGCAAAAGAAATAGAAGCTATGGGCGCTCTCACGTGCTACCACGTGACCCCTTGGCAAAAGCTTTAACCGACAAATACCCAAATTCCCATCACGTGACAGCACGTGATGCTCCAAAGTATTCAATACTTTTGGCAGAACAAAATAAAGGGAATCAAGGCGCTCTCACATGTCCATACGTGACCCCTCTTTCTTTAGTGTTTAACACTAATTTGAGATCTCTGTTTCCAGTGTTTAACACTGATTTTCTTAGTGTTTAACAATAATTTGAAAACTCTGTTTCCAGTGTTTAACACTAATTTTCTTAGTGTTTAACACTAATTTGAAAACTCTGTTTCCAGTATTTAACACTGATTTTCTTAGTGTTTAACATTAATTTGAAAACTCTATTTGCAGTGTTTAACACTGACTTTCTTTAGTGTTTAACACTAATTTGAAAACCTTGTTTCTAGTGTTTAACACTGATTTTTTTTTAGTGTTTTACACTGATTTTTTTTTAGTGTTCCCAGTGTTCAACACTGTTGGTGTTTAGTGTTTAACACTAGCTTTAGCCCAATTGGCTAAGTATCTAGAGGCAAAGCCTCTCCTTCAATGGACCAACAGAGGGCTAATATTCCAAACATGATTGGACTTAGCCCAAGAAGCACATAAGTCTTCAATCCAGACTCAACTGAGCCAATGTGCTCATAACCTAATAAATGGGTCTTGGTTCCAAATTGGACTACAGATCACTTAATCTACTTTGGTTCAAAGGTATATCTCTTCACTCTTTTGATACTTGTCGTTGTAATTCCTCAACGTCTTCAAAGAGATGACGGGTCCCGACAACCACACATTGATACGGACTGTGGGGTCCTTAAACTCATGGACTACGATGTCCTTAACCTTGACCGGGATGTCTTAAATCTAACAACGGACTATGATGTCCTTAACCTTGACCGTGATGTCTTAAAACTAACGCCGGACTATGGAGTCCTTAAATCCTCGGACTATGATGTCCTTAACCTTGACCGCAATGTCTTAAAACTAACATTGGACCGCAATGTCCTTAAACTACCTATTGACCGCAACACCACTAAACTAAACGATAGAGCCCCCCCTAATTGCTCTCTTGTCGGACCTAAACGGTCCCGTTAAGTTGATCTTAGTCTAAAATTAGACTAACGTATCCTTAACAAACGTTTAAGTTGATCTTAGTCTCAAATGAGGCTAACGTATCATTAAACCCAAACCACCAAACCCAAATCTAAGATAATACGGATTTGGACTAGTCCACGCCCTACGGGCGACGACATAACTCAGTCTCCGTATACAATCCACGGGCAACCAAACACAAAACAAACACACACGACACGAAGTGAAATTCTGGAGAAGGAGAAAGTTGTTGCCGCGATGCGGTAGCGTAATTAACTGCAGGGGTTTGCGCCTGCAGGGAAGAGCGTCCCCACAATAAGAAAAAAACCTCAAGCGAGGGGGAATTTGATGAAGTCTACTACATCGGTCGCATCCGTTTAAACCTCCGATACACGGTGCCATGAATCAACTTGGCATCTTCGGAGAGGTGGACGGATAACACCAATTAGCATCTGCCCCGAATCTCAAGCAAGACGTCCCGTCGTCTTGGCCGTCTTTCGGAGGGGAACATAGCTCTTATGCGGGTTAGTTATTTCTTGGATCTTTACTGCTTCCGCTATCTTTTCCAGTTATTGTTCCTGTGTCTATTGGACATGTGATAGATAGATTTAGTAGTTTATTGTTCTTGATATCTGACTAACAGCGTAATGTGACTATGGAAGGATCTTTTCTTGCCATAGGTAGCATGGTTGGCTCTGTAATGACTCTGAAATTTTAGTATGAAAATTCTTCTGTTAAAATACGGAATAGAGTTTCACAGCCTGAGTTGGAGTTATAAATTACTTTTGCTAAAGAACAGCAAGAAAAAACATATAGGTCATTGGTAAAGGCCTTGAACTACTCTGATGTAGCCCTTGTGTTCGATCCCCATCAGACACATTATTTTTTCTGATTTTCTTTTAAACTTTTTGGAAGTCCAAAAGTTTACATGTTCAATGCATAAAAAATTGAAAAGACAGAGAAAACAAACATGTGCACAATGTTGTATATACAGAAAGTAACACGTGGCAAGAATCCACCTGCCTTACCCAACATTTCGACCGCCAAACCTAAGGAAAAACCGGCACCGACGGGTCCCCTGTAGAAAAATGTGCCCGTGCTTTGCACACAACTCCTTTGGCCTACCCCTAACTCCCCTGCACTGTTTGATTACTCTGCAATCAAACAGAGACTCTTCAATTCCTCATTCATCCTCATTTTAATGTATTCTAATTCACCTTTTAATTCCAAAACCATAATTCCACACTATAAATACTATCCCATGCCCTAGCCCTTCCTCATTCTGAAAATTCTGGC
Organism: Agapanthus africanus; assembly: GCA_030015575.1. Classification (NCBI taxonomy): domain Eukaryota; kingdom Viridiplantae; phylum Streptophyta; class Magnoliopsida; order Asparagales; family Amaryllidaceae; genus Agapanthus; species Agapanthus africanus. The sequence continues at coordinate 993,083,540 of CM057337.1, forward strand.
CAAAATTCTCAAAGTTTTCTAAGTACAAAAGGAGTATAAGTAAGTTAGCAAGTAAGTAACTTCCGGCGAAGATTGAAGGTAATCCCTGCATTTCAGCGACACCCTAAAACTTTCTTACCCTTCTTCTACCTCTTCCTAACATAATCAACCAGTAAGTCCTTCCCAATCTCTCTTCTTCCTCTTAAAATTTTTTTTAAAACATGTTGAGAAGTGGAGTTAATACCGACATTTTATTTTAAACCCTTGAAATCATACTTTTTCTTAATCATTGCTCATTTATATTTCTACACCTTACTTGTAAATATAAAACTAACGTTTAGAACAAACCTTCACTTAAGAATATCATGAAACATGACTTTAAATCAACATTTACATTAAAATACCATGAACTTTAGATATGTCATCGTATATTCCTTTGTTTAAACATACCTTTAGAAAACCTCACGGGGTAATGACCTACCCCTCACATACACACATGTTTCCATAGCATGATACCTTTGAGCATATTTTTGGTTACGATTACAATATTTCATCAAAATACCACGTATTATAAAATCGGTTTTCTCTTAAATTGTATTTTAAATTGCTTTACAAATATACCTCTACAACTCTTTTTAGGGGACCAACTATTGGATGGTGCATATTATCACACATCCTTGGGCTAGTAGAGCGAGATGCAGACCTTCTCACGGTGCATTCGGTCTCGAAAAGTTTTAATTACGGTTTTTAAGAAAAACACATTTTCTACTTAAATAAAAATTAATTTTTAATAATTATATAAATATTACCAATCCATATATTTTCAAAATATAATAAAATTACATTTTTTCTAAATATAAAAGAATTACAAGTTTTCACCAAAACACCATAAAGATACCAATAAAAGGCAAGTTTACAATAAAATACCATAAACATTCCAAGCTAAGATATTATCACTAACCTACCTCAAAATGTTAAAATTCACATTCATGGAAATCATTAATAATATAAATAACTTCTCGAGGTTATTTTTAAACTATATTAAGAACATTTTTCATAAAAACCCCTCGAGTTATATAAAACTATATTTAAGGACTTTAGTAAATATAAGTTTAAGCGGGATCAATTCTCTTGAGCCCCAGGTTGCCGAAGAAAAGTGAGTGCTTGCCTATTTAAAGTAGAAAACTTAACGGTGTTATTAATGGTAATTGTCTTGGAAAAAGACACAAATCCCACCGTCCATGTGCAACAGTTACCGATAACTCCCGAAACTAATTCAGGATCTAAATCAGTTATAAGTGTCTGACTTGAATCTGAGTCTAAATCAAATTTGAATCCAAATTCCAAACCTGAATCTAAAACCAAACATGAATACTTGATCTTGAATTCAAACATCAAAATCAAACAGATATACTTGACTATTGATCATGAATCGGAATGCTTGAACTTGATTAAAGCAAAATATGAATATTTGAACACTATGATTTGACTCGAACCATGAATACAACTTAACAGGGATATAAGAATACTTGACATGAATACTTGATACATATATGAACTCTATCCTGTAAACTGATGTATTCATGGATTCGAGCAAGGCTGGTAATTTTAGCTGTAACTTAGCATATACAGGGTGCTGGGGTAGTTCATGCGTGAATCCAACGAAATCTCAGGAGTCCCCCTAGATCATGAATCCATATCTACTAACTCAAGCAAGCTATCATGAGGTCCCGTGTTTCCTTACTCCTGATTTATAGCCTGTTGAGCATGGAAAACTTCAACACTAGGTTGATGTCCCGTTACTAATACTTAATTCGGGCCCGTGGTTTCTTACCCCTGGATTACAGCCTGTTGGGTTCGAGAACACTCTTGAGATTGGTTGAAATTCACCCTTGAACTTACGTTAGATTAGTATACCCAATTAGAGACCTGCTAAGACACTTACATTCACTACAAGTTCACTATATCTACACTACACGGCCAGACTATACTTCTATGCTAATGTTACCTTGCCATGCTTATAAACATATTGTCATACTAATAATACCTTACCAATAGAACTACATGTACCTGGAATTTCCATGCTTACAGTAATTGACATGTTAAATAATATATCTCCTAGTCTATTGTTTCATGATATAAGTTTTATTTATCATTATACTTTTATACTTCACTTCAATTCTTTGGGACTTACCGAGCGAAAGTTCGCTGACGGAAAATCCATTCTTCTTTGTTTTTCTTGGAATGTTCTTCAGATTCTATGGAGACCGGGGAGGCAGACACCACAGAGGAAGAGCACAATCAGATCACAATCCAGACCTAGACCAGATATCTTCTTCTCAGTTTATGTATGCCACTTGTTTATGCATTACTTTTCTTGTATTTTCTTTCAGTTGAAATCATGTATTGTAAATGAATCAAATTGAAAGTAAATAAAGTTGTTGAAGTTTTAATCTCATGCTTATTTCTTGTCATTTTATATTGCTTATTTTGCGCTTAGCGTATTTATTCCAGGAAATGATCTTCTCGAAATAAATACGTCGCGGGCCTGCCACGTCACCGTTTTCGTCTACTGGGAAGCGGGGCGTGACAGGTTTTGTTGGTGGCCTATGCAGGTCCGTTTTGCATGAAGTCATAAGCAATATATAACAAGAAATATGAGATTCATCAACTTTACATTCCTTGCAATTCAATTTCCTTTGAATCTATCCTAATCTTTCTTCTCTATCTAAGATGATAGATTCTCCCAGAAACCCTAGCACCAACGATGGAAGTACACTACCGCCACCTATCCTTACCGTCCTAACACCTCCACCTACTATAACCACTCCACTCACAGAACAGACGATACTTCTGAAGGCTATTAAAAGCTTACTTGAGGGTCAGCATGCTCAAAGCATGATTTTGCAGGAGCAGACTGCTCCCCTTCAACAGAGTTTCACCCGCTATGAAGCAGAAGCACCGGGAGTGAAACAATTTCGGGAGTTACACCCGAAGAAATTTTCAGGGAAGGAGAAACCACATGAGGCTGAGGAATAGGCACAGAGCATTGAAGACGACTTAGCCGCAGCTCAAGTTTCAGAAGCGGCTTGGGTAAGAATAACCAAACTCTAGCTCATCGACAATACCAAAGTCTGGTGGAAGGTTGGGGAAAAGCGCCTTGAGCAGCCAATCGAGTATAAGAACTTTCGTGATCTTTTTGATACCAAGTATTTTTCAGAAACCGCGCAGTTCGAGATGGAACAGATATTCATCCACCTGCAACAAAGATCCATGTAGAATATGTCAGTGGATGAGTACGATACTGAATTCACCATGCTCAGCAGATTTGCCGCCCATCTAATTCCTACTGCAGAAATCAAAGTTAGGCACTTCCAATAAGGATTAGACCATGAGATTCAAGCTGCCCTAGCAACAGGGGAATACCTGACACATGAAGCAGCTTTGAAGTCAGCTCATCGCTATGAAGCTGTCATTAAGAAGAAGGGAAGGCCACCGTTGGTCGGTATGAAATGTCCCATCCATCAAATTGCTGGAGGAGCCTCTTCTAGGACACCTCTCCCAGCGCCGGCTATGCGGCCAGGAGGATCATTTTTTGAGACTAAACCGAACTTCTGCATCTATTGTAAGAAGACCGGACACCAAGTCAAGAATTGCCATCGAGCAAATGGTCTTTGTCTGATATGTGGATCATCATCACACACTATAGGAACTTTCCCACACAACCGAACTGGCCCAATTCCCGCAACTAGACCAGCTATCCAAGCTCCACCTACTCGGTTAGCTCTTCCTGCACCACCTCTACATGGACCACCTTTACCACGTCAGCCATCGATGTACCAGCATGCATAGAGAAATGTGCAGAGGCGGTAGGCTTTCACCTTAGTGGCCGTGGAAGTTGAAGCTATGGGTCAAAGTAACCCTGGTAAACCCTCCCAGCTTTTTTCAGCCTTCAAATTCTTTCATCCTTTCGTCCTTTCAAACATTTTCAGATACTTCCGGCATAATATCAGTAGTTCTTTCACCACCGATATGATCTAATTTTTCTTGAATCTGTAACAACTTCCTTGAATAAATTTCGAGGACGAAATTTTTATAAGGAGGGTAGAATATAACGACTCTGAAATTTTAGTACGAAAATTCTTCTATTAAAATACAGAATATAGTTTCACAGCCTGAGTTGGAATTATAAGTTACTTTTGCTAAAGAACAGCAAGAAACAACTTGTAGCTCACTGGTAAAGCTCTTGCACTGCTGTGACGTAGCCCTTGTGTTCGATCCCCATCAGATACATTATTTTTTCTGATTTTCTTTTAAACTTTTTGGAAGTCCAAATGTTTACACGTGCAATACACATAAAATTGAAAAGACAGAGAAAAAATCATGTGCACAATGTTGTATATACAAAGAGTAACACGTGGCAAGAATCCACCGGCCTTACCCTACAATTTGACAGGCCAAACCCCAGGAAAAACCGGCGCCGACGAGTCCCCTGTAACAAAATGTGCCCATGCTTTGCACATAAGTCCTTTGTCCTACTCCTAACTCCCCCACACTGTTTGATTATTTTGCAATCAAACAGAGACTCTTCAATTCCCCATTTATCCTCATTTTAATGCATTTTAATTCACTCTTTTAATCCCAAAACCCTAATTCCCCACTATAAATACTACCCCATGTCCTAGCCCTTCCTCATTCTGAAAATTATAACCAAAATTCTTAAAGTTTTCTAAGTACAAGAGGAGTATAAGTGGAGTTAGCAAGCAAGCAACTTCCGACGAAGATCGAAGTTAATCCCGGCATTTCCGCGACACCCCAAAGCTTTCCTACCCTTCTTCTACCTCTTCCTAACATAATCAACCGGTAAGTCCCTCCCAATCTCTCTTCTTCCTCTTTAATTTTTTTTTCAAAACATGTCGAGAAGTGGAGTTAATGCCGACATTTTATTCTAAACCGTTGAAATCATACTTTTTCTTAATCATTGTTCATTCATATTTCTAAACCTTACTTGTTAATATAAAATTAATGTTTAGAACAAACCTTCACTCAAGAATATCATGAAACATGACTTTAAATCAACTTTTACATTAAAATACCATGAATTTTAGATATGTCATCTTATATTCCTTTGTTTAAACATACCTTTAGAAAACCTCACGGGGTAATGACCTATCCCTCACACACACACATGTTTCCAAAGCATGATACATTTGAGCATATTTTTGGTTACGATTACAATATTTCATCAAAATACCACGTATTATAAAAAAGGTTTTCTCTTAAATTGTATGTTAAATTGCTTTACAAATATACCTCTACAACTCTCTTTAGGGGACCCACTATTGGATGATGCAGATTATCACACATATTTGGGCTAGTAGAGCGAGATGCAGACCTCCTCACGGAGCATTCGGTCTCGAAAAGTTTTAATTATGGTTTTTAAGAAAAACACATTTTCTACTTAAATAAAAATTAATTTTTAATAATTATATAAATATTACCAATCCATATATTTTCAAAATATAATAAAATTACATTTTTTCTAAAGATAAAAGAATTACAAGTTTTCACCAAAATACCATCAAGATACCAATAAAAGACAAGTTTACAATAAAATACCATAAACTTTCCAAACTAAGATATTATCACTAACCTACCTCAAAACCTTAAAATTCACTTTCATGGAAACCCATAATAATATAAATAACTTATCGAGGTTATTTTTAAACTATATTACGAATATTTTTCATAAAACCCCCTCGAGTTATATAAAACTATATTTAAGGACTTTAGTAAATATAAGTTTAAGCGGGATCAATTCTCTTGAGCCCCAGGGAGCTGGAGAAAAGTGAGTGCTTGCCTATTTAAGGTAGAAAACGTAACGGTGTTATCAATGGTAATTGTCTTGGAAAAAGATACAAATCCTGCCGTCCATGTGCAGCAGTTACCGATAACTTCCGAACCTAATTCAGGATCTAAATCAGTTATAAGTGGCTGACTCGAGTCTGAGTAGGCATGAATACTTGATCTTGAATTCAAACATCAAAAGCAAACATGTATACTTTACTATTGATCATGAATCGGAATAGTTGAACTTGATTAAAGCAAAATATGAATATTTGAACACTATGACTTGACTCGAACCATGAATACAACTTGACATGGATACAAGAATACTTGACATGAATACTTGATACATATATGAACTCTATCTTGCAAACTGATGTATTCATGGATTCGAGCAAGGTGGGTAATTTTAGCTGTAACTTAGCATATACGGAGTGCTGGGGTAGTTCATGCATGAATCCAACGAAATCTCAGGAGTCCCCCAAGATCATGAATCCATGTCTACTAACTCAAGCAAGCTATCCATTACTACAATAAGGGGTTGCCCCTACGGATGAAGGCATCCGTAGGGCCAACATTTTATTGCCCCTATGGATTATTCCGTAGGTCCCCATGGTTTTCCCTACGGTGCTCTACGTTTTAATTTAAAAATATTAAAAAGTAATTTGCCCTTTGGCCCTACGGTGCCGCAAACGAAGGCCCTACGGTTAAGTCTGTAGGGGTATATATATATATGTGTTATTAATAAATAAAAAGCAAAGAAAAGTCCTCGTTACAAAAAATTCCTCTCTCTCACTCGATCTCCCGCTCGTGCCTCTCGTCTCCGCCTCGTCGCCACCGCCCTCCGCCCGTAGCCCGACACCGCTCTCGATCTCCCGAAATATTCTCGTTGCCACCGCCCGCGACTCGTCGCCACCACACGCGACTCGTCGCCGATTGCGTCGTCGACCACCGGTCTCCTCCATCGCCGGCCTAGCTACAGGTTAGTAAATCTCAAATTTTTACTTCTAATAATGCTTTTATTTATAATTTTGATGAGTAATGGGTTGTTACTTGGGCTAGGGTTCAGGGTTCGGTTAGGGTTAGGGTTAGGGTTAGTGTTCAGTTTAGGATAGGGTTAGGGTTAGGATTAGGGGTAGGGTTCGGTTCAGTTAGGGTTCGGGTTAATTAGTTGGGGTTGGGGTTAGGGTTAGGGTCTGGGTCAATTAGTTAGGGTTAGGGTTATGGTCAATTAGTTGGGGTTAGGGTAATTAGGGTTAGGGTTAATTAGTTGGGGTTAGGGTTGGGGTTAGGGTTAATTAGTTGGGGTTAGGGTTAGGGTTAGGGTTAGGGTCAGTGTATGGTTAGGGTTAAGGTTCAGGGTATGGTTAGGGTTAGGGTTCAGGGTTAGGGTTTGGTTCAGGTTTAGGGTTAGAGGCTAGGGTTAATTTAGCTTAATTAGTAATAATTTGAAAGGGTTAAGGTGTTGATTAGGGTTAATTAGGTTAATTTGGGTAAATTGGGTTGATTACGGTTAATTAAGTTAATTTGGGTAAATTGGGTTAAGTTTGGATTAATTAGGGATAATTTGTGTTAGGGTAACGATTATGGTTAATTGTGGTTAATTAAGTTAATTTGGGTTATTTAGGGTTAGGGTTTAGGGTGTAGTAGGATACACGATGATAACGTAAACGTACAACTTTACCGTAAACGCAAGAAAAATTTACCCTAAACATGAAATTTCGAACCCTTAATAACGAAACGTAAACGTAAAACCTATTCATGTTAAATGTTTAAGTTAAAACCAATATATGATACTCGATGATAATATGAAACTTTCATATTTTCATCGATACTCATATATGAAACTCAAAGCGCCACCTAGTCCCCGTCTATCGGTTAACATACGTTCGATGTTCATCGTGACATATAGCTATACGAAAGTTATTAAATATCGGACGGTATAGCTCGGTACTAACAACCGTCGTATAGTCTATGTGACGAGAAGATTCAATCGTATGATAACCGATTGATTTTTCCCGTGTGGACAAGTTAGGAATGTATAAAGCAAACACCTGCATTCACCTGTGTTTTCATCCGTTTCGAGTTATTTCGTCGGTACTTTTCCGCTGGTTCTCCGTGTACAAAGATAGATTAGATGTTCATTTCAACATTGTTTCATAGGTTTGAAAATGATTATCTATTCTATTACAGTGTACTCGGAGAACAGCGGGGAGGTGCTGCCAAAATTTACTCGAAACGGTTGAAAGCACAAGCGAATGGGTGTCTGTTCTATACATTCTTAATGGAATAGAAGCCTTACCCCCGATAGTTGAAACACACACATACAACACGAATACACAACAAACGCACACACAACATATACACACTAACAACTCTATACTTAAGTAAAATCATAAATTGAAACACACATATATAGAATACAACTCATACATGAGTATCCTCAAATCTAACTTTGATTATCGATAATTTATTCTTTTCAACGATAAACGCACACACAAAGCATACACACGGATTTTCTCCTTTGTCAGTAACCATCCCGTTCTTAGATTTCTCAATATAGTCATCATAACCTACAATTTATATGTTATACAGTCTAACATGGCCCATGAGTACATCCGAGTTAAGGACTGGATATATATGGATTGGCAACAACGTATGCAACCTAATTTTGTCGTAGGAGTTGCTGCTTTTATTGAATTTGCACGCGTACATAATAAGATCGTGATAGAGAAGATTCTCTGCCCGTGCGATAGATATGTGAATAAGTACTGGCAGAAGGTAGAATTTGCAGAGCTTCATATCGTTAAACATGGTTTTACTAGACTTTATACAACTTGGCTATATCACGGGGAAGGAGAAGAACACAGTAATGCGGCAGAAGAAGAAGGAGAAGACGGTAATGCGGCAGAAGAAGAAGACGGTAATTTCTTTTCAGGAGAAGAAATGGAGGATATGGTAGAAGTTGCCCTAGGTGAATCTATTCGTACAGAAGATGACATTCCTTCCAGTCAAGGGCCGCGTGCGGATAAGTATGAAAATTTCATGAATGATGCTAGAAAACCAATTTATGAGAATGCAAAGTTTTCCACTCTCTCATAGTTCGTCCAACTTTTCCAGATTAAGTGCCTAAATGGATGGAGCAATAAGTCATTCACAATGCTTCTTTCATTCTTGAAAGATTCTATGCCCCTGGGAAATAACTTGCCCGACAGCTGGTATGGAACCCAGTAGATGATGTCTGATTTGGGCCTGAAATGTGAGAAGATTCAAGCATGTCCTAAAAATTGCGTGTTGTACCGGAAAGAGAATTTAGATTTGAAAGAGTGTCCAACATGCGGAGAGGCTAGGTATAAGACGAAAAATTCTGATAAGAAGCCCGATATACCTGTCAAGATAGCACGATATTTTCTCATAACACAGAGGCTGCAGAGGCTATTCAGGTCAAGAAAACAGCCGAGGCAATGATTTGGCATCACCGTGCTCCTCCAAGTGAAGATGGAAAAATGAGTCGTCCAAGAGATTCACCGGCATGGAAGGATTTCGATAGGAGGCACGAAATATTCAGTAGCGATCCTCGCAATGTCAGGCTCGGACTCGCTAGTGATGGCTTCTGCCCATTCAACTATATGGATGGAAGCCACAGCACATGGCCCGTTGTAATGATAGTTTATAATCTGTCACCTTGGTTGGCTATGGACCAATCATACTTTATGATGTCTCTTCTTATCGACGGACCAAACTCACTGGGAAACAATATCGACGTCTATCTCCGACCTCTGATCGAGGAGTTAAAATCTTTATTCATTGATGGTGTAAAGACTTACGATGCAAACACAATACAACCTTCATACTGCGTGCGATTTTAATGTTGACAATTAATGACTTTCCTGCGTATGGAATGCTATCAGGTTGGTCCGTATATGGTCACAAAGCATGTCCTTATTTCCATCAACATACAACATCAAAATTCTTGAATTTTAGCAGGAAGGTTTGTTATTGTGGCCATCGACGTTTCATGCCTCTAGACCACTCCTACAGGTTAGACGCTATTCACTTTGATGGTCATCAGGAGCTTCTTAGACCTCCAGCCCCATTATCCGAAGAGGACGTGACTGCTCAGTGGGATGGTTACAATAATGTGTCCTTCGGGATGGATCCGACAAAACAGGTCAAACCATCATTCTGGAACAAGTTAAGTATTTTCTTCGAGCTTCCATACTGATTAACAAATTTAGTGCGTCATTGTCTGGATGTCATGAACACAGAGAAGGGAGTATCCGAGCACATACTCAACTTGCTTCTTTATAATGACGGGAAATCGAAAGACAAGCTCAATGCTCGGATGGATCTACAGGACTGGAAAATTAGAAGTGAAATTGCATCCTAAATCGGTAGCGGGTAAACCAGGCAAGTTTGTACTTCCCAATGACGGGTATCATATGTCACAACCATAGAAGAAAAGATTCCTGCAGGTGTTGCATGATTTGAAAGTTTCCACAGGTTTCTCAGGATCATTCAGCAAGACGATAAAAATTGTGAAAGGCAAGGTTGATGGGCTGAAAAGTCATGATCACCATGTTATTATGGATCACCTTCTCCCATTAGCCCTTAGGACTTCTATTCCCGAATCGGTTGGTCTAGTAATCAATGACCTATATTGTTTTTTCAGAGAATTATGCGCTAAAACACTGGATGTTGTGACGCTGGAGAAACTAGAAAATTCTATTTCGTTGATACTGTGCAAGTTTGAGCGTATTTTTCCACCGTCATTCTTCGATATCATAATACATCTGACGGTTCAACTTGCAACTGAGGCTAAGTTAGCCGGACCGGTAAAATATCGATGGATGTATCCCGTCGAGAGGTACGTAGAATTTTTCGTTTCGCGCAATTTGTAAAATTATTGTTGTCTTGTATGCCCGTATTTATTTATTTAACATATTTTTCTATAGGTACCTCTACACTCTTAAAAAGTATATACGCAATAGAAATCGACCAAAGGGTTCTATCATGCACGGTTATCTTCTAGATGAAGCAACCACATTTTGTTCCCGCTATCTGGACGAGAACATTGAGACGAGACTTAACCGGCCTCGAAGAATTCAGGACGGGCCATATGGTAAAGCCAATTATAAGAGGGTAGACACTATGTTTATCAACAAGATATACCGGTTTATCCTCCTCAATAGACATATCTACCTGGATTTCATCATCGATAATATGTTATTCGAATAACTGATTGGAACGATGAACGATTGGAAAAATATCATCAGAATAATTTTTGCGACTGGGTTGCAGATCATGTAAGTTATTCTAATAACATATTATTGCTATCAGTTTTAATCTATACTTATATCGTTATGTATTTGTCGTAAAATTTGTTTTGTTAGATCCATGATCTGAACTTGTCTGCATCATTACAGAGTGATTCAAGATGTTTAGCTCTGTTTCCTAGTATGGAGCTTGCATATTATAAATGATTCGATGTCCTTGGATACAAATTGGAAGTTAAGGACATAGAAACATCTAGAACAACTCAGAATAGTGGGATTGCGACGGTAGGATCGGATGGTGTGATTTTTTATGGATACTTAAATTGTATACTTGGCATCCAATATCCCGGACGATCAGAACCGTTTTACATATTTCAGTATACTTGGTACGATACACGAACCGATACGGATAAGTGGAGAAGCAATCTCAGGACTTGGAAAGATGAATATGGATTGACCAGTGTGAACACACATCGATTTTACGGTCAGGAAGATCCGTTTATCTTTCCGAACCAAGCGTTCCAAGTATACTACTCACAGTGTTTGAAGTATCAGGGATGGAGTGTCGTATGCCGTTTGAAACCCAGGGATGTTTACGATGTCTCAGAATTCAAGGACAGCGATGAGGATGAAGAAGAGAGAAGCTTAGAGTGCTCCGACCGTATGTTTCGAAAGACGGGTTATCTTCGGCTGATCATGAAATTATATGGGTTAGAAATGATATTGATGATGAAATCCAGGTAGATATGTCTAATGCGTCCACGAAACGAAAAAGGTTATCAGTAGTGTTATATTATTACTTCACATTTTACTTTCTATACATATATAGCATGCATATGTAATGATTGTCTAATGCGTCCACGAACCGTTTTATCTAGATTTGATGACGATGACGAGAGCAGTGAAGGGCGGCAGGAGCTCCAGCCGCGGCACCGGCAGAGGCAGAGGCAGAGGCAGAGCGATTCTGCTGCCCGGAGAGCTGCATAGGGAGCTTCAGAGGGCCGGTCTTACACCCCGATCGGAGACCTCTTCGGATGCCTCCTTCCGTGTGGAATTTGCCACACCTCCAGGTATATTGCACGCATATTCATTTTGAATGTAATATTATAGATATACATGCATATTCATGTCAAAATTACTTACATAGTCAATGTTTAATTGTCTAGCTGTTGGTGGTGCGTCCACATCAGGGACAGAGGCCACTCCCGCACCTCCAGGTATGTTGCACGCATATTCATTTTGAATGTAATATTATAGATATACATGTATATTCATGTCAAAATTACTTACATAGTCAATGTTTGATTGTCTAGCTGTTGGTGGTGCGTCCACATCAGGGACAGAGGCCACTCCCGCACCTCCAGGTATGTTGCACGCATATTTATTTTGAATGTAATATTATAGATATACATGCATATTCATGTCAAAATTACTTACATAGTCAATGTTTGATTGTCTAGCTGTTGGTGGTGCGTCCACATCAGGGACAGAGGCCACTCCCGCACCTCCAAGTATGTTGCACGCATATTCATTTTGAATATAATATTATAGATATACATGCATATTCATGTCAAAAATTACTTACATAGTCAATATTTGATTGTCTAGCTGTTGGTGGTGCGTCCACATCAGGAACAAAGGCCACTCCCGCACCTCCAGGTATGTTGCACGCATATTCATTTTGAATGTAATATTATAGATATACATGCATATTCATGTCAAAATTACTTACATATTCAATGTTTGATTGTCTAGCTGTTGGTGGTGCGTCCACATCAGGGACAGAGGCCACTCCCGCCCCTTCAGGTATGTTTATATATCATATAGTGTATGTATATTTATTTAGAATGCTATATCATATATATACATACATTCTTTTTTCTTTTACGTACTTACATCTCGGGCTGTAGGTGGTGCCTCCACATCTCGGGCAGAGGCCACCACCGCATCTGCGGGTCTGTTTATATATCCTATAGTGTAAACATGTTGATTTAGAATGTTATATTATTGATATACACATTCTTTTTGCAATTACTTATATAGTCAATGTTTGATTGTCTAATTATAGGTGGTGCATCCACGTCTGGTGCAGGGTTCACTTCCGTCACTTCCATACCCTCCGCTCAGTCTGCAGGTTTGTATTAATAAATATAAAATATTTATTCATTTTACATATCCTTTAAGAATAAACATGAACTTCATGTAATTTTATCGATATTTATTTTCTAGTTGGAGATGTGTCCACGTCCGGGTCACCGGCTGTTCCTCACCGGAGAAACTATCGTCCCACTCGTGCTGCTGCCCGGGCCCAGGCTCGTGCTTCTATCGCCGGAGGTATATATCTCACTTCAATTTTCGTTAAACCTTGATTTTTTAATACCATTTTGTCTTAATATTTATTGTCTTGATATTTCTTGTAGATGCAGGGCATCCCCATCCTGAGAGGGGGACTCGAGGCCCGAATCAGTCCCACAGGCTGAGGACCGATAGAGCTAGGGGGAGGCAGCATTCCCCCTCTTCTTTACCCCTGATTATCGCTATACCGACGATTATGCCGAGAGGTTCGGCCAGTATATGGGAGATGATAGCCGCCTCGTGAAGAAGTATCCACTTCACGTCGAGTGGGGCGACCAGCACCGGCGCTCATTTGCCCTCTTCTGGGATCAGGCTCGGGTATTAATATATAGTTTCATTTGACTTACCCAATATATTTATTATTATTTAACACTTGCAATTTAATAACATTGTTTTTTTTGTATTTGCAGTTGGATTACGACTTTCAGCCTGTACCCGACCCTGATCACCCTGAGAGAGTGCTCGATCTTCACGCTCTGTACCATGGCCTGATGAAGAACATGCAATCAAAGGTCCGATACAATAGGAACGAGCTGAAGATCGACTGCTATTCCCTATGGATGGCGACCCCCGAGGCAGAGAGACCGTCTCTCCTACATACTCCGGCCTTTGCGAGAGTCGACGTAGATACATGGCCTCTTTTGTGCCAATATTTCGACTCTCAGTGCAAACAGGTTTGTATTTTAAATATAATTCATTATTTAGTATATAATTTATTCTTTTGTATTGCTTAATTAGAAAACTAAATCTGAATGTGATGTGTAGAAATAGGCCGATCAAAATAAAGAGAATAGGAAGTCGGCGAAGAGGGGTCACCCCACTTATACAGGTGACTCGAGGAATATTACTCGTGCCATAGAGTTATCGGTAAATTACAATAGACCTACTGTGATATAATGTAATATTAAGAGTTATTTTATAATATATGTAAATTTTTCGCGAATTGCAAAGAGCTCAGACCCTGGCGCAAGGTGGTACACCGAGCGTGCTGTCCGCGTATCTTGCCGTCCACGGCACCTCGACAGATCCTTCCACGGGCGAGCTTCGATTCCCTGACACCGCTACCCAGGAGTATTGCGTAAGTGTTAATAATTATTCTAACAGGTTTGAAATTTTTGATTTGAAAAGTTCAAATTTAAATGATATACTTATATTTTAATGGTTAATGTGGGTGTAGGAGAGGGTGGTGGAGCAGGCGGAGGCATCGGGGATAGATTTTACTGGACAGAACGATCCGATGCTGCTGACCCCAGTTCTAGACGCCACACGCGGAGGGCACCACGGAGGTTGGGAGAGAGGCCGGGGACTGGGTCCTAGCAAGGCCCATAAGAGGTTGGACTCTACTCCGGCGGTTACTTCCCTTACCCCTCATGAGCGACATCTAGAGCAAGATGTTGCCACTTCGAAGACCACCGTCCAGGAGTTGAAGGAGATGATGGTATGTATACTACTTAATAGTAAAATATTATATCATATTATAGATAGTAACATATCCAATATTAGTAGCCTGAGCTTATTTGGTTGTAGACTTAACTTTGATTAACCTTAGATTGGGGTTTCACAATAACCTGATAATGGAACTAATTCGAATAATACACAGTTCTTACTCATTTATTACGCACAAAATTGAACAGATGCGACAGGGTACTTCGGCTGCAGATCCACATGCACCTCTTTCGGCTGCGGCTCCGCAAGCCGCTACCTCGGCTGCGGTTGCGCAGACCACTCCTGCAGCTCCACAGCCCGCTCAGACTCCTGCACAGTCCGCTCTTTCATTGGTCGAGTTTTTGACGACTCAGGGCTGCACCGAGGAGCAGATGCGCCAGATTACGTCGAATATCAGAGGTGGAGGAGCTGGACCAAGCTAGGGTAGCTTTATTTATATTTTTGAGAATGTAAATACTTATCTGATACATATTGTATAAATTTTGGACGATAATGGTTGGTGGTTGTTTATGAACGATCATTTATCCCGATATCGTATTCTGTGCGTCTATTTCTATTATATATTATGTGTGACATGGTTGATTATGAATATTTCTGTATTATGTCTATTTCTATTATATTTATCCTGATATCGTATAATGTATATATTATTGTGCACAGGGCGGGTTAAAAATAAGAAGCCCTTTTTAAAAAAAACATGATATTATGTCCCTACGGATTAGGCCGTAGGGCCATCAGTTGCACCTACGGATTAATCCGTAGGTCCAATGTTTGCCCCTACATATTTATCCGTAGGGACAAAATATCAGGATAACTGATATTTTACCCTTATGGACTCAGTAACAGGAGTTACACACTTGCCCCTACGGATACACCCGTAGGGGCTTATATGTAGACCTACGACTAACTCTGTAGGGGCTGGAAGATGCCCCTACAGATAGCACCGGAGGGGCAAGTATTTTATTTTATTAACCACTAAATTAAATAAATATTTTGTCCCTACAGAATACACCGTAGGTACATAGTCCCCTACGCATTAAACCGTAAGGGAAAGTTTTACACCGTAGGGGCATGTTCAGGGCGAAGACTTGCACCTGCGGCCATTGCACCTACGGAGAATTTTCTATCCCCTGTGGATAGGGGCAGTGCTTTGCCCCTACGGATAAATCCGTGGGGGCAACCCCTTATTGTAGTAGTGATCATGAGGGCTCGTGTTTTCTTTCTCCTGGATTATATCCTGTTGAGTTTTGAATACTTCAACACTAGGTTGAAGTTCCGTTACTAACACTTGATTCGGGTCTGTGGTTCCTTACCTATGGTTACAGCCTGTTGGGTTCGAGAACACTCTTAAAATTGGTTGATATTCACCCTTGAACTTACGTTAAATTAGTATACCCAATTAGAGACCTGCTAAGACACTAACATTCACTGCATGTTCACTATACCTACATTACACTGCCAGACAATACTGCTATGCTAATGTTATTTTGCCATGCTTATAAACATATTATTATACTCATGATACCTTACCAATAGAACTACATGTACCTGGAATTGCCATGCTTACAGTAATTGACATGTTAAATAATATATCTCCTAGTCCATTGTTTCATGATATACGTTTTATTTATCATTATACTTTTATACTTCACTTCAATTCTTTAGGACTTACCGAGCGAAAGTTCGCTGACGGAAATTCCATTCTTCTTTGTTTTTCTTGGAATGTTCGTCAGATTCTGTGGAGACCTAGGAGGCTGACACCACAGAGGAAGAGCACGATCAGATCGCGATTCATACCTAGAACAGATATCTTCTTCTCATTTTATGTATGATACTTGTTTAATCATTATTTTTCTAGTATTTTCTTTCAGTTGAAATCATGTATTGTAAATGAATCAAGTTGAATGTAAATAAAGTTGTTGAATTTTTAATCTCATGCTTATTTCTTGTCATTTTATATTGCTTATTTTGCACTTAGCGTATTTATTCCGAGAAATAACCTTCTCGAAATAAATATGTCGTGGGCCTGCCACATCACCGTTTCTGTCTAGTGGGAAGCGGGGCATGACAGGTTTTGTTGGTGGCCCATGCAGGTCCATTCTGCATGAAGTCATAAGCAATATATAACAAGAAATATGAGATTCAACAACTTTACATTCCTTGCAATTCAATTTCCGTTGAATCTATCCTAATATTTCTTCTCTATCTAAGATGATGGATTCTCCGAGCAACCCTAGCACCAATGATGGAAGTACACCACCACCTCCTATCCTTACCATCCTACCACCTCCACCTACCATAACCGCTCCACTCACAGAACAGACGATACTTCTGGAGGCTATTGACAACTTACTTGAGAGTCAGCAGGCTCAAAGCACGATTTTGTAGGAGCAGACTGCTCTCCTTCAACAGAGTTTCACCCGCTCTGAAGCAGAAGCACCGGGAGTGAAACAATTTCGGGCGTTACACCCGAAGAACTTCTCAGGGAAGGAGAAACCACTTAAGACTGAAGAATGAGCACAGAGCATTGAAGACGACCTAGCCGCAGCTCAAGTTCCAGAAGTGGCTAGGGTCAGAATATCCAAATTCCAGCTCACCGATAATGCCAGAGTCTGGTGGAAGGCCGAGGAAACTGCCTTGAGCAGCCTATCGAGTGGAAGACCTTTCGTGGTCTCTTTGATGCCAAGTATTTTCCAGAAACTGCGCACTTCGAGATGGAACAGAAATTCATCCACCTGCAACAATGATCCATGTGGGATAAGTCAGTGGATGAGCACGATGCTGAATTCACCATGCTAAGCAGATTCATCGCCTATCTAAATCCTACTGTAGAAATCAAAGCCAGGCGCTTCCAGTAAGGATTAGACCCTGAGATTCAAGCTTCCCTAGCAACGGGGGAATACCTGACACAAGAAGCAGCTTTGAAGTCAGGCCGTCGCTATGAAATTGTCATTAAGAAGAAGCGAAAGCCACCGTTGGTTGATATGAAACGTCCCGCCATCAGATTGCTGGAGGAGCCTCTTCTTGGCCAACTCTCCCAGTGCTGGCTATACGGCCAGGAGGATCTGTAACATTTCAGAAAATAAAATATTATTTTTGGAAATTTAAATAATTAAAATTATAAATATTATGAATATTTTAATGTATGGGGATTAGTTTTAATGAAATGGTATAATTATATACCGATAGTTTTGAAAATATTTGGAAAATTTATAAGAATTATTAATTTTGAAAGTGTTTAGTTGATTTAGACATTTTATAAATTATTACATAATTATTTGTATACGAGTTTAATACTAAACTCGATTAGCATTTCACTAATTATGCATTAATCTAGTTTATGTGTTATGCATGCAACAAAAAATGTTGCATAACACTTGTTACATTAAATTGAACCATGGCATTCTTTTATTTTTAAATGGTTTTTGTTTTGATTTGAAAAGAAAAGAAAAGAGAAGATATTTAGTTGAGAGAGAGAATGATGGGACATGTATCATGGCATGTGGGGGGGAGAGAAAGATGGGTTATTCTCACCATGGTTCACTCTTTATCTCCTTCACTCTCAATTGTTTTTCTCCTCCACCTTCATCACCTCCCTCCACCTCCTCTCTACCACCCACAAACACCACCAAAACCTAACCAAAACCATATACTTCCTTCACAAAAAATGATCCCAACCACATTACAAAGCACTTGGATGGATCAAGTCAAGACTTTGAAGGCTTTGGGCAACTCAAGAAAATTCTTGAGTTGCCAAATAAGGTATAATCCTACACCATTAGTTTAGAATCTTGTTTTCCTCATATCTTATTGTAGTTTAGAACAAAACTATTGAGATTTAGTGATCTTTGGAAATTCCAAGAGAAGGTTTAGGGGATTTTATGAATTAAAAATGTGCAATTGAGGTATAATTAGTGACCACAACCCCTGTAGTGTTAATACTATGGACAAAACCAGAATATAAACCCCAAATCTTGAACTTTAGATTTGCCGATATCGGGTTTTTGTAGGAATTGTGATGACTTATTAGGATCTTCTATGACCCGGAGACCCTGAAAAATATTTTGCAGATATAGTGAGATGTGCAGACCACTAGGAAGCTACCCTAGAAACCCAAGCCCAAGCCTTCATATTTTGGCCGCCGTTTTATTCGATTTGGCTGTAATTTGCGGCCCAATTTTTGAGTTAGGGTCTGAAACTTAGTCTATAGCTCACTTTTTAGATAACTAGACCTACCCTGTATGAAAAAAGTCTAATTTTACATTAATAAAAATCTAGAGTCGTTTTACTTGATTTCTGGCGATATTTTGCGACTTTTGAAACTTGGTTTTTAGGTATTTTAGCTTTGACTCGGTCATTTGACATTTTTACATCAACGTCAGGTGTTGTTTGGTTGTTCTTACATACGTGGACCATAGGTTCTAACATATGTATGTTTCGTTTACCACATCGGTTTCTAGACTTGATTTAGATGTCGATACGATATGCGTTGAATTGTAGGTACCTTCACATGGATTTTCGGGAAGACAAGGAAGGAAAAGGCGTCATCGACTTTGGCAAGCAAGGATAGTAGGTGAGTAGATGTATATCTACAAGGGAAGTCGGGTGGATGGCATATAGCAACCCCGCAACAGTAGAATAGGGTATTACTATATTAGTAAGTTTGGATGCGATATTGTGATACTTAGCAAATAGGGTATTTAGAAGACCTTAGGTTAGATTAGGTTGATCTAGGAAGACATATCCATAGGATGATTACCTTGGTGGCAAATCGCAGGTTATATGTAGTCACACACACGCACGCACACACACACTTGATTTTTTGTGTATATGTGTGTATGTATATGTATGTGTGTGTGTGTGTGTGTGCGCGCGCGCGTGCGTGTATACATATCCACGGGTGATGAGGATAATATGTGATATGTGGAGATGAGTCGATATGATCGGGCATGATGTCGTGAGATTTTAATATGTGATTGAGTCGTGATATGGTATATGATATGATATTATAATGGATCATTGGGCGATATGTATTCATACATACGATAATATGTGAGTTGATAATATTTGAATGTACGAGACTTTAGAACCGTACCCATGATCGTGATATTGTACGAATGATGATATTATGTATGATTTTGACCCGTACCCTCGATTTTGAGGATGTCGTATGATGGATATTACCGTACGAGACGTATAAGATGATTGATCCGCACTCTTGACTCTAGGATTCCGTACTATGTATTATACAGTACATAACACTATGAGGCTGGATCGCCGACTATTAGGTATATCGACTCGGAATATATACAGATTTTCTTATCCTTTTGACTAGTTCCGTAGTTTTGTCTTTTAGTTGTTTAAATAGATGCTAGACTAGGCTCGAGTCATACCTATTTTCAAAACCAACGAATCGTGAGTATTTTCAAAGGACAACCTGAGAGATGCTACGGATTTTTCAAAGGACATATCGTTTCTCAAAAACACCGTAGCCCCTACTTTTCTAAAAACCATGATTCGTGCTATTTCAAAACACTAAAACCGTATGACTCGTACACCAACATGTATATTGATTAATGTTACATTTACTATTCACTTTTCTGTTATATTTATGTTGTTCTCATTGCATTGCATATTTATTACATGTGTTTCTTTAGCTATTATGAATCCCTTCTGTTAGGACACCAGCACCATTACTGATGATGGGTATGTTCCACGTACACTTGCCTGCTGGCTCACACACATCATCACCGGTAATTGCCATGTCACGTACACTTTAGAAAATGTCACTTCATTGGTATAACCTGCTAGCTGGTAGTTTCAACATATTATTAGTATGCTTGCTCTCATATGCTAGTTTAGATATTGCATTCCTTCCTTAGATACCCCATGCATTTATAAATTCATTCTGTTATGCAATATTGTTGGGCTTTATGCCAATATTCACTGTTTATTGACTCTTGATTTTGGGATTTTGTATTTTCCATGAGATTTCTGGATTTGGGGGAAAACCGCAAGAATTTTATAAATTCATTATCATTTTAAAAATGCAAGTTGCGGTTTTCTCGTGATATGATGTATATGGAGTCCACCATGAGTTTTCCTGATTGAGTTGGTTTTCGAGACCCGATTCAAGAAGTAGGATGAACCGTTTCGGGTACATGGTGGACCCGGTAAGGTAACCCGGGGCAAGAAGCTCGAGATGTAGACGATGAGCCTGGCAGGGGAGGACTAACTACCGATGATATTTGGCGTGGTGGATATTCGGAGGATACCGACCGTAGTCGTGAGATTGGATGATATGGGCCGATCCGGACTGACGAAGCTCGGGATTGAGGATTGTTTATCGTCGAAAACAGAAACGAGAGTGCGTAGGTTCGTCTTGCCTGAATTTGGGGGAAGATGCTATTTGGTTTTATCCGCCCACCTCTCCGAAAATACCAAGCTGATTTATGGCACCATGTGTCGGAGGTTTGGACGGATGCGACCGCTGTAGCAGACTTCGTCAGATCCCCCCCCCCACGTTGTGAGGGGTTTTTGATTGTGGAGACACTCTTCCCTGCAGGCGCAAGCCCCTGCAGTTAATTATGTTATCGCGTAGCGATAACCACTTTCTCCTACTCTAGAAGGCCACTTCATGTCGTATGTGTTTGTTTTATTTTTGGTTGCTCGTGGATTGAATACAGAGACTAATTTGTGTTGTCGCCCATAGGGCGTGAATTAGTCAAATTCCGTATTTTCTTAGATTTGGGTTTGGTTTGATTTAAGGATCGTTAACCTTGTTTGAGATTAAGGTCGACTTAAATGTTTGTTAAGGATACGTTAATCCGATATTGGACTAAGATCTACTTAACGGGGGTTCAGGATCATTTTTGATCCAACAGAAGAGCATTTGAGCTCTATCGTTTTAGTTTAAGGACGTTACGGTCCATAGCTAGTTTAAGGACATTGCGGTCCATAGCTAGTTTAAGGACATTATGGTCCATATTGGAATGTGTCCATCCATTTGAGAGTACACTAAAGGGCTGTTGGTTATCGGGACCCACCACCTCTCTGAAGACGCTAAGAATTACAACGACATTTTCCAGAGGTGTGAGGAGATGTACCCTTGAACCAATGTTCATTGGAGAATCAATAGTCATGTTTGGGACTAAGACCAATTTGGAAAAATTGTGAGCACATAGGCTCGGTTGATCTGATTAGGGACTTTTGGTCAACATGGACTCAGCCCACTCAGTCTTTGAAAAAAGTTTTAAACACTTGTTTGGGCTCGGTCCCTTTTCTGTACAACAATGCTGAGCATTAATATAGGCTCTGAGGCTCACCATCTTTTTTTTAATGGAATGTTAAACACTATTTATGGCGCCCATGTGAGGGACACGTGAAGCGCTTGGCGCTGAGCGCCAACCACTGAGTGCTAGGCACTACTTGTTAAGCAGCGCCCATATGAGGGGCACGTGGGGCGCTTGGCGCTGGGCGCCAACCATTGAGTGTTAAGCACTCTTTATTAAGCAGTGCCAACGTGAGGGTCACGTGAGGCGCTTGGCGCTGGGCGCCAACCACTGAGTGCTTAGAACTCTTTATTAAGCAGCGCCCATGTGAGGCTCACGTGAGGCGCTTGGCGCTGGGGGCCAACTACTGAGTGCTAAGCACTCTTTATTAAGCAGCACCCACATGAGGGGCACGTGGGGCGCTCGACGCTGTTTCTTTTTTTGTGCATTTTTCTAAAGAGTTCGATTCTTTGTTCTCTTCTGGATCTTCAATCCCTAATAACAAATTCATCTACATGAGAATTAAATTCTCATTTGTGGGAGACTTGTCTCATGGATCTTAGATCCAGGGAAAGAACTTTGTTCTTTTATGAGGGTTAAACCCTTGGGTATGCAGATGAGATACTACGATCTCTATTTACCTTGAAGAAAGTTCTTCTTCCTTCTTCCTTCTTCTCTCTTAAAGCTCTTTTTTGCTTGCTCTTCTTTTTGAACTTGAAGTCTTGGGGGCTTTATATAGTGGAGGCAAGTTTGCTAATTTAGTTAAAGAAAACTCTCATTGAGAGATCCTTAATTGATTTGGGGATTTTATCCACCGTTGGATCTTTGATCCAAGGACTTCTGTTTTATAGAAGATATTTTTCTTGTTTTTAACATGATTGGGAAAATATTTTCTATACAGAGCTTATTATGTAGCTTGATGATTTTTAATCACCATTGGATCTTTAATCCAACGGTGCTCTATTTTACAGAGTGTAATCTTTCTTGTTTAGAAAGATTGGGGAAAATATTTTCCCCTACAGAGCTTATTCTGTAGCTTGGTGATTTTCTTTTTTAATCACCATTGGATCTTTAATCCAACGGTGCTCTGTTTTACAGAGCGTAATCTTTCTTGTTTAGAAACATTTGAGGAGTATTTCCTCAATCAGAATTTAATTATTTGTTTTGATGATTTATCATCTCCGTTGGATCTTTGATCCAACGGCAGAGAACTTCTAGTTCTGGCGTCGGCGCCCTCATGCGGGGCACGTGAGGCGCTGTCTCAGAGTTTTTAACTCTTGGCGCTGGCGCGCTCGTACAAGGCACGTGAGGCACCGCCTCAGATTTTTTAACTCTTGGCGCTGGCGCCCTCGTGCAAGGCACGTGAGGCGCTGGGGCCCTCGTGCAAGGCACGTAAGGCGCTGTCTCTTCACGTAAGGCGCGATCTTCACGAAGAGTCGTTCCCCATCTAGCGAGGGGTAAAGTGCAGGGGCTTGCGCCTGTAGGGAAAGTGGCTACCGCGATGCGGTAGCGTAATTAACTACAGGGGCTTGCGCCTGCAGGGAAGAGCGTCCCCACAATCAAAAACCCCTCTAGCAAGGGGGAATCTGACGAAGTCTGCTATATAGGCCGCATCCGTCTAAACTTCCGATACACGGTGTCCTAAATCAACTTGGCATCTTCGGAGAGGTAGACGGATAAAACCATATAGCATCTGCCCCGAATCTCAGTGCCAAGACTTCGCAGTCTTGTGCGGCCGTCATTCGAAGGGGAACAGATTCTGGCACGCCCGGTGGGGCCTTTTCCTCTTTCCACTCCACACTTCGTGTGTCGTCCTCGCGAACGAATCGCGGTTTGTTAATAGTTGCCTTTGGATTTCAAGTCACTAAGATTTGGTCTTTGCCTGGCGCAGAACTCAAGCATCAATGGCCTTTAACCACACCAACTGCTCGAAGTGCCACTGCAACGGACGCTCTACCTCACCTAGAGGTGTAGCATATAGGCCACAAGCGGCCTCCTTCCTCACTCTGCCGGTAGAACAGGTGACCCAGGCCACCACCGGTTTGTTTTTCGGGACCATGATCCCGCCTTCAAGCTCCTCTATGCCAATACCTGCACCGGAAGTGAACAAGAAGTCGGTCTTCGACCGGCTCACTGCTACGACGACCCTTATCAACGGGTCGTCCATTACCAAGCCAACAACCTCTGACTTTGCGAGGCTGGATCAAAACTTTGAGGGGCCCGTCAAGAAGCCCGTGAACTCTAAAATGGCTGTCCCAAGGAAGGCAATGACTGCTGCTCCAGAAGTCGTCAAGGCGGCTTCCCCTGTCAAGGAATCAGTCTTTTCAAGACTGACGATTCCTGCTCCTGCCCTTGCTCGAGGATCCGTCTTCGACAGGTTAAATATCACTCCTCAAAAGACAACCTCAGTCTTTAATAGGTTAACATCGGCGGCGCCTCAATCAGACAGGGGGCAAAAAGAAGCTATCTCTATCTCCGAGCCATTCCCAACGGATCGTCGTGCTCGACGTCGCCATTGGCGACGAGTGAGGAAGGCAGGGGGTAACTCCCCCTCAGGGCTAACTCCACCGGCTCCAGTGGCGGAAGTCAACGCTGCTGTTCCAACTGGGAACAGCTTTGAACTGCTGAGGAGGGTGCGTAAGAACTCTCCAACCGCTACACTGAAAAGATCTCCTCCACCTGCGGAGAGAGTTCCGGAAACAAAACAGGAACAGCCCCCTCAACGGCTGTCCTAAAAAATTTATAAAGTTTGGCGGAGAGTTCAAGACTCCGAATTGACCCAGATCGCTCTCGTCAACAGAAAAAGGCGAAAGTGGAAAAAGAAAGGGACCGTCCGATCAGACAGGAAAGGATGACAGTCGCTAGGGTGCCCGCTACAACGGCTCCTTCAACTTCAACGGCCCACAAAGGAAGAAGGCTGGAGAAAACCCCCGCGCCGGCGACAAATATCAAAGATGGTAAACCCAAACGCCCTAAGTCTGGGGGCATGGTAGTTCATACCGTCTACGTGGCGTCTGGTAAAGAGGACAGCCGCATATCAACAGGCCATAGACCGCACACACAGTCAGTGACCAAAGCTCAGGAGCAACAGCAAAAGCTCCAAGAAATGATGATCGCGATGGCCGCACTCACTGGGCCAAAAGAAAATCCTGAAACGTCCTCGGATGAACGCCAGGAGGAAGAAACCGACGCCGAATTCCTTCACCGAATATTGGAGAAGAAGGACAAAGAGGCTGCTGAACAAGCAGCCAACATACAGCGTATGGTCCTCCTCTTCCAAGACATGATAAGGATGATGATACAACAAGATCCCCCGGCCGAAGAGCCCCCAATCGTCCTTGTAGACGATAAGGGAGAGACATCAAATCCTCCACCAGCTCTGTCGACGGCTAAGGAGGATACAATCTCCAAAGCTGATTTGGACGAATACATAGCCCAGCAAATACGGGTTCATCATGCGACCGAAGCAGCCGGCCAGGTCGTAAAAACGGGGCGACCGTATCCGGGCTGGTACGACCAGATCAAATACCCTCCGGGTTACACGATACCAAAATTCCATGTGTATAAGGGGACTGGCAATCCCCACCAGCATGTTGCCCAGTTCAGGGCGCTTTGCGGCAACACTGGCGGTGATGATAAATTGTTGCTCCGTCAGTTCGTTGGTAGCTCATCAGATACAGCGTTCGAGTGGTATTCTGAGCTCCCGAACGACTCTATCAAGACCTTTGCTGAAATGGAACTGCTATTTACCCAACGTTTCGCGAGTGCCAGCGAGCGCACTCCGATAACGGTATTGATTAATGCCAGGGTGAAGCCGGGCGAGACATGGGTCCAATATGCTATACGGTGGCGTAATTTATGGTCAAAATGCGAGCAGCGCATAGAAGAAGCTCCTGCAGTGGGAATGTTTGTGGGAACCCTCGATCCGCAAGCAACCATCTCGCAATTTATAATGTTCTTCAAGCCGACCACCTTCCAGGAACTAATCGACAAGCTGGCGCAAATGGATCAAACGGGCCATAAACCTCCTCTTCCAAAGCCAGACTCCCGAAATGAGAAGGGAAAGGGGAAAGCGATCGTTTTCTCTAATGCTCAGCAACAGCCGAACAACCCGAAGCCGGTCGTTCGTCAAAATAATATGCGCCCGTACGTACCCCTTGAGGATAGGATGGGACTTCCTTACTTGTTTACCCGAGATAAAATAAGAAGGTTATTCGAGCTGGCGTTGCGCAATCGACTCATAAATTTGCCGGATCCAAAACGTCCGTCGCAACCAAATGATGTCAATGAGCCCAATTACTGTCCTTATCATCGAGTACTGGGTCATCCGATCGAGAATCGCTACGTCTTCAAAAATTGGCTTGAAGACCAGTACCAACAGGGCAAGTTTGCATTGTCCGACAAATGGAAGGTGAATCCACCGCAGCCCCACACCTCTAAAGGAATGAATATGCCGGGGGCAATATGCTCTGTCGTTGAGGAAGCTCCTTGGGAGGTTGTATTATCAGCCAAGACAAAGAGAATGCTAAATGATCTTCAAACATGCCCAGCGATTAGGTGGGAGAACCTGTTGGAACCGCAGGTCTTTGAAGGGATGTTGAAGCCACGTCCAACTCCGAAGACCGATGGTGGTGGCTCAGACATTCACAACCAGCCATCGAAATCTCCAAAGAAGAAGAAAAAGAAATCAAAGAAGCCCGTGAAGCCTGGAGACAAGCGCACGGACTTGCAAAAACAAATTGACGCGCTGGAGGAATACAACCAGAAGGCACGAACTCCCATCACATTCCAAGAACTCCTCAATCATGTCTTTCAAGAGGAAGATGAGGGAGAAAATTCATCTGATGAATCTGGAGAATACGTGGCGAGCTGTCATGTGATTTCCCATTCGTTCATGGGCGACGAAGAGACTCCTTGCACTGGAAAGCTGGGGGCAGACCCTGAATCAAAAATTTTAGGGCCATCATAAGAGGTAATTGACGCATTCCTCAACGAAGCTCGATTGAAAAGTAAAGCTAATCAAGAACGCGAGACGGCTATATTTGAAAGGGACAAACGCCAGCGACTTGATGAAAGAGCTGAGATGAACTCGCTGGAGCAAAACACCTCCACTACCGACAAAAACCAATTCAAAATGAGGAAAAAGTTCGCTAAAGCCGTGTCAATGGGTATGAAGCTACCATCCTCTGAGGGAAGTGTTACTGGTGGAGCGAAAATGCACCCCTCCTACTGCTTATATCATCGGAAGATTTCTCACCCCACTGAAGAGTGCAAAGCTTTCGATAGATGGTGGAAAGGATATGTTGCTCATCGACAACATGTTAAGCGGGAAAAGCGCAAGACTCGTCGGGAGCAAAGAAATACGACCGAAGGGCTTAAAAGAACTACCGGCGATTGTCGCATGGTTAACACCAGCAGGTCACAAGTGCCTACATTCGGGAGCGATTCTGATGAAGAGCTAGAACTTGCCCCTCTCTTCAAAGAGTCTACTTCGGGAAGAGAAGAAGAACCAAAGGTTTGCGAAAATATCCAGCTGCGCAATCGGATGCTACCTGAAAAGAATCTTGGACCTTCAAACAAGAAAGATAAAGGGAAAAAGAAGGTCTCTGAGGATATTACTCTAGATGACCAAGTTGCGGAGGAGATAACTGCCAAGAACCCGCCGAAGAGAAATAAGGTGGATTTCAACGTTTTAGCGCATCTGAGGAAACTACCCTCACAGCTCAGCATTCTTGATGCCCTGTTACTATCAAAAGAGGTGAGAGACTCGTTGATTAAGGCATTACAAGATCCTGAGCAGTTCCAAGCCTTCCTGACCGAAGAAAAGATGAAGGATGAATTGTAAGAGGTGCACACAGCCGATGTTGCTTTTGGCGATGAAGACCTTCTCCTCGGGACGTGCGAACACAATCGTCCCCTCTATGTCTCAGGATATTGCCATGACATAAAGATAAGTAAAATCTTGGTCGATAACGGATCGTCTGTTAATCTACTCAATGTGCGGGTGTTAAAAGAAATTTGCATGAGTGTCCAACACCTCGCCCGAGAAAAGATCACCATCTCCGAATTCGATTCCCAATCATCAAAAACTCTTGGATCTGTGATATTGATGCTGCGCTTCGGGATGCTCATCACAGACATTAAATTCCACGTCATAGATGCCAAGACATGCTACAATGCTCTGCTCGGCCGACCATGGCTACACGAGTACAATATCATCCCTTCTACACAACATTAGTGTATGAAGTATTCTAAGGATGGTCTCGAGTATACCGTGGCGGGAGAATTGAATCCGTTTTCCGTGAATGAAGTTCGCAAATATGAAGATGCCAAATACTTCTTGCCAAATTTCGAAGACACGGAAAGGTGTCACAAGCCGGAGAACAAAACTAACGCTACCATCGCTGTCTTCGGCAGTGATACTGAGGAGGAAGAGGAGATCATTTACTCGGGTCCGCCCCAATACACCAAGCCTGGACCATCCGGTCCTACGTTGACCTTTGGTAGTGATTCGGAGGATGAAGTCCATGCTGTATTCTCTACTCGACCTTCAATATGAGCTTCTGCTGATGAAAAGAAAAATCTGCAAGTCGCCATGGTACCGCTTAAACATTATAAAGAACTGGATGCGCTCGATATCGGCAGTGTAGATGAGCTGCAAACGTTCTATATCCCTCCCAGGCGAAAAGGCGAGAAGGCAATCCTATTCTATTGCTCTGAAGAAAACAAAGTGGAGAAAGAAATTTGGCACGGAGCAAATCCAACGCTGGACAGGCTTCAGCCCATTCATCTACCCAGATATTATACCGAAGGCTTGAAGCGGCTGTTAAAGCGCCAAGGGATACCCTTCAAACAGACCGTTAGAAAGGCAAAATTCTATGACAAGGTCTGGAACGTTCCCGGAACTCAGCACAAGCTGCCCAGTAGGAGGATGGAGACGATCGGGCTCGGATGCATTCTCTCCAAGAAACGGGAACTGCTCCGTGACTGTTATGTCGTGCGCGACTGCAATGAAGAAGCAGAGGCTCAACAGGAGGACGCTAATCCTGAACCGGTAAAAGTTCCTGATGTAAGAGTGCCCAGTCCGTCGTTTGAAGAACAAATGGACAGGCTTATAAGGGAAGCTGGTCAGAAAGTCCGAGATGATCACAACCGTGAAATGGCGATCTACGAGAAAGCCAAAACGCAACGCCTCCTTCAACAGACCATGAAAGATGAAAGTGCCACCCCCTGTCAACCTGTTATAAAGAAGGCCCGACGCAGAGCCAAAAACAGGTCGAAACGCGAAAAAGGCGCTCAACAGCAATGAAGCGGGGCTAAAAGACCACGCAAACGGGAACCAAGCGGTTCCGATTTATCCCTCATGAGAAAAATGGGTCAAGCATACTCTTTTCCTCGGGACAAGACGAAGAAAATACTCGACCTCGCTTTAAAACATCAGATGCTTACGCTGCCGGGGTCTAAACACCCCGAACAAGCAGGCAAAGTCTCTCACCCGGACTATTGCTCTTATCACCGAGTGACAGGGCACCCTCTAGAGGACTGCTTCACCTTCAAGAATTAGGTTGAAGATCAGTACCAGCTCGGCAATTTCGCTCTGTCTGACAACTGGAGGGTAGCACCGCCTCAGAAGCATGAACCCAAGGCCACGAAAGAAGAACCAGTTCCACATTGGGATTGGAAGCGGATTCGCACTTGTCACATGATAACAATATTAAAAGAAGAGCCCAAGAACATGGACAGCCTTCCCTGGTGCTTCGAAAACAGCGATGATGAGGTGATCTCATAATTTCCGCCAGCTCCGAAAGAACTGGAGGATGGAATACATACCACTGCAGATAATCTCAAGAAAATTGAGTTGGGGACAGCAAGTGACCCACGGCCGACATTCGTCAGTGAGATACTATCTGAAGAAAGGGTGGCTGCGTTAAAAGACGCCCTTGTACAGCACAAAGATTGCTTCGCGTGGAACTATTCCGAGATGCCAGGACTAGATCCAGAAGTTGCTGTGCACAAATTGGCGATATCTCCAGACGTCAAGCCGGTCAAACAGGCGCCAAGAAGAATGCGGCTCGAGCTTGAGATGAGTATCAATGCTGAGGTCAAGAAGCTGATCGACTCTGGCTTCATCCAGGAAGTTCAATACCTTGAATGGATTGCCAACATCATCCCGGTGATGAAGAAAAATGGGACGGTGCGCATATGCGTGGATTTTCGGGATCTCAATAAAGCCTGCCCGAAGGATGATCTCCCGGTGCTAGTCACCGAACTGATAATAGACAATACGTCCACTCATGAGGTTTTCTCCTTCATGGACGGCTCATCAGGGTATAATCAGATAAAGATGCATCCCGAAGACCAGAAGCACACCGCCTTTAGGACCCCTCTAGGGATATTTTGTTATAAGGTGATGCCCTTTGGTTTAAAGAACGCCGGTGCTACTTATCAGATGACTATGACGAAGATCTTCGATGACCTCATACATGAAATCGTCGAGTGCTATATCGACGATCTCGTGGTTAAGAGCAAATCGTATGAGGAACATCTTGAGCATTTAAAGACTGTATTTCGACGCCTTCGACAATACAACTTGAAGATGAACCTCCTTAAGTGTGCATTCGGAGTTTCTTCGGGCAAATTCCTGGGATTCATCGTCCGACACCGAGGTATCGAGATAGATCCGTCTAAGATCAAGTCGATCATGGAAATGCCTCCGCCAAGAACTCTGAAACAGTTGCGGTCTCTCCAAGGAAATCTCGCATATATTCGGCGATTTATAACCAACCTCTCTGGAAAGTGTCGTCCCTACAGCCATCTGATGAAGAAAGGAAGCCCGTTTGTTTGGGACCAGAAATGCCAAAGCGCGCTAGACGAGATCAAACAATACCTGCAGAACCCGCCAGTGTTGGCTGCTCCGGTTAAGGGAAAGCCTCTCATTCTTTATACAACCGCCATCGAAGGTTCTTTAGGCGCATTATGGGCATAAGAGAACGATCAAGGGAAAGAAAGAGCACTATACTACTTAAGCCGAGTTCTACTAGGGGCAAAAAGCAACTATTCCCCTATTGAAAAACACTGCCTGGCGTTGATCTTCGCGATAACAAAGCTCCGGCACTATGCATTGGCACATGAAGTCCGCCTCATTTCGAAGGTGGACCCTCTTAAATATTTAATGTCAAAGGCCATATTGACGGGACGACTCGCTAAATGGGCCCTACTCTTGATGGAATTCTCGATAACGTATCAACCCCTCAAGGCAGTGAAAGGCCAGGCCATCGCCGACTTCCTCGCTGAGCATCCGATACCTGCTGATTCTCCTTTGAATTGTGATCTTCCAGACGAACATGCGTTTGATGCGATCGACGGTGGTGATACCCGATAGGAGCTTTATTTCGATGGAGTATCTTCCATGAAGAAGCGCAAACAAAGTACCCCTATAATCAAACTGGGAGTAGGCCTCATCTTCGTGACTCCACAATGAGGGATAATGCGCTTCGCTTTCTCCTTAACAGAACCGAGGACAAATAACGAAGCCGAATATGAAGCTTTGATAGCAGGCCTCGAGATCGCTATTGACATGGGAATTGAAAACCTCCTCATATACGGAGATTCTCAACTGGTCGTTAGTCAAATAAATGGCGACTATCAAACATGCTAACCAGAGTTGGTGATGTACGGTGAAAGGTGCAGCAACTGCTGATCCAAATTCCCTCCTACACTTTGGAAAACATACCGCGCGCGGAAAATAGCAAAGCGGACGCATTGGCCAAACTTGCTAAAGAACTGGCTGACGAGAATCTCGATGACGTTAGAATCGTGGTGCAAAGCCGTCGGGTGCTTACCCCAGCAGAAATATCTCCAGACTCTTCCGAAGAGAAGGGAGCGACTGAACAGACGACCTTGCAAATAGAAGACCGGGAAAAGGCTGAGAATTGGAGGGAAGTCTTCATAGACTACTTTAAGTCCCACCGAATGCCTGAAGAAGCGTCCACAAGACATCAGCTCATGAAACGAGCTCTGTCTTTCGCCTTCGTCAATGATACTCTATACAAGAGGTCATTCGATTCTCTGTGGCTAAGATGCTTAGGACCTGACGAAGCAGAAAGAGTCGTTCAGGAAGTTCATGACGGAATCTGTGGTTCTCACCAAGCAGGCCCAAATATAAAGTTGAAGATTAAACGAATGGGTTACTACTGGCCCACGATGATTCAAGATTGCCTCGATTATGCGAAGAAATGCCACTCATGCCAAATCCATGGGGACTTCATTCACCAACATCCAAATCCATTACATCCAACGGTGGCTAGCTGGCCGTTCGAGATGTGGGGAACTGACATAGTCGGTCCCATCGAACCAGCATCGTCTAGAGGACATCGTTTTATCCTGGCAACGACTGATTACTTCTCCAAATGGGCAGAAGCAGTACCGTTGAGGGAAGTGAAGACGGAGAATATCCTTCATTTCTTCAAGACGCACGTCATATATCGATTTGGAACGCCAAGACGGATCATCTCCGATAACGGGCCAGCCTACAGAAGCCACAAGATCAGTCACTTCACACAACAGCATAATATAGACTAGATATATTCTTCAGTTTACAATCCATGAGCTAATGGTCTAGCTGAAGCCTTTAACAAGACCCTGACAAAGATCATGAAGAAAACGATGTCCCAAAATAAGAAAGACTGGCACGAGAGACTGCAAGAAGCTCTTTGGGCGTATCAAACTACATTCAAGACAGCCACGAACGCAACACCATATGAGTTGGTATTCGGTACAGAAGCAGTACTCCCCCTCGAGATAGAGTTACCCTCTCTACGAGTGGCGGTCCACTACGAGCTGACGGACGAAGAAAATGCTCACCTTCGGCTTGAAGAGCTTGATGCCCTTGATGAAACCCGGCTCATAGCGCAACAAAATCTGGAGGCTTATAAAGCAAAGATGACACGCTCATATGAAAGATTGACCCGACCGAGGACATTCCGCCAAGGCGAACTCGTACTAGTGGTCAAAAGGCCTATGATCCCCAATCGCGCCAAGCGGGGAAAATTCGAGCCAAACTATGAAGGCCCGTACATCATAGATAAGGTCTACCAAGGTGGGGCCTATCTACTCATGGACATGCACGGTGAGAGGCCTTTCAGGCCAATAAACGGTCGCTTCCTAAAGAAATACTACGCTTAATAAGCCACAGCCTAGGTCAATGATAGATGACGACGACTATGTCCGCTCGCTATCCTCCTAAGCTCAAGCTTTATAAGCAGCAGCCGGCCTTCTCCATTACGGACCGAAACGTCCTTAAACTAATAGTGGACCGAAACGTCCTTAAAATAATGACGGACCGAGATGTCCTTAAACTAATGATGGACCGAAACGTCCTTAAACTAATAGCGGACTGAAACGTCCTTAAACTAATACCGCAGCATCCTTAGGCTGACGAGATGAATAAAAAAAATATAAATATAAAAATAAAGAAAAATATTAAAAAAAAACGGTATGTCCATAAGCAAAAAGAGCACGGATGAAAACCTCAAATGGCTCCATGAGTAAAAACAGCAGGGCTACCGGCGAGTGTTCGTGAAAACCCGAAAGGGCGCGACATCGTAAAAAAAATAAAAAGAATAAAAAAAACGGTATGTCCATAAGCAAAATGGACACGGATGAAAACCCGAAAGGGCTCCGTGAGTAAAAACAGCAGGACTACCGGCGAGTGTTTGTGAAAACCCGAAAGGGCGCAACCTCGTTAAAAGACACTTATAGGGTCCTCTCGACCTTGTAAGGAGAAACCACCCGCGTGAGATCCTCACGACTCACAAGGGAGCAACACACTTAGGGATCCCCACGATTCCTAAGGAGAAAATACACTTGCGAGATCCTCACGACTCGTAAGGAGAACTCTCTTATGGGACCCTCAAGGCTCATAAGATTTGAAAGTCTTAAGTTACAGAGACCTAAACCTGTTCTTAAGCAACCCCCACAACTTCCGATATTGCCCTACAAGTAGTCCAATACTGGCTCTTGTATACAATCCACTGGCGCGAATAAACATTTCCCTAACCAAGTCCCATCCGTGACTGGGGATATGTTCGCATGACCCTTGTAAGTCCTCTCGATTTACAAGGAGAAAGCCCTCCTGTAGGATCCTTACGACTTACAGAGGAATATACACTTAGGAATCCTCACGATTCTTAAGGAAAAAATACACCTACAAGATCCTCACGACTTGTAGGGAGAAATAACTTTGTGAGACCCTTACGGCTCATGAAGTCAAAAGCCTTAGTCGACAGGACCTTAACCCTGGTCACTAAGCCACCTTTGTTTGACATAGACAGAGGCAAATGATGATTCTCTTCTGGCAATATCCCAGTTGTAGCGGTGCTGATGCCGAAATCGGTGTCTAATTTCAGGTTTACGGCGGAAAGCCAATAGGCCGCACATGCATACAAAATAGCCGAAATGATGGGGCAACTTGCAATAAAAAGCAGCAAGTAAAATGTATTCATGCAAAATAGCCGAAATGATTGGGCAACTCACAATAAAAAAGTAGCGAGTAAAAATAAAATAAACAGCCGAAATGATTGGACACCGCGAAAAATAGCCGAAACGATTGGGCAATCGCGACCTTCGCAATATAAAAGCTGAAATGATAGAGCATCGCGGAAATAAAACAAAAAAAGAAATGATAAAACTTTGGCCCTACAGTTAAGATCACATCGATCCCTGTATACAATCCAAGGGCGCAAACGAAGAGGGAACCATACTTTCCCAACAGGCTCCCCCAGAAAACGAAGCCAGATCTCGATGATCCATCCCAACTCCGAAGAAAAACCTGATGCGCGTCGACTCGCCGAGCAACCAGTGTCTCCGCGGGAAATTCTCGATCCGTGTCAACACCAAGGAAACAAATAATCCTTGGCGCTAAGAAAACAAATAATCCTTAGCAAATCCTTCAACTCAAGGAGACAAATAATCCTTGACGAGAGCCTCCTGATGCGCGTCGACTCGCCGAGCAACCAGTGTCTCCGCGGGAAATTCTCGATCCGTGTCAACACCAAGGAAACAAATAATCCTTGGCGCTAGGGAAACAAATAATCCTTAGCAAATCCTTCAACTCAAGGAGACAAATAATCCTTGACGAGAGCCTCCTGATGCGCGTCGACTCGCCGAGCAACCAGTGTCTCCGCGGAAAATTCTCGATCCGTGTCAACACAAAGGAAACAAATAATCCTTGGCGCTAGGGAAACAAATAATCCTTAGCAAACCCTTCAACTCAAGGAAACAAACAATCCTTGACGAGAGCCTCCTAATGCGCGTCGACTCGCCGAGCAACCAGTGTCTCCGCGGGAAATTCTCGATCCGTGTCAACACCAAGGAAACAAATAATCCTTGGCGCTAAGGAAACAAATAATCCTTAGCAATCTCTTCAACTCAAGGAAACAAACAATCCTTGACGAGAGCCTCCTGATGCGCGTCGACTCGCCGATCAACTAGTGTCTCCGCGGGAAATTCTCGATCCGTGCCAACACCAAGGAAACAAATAATCCTTGGCGCTAGGGAAACAAATAATCCTTAGCAAATTCCTCAACTCAGGGAAACAAATAATCCCTGACGAGAGACTCCTGATTCGCGTCGGCTCGCAGAGAAACCAACGTCTCCGCGGGAAATTCCCGATTCGTCTCAACTATCAACTCCGCAAGATGATCTAAAACTTGCTTCCTGAACAATGGGACCCTGCAAGTCGATCTAAAATGGTCTCTTGCATACTATTCACGGGTCTCACTCTCCAAAGTCGAGTTCCGACAAGGAGAGAAACAACCGCTTACGGGTCCTCTCGACTCATAAGAGGGAAAAATTCTCTTATAGGATCCTTACGACTTATAAGAGAAAACACACTTAGGAATCCTCACGATTCCTAAGGAGAAAACCCACCTACGAGATCCTCTCGATCCGTAGGGAGAAAAGTCTCTATGAGACCCTTACGGCTCATAGAGTTGAAAAGTCTTAGGCGGCAGATCTGAACTTGCAGCCTAAGCCATCGCCATCTCGTGAAGAAATCAAGATGCTTACTCTATTATATGCTAATTGTGACAGCATGCTGATGGTAAGAAAGGAAAAGCAAAGAAATAGTACAAGACATTGCGGGAAAAAAAATGTGTATCTTTATTGAATGTAATCAAGTACAACATGGAGCGTACAAAGTATTGAAGAATGGCTACATATTATTGAAAAAAAAGAAAAATTCTACAAGTATCTAGATACAAGGAGAGTTACTGAGAAGGAAGCATTTTGCATAGCTCTAGCAATTGTTCGCGCACTTCCTTCCCCACTTTCTCCTGATCGGCCACCACTGCCAGCTCCGCCTCCACTTGGGCTCATTGCTGCAAGACAGATGCAAGCTGATCCCTGACGGCCTGATGAGCAGCTTCACAGCCTGGGGTATCACACTCGGCTACATCAAGCTTTCGCTTCAAGTTTAGCCCATGGGAGATGCGCTCTAGGAGACCCTCAAAGATAGCCTTCACTTGGGCAGCATTCGCTTCAACCTCAGCAAGCAGACGGACCGTCTCGCTCGAGGTCTCTTGGCATTCCCTTAGCCTTAAAGCTGCTTCTTGTTCCAAGTGGTGGACGTAAGAAGCGCTTCCCTCGATCCATGCTGCTCTTTCATTGCTTGCTGCTAAAGTCTTGGGGGCGGGACGCATCGACTCCAGCTGATGCAGGCGAGCCTCGATCTCCATACAATGGTTAACCCAACATGCGATGACGCCCTCGTCATGGAAATTCATGAGTATCACCAGCATCGGGTTAACCGCTGTAGCGAAGTCCGTAGCAGAAGTAGGGGTCTCGACGTCGAGCTCCTCAATGTAGTCGCTCAACATACGCAAGCTGTTCGCGGCATCTTTTGAAGATGGACATCTCAGGTAAGGACCTGCCGGCATTGTGATGCGAGACTCGAAGGGCGCCGAGACCGGAACAACCGCTGAAAAGAAAAAGATGTGATCAGATAACAGTTCGAAAAAAAAGGGGGGAGTTATCAATGTGATAGTCGCTGTACCAGCTGAGGCAAGTGGCAAGGCCGGAAGGGTCGGCGGCGCAGCCGATCTTTCATCCCCTCCTTCGATTTGTAGCACTGCAATCAGGACGAGAAAAGGTTAGAAATAATTTCATCGTCGAAAGACAAAGATATCAGTGGGAAACTATACTCACCAGCGCCACCAGAGGGAGAGGCGAGTTCAGATGGGAAGGAGAAGTGTGGGAGCAATACTTGATATAGATGATCAAAGAGCACTCCTGAAAAGACGTAACAGTGCGACTTTAGTACACAAATTATGCATTTGAAAGATAAGGTTAATAAATTGCAAACCCATACCTTCCAACATCTTCGACGGTATGAGAGAGGGTTGAGAGGTGACCACCGCCAAGGCAGTCGTTGAAGGCGCTCCCTCGAGCAGTGGGGCATCAGCGCTGGCTGCACCTGCGTTACGAAAAAAGGTGAACTTGTCAGAAAGGATTGTAAGGTAAAGAAAGACAGCAACTTGGGATTTACCTGATGAGCTGCCGGCTGAAACGGAGGCGACTCCCTCCTCTATTGACATGAGGCCGCCGCCCGTGGCCTCATCACCCGACTCGATAGGGACTGTTGTCGTGCTCGCAAGACCTGGAGATGGCGGAAGATCGTACACAGGGAGGGCAATGATTGGAGCGTTGCCGGACTCTTGGGAGAGAGCGGCTAACTCTTCCCCAAGAGTCGTACACATCTCACCCGCTACTTCTGTGGGCTCCGCGGTCTCTATCGGCTCATCCGCCGTCACCACGAGATCGCCGACCTCAAGCGCTTCGTCCGCCACCACCCGGGGCTCAGTTGTAATGATCATTTCATTTGTCGGCACTTCAGGTTCGGCATCAATGACCTTCTCGGCTGCAGGCCCCTCAACCTCCACCTCAGGCTCCAAAGCCTCAGCAACGATGCCCACCGTCGGCTCGGGTTCGGTAGGTGTCGCCTCCTCTGCCTCCTTGGGTTCAACGGTCTCCGCCTCCCCCTCGGTCGGACCTGGCCCTACAAGATAAAATATATAAGAACCAAAGGCATTAAAATTCTTACAACAAAAACTCTGAGAGGAATATTACCTGAAGTGGATTTACCGTTTGCGCTCTGAACTGCGCGCGCCACTTGTCTGCGAGCAGTAGATAGGGCGACAGGGGCCTCTTCGGATGGAGTATCAGCACGAGGAGCGGTGCTGGGGCCCGCTCCCATAGCCAAGGCAGCCCTGCGTGCCTTTTCTTCGCGCCTCGACCGCTTCCGTTCCTCCCGGGCTGTCGCGATGGACCTCTGTGACGCTTCCTTCAGGGTGTCATCGTCCTCGTTCAGAGATGCCTCCAGAGCCTTTAAGGCGTCTCTCATCGGCTCTTCAAGACAAACTTCCCGCGGTAACCCTGAGGAAGCAGGAACATCGACAACTGGTAGAACATCTGCGTCACTTGGCGGGAGCGGCATTGAGGTTCCTGTGATAAAAAGGGAGAAAGTTAGATCGACCATAACACAAGGGAAATGAAAACTTGATGAGTTGAAGCTTACTAAGTCCCATGGACGCTCTGAGACGTTCTTCCTCTTGGAAAGTCTTCAGAGAAGCGGCGATGGCTTCCTCAGTGGTGATGCCTGTTGGAAGACACAAAAAAAAATATTAGTCAAAGGCAATAATAAAAGACATGATGTAATTGAAAATGCGACTAGTGATTACCTGATGCCGCAAGCTTAGCCAGCCATGCGTCGCGCCTTGCCAACCGCTCCGAAGCTGCAATGGCAGCCTCCAAGTTCGTGTCATCTGGCGGCATGACTAATCCCTCATTAATCCCGTATTCAATCAGGCCCTCGGCATAGGAAGCATGGGGTTCCAGTCCGAACACGACATCGGCGGCGAAGAGCGACTTCTTTTTCTTCTGCCCTCCGACTCTAGGCCCGCCTGGGATTGACTTACGCTTAGCAGCCACCTTGGGACGGCGGGTCCCGATGTCCGCACCCACGTCAGACTCTGGCGAGGATACAACCACTGTCTCCACTGTAGCACAGGGCGCTGTAGGTGCATCTGTGATATCAGGGAGCGGCAATCCACGTGGAGGACTTTGCGCACGCGGTGGCCCGGTTCTAACCTCTTTCAGAGGAGCGACTACTGGAGTCCTAGGAACCAAAGGAGCGTTGCGATCGGTACCTGGAGGCACACCCTTACGATCAACCAGCAGTCGCCTTTCCTCCTTTATAACTGCTCCTGTTGCATGATTATACCAGTCTTTGTACACATTGAGGTGTCGCGGAGCGTAAGCCGACGCACTGATAAAAAAATGAGAGCTTGTATTCAGGCGCATGAAATGGTGCAGCGCGTTCTCCATCCCTTCTTCAGTGGCAGCGGGTTCCAGCAAGAAGGCTTCTAAGGGGACCCCTTGATCATAGCCCAGTTGTTGAGCCAAACGATGCGAGTTATACCTCATAAAAATTGCCACACCATTCTGCCTAAAAACTAGGAAGCCCGGTCTAATGGAATATAAGTGAAGGGTCTCCCGGGCCGTCAAAACTGAGGCTCCATCCTTAAAGAAATCTTGTAATGGCCGCATCGCAGTGGTAGACGCCTTTCCAATGGTCAATACCTTATCGAAAAAGGACATCCCGGCTCCAACGGTATGAGGGCGAAGGAGTAAACCCCTGGCGTTCCGCGGTGATGGGGTCACAATTGATGCGCCGATCAGCTGTATAATGCGAGGAAAACCGCACTTGTCAAAGAACGAGGGCCTTTTATGCATGCCGAAGACACCCGCCGTGTGTAGCTCGAGCCACGATGCAAAGTAGTGCATCGGGAAGACCACGTGCAGTACCCCGGGCTCATTAGCATCCGCTGCTCGACTGAGGCCATGATATAAGTGCGCCAAGCCGGCGATCCCCACAGCCACCTTTACCCCGATGGCCATCCGGTGGGCTGAGTAAAAGACAGAGGGCCGCATACGATGAGAGTGCATTGGAATCGCAAACCAACTCAACCATAACCCGAGAAATCCTAAGAAAAAGGCCTTCTCATCCATTCCAGGGGCTGCAATCTCTTCAAAAGACATAGTCGGGAAGTTCGGAAGGAAAAAACCCTTTTGATCTATCTCCTTCTCCGGCAGGTTATCCACACCTAGGCCGAAAGCGTCATCCAGAGTAGCGAACTTGGCAACCTCTGATGAGAGGACGCTTGGACGAAGAAACCGAGCAATGAAATCCTCAAAGCTAACTCCTTGACTCCCATGTTCGACGAAAAGGGATTCATAGATATTCAACACTTTAATTAAGCTTGGGAATTGGTGTTGAACAGCATTCTCCGGTGTGAGCCCCCTTACCACTGGCCTAGCGCCAAAGACGTACTCGTCTGTCGGGAGCAACTCCTCATAGTGTTCCCCTATAACCGGTAAACCGGATACCTCTGTAAACTCTTCCAAAGAGATTGACACTTCCCGATCCATGGCGAGGAAAGTGTAGGTAGGAATGTTCCACTGCTCTAGGAAGGCCTTGAACCACCAGGTCGGGAGCGTGGGATATTGGAACAGAGAGACGTACACTGCGGTGTACAATCCTAACTTTATCAACTGCGAATTCTTTGTTGACAGGATGTAACGGGCCTACGGCAGATAACCGATCGGGTGGCGGGGGATCAGACCAATGTTATATGATTGCCCCCAAGGTCGCGCCTCACCCTGACAGATACGGCGTCCTAGGATATCCAAAACCATAGGACGTTGGACCGGGATGGCATCTATAGCCGGATGGAGAAAACCCTTCGATGTCCAATCCACCATCTCCACGGCATACTGCACCGAGGGTGGGGTAGCATAGTGAATCGCTGTGATGGGTTCTGACGGCACCGCGCATGTGAAGCTCCGGCGGCTCATGATGACCTGATTATACCACGACCCCCAAAGGTGGAGACTCTTGTACTCCGGGTCATATTCTCTAATCATGGCCAGGACTTCACGATCTAAGGGCGCTTAAGGAAATCCCTCCTCTGAACGAACAAACGGGAACAAGGTGTCGAGAGACATGATCGCTGCAAATGAACAGAAATTAGCCATTAGTGCTGCAATTCCAACGTATAGCTTTTAAATTAACTAAATTTAAAAATTAATCACACTACATTGCAGTGCAGTGGGTAGGGGACCAAATAGGGACCCACGAAATCCAGATGAAAATGCCCTATTTAATAAGACAGCCTCATCATTGGATAAGACTGTCAGTTAAAAAGATCCATAAGAGAATATTCTCATCAGTGGGGAATCCCTAGAGACAAGGAGAAAATCTCCTCTTTCAGAGCAAAACTCTGCCACAGAATGACACTTGTCAAATTCTGGTCTCAAGAGAATAAAATTCCTTAAAAGAGCA
Source organism: Agapanthus africanus (assembly GCA_030015575.1). Lineage (NCBI taxonomy): Eukaryota > Viridiplantae > Streptophyta > Magnoliopsida > Asparagales > Amaryllidaceae > Agapanthus > Agapanthus africanus. The sequence goes on from CM057337.1 coordinate 993,125,113, forward strand.
TAGCTCTATGGTAATAATGGAAAGGTCCATCAGAAAATGTTTACACCTAAATGAATTTAAAAAAAATTTGGAATCTTGAAAAAGCCATAAAAAACTTATGAGAATTTCTTTATTTTCCAGATCTAAAAGATCTACAAATGATTCAAAGAGCAACGCTCTGTCCATAGGTTAGAACCCATGAACAAGATCTCTGCAGATCTATAATTTTTTGAGAGCAAAGCTCTGTTTATGAAACCCCAATGGGGATATCTTTAGATCAAAAGATCTGTAAGAGCAAAGCTCTTTGGTTAAGGTTAATTTAAGTCAATTTGATTTAAATTAATTTTACCTAAGTTTCTAACTTTGGAAATGAGCAAAGCTCAGAAATTCTCAAGCAAGAGCAAAGCTCTGGTAATTAAAATCTTGAAGATGGTGAAGATTTTTCTAAGGGCCAAGAGTCCTATTTATAAGGCGCTTGCGCCGCTTCAGCTCACCCCTTGATCTAACGATCAGGAGTTTGCCACCGTTGCACTCACGTGCGTACCACATGAGCGCAATGGTGGGGAGGCATTTGTTTCCCCCAATCAGAGCAAAGCTCTGTTGAAATTCAAAATTCAAAATTTTTGAAGCAACGCTTCAAATCCCGGGCGCAACGCGCCACGTGTCTGGCGCAGACGCATCAGCGCAGCGCCTAAGGAAGTGCACCCAATCAAAGCAAAGCTCTGTTTTAAACAAAATTAAATGAAGCAACGCTTCAGTTGCGCAAGCACTGCGCTGCGCGACACAGAGAAAAATCTCTCAGAGAAAAATCTCTTTAACAAAATTAACTAATTTATGGGCACTATAAAAAGGATCCTAAGCCTCAATTCAAAGGCATCAATATTTTCAGGAAAAAAAAAGAGAACTCTGAAGAACTCCTCAAGAACGAAAATGTAAAAACCTTTAGAAAAAGAGAAAGTTCTCTTATGAACAGATCATAGATCTAAAAACAAGATCAATGATCTTTAATAAAAACAAAAAATTAAATAGTGCTTTGCACTTTTTATGAACCTTTGGTTCTCTGAGATAAGAAAGACAAGAAAAACTTATTTTTCTTTGATCTAAATTAGATCAAGAAATCAAATAGTGCTTTGCACTTCTGTTCTTGAATCTAAAAGATTCTTAGTGCTTTGCACTTCCAAACTGCGCTGTTGCGCCCTTGGAAAAGCGCCACGTGTCAACATCTGAACTACTTGCGCTATGCACTTTAAGATAGAGCTTTGCTCTCTGTAATTAGCGCATCTCACCAAAGTACGCTACGTGTCGGCAGCGCAAGCGCAGCGCACTGCGCTTGCATGACACGTGTCATCACCACAAGCGCTTGCGCTCCCTGATTGGCGCAAAGCGCCTGAAAAATGCAGTGCATTTCTTAAAGGGCCAGGCCCAAATCAAAAAGACCAACAGGCCAGAATAAATTGCAAAGCAATAAAAAAGGGCAGAGCCCAAACAAAATTGATGCCCTGCATCATTCATAAAAGGGCAGAGCCCAAACAAAATTGATGCCCTGCATCATTCATAAAAGGGCAGAGCCCAAAATAAATTGATGCTTGGCATCCTTTATGGGTAGAGCCCAAATAAAAATAAAAAGAGATGCAATGCAAACACAAATAAAATGTTGAACATTTTTAACTGGACTTAGCCCAGTCATGGCCATAAGTCCTCAAATTAAATTGAGCACGGCTGCTCCCAAAATCAATTCACATCCGGTTCAAGGGTACATCTCCTAACCCCTCTGACACCTGTCGTTGTAATCCTTCAACGTCGTCGGAGAGGTGACGGGTCCCAACGACCACACATGAATATGGACTGCGGGGTCCTTAAACTCATGGACCGAGACATCCCTAAACTAATGTTGGACCGAGACGTCCTTAAACTAATATCGGACCGAAACATCCTTAAACTAATATTTACCCCAAAATGGGAATATTGGACCGAAACGTCCTTAAACTAATATCGGACCAAGATGTCCTTAAACTAATATTGGACCACCACGTCCCTAAACTGGCGATGGACCACTACGTCCCTAAACTGGCGATGGACCACCACGTCCACAAACTGGAATATGGACCACCACGTCCCTAAACTGGAGTAGTAGAACCTCCAAATGCTCTTCTGCTGGATCTAAACGGTCCCGTTTAAGTTGATCTTAGCCCCAAACACGGCTAACATATCCTTAACATGCAAATGAACTATAAAACTCCAAATCAAGTTTGGTTCAAGGGTACATCTCCGAACTCCTCTGACACCTATCGTTGTAATCCTTCAACGATGTCAGAGAGGCGACGAGTCCCGACGGCCATATATTAAATGGATCACCCCGTTAAGTTGATCTTAGTCTCAAACGGGACTAACGTATCCATAATGAACGTTTAAGTTGATCTTAGCCTCAATACGCCTAACGTATCCTTAAACTAAAAACACCAAACCTAAGTCTAAGTAAACAAGGATTTAGACTAATCCACTTCCTACGGGCGACGGCATTACTCAGTCTCCGTATACAATCCACGGGCAACCCACAAACAAAACAAACACACACGACACGAAGTGAAATTCTGGAGAAGGAGAAAGTGGCTACCGCGATGCGGTAGCGTAATTAACTGCAGGGGCTTGCGCCTGCAGGGAAGAGCGTCCCCATAATCAAAAACACCTCTAGCGAGGGGGAATCTGACGAAGTCTGCTACATCGGCCGCATCCGTCTAAACCTCCGATACACGGTGTCCTAAATCAACTTGGCATCTTCGGAGAGGTAGACGGATAAAACCATATAGCATCTGCCCCGAATCTCAGTGCCAAGACTTCGCAGTCTTGTGCGGCCGTCATTCGGAGGGGAGCAGAGACTTGGAACTAGGGACTATGCCATGGCTCCGAGGTAGTCTCTAGGTTGTTCGTGAACCGTCGAGATTTGGAACTAGGGGACTTTATCGTGGCTCCGAGGTAGTCTCTAGGCTGTCCGTGAACCGTCGAGATTTGGAACTAGGGGACTTTGTCGTGGCTCCGTTTTGCTAACGTCGTATCTACTTCTAGTTGGAATGAGAAGAAACACCGTTGTTGATTCTAGGCTGTAGATATAGCCATCAAGATCTAGCCTCTCTTTGACGAAGCCTGGTGGGACAATGTGGTTCCCTTTTCGTTTGTGTCCATGGATTGTATACAGGGGTCGATGTGATCTCACCTGTAGGGAAAAAGTTTCATTTTATTTTATTTCTTTCCGCGACGCTCTATCATTTCAGCTTTTCATAGCGCGAAAGTCGTGATTGCCTAATCATTTCGGCTATTTTTTGCGGTGCCCAATCATTTCGGCTATTTTTCTTTTTGTTTACTCACTGCTTTTTATTGCGAGTTGCCCAATCATTTCGGCTATTTTTGTATGCATATATTTTACTTGCTGATTTTTGTTGCAAGTTGCCTTATCATTTCGTCTATTTCATATGCATTTTTGGCTCGCTGATTTTTTGCTGGGAGTATGGAACTCAAGACCTGATACCAATCTTAGCATCAGCATCGCTGCGACTCGAATATTGCCAGGAGCGAATCATCATTTGCCGTGAAAGGACTTGGAATTTGATACTTATTTAGGCATCAGTATCGCTACCACTGGGACATTTCCAGGAGCGAATCATCATTTGCCTTTGTCGATTCGAGAAAAGGTGGATTAGCAAACAGGGTTAGGATCCTATCGACTAAGGCTTTTGACTTTATGAGCCGTAGGGGTCTCATAAAGGTGTTTCTCCCTACGAGTCGTGAGGATCTCGTAGGTGCGTTTTTTCCTTAGGAGTTGTGAGGATTCCTAAGTGTATTTCCTCTTATAAGTCGTAAGGATCTTACAAGAGTGTTTTCTCCTTATAAGTCGAGATGACTTACAAGTGTCGTTCACCATATGAGGACACTCCTCGTCATTGGTGGGACTTAGTATGGGAAACGTTTATTTGTGCCCGTGGATTGTATACAAGGGCCGATATTGAACGTTTGTAGGGCAACTTGAGGAATGTGATGGCTTAAGAACAGGTTCAGATCCCTGTAGCTTATGGCTTTTTGAATCCTACGAGCCATGAGGGTCTCATAAGGGGAATTCTCCTTACGAGTCGTGAGGATCTCGTAAGTGTAATTTCTCCTTAGGTGTCGTGGGGATCCCTAAGTGTGTTTCTCCCTTGTGAGTCGTAAGGATCTCACGCAGGTATTTTCTCCTTATAAGGTCGAGAGGACCTTGCAGGTGTCTTTATTTTAACGAGATTGCGCCCTTCCGGTTTTTCACAAACTCGCCGGTAGTCCTGCTGTTTTTACTCACGGCGCCTTTTCGGGTTTTCATCCGTGTCCATTTCTCTTGTGGACGTACCTTTTTTTTAGCGAGGAAACTCTCGAGAATAGTTTCGCCGCATGTGGCCTATCTGTTTGCCGGTGGGATTTGAGTCGTAGTCCTCACCGCAGGGACTTGTGGACTTGCACTCCACTATCGCCGTGTTGGAGGCAACGTTCTTACTTTAGGGACTTCTCGGTCCGTTGTTAGTTTAAAGAAATCTCGGTCCAATGTTAGTTTAAGGACATCTCGGTCCATAGCTAGTTTAAAGACATCTCAATCCGTTGTTAGTTTAAGGACATTAAGGTCCAATGTTAGTTTAAGGACATCTCGGTCTACAGCTAGTTTAAGGATGTTACGGTCCGCTGTTAGTTTAAGGACATTACGGTCCATTGTTTTTGGAGGCGAGGTTTCGCTGGATACTAGTTATAGAGTTTGGACTCGGGGAGATAGCGAGCGGACACGAGCGTCGTCATCCATCATTAACCTGAGTCGTGACTTGTCAAGCTTAGTATTTCTTAAGGAACCGGCCATTTATTGGCCGGAAGGGTCTTTCGCCATGCATATCCATGAGCAAGTATGCCCCACCTTGGTAGACCTTGTCTATGATGTACGGGCCCTCATAGTTCGGCTCGAATTTTTCCCGTTTGGCACGGTTGGGGATCATAGGCCTTTTTACGACTAGCACGAGTTCGCCTTGGCGGAATGTTCTTGGCCTAGTCAATTTTTCGTATGAGCGCATCATCCTTGCTTTGTAAGCCTCCAGGTTTTGCTGCGCCATGAGACGAGTTTCATCGAGAGCATCTAGCTCCTCAAGCCGAAGATGGGCATTCTCTTCTTTCGTTAGTTCGTACCGAACCGCCACTCGTAGAGAGGGTAGCTCTATCTCCAAGAGAAGTACCACTTCCATGACGAATACTAACGCAAATGGTGTTGTGTTTGAGGCCGTCTTGAACGTAGTCCGATAAGCCCAAAGAACTTCATGCAATCTTTCGTTCCAGTCCTTTTTTTATTTCTGGACACCGTTTTCTTTATGATATTTGTCAAGATCTTGGTGAATGCCTCGGCTAGACCGTTGACTCGAGGATTATAAACTGAAGAATATCTCCAATCTATTTTATGCTACTGTGCGAAGCGGCTGATTTTATGGCTTCTATAGGCTTGCCCGTTATCCGAGATGATCCACCGCGAAGTGCCGAACCAGTAGATAACATGCGTCCTGAAGAAATGGAGGATGTTCTCCTTCTTCACTTCCCTTAACGGTATTGCTTCTGCCAATTTAGAGAAGTAATCGGTTGTTGCTAGTATGAACCGATATCCCTTGGATGATGTTGGCTTGATGGGCCCGATTATATTGGTTCCCTACATTTCGAATGGCCGGCTAGCTAATATTGGGTGTAGCGGATTCGGATGCTGGTGGATGAAGTCCCCGTGAATTTGGCACGAGTGACACAGCTTCATATTCAAGGTAGTCTCGAATCATCGTGGGCCAATTGTAACCCATTGTTTTGATCTTCAGCTTCATCTTTGGCCCAGCTTGATGAGAACCGCAGAGCCCGTCATGAGTTTCTTGAACGACCCTTCTTTCTTCTTTTAGTCCCAGGCATCTCAGCCATAGACAGTCGAACGATCTCTTATAAAGAGTATCATTGAAGAAGGCGAAAGACAGGGCTCGCTTCATGAGCTGATATCTTGACGACACATCTTCGGGCGTCCGATGGGATTTGAAGTAGTCTATGAAGACTTCTCTCCAATCCTTCGCCCTTTCTTCATCCACTAATTGGAAGGCCGCTTGTTTGGTTGCTTCCTCTTCTTTAGACGACTCCGGAGATATTTCTGCTGGTGCGAGAATCCGGCGACTTTGCACAATGATCTTTACGTCATCGAGGTTTTCGTTGGCCAGTTCTTTAGCTAGCTTGGCTAACGCATTTGCCTTGCTATTTTCCACACGCGGTATGCTTTCTAAGGTATAGGAGGGGATTTGCGTCAGCAATTGCTGCACTCTTTCACCATACCTGATCAGTTCTGGCTTGCACGTCTGGTAGTTGCCATTTACTTGGCTAACGATCAGCTGGGAGTCTCCATATATAAGGAGGTTTTCAATCCCCATGTTGACAGCAATCTCGAGACCTGCTATCAAAGCTTCATACTCAGCTTCATTGTTTGTTCTTGGCTCCGTTAAGGAAAGGGCAAAGCTCATTATCCCTCCTTGTGGAGTCATAAAGATAAGGCCCACCCCGGCTTTAATCATGGGGTGCTTTGCTTTCGCTTCTTCAAGGAGGATGCTCCATCGAAGTAGAGTTCCTATCGGGTATCATTCCCTTTCTCCCTGTCAATTGCGTCAAACATGTATTCGTCCGGCAACTTGCAGTTCAAGGGAGAGTCGGCAGGTATCGGATGCTCAGCGAGAAAGTCGGCTATGGCCTGGCCTTTTATTACCTTGAGAGGTCGATATACTATCGAGAACTCCATCAAGAGGAGGGCCCATTTAGCAAGCCTTCCTGTTAATATGGCTCTCGACATCAAATATTTGAAAGGATCCACCTTTGATATGAGATGAACATCATGTGCCAAGGCGTAATGTCGGAGCTTCGTTACCGCGAAGATCAATGCCAGGCAATGCTTTTCGATTCGGGAGTAGTTGTTTTCTTCCCCAGGAGAACTCGACTCAAATAATAGAGAGCGCTCTCCTTCCCCTGATCGTTCTCCTGTGCCCATAACGCGCCTAAAGAACCTTCAAGGGCTGTTGTGTACAGGATGAGGGGCTTTCCCTTGACTGGTGCGGTCAGTACCGGCGGATTCCGCAGTGCTTGATTTCGTCCAGTGCACTTTGGCATTTGCGATCCCAAACGAACGGGGTCCTTTTCTTCATTAGATGACTGTAGGGGCGGCATTTGCCGGAAAGGTTAGCTATGAACCGTCGGATATACGCGAGCTTTCCCTGGAGAGACCACAATTGTTTGAGAGTTATTGGCGCGGGCATTTCCATAATCGCCTTAATCTTTGACGGGTCTATTTCGATGCCCCAGTGTCGTACGATGAATCCCAGGAATTTGCCCGAGGAAACTCCAAATGCGCATTTCAGAGGGTTCATCTTCAGGTTGTATTTCTAAAGGCGCTGGAACACTATCTTCAGATGCTCCCAGTGCTCTTCGTATGATTTTCTTTTCACCACGAGATCGTCAATATAACATTCGACAATCTCTTGTATGAGGTCATCAAAGATCTTTGTCATGGCCCTCTGGTAAGTGGCGCTAGCGTTCTTCAGACCGAAGGACATCACTTTGTAGCAGAATATGCCTAGCGGGGTCCGGAAAGCAGTGTGCTTTTGGTCTTCAGGATGCATCTTGGTTTGGTTGTACCCTGAGGATCCGTCCATGAAGGAGAATACTTCATGGGTGGATGTGTTATCGATCATCAGCTCGGTAACAGGCACTGGGAAGTCATCTTTCGGACAAGCTTTGTTGAGATCCCGAAAATCTACGCAGATGCGTACTGTCCCATTTTTATTCATTACTGGAACGACATTGGCGATCCAGTCAGGGTATTGAACTTCTTGGATGAAGCCGGAGTTGATTAGCTTCTTGACTTCGGCATTGATACTCATCTTAAGCTCGAGCCGCATTCTTCTTGGCACCTGTTTGACTGGTTTGACGTCCGGTGATATCGCCAGTTCATGCACAGCTATTTCTGGATCTAATGGCGGCATCTCGGAATAGTTCCATACGAAACAGTCTTTATACTGCATACTCACGTCCTTTAACGTGGCCACCTATTTCTCAGACAGTAGCTCACCAACGAACGTTAGCCTTGGATCGTTTGCCATCCCCAAGTCGATTTTTCTCAAGTTGTCTGCTATGGTGTGTATCCCATCTTCCAGTTCCTTTGGCATTGGTGGAAGTTCTGAGATCACCTCGTTCTCATCTTCATTTGCGAAGCACTGGGGGAGGTCGTTCGTATTCTCGTGCTCTCCTTCCTTTGAGAATGTTATCATATGGCAGGTACGAGCTCGTTTCCAAGCTCGATGTTGATCTAGACTTTCCCTCATAGTGTAGGTTGCTCTCTGCTTATTCTTTCGTGGCGGGACTACCCTCCAACTGTCGGATAAAGCAAACCTGTCTTGCTGATACTGATCTCAACCCAGTCTTTGAAGGTGAAGCAGTCTTCAAGAGGATGTCCCACTATTCGGTGGTAGGAGCAATAATCCGGGTGATAGCCCTCGTCTATTTGTTCAGGGCGCTGAGACTCCAGGAACACCATCATTTGATGTTTCATGACAAGGTCAAAGATTTTCCTTGTCTTTTCTTGAGGGAAAGAGTACTCCCGACCCATCTTTTTCATAAAAGATGGATTCCAGCCGACTTTTCCTCGATCGCGCGTCTTATTCGATCCGCCTCGCTATTTTCGAACGTCATTCCCGGTCTTTACCTTATTGTTGCTTCTACGTCGGGATTTCTTTTTGCCACAAGAGTGCACAGCGGGTTGAGGGTGAAGGGGATCGTCATCCTCTGTAGCCTGCTGAATGATACGTTGCGTCATGGCTTTCTCGTAAATGGCCATTTCACGGCTATGGTCATCCCGAACCTTTTGACCCGCTTCTCTTATTAACTTATCAATCTGCTCTTCGAATCACGGACTTGATATTCGTACGGCGGGATTTCTCTCTGCTTCAATGTCAGCGCTATCCGGAAGGGCATTCTCTTTTCCACCGGAACCATTTATAACATAGCAACCATGGACTCGCTCCCGTTTCTTGGACCGAACGTATACAAGGTCATTCGTCTTCATTCTTCTGTTGGGTATCTTCCGTTGAGTCCCAGGAACGTTTCAAATCTTGTTATAGAACTGGGCTTGTCGAGCAGTCTGTTTGAAGGGTACGCCTTGGCTTCTCAATAGCCTTTTCAGTCCCTCTGCATAGTATCTGGGCAGACGGTTTGGTTGAAGCCTGTCGAGCGCAGATTCGGCACCGTGCCATATTTCTTTCTCTACTTTAGTCTCCGTGGATTGGTAGAAAAGGATCGTCTTCTCATCTCTTTACTTAGGAGGGACGTAGAAGGTCTGCAGCTCTTGCATGCTGTACGTACCAAGTGCATCAAGTTCTTTGTAATGCCGTTGCGGGACCAGGGTAATATGTAAACTCTGGTCAGCTCCAGCAAAGGTCTGTATTGACGAGCGGACAGAGAACACAGCGTTGGCCTCGTCCTCAGAGTCACTGCCAAAGACCGGCATAGGAGTAGATGGTCCTGGCCTATTTCCTTGGGGTTGTCCCGAGTAGACCATCTCTTCATCTTCTTCGGTATCGCTCCCGAATATCGGGATAGTGGCGATGGATTTTTGCTTGTTCTCCGGTTTGTGACATCTTTCCATGTCTTCGAAGTCTGGTAAGAAGTATTTGGCGTCTTCATATTTGCGAACTTCATTTACGGAGAATGGGTTCAACTCCCCTGTAACTGTGTACTCGATGACGTCCTTGAAGTACTTCATACACTGATGTTGTGTAGAAGGGATGATGTTGTCCTCATGTAACCAAGGCCTGCAGAGCAAACCGTTGTAGCAAGTCTTGGTGTCAATAACATGGAACTTGATGTCAGTGACAAGCAGCTCGAAGCGTAATGTCTGTATTACAGACCCGAGCGTTTGTGATGATTGGGAGTCAAAACCGGAGATGGTAATTTTATCCCGAGCCAAGTGCTGAACGTTCATGCAAATCTCCTTCAGTACTCTTACATTGAGAAGGTTAACGGAGGACCCGTTGTCAACCAGGATCTTCCCTATCTTGATGTCGTGGCAATACCCGGTTGCATACAGCGGACGGTTGTGCTCGCACGTTCCGAGAAGGAGGTCTTCATCGCTGAAGGTGATATCAGCCGTGTGGAATTCTTCCGGCTCGTCCTTCATCTTTTCTTCCGCAAGGAAGGCTTTAAACTGGTCGGGCTCTTGTAACGCCTTGATCAGGGAATCTCGTGCCTCTTTAGACAGGAGAAGGGCATCCAAGATACTCAATTGTGAGGGTATCTTTCTCAGATGCGCCACGACATTGTAATCCACTTTGTTCTTCTTGAGCGGGTCCTTAGCTGTGAGCTCTTCGAAAACTCTATCATCGAGAGCAATCTCCTCAGGGACTTTTTCCTTTCCTTTTTCCCTTTTGCCCGAACCTTTGTTTGAAGGTCCGAGATTCTTTTCAGGCAACGTACGGTTACGCAGCTGAATGTTCTCACAGCTTTTCATCTCCTCTTCTTTTTCAGAGGTGGATTCCTTGAAGAGAGGGCCGAGGGCTATTTCTTCATCAGAATCGCTCCCGAAGGTAAGAACTTGAGGTTTTTCTCTTGTCGGGATGGCATCAACCATATGACAGTTACCGGTTGTTCCTTCACGCTCATCTGTCGCGCTTCTCTGTTCCCGACGGGCTTTGCGCTTCATTCGCTTAAATTGTTGTCGATGGGCAACGTATCCCTGCCACCACTTCTTAAAGGCATTACACTTTTCGGTAGGGTGCATGACCTTCCGATGGTATAAGCAGTAGTTCAGATGTACATCCGGTTCGTCAAGGTACATACTCTCGGAAGTATTTTCTTTGAAAGGTGGCAACTTCATTCCCATTGACAGAGCTTTGGCGAACTGCTTCCTTATCTTGATTCTTCTCCTGCAGGTGGCAAGGGCACATTGATCCGGTTGGGGTACTTTATGGCTTCTCATCACCGGAGCTTTTTCAGCCTGACACCGACGCTTGGACTTTTCGTAAATGGCCACTTCACGTTCTCGATCAGCTTTGCTCTTTTGAAGAGTTTAGTTTAACAGCTTATCGATAAGGTCATCTGATGGTTCCATGTATTCTGGCTCTGGATCTGCCCTCGGTTTCTCTATGTCAGGAGCTTCTTCACTATGTATCGACGAGTGAGAGATCATGTGGCAACTTGCTACATGATTCTCTGGTTCTTCCGAAGAATCGTCTCCTTCATCAATATCATTGTTTCCATTCTCAAGAACATGCTTGAAGAACTCTTCCAGTGTGACTGGGGTCCGTGCCTCTTGGTTGTATTCCTCCAGTGCATCGATGTATCTTTGCAGACCTGTACGATTGCCGTAGTGCTGGACGGGATTCTTGGCCTTCTTATTTTTCTTTGAAGACTTCGGAGGCTTGGCCTGGAGGTTTTGTCCATCGTTACCAACTTTTGGCATTGGGCGCGGTTTCAGCATTCCGTCAATAATTTCAGGTTCCAGCGGACATTTCCACCTAATCACCGGACATGCTTGAAAATCCTTCAGTATTCTTTTAGTTTTAGCTGAAAGGACCACTTCCCATGGAACTTCTTCCACAAATAAGCATAATGCCCCCGGTGTATCCACCTTTTTAGGAGCATGCTGCTGCGGCGGGTTTACCTTCCAGTTTTCGGACAACGCGAACTTGCCCTGTTGGTACTGGTCTTCGACCCAGTTTTTAAAGACAAAGCAATCTTTGATTCGGTGGCCCACTATTCGATGGTATGGGCAGTAATTAGGATTTTTGACGTCACCCGATTGCAGTGGGCGTCTTGGATCCGGCAGAGTAATGAGCCTGTTGCGCACCGCTAGTTCGAATAGTCTTTTTATTTTATCCCGGTGAAACGAGTTAGGACATCTTAACTTTTCTTCGAGGGCTCGTGGTCTGCTGTTTTGGAGAATAACCGGTTTCGGGTCATTCGGTTGTTGTTGAGCGTTGGCGACGAAGGTCGCTTTCCCTTTGTCCTTTTCGTTCCGAGGATCTTTCTTTGAAGAGGACGGCCTATGGTCCATTTGGGCCAGTTTGTCGATCAAGGCCTGGAAGGTGGTCGTCTTAAAGAACATCATAAACTAGGATATAGTTGCCTGAGGGTCGAGGGTCCCCACGAACATGCCCACAGCAGGAGCTTCTTCTATGTGTTGTTCACATTTCGACCATAGGTTCCGCCACCGAATTGCGTACTGAACCCATATTTCTCTCGGCTTCACCCTGGCGTTGATTAATGCCGTGATCGGGGTGCACTCGCTTGCGCTTGTGAACCTCTGTGTGAACAGTAGTTCCATCTCCGTAAATGTCTTGACAGAGTCATTTGGGGGCTCGGAGTACCATTCAAATACCGTCTCCGACAAGCTGCCGACAAACTGGCGAAGCAACAGTTTGTCATTGCCCCCAGTATTACCGCACAAAGGTCTGAATTGAGAAACGTGCTGATGCGGATTGCCCGTCCCCTTATACACATGGAATTTGGGGATCGTATATCGTGGCGGGTACTTAATTTGGTCATACCAGCCTTGGTAAGGTCGCCCAGTTCTAACGAACTGGCCTGCCGCTTCGTTCGCTAGATGAGCTCGAATTTGTTGAGCTATGTAGTCATCAATGGTAGCTTTGGAGATCGTCTCTTCCCTGGCTACCGATAAAGCTGGAGAAGGGTTCGATGTCTCCCCTCTGTTGTCTTCAATGATTATTGGAGGGCCTTCGACCGGAGGATCCGGTTGGATCATCATCCCCACCATTTCTTGGAAGAGAAACGCCATTTGTTTTATATTAGCCGCTTGTTCCGCGGCCTCTTTATCTTTCTTTTCGAAAACCCTCCGTAGGAATTCGGTGTCAGTCTCCTGCTCCAGGTGTTGCTCCGACGATGCTTCCGGGCTTTCTTTCTGCCCAGTAAGTGCGGACATCCTTTTCAACATCTCCTGGAGCTTTTGTTGTTGCTCCTGAGATTTCGTCACAGACCGTGTGAGTGGTTGATGACTCATGGAAGTACGACTATCCTCTTCTCCGGATGCCATGTAGACGGTATGCACAACCATGCCCACAGACTTGGGGCGTTTAGGTCTACTGCCTTTGAAATATGCCGCGGGCAGGGGGATCTTCTCCGGCCTTCTTCTCTTATGGGAGGTCGAAGTTGAAGGGGCCGTTGCGGCAGACACCCATGCAGACGATACCTTTCGTGGTATGGCAGAGGGATGGTCCTCCTCTTGCCGAGCCTTCGTCTTCTTCAGCCAGCGAGAGTAATCTTTGTCAATTACAGAGTTTTGGTCTTTCCGCCAAACTTTGTGGATCTTGGAGGACAACCGCTGAGGAGGCTGTTCCGGCTTCACCTGTGTTGTGTTTTCGACAAGCGGAGGAGACTTCTTCAAGATGGCAGTTGAAGAGTTCTTGCGCATCCTCCTGAGCAGCTCGAAGTTGTTCCCAATTGGAACAGCAGCGTAAATTTCCACCTTTGGAGCTGGTGGGGTAAGTCCAGCAGGGGAACTGCCCTTAGCTTTCTTCACTCGGCGCCAGTGGCGACGTCGAGCGTGTCTTGCAGATGGGATCACCTCAGTTGTAGAAGCGACCATGTCATCCCCTTGCTTTGATAAGAGGCTGCTTTTGGTGCCAACCTGTCGAAGACTGACATCCGCTGAGAGGGAGCGGTCAATGTGTCGAAAGTAGACTTTCTGGCAGGGGAAGCATTTTTAACGACCTCGACTGCAGCAGGAGTTGAAACGGCCAGTCTTGTGAAAATCGATCCTCTTGCAGGTGAAACCCCTTTGACGACTTCGTCTGTCGGAACTGAAATGGCTATCCGCTTCAGGATAACCCCTTCAGGTACTGCGAGCCTCTTTGCGGTTCCACTGGAGCTGTGGCCCAGCTGTTAAAGACTAAGGCATTGGAATTGGACGACCCGTTGAGAGGGGCCGTGGTGGTTGCAAGCCGATCGAAGACCGACTTCTTCGGAGCCTCATATGATGTCACTGAAGCATTGAAGCTCATTGGCGGGAGCATGGTCCCAAAGAACAATCTAGTGATGATCTGAGTCACCTGCTCCACTGGCATTGCAAAGATGGAGGCCACTTTGGGCCCGTAAGTCACTCCTCCAGTCGGGACGGAGCGAGAGTTGCTGTTGCAGTTAGTGCAGCTGGAGGCCATCGATAATTCCTTTTCTGCATAGGAGCAAGACACCAAATCTTAGTACCTCGAATCCAAGGGCAACCATATTAAACCGTGATTTGTTCGCGAACACGACACACGAAGTGTGGAGTGGAAAGAGGAAGAGATCCGACCGGGCGTGCCAGAATCCGTTTACCGCCGAAAACAGAGACGAGACCGCGTAGGTTCGTCTTGCCTGAATTTAGGGGCAGATGCTATTTAGTTTTATCCGTCCACCTCTTTGAAGATGCCAAGCTGATTTATGGCACCGTGTGTTGGAGGTTTAGACGGATGCGGCCGTTGTAGCAGACTTCGTCAGATCCCTCCCCCCCCCCCGTTGTGAAGGGTTTTTTGATTATAGGGACGCTCTTCCCTGCAGGCGCAAGCCCCTGTAGTTAATTACGTTATCGCGTAGCGATAACCACTTTCTCCTGCTCCAGAAGGTCACTTCGTGTCGTGTGTGCTTGTTTTATTTTTGGTTGCCTGTGGATTGTATACGGAGACTAATTTGTGTTGTCGCCCGTAGGGCGTGGATTAGTCCAAATCCGTATTTTCTTAGATTTGGGTTTGGTTTGATTTAAGGATCGTTAACCTTGTTTGAGATTAAGGTCGACTTAAATGTTTGTTAAGGATACGTTAATCCGATATTGGACTAAGATTTACTTAACGGGGGTTCACGAACATTTTTGATCCAACAAAAGAGCATTTGAGCTCCATCGTTTTAGTTTAAGGACGTTACGGTCCATAGCTAGTTTAAGGACATTGCGGTCCATAGCTAGTTTAAGGACATTACGGTCCATATTGGAATGTGTCCGTCCATTTGAGAGTACACTAAAGGGTTGTTGGTTATCGGGACCCACCACCTCTCTGAAGACGCTAAAGAATTACAACGACATTTTCCAGCGGAGTGAGGAGATATACCCTTGAACCAATGTCCGTTGGAGAATCAATAGTCATGTTTGGTACTAAGACCAATTTGGAAAAATTGTGAGCACATGGGCTCAGTTGATCTGAATTAAGGACTTTTGGTCAACATGGACTCAGCCCACTCAGTCTTTGAAAAAAGTGTTAAACACTTGTTTTGGCTCGGTCCCTTTTCTGTACAACAATGCTGAGCATTGATATGGGCTCTGACGCTCACCCTCTTTTTTGTTTTTTTATGCAATGTTAAACACTCTTTATGGCGCCCACGTGAGGGACACGTGAAGCGCTTGGCGCTGAGCGCCAACCAATGAGTGCTAGACACTACTTGTTGAGCAGTGCCCACGTGAGGGGCACGTGGGGCGCTTGGCGCCAACCACTGAGTGCCAAGCACTCTTTATTAAGCAGCGCCCACGTGAGGGTCACGTGAGGCGCTTGGCACTGGGCGCCAACCACTGAGTGCTAAGCACTCTTTATTAAGCAGCGCCCACATGAAGGGCACGTAGGGCGCTCGACGCTGTTTCTTTTTTTGTGCATTTTCCTAAAGAGTTCGATTCTTTGTTCTCCCCCGGATCTTCAATTCCCAAGAACAAATTCATCTCCACGAGAATTAAATTCTCATTTGTCGGAAACTTGTCTCATGGATCTTAGATCCAGGGAAAGAACTATGTTCTTTTATGATGGTTAAACCCTTGGGTATGCAGATGAGATACTACGATCTCTATTTACCTTGAAGAAAGTTCTTCTTCCTTCTTCTCTCTTAAAGCTCTTATTTGCTTGCTCTTCTTTTTGAACTTGAAGTTTATGGGGTGTTCCTCCTGTACAAGACTTGAAGTCTTGGGGCCTTTATATAGTGGAGGCAAGTTTGCTGATTTAGTTAAAGAAATCTCTCATTAGGAGATCCTTAATTGATTTGGGAATTTTATCCACCGTTGGATCTTTGATCCAAGAACTTCTGTTTTACAGAAGATATTTTTCTTGTTTTTAACAAGATTGGGAAAATATTTTCCATACAGAGCTTATTCTGTTGCTTGGTGATTTTTAATCACATTGGATCTTTAATCCAACGGTGCTCTGTTTTACATAGCATAATCTTTCTTGTTTAGAAAGATTGGGGAAAATATTTTCCCCTATAGAGCTTATTCTGCAGCTTGATGATTTCCTTTTTTAATCACCATTGGATATTTAATCCAACGGTGCTCTGTTTTACAGAGCGTAATTTTTCTTGTTTAGAAAGATTTGAGGAGTATTTCCTCAATCAGAATTTAATTCTGTGTTCTCATGATTTATCATCTCCGTTGGATCTTTGATCCAACGGCAGAGAACTTTTAGTTCTGGCGCCGGCGCCCTCGTGCGGGGCACGTGAGGCGCTACCTCAGAGATTTTAACTCTCGGCGCTGGCGCCCTCGTGCAAGGCACGTGAGGCGCTGCCTCTTTACTGAAGGTGTCTTTTCGCCTTCTTTCTTTGTTTTTCCTAAGTCAAATGCTTGGAAATAGTTCCATAAGGCACAACATTTTCTGTGCCTATACTTAAATGTCTCCCTTCATAAACTGAAGCAATACTTCTCTTCTCTTTCACTTTCAGAGAATTATTTTAACAGAGAAGAGCTATGGCTTGTAATCGTCCACATGCTCGCCGGCAGCCATGGGAGGTGCCTATTGACGAAATTGTTCCTCATTTTGCTGCCCGTCTGGTGAACCCTGCTCTTACGGATGACCAATGCGATACAGTGCTGCACGAGCTCTTGACTCGTAGAAGATCTCCTCTCCCCATCGGGTCTATTTGGCTCCGGACGGTCTTCTTGTCCGTGCTCGATGATATTCCCCCTCATCCAGCGGAGATGACTCCGGCGATACTCGACGCAGCGGAGGACAAGATCGAGTGCTTTCATGAGGCACTTTTGATTACTACGGCTCTGAGGGATCGCTCTGTTCAGTTGCTAAGCCAGATACGGGCTCAGCGGGCCATCATGTCTGCCTTCGCTGATGGGCACGGTGTTGACCGGTGGGGAATGACTCTTCGTTAAGATCGACGCTTTTCCATGGTGGAGAAGGCAGAGAGGGAGTTAGAGAGTTTTATCCATAGTTTTGTGAATCCCTGTACTTTTGATCCTATGTATGGTGATCTATTTCCTGTAGAATAAAATGTTCGATTAAATGTTTTCTTTTTGTCGTTGAACACATGTTCTTCCTCTGATGTGTGCGTATATGAATGAGCCCGATTTCAAACATATCTGTAAACGAAACTTAAACCGGTGTAAACAGAAACAAATAGCTCTTGGCCGAAGATTTTGGCGAGAACAAGGATTTTGTGTCGATGTTGACACGGATTTCTATCGATTTCATTGATGATACTTCAGTTTTTATACTAAAATCTTATTGAGATAAGAACACAGCTTTCTTATACAGATATATTCTGATTTCATTCTTGATGCATTCATACATCATATATATGACATGTTGCTACTTGAGGCACTGACATGAGTACTTGGTTTTACACTTATGCTTAGATTATTACCCTTACCACTACTAGATGTTTCAGTGTTATATTTGAGTATGTTACTGTATGACCTAGGAGATCGTCATGCATGTGATTTCTACTCGATGATGTCTTCTACTCATGAGTTGGAAACTCACCCCCGTTGTGCCACAGTTTCTTGCAGGTTCGGCCGTACAGGTTCCGTTGCGGCTTGCTGGCACATCATTTCTTTCGGGTGATTGCTTGGTAGGTGGGTTCACTTGCATCGTGACCACCGTTGCACATGTACTTTATATTTCAGTTGTATCTAGTTAAAGGCTCCATCAACCAGACTTGTATTTTTAATAGACTTAGATAACCATAGTTTGTATATTCTTTCGGCCTTAGAGTCGCGCTCATGTATTTTATTATTTTTTCTGGTTTTCTTTATGATATTTTGTTTTCTCGTTTTCTTTCTGAGTTTTGATCCTCTCCCTTCAGCGTTGTATATTTATATTATCCTGCGTGGTTGTTTCCGCCATTTGGCGAAGAGCTAGCTCCCGCTTGGGGATGCCTTATTTATTATTTCTTGTACCGATTTCGGGTTAAAAATTACAAAGGAGGTGCTGCACAAGTTTTCAATGACGAAAATGTTTTCAAGTAAAATACATTGAATGTTTTTTCGTGTACTATTATCTATGTTATGTAGAAGGAAGTTGATTTCAATAAAACCTCATTTCAAATTGCACCTCCACTATTTTCCCTAAAAAGGTTTAGATTTCTGGGCTTTTTGGCTTACTTGAATTAGGTGGGGTCCTATAGGCTTCACATGATTCAAGGACCAGTCACGTGCCTTTTCCGGGTCGTGACAGGATCATTTTCCGAGACTGAACCGAACTTCTGCATCTATTGTAAGAGGACCAGACACCAAGTCAAGGATTTCCGTCGAGCAAACGGACTTTGTATGATATGTAGATCATCCTCACACACTATAGGCACTTGCCTACACAACTGAACTGGCCCAACTCCCGCAACTAGATCAGCTATTCAAGCTCCACCTACTCGGTTAGCTCTTTTTGCACCACCTCTACGCGGACGACCTTTACCACGTTAGCTGTCGATGTACCAGCATGCACAGAGAAATGTGCAGAGATGGTGGGCTTTCATCTTGGCGGCCGTGGAAGCCGAAGCTATGGGTCAAGGTAACCCTGGTAAATCCTCTCCCATATTTTTTCAGCCTTCAAATTCTTGCTTCCTTTCGTCCTTTCAAACATTTTCATACACTTCCGGTACAATATCAGTAGTTCTTTCACCACCGCTGTGATCTAATTTTTCTTGAATCTATTACAACTTTCTTCTATAAATTTCGAGAACGAAATTTTTATAAGGAGGGTAGAATGTAACGACTCTAAAATCTTTGTACGGAAATTCTTCTGTTAAAATACAGAATAGAGTTTCACAGCCTGAGTTGGAGTTATAAATTACTTTTGTTAAAGAACAGCAAGAAACAACTTGTAGCTCACTGGTAAAGCCCTTGCACTGCTATAGCGTAGCCCCTGTATTTGATCCCCATCAGACACATCATTTTTTCTGATTTTCTTTTAAACTTTTTGGAAGCCCAAAAGTTTACACGTGCAATGCACATAAAATTGAAAAGATAGAGAAAACAAATATGTGCACAAAATTGTATATACAGAGAGTAACACGTGGCAAGAATCCACCGGCCTTACCCCGTAATTCGACCGGCCAAACCCAAGGAAAAACCAGTGTCGACGGGTCCCCTGTAGCAAAATGTGTCCGTGCTTTGCACACAAGTCCTTTGGCCTATCCCTAACTCACCTGCACTGTTTGATTACTCTTCAATCAAACAGAGACCCTTCAATTTCCCATTTATCCTCATTTTAATGAATTTTAATTCACTCTTTTAATCCCAAAACCCTAATTCCATACTATAAATACTACCATATACCCTAACCCTTCCTCATTCTGAAAATTCTAGCCAAAATTCTTAAAGTTTTCTAAGTACAAGAGGAGTATAGGTGGAGTTAGCAAGCAAGAAACTTTCGGCAAAGATCGAAGTTAATCTTGGTGTTTCCGCGACACCCCAAAGCTTTCCTACCCTTCCTCTATCTCTTACTAACATAATCAACCGATAAGTCCCTCCCAATCTCTCTTCTTCCTCTTTAATTTTTTTTTTCAAAACATGTCGGTAAGTGGAGTTAATACCGACATTTTATTCCAAACCCTTGAAATCACACTTTTTCTTAATTATTGCTCATTCATATTTCTACACCTTACTTGTTAATATAAAACTAATGTTTAGAACAAACCTTCACTCAAGAATATTATGAAACCGGACTTTAAATCAACTTTTAGATTAAAATACCATGAATTTTAGATATGTCATCTTATATTCTTTTGTTTAAACATACCTTTAGAAAACCTCACGGGGTAATGACCTACCCCTCACATACACATATGTTTCCATAGCACGATACCTTTGAGCATATTTTTGGTTACGATTACAATATTTCATCAAAATACCATGTATTATAAAAACGGTTTTCTTTTAAATTGTATTTTAAATTTCTTTACAAATAAGTCTCTACAAGCCTCTTTAGGGGACCCACCATTGGATGGTGTGGATTATCGTACATCCTTGGGCTGGTAAAGCGAGATGTAGACCTCCTCACGGAGCATTCGGTCTCGAAAGGTTTTAATTGTGGTTTTTAAGAAAAATGCATTTTCTACTTAAATAAAAATTAGTTTTTAATAATTATATAAATATTACCAATCCATATATTTTCAAAATATAATAAAATCATATTTTTTCTAAAGATAAATGAATTACAAGTTTTCACCAAAATACCATCAAGATACCAATAAAAGACAAGTTTACAATAAAATACTGTGAACTTTCCAAGCTAAGATATTATCACTAACCTACCTCAAAACCTTAAAATTCACTTTCATGGAAACCCTAAATAATATAAATAACTTCTCGAGATTATTTTGAAACTATATTAAGAATATTTTTCATCAAACCCTCTTGAGTTATATAAAACTATATTTAAGAACTTTAGTAAATATAGGTTTAAGCGGGATCAATTCTCTTGAGCCCTAGGGAGCCGGAGAAAGTGAGTGCTTGTCTATTTAAGGTAAAAAAAACTTAACGGTGTTATCAATGGTAATTGTCTTGGAAAAAAAAAACAAATCCTGCCGTCCGTGTGCAACAGTTACCGTTAACTCCCGAACCTAATTCGGGATCTAAATCAGTTATAAGTGTTTGACTCGAGTCTGAGTCTAAATCAAACTTGAATCCAAACTCCAAACCTGAATCTAAAACCAAACATGAATACTTGATTTTGAATTCAAACATCAAAAGCAAACATGTATACTTGACTATTGATCATGAATCAGAATACCTGAACTTGACTAAAGCAAAACATGAATATTTGAACAGTATGACTTGACTCGAACCATGAATACAACTTGACATGGATACAAGAATACTTGATACATACATGAACTCTATCATGCGAACTGATGTATTCATGGATTCGAGCAAGGCTGGTAATTTTAGCTGTAACTTAGTATCTAAGGGGTGCTGGGGTAGTTCATGCGTGAATCCAACGAAATCTCAGGAGTCCCCCTAGATCATGAATCCATGTCTACTAACTAAAGCAAGCTATCATGAGGGCCCGTATTTCTTTGCTCCTGAATTATAACCTGTTGAGTTTGGAATATTTCAACACTAGATTGAATTCCCGTTACTAACACTTGATTCGGGCCCGTGGTTCCTTACCCCTGAATCACAGCCTGTTGGGTTCGAGAACAATCTTCAGATTGATTGGCATTCACCCTTGAACTTATGTTAAATTAGTATGCCCAATTAGAGACCTGCTAAGACAATTACATTCACTGCATGTTCACTATACCTATACTACACGGCCAGGCTATATTGATATGCTAATGTTACTTTGCCATGCTTATAATCTATTGTCATACTCATGATATCTTACCAATAGAACTACATGTACCTGGAATTGCCATGCTTACAGTAATTTACATGTTAAATAACATATCTCCTAGTCCATTGTTTCATGATATACATTTTATTTATCATTATACCTTTATACTTCACTTCAATTCCTTAGGACTTACCGAGCGAAAGTTCGCTGACGGACATTCCATTCTTCTTTATTTTTCTTGGAATGTTCGTCAGATTCTGTGGAGACCGAGGAGACAGACACCACAGAGGAAGAGCACGATCAGATCACAATCCAGACCTAGACCAGTTATCTTCTTTTCAGTTTATGTATGACACTTATTTAGGCATTACTTTTTTGTTTTTTCTTTCAGTTGAAATCATGTATTGTAAATGAATCAAGTTGAATGTAAATAAGTTGTTGAAGTTTTAATCTCATGCTTATTTCTTGTCATTTTATATTGCTTATTTTATGCTTAGCGTATTTATTCCGGAAAATGACCTTCTCGAAATAAATATATTGCGGGCCTGCCACGTCACCGTTTCCATCTACCGGGAAGCGGGGCGTGACAGGCTTTATCACGTGCTGTGTTTACGTATTTTGGGAAGCGGGGCGTTGTTCATACCATAATATTGCATTATTATATTCCCCATTCTTATTCATTTTACAAATAAATAGGTGCTTTTGACCCATGTCTGCTACATAGTTGCAGGTTATAGGTTCTCGGAACAAAACAGTGAAATTAATGAAAAGATGATATAAAAGTGAGACTACGACCGATACATGGTGAAATCTTGATCGTGCCTGCATTTTGAGGGACAATGAAGATCAATGAACAAAGTTCATAAAGCACAAAGGCAGCAACATGAAGAAGCGGCAAAAGTCCACTACAATGTTCACTGGAAAGATCTGGAAGAGAACTAGAAGATATTCTGAAGAAAAAAACTGAAGAAACAAGTACCCAAATGCAGCAGAAAAACCCCTAGAAAAAATGAAGCCTCAAGCTCCTAACTTGGCCGCGGAACCGCGGCCAAACCATGCTATTGGCATCGGAACCGCGACCGGGTTATGCTCGTGTCGGTGTAAAATGTGTCGGTGCGCTGGCGGGCGTTGACTAGGTCTTTTTCTTAGGGGGTATTTTTGTAAAAGCAGATGTGACGTGATTGTAACCTAGGGTTTCTATGAATCTATAAATAGAACCCTAAAAACCAGTTTTAGGCCATGCCTTTTTTTAGGCCATGACTAGATTTTTAGATCAAAAATATATGTTAACCGCAATTAAGAACGGCGTCGTTTGGTAGCTAACCGGTGAATACGGGTCGGTCCACAGGGATGATGTATATTTCCTAATTGTTCTAAGGAGTTAATTCCAAATGGTGTTTGGATCTTTATCACTAAAACTAATTTGATTTAGACTAGGATTTAGGAAACTTGCTAGAGTTAGGTTTAGGTTAAGTTTGGTAAAATAAAATTTCCCACCTCTTTCAATGCCCTTAATTAGATCTTTTTAGATGTTATGGTAATTATTAATAGAGGGGATTAGGACGATCGGGAAGAAACGATGTTCTTCCTCTAGGTCCTTGTCCGTTCTTTATTAATCCTTACCCTAACCTCCATGGAAAGCATGCATATCCGGTCTTTTATACTACGGAATCACCGTTACCTCGTGGGTATGGTGCTGTAGGGAGCGGAATATGCATGTATGCATGGAGTCCTAATTATTAACATGTGATGGGCAAGAAAGGGGTGAGAGATCTTCATCTCTCAAACCCTTCCCTATTCCTAACCCTAACAAGCGAGGAGACTACTCGCTCATTAGGGAATTGAAGAACATGATCTATAATAATTAACTAGGGAAATTAATGAAATCTAAACTAGGGCAAGAATAGAAATTACCTAGGGCATGGAAATAAAATTTAACTAGGGCAATGAAAAGAAAACTTACTCCTAATTTTTATTTGATGCTCTCTTCCTTCTTTACAAGTGTGAATAAAGAAAAAATGAACACTGTTTTTTTGTAATTACTTAAGGCTGCAAAAGTAGAAAAATATTTAGCGAGGGTGCTTCATCACCTAGTGCCTTAGACCAACTGGTTTGGGAGTCACTGCTAAAGCCTTAGGTGTTACAAGACTAGGAATTACACTTTAATGTGCAAACACATCTTGTAATCGATTGTTGGTACCTCAAGAAGTATTAACGATCGCATGAAGGATGTGTGAGCGAAATTCATCTAAAAATTCACCTATTAAGAAGTGCTTTGGACGACGGACAAGTGTATGATAGCTTGATTTGAATTTCCAAGTGTAGGGGTGATATATACACACACGTAGGGGTATGTGATTGGGGTTTAGATAAGAGATGAGAATGAAGAATAGGACTTGTATGTTTAGTAGAGATGATAAAAATTCCTAAGTTGAGATAGAACCCTAGAAGGAAAACTTAAAAGATGCCAAAAGCTAAATAAATTCACAAGTATATGTATAATCTTAAGTTGAATGATAAGGAAGCATGAAGAATACGGGTGGACAATTTATGAGTCGAAGATAATAGAATTCCTTGTTGGAAAACCTAATTGGAGAATAAAAGTTAATGGGCCAAATTGATAGGATTTTGTGGGTAGTATCTGCTGAAAACCCTCACGAGACAACACTCCTCCTATTAGGGACACCTAGAGGTTTAATGGCTTGTTGCACGAGCTCTGTGCAATCGCGTTTCCCTGCGAAAGTGAGGCTAGGATTTTGTTGAGAATAAAAATTAGGTTTGCTCGAGGACGAGCAAAAGATAAGTTTGGGGGTATTTGTTCATACCATAATTTTGCATTCTTATAAACCCCCATTCTTATGCTTTTTACAAATAAACAGGTGCTTTTGATCCATGTCTGCTATATAGTTGCAGGTTATAGGTTCTCGGAATAAAAACGGTGAAATTGATGAAAAAGATGATACAAAGTGAGACTACGAATGATAAATGGTAAAATCTTGATCGTGCCTGCATTTTGAGGGACAATGAAGATCAATGAACAAAGTTCATAAAGCACAAAGGCAGCAACACGAAGAAGTGGTAAAAGTCCACTACAATGTTCACTGGAAAGATCTGTAAGAGAACTAGAAGATATTCTGAAGAAAAAACTGAAGAAACAAGTACCCAAATGCAGCAGAAAAATCCCCAGAAAATATGAAGCCTCAACCTCCTAACTTGGCCGCGGAACCGTAGCCAAACCATGCTATTGGCCGCGGAACCGTGGCCGGGTTGTGCCCGTGTCGGTGGAAAATGTGTCGGTGCGCTGGCAGGCGTTGACTATGTCTTTTTCTTAGGGGGTATTTTTGTAAAAGCAGATGTGACGCGATTGTAACCTAGGGTTTCTATGAATCTATAAATAGAACCCTAAAAACCTGTTTTAGGCCATGCCTCTTTTCATTTCATAAATTCAGATCTGTAATTCCTGTGTTGATATTTGGAGAGAGCCATCAATAAAGTAAGATTTCTATTTCATTGCCTTAGTTTACTTTTAATTATTTGCCCTAGTTAGATAGTTAGAATGCCATTCAATTTCCTAATGAGCTAGTAGTCTCCTCGCTTGTTAGAGTTAGCTTTAGGGAAAGGCTTGAGAGATGAAATCTCTCACCCCTTTCTTGCCCCATCACACATAATAATTAGGACTCCATGCATACATACACACACCGTTCCCTACGGCATCTTACCCCTTGAGGTAACGGTGATACCGTAGTATAAACGACCGGTTGTGTGTGTTTTCCATGGAGGTTAGGGAAAGAATTAAGAAAGGAAGGACTAGAACCTAGAGGAAGAAACATCGTTTCTTCCCGATGGAACTAATACCCTTTATTAATTGTTACCATAACACCTAAAGAGATCTAAATTAGGGCATTGAAAGCAGTGAGGAAATCTTCAATTTCCAAACTTAACCCAAACCTAACCCTAGCAAGATTCTAGTCTTAATATAAATCTTAGTTTTTAGCGATAATCCATTCACAACGTTTGGAATTAACTCGTTAGACCAAATTAGGAAATACACAACATCCCTGTGGACCGACCCGTACTCACCGGCTAGCTACCAAGCAACGCCGTTCTTGATTGCGGTTATAAATATTTTTGATTCATCTTTTAAAAACGCATACGCATAAAATATCACTAAATCAAATGGCGCTGTTGCCGGGGATGGCGTAGTATTTTCTTTTTTTGCAATTTCGGGTTAATAAAAGTTAAAAAATCATAAAAACAGAAAATAAAAATAAAAATTCTATCATCTTTTATTGTTTGAAGGTTTTCTTGTGTGAATCTTTGCAGGATCGACGTACAAGTTCGGATCTGGAAAAATCCAGAAAGCGAAACAGAAAGCAAAAGATCTGAACAGAAGGGGATTTCAATAACAGAACAACAGAAAAAAATCTCGGGATCTGAGCCAGCACCCTGACCGCGGAACCGCCGCAATATACCCCTTCTGACCGCGGAAGCGCGGTGCTCTGGTGACATCATCATCTTAAAAAAATTTCTTGGGAACCGAGCCGCCGATCCGATCACTGAACCGCCACCGAATCCCACTTGCGACCGCGGATCCGCCGCTGGTTGATCACTTCGGCACATGGATCCTCTCTGTAAGTCTTCTGATCTCCTCCTCTGCAAATCCCAATATATCTTCTGTCAAATCTCCTGGAGAATTCTTTGCGCTAAAAAAATCTCTCCCCCTTTCAATAATTGATCTTGTGCAGGATTCTTTGCGCCGCGCTAAAAAAAAATTGATTGCAAGTGGTTGTTACTGTTTTGCATATTTTTAATCGGACTTTAAGGGGCTTGAAGCCAATTCAGATTAGGTGGGGATTTCATCACCCTTTCCAGGACCCCAGAAATCACATAAGGCATATTGCATTAATCATTAATTAATTAAAAAATACTAGACTCAGCCCTAAGGAGTTCGCGCTCAATAGGACAGAGGACTAGTTGTAGGCATCGGCCATTGATCCTAACTTGATTTTGTGGTGTCTAGGCAAGTGTGTGTAAGGCGAGTGGTTACTTAATTAGGGCAACTACTTGTAGTGGAGAGCTTCCCACTCATCTGGCACTTACCTGGCCGCAATTGGCGGTGAAGAGACGGTTTGAGGTCCTATTTCTAGCCCTTTAGAACAGTTAGGAGCTATCTAGCTGACCTAGGTGACCCTAGATCTAGGCCTGATTGTGCATTTGTGGTTAATTGCATTTATGTCTAAGCCCTTTATCGAAAAAAAAATTTGCAAAAAGTTCCAAATAAAGAGAAAAAGGAAAAAGGAAATTTTTTTTATAAAAACTTGCAACTTGTCGCTTAAAATTCGTACACCCCACCACCACCCACTTTCTTCTCATTGACATTTTCTTACCCCCACATTCTGTTTTTCACTTTTTGACTACACCACCTCTTTAGTATATGTCCGTTTGGACTAGAGACACCAGCGCCCGATTAGTCTGTGTTTCGTCGGTACCGACCGACGAACCTTTCGACTCCGAAGTCGAAATCCTTTCCACTTCTTCACTTTCACCTTCAAATTCTTCTTCCGAAGGTATGTCGGGATATAATCCTAACAACACCTTACCCACGGGACTGATTCCATCTCCGTTAGGTGCGAATAACCCGAATCTCCCGCCTGTTGAAGCGCCCCAACAAATTGCGCTCCAGGATCTCTTCTACCCTGTTCGCACCGTCTTACCTACCTGTCTTTCACTCCCACCGGTAAATGGGGACAATTTTGAGATAAAACCCCACTTCATCAATATGCTGCCAAAATTTCACGGACTGGAATCCGAAGATGCCTACATCTTCATAAACAAATTCCAAAACGTTTGCGCCATGATGAAAACAACCCAATTATCAGATGATGCTATAAGGCTAAGGGTCATTCCTTTCAACTTATGTGACTTAGCCGAGAAGTGGTTATACAGCACAATATCACATTCAATTAGAAATTGGGACGAGTTTGTTAAAGATTTTCTTAAAAAGTTTTATCCTCATCACAAGACCGTGAGAATTCGCAATGAGATTATACAATTTTCCCGGCTTCCTTCCGAACAATTTTGGAAGTGTTTTGAAAGATTCAAAGACCTATTGGTTCAATGCCCTCACCATGGGATTGAAAATTGGCAACTTTGCCAAACATTATACGAGGGATTGAATCCGGCAACGAAGCAGTTGCTAGAAACCATTTGTCAAGGTCACTTTCTAACCAAATCTAGTGAGGAAGTGTGGCAGTTTCTCGAGGATCTTGCTGAACAAACACTTCAGTGGGAAAGAACCAAGACCACCTCATCTTCTTCTATTGGTCAATCTAGGGCAGGCATACATCAATTAGATATGTCAATTGCTATGAAGGCCGAGATGGCCGCACTTACGAAAAAGCTAGAAGCCATTGAGACCAAAATCTCATCACCTTCTCCTGCCCCTGCTTTACCCCCACGAACTGTTTGTGCTTGTTGTTCGGATCCATCACACCTTACCGAAGAGTGCCCTTATAATCCATTTACTCAAGGACATGATCAAGTCAATGCTGCCTTTCAGCAACGACAAAAAAATGATCCTTACTTTTCGACTTAAAATCCGTGTTGGAGGAGTCACCCAAATTTTGCTTGGAATCAAAATCAACAATTCCAAGGAAACAACACCTTTCAAAGGCCTCCTCCTCCACAACAACAAGCACCCCAACAAACTCAATACCAGCAACCTTTCCAACCACAACCTTATCCGAATCAAACGAACAATTTTGTGCCTAACAACTTTTATCCTCAAAATAATTTTGTTCAACCAAATGATGATAAGGTTATCTCGCTAGAAAAAAGTCTAGATGTGTTTCTCAAACAATCTACACAATCCGCAGTAAGGTTGGAGACTTCCATCCAGTCTTTGGTGCACAACAATGATTCACACGATCAAAGCATCAAATCTATTGAGGCACAAATTGCACAACTAACTGCTGCGTTAAGCGAGAGAGAAAAGGGAAAGCTTCCATCTCAACCATTGCCAAATCCCGGTCACACACACAACACACATGTCGCATATGAATATCAAAATCATAATGTAAATTCCGTGACCACTTTGAGATCTGGAAGAGTGTTGCAAAATAATGTGGGTATTAGTGATGACACCCCCGCCGGTGGTTCTTCTTCTTCTTCTTCTCCATCCTCTTCTTCTTCACTTTCATCTTCTTCGTTAAGCCTATTCTTCATTCTTCAAAAGGCTCTTATTCTTCTAATCCGAACGGACCCACTTCTCACTTCACGAACACACCCACACTGGGATCCGTTCCAACTCCACATTCTACTCCACAGACATTGGACTCAACAGATTTTCAAAATGCTCCATTTCCAAACAGGTTGAGTTCCAATAAACCAACTCCATAAATGGAGAAGATTGTGGAGTTATTTAAACAAGTTAGCATAAATATACCTCTCTTGGATGCAATCCAACAAGTCCCTTCTTACGCGAAAATCTTAAAGGGCTTACGCTCCTCGAAGAGAAAGTCACAAATACCCAAGAAAGTGCTAGTAGCTAGTGCCGTAAGCAATGCTATTAACCAACGTCAACCCTTACCCCAAAAACGAAAGGATCCTGGCTGTCCTACAATTTCAATAACAATTGGGGATAAGAACATCAATAGAGCACTTTTAGATCTTGGGTCTAGTGTTAACCTGCTTCCCTACTCCGTGTACGGGCAATTAGGTGTTGGAGAGTTGAAACCCACTCGTTGTACTCTCCAAATGGCTGATCGATCAATCACCCATCCTAGGGGTGAGTTAGAGGATGTATTGATCAAAGTAGGGGACTTCATATTCCCCGTTGATTTTATTGTTTTGGACACACAATCTGTTGCTAACCCACGGAACCAAATTCCGGTGATACTCGGTCGACCATTTTTGGCCACTTCCAATGCCGTAATAAATTGTCGCAATGGCTCTATGACTCTATCCTTCGGGAAGATATCTAATGAGTTCAATATTTATAAGATGTCGCAATGGCTCTATGACTCTATCCTTCGGGAAGATATCTAATGAGTTCAATATTTATAAGATAGGAAGTCTGCCCCCTCTCCCGTGCCTAAAACTAGTACACTAGAAGTATGCTCTATTCACGAAATCACGCAGGAGGACTGCGAGCTTGAAAAATTTCTGTTTGATGACAACAGTTTTGATGCCACTAGTGCGTCCCTTCTTGAATCTAACACAGTAGGCACAACCGATAATGATTATGAATGTTTCACTTTTTCGGACGATTTTGACGACTCACCGCCCGAATATGAGTCTTTTGAATTTTTGGATGAGTTAGTTGAACCATCTGAATCGGTTGTTTGCGGTGATTTCGAACCAGTGTTGGAGTCCTTTGAGTTCGAGGTAGATTCCCCAATTTTACTTTTGATTGTTTCGCCTCCGAAACTCGAACTCAAACCCTTGCCGTCTTACCTTAAATATGCTTACTTATGTGAGAATGAGACCTTTCCCGTTATCATATCGGCCTCTCTAGCCCTCGAGAAAGAGAAAGCCATTTTAATGGTCTTACAAGATAAGCAGCAAGCTTTCGGCTGGACTATGGCGGACATCGAGGAGATTAGTTCCCTTATAATTGAATATCATATGCATATGATGGATGATGCCCAGTCGATAGAGGATCCACAGAAATATCTTGGGGATAGTGTGGATAGCAAACCTCCTCCTTTAGAAGTTGAACCACCCCCATTTTCTTTTAATAAGCTACGAGAATGCCAATATTCCACTGATTTCTGATCATTTACATTCTCGTTTTGATTCATCATCACCTCCTATCTATTCACTTACACACTTTCCATACCACCACTTCTATCTTCCCCACTTCTTTTTGGATCGATACAATATGTTCTTCCACCGACCGATACTCTACACAGATAAATTTTTCAACTGATTGGTGTTGACGTTTGGTTTTTGCAAAGTTTGGCAAAGACGTTTAACATTGTTTTAATGAAGTTTGGTGGGGCCTATTTGTATATAAATTTTTGTTTTTCTTTTTAAAAAAAATTATAAATAAATAAACAGGGGAGTGCCGACATTTGTGACCTTCTTGGTATTACCTGACAGTGAGGACACTGTCAAGTTTAAGTTTGGGGGTATGCTCGGTAAGCCTTTTTCTTTCGCATTCATGTGTATATTTTTGCATTTGCATACTTATTTTAAAACCCATAAAAATTGAAAATTTTAAAAATTATAAAAATTAAAGTATTCAATTTTGGCCATAATTGACTTGAGTTTGACAAATAGGTTAACTAGCTAGGAACAACTAGATCTTAGACTTAGTAAATTAAAAACCTTAAAAACAACCTTTCTTTGAGTTTAACGGTAGAAAGTATATGTCTTTGTGGTTTATTTAGAAATAGGCAAATTTTGAGTTCACTTCTTGGGCTAAGTTAAAACAAGGGAAGAGTATTGATATTTTTATTAAAATATAAGTTTGAAAAATAAATCCTAGCTTAAGTCTAAATTCTGAAAATATATACCCTACAAATTGCACAAACACGAACCTTGAAACTTGGAATAGTAGGAGAGACCTTAAAATGCTCTCGTCTTAAGTCCTTAGTACGAAGAAGAAAAAATATACAAGTGTGAATAAAGAAAAAATGAACATTGGTTTTTGATCTAAAAATCCATACGAACCAAACGGCGCCGTTGCCGGGGATGGCGTGTTATTTTATTTTTGCAATTTCGGGTTAATAAAATATTAAAAAAATCATAAAAACTGAAAAATAAAAAAAAATATAAAAATTATCATCTTGAAGGGTATTTTTCGTGTGAATTTTGCAGGATCTACAATCGAGTTCGGATCTGAAAAATCCAGAAAGAGAAACAAAAAACTGAACATCTGAACAGCATTGGATTTCTATAACAGAACAACAGAAGAAATTTGGAGGACCGAGTCAACAAGTCAACCGCGGAACCGCGGTCAAAGGTACGTTTCGGCGGCGGAACCGCGGAAAGAAGTGACGTCAAAAAAAAAACTGCCGCGGAACCGCGGCGGGAAGCAGTATTGGCGGCGGAACCGCGGCAAGAAGGTGAAGTCACCATCTGAAAAAAAACACTGTAAGTTTCCTCTTCTTCTCTGAAACCCTAATATCTCCTCTGAAAAATTTTCCTGCAGGATTCTTTACGCTAAAAAATCTCTTCCCCTTCCAATAATTGATCTTGTGCAGGATTCTTTGCGCCGCGCTTTAAAAAAAATTTGATTGCAAGTGGTTGTTTACTGTTTTGCATATTTTTAATCGGACTTTAAGGGGCTTGAAACCAATCCAGATTGGGTGGGGATTTCATCACCCTTCCCACGACCCTAGAAATCACATAAGGCATATTGCATTGACCATTATTTAATTAAAAAAGACTAGACTCAGCCCTAAGGACTTCACGCTCAATAGGACAGAGGACTAGTTGTAGGCATCGACCGTTTATCCTAACCTGACTTTGTGGTGTCTAGGCAAGTGTGTCTAAGGCGAGTGGTTACTTAATTAGGGCCACTACTTGTAGTGGAGATCCTCCCACTCACCTGGAACTTACCTGGCCGCAATTGGCGGTGAAGATGCGGTTTGAGGTCCTATTTCTAGCCCTTTGGAACAGTTAGGAGCTGTCTAGCGGACCTAGGTGACCCTAGATCTAGGCTTGATTGTGCATTTGTGGTTGATTGCAAGTGTGTCTAAGCCCTTTATCGAAAATCTTTTTTGAAAAAAAGTTCCTAATAAAAAAAAAAGGAAAAATTTTTTACAGAGACTTGCAAAATTTTTTCGCCAAGAAATCCGTGCACCTCACTTCCACCCACATTCTTTTTCTTCTCTTTTCCTACATCATGGGTACCCCACCTCATAAATCTCTTGCCGAACTTTGGTACCCTGAACCAAACTTTGCCTCTTACGCGAATTGTTTTGGTCGAATTACGGACGACCCCTCCATGCCCAAAATTTCTTTGAAAGATCGAATAGAAGCGTCTAGGAGAAACAGTTCGACTTTGCAATCCACTTTGTATCAACCTTCACCACCTTCTTACATTGATACTACTTTTTCGAGTCATGTTGTAACTCCAAAACCCATGTCTATAGCTGAACATATTGAACAATCTCGTAACCGATCTTTCACTCCTTTCAACACTTCTAGCTCTTGGGATCAACAAGTCCATTCACCTTTTTATCCAAATGTTGATCCTACTCCTGTCCAACCATTCAATTCCTACCAATCCTACCCGACTTTCACACCTTCCCTAGACATTGCTTCTACACAATCATTTGGGAGTTTCACGTATCCAAACAATTTTGAATCTTTTACTGAAACCCCTTCACAACCCATGTCTAGTCTGGAAGAGTCGTTGGAAGCGTACATTGCAGCAACAAACAAACAGATGAGGAATTTGGATGCGTCCATGGCCGCCCTTATGCAACCTAGTGAACCGGTAGCTAGTTTCCAACTAGCTCCAAAAATTCCAATGTATGAGGAGGCGGTTGGACAGAGTAAGAATTTGAGTGGTGAGAGTGAGCTGTACACACTTCCAAATCAAACCTACCCGTACCCAATAGAATCCCACAACTCCGGTTTTCAATCAAGTGTCACAAATGATTCACTAGTTAAAGATAAATTGTTTAATGAGTTGTGCGACTTTGTAGTGCTTGATTTGCCAGATTGTGAAGAATCCCTTTCGAGTGAAACCACACCTAATCCTTTTGAACCTTACACCTCCATTCTAGAACCTGATTTGATAAATATCCATGCTTTTGATGAGGTGTCAGAAAAAATTGATTTTCACTTGATTGAGGATATAGACGCCGGGAATATTTTGGATGATGAACCCGTAAATTTGACTGAAATTTTATCTCCAATTCATCATCCCGAGTCATTAAATGTTTCTCCCGAACTTCATATGCGTCTTGATTTTGATGATAATTGCATGGATGAGTTAACTTTTGAGGAGAATTATGAGGATAGTATTGAGGAGAGTATTGAGGATAGTATTGAGGATGAACCATTTTTGTTTGATGTGTCTGATTTTCCAATTCATCCTCCTGAACCTTTAACTGTTACACTTCCTAAATCAAACCCCCTCCTTTCCATCGTTCCGACGACGCAAAAGATCACGCTTGAGGACTGTGAGATTGAAAAATTTCTGTTTGATCACAACGGTTTTGACGCCACTAGTGCGTTCCTCTTTGAATCTGACACAGTTCTCACAGCTGATAACGATTACGAGTGTTTCACTTTTTCGGACGATGTTAAAAACTCACCTCCCGAGTTTGAGTCCTTTAAATTTTCAGATGAGTTAGACTCGGTTGCTTACAGTCATTTCGAACCATTGATGGAATCCTTCAAGTTCGAGACAGATTACTTAGGTGAGAAAAAAACTATCCCTAAATCACTCCCTTTCGTCCTTCCTATCGTTTCGACCACGCAAGACTCCGTCGCATTTCCATTTTCAATGGTGGGTTTACCAAGTTCGACGTACCCATGTTTTCTTGCGAATCTTGAGGGATTTGATCCCATTTCTCGACGGGTTGATAGATTAACACAATCGCTTTTAAAACATCGGTCATCACAAATTGTGTTAATTTATTCACTCAATTTACACCCTCAAGTTCGTGCTACACTTCTTTCTCTTTTCCGCCATTCTCCTCCTCCATCGAGACCGTATACCGCTTCTATCTCCACACGGTCTCGTGTGTTTCTCAACTTCTTTCTCTACACTCCATTCTTTCACCAACCCTACCATTATCACGATAGAATTTTTGAATGGTTGGTGCTAACTTTTGGTCTGTGTAAGGCCTTTGATAGTATGATTTTTCTCCTCCCTAACTCTGAACTTTAACGCTTAAAAAAGTGGCAACAATGTCTCACTTAAGTTTGGGGGGGCTTTTTGTACTATATTTTTTTTTTACAATAAAAAAAAATTATAAATAAATAAACAGGCGAGTGCCGACATTTTAACTCTCTTGGTATAGCATGACAGTGAGGACACTGTCAAGTTTAAGTTTGGGGGCATGCTCGGTAAGCTTTCTTCCTTCGCATTCATATGTACATTTTGCATTTGCATTACTTATTTTAAAAACCATAAAAAATTGAAAAATTTCAAAAATTATAAAAATGAAAGTATTCAATTTTGGCCATAATTGACTTGAGTTTGACAAAAAGGTTAACTAGCTAGGAACAACTAGATCTTAGACTTAGTAAATTAAAAACCCTAAAAATAACCTTTCTTAAAATTTAACGGTAGAAAGTATATGTCCTTATAGTTTATTTAGAAATAGGCAAATTTTGAGTTCACTTCTTGGGCTAAGTTAAAACAAGGGAAGAATATTGATGTTTTTATTAAAGTGTATGTCTGAAAAATAATTCCTAGATTAAGTCTAAATTCTGAAAATATATACCCTACAAATTGCACAAACACGCACCTTGAAACTTGGAATAGTAGAGGAGACCTTGAAATGCTCTTGTCTAAAGTCCTTAGTACGAAGAAAAATAAAATAAAAATACAAGTGTGAATAAAGAGATAAAAAAAACGAACACTGGTTTTTGTGATTACTTAAGGCTGCATTAACAGAAAAAATATTTAGCGAGGGTGATTTATCACCTAGTTCCTTAAACCAACTAGTTTGGGAGTCACTGTTAAAGCCTTAGGTATTACAAGACTAGGAATTACGCTTTAATGTGCAAACACATTTTGTAATCGGTTGTTGGTACCTCAAGAAGTATTAACGGTCGCATGAAGAATGTGTGAGCGAAATTCATCTAAAATTCACCTATTAAGAAGTGCTTTGGACGACGGACAAGAGTATGATAGCTTGATTTGAATTTCCAAGAATAGGGGTAATATATACACACACGTAGGGGTATGTGATTGGGGTTTATATAAGAGATAGGAATGAAGAATAAGACTTATATTTTTAATAGAGATGATAAAAATTCCTAAGTTGAGATAGAACCCTAGAAGGAAAACTTAAAAGATGCTAAAAACTAAGTAAGTCTACAGAACATATATAATCTTAAGTTAAATAATAAGAAAACGTGAAGAATACGGGTGGATAATTTATGAGTCGAAGATAATAGACTTCCTTGTTGGAAAACCTAATCGGAGAATAAAAGTTAATAGGCCAAATTGATAGGATTTTGTGGGTAGTATCCGCTGAAAACCCTCAGGAGACAACACTCCTCCTACTAAGGACACCTAGAGGTTTAACGACTTGTTGCATGAGCTCAGTGCAATCGTGTTTCCCTGCGAAAGTGAGGCTAGGACTTTTTTCGAGAATAAAACTAGGTTTGTTCGAGGACAAGCAAAAGATAAGTTTGGGGGTATTTGTTCATACTATAATATTGCATTATTATATTCCCCATTCTTATTAATTTTACAAATAAATAGGTGCTTTTGACCCATGTCTGCTACATAGTTGCAGATTACAGGTTCTCGGAACAAAACAGTGAAATTGATGAAAAGATGATATAAAAGTGAGACTACGACCTATACATGGAAGAATCTTGATCAAGCCTACAGTTGAAGAATAAACGAAGATCAGTGAACAAGGTCACAAAGTACAAAGACAGCACAAGATCCAAGACTTCGACACGAAGCAAACGGTAAAGTCCACGATATTGTTCACTGTGGAAATCTGGAAGAAAAATAGAAGACCATCTGAGAAACCAAGTAAAGGAAATAGAAGAAACAAAGCAACATAACATGCCCTAAAAATATCAGTCTTTGATGCCCCTATACGGCCGCAGATCCGCGGCCAAACCTGCCTTATGGCCGCGGCTCCGCGGCTATTAGAAGCGCTTGATGGTGGAAAAATGCGGCACGTGCATCGCTCGTGTCGGTGGAAAATTTCTATGGTCGCTGGCGGTGCGTTGACTAGTTCTTTTCTTAGGGGGTAAACTTGTAATTGCAAACGTGAATCAATTATAACCCTAGGGTTTCTATGATCTATAAATAGAAACCCTAATACCTCTTTTGAGGTATGCCTCTTCTTGTGCCTCATTTCATTTTATCAAAATTTAGATCTGTAAATTTCTGCAATGTATGAAGAGAGCATCAAATAAAGTAAGTAGTTTTTTATTTCCATGCCCTAGGTAATTTCTTTCCTGCCCTAATATAGATTTTTCATTATCCGCCCTAGTATAAATTTCATTAATTTCCCTAGTTAATTAGTTTAGAATATGTTTTTCAATTCCCTGATGAGTGAGTAGTCTCCTCGCTTGTTAGGGTTAGATTTGGGGAAGGCTTGAGAGATGAAAATCTCTCACCCCTTTCTTATCCATCACACGTTTTTATAGGACTCCATGCATACATACACACACCGTTCCCTACGGTACCTTACCCCACGAGGTAACGGTGATACCGTAGTATAAACGACCGGTTGCGTATGTTTTCCATGGAGGTTAAGGTAAGAATTAAGAAAGGAAGGACTAGAACCTAGAGGAAGAAATATCGTTTCTTCCCTATGGTACTAATCCCCTTTATTAATTGTTACCATAACACCTAAAGAAATCTAAATTAGGGCATTGAAAGCGGTGAGGAAATCTTCAATTTCCAAACTTAACCTAAACCTAACTAACTCGTTAGAACAAATTAGGAAATACAAAACATCCCTGTGGACCGACCCGTACTCACCTGCTAGCTACTAAGCGACGCCGTTCTTGATTGCGGTTATAAATATTCTTTGACAAAATCAGGCATGACAAACCCTGTAGCAGTGTCTTTTGGATCATATTTTGGGCCCCCAGATATGCGTCGCTGACTCCTTCATGTATCTCCTGAAGAACATACTCAGCTTCATCGGAATTGACGCACCTGAGCAATAGTTGGATATACGAATTTTCATATAAGTTGCTTTTGCTCCACACAAAGTAACGAGCTTTCATGCGGAGCATGCGTGCTTCTGCCCGGTCCTCAGGGAGTGTTCCACCCTTGAGGAATTCCACTATAGGCTTTCTCCAATCCGGGGTTTCTTCCTGAGTTGAATAGACCATGTGTATCACTCAGGCTCCGAATCACTCGGTCACTTAGCTGACGACTAACGCGAAATCTCTGCGGACTCTGATCTTTCTTAGCCCCCACCCCGAGGCAATTCGTTGGCCGGCCAATAAAGCTTCATACTTCGCGGCATTGTTCGAGGTCTTGAAGTCGAACCGTAGAGAATACTCCATCTCGGCTTCATTAGAGCCGCGGATGACCAGTCCGGGTCCACTCCCTTCCTCTGTGGAGGAACCGTCTGCATAAAGTACCCAATCCGGAATCGTACCGAGCTTTCATCGACTGAGTTTTGCGGGCTTAGATCCCATGCAGGCGCTTCTTCTCTGTTGGGAATGGTGCATTCGACCATAAATCGGATAAGGCTTGGGATTTAATAGCTTGCCTTGGTCTGTACTGGATGTCGAATTGCGACAACTCATATCTCCATTTCTCCAAGCGGCCCGACGACTTAGGAGAACCGAGGATGTTCCCCAGAAGTCGATCGGTGAGGACGATGATCATATGAGCCTGGAAATATTGCTGAAGCTTTCTGGAGGTGACGACGAGCATCGGTACTATCTTTTCGACGGCCGGGTATCTTGTCTCCGCGTCTTTGGAAACGTGGTCGATGTAGTAAACCGGCCTCTGTATTCTCTCGGATTATTTGATAAGTACCGAGCTAACTGCCTGTCCGGAGACAGCCAGGTACAACAGTAGTTTGTCTCCTTTGTCTGGTCGGGTGAGTAGTGGTGGCGTCGACAGATGCGACTTGAGCTGCTCAAAGGCGACTTGGCACTTCTCGGACAACTCGAACCTGGGATTTTTCTCAAAGCCTTGAAGAAAGGAAGGCACTTCTCCCTGGATCTGGACATGAAACGACTTAAAGTAGCAACTTTGCCTATGAGTCGCATGATTTCTACGTTGTTCTTGGATGTTTTCATGTCAATAATAGCTTTGATCTTCTCTGGGTTGGCTTCAATTTCTCGGTGGGTGACCATGAAACCGAGAAACATTCCGCCCGTGATGCCGAAAACACACTTAGCTGGATTCAGTTTCATTTCGTACTTTCGCAGGACCTCGAAAGTTTCGCCAAGGTCCGTGGTATGCCTGGCTGACTGGTTGGACTCCATAAGAATTCCATGGACGTAGGCTTCCATTTCCGCCCAATCTGTGGTTTGAATAGCTTGTT
This sequence comes from Agapanthus africanus, assembly GCA_030015575.1. Taxonomy (NCBI): domain Eukaryota; kingdom Viridiplantae; phylum Streptophyta; class Magnoliopsida; order Asparagales; family Amaryllidaceae; genus Agapanthus; species Agapanthus africanus. The sequence continues at coordinate 993,163,844 of CM057337.1, forward strand.
GACCAGCCGTTGATAAGTTGCCCCAATATTTTTGAGGCCAAAGTGAATTACTTTGTAACAATAGACCCCTTGATAAGTGGTGAAAGTGGTGAGCTCTTCGTCGGTCGGGTTCATCTGGATTTGATTGTAACTGGAGAACGTGTCCATGAAACTCAACAGCTCGTGGCCAGCTGAGCTATCCACCGGCTGATCTATCCGAGGAAGCAGATAGTTGTCTTTTAGGCATGCCTTGTTTAGATCGGTAAAGTCGACACACATGCGCCACTTCCCATTCGCCTTCTTGACCATGAATATGTTGGCTAACCAAGCCGAGTAGTCCAGGTTTCTGATGAAGTCTGCCATGAGCAGTTGGTCCACTTCTTCCTCAATCACATTTTGCTTGACAGGCGCGAAACACTTTTTCTTTTGCCGGACCGGCCGAGCTTCTGAGTCAACTTCGAGCTTATGGACATATCCGCGGGAATTCAAGCGAAAACGTTGGAGTTGTCTTGGAGGAACCGGATAAGGTTGTCCCGAGTTTTCCCGGTCAAGAGGGAGCCGATCTAGAAAATTTGGCTGCTGTCTCCTTCTTTAAGGGGAACTTCGAACAAGACTTCTCCCGGGGAACTTCAGATCTCCTTCTTTTCATCACGTTTATCCAGTGACTCCCGAGAATTACACGGTCCGTCGGTCAGATCAACTTTTTTGTCCTCTGGAACCGTCGTGGCGAGACATACCCTAGAGATTTGCTGATCTCCGAAGGCTCAGTCTATCTTACCATCGCTTAGAGGAAACTTGAGCGCGGGTTAGTAGGTCGAGATCTGAGCTTGAAAGGATTTTAAGGTGGGGAGACCCAAGAGGATGTTATAAGAGGATGGAACCCAAACGACGAGAAAACTCACTGACATTGTTTGGGTTTTTCCGGCCTCCCCAATGTTGTTGAGCGGGAGAGTGATTGTTCTCTCAGCTTGAATGGAGTGGTTAGTGAACCCGGAGAGCACGTGCGAGATAGGTTGGAGATCGGCGGGTTTAATCCCATACTCTGGAAGCAGTCGCAAAATAGGATGTCTGCCGAGTATCCCGAGTCAACGAGAGTTCTCTTGACTTCGTACCTATTTATCCAAACCATAATAACTAGGGGATCATTGTACGGGACAAATATGCCATGTAGGTCCTCACCGGTGAAGGTGATGGGGGTAACCTTCCTGCACTTCTTGGAAAGGGAGCATCTAAGGTCATGATTGGCCGGATACGGCGGGTATCTTTGTTGCTCGGAGTAGAGCCAATGGAGACGACCAATATCAGCCGACTGTTAACTCTCCGGTTAGGGGTTGATTGTCTTGCTCCCTATCTGCTTGACATTTGTCTCGTAGCTATTTTGCCAAGTGACCTGAGTGAATCAGCTCTTCAATGTAGTCGTGCAGCTGCTTGCAGTTCTCGGTCGGGTGTCCCTGTGACCGATGAAAGGCACAGTACAGAACGCGGAGTCGCTTGCTCGGCCTTTGTATCACCGGCAGCAGCTTGAAGAATCTCTCACTCTTCGTCTCCTCTAGCAGCTCGGCCTGCGAGTCGTTCAGAGGCGAGTACTTGTGAAACCTCGGAGAATAAGGTTTCAGGTGATCAGCCTTCTTCTTCTCTTCCTAGTCCCTTTTCTTTCGGTCTGTCCGGTCTCTACAGGGGAGATTAGCATTCACCTCGGATTCGAGTTGGATTTTCCATTCGGTCCAGACTTTTATCTCGTCTATGGTCTTAGGTTGCGCTAATGAAAAAGAGCGGAGCCACTCTTTGTGCCTAAGACCGAATATTATGGCGGTAATGGCCATCTCTTCCCGATGCTCGGGTAACTCCAGAAGAGCATTGTAGAACCGGGTAATATAGCCCTAGAAAGATTCCCTGTTCTCACTCTTGATAGTGAACAGCTAGTCGACCGATCTCTTCTGTCGTCGGTTGCCGACGAAGTGGCTAAGTAACTGAGTAGACAACTCGTCAAAAGTCGAGATTGAGCGCGGAGTCAGGCCGCGGAACCAATCTCGCCTGGCCCAGATGAGAGTGGTAGGGAACGTTCGGCACTGAGCCACGTCCGTGTAATCTTGAAAGCTCATGCTCGCGGTGAAAGCGTCCAAGTGGTCCTTTGGGTCGGACTTCTCGTCGAAAAGAGCCACTTTGGGCAGCTTATTCCGAGAAGAGACCCGCTCTCTCAGTAACTGCTCGGTGAAAGGCTTCATGAGAGAGTTCGCGGAATACTTCACCGGGCCGTCGGGCGAATGGGAGGCAAGCCACATGTCCTCGATCTTCATCTGGAGGACCTCGATTCGCTGCCGGTATCCCAAGGATTCTCCATAATCGGAGTTCTTGTTGTCCCTGCTCCGGTCTTAGGCGACAGAACGGCTTCGTCTTCGCTCGATCACGTTCCTCAGATCCTCGGGATGAACCTTTCGTTGCTTTTCCCGGCGAGCGCAATGTGCATAGTTTTGGTGATTACGGTGAAGTTGGTCTTCCCTGGAATCAGGCAACATGACCGACGTCGCCTCAGAGGGAGACGGAGCGTAGAGAGCGTTGAAGCGATAGTTCGGTTGGTCCTGAGACCTCGGCGTCGGACTATTCGGCACCCAACGAGTCATAGAATCATTTCTCGTATGGGTGTCATGACTGCCGGAATCGGCACGTCGGTGTTTCATGGTATCGGGATTGACACAAGCGAGGCTGAGGACTTGAGCATGTCCGTCTGTCATCTTACGCCAGCCACCGTTCTGGGGAGCAAGGGTGGCGGTTTGTTGGGCATGGCTAGCAGTTTGAACGTGAGCGAGCGCGTCCACTATTGCTTCCAGTCGGTCGATCCATGTCATTAGAGCTTCGACGACATTGGGAGGAGTGGAACCGTTCCGGCCCTCGTTACGAAGCACATGATGGCTCGAACTCGGATCTTCGTTGCGATGATTGTTGGTCATCGAATCGAAGGCGGAAGATCAACTTTTTGATGGAAAAAATTTATTGTTCCCATAATTGGCGTCTACTGATGGAGGTTGGGATCTCCCTCAGATATCGTCCTCCGTCGATCTTTTGGCCAGCGGGACTGAAAGGCTGTGATTTGGAGGGAGAGTGGATCTCAATGGATTTGCTGGTTGATATTAACGCCGAGCTACCTGCTAAAGAATTCCCAGGGCGTAGGACGCTCCGACGATCAAGTAAGTACCGGGGAATAATTGAGCAGAGTACCGGCGCATTGGATTGAGTTTGAGTTATCTGAGTCGTCTGGAAGAGGGGTTTATATAGTGATCGCATAGAGCGAGCCGATACGAGATTCTCGCCGTCCATTTCGCCCCTGCGTAACGTCTGCATTGATGGAGAGATACGCCTATCAATGGCGAGATACGCTAGCGTTGAATATTGCAGGACATGGAACGGTGGAGATCTCGTCGTAGCGAGATACACGGAGCCGTTACGAGGACGTTCGTGCTCTATGCTCCCGGCCAAGCTGAGGTGCCGAGGAATCTCAACTATAGGATAACTCGGAGACGAACAAAGAAGTTGAGAAAGCCCAGTTCTTTGATTGCTCGGAGACGAGCTACCGGCCGGCGGTTGGTCGAAGGAGGAACGCACCAGGCGGGGGCCTCGAGAGGTCGGAGCCTATCCCTCGGACTGAGCCTCGGAGGTGAGGCTCCGAGGAATACTCCTGTAGCATCATACTTATTCCAGTTCCGTAGCCTCCAAAATTCTAGCGGGTTTACGTGGATGACACATCATCTGCTACGTGTCTTGATTAGAGGAACCCATTGGTGTGCACCATCCAGTCATCTTAGGAGAAAGATCTTTTCGGTTTTCATTTTACCGTTTTGTCTAAGAGTGCCATGCACCCTACTGATTTCTAATTATGATAGTGAAGAAGTATCACCTTAGAGTGCCCATATATACCTCTTGCATCACATTCCTATGGCATGATGACGGTTAAAGCAAAGACAAACAGATATTTTGAACGAGAAACTATGGCCAACTGTACATTTTCGTAACTTGGTTATGACAAAAAAGATTTAATTTAGACCTCAAGTTTAGTGAACTAGGAAAGAGACACTCTACAAACTGTCTGGTCTACATATTAATTTCGACCTCCTAATTAAAGGCTTTTGATTATTTCACACTGGCTTTTATTAAATGCATTTTAATCAATAGGAGTGTATTTTATTAATTACTTATTATGACTTAAAATATGTAACAAACAGAGATATGCATGCAAACGCTGTATGTGTTTTGTAATCAATACATTTTATTAAATACTAATTTAACACTTAAAATTTTACACAAACAAATATGCATGCAAGTGAATATTATATAAATTGATAAATGAGGAAACGAGTTATCAGCAGGTAACAGATATAAGAACCAGTCTATTATATAGCCCAATCCGACTGTCAAATGGACGATCCACTCTGTCCACCTTGTTCTACACATACGGTGATTAATGTGTGTAAAATCGCTGCGGTCACTTAGCCGACAACCAACGTGAAATCGCTGCAGAATCTGATCTTTCTTAGACCCACCCCCGAGACGATTTGTTGGCCGGCCAATAAGGCTTCATACTTCACGGCGTAGAGAATATTCCATCTCAGCTTCATTGGAGCCGCGGATGACCAGTCCGACTCCACTTCCTTCCTCTGTGGAGGAACCATCCGCATAATCTATCCAATCCGGAATCGGACCGAGCTTTTCTTCGGCTGAGTTTTGTGGCTTGGATCCTATGTAGGTGATTCTTCTCTGTTGGGAATGGTGCATTCGACCATAAAATCAGATAGGGCTTGGGCTTTAATAGCTTGCTTTGGTCTGTACTGGATGTCGAATTGCGATAACTCCCATCTTCATTTCTCCAAGCGGCTCGACGACTTAGGAGAACCGAGGATGTTCCCCAGAAGTCGATCGGTGAGGACGATAATCATATGAGCCTGGAAATAGTGCCGAAGCTTTCTAGAGGTGACGACATGCGCCGGGACTATCTTTTCGATGGCCGGGTATCTTTTCTCCGCATCTTTGAAAACGTGATCGATATAGTAAACATGCCTCTGTATTCTCTCGGGTTCTTTGATGAGTACCGAGCTAGCTGCCTGACGGAAGACGGCCAGGTACAACAGTAGTTCATCTCCTTCGACTGGTCGGGTGAGTGGTGGTGGCATCGACAGATGCGACTTGAGCTTCTCAAAGGCGACTTGGCACTTCTCGGACAACTCGAACCCTGGGATTTTTCTTAAAGCCTTGAAGAAAGGAAGACACTTCTCCCTGGATCTGGACATGAAACGACTTAAAGCAGCAACTTTGCCTATGAGTCGCATAATTTCCATGTTGTTCTTGGATGTTTTCATGTTAATAATAGCTTTGATCTTCTCTGGGTTGGCTTCGATTCCTCGGTGGGTGACCATGAACCCGAGGAACTTTTCTCCCGTGACGCCGAAAACACACTTAGCTGGATTCAGTTTCATTTCGTACTTTCGCAGGACCTCGAAAGTTTCGCCAAGGTCCGTGGTATGCCCGGCTGACTAGTTGGACTTCATAAGCATTCCATGGACGTAGGCTTCCATGTTCCGCCCAATCTGTGGTTTGAATAGCTTGTTGACCAGCCGTTGATAAGATGCCCCAGTATTTTTTAGGCCAAAGTGCATTACTTCATAACAATAGAGCCCTCGATCGGTGGTGAAAGCGGTGAGCTCTTCGTCGGCCGAGTTCATCCGGATTTGATTGTAACTGGAGAACGTGTCCATGAAACTCAATAGCTCGTGGCCGGCTGAGCTATCCACCAGCTGATCTATCCAAGGAAGCAAATAGTTATCTTTTAGGCAGGCCTTGTTCAGATCGGTAAAGTCGACGCACATGTGCCACTTCCCATTCTTCTTTTTGACCATGACTACGTTGGCCAACCAAGCCAAGTAGTCCAGGTTTTTGATGAAGTCTACCGTGAGCAGTCGGTCCATTTCCTCCTCAATCACCTTCTGCTTGACAGGCGTGAAACTCCTTTTCTTTTGCCAAATCGGCCGAGCTTCTGAGTCAACTCCGAGCTTATGGACATATCCCCGGGAATTCAAGCGAACACGTTGGAGTTGTCTTGGGGGAACCAGATAAGGTTGTCCCGAGTTTTTCCAGTCAAGAAGGAGCCGATCTAAGCAATTCGGCTGATGTCTCCTTCATTAAGGGGAACTTCGAAAAGGACTTCTACCGGGGAACCTCATATCTCTTTCTTTTCATCACGTGTATCCAATGACTCCCGAAAATCACACGGTCCGTCGGTCAGATCAACTTTTTTGTCCTCTGGAACTGTCGTGGCGAGACATACCCTAGCGATTTGCTGATCTCCGAAGGCCCAGTCTATCTCACCATCGCTTAGAGAAAACTTGAGCGCGGATTAGTAGATCGAGATCTGATCTTGAAGGGCTTTTAAGGTGGGGGCGACCCAAAGGAATGTTATAAGAGGATGGAACCCGAGCGACGAGAAAACTCACTGACATTGTTTGGGTATTTCGGCCTCCTTAATGTTGTTGAACGGGAGAGTGATCGTTCACTCAGCTTGAATGGAGTGGTTAGTGAATCCGGAGAGAACATGCGAGATAGGTTGGAGATCAGCAGGTTTAATCCCATACGCTAAAAGCAGTCGTAAAATAGGATGCCCGCCGAGTTTCCCGAGTCAACGAGAATTCTCCTAACTTCGTACCTATTTCTCCGGGCCATGATAACTAGGGGATCATTGTACGAAACAGATATGCCATGTAGGTCCTCGTCGGTGAAGGTGATGGGGTAACCTTCCTACACTTCTTGGAGGGGGAGCATCTAAGGTCATGATTGGCCAGATACGGCGGGTATCTTCGTTGCTCGGAGTCGAGCCAACGGAGACGACCAATATCAGCCGACTGTTAACTCTCCGGTTAGAGGTTGATCGGCTTGCTCCCTATCTTCTTGACGTTTGTCTCGCAGGTATTTTTCCAAGTGACCGGAGCGAATCAGCTCTTCAATGTAGTCGTGCTGCTGCTTGCAGTTCTCGGTCGGGTGTCCCTGTGACCTATGAAAGGCACGGTACAGACCGTGGAGTCGCTTGCTAGGCCTTTGTATCACCGGTGGCAGCTTGAAGAATCTCTCGCTCTCCGTATCCTCTAGCAGCTCGGCCTGCGAGACATTCAGAAGTGTGTACTTGTGAAACCTCGGAGAATAAGGTTTCGGACGATCAGCCTTCTTCTTCTCTTCTCGGTCCCTTTTCTTTTGTTCTGTCCGGTCTTTACAGGGGAGATTAGCATTCACCTCGGATTCGAGTTGGATTTCCCGTTCGGTCCAGACTTTCATCTCGTTCATGGTCTTAGGTTGCGCCAATGCAAAAGAGCGGAACCACTCTTTGTGCCTAAGACCGGATCTTAGGACGGTAATGACCATCTCTTCCCGATGCTTGGGTAACTTCAGAAGAGCATTGTAGAACCGGGTAATATAGCCCTAGAAAGATTCCTTGTTCTCACTCTTGATAGTGAACAGCTAGTCGACCGACCTCTTCTGTCGTCGGTTGCCGATGAAGTAGCTAAGTAACTGAGTAGACAACTCGTCGAAAGTCGAGATTGAGCGCGGAGTCAGGCCGCAGAACCAATCTCACCTGGCCCAGATAAGAGTGGTAGGGAACGCTCGGCACTGAGCCACGTCCGTGTTATCTTGAAAGTTTATGCTCGCGGTGAAAGCATCCAAGTGGTCCTTTGGGTCGAACTTCTCGTCGAAAAGAGCCACTTTGGGCAGCTTTTTCCGGGAAGAGACCCGCTCTCTCAGTAACTGCTCGGTGAAGGGCTTCGAGAGAGAGTTCGCGGAATACTTCATCGGGCCGCTGGGCGAACGGGAGGAAAGCTGCATGTCCTCGATCTTCTTCTGGAAGACCTCGATTCGATGCTGGTATCTCGAGGATTCTCCATAATCGGAGTTCTTATTGTCCCTGCTCTGGGCTTAGGCGACAGATCGACTTCGTCTTCGCTCGATCATGTTCCTCAGATCCTCAGGATGCACCTTTCATTGCTTTTCCCGGCGAGCGCAATGTGCACGGTCTTGGTGATTACGGTGAAGTCGGTCTTCCCTGAAATCAGGCGACATGACCGACGTCGCTTCATAGAGCGACGGAGCGTGGCGAGCGTTGAAGCGATAGTTTGATTGGTCCTAAGACCTCAGCGTCGGACTATTCGGCACCCAACGAGTCATAGAACATTTCTCGTATGGTGGTTGCGACTGCCGGAATCGGCACGTCGGTGTTTCATGGTATCGGGGTTGACACGAGCGAGGCCGAGGACTTGAGTGTGTCCGTCTGTCGTCTCACGCCCGCCACCGTTCTGGGGAGCAAGGGTGGCGGTTTGTTGGGCATGGCTAGCAGTTTGAACATGAGCGAGCGCGTCAACCATTGTTTCCATTCGGTCGATCCATGTCTTTAGAGCTTCGACGACATTGGGAGGAGGAGTGGAACCGTCCCGACCTCCGTTACGAAGCACATGATGGCTCGAACTAGGATCTTCATTGCGATAATTGCTGGTCATCGAATCGAAGGCGGAAGATCAACTTTTTGATGGAAAAAATTTCTTGTTCCTAAAACGGCGCCAACTGATGAAGGTCGGGATCTCCTTCAGATATCGTCCTCCGTCGATTTTTCGGTCAGCGGTGTTGAAAAGCTGTGATTTGGAGGGAGAGTGAATCTCAATGGATTTGTTGGTTGATATTAACGCCGAGCTACCTGCTAAAGAATTGCCGGGGTGGGAAACCACCGTAGGACACTCCGACGATCAAGTAAGTACCGGGAAATAATTAGGTAGAGTAGCGGCGCTTTGAATTGAGTTCGAGTTATCCGAGTCGTCTGGAAGAGGGGTTTATATAGTGGTCGCATAGAGCGAGCCGATGCGAGATTCTCGCCGTCCATTTCGACCCTGCGCAACGTCCGCATTGATGGCGAGATACGCAAACATAGAATATTGCAGGACGTGGAGCGGCGAAGATCTCGTCGTAGCGAGATACACGGAGCCATTACGAGAATGCTCGTGCTCTATGCTTCTGGCCAAGCTGGGATACTGAGGAATCTCAACTATAGGATAGCTCGGAGACGAGCAACGAAGTTGAGGAAGCCCAGTTTTTTGATTGCTCGGAGACGAGCTACTGGCCGGCGGTTGGTCGAAGGAGGAACGCACCAGGCAGGGGCCTCGAGAGGTCGGAGCCTATCCCTCGGACTGAGCCTCGGAGGCGAGGCTCCGAGGAATACTCCCGTAGCATCATACTTATTCCAGTTCTGTAGCCTCTAAGAATTTAACGGGTTTACGTGGATGACACGTTATCTGCTGCGTGTCTTGCTCAGGAAAGCCCCCGTTGGTGAGCACCATCCAGTCATCTTAGGGGAGAGATCTTTTTGGTTTTCATTTTTCCTGAGAGTGCCATACACGCTACTGATTTCTATTTATGATAGTGAACAAGTATCACCTAAGAGTGCCCATACATACCTCTTGCATCACATTCCTTTGTCATGATGACGGTTAAAGCAAAGACAAATAGATATTTTGAACGAGAAACTGCGGCCAAATTAATGTACATTTTCCTAACTTGGTTATGCCAAAAAAGATTTAATTTAGACCTCAAGTTTAGTGAACTAGGAAAGAGAGACTCTACAAACTGTCTGGTCTACATATTAATTTCGACCTCCTGATTAAAGGCGTTTGATTATTTCACACTGGCTTTTTATTAAATACATTTTAATCAATAGGAGTGTATTTTATTAATTACTTATTATGACTTAAAATATGTAACAAACACAGATATGCATGCAAACCCTGTATGTGTTTTGTAATCAATACATTTTATTAAATACTAATTTAACATGACTTAAAATTTTACAGTTACAAAATATGCATGCAAGTGAATATTATATAAATTGATAAACGAGGAAACGAGTTATCAGCAGGTAACAGATATAAGAACCGATCTATTATATAGCCCAATCCGACCGTCGAATGGACGATCCACTCTTTTCACCTTGTTCTACACATACGGTGATTAATGTGTGTAAAATTTGATAGTTTTTGAAGCCTTTCATATGTTGGATCAAGCGATCCCGATATATGATACTTTTGCGGCGGTTAAAAGTTATCCATTTTTGAAATGATTAATCCATCACGTCGTAATAGTTCAAATCAACCAAATATTTACACACATTGATCACTTCGTGTGTGGAACAAGGTGGATAAAGTGGATCGTCGATTTGACGGTTGGATTGGACCATATAGGCTGGCTGGCTGGCTGACGGTTCTTGCATCGGTCACTATAGCTGATAACCCGTTTCTTCATAATAAATATGGTAACAACTGTACCATATATATTACTAGCTTATTTTCCTTAATTATTTTGAAAAAATATTTGATGAAATATTATATCAAAATTTTCTTTTAAATGCATGGAATAAAAAATTAGAAAAAAATTTATGGAGCATTATTAATTAAATAATAAGGTTAAATTCATATTTAGTTTTGTCTGCGGATATCTGTATCCGAATTCAAATATCAGGATGTCCGTATTGGTACTCTTAACTAGATAATATGTCGAAACTGTATCCATATTTATTTCCAGGAAAACATTTTAATATATATTGGAAATTTTCTAACCGGATCCGAAAATCAGTATATGTGACCGGAAATTATCTGGATCCGAAGGTAAATCTGGGACCACTAAGCTCAATTTTATTACAAAATTAACAAATCAGCAAAAAAATTATTATTGAATTAGGGGGCAAAAGCGCCTGATATTCAGACGCGTTTCACGTGTCAGCCATGGAGAATTTGCTTAACGTGGATCCCACACGTATAAACGTGTTCCGCATTCTTTAAAAAAAATCTTATATGGGCTTATACGGTGCAAGCCATCTGCAAGCCTTTGAATAGCTTCTCTTGCATAAAATCCAAAGGCATCTAAGAGCTTGCAAGTGGATTGCACCATACAAGCCCTTGCATACTAGTTTTTTCCTTCCGTATCGGTCATGAGATTTGACTTTTCTTTTGTGTCCAATAGTTTTTTCTTTCCTTTTTTCTTAACGTGAAAAATTAATCCTTTTTTTTATTATTTAAATCCTGGGCAAGTTGGAGGAAAGATATAATTGTACCTTGAATTCTAAGTTTATTATGAGGCCACACTTGACCCTTGTACTTATTTTTATTTTGTTTATATCCTTCATTTATTCTTTATTTTTATCCTTTTCCTTTGTAAAGGATGAATTCCTTGCAAATGTTTATAATTTGCAGCTCAACTTATCTCATACCTTCAAGGAAATTATTTATTTGACCGAAATCATACCAATACCGTCCATATGTGTCAAAAATGTAAATAATGGAGGAAAATAGTACCAAGATAAATTCTCCCTTTTCTTTGGAAGATTGGCATTCGGGCATCTTGATCTTAATAGTTAAAAAATGTAGATGCAAATAGTTTTATGTGATTCTAATATTTTTTAATCGTTGATTTAGTGGCATCTACTAATCAACCGTTAAGAGGTAGGAGAATCACATGAAAATTGTTGTACCCGCATCTTAAATGAAAGATATGAAGATGGTCTTTATCGATAGGCAATTTTTTTTATAGGATTGGCTTTTGACTACAACCATAAAAGGATGTATTTCCTAAGGCCTTCCTTCTCTATTATTTTGCTTAAAAATATACATTATTGAGAAAATTGTTTCGAGGCCTAGTTTGGAGAGATAACTTATTTTTAAAGGCTTATTTTATAGAAATTATCATGTGGTTTACTTGAGTTTTTCAAAACCATCATGTAGTTCAAACTCATCATGAAAACACCCCTGAACTTTCAGTTCGTGGTAGAAAAACCTCATGTGGTTTAATTAGTAAAGCTTTTTGGCGATTAACGAATCATGTGATAGCATATTTGATCGATTATTGTAGTTTTATTCTAAATTATCCATTCTAATTTCATTATATCAGTTTTTTTTCCTTCTAAATTTCGATTCAATTTCAACTTGAGATTGTTTGACTGAATATTCAAACCTAAAGTTTGCTGTTCAAATTAGGTTAAATTGCCCACTAAACATCACTATAAGTTTGATTTAATTTCAATACATCTAAAGATCCATATTTTCATTGAAATAAGAAGTTATTTTAATCAATTTTTATAATAAATAACCGTAGGGGAATTCTACGTAACAAATATAAGTTTGAGAGGGTTTTCATGATGGGTTTAAACTTCAGGGTTGTTGTAAACCATATGGTGGTGATTTCTATATATAAAGCCATTTTTAAATCCACGCAGTTTAAAATAGCATGGAAGGAATAACACCCATCCCAAATTCTTTTCAAAATTGTGGAAAAACTAATATCTACAATATACAGATGTTTGAAGTTCAAAATCGATTGTGTGTATTATATTCAAGATACATTTGCAAATATTCCACGTTTATCCTCTTTCTTTGTAGTTAAATACGCGTACGATTATTCTCTAAAAAAAAATTATTCGTATGATTTCTATTCCAAAACCTACATGTCCGTTTTCAAATACCTTATCTCCAGTACAATTCCTTCATCTCCGTTTTCAGTATTTGCATCTTTTCTTTCAAATCCCTAATCTACAATCCAATTCTCCTATCACGGCTCTCAATCCGCTATCTCAACTCTCATTCTCTGAAACTAAGGCTATAAAAAATTATTAAGAAGTAAAAAACTAACGCAAACAATAATAAAATGGGAAAACAACAATGAAAAAAATGAGTTTAGAAAGAAAATAAGCTCATAAAAGCAATTGAGACAAGTAATGATAAAGAGAGAATGATAAAAACACCATGAAAACTATAGATACATAATAAAAAATCTCATGCTTTAATATTTTAAAAATATTAAAAGGGTATTATATATATATATATATATATATATATATATATATATATACTATGGCGTCGAAAAAATACAACATCCATCGTGTTTTCCGACGATCGGAACCCATCAATTTCATCGTTATCATCTAAGATGTGGGTACACCAAATTTCATGTGATTCTACAACCTTTTCACCGTTGAATTAGTGGGTTCAAAATTAACGGTTTACCGACAATAAAACTTTTTACATTACTAAATCAACGGTGAAAATGTTGTAGAATCACATGAAATTTGGTGTACCCACATCTTAGATGATAACGATGAAGATGATGGGTTCCGGTCGTCGGAAAACACTGTGGGAATGTATTTTTTGTACGCCATAGGAGTAACTCTTTCCTCCATTATTCTCATATATAAATCAGGGTTTGGGTTTTAAGTAAAGTAAAAGTATACTTTTAGGATTTCTCACAATTTTGGAATTTCTGGGTTTGAAAATAAATCATCTCCTCAAAAACGGTACTAGGGAATAATTTAATCAAAGTTTATAATGATATGAAAAATCTTCTCTCCACTCAGTGCAAAGAAGCAATAGTAGCCTTGAGATGTTTGGTATCATGGGTCCCATCTTCTCCTATAAATAAGAGGAGAAGAGTGAGAGCTCCTCCCCAAACTTGGCAAAACACACACACACACACACACACACACACACATGGCTGCAAGAAGAGGGCTGATGTCACTCAATTTCACTATCAAAGGGAGCCAAAGGTCTAGTACTCGCAACCACAAAGCAACAAATTATAGTTCCCCAGACTATTTCACACAAAACGTTCCAATTTTGCAACAATTGGGATCAACTTCTCATGTGACGACTAAGGTAATATTAATTTGACCCTATTCTAATATTCATTGTCACATATTTTAAAGTCAGTTTAGCATTTTCAATTTGTAAGTTTTTCTAGTGTAGGTAAATTATAGAAATGGGTTAAATAAAGAGAGGTGAGGTAACAAGTGTGATGGCAGATTAGGGGTGTTCACATGTCCGATTGGACGGGCTTTACCTGTTTTTGCATCCAAAACCCAAACTTGCAGGTGGGTTTTTTCCCTCATACAAAAACCCACCCGATCGAACGGATCTTAAAAACCGCACTTGCACAATTTAGGTTCGGGCGGGTTCCGGATACGGGTCGGATTTTAGTGGATAGTTAGCGGATTTGAAGTATATATTAGATTAGTCAATTTAATTTATTTGATTTGCATTTTTAGCATAAAATGGCTTATGGATTAGAATTTTTGGGGCAAACTGCATATTTTTCAAGTTTAGAGGGTTTTTCTTTGTTTTTTTTTCCTTTATAAATGCTTCATAAACTTGTTATTTATGTAAATTAATTTGCAGGACTATTCAACCATGAAGCACATGGAGAACATAGCAAAAGTAAAAAACATTCTCATGCAAGTAGAGGACCCACTAGAGTCCATGTTGACAGTTGATTACCTACAAAAACTTGGCATTGACTACCATTTCAAGGAAGAGATTGAAGCCATGCTTGGTTCCTTGTATGATAACATCTCTCATGATGATACAGAAATTATAAACGATTTATTTCATGTTTCTCTTTCCTTTCGTTTGTTGAGACAAGCTGGGTACCCAATTTCCACTGGTACGTGATTTTAGTTTTCTCATTCATAATCAATCCACCTTATTTGCTTTTTCCTTCTTTTTTTTTTGGTGAATTGTCAAAACCCCCCAGCCAAGTTTCCGGCTCACAAAAAAGCCACGTCTCCAAGGCATATGTCAAAAATCTCCTGAAAAAGTTTTCGGTTGCCAAAACCCCCCTTATCCACGATATCTACGCAGTTGCTTGATATGTATGAGTTAATTAGACACATCATGCAATTATGTAAATACTATAGGAAAGTTTCCTTAGGGGTTTTTGACTACCGGCCGGGGTTTTTGACAGCGGGAAAAACAACTTGGGGAGTTTTGAAAATTTACCTTTTTTTGTTCTCTTCTGTAAATTTGTAAAACTTCTAATTATCACTCATCAAACAGATGTGTTCAAGGAGATGATAGACAAGGAGTGGGGATTTAAATCAACACACAAAACAGATGTTCAAGGACTCTTGAGCTTACATGAAGCATCATACTTGAACACAGGAGAAGATATCCTCTTTAAAGCCAACGAGTTCTCAAGCAAGTACCTAACATGTTCAGCTTTGGAAAAATTGGAACCTAATGTTGCAAAATCAGTGAGGCATGCATTGAAGCATCCATGTCACATGACCATATCTAGGTACAATGCAAGTCATTATCTTGATCAATATTGCAACACTAATGGATATGGGATAAAAGAACTAGCAAGATTGGATTTCAACTTGGTTCAATCAATGCACCAAGAAGAGCTAAACGAGATTTTAAGGTAAACCTCTATTTGGAACATCAACTTTTAAATAATAGGGAAAATTATCTTAGGGGTTTTTGACAGCTGAAAAGTTTGTAGGTTTTTTTTTCTTGACAATTTACCTTAAATATTTACACATCAGAATGAATTGGTCAAAAAATTCATAGTAACTATTTCGTATTTTTTTTGATAGTTGGTGGAAAAGCACGGGTTTGGCACAAGACCTAATGTTCGCACGAAACCAGCCTTTGAAATGGTACCTATGGAGTATGACCCTACTCCCCGATCCACAATTCTCCAAGTGCAGAATCCAGTTGACAAAAGTCATAGCGTTTATTTACGTCATCGATGATATCTTCGATATCATCGGCATGCCAGAAGAACTCGACCTTTTCACCGACGCTACTAGGAAGTAATGCTTAATTATCATCTCTTTTAATTAATTTTGAGTAAAATTCTAAGGGGTAATATGATAATACGTACTCAACCTCATTGCAGATGGGAACTTTCAAGTGTAGCAAAACTTCCTTCTTACATGCAAACTTGCTACATGGCCTTATACAAAACCAGTGACGAAATTGCACAAATCATCTCTAAGGACCAACATTGGAACTCAAAAAACTCCCTGAAGAACTCAGTATGTGTTTCATTCAAGTGAAGTTTGAGCCAATTTTAATTAACTAGTTCAATTGAATGTACGTTTAACTTATTTTATTTTTGTTTTGATGATGATTAGTGGGCAAGATTGTGCAATGCATTTTTGGTGGAATCAAGATGGCTTAGATCAAAGCACATTCCAAAGCCAGATGACTACTTGAGGAATGCAGTGGTTAGCTCAGGGTTGCATGTTGTGTTGATGCACACTTATTTCCTTTTGGGGGAAGGAATCAATGAGGAGAATGTGAGTTTTCTGGAGAGCAACCCTTCACTTTTGTCGTGCCCTGCAACAATCCTAAGGCTTTGGGATGATCTAGGAAGTGCCAAGGTACTCTGCTCACTGATTTAAATCTTGACAAATGAAAACCCTCAGCACGTTTCAAACTCGTGAAAAAACCCTGGGCCCAATCAAAACCCCTATATACCAGTTGTGCCTGTGATGATATCTAACCAGTTGTTTGTATTATCTAAGCAGTTGTCTGTAATATTTAAGCAGTTACAGTTACATGTAATTCATTTAGGCCATATATTCTCTCAACTGCATGTTTGGATATTAGGTTATTCACAAATTAAGATTTTGAGGAGCCCAGACACTTCCTAACAATTTCGAAAATTACAGGGGCTTAAAGAACTCTCGAGCAGGCCGGAAGCTTATTGACAACTTACCCAGCTTTTTTTTATGTTGCACATAGCTATCGATTATTTAATGAGGCTCAATTTCAGGATGAAAACCAAGAAGGATTTGATGGTTCATATGTGGAATGCTACATGAAAGAGTTCCCCCATTGCTCTACTCAAAGTGCAAGACATCATGTTGGACAAATTATTTCCAATGCTTGGTTGAATTTGAACAAGGCGTGCTTCACAAAAGGCCATTTTGCTCCAAATCTTGTGACTGCGTCTCTAATGGTGCAAGGATGGTTGAGGTCATGTATAGATATGATGAGAACCAAAACCTCCCGATCCTTGATGATTACATCAATGCATTGCTTTTCAAAAGCAAGTAGAATAATGTTTAATCCAAGTTAGCTATGCATGGTGTTTTTTGTGAGCTCTATGAGTGATGAAGTTGTCATTAAAAAGATAGCTTTTTGTGGGAGTTATGAAAGTGAGTACTCGGATGCAGTGGCATATGAGGTGATTGGAATTTAGGGTTTAAATTGGTAATTTAATTACAAGATCAACAAAATCTTTTAATCTTTGAAGATTTGACCATCAATGTATTTCTTTTCCAAAAGCTTGTAAAATGTGTACTGGTAATCAAAATAATTTCGAAAGCTCAACCGAAATGTTTGAATATTAAATATATGCTTTAGATTAATTAATCTGTTACCGGTATCACTACTACAATATGGGGTTTTCCCTACGGACTCAGGAATCCGTAGAGGCAAATATTTCTTGCCCTTACGGATTTATCCGTAGGTCCACATCGTTGTCCCTACGGTGCCTTACGTTCTAATTTTTTATTTATCCTACGAAGCCGCAAACGGTGGATCTACGGTTAAGTCCGTAGGGGAATATAAATAGGTTATTAATAAAAAAAAAAGCACAGAAAAGTCATTCATCGTTCCCAAAATTTCTCTCTCTCACTCCCGCGCCTCATCGCCTGTTCCCGCGCCTCGTCGCCACCGCGCTCCGCGCCTTGTTGCCATCTTCGTCGGTCGTTCCCACACCTTCGTCGACTTCCCGCGCCTTGTCGCCACCTTCGCCGATCGTTGTCGACCACCGATTTCTGTCGTCTCCTCCACCGCGCGCTCGGTTAGTAATTAAATCTCAAATTATTTTTAATTTTGATGATGTTAGGTCTAGGGTTCAGGCCAGCTTCGGGTAGGGGTGAGGGTTTGGCATCGGCATCGGGTTCGGTTAGGATTAGGGTTAGGGTTCGGTTCTGGGGTTTGATTGGGGTTGGGGTTGGGGCTGGGCTGGGGCTGGGGTTCGGTTGGGGTTGGGGCTAGGCTGGGGCTGGGGCTGGGGCTAGGGTTCGGTTGGGGTAGGGCTGGGGCGGGGCTGGGCTGGGCTGGGTTCGGTTGGGGTTGGGGCTAGGTTGGGGCTTGGGCTAGGGTTCGGTTGGGGTGTGGCTGGGGCTAGTTAGGGCTTGGGCTTCATCACCTGATATAGCGAAATACAAAGCGTACTTCAGTACATCCGACCTCATTGAGTTTCCTATTGAAGTTCCCGGTCAAACGGCACATGTATATTTTTATTCGCCATGAAATCCCAATTATCAAGCTACCGAGGAAGAAAAGCCACCTTTGTTAGTCGAGAGTCATGGTAATAGACTTGTCATTATAGATCATAGTCAATTGTTTTTCCTATCATTTTCTTGATCCAGATGCTAATCAACTTGTTAATTAGTTACTGTTTTTATGACGTATTTGTCTATATTTGTTGACTGTGGCCTTTTTTTTGGATGAACATGTTTTTTTGATGCATGTTTCAGTCATGTGAATTCATATGTTGCGTATAACGCTTTATGATATCAGTATCCTACATTTGTAGTTTTAATTGTTGATTGTTATAGATCAATGCCATTGCAATAATAGTTTTTGGTTGATATATTAATTTTTCAAATATTTGCATGTATGTATCCGTACCTGCCTGCATATATGTATATATGAGGATAATGGGTATATTATTAGGTTTGCCGTAGGAGAAAATTTTCCGTCATATGGCTGTCAGTAGTCAACAGCTAATCTCTTTGTGGATGATCAGTTCTATCAATCTTGATCTCAATGGTTTAAAATTATGTTACACATACAACACGAATGCACAACAAACGCATCATTAGAGAGTGATTCAAGATGTTCAAGTTAAAACCAATATATGATACTCGATAATAATATGAAACCTTCATATTCTCATCGATACTCATATATGAAACTAAAAGCGCCACTTAGTCCCCGTCTATCGGTTAACATACCTGCGATGTTCGTCATGACATAGAACTATACGAAGGTTGTTAAATATCGGACGGTATAGGCTCGATACTAACAACCGTCGTATAGTCTATGTGACAAGAAGATTCAATCGTATGGTAACCGATAGATTTGTCCCGTGTGGACAAGTTAGGAATGTATAAAGCAAACACCTTCATTCACTTGTGTTTTCATCCGTTTCGAGATATTTCGTCGGTACCTTTCCGCTGGTTCTCTGTGTACAAAGATAGATTAGATGTTCATTTCAACGTTGTTTCACAGCTTTGAAATGATTATCTATTCTATTACAGTGTACTCGGAGAACAGCGGGGAGGTGCTGCCGAAATTTACTCGAAACGGTTGAAAACACAAGTGAATGGGTGTTCGCTCTATACATTCTTAATGAGATAGAAGCCTTACTCCCGACAGCCGAAACACACACATACAACAAGAATACACAACAAACGCATAATTAGAGAGTGATTCAAGATGTTCAAGTTTAAAACCAATATATGATACTCGATGATAATATGAAACCTTCATATTCTCATCGATACTCATATATGAAACTAAAAGCGCCACTTAGTCCCCGTCTATCGGTTAACATACGTTCGATAATTTATTCTTTTCAACGACAAACGCACATACAAAGCATATACACGGATTTTCTCCTTTGTCAGTAACTATCCCGTTCTTATATTTCTCAATATAGTCACCATAACCTACAATTTATATGTTATACAGTCTAACATGGCCCATGAGTACTTCAGAGTTAAGGACTGGATGTATGTGGATTGTCAACAACGTATGCAACCTAAGTTTGTTGCAGGAGTTGCTGCTTTCATTGAATTTGCACGCGTATATAATAAGATCATAATAGAAAAGATTCTATGTCCGTGCGATAGATGTGGCAATAAGTACTGGCAGAAGGTAGAATTGGCAGAGCTTCATGTTGTAAAATATGGGTTTACTAGACTTTATACAACTTGGAAATATCACGGGGAAGGAGCAGAATGCAGTAATGCGGCAGAAGAAGAAGGAGAACACGATAATGCGGCAGGAGAAGAAGGAGAATTCGGTAATGCGGCAGAAGGAGAAGTCAGTAATTTATTTCCATCAGAAGAAATGGAGGATATGGTAGAGGCTGCCCTAGGTGAATCTATTCGTACCGAAGATGACATTCCTCCCGGTCAAGGACCGCGTGCGGATAAATATGAAAATTTAATGAATGATGCTAGAAAACCAATTTATAAGAATGCGAAGTATTCCACCATCTCATGGTTCGTCCAACTTTTCCAGATTAAGTGCCTAAATGGATGGAGAAACAAGTCATTCACAATGCTTCTTTCGTTCTTGAAAGATTCTATGCCCCCGGGAAATAACGTGCCCGACAGCTGGTACGGAGCCCAGAAGATGATGTCTGATTTGGGTCTAAAGTGCGAGAAGATT
Organism: Agapanthus africanus; assembly: GCA_030015575.1. Lineage (NCBI taxonomy): Eukaryota > Viridiplantae > Streptophyta > Magnoliopsida > Asparagales > Amaryllidaceae > Agapanthus > Agapanthus africanus. Next base: position 993,184,081 of record CM057337.1, read on the forward strand.
CAAGCATGTCCTAAAAATTGCGTGTTGTACCGGAAAGAGAATTCAGAATTGAAAGAGTGTCCACCATACGGAGAGGCCAGGTATAAGCCGAAAGATTCTGATAAGAAGCCTGATATACCTGTCAAGAGAGCACGATACTTTCCCATAACATAGAGGCTACAGAGACTATTCAGGTGCAAGAAAACAGCCGAGGCAATAATTTGGCATCATCGTGCTCTTCCAGGTGAAGATGGAAAAATGAGCCATCCAAGAGATTCACCGGCATGGAAGGATTTCGATAGGAGGCACGCAATATTCAGTAGCGATCCTCGCAATGTCCGGCTCGGACTGGCTAGTGATGACTTCTGCCCATTCAACTATATTATCGTGGAACACCTTCTTCCATTAGCCCTAAGGACTTCTCTCTCCGAATCGGTTGGTCTAGTAATCAACGACTTATGTTATTTTTTCAGAGAGTTGTGTGCTAAAACACTGGAGGTTGTGACGCTGGATAAACTAGAAAATTCTATTGCGTTGATACTTTGCAAGTTTGAGCGCATTTTCCCACCGTCATTCTTCGATATCATAATACACTTGACGGTTCATCTTGCAACTGAGGCTAACTTAGCCGGACCGGTACAATATCGATGGATGTATCCCATCGAGAGGTACGTGTAATTTTTCGTTTCGCGCAATTTATAAATTTATTTTTGTCCTGTATGCCCGTATTTATTTATTCAACATATTTTCATTAGGTACCTCTACACTCTTAAAAAGTATATACGCAATAAAAATCGACCAGAGGGTTCTATCATGCAAGGTTATCTTCTTGACGAAGCAACCACATTTTGTTCCCGCTATCTGGACGAGAATATTGAGACAAGACTTAACCAGCCTCGAAGAACTCAAGACGGGCCATATGGTAAAGCCGAGTATAAGAGGGTAGACACTATGTTTATCAATAAGATATACCGGTTTATCTTGCTTAATTGCGCATGTCTTGAACAAATTAGAGAGTAAGTTTTTTTGGATTAATTGTTATATTTGTGTTTGTGTGTGTATGAAATGATATAATATTAATGTCACATTATTTGTCGAAAACAGAATTCATTTTAACGAGGTATGTGAGAGACATCCTGATTGGAACGAAGAACGATTGGAAAAATATCATCAGGATAATTTTTGTAATTGGGTCACAGATCATGTAAGTTATTCAAATAACATTTTATTGCTATCAGTTTAGTCTAAACTTGTATCGTTATGTATTTTTCATAAAATTTGTTTTGTTAGATCCACGATCCGAACTTGTCTGCATCATTTGAGAGTGATTCAAGATGTTTAGCTCAATTTCCTAGTATGGAGGTTGCATATTACAAAGGATTTGGTGTCCTTGGATACAAATTCGAAATTAAGGACATAGAAACATCTAGAACCACTCAGAATAGTGGGATTGCGACGGTAGGATCGGACGGTGTGATTTATTATGGGTACTTAAATTGTATACTCGGCATCCACTATCCCGGACGATCAGAACCCTTTTATATATTCCAGTGTACTTGGTACGATACGCGAACCAATACGGATAAATGGAGAAGCAATCTTGGGACTTGGAAAGATGAATATGGATTGACCAGTGTGAACACACTTCGATTTTACGGTCAGGAAGATCCGTTTATCTTTCCGAACCAAGCGTTCCAAGTATACTATTCACAGTGTTTGAAGCATCCAGGATGGAGTGTTGTATGTCGATGGAAACCCAGAGATGTCTACGATGTCCCAGAATTTGAGGACAGCGATGAGGATGAAGAAGAGAGAAGGCTTAGAGTACTCCGACCGTCTGTTTCGAAGGACGGGTTGTCTTCGGCCGATCATGAAGTTACGTGGGTTAGAAATGACATCGACGATGAAATCCAAGTAGATATGTATAATGCGCCCACGAAACGAAAAAGGTTATCAGTAATGTTATATTATTACTTCACATTTTACGATCTATACATATATAATCAATACTTTTAATATTGTCTAATGCGTCCACAAACCGTTTATCTAGATTTGATGATGATGACGGGAGCAGCGAGGGGCGGCAGGAGCTCCAACCGCGGCACCGGCAGAGGCAGAGCGGTTCTGCCGCCCGGAGAGCTGCGTAGGGAGCTTCAGAGGGCCGATCTTGCACCCAGATCGGAGACCCTTTCGGATGCCTCCTTCCGTGTGGATTTTGCCACACCTCCAGGTATATTGCACGCATATCCATTTTGAATGTAATATTATAGATATTCATGCATGTTTATGTCAAAATTACTTATATTGTCAATATTTGATTGTCTAGTTGTTGGTGATGCGTCCACATCAGGGACAGAGGCCACTCCCGTTCCTCCAGGTATGTTTATATATCATATAGTGCATGTATATTGATTTAGAATGCTAAATCATAAATACACATACATTCCTTTTGCTCTTACTTAGATAGTAATTTTTATTATTGTCTAGCTGTAGGTGGTGACACCACCGCACATGCGGGTATGTTTATATATCCTATAGTGCATGCATATTGATTTAGAGGGTTATATTATTGATCTACACATTCCTTTTGCAATTACTTATATAATCTATTTTTAATTGTTTAATTATAGGTGGTGCATCCACATCTGATGCAGGGGCCACTCCTGCCACTTCCGTACCCTTCGCATCGTCTGTAGATTTGTATGAATAAATATAAAATATTTATTCATTTTACATATGCTCTATAGAATAAATATGAACTTTATTGAAATTTAGCGTCAATGTTTATTTTCTAGTTGGAGGGGATGCGTCCGCATCCGGGACACCGACTGTTCCTCACCGGAGGAACTATCGTCCCGCTCGTGCTGCTGCCCCGACCCAGGCTCGTGCTTTAGTCACCGGAGGTATTATATCACACTTCAATTTTCGTTTAACCTTGATTTCTTAATACAACTTTGTCTTAATATTGATTGTTTTGATATTTCTTGCATACGCAGGGCCTCCCCATCCCCAGAGGGGGACTCGAGGCCCGAATCAGTCCCATAGGCTGAGGCCTGACAGAGCTAGGGGAGAGGCAGCATTCCCCCTCTTTTTTAACCTTGATTATCGCTATATCGGTCCTCATGCCGAGTGGTTCGGCCGGTATATGGGGGATGAGAGCCGGCTCGTGAAGAACTATCCACTTCACGTTGAGTGGGGCGAGCAGCACCGGCGCTCATTCGCCCTCTTCTTTGATCAGGCTCGGGTATTAATATATATTTTCATTCGATTTATCTAATATATTTATTATTAACACTTGCAATCTAATAACAATGTTTTTTTGTATTTTCAGTTGGATTACGATTTTCAGTCTGTACCCGACCCTAATCACCCTGGGAGGGTGCTCGACCTTCATGCTCTGTACAATGGCCTGATGAAGAACATGCAGACCAAGATCCGATACAACAGAATAAGCTGAAGGCCGACTGCTACTCCCTGTGGATGGAGACCCCCGAGGCAGAGAGAGCGGCCCTCCTATCTACTCCGGCCTTTGCGAGAGTCGACGTAGAGACATGGCCTCTATTGTGCGAATATTTCGACTCTCAACGCAAACAGATATGTATTTTAAATGTAATTCATTGTTTATGATATAGTTTATTTTTTTGTGTTCCTTAATTAGAAAAACTAAATGTGAATGCGTTGTGTTGAAACAGGCCGCTCAAAATATAGAGAATAGGAAGTCGGCGAAGAGGGGTCGCCCCATTTATACAGGTGGCTCGAGGAATATTACTCGAGCCATGGAGTTATCGGTAAATTACAATAGACCGGCCTTTGTGATATAATGCAATATTAAGAGTTATTTTTAATATATCTAATATTAAGAGTTATTTTCTAATATTGCAGACAACTCAGACCCTGGAGCAAGATGGTACACCGAGCGTGCTGTCCGCATATCTTGCCGTCCACGGCACTTCGACAGATCCCGCCACGGGCGAGCTTCGATATCCCGACGTCGCTACCCAGGAGTATTGCGTAAGTGTTAATATTTATTCAACCCCTATTTGAAATTTTAGTTTTGGAAGGTTCAAATTTAAATTTTATACTTATATTTTACTGCTTAATGGGGTGTAGGAGCGGGTGGTTGAGCAGGCCGAGGCATTGGGGATCGATTTTACCGGACAGAGCGATCCGAGGCTGCTGACCCAGTCCTGGACGCCGCATACGGAGGGCACCATGGAGGTTAGGAGAGAGGCTGGGGACTGGGCCCTCGCAGGGCCCATATGAGGTTGGACTCCACCCCGGCGGTTACTTCCTCCGTCTCCAGTGAGCGACGTGTCCAGCAGGAACTGGAGAGCTTGAAGGCCACCGTTCAGGAGTTGAAGGAGATGCTGGTATGTATACTACTTACTAGTAAAATATCATGTCATATTATAGTTATCAACATATCCAATATTAGTACGTAGCCTGAGCTTATTTGGTTGTAGACTTAGCTTTGATTAATCATACATACATATCTAATTAAAATAAACTACGGTTTTCTAAACTAGATATCCAAATGAGGTTTCGAAATAACTTGATAATGATACGAATTCGAATAATACACAGTTCTTACACGCTTATTACACACGTTAGGTCCAGACGCGACAGGGTACATCGGCCGAGCCTCAACATGCATCTCCTTCGGCTGCGGCTTCGCAAGCCACTACATCGGCTGCGGTTCCGCAGACAGCTCCTATAGCTCCACCGCCCACTCAGACTCCCGCATCCGTGGCTCCGCAAGCCACTACCTTGTCGGCGGCTGCGCAGACCACATCGCCAGCTCCACAGCCCGCTCAGACTCCCGCACGCTCCGCATTGCATGATTTATTGACCGAGGAGCAGGCGCGCCAGATTCTAGCGTTTATCAGAGGTGGAGCTGGACGAGCTAGGGTAGCTTTTTGATTTCTTATTTTTTGAAACATGTATTTATTTATATGATACATATTGTACTACATTTTGGACAATATTGATATTGGTGGTGTTTGCGTGTTTATATTTATATCATATTCTGCTTTTTGGTTTCTTTTGTATATTATATGCGTGAGATATGATTATGAATACTGCGACATATGTTCTGTGTGATGATTAATTTTATATTTGATCGATGTATATATTATTGTGCACAGGGCGAGAAAAAAAAGGCAGCCTTTTTAAAAAAAAAACTGATAATATGTACCTACGGATTAATCCGTAGGGTCCAACGTTGCCCCTACGGAGTAATCCGTAGGGGCAAAATATCAGGATAACTGATATTTTCCCCTGTGATCTCAGTATCAGGGGATTGAGCTTGCCCCTATGGATATATCCGTAGGGGTAAACAAATGCCCCTACACAGTGATCCGTAGGGGCAAAATATCAGGAATCCTGATATTTTGCCCATACGGATGGGTACCTACGCATTTATACGTAGGGGCTACTACTTGGCCCTACGGATTCATCCGTAGGTACACCTAATATATTTTATAAAACCGTAAATAAAATAAATTGTTTGCCCCTACGGCCTATTCCGTAGGGCAAACTGGATCTACACAGAACTCCGTAGGGGCAAATTTTTTTCCGTAAGGGCAAGTTCAGGGTTTCGACTTGCACCTACGGCGTTTGTACCTACAGGGTATTTTCTTGTCCCTACGGATATATCCGTAGAGGCAGTGGTTTGCTCCTACGGATAAATCCGTAGGGGCAACCTTATTTGTAGTAGTGTATGGGTTAGGCTCAACATAAAAGAGAAAGAAGAAGAACCAATGAGCAATAGCTCAGTTGGTATGACGCTTCTCTTTCTTTCTAAGGAGAGTATAGGGATCCGATCCGTAGTGGGGAAGCGGCCAGAATTTAATGTTTTCGGGGAAAATTCATAAGTCTCATGTGTGTATGATGTGTGTTTGTATCTGATGTGTGCATAAGTATGTTGTATGTGTTTGTATGCATAGGTTAAGGCTTACGGACAGTTCCACAGAGAGAGAGAGAGAGGAGAAGATGGAGAGGAGGAAAATTCCAAGATTGATACGATTATAATGGTGTCACGATCCGAAAAGACACGTGAAAAACAAAAGGATCACGTGAAGTTCGGTGGACCCTACCATAACCCAAGTAAGCCTAAACTAGGAATCTAAACCATTTATAAGAGAAAAATATATAGATGTGAAGTTTTAAGAAAAGATCTATATAATAAAGTAAATTAATGCGTGTTTTGTAAAGAGTTAACGTTTGAAAAACGGACACCGCATTTGTAAATTTTGACTAAAATTTCTGTACAATAGCAGTAAAATAAACGCATCCCCACACGGGAGCTAACTTGACGTCCACAAGGCGGAGACACAATCAACGCAAAATATACGACGCCTAAAAGCGAAGAACAACAAACGAAAAGCAATAGACACTATATATAAATAAAGTCAAGCAAACTCCACACGAGTTCGACACCCAAATATATACAACATCTAAATCTCGTCTCATGTCAAGAAATATACAACTGGTAGATGGAGTAATAACTAGATACAAAGATAAGTAGAAAAATTGACGGTTACAATACACTTCATAACCCACCAAGAGCAAAATATGATCGTGCCCTAAAAAAATTGTGCCAACGAAACCGCTACTGATTCAAGCGGTCGGTCCTGTAAGAAGCTATAGCACGATGGGTGTGAGTTACCAACTCGTGAACAGAAATACATCATAAGGTAAAAATCGTATGTATAAACGATCCACTGACTGATCATAAAGTACAAGACTAACTTGATGTGTGAAAACATGTGTGTATAGCATAAGTAAATGTAAGAGCATCATAACGGATCACGCACAATAGAAAAACATCATAAATAAAATTATCATCAAATCCCGTGTCACCCATCGACACTCGAAATCTCAATCTCATAAGGCGTTGTCTTTTGGACCAGCCCTCATTCTTTTCTCATCATATAACCCTGTTCAGCATCCTCCGAATATCCGCCATGTTCCACCATGTATCTGTAATCGGTTTCTCCCCTTATCTCGATATCGGATACCACCAAACCAATCCATTATATATCCGTAATCGGTTTGTCCTCCCTGCCTCGATATCGTTTACCATCAAATCATAAATACATAGAAAACTTATGGTGGAAGAATCATTTTCATTTCAAAAGTAAATCTCAATTTTGCAAATATAACCAAGTTTTATAAAATCGTTCCACACGATTTCTCAAATCTTATGGAAAAAAATAAAATTCATAGAAACAACAACACACAATTAATATTTGCAACAGCGGAAGCTAAGATATAAGAAAGCATAGAACAATGGTATCAATATAACGAAAACATGATAAGCAGTATAGGATACGAATGCAAATACAACGCGAATAAACATAATAATATCTATACGTGTCATGTCAGTTCCTAATGATGTGTACGTGTAGCATGTGAGTCTGTGATGGCGTCTCATGGTAATCATTAGTAATTGTGAAAGTGTTATAGCAAACGTGTTTGCAAAATATACGCAAAGAAACATGGCAAGTTCTATACGTGTCATGATAATATTAATGATGTGTATGTGTAGCATGTGAGTCTGTGATTGTGCCTCATGACAATTATTAGTAATTGTGCAATATTCTAATAAGTGTGTTCGCACGAGCATAGTAAGGGAAATGAAATATGGCATTATAAACTGAGCATATAAGACATGAATTATAATGAATAAGAAGTGTTCAAACATTGCATTATAAATTTAGTATATAAGAATTGAATTATAATGAATAATAAGTGTTTATAAGAATTTTGGTTTCGGGGATGCTATATGCCATCCACCTGATTTCCCCTTGTAGATGTAAATATACTCACAAACTACAAAACAAGCTAGTCGAATCCTACGACTTCTTCGTCTCGTCTTGACGTCTCGGGCACCTCCGCTAATGGTCCTTCAAGCGTAAGGACACACATATGAATAAGATTATCCCACCGATAACATTTAGCGAGAAAACTATAATGTTCGAACGAATAACGTTTATAAAACTTAAGTCCAGAAAATTGAAGTTTTAGTCCCACTTTGAAAAATCCCCCAAAATAGTAAACACGATATTTAGAATAAAATTAAAATCTTACATATAGATAAATGAGTTAAAGTTTATATCCCAAAATATCTTTCCCAGATTCCAAGTATAAGATATGAAATAAAATACAAAACTAAAACATATTTCTAGACATTTTTCACATACCAGAAAACACCCTTTCAGTAATAAAATGATATCTTTTGATTTTGTAAAGTGAATAAGACAAATAAAAATTCTTAGGATATCTACACAAAATTATCGACAACTTCCAATTTCTATATATTCTAAATTGTCAGTGAAACAATGCAGAATATAGCAATAAGTTTAGTGAAAAACAACCACTGAAAAAAGTAATTTTAGCTTGGAAACTCTTGTAACGACTCTGATTTTACTATACGAAATTTTTTAAGTTAATGTATAGAATGGAGTTTGCAATCTTGACTACAATTTAAATTATTTTTTGTTTAAGAACAGCAAGAAACAACTTGTAACTCATTGGTAAAGCCGTGCACCGCTGTAACAAAGCCCCTGTGTTCGAATCCTATCAGCCACATATTATTTTTACTGATTTTTCTTTTAAACTTTTTTGAATCACGCCCCACTTCCCAGTGTATGGGAAGGAGGACGCGACGAGGCCGCTACGTATTTACTCAGAAGTAATCACGTTAAGCGTATCTAAGCAATATAAAATAAAATTTACATAAGAGACAAGAGGTAATGAACATCAACTTTATTTATTAAACATTCTTTTTACAATACACTGAAATGAAAATAGATGGAATAAAAGCAATGCCTAAATAATGGCATAATAGAAATGAAAATGGAATAAGTACAAGTGGCTACAGCTCTGGGTTTTCGGTGTATTGCTCAGAGGCCTGCTCCATATGCTCTTGACTGGTCTCGTACTCCTCAGCGCCGGATCCTCCTGAAAACATTCCAAAGAAGAAGAGAAATAGAAATGTCGTCAGCGAACAATCGTTCGGTAAGTCCCAAAGATGAGGAGAAGTGGAATAGACAGAGAAAGAGTATAGTTTTATAATGTTTTATTATAATGTTAGCGCAGTTGTTTGTAACTTGGTATAGAAAATACCAGTGTATACGAGGGGAGTCCCACTTGCACCGGAAACTTTGGTACCCGTAGTATAAGGCTCTGTCAATAATACCACGAAACAACGACATGTATATAATTACGTCTTAAGTGACCACCTCGTGCCACCTTTAATATGTTCCGTACCAGTCTACCCCTTTATAACCCCGTAGTGTTTATGTATTGATTGTATGGATTGTATTGTCTTGTCATGTATTATAAATTGTATAGATGAATGACTTGCCAAAACCATGATATCAGTAAAAGGAACGGATATAATGGATGAACATGTAGATGGAGTATATCCATGGTTCGGTTCAGTCAAGTTGTATATATTGAATAGATTGAATATATAGATTCATATTGAATTATGATTTTATACTTGAATTGCATTCATGTCAGATTGATTATATTTAGACTCAGTTTGAGTCAGATAATTAGAAAAAGAAATTGAAGTCCTGAATTAGGTTTTGATGTTATCGGTAACTGCTGCACATGGACGGCAGGATTTGTGTCTTTTTCCAAGACAATTACCGTATTTATAACATCGTTTGTTAGATTGTCCGTCTTAAATAGGAAAGCACCCATATCTCCGCCTCCCCGAGGCTCAATAGACTGGTCCCGCTTAAACCTATGTTTACTAGGGTCCTTATGGTAATTTAATATAACTTGAGGGGTTTTAACTAAAAATAGTCTTGGCATAATTTCAAGATACTCCTCAAGTATTTAATTATCTTCTTTAAGTTTTCATAGATGTATATGTAGGGTTCCTAGGCACTCTTGTGAGGGTTCATAAGGCATCAACCATGCCCGAATAAAATTTTAGACATGCCGAACAACCCAAAGCCGGGATCTTTGCTAGATTATTAGGGTTTAATATGCAAGTAAACATCTTTACTACTAAGTGTGAGGGATTACAACCTTTGTAGTCCGCTCCTTCGCTTCATAAGCTCCGAGTAGAAGTCCCTTCGCCACCATCCACGATCTCCTGGACTCAAGAGAGGCTCCACGACCCGAACGATCCATGCTAGCTTGTAGTGTTCCGTTTCTCCGATGATCTACGTCGAAGTTGCAATAACTCAAGCTCTCTCACTCTAATGAGGTGAACACCCTAATCTAATGGGCTAGATTAGATAAGGATGATGGAGTAGTATTTATGCTTTCTTTTTGTATCATATTCTCACAAGAAATCATCACAAAAGGAAAATCTAGCAAGCTTTCTCAAAGCTCAAGAGAGAAGAAGATGATGAAAAATGAGATAATCCTTTTGTGATGAATAGTAGAAATGAATATATGATTGATCATGGAACCATGGTCAAGGATGACAAGGATAACCTTTGTAGAGAATAAACTAGGGCTAGGGTTTGGTTATGTTAAAGAATGAGTCATAAGATAATATCAACCATAATATCTTACACTTGACAAAAGGAAAGCTTCTAGATGGTGCAAGAAGGAGCTAACCCTAATCAAACCCTAACCTTGCTTAATCTCTACTAAACATGTTCCATTATTAATCATATCATGTTGCAATAATATATATCACATATATATTATATATTTGCAATAAAAGAAAAATAATACAATTAACATATATCTTATATATATCAATGTATTACCCTGTGAGAAAATGAAATAATAAAGTGAGCAAATATTAGATAATGTAATACAATATATCATATATATTATTATACATTAAATCATCGAATCAACACTTGATCCGACAATCCGGCTATATCGAATATAACCGACTAATATATCATGTACCGATTCATCGAATCAACACTTGATCCGATGACCCGGTTCATATCTAAATATCGCGAGAATATAATACGGTATCTCATATCGTATTATCCTCGGTCCTGCACATATCACATATGTGCCTCTACTCCGTTTTGCCTGAGCCAAGAAACCTCTGTGTAGGACTCTAAAGAATCGTTAATACGCCGGTAGCAGGTGATGATCATATCAAACACCCACAAGCTGCAAGCGGTCAGCTAAACGTAACAGCCACCCAGGTATTGAGCGATCAGAAGATCAACAAGCTAGCATGTACGTTCTCCTGTGAATCCAATCAGTAACACTCCCGTACAGTCCGGTCTGTTCGTCTTATATGTCGCATATCAAGTCTAGGGGTGGTATACGTCAGACCCCAGTAACCGATAAGTCGTGTCCATGTGAGGCTCATAACGGGTCGAGAAACTAACAGTAACACTTACCAGTAAATCTCTATATCAGCCCTGGCCAGGGACTTCCAGTTATAGCCAATCGAACACAGCACAACATCAACTCCCTATTCCGGGAGAGACGAATCCCCTCTTATCGCGCATTGTCTCCATGTGATTCGGGACTGCACCCAAAAGCCACCGTTTTGCACGCCCTCTTGGACGTGGTAAGGTGGAAATCAAAGCACAGTGGAAATCACACAAGACTCTATGACGATCTCGGGTCTACAGACTACCCTATACCAGTGTCACCGGAGAACTGCCATCTGACGTGTGGTATATCACCATCTGGGAGTTCTCGGCGAGTCCGTCCAGTGTACCCGAGTCTCTACTGAGCACCCGTAACACTATCCTTGATGTCAAACACCGATGGATATGGGATCATCCATCGCCTATCATATGGGTCAAGATGCGTATACGCTAGTCTACTCTGGTGTATCGATGCCCTGTCTCGATATACACTCGACTAGGAACAGTTATAGGATGTACTCATCGACTACCAGGGCCCCATTAGTATGATCTCATCATAGTCCCAGTAGTCGAGTACAGATCCTAGGGCTTTATCAACATGTGAGAGAAAGACAGTAAACTATTACAAGTCAACATGTTAAGATAAAGGAAAACCAAATAGCATACTATCATGACGAGCAAGAAAGTCCTCTCTATATATATCCAAGCATCCATCATAATATACATCATATGTACAACAATGGCCTCTAGGGCATATACATAACTAACAATCTTCCACTTGCACTAAGGCCAGCTGCTGTAGTATCTCATACCTAGCATCCCGAATAATCTCTCAAACTGTATCTGGGGAATAGCCTTCGTGAGTGGATCCGCAGTGTTGTCCTTCGTATCCACTCTCCTGACCTCGATCTCCCGGCAATCAACTATGTCCCTGATCAGGTGATACCGCCTTAGAATATGTCTAGACTTCTGATGGGACCTAGGTTCCTTGGCCAAAGCCACAGCTCCATTGTTATCGCAATACAGAGGTATTGGATGCTCAATGGATGGAACCACACCAAGTTCACTAATGAACTTCTTTATCCAGACAGCCTCTTTGGCAGCATCGTTGGCAGCGATGTATTCAACCTCCATCGTCGAGTCTGCAACGGTATCCTGTTTGGAACTCTTCCAACATACCGCCCCTCCATTGAGAGTAAAGACAGATCCCGAGTGCGACTTAGAGTCGTCCTTATCACTTTGGAAGCTTGAATCGGTAAAGGACTCCATCCGGAGTTCTCCATTACCATACACCAAGAACATCTCTTTAGTCCTTCATAAGTACTTGAGAATGTACTTCACAGCTGTCCAGTGACTCTCTCCAGGATCTGCTTGATACCGACTCACTACACTTAGTGAGTATGCTACATTGGGTCTGGTACATAGCATCGCATACATGATAAAGCCTACTGCCGAAGCATAGGGTATCTCTTGCATGCGAGTTCTCTCCAAATCAGTCTTGGGAGGCATCTCTTTGGAGAGAGTGAGTCCAGAGATCGTGGGTTGGTTCCCACGCTTGGATTCTTCCATACTAAACCTCTTTAGTATGGTGTCAATGTACCTGGATTGGGACAATCCCAGTATCCGTTTAGATCTATCTCTATAGATCATGATTCCCAATATGCAGGAGGCATCACCTAGATCTTTCATTGAGAATCTTTATGATAAGAAGAGCTTGACTGATTGCAGCATAGGAATATCATTTCCTATCAAGAGTATGTCATCCACGTACAATACGAGGAAGACAACCTTACTCTCTGCTACCTTCTTATAGATACAAGGTTCATCTATATTTTTGATGAAGTCAAACTCTTTGACTACAATATCAAAACAGATGTTCCAACTCTGTGATGCTTGCTTTAACCCATAAATGGATTTAAGCAGCTTTCATACCTTTTCGCCGCTCCCACTATCTACGAAGCCCTCTGGCTGAGTCATGTACACGCACTCTTCTAAATCACCATTTAGAAAGGCGGTCTTAACATCCATTTGCCAGATTTCATAGTCATGGTATGCAGCAATGGCAAGTAAGATCCGGATGGACTTAAGCATAGCCACTGGTGAAAAGGTTTCGTCATAATCCACACATGTTCGTTAACGAAAACCCTTTGCAACAAATCTAGCTTTGAAAGTCTCAACTTTTCCATCTACGCCAAATTTCTTTTTAAAGATCCACTTGCTCCCAATGGGTTTTACCCCTTCAGGAGCATTTTCTAAAGTCCATACTTTGTTGGTGTACATGGATTCCATCTCAGATCGCATTGCATCCAGCCATTTTACTGAGTCACCACTCGTGATGGCCTGCATGAAACTAGTCGGGTCATCATCTTCCATGATGCAATCCTCGCTTCCACCATCAATGAGAAAACCGTAGTATTTCTCAGGTGGACGAGAGACCCTACTAGATCGGCGGAGAGGCAGGGGTTCGTCGGGTACTACTGAATCCTCTGGTTCCACTAAATCTTCAGTTGCAGTTTGTGTTACTGGAACTTCTTCCAGTTCTACCTCAGAGCCACTAATCTCTTTTGCAAGAAATTCCTTTTCTAAAAAGGTGGCATGTTGAGCAACAAACACCTTTTGCTCCTCACTGTGGTAGAAAAAATATCCATAAGAATTCTTCGGATATCCTACAAACTTGCAAAGAACTGACCGTGCCTCGAGTTTGTCCGAATTTTGCCTTTTGACATAGGCCGGACAACCCCATATCTTAACTCGTTTAAGATACGGTCTCTTCCCACTCCATATCTCATATGGTGTGGTAGGTACAGATTTAGACGGAACTTGATTCAATAGGTATGCTGCTGTCTTAAGCGCATAACCCCAGAAGGAAATAGGTAACTTAGCAGTGCTCATCATAGAGCGCACCATATCTAATAGGGTGCGATTTCTCCACTTCGATACACCGTTGTGCTGTGGTGTATAAGGAGGAGTAAGCTAAGAGAGAATCCCATTCTCTTTTAGATAATCTAGGAACTCATTGCTTAAGTATTCACCTCCTCGATCAGAACGAAGAATGTTAATACTTTTGCCCGTTTGGTTCTCTACTTCGTGTTTATATTCCCTGAATTTCTCAAAAGCTTCAGACTTGTGTTTCATCAGGAACACATGTCCGAATCTTAAGAGATCGTCAGTGAATGTAATAAAGTAGGAAGAACCGTTTCTGGCATGCGTAGACATGGGACCGCATACATCACTATGTACCAGTCCTAAGAGTTCGATAACTCTTTCTCCGTGTCCACTAAACGGAGCTTTGGTCATTTTACCTTTGAGACATGAATGGCAAGTATCATAAGATAATAATTCGAACGGATTCAAATATCCATCCTTATGTAACTTAGCTAGCCGTGTCGCATTGATATGACCAAGTCTACAATGCCACAAGAAGGATTCGTTCATTTCTGAACTTTTCCTCTTGTGTGTGTTTTGTATATTGAGGACTGTATTTTGATTGAGAATGAATATGCCATTATGTAACGAGCTTGATGCAATCAACTTTTGATTTACGAAGATGTTCGTAACATTATCCTGTACTACAAAATTATACCCTTCTTTACTTAATAAAGAACTGATATAATGTTGCACATCATGTTCGGTATGTAATAGCATTCATTCAGAATCAGTGTATTACGACTTGGTAATACTAGGTGATATTCGCCAACTGCTTTGGCTGCAATACTTGCACCATTCCCTACTTGAACGGAGTGATCACCTCTTCCCAGTTCTCTACCTTTACGTAGCCCATGTAACAATTTACATATGTGGGATCCTGATCCGGTATCTAATACCCAGGACGTAAAGTGAACTGAGAAACAGTTCTCAATAACTAACACACCCGAAGAAGATGCATCAACATGCATGTTCTTTTGGGCGGTGTAAGAATCCAGATATTCTCCTGTTTCCTGTTCAGTCTTATAACTCTTATAAGAAAGAACGGGTCCAACGTTCCCCTGCTCAGTATGATAAGCGGGTTCAGTCAATACATCCATATTATTATCTTGATTATGGCCTGACACGGTCGCTACCTGGAGAGAGAGAGAAGAAAACATTTTAGCGTATGCTCTTGCAAGATTAGATTGGTTATTATCTTATCTAATCAGGATGTCTCCCACTGTTTTTATCAAATCTTCCTTCAAACCCTAAAAGGTAAGATTAGCCGGGATTAATTACACCCTACAATTTCGTTAATCTTTCAGCCAGATCAGTGTCGGTACTTGAGGGAGGTTCCCCGTGCTTTCGCACGGACCTAATTAAAGTAAATCTCGTTTTCCCAGAGGCGTAACCCCGTTAACACTTTTCTAGTCACCTACTTGATCGGCTAATTGTCTTGTGTAAAACTCTCCCAGGAGTAACTCTTACTCGCAGTGGGTATCGGGATCCAACTATCTCATAGGAGGTATGCAATCTCATTGCAAATTTCAACACTTGAAATTCCCGATAATATTTTGCCCATAGCGATCTATAACCTTGACAAGGTCAACAACCATAAATCGCAAGTCAAGTTCAACCCGTCATTTCCCGATTGAATTAAACCCACCCGTATGACCCTTGACAAGGTCAACAAGGCCGTATGAATACCCTAATCCAATCACATCTCATGTTTTAGCAGATAAACACTAATTAGCTACCACACACTGTGCCTTGACAAGGTCAACAAACGCAGCACGAATACTAAGTAGGATTTATCTGAAATGACGGAGGGCTACGACAGGTTTTTCAGAAAACCTATTGCGTAATGAACTTGATATCGTCGTAGAATCGAGTGTTTTTGAAAAAGGAGTGTTTTGAGGCTTTTTCTAGTTTCGCTAAAGAGGTCACTCCCGGTGAAGGGATATCGGCTCTTTCCCCATCGAATAAGGTGCAGGATATATCATATATACCGCTGTGCAAAGCAAGAACTATATAAGCTGTCAAAAACTAAACCGCGAGTTTAAAGCATCTGCGAGTTTCGCTAAAGAGGTCACTCCCGGTGAAGAGATCTCGACTCTTTCCTCATCGAATAAGATGCAAGGTATATCATATATACCGCTATGCAAAGCAAAACTGTAGCTACCATTTTTATAAAATTTTGATTCTACAGCATCTTTTAGGTTTCTTTTCTTATATTAATCTCATTAATAAAATCCCATCAGCATATGCTTCCTAAGCATCACAGAAGAAACGAAAGCAGTAATATTTATATATCAGCATATATATATAGTATAAGCATTCGTCTCAGGAAGTAATATGATCTCATCACAGAACATTGCAGCAGAAGAACATATATGAAATATTTGATATACTAGGATGTCCGTGTTTTTAATACGAGCCGGTATAAAACAAGGATTCCACGGTCGCGATGAATAGCCAAACCCACATCCCTAGACCCCTACGAGAGAGGCAAGTAACACTGCCAATTCTAGGGTTAGGAGACCCGGTCTCGACTCCTCGAGATGGCCTCCCACTGGACGCTAGAACCCGGTTACTTGTGCTCCCCTCCTTGGGTCTACCAAATGCGGAAAAGTAAATAATATACAATGGTGACATCAACCTCATCCCGGAAGTGCCCCAATAAAAGAATATTACATATAAATGAATTTTACATGAATGAAAATAAAAACTCTCATCTCACATAAAACCCCCGGCTATTCAGAACATGACGATCCAATATAACACATCACAGCAACACATAATATCACATATCATCAACGTAAGTAAGTATGCATACACCGATCGTCATTGATGTATAGCAACGAAGACCAGCAATACAACTACATACTACACTTACGGTCACAGAAAAGATATCATAAAACTACAATATTTGGAATCCACAATCATTTTAGACATCGTAAATCCGAAATATCACATACTTCGCATTTCATGCTTAACTATATGAATTCCACATATTCTATCGCATTCCAGATAAATAGACAGTATTAAACTTTCCGACCGGATAATCAAATACCCAAGATTTCCTAAATAGCTCAACACTTGAGCGGAGTTCAAATAATCCATGAATATGTCACAGTACCGATGATCCAGCCGTAGAAGGGCAAGCCAACGCCTCACATGTGGCACGCCGTACTGCCCCAAACCCTAAGGTTTAGAGGCAGTTCAAGCCGGTCACATAATCGAGTTAAGGTTTGTTGTCTTCTAGAGGGTCCACCGCGTTACTTGCATATTTTTCCGAAAGATTTAAACCCGATAAAAATTCAACACTTGAAAGTTTTTCGTGCCGGGAAAAAATGAGTTAATGATATCCTCTTGAACATTTTAACAGTTTCTAAATATCCGGAAAACATCACAAAATTAAATTTTCCGATCGAATCAACGATTACAAAATAAAACCTAGAACACTCAACACTTGAGTCAGTTTAAAAATACCCAGAAAAATAAACAAGCATCACTAGACATTACTGTGTAAAATAATAACCCATATCTACAGTACGGCCGCGGATCCGCGGCCCAAGCGAGGTATGGCCGCGGTTCCGCGACGATATGTACGGATTAGGTGCTCGTATTTTACAGCAATGTTTATATTTACCTGTTGAATTTTTTAGGTATTTTTAATTCAGAAAAATCACAGTTTTTAAAAAATATCCAGAGAGGGGTTCATTTCGTAGTTTCGGGGTTCGTTCGGAGTTTTAACTTCGTATACACGTTTCCTAATGCTCTAGCTAGGCTCTGATACCACTGTAGGTCAGGCAGCCACCCCATCCAATGGGGTTACCGTGGCACCAACGGGTCCTTCAGCGGCTACTTTTTACGCATGCCCCCTTCGCGAGGACTACAACCCGCCGGAACACCTTCCGGTCTCGGGACACCCTGGGGGTAAGAGCCGATACTTCGCCACACTGTCACACAGTGAGAACCCCCCATAGGTCGACATCCAATGCCTAGTAGCTCTGATACCACTGTAGGGTTCCTAGGCACTCTTGTGAGGGTTCATAAGGCATCAACCATGCCCGAATAAAATTTTAGACGTGCCGAACAACCCAAAGCCGGGATCTTTGCTAGATTATTAGGGTTTAACATGCAAGTAAACATCTTTACTACTAAGTGTGGGGGATTACAACCTTTGTAGTCGGCTCCTTCGCTTCATAAGCTCCGAGTAGAAGTCCCTTCGTCGCGATCCACGATCTCCCGGACTCAAGAGAGGCTCCACGACTCGAACGATCCATGCTAGCTTGTAGTGTTCCGTATCTCCAATGATCTACGTCGAAATTGTAATAACTCAAGCTCTCTTACTCTAATGAGGTGAACACCCTAATCTAATGGGCTAGATTAGATGAAGATGATGGAGTAGTATTTATGCTTTCTTTTTGTATCATATTCTCACAAGAAATCATCACAAAAGGAAAATCTAGCAAGCTTTCTCAAAGCTCAAGAGAGAAGAAGAAGATGAAAAATGAGATAATCCTTTTGTGATGAATAGTAGAAATGAATATATGATTGATCATGGAACCATGGTCAAGGATGACAAGGATAACCTTTGTAGAGAATAAACTAGGGCTAGGGTTTGGTTTGGTTAAAGAATGAGTTATAAGATAATATCAACCATAATATCTTACACTTGACAAAAG
Source organism: Agapanthus africanus (assembly GCA_030015575.1). Classification (NCBI taxonomy): domain Eukaryota; kingdom Viridiplantae; phylum Streptophyta; class Magnoliopsida; order Asparagales; family Amaryllidaceae; genus Agapanthus; species Agapanthus africanus. Next base: position 993,202,976 of record CM057337.1, read on the forward strand.
AAAAGGTTCTAGATGGTGCAAGAAGGAGCTAACCCTAATCAAACCTTAACCTTGCTTAATCTCTACTAAACATGTTCCATTATTAATCATATCATGTTGCAATAATATATATCACATATATATTATATATTTGCAACAAAAGAAAAATAATACAATTAACATATATCTTATATATATCAATGTATTGCCCTGTGAGAAAATAAAATAATAAAGTGAGCCAATATTAGATAATGTAATACAATATATCATATATATTATTATACATTAAATCATCGAATCAACACTTGATCCGACAATCCGGCTATATCGAATATAACCGACTAATATATCATGTACCGATTCATCGAATCAACACTTGATCCGATGACCCGGTTCATATCTAAATATCGCGAGAATATAATACGGTATCTCATATCATATTATCCTCGGTCCTTCACATATCACATATGTGCCTCTACTCCGTTTTGCCTGAGCCAAGAAACCTCTGTGTAGGACTCTAAAGAATCGTCAATACGCCGGTAGCAGGTGATGATCATATCAAACACCACAAGCTGCAAGCGGTCAGCTAAACGTAACAGCCACCCAGGTATTGAGCGATCAGAAAATCAACAAGCTAGCTTGTACGTTCTCATGTGAATCCAATCAGTAACACTCCCGTACAGTCTGGTCTGTTCGTCTGATATGTCGCATATCAAGTCTAGGGGTGGTATACGTCAGAACCCAGTAACCGATAAGTCGTGTCGATGTGAGGCTCATAACGGGTCGAGAAACTACCAGTAACACTTACCAGTAAATCTCTATATCAGCCCTGGCCAGGGATTTCCAGTAATAACCAATCGAACACAGCACAACATCAACTCCCTATACCGGGAGAGATGAATCCCCTCCTATCGCTCATTGCCTCCATGTGATTCGGGACTGCACCTAAAAGCCACCGTTTTGCACACCCTCTTGGACATGGTAAGGTGGAAATCAAAGCACAGTGGGAATCACACAAGACTCTATGACGATCTCGGGTCTACAGACTACCCTGTACCAGTGTCACCGGAGAACTGCCATCTGACGTGTGGTATATCACCATCTGGGAGTTCTCGGCGAGTTCGTTCAGTGTACCCAGTCTCCACTGAGCACCCGTACACTATCCTTGATGTCAAACACCTATGGATATGGGATCATCTATCGCCCATCATATGGGTCAAGATGCATATACGCTAGTCTACTCTGGTGTATCGATGCCCTGTCTCGATATACCCTCGACTAGGAACAGTTATAGGATGTACTCATCGACTACCATGGCCCCATTAGTATGATCTCATCATAGTCTCAGTAGTCGAGTACAGATCCTAAGGGTTTTATCAACATGTGAGAGAAAGACAGTAAACCATTACAAGTCAACATGTTAAGATAAAGGAAAATCAAATAGCATACTATCACGACGAGAAAGAAAGTCCTCTCTATATATATCCAAGCATCCATCATAAAATACATCATATGTACAACAATGGCCTCTAGGGCATATACATAACTAACAATATATTTTATAAATGTGAAATTTCTAGTGAATAGAACTTAGTTTGATAGTATATGGTATTTTCTTGAAATATTGTACTTGTGTTGTATTTGAATGGTATTTTCATGTAATAGCGATTCCTTTGATTTGGAAAACTTGGAATGTTTACATAATTAAAATATATCTTTTGATAATATATATATATATATATTTAATGATAACAATTATTTATTTTCTTGTAGAAATTTCATTTTTCTAAAGAAAAATATATAAAAATTCTATCGAGATCGAATGCTCCTTGCGGAGGTCTGCATCTTGCTCTACTAAGCCCGAGAATGTGCGATAATCCACACCATCCTGAACGGGGTCCCCAAAATGGATTGTAGAGGCGCAATTGCATGACAATATTTAATACACCTTTTTATAGAAAAGGTTTTATAAGTGTAGGGTATTTATTTGTAAAGTCGTATTTCCCGTATTCTATTGTCCCAAAATCAATCGTTCTATGATAGAGATGTGTGTTGTGATGAGGTAGGTCATTATCTCGTGAACTAGCTAAAAGTATAGTAAGGAATAAAGGTTATAATGTCGAAATGAATAGTTTGTGTTATTTTTATGTAAAAAAGCGATAAATGTCACAAAAATGATTATTTTGATGTGAAACTTATTTTATTAAGTTTGTTAATGTTTATTAATCAACATATGAGAATATGGTTTTATCTTATTAAAGAAAAGTGTAGTTTTTAAAGAAAACTGAATCGGAAGTCGGACTAACTTCGCTTCCGTCGGGTTTTGGAAACGAAAATTTTTAAAGATGAAGATGAGAGAGAAAATGGGACTTACAGGCTTTGATGAGAGGGAGGAGGTAAGAGAAGGTCTAGAATTCGTCGGTACTTTGTTTCTTCGCCGGAAACTCCTCGTATCGTCGCCGGAATTTCGTCGGAGCTTCGCCCTTTGCTAACTCCACTTGCACAATATAAAGACTTGGGAATTATTGAGAGTTTTGGCAGGGATTTGTGAGTGAGGAAGTGTGGAATGAGGGATGGTATTTATAAGAAAATTTAGGTTTTAGGGTAGTGAATGGGTGCATTAAAATTTGTAATAAAATTAGGGTAAATGGGTGATTTAATGTTCTCTGTATGAATGCAAGTGAAAAGAAGCAGTGTGAAAGGAGTGGGGTAGCTGTAGGGTTGCAGGGGTTTAAATATGGGAGTAATAGGGACGAGGGAGACCGGCGGCGCCGGGCGTTTTGCCTATGTCGCCGGTTTTGTACCGACGGGTGGGGGTGAGTTTGGTGCCACATGTCGGGGTCGATTGATATTCCCAGTGCACATGTTTAAATTATCTGTGACTCTTCAGTTTACGTGTTTTTCACGTGTAGACCTTTGGGCTTCTAAAAAGATTAAAATAAAAAGATAATATGGTTGATGGGATTTGAACTCAGGTGCTTTTTCTCAGCAGTGCAAGGCTTTACCAGTGAGCTACAAGTTTTTTCTTGTTGTTCAAAAGCAAAACAAACTTATAACTCGTGTTCAGGCTTAGGTGTCCCTTTCTGTATTTTGAAAAAAATTCGTACAGAAAGTTTGGGTTGTTACATTCTACCTTCCTTATAAAAATTTCGTTCTCGAAATTTGTAGAAGGAAAGTGTAACGGATTCAAAACAATTTGGTGATGGAACTATTGATAGTGTATGGAAAATATTTGAAAGAAAGAAAGAATGCAAAATTTTTGGAAAGAGGTGAGGGAAATACCGGGGTTACCTTGGTCCACAGTCTTGGGTTCTTCGGTCGCTAAAAGAAAAGCCTGACGCCGAGGCCTATTCCTCCTAGCTGGAGGCACATTCCTCTGTCCTTGGGGCATGTTCCTCTGCCCTCAAGGCAGGTTCCTCAGTGCCTGATGGAATTGGTGATTAGGCTGTGTAGGAGGTGGAGCTGGGAGTGCCAGACGAGGTGCAGGAGCCTGGATAGTAGGCCGCTGCGAGTAGTTGGTGTGTGTGTGAGCTGGGTTGCGTCTATAAGGACAGGTTCCAATTCCGTGATTGGATGCGCCACGAACTAAGTATGGGCTTTTTGCACGCCTACAGTCTTTCCACAAGTGTCCTTCCCTCTTGCAATAGAAGAAAAAATCGGGACTTAACTGGCTAAGTGTTTCTTCCGTTCTCCTGGGTTCGAACAATGTCCTGGAAGAGGCTCCTCCTACCATCTGAGTAGCATGGCGCTTCATTCCAGCAGATTGAGATCCGCCCTTCCTCTTCACCAATGCCTTGTATTTTCAGGCAGCCTTCATAGCCAAATCATGGTTTAGGAAATACCCTGTAGCTAAGGCAGCTTGGATTTCCGGATCTAACCCTTGTTGAAATCTTCTAGCCCTGATCTCAGCAGTCGGTATGAGATGGGCCGCAAACCTGTTACGGTCTTTTGTTAGCTGCGTGGTATGTGATATTAGAAAATCGAATACTGAGACATATCTTACCTACTGAGCATGGTAAACTCAGTATCATATTCATCCACTGACTTGTCCACATAGAATCCTGTTGTTGGTGAATGAACCGCTGCTCCATGTCGAATATGGTAGTCTCTGGGAAGTACTTCACGTCAAACATATCGCGAAAAGTCCTTCATTCGATCGGCTGGGTGAGACGACTTTCTTCCGCCTTCCACCAGACCCGTGCATTGTCAGTGAGTTACAACTTCACAACTCGGACCCAAGCGACCTCTGGCACTTGTTCTGCTGCCAGGTCATCTTCAATACTTTGAGCCCCTTTCTCAGCTTCCAGAAGGCTCTCTTTTCCTGAGAATTGCTTGGGGTATAAAGCCCTGAATTGCTTCACCCCACGTGCTTCCGCCTCTTGATGGTTCAATAAGATAGCAGTCTGCTGCGGCTGTCCTTCCAAGAGGCTGCAGATCGTCTCAAGCAGTACCGTCTGCTCATTGATCGGAGCAGCTACGGCAGGTGTAATCGGTAGAGGTGGGGGAGTGTTGTTGAAATTTGTGCTGGTGTTGTTTGGGGAATCTATAACCTTGAAAAAATTGGGTTAGGACAGATTCAAAATATATGAAATGGTAAGATTCAAGAGATATGTAAAGAATATTTTAGTTGCTGGTTCTTGTGTTATATTGCATAGGTTGTTTACGCAGAATGGACCTGCGTGTCCATACAGAGCTGACTTGTATGTCCACACAGAGCTGAACTGCATGGGCCACCAACAAAACCTGTCACTGCCTGATTGATATATCGAATTTCCGATTGAATGAATGATATGAAAAGTATAATCATAATCAAAGAATTTATAACCACAATCAATAACGGTGTCGATATAGTTCGTTAATGAGTACGGGTCGTTCACTGAGATTCGTGTATTTATTCGTTCTTACTTTAGTTGAACCGAAAGAAAATAGTAAAGAAAATTCAAGAAAATGAATCAAGATTTATTAGATTGAATATTTTCAAGAAAAATCAAGAAAGAGTTTAAGATTTGGTAATCAAGAAAGTGTCCAAGATCAATTTTAGTTATTAAGAAAATTGAAGAATAGCTTGTAGGATTCGATAGAAACTAGTAGCAATGATGAATACTAGTAATGACTCATCTTATCTATTGATGAATTATAGTTAGAACGATGGCGATGAACGAAGATTAGGAATCTATTGAAGAAACTAGGGTTTCTCCTTCAATATCCCTTATCTTTTCATTGACCACCATTCAAATCTAGCCTTTAGCAAAGAAAATCATTATTCATTTAATCCCATATTGCAACGAAATTATCAAGAACGGTGATCTCATTCCAAATTTGGTTGTTGACGATTCTTTTTCCTAAAGTTCATAATTCTCATAAGACTTAAGATGCGTATAGGATTTCATCATCATTTGATCTACCGAATTCCTTCGAATTCTTAGCAAGCGAAGATTTACTCACGCATCATGAAAATAGAAGAATCAACAATTAGAAATTTCATAATGGGAAAATTTAAATAAAGCGAGAATTAACAAATGATCACCTTTATTAATCAACTTCTAATTACACTTTCCTTCAATCCGAGATTACAAGAATTGCTCTCGATTGCTCCCTTGAAGAGGTAACTATTCTGTCGAATTTCGCTTTGCTCGAACTCCGTGAGACTTAGAACTGTCGAGGATCTCGTGTTCTTGATGATGATCGGCTTCACGTAAAGGATCTTGAATGTCGTCGCTCGATATTGTTCTCAACAATTCTTGATTTGGATCTTGATTTGGAATTGAATTGGATTTAGTTTTGGATTGTGTACTAGAAATCAACTACCATCAACAACCTCATTAATGTAGGCTTAGGTCCCTTTTTATAGCCCTTCACCAATCTTCCACTAGAAACTAGGTCAATCTTCCCCAAGAAGCTAGGTAGTTGTAGGGAAACTTCTAGAATAAGATAGTTATCAAGCTTCCTCAAGAAGCTAGGCTGTTGTAGGGAAGTTTCCAGAACAAGGTTGTTACAATGGACCATCCTCAACAAGATAGGAAGTTGAGATGAAGCTTCGGGAGAATTTTTGACTGCCGGCTCCCTAAATCGGCCGCGGATCCGCCGCGGATCGGCCTGACTCGGCCGCGGTTTGGTGTGCTTGTTGCTTCATTTTTCTTGTGTCTTCTGGTGTTGGTTTCTGGGTCTTTATTTTATATCTGGAATCATCTTATCTCTTCTGAATTCCTGCCAGTATTTGATTCTTTGATTTCTTATATTTTAATCGGCGAATTTACGATTCCGATATCTGTCCTAAAATAATTTTCTGCACAAAATCTCAATGAATATTGTTGAGATATACAATATCATGCGTGAAATAATAAACACATAATTTCCTTCCAAAATATTGATTATAATGTATAACACTTGGTATTTGGTATTTTCCAGACGAACTTGTAATACGTGTTATATTTATAACAACTATCATTAGATGATTAGAAAAGTGAGGAAATTGTTGTGTTAAAAATTGCAATATTTTCGACTGAACAAATTCACCCAAACTTGATTTTGATCATCTCGAGCAAACTTCTTTTATTCAAGAGAATGAGAAAATAGAAAGAAAAAAGAAAAACTAACTATCACACTTTCGTAGGCAACACGATTGTACTGAGCACATGCAACAAGCCTTTAAACCTTTAGGTGTCCCTAGTAGGAGGAGTGTTGTCTCCTGAGGGTTTTCAGCGGATTGCACCCACAAAATCCTATAATAAAAGGAAGACTATGAAAGTTACATATAAAGATAAGAATTATAATAGAAAGACTTTGAAAATCAGAGTTTCCAACTACACTAGCTTTTCGGTTGTCATGAGCCCTATCTTAATAGTCATGGAAAGATATTAGAAATCATATCATCTCTCAATAAAACATCACTTTTATTCTTCATCCCTACCTTTCTTCCAAACACTGATCATATACCCCTACGTGTGTGTAAAATACATCCCTACACTCCGAGAATTCAATTCAAGCTATCATACTCTTGTCCATCTACCTCAGTACTTTTTAGTTGGTGAATATTTTAGATGGAATTGCTCACACATTCTTCATGCGACCGTTAATATTTCTTGAGGTATTAACCAATCGATTACTAAATGTGCTTACATCTTAGGCGTAATTAGTAATTTTCTCGTCTTGCAACACCTAAGGCTTAGCAGTGACTTCCAATCCAGTTGGTCTAAAACACTAGATGATGAAGCACCCTCGCTATATTTTTTTATATGCTGCCTTGGTGATTACAAAACCAGTGTTCATTTTTCTTCACCGTTTCATACCTTATTATTTTCTTCGTACTTTGGCTTTTAGACAAGAGCATTTCAATGTATCCTCTACTATCCCGAGTTTCAAGACGTGTGTAAGTGCGTATAGTAGGGTATCAACGTTCAGATGTTTGGCTTCCAGAATAGGAACTATTTTTCAGACTTATTTTTATTCTCAGATTAGTGACTTTCTTCATCTTACTAACCCTTGGGACAACGGCTCATAACTACTTATTACTAGTTTCGTTTAAGAAAACATCTAACTTTCTTGGTTTTCTTAAATTCTTCCAATCTTTTAAATGTAAATTTTCACTTCCTAATCTTTTATTATAAAAGAAATTTTTTTTGAAAATTTTGTGCTTATGCAAAGTGTAATGCAAAGTGATGCGTAAATAAGCACAAGCCATCCCCAAACCTGTTTACAACAGTGTCCTCACTGTTGTTGTCTTTTAAAATCTCAAAAAGCTGTAGACTTGGGAGGAAAAGTTTATTAACGGGGTCAAGAATAAATGAAAGTGAAAATCCTCCCCCAAACTTTTTTTTTAAAAATTTTATTTATTTATTTTTATGTACAATTTTGCATTTTTATTTATTTTTTTATTTTATTTTTTTTATCAAATGACTCACCTCCATTCTAAAGATGAGACAATATTACCGAGACATAGAGGTGAGGTGGAGGAAAATTAGTCATTATAAAACGGTTCCTGTAAAAACAGGAGCTCCTCCATGGGGTCAGTGGAAAAATACGGTTTTAATTTATGTCCATTCATTTTAAAAATTGTACCGTTTTTTCTATTTTCAACTTCAACTGCCCCGTGTGGATAGACATACCGCACCACAAATGGTCCTTTCCAACGAGATAGCAGCTTACCCGCATGAAGATGGAGACGGGAATCATAAATCAGGACTTGTTGTCTCGGGGTAAAAGTTTTTCTCAAATTTTTTTTTATCGTGAAATACCTTAGTCCGATTCTTTACAATTACCGCAATATTGTAAACTTCATCGCGGAGTTCGCTTAGCTCATTTAATTGCAGCTTCTGAAAGTTGCAGGCTTGATTAAATCGATGTTAAAGTTCTTTAATGGCCCATAATGTTTTATGTTCGATCTCGACCGGAAGGTGGCAAGCCTTCCCAAACACTAGGCGGTAAGGAGACATACAAAGATCGATCTTATAAGCGGTACGCAATGCCCAAAGAGCATCTGTTAATTTGGTTGACCAATCTTTCCGGTTTTTAGAAACTGTTTTCTCCAAAATTAGTTTTATTTGCCTATTGGAAATCTCAGCTTGCCCGCTCGTTTGGGGATGATAGGGCATGGAAAGTTTGTGGTTGATTGCATATTTCCGCATCAAAGTCTCGAAATACCAATTACAGAAATGCGTCCCGTTGTCGCTAATGATAGCGCGAGAGTGTCCAAATCGCGAAAAGATATTTTTTTAAGGAACTTAATGACAACTTTGTTGTCATTAGTGCGACATGGAATTGCTTCCACCCATTTCGAGACGTAATCAACCGCTAACAAGATGTATAAATTCCCAACAGAGTTGGGAAAATGACCCATAAAATTAATACCCCAAACGTCGAAAATTTCAACAACCAAGATCGGTTGAAGTGGCATCTCATTTCGTTTAGAAATCCGACCCGTGTTTTGACATTGTGGATAGGTTTTTGCAATGATTATACGCATTTTTAAATAAAGTGGGCCAGTAAAATCCACATTGCAAAACCTTCTCCGCCGTGTTACGTGGACCAAAGTGACCACCACATGCCTGACCATGACAGAAAGACAAACACTCATGAACTCATCATTGGGGACACATCTGCGAATGATTTGGTCGGGACAATATTTAAATAAATAAGGTTCATCCCAGTAAAAATACTTTACTCGGGATAGAAATCGATGATTGTCTTGTTTAGACCATTCGCTAGGAATCAGTCCCGTTGCTAGATAATTCATAATATCCACGAACCAAGGTTCGCTGGATACGGTTAAGAGCTGTTCGTCCGGGAAAGAGTCGTTAATTAGTAAGGTCACAGTTGGTGAAGAGATGCATGAAAGATAGTCGGCTACTACATTTTTACATCCTTTCTTATCTCGAATGACAAGGTCAAATTCTTATAATAATAGGATCCAACGTATTAACCTGTCTTTAGCATCCTTCTTTGATAAAAGATGTTTTAAGGCGGAGTGATCAGTGTAAACCACAATCGGTGAGCCAATCAAGTAAGGCCTGAATTTTTCTAATGCAAATACAACTGCCAAGAGTTCTTTCTCGATAGTTGTATAATTAATTTGGGCATCATTCAAGATCTTACTTGCATAATAAATCACATGTGGCATCTTATCAATGTGATGTCCTAAGACTGCACCAACAGCAAAATCTGATGCATCACACATTAGCTCAAACGGGTGGTTCTAATCAGGAGGTGATAGAACGGGGGCTGTAGTGAGGGAATTTTTAAGCGAGTCAAATGCAGCCTCACAATCCGAATCAAAGTGAAATATTGTATCCTTGGCCAAGAGAAGAGTTAAGAGTCTAGCAATTTTGCTAAAATCCTTAATGAATCTCCTATAAAATCCTGCATGACCAAGGAAAGATCGTATATCTTTGATGCATTTGGGATGTTGAAGGTTATGAATGACATCTATCTTAGCTCTGTCGACCTCAATGCCTTTCCGTGAAATGACATGTCCAAGCACAATACCCTCTTGGACGATGAAATGGCATTTTTCCCAATTCAAAATTAAGTTTTTATCTTTACAACGAGTAAGAACTGTGTCAAGATGAGATAGGAAATCATCAAAAGAGTCCCCGAATATCGAGAAGTCGTCCATGAAAATCTCCAGAAAATTCTCGACCATGTCCGAGAATATCCCCATCATACACCGCTAAAATGTAGCGGGAGCATTGCATAACCCAAAGGGCATGCGTCTATAAGCAAAAGTACCGAAAAGACAAGTAAATATGGTTTTATCTTGATCCTTTTTGGCAATATGAATCTGGTTATAGACAGAGTATCCGTCCATGAAACAATAATATTCATGTCCAGCTAATCGTTCCAACATCTGGTCAATGAAAGGTAGAGGGAAGTGGTCTTTCCTTATTGCGGCATTGAGTTTTCTATAATTAATACATACACGCCATCCAGTTTGGGTGCATGTCTGGATCAACTCATTAGCCTCATTCGATATGACCGTGATGCCGGATTTCTTAGGGACTACATGAATAGGACTTACCCATTAGCTATCAGAAATTGGGTAAATGATATCACTGTCAAGGCATTTGACAATTTCTTTCTTACCGCCTCCTTCATGACGGGATTTAACCGTCTTTGTGGTTCTTGGGTTGGTTTGGCTTCATCCATCAAATGTATATGATGTTCTACAATCAAGGGACTAATCCCGTTGATGTCAGCCATTGTCCAACCGAAGGCTTGCCTATTAGATCTCAAGACCATCAAAAGAGCGTTCTCTTACTCTAAGGCTAGAGAAGCGGATATGATCATAAGAAAAGACTCATTTTCACCTAAATATGCATATTTAAGGTGAGAAGGTAACAATTTGAGATCTAATTTCGGCGAAGAGACAATAGAAGGTGGGGTAAGTGAATGACATTCGAATTCTCGAAGAAGTTCATAGCCTGCAAAGAATACAGACTCGGAAAGTGTGACTGACTTTTGTAATGAGTCAGAAGGTTCAAACTCAGGGGTGGACTTGTCAAAGGTGTCCTCATTATAATGTGCAATATCAAACAATGATGTGCTAATGTCGTCGAGATCATCAAAGCAAAGTTCATCAGCCTTGCAGCTTTCGGGAGCTATCTCGTGGACAGAACAGACATCAAGAATTTGAGCAGAAGGTTCAGATGGCTGACTTCCAATCTTGTAAATGTTAAGCTCAATTGTCATTTTCCCAAGAAGGGTCGACTGAGAATCACTGAAATTTGGTTCCGTGGGTTTGCTACAGGTTGTGTATCTAAAACAAGAAAGTCCACAGGGAATATAAATTCCCCGACTTTTATCAACACATCCTCAAGCTCACCCCTCGGTTTGGTGATGGATCGGTCTGCCATCTGGAGAGTAAAATGAGCGGGTTTCAACTCTCCAATCCCTAACTGCTCATAGACAGAGTATGGAAGCAGGTTAACACTAGCGCCAAGGTCGAGTAAAGCACGGTTAATATTTTTACCCCTAATAGAAATAGAGATTGTAAGACAGCCAGGGTCCTTGTGTATTTTTGGTAATTGTAAGATAAAAGCTGTGCTAACATTATTTGTCATGAATACCTTTTTAGGCACTTGAGTCTTCCTCTTCCTAGTGCATAAGTCCTTAAGGATTTTCGCATAAGCTGGAACTTGTTGTATAGCATCTAGGAGAGGGATATTGATGTTAACCTGTTTAAACATTTCCATAATCTTCTCTATATGTGGACTTGGTTTGTTTCCCCTTAACCGATTTGGATAAGGAGCTTTAGCAATAAGAGCTGGGTCCGACATTGGAGACGGTCATGTGGGTGGAACAGATCCCAGAATTGGAGTGGGAATCGAGTGAGGTGGACTCAAAGACGGTGGGGGGAGGGTTCAAGCTTTAGGGAAAACGAAGAATAGGCTCGGAAGAAGATAGTTGACTAGACGAAGTATGATCAGAAGTGGAAGTGGAAGCCGGGATGTCATTGATTATTTCATCATTATCAATCTGTTCACTGACTTGATTATTTAGCACTCTTCCAGATCTCAACGTTATAATGACTTTCACGTTGTAGTGTTGTGAGTGCTCAGAATTAGGTAGGGGTTGAGATGGAAGTTTCCCTTTCTCTCTAGCACTCATTTCGGTATTTAATCGTACAATTTGTGCTTCTATCGATTTAATACTCTCACCGTGGGAGGCGAAGTCCTTTTTTATATTATCGACAGAAGACTTTTTCACGCCCCGCTTCCCGAGTGCGCTAAGATCGGCACGCGACAGAGCCAACCATGCTACCTGTGGTTAAGAAACATCCATCCACAGTCACATTACGGCTGCCTATAAGATATCAAGAATAGTAGAAATAATAATAAACTATCTAGTACTTGTCCATATGCCAGAATAAACGAGTCAAGAAATAATATGCGGAAGCAATAAATCCTATAAACAATAACATCTGGAAAGTACATTCCAAATACGGGCCCATATCAGGAAATAAAATACGGAAATAAAACTAAACTAACAAGATACTAACAAGATCTTCACTGCTCGACCTATCGGCTGAAATACTCCTGATCGACCTACGAAAGAGACAGAGGATCTGGGCCATGCAAAACCCAGACGTCAGTGCGTCATAATATCAAACGATAAAAATATACTCAGGAGGTAACAAGATATGCAGGCATGAGTAGGAACAGTAATTTGAATGTAATAAGTAAACATGGATATGGAACAGTGAAGGGTATCAGTGTATGTGACGTGCGGTGATCCATCTAAACTGTGCTGTCGGGTTAATTATTCTCAAGTCTTTGAAATCAATTTAATGAATCGTCGATGTAACTCGATAGTATCCCGTGCATACCCGGGACAATGGTCCAGACCCTCGGGGCTGAATCCGAGACGTTCCGCTAAGCACAAACAGGAAACATGTACAGACGAATGATGTCAGCAACATCATCCCGGGACTGGCCTACCCCCCAAAACTGATCAGTATAAGCGTTGAACTGTTGAGTTACAAGTCAGGTTTCATTATTGATTTCCCCTTACCCCCATGGTTATGTGTTCAAGTCAGATATTGATAAATCTGGAGCTAATGCCAACACATGATCAAGCAGGTACAGGTTTGTCTATGCAGACAACAGGATACGTCCGTCAGGACAACATGTCAGGATTGTCGGCATTAGAAACAGGATCAGGTAACAGGTCAAGTAGTAGTGTATCAGATCATGACAGGTAGTGCACAAGTATCAAACGAATGCTCATAATAAAACTTAGCAAGTACGGATGCATGATAAAAGTACGGATGCATAGTAAAATATGGATGCACAAATATCTATCAGGGATTACATCTACAACTCCATGACTACGCATGATGCACATTATCAAGCATGGGGTGTTAATATAACAGTAACATGAAATAATGTGATCTGGCATGGAACTAGATATATAATAAATGATACGGATGCGAAAGGAGATCGGAAAACGGTAAAACTGTAATATGGATGCACAATACCATAAACATGCAATATTCTTCTTAATATAGATTCGAGTATAATAATATAGCCTGTATCAAGCTAACTTTCATGCAACCAGATATGTAATTAATAATATGGATCCGTACGGATGTCCGGAAATAGTAAAACAATAATATAGATGTACAATGGAGTGAACATGTGATATTTTTATTCATATGGATGCAAAATATGTATCATAGCATGTAGCAAGATAAACTTGCCTGAACGGATCTCACGACGGGGTGTATACGTAGCGTCCGACGTCGGGTAAACGTCGCAATGTACACACGCGCACACGGGATAGGACAAGGCAAAGCAAAAAGGTGATCACGCTGGCTGGGAACGTTCACTGAGTCTCCCGGATCGTTGGCATCGAGCACGGCTCCGGCGGTGATCACCGGAATCAAGAACCAAGCAAAGAGAAGAAGAATAAGTAGAAGAAGAAGAAGAAGGATGGTGGTTTGGTGCTCTGGGTTCAGAGAGGAAGACGAGAGGGAGATGATGATGATGACGGGATGAAGCTAGGGTCGCCGGAGGTGAGGGAACGGAGACGAGGTCGGGGTTCAGGCGTGGGTTCTGTGCGGGGAAAAGCTCGGACTTTTGGGAAGAGGGAGTGATGGAGGTGGTGGTCGTGGGTTGCCGAGGGTGAGGGGCGTGGGCGAGGACGAGGCGGGAGAAAAAATGAAGAAAAAATGAAAAGAAGAAGGTGGGTGTAGTGAAAGGAGGGGGTGACGGGATTCATAATTTAAAGAATTTTTTTTAGAAGAGAGAGAGAAACGGTTTAGATTAGGATAAAAATATATAAAATATTTTTATGCAGAGGAGAGAGAAAGATTAACAGAAAAAATCTCTTAGAAAAAATATAAAACTAAATAAAAGATATACGAATATAATGTTTAACAGCTTAAAACAGTAAAGGTAAAATATTAGTTAAATTTGAGATTTTGGTTAATACAAAAAATAGTCCAAAACACGTCCGGGTCGGGTCTAAAATTACAGTTTGAAAATACAAATAATATAGATAGTAACCAAAACCAAAATAGGATATCCGGGTCACGAAAAAGCATACCCCCAAGAACGGATGCTCGTAGCGTGCACGTAGCGATCCAAACAGGTCCGTTTCACCGAACGGGATGGGAACACGATATACGGATACTACCACAGGGTCAAGGGTATGATGCAGGCCATGCTAGATATTTTAAAGTATTTTACTTGGTTTTATTTGTTATAATAAAAAAATGCAGATGCCAGATATAATGCAAGTGTGCAGTATAAACAATATGAAAGCTAGTGCATGGATTCTCATAACTAGCCGGGATAAATCCAAAACAGGAATCACGATGGGTTTACCAGCAAGCGGGTCGGGTCGGATGCAAACACGGATACCAGATATACTATTCGCACCCAAAACACAATAAATCAAGAAATAGCCATAAATAAAGAAATACCCAAAATAGAACTGGTATAAATAAACTAGGGTGTTACAGACTTTATCTCAGCCGAAACTTGCATGAAATTTTTCAGAAGCAAATTCATAGTTTGTTCGAGTGAAGAGGAGTTTTCGGTACCGGTCAATTGCAAAGAATTATTATACGGTGTAGAAGTGTTGGCCGGATTTTGAAAATTTTGTGATTGAAAGGGGTGCTGACTCAGTTATAGTGGTAACTGTTGTTGTGGAGGGACCTTTTGAAAGTTATTTTGGTTTGGAACCGTATTTTCAGTTTGGTGTTAGTTCCAAGCAAAAGTAGGGTGATTCCTCCAACCTTGATTATATGTGGAAGAATAAGGATCGTTTCTAGGTCTTTACTGAAAAGCAGCATTAGTGTGTTCTTGACCTTGAAACGGAGAATTCAAAGGACATTCTTCTGTCAAATGTGATGGATCAGAACAACATCCACACATGGTTTTAGGGAGTGTGACCTGGTTTAGGGAGGCTAATAAATTTTTTTTCCATATCTTCAAGTTTCTTTTGCATTGCTGCCATTTCGGTTTTGACGGCTATGGAAAAATTAAGTTGATGGATACCACCCCTAGATGATGGTTGACTAACACTCTCCCATTGCAAAGTTTTTTCAGCAAAATCTTCTAAAAATTTCCAAGCTTCACTATCGTCTTTAGACATGAAATTGCCTTGACACATGGATTCAAGCATCTGCTTTGTTGTTGGATTAATGCTCTCATATATGATTCGGCACAGATCCCATCTATAGATTCCGTGATGAGGAAATTGGACTAGCAGATCCTTGAATAGTTCAAAACACTTCCAAAATTGTTCATTGGGAAGCTGGGTAAATTGATTGATTTCGCTACGGACACGGACGGTCTTATGATTGGGATAAAATTTCTTTAGGAATGCTATGACGAATTCATCCCAGTTTGAAATAGAGTGTACAGCTGTGTTATAAATCCATTTTTCGGCTAAATAGCACAAAGTAAAAGGGAGAAGACGTAAACGCATAGCATCCACAGAAAGTTGTGAAGTGCCCATCATAGCACATACGTTTTCAAATTTGGTAATAAAAACGTATGCATCTTCAGACTCGAGACCGTGAAATTTAGGTAAAAGATTGATATAGTGTGGTTTGATTTCAAAATTATCCCCGTTGGCTGGTGGAATGGAAAGACAAGTAGAGAGGGGACCTCGAATAGGGCAGCATCTCTCTTGGAGAGAGATGCGCGGTGGCATCTGCGCACCTGCGGGTGGAGGCAGAGTGGTGTTATTAAAGTTTGATGGAAATCCGTCCATCACGGTGCATGTGGTGTGTGGTGAGGAAAAAGAAGATGTAGAATTACCGACTTCGGAGTCGATAGAAGAAACACGGACAAGACGGGCACTAGAATCCCGTATCCAGCCGAGCATGCACTAAGCGGTTAAACACAAGTGGCAGCGTTAATTAATCAGAGAAAAGTTTGGTTTGTTTTTGCTTTGTTTTGAAAAAGACGGATTTAGAAAAAATCACAACAAAAATGCACAATCAACCCTAGACCTACGGTCACCTAGGTCAAGTCACTAGACCGCTCCTAGACTTCCAGAAGAAAAATCGCAGGATAAATCCTCTACTACCTCTTTATCCCTCCTGTGGCCAGGTAAGTGGGAGGTATCTGCTACGTAAGTATCGGACCTAATTAAGTAACCATTTGCCTTAGACACCACAAAAGAAATGCGGATAAGCAATAGATTACCTGCGACCTTCTTCTGTCCTAATTGAGCGCGACGGTCCTTAGAATCTTGTCTAGATATTTTTTAGTTAATGAGGGGTGATGCAGATACTAGTTTTGTGATTTGCAGGGCTTAGGAAGGGTAATGAAATCCCCACCTAATCTGAATTTGGTCTTTGCCTCTTAATTTTCGTATTAAAATATGCAAAAACAACCAATATCAAAACACGCAACAAATTTTTTTTTTTGAGCGGCGAATTTTGCAAAGAATCCTGCAGAAAAGTTGTTATTGGACAGATCAGAGAAGAGATAAGAAAGTAGAGAATATACCAGAGAAATCTGGAGCCCTAAATCTTCAAAGAGCCGCGGTTCCGCCGCTAATACCTGCAAACTGCCACGGTTCCGCGGTCGTATGAACCGTTCTTTGAACGAAATTTTGTACTGCTGCTCCCTTTGCTCCTCTGTCCTAGATGAAATGATCTGAATAATTTTCTCACTGCTGCAGTGATTCCAGATTTCCTTGCAAAATTCACACACTAATCGTTAAGCACCCGATGCGATTTTAATTCAAATTTTTGATGGAATAATAATATTTCAACTCAAATAGCAAGAACGAACAAATTACGCACGGATCCCCGGCAATGGCACCATTTGATTTTCACGCCCCGCTTCCCAGTGTACGGGAAGGAGGACACGACGAGGCCGCTACGTATTTACTCAGAAGTAAACACGCTAAGCGTATCTAAGAAATATAAAATAAAATGTACACAAGAGACAAGAGGTAATGAATGACAACTTTATTTATTAAACATTCTTTTTACAATACAACTGAAATGAAAATACATAAAATGAAAGCAATGCCTAAACAATGGCATAACAGAAATGAAAATGGAATAAGTACAAGTGGCTACAGCTCTGGGTCTTCGGTGTACTGCTCAGGGGCATGCTCCAAATGCTCTTGACTGGTCTCGTACTCCTCAGCGCCGGGTCCTCCTGACAACATTCCAAAGAAGAAGAGAAATAGGAATGTCGTCAGCGAACAATCGCTCGGTAAGTCCCAAAGATGAGGGAGAAGTAGAATAGACAGAGAGAGATTATAGTTTTATAATGTATTATTATAATGTTAGCGCAGTTGTTTATAGCTTTGTACATAAAATGCCAGTGTATACGAGTGGAGTCCTACTTACACCGGAGACTTTGGTAACCCGTAGTACAAGGCTCCGTCGATAATACCACGGAACAACGACATGGATATAATTACGTCTTAAGTGACCACCTCGTGCCACCTTTAACATGTTCCATACCAGTCTATCTCTTTATAACCCCGTAGTGTTTATGTATTGATTGTATTAATTGTATGGATTGTATTGTCTTGTCATGTATTATAAATTGTATAGATGAATGACTTGCCGAAACTATGATATCAGTAAATGGAATGGATATAATGGATGAACATGTAGATGGAGTATATCCATGATTCGGTACAATCAAGTTGTATATATTGAATAGATTGAATATATAGATTCATATTGAATTGTGGTTTTATACTTGAATCACATTCAAGTTAGATTGATTATATTTAGACTCAGTCTGAGTCAGACAATTAAAAAAAGAAATTGAAGTCCTGAATTAGGTTTTGATGTTATCGGTAACTGCTGCACATGGACGACAGTATTTGTGTCTTTTTCCAAGACAATTACCGTATTGATAATACCGTTTGTTAGATTGTCTACCTTAAATAGGCAAGCACTCATATCTCTGGCTCCCTGAGGCTCAAGAAACTGGTCCCGCTTAAACCTATGTTTATTAGGGTCCTTATGGTAATTTAATATAACTTGAGGGGGTTTATATAAAAATAGTTTTGGCATAATTTCAAAATACTCCTTAAGTATTTAATTATCTTCTTTAAGTTTTCATAGATGCATATTTTATAAATGTGAAATTTCTAGTGAATAGAATCTAGTTTGATAGTATATGGTATTTTCTTGAAATATTGTACTTGTGTTGTATTTGGATGGTATTTTCATATAACAGTGATTCCTTTGATTTGGAAAACTTAGAATATTTACATAATTAAAATAGATCTTTTGATAATATATATATATATATATATATATTTAATGAAACTAATTATTTATTTTCTTGTAGTAAGCTCATTTTTCTGAAGAAAAATATATAAAAATTCCATCGAGATTGAATGCTCCTTGCGGAGGTCTGCATCTCGCTCTACTAAGCCCGAGGATATGCGATAATCCGCACCATCCCGAATGGGGTCTTCAAAATAAGTTGTAGAGGCGCAATTGCATGGAAATATTTAATACACCTTTTTATAGAAAACAGTTTTATAAGTTTAGGGTATTTATTTGTAAAGTCGTATTTCCCGTATTCTATTGTCTCAAAATCAATCGTGCTATGATAGAGATGTGTGTTGTGATGAGATAGGTCATTATCTCGTGAACTATCTAAAAGTATAGTAAGGAATAAAGGTTATAATGTCGAAATGAATAGTTTGTGGTATTTTTATGTAAATATGCGATAAATGTCACAAAAATGATTATTTTGATGTGTAACTTGCTTTATTGAGTTTGCTAATGTTTATTAATCAACATATGAGAATATGGTTTTATCTTGTTAAATAAAAGTGTAGTTTTTAAAGAAAACCAAATCGGAAGTCGGACTAACTCCGCTTCCGTCGGGTTTTGGAAATAAAACTTTTTAAAGATGAAGATGAGATGGAAAATGGGACTTACAGGCTTTGATGAGAGGGGGGGTAAGATAAGGTTTAGGATTCGTCGGTGCTTCGTTTCGTTGCCGGAAACTCCTCGTATCGTCGCCGGAACTTCGTCGGAGCTTCGCCCTTTGCTAACTCCACTTCCACAATATAAAGACTTAGGAATTCTTGAGAGTTTTGGCAGGAATTTGTGAGTGAGGAAGTGTGGAATGAGGGGTGGTATTTATAGGAAAATCTAGGGTTTGGAGTAGTTAATGAGTGCATTAAAAATTGTAATAAAATTGGGGTAAATGGGCGATTTAATGTTCTCCGTATGAATGCAGTGAAAACAAGGAGTGTGAAAGGTGTGGGATAGCTGAAGGGTTGCAGGGGTTTAAATATGGGAGCAATAGGGACGGGGAAGACAGGCGGCGCCGGGCTTTTTGGCTATGTCGCCGGTTTTGTACCGACGGGTGGGGGTGAGTTTGGAGTCACATGTCGGGGTCGATTGATATTCCACAGTGCACATGTTTAAATTATCTGTGACTCTTCAATTTACGTGTTGTGCACGTATAGACCTTTGGGCTTCTAAAAAGATTAAAAGAAATTAAAATAAAAAATAATGTGGCTGATAGGATTTAAACTCAGGTGCTTTGTCTCAGCAGTGCAAGACTTTACCAGTGAGCTACAAGTTCTTTATTGCTGTTCAAAAGCAAAACAAACATATAAATCGTGTTCAGGCTTATGTGTCCCTTTCTGTATTTTGAAAAAAATTCGTATAGAAAGTTTAGGTTGTTACAGAAGCTTAAAAGTTTACACGTGCAATACACGTAAAAATGAAAAGTCAGAAAAATCTAACATATGCAAAATGTTGTATGAACTGAGTAGAACACGTGGCAATCATCCGACGGTTCCCCGACACCACATGGCCTGCGAGATTAACAATTGGGCCGACAGAAACTGGTTCCCCATAGGGAAAAATCCTCATACTTTGCCCACATGACTCTTGGCCTACCCTCATTACCCCCATACTGTTTGTTTTCTCTGCAAATTAACAGAGACTTCAATTTCATTCATCAATTTAATTTTTAATGTATTTTAATTCATTCTTTCAATTCCAAAACCCTAATTGCACACTATAAATACAACCCCATACCCTACCCCTTCCTTATTCTGAAAATTCTAGTAAAAAATATCAAAATTTTCTAAGTACAAGTGGAGTTGAAGTGGTGTTAGCCTAAGAACGACTTCCGGCGAGAATCTACGCAAGTTCCGGCGACCCCACAACGCCACGACGACCACACCCTCTTCTTCTACTTCATCTTGATCCTTTTAGCTAATAAGTCCCTCCCAATCTCTTTTTTTCCTTTGGAAATCTCTCTTCAAAACAAACATCGGTAAGTAGAGTTAATACCGATGATGATCTTCTAAAACCCTAAATACTCACCCTTTTTCTTACCTATTGTTCATACAACTTTTACACAATACTTGTAACATTAGTATAAATGTTTAGAATATCTGGTAACCTATAATTCCATGAAAAATAACTTTAATTTAACTTTTTCGTTAAAATACCATGAACTCTACATATCACTTTTTATCATGCTGTGAATACTATACCTTTAGAAAACTTCATTGGGTAATGATCTACCCCTCACATACACACATATTGACATAACACGATACTCTTAGAAACATATTGTTGTGGCAAATACAATTTTTTCATCAAAATACCTTGAACTATAAAATCACGGTTTTCTTTTAAATAATATTAATAAACTCTTTACGATTATGCCTCTACAATCCATTTTAGGAAACCCTCTATTGGATGGTGCGGATTATTGCACATCCTCAGGCTAGTAGAGCGAGATGCAGACATCTTCACGGAGCATCCGGTCTCAAAAGAATTTTAATACAATTTTTAAGAAAAACGAGATTTTCTAATTAATAATAAAATTACTTATTTATAAATATATAAATATTATCAAACCATATATTTTCAAGTTATAATAAAATTCCATGTTATTCTAAACATAAAAGAATGACAAATTTCACTAAAATACCGTCAAGAATCAATACAAAACAAGTTTTACACTTAAATGCCATGAGCTATTCAAGCTAAATTAATGCTCACTAAAATCCCTCAAATATTAAAAGTTACATCCATGAAAACCCTAAATACGATAAATAATTACTCGAGATTTATTTTGAAAGTATATCAAATATTTTTCATAAAACCTCCTCGATTTATATAAATTACATTTAAAGACTTTAGTAAATATAGGTTTAAGCGGGATGAATTCTCTTAAGCCTCAGAGAGCCGGAGAAAGTGAGTACTTGCCTATTTAAGGTAGAAAAATTTAACGATGTTATCAATGGTAATTGTCTTGGAAAAAAGCATAAATTTTGCCGTCCATGTGCAGCAGTTACCGATAACTCCTAAACCTAGTCAGGACCCAAATCAGTTTTTAAGTGTCTGACTCAAGTCTGAGTCCAAATCAATATGAGTCCAATTCAAACATGAATCCAATTCAACATGAATCTAATATGCCAAACATGACTACTTGAACCTGAATCTGAATACCAGAACAAGATCAATATTAACATGACTTGACTTGACCGAACCATGGCTATATCTTGACTTGATTACATGCCTACTTGATACATCCTGAACCCGTTTACATGAAAAACTTATATCCATAGTCTCGGCAAGTCTAATAACTACAATCTATACAATATATATTACGAGATTTTAAAGGGGTAGATTGGTACGGAATGTGTTAAAATTGCTAAGATGATGGATACTAAAAGACACCTACATGAACATCCTTTTCCGTTTCACGTGGGTTTTGACGGGGCCTTATACTTACATGTTACCATAGTCCACGGGATAGTTGTACTCCTCTCGTATACACTGATACATTCTGTACCAAACTACAAACAACTACGTTAGTATAACAAACATATATTTGTTTATATTACCAGTTCTACTCCCTTTACTTGATCTATTCCATTCTTATCTTTGGGACTTACCAAGCGCTAGTTCGTTGACGACATTCATGTTTCTTCTTTCTTTGGAATGTTCGTTAGGAGGACCCGACTCTCAGGAGATCGAGCCCAGCCAAGAGTACTTGGAGCAGATTGAGACACAGATTGACTTTTTGATTACTTGTACTTATTTCCATTTTATATGTCACTGTTTAGGCATTGCTTTCATCATTGTATTTTTCTTTTTCAAAACCAGTTGTAATGTAAAGAATGAATGTTAATAAAAGTTGTTGTTTTATATTACATCTCTTGTCATTCTTGTGCTTTTATTTATTTATATTGCTCATTTACACTTAGCGTGTTTACTTCTGAGTAAATATGTCGCGGTCCGTCGCGTCTACTTCTCCGTATACTGAAAAGCGGGGCGTGACAACTCTTGAGTTAAAAATTCTTAATAATTCCATTTTAAAGTGAAACTCAACCAAAATTTTTGAGCAAAAAGATAAGTTAGTTATCTACAACTTTCTAGTTTACCAAAAAGCTAATTTCCAACAGAGAATTTTCTAGAAAATTTAAAATTCCAGCTTGTCACTAATTTCCAGAACATAGCTCAATTAAGGAAAACAAATACAAGTACTCAAACTTTTGAAATTAACTCATTAAAATTTATCAAATACTCACATAAAAACTTATCATTCAAGAATAGAGACTATACTAACTTAATATCATTAATCTAATTAAAAGAAAGCAGTAATTACCTAAATTTGGAACTCATGAACTCTTCAAAATGCAAGGAAATCTTTAAGATCTTCAGACTCTAATAAAACCTTAGGGGATTTTCATGCAAGAATGATTTTTGGACAGCCATGTTTTGAGATTTTTTGTAAAAGAGAGAAATTTTGAAGAAAAATGAATAAAATGAAAAGATAAGCGTATATGTGTGCATGTAAATCTCATGCCTTCTCTCAACAAGTGTCCTCATGTGTCATCACATATGGTCACCCAATTTCCATTTAGAGAATATAAGAAAGTTAATAATATTAAACTATGCTTAACATGACATAATAATAATTTAAATAGAAAATGTATTAGTTTGATTAATTAAGAAGTGAGACACAACCTAGCATATATATATATATATATATATATATATATATATATATATATATATGAAAACCCAATTAATTATTTTTTTTCCATCTTAATAAAATTCATTATATACATCATTAATTAAATTCTAAAATAAATATTAACATTTTTGAACTGTTACAAATGGACAATTATTATAGAGAAAAATCTTTCTAGATTGGTTGAGTAATTGTAGAAAGATGTTAATGTAATTGGAATTAGGATCCCCTGCTTAGCAGGCAAGTTGCTTGCCATTTCTCAACCTCTTGGTTTTGAAGTGGGCAGAATCCACCTTCGTGGTTGTGAACGGTGACCACAACCACACTAAATTGCGTTGAAAAGCATGAAGGAAAAAGAACATGAAGAGGAAGGAGAAAAGAAAACATTTAAGAGGAAAAATCTTGCCACTATTTGTAAGTGTTAGCCATTGGATCCAACTCGGCTCAATATCCGTCCATATGAGTGGGTATCATATATATATATATATATATATATATATATTCATATATGAGAGGCTAAGGTTTCATATAGATATGACATACAATATTTACAGAGAGTTTTCTAGAGAGAATCAAGAGTGCCGTCGTCTCTTTCTTTATCCTATTCTACTTCGGTTGGCTTGCAGGATGATCACGTGGGGGATTCTCACTTCTGTCAAGTATAGTTTCCCTCCGGCCATTGCGTGTAGGTGCAAGAGACCAGATCTACAACATGATGTCAGCGAAGATAACGATCCTACCAACCGGATCAGGTATATTGGTAAATCTTTAGAGTTTATACATGTTATTTCTATTTCTTTGATCGTTTGTATTGTATCTACGTATCTAAAGTGAACATTGGTATCAGAGCCATGCATGCCTAGTGTAACGACTCTGAAATTTCTGTACGGAAATTCTTCTGTTACTATAAAGAAAAGAATATTACAGCCTGAGTTTGAGTTATAAATTACTTTTATTAAATAAAAGCAAGAAGCAATTTATAGCTCACTAGTAAAGACCCTGCACTGCTGTGATATAGCCCCTGTATTCGATTCCCATTAGCTACAATTATTTTTTTTTTGAATTTTTTAACTTTTTGGAAGCCTAAAAGATTGCACGTGCAATACACGGGTAAATAAAAAGTTCAGAAAAATCAAACATGTGGAAAATGGTTTAAATACATATTTAATCAACTGGCACGAATCTCGAGGGTAGAAGCCTTTAATCGACCGGCAGAAAAGCAAATATGGCCGGCACCGATGGCTAGGATGAGCCCATTTGGCTCTGTGTTTTGCACATAAACCCCTTCAGCTACCTCTAACTTCTTGTTCATCTCAGAAAACTGCACTTTAATACCCTCATTCATGATCTATTTTGTTATTTATCGGTACTTTTAACCAGTGTCTGCTCAGTAATTACAGATTACAGGTGTTCGTGATAAACAACTGGAAACACATTCAAAATCACGGATATAACGTTTGGGAGCCGACACTGCTGACAGAACAGAAAACCGACCGATATCCAAAGAGCTTTTGCAAAATAAATGTGCACACACAATTTTGGACCAACACATACAAGTGTACACATGCTCTTTGGCACATGGACCATATGGGGGCTGCCCTTGCACAAATCATGCAAGTAGGCACATGTATGGTGTGATGGGCATTCAATGCATAAAGTTTTGATGTGATACTTTGCATCAAGTTTCCCTCCAATTCTCTGCATGTAAATCAGGATTCAACTGATAAAACAAGCTGCACCAGAGTGATGTTGGAGAGCACACAAGACCACCATGTCAATAAGAGACCCTGAGCTCGGATTGGGACCGACCACCCCCATAAAACCGGCGAGCTCGACCTCCCTTGCCCCAATGTGCACCAAACTTCCGTGGTCACTCCCTTGCTGCCACGTCACCTTATTTTTATTGTTTGTTTATCTTTCTTTGGTGTCTACAAAAGCAGACCAGTGAGCAAGGGAAGGGCTCTCTCTCATATGCATATATTATACCTCTTTTTGTTTTTTTTTTTGTTTTTGTTTAAGCTTGAGGGTGAGTGGGCTTCATGTTCATCGCAGAAAACGGCATTTTAATACCTTTCATTCATTATCTATTTTGCTATATATCGGTATTATTAACCAATGTCTGCTCAGTAATTACAGTTTATAGGTATCCATGACAAATACTGGAAAATATACTCAAAATCACGGATATAACATTTGGGAGCCGGCATTGTAAACAGAACAGAAAACCAACCGATATCCCAAGAGCTCTTTTGGAAATAACGCATGTGTACACACTTTTTGCCATAGAATGGTCCAACCCTTACAAGTGTGCACATAGCTTGGACCTAGGTGGGGCTGCCTATGGCACAAGACATGATGAAGTGGGCACATAGGGGGACATGGCTAATAAATGCATAAAGTTTTGATTTGATATATGACATCTTGTTCCCCCTAATTCTCTGCATGCAAACCAGGCTAAAACAGACAAAACTAGCAGCACCAGAGTGATATTGGGATGCACACATGTCTACACAATAAGAACGAGGCCATGTGCTCGGAATTTGGCCGAGCACATGCCTCCCAAAACCGGTGTGGTCGGTCCCCCCTTGCCCATTTGGCCCCAGTTTTCCACAGAGTCTCTCTTGCTGCCACGTCATCTCATTTTTATTGTTTGTTTATTTTTCTCTGGTGCCTATAAAAGCAGACCAGTGGCAAGGGGAGAGCTCTCTCTCATATATCTTACACATTCATGTATATTTGTTAATTTCTTTCTTTTTGGTTTAGCTTGAGGGTGAGTGAGCTTCAATTGGTTTCTTCTTCTTCTTCTTCTCTCTTGAAGCTCTCTTTTAAGAGCTTCATTAAGGAGGTTGAATAAGTTACCATAAAACTTGTATCTCTTTCTCAAGTGCTTAATATAATTGTTGTTTCTTTATACTTGCTTTGTTTTTCTTATTTGCTTTTCTGATTCATGCTTAACTAATCTCTTTATTTGGCTGTGGTGTGGGTGGGGAAGTGAGATGAAAGGTTTTGCCTCTTCCATCTCCGGTTTATATTTCATGTGCTTAACTTATGATTCTAGCTTAAATATTGTTTATGTACTGATATGATACGGTATTTTGACACATGGTTACTTGTAACCTCCTCATATACCGTATTCATTCCCTTTCCCCATTTTCAATGTTTAAGTTAAAATCCATTTAGTGTTAAGTTTGCTAAGTTTGGATATCGTATCTTGTGATCAATTGCTTGACAATCTTTTGTTTTCATATACGATATACCATCACAAATACTTAGTAAACTCAACACAAAAATCATTTGCTCTCACTAACCATTTTGTGTTTTTGTTGTTGCGGTATACATGCTAACCCTTTTGTTTAGTGTTGATACCCCAAGCGTGGACATACAAACGGTAAGTGATCAAAAGGACTCGTTTCGTGCTTTGCGGAGAATATCGGAATTTGACGGTTTGTGCTCCGCAACCGCGTTGACAAGTCGTGCTTTATGCCGGGATCAAGGTAAGGCTGGACAACACATGATCAAGGGAGTGTAGAGGTAAACGTAGCGACTCGATCTTCCAAGCCAAGCCGCAACCATTCTTTCCTTAAACTTGTTTTCCTTGTTTCTTGTTTTCATATTCTTTTTGTATTTTTTGTGACAAACCTCCAATTCATTAATTTGTTGAATCTTAAATCACGATACCTAATACACAATTTCCTGCAGATCGATCCGTACTTGCCGGCTCGCTACAACGCACCGTGCACTTGCAGTTATAAATATTAAAACGAGAACGATCTCGCATGCGCATTCCGTTTCCTTCATTTCATATCCGTTTCCATAATATGCGCGTTTGCGCGCGCGGGTGAAGTCCCACCAAATTTTTGGCGCCGTTGCCTGGGAATTTGTAGTCATTAGGTATTGTTATTTTTGGTTCTTACTAACAAAACTAACTTTTAACCCAAATTTTCTCAAAACTAACAAATACGATTTTTCTAACCTTGTTCTCTGTTCTGAAAACTTGCAATCACCCTGAAATTCAACATAAAAATCTAGTAATACCATAAGAGCACTTTTATAGTCTAGGGAAATCACTCAAAATTCGAGCACAAAACAACAATTGGCCGGCGACATCAAAGGAAATTCCGGCGAGCTCGGCCAAGTGGGGGAGTTTTTGATTTTTTCTTTTTGTGCGATCTCCCGTATCTTGTGAGTATTCTGGTGGTACTGTTTGATTTTTATAATTTTGAGTGTGCAGGAATTGGGGCATGTATATCGCTTTTTGACACTAAATATCGTATTTTCCGACATTTGCAGATTTTTAGGAATTACGACCAGCGATCGTGCGGAGCGAGACTCAAATGCAATTTCAAGACGTTAGCGAAGTATAGTGCCAAAGATCCAGATAGTTTGACCTGCGCAAGCAAACTATCAAGACTCGGATCACTTTCAATGGGGTTTTCTTAAACCAAATCACTTCGGTACGTATTTTCTAACACCTTCGCCCAAATCCGACGCATTCCAATATTCTATCTTTTGCAAGATTCTTCGCACGATTTTGCCACCAATTGTACAGAGAACTAACCGTATTTTTTGCAGCGCTAATACTTAAATGAAAAAGAATTGCTTAAATTGCTTGATTTCTTGAATTCTTTAATTGATTGCGCATTGCATATAAATACAGATTTTAAGGGCGAAAAGATCTAACAAGATACGGTAAAGGATTTCATCATCTTTTCTCCGTAGCCCACAAATCACAAAACTGTATTCTTGCATACCCCCAGTAATTTTAAAATCAATTAGAACTTTGACTCTAAGCACGTCGTGCTAATTAGGAGAAGTTAACTGTGTTTAGAACTTTGCTTAACGGTATATCGTTCACGGGGTGACTAGGTAAGTGTTCAAGAGAAAGGGTTATCTAATAAAGGAATTTCGCGAAAGCATTGGAAAACCTCCCCTTATCTCTTGCATTTATCTGGCTTTGTGATCAGTATATCTTAATCCTATTTCTCGACACAGTTTTACTTCGTCAATTAGGTTCTTGAGCAGGTCTGGTTGACTTAGAATAATATAGACTACTAGGGGTACAATATTCTTTATTTTTGTGACATTTGTGAATTCTTGTTAATATGGGTGATACACGATTCAAATCTATTTTCACGATTCTTATTCATTTGTTTATACTCAGTCCCAATTAATTTATACAAATTGCCAAAATTCTTCCCACATTCATGAACATTGTCCTTTTCTAGGGGGTGACCAACCGTCCCAAATTTTTGATAACGGACACCCACCTAACACTCTTGAACCCAGTCCCACTTCAACCATAGAACAAATGATTGAAGATCTAGAGAAAGAGGTTGACATATTAACTGCTATAGCATCACCACCATCACAACCCATCCAACCTGAAACAATTGAACCATCTTTAGGGAGTGACGGTGAGATGGATGCTAGGTTAATCGCTTTAGAAAAGGGTATTGAAGTGATGACTACGGTTGAGAATCAAACAGCTGCGAGGCTAGCCCTGTTTATACAGCAATCTGAGCAATTATTTGTTGCTCAAGCTCAATCATTGGCTAAAATCGAGGAACAAGTGAAATATTTAGCTGTGAGGATTCTAGGGAGTGAACACCATCAATCGAAACCCAATAGTGTTAATGTCTGTCATCTAGGATGTCACCCGAGTGAGGTAAAAGATCAATTGAATTTTGATGATTTCATAGATGATGATACGATTGTATTGACTGAGTGTTGCCAGGACACACAAGAAAACCCTCTAAGTCAGTCCACCATTAGCCTTCAGGTATCCACTGAACCTCTTGTCACTTGTGATTTAGAGATTGATTTAACCGAAATTATACTTGATGAGAAAATTCTTGAACCGACTGATTTTTGCTTTCCAATTTTAAATGTAGGACCTTGTAAATTTTTCGGGTATGGTTGGGATAGATTAGAAGAGATCAATGATCGGGAACCCACAATATTTGTATCGCCTGTTGATATTGTTTCGGAAGAAACGTTAGTGCGGGAACCTACTTTTTTAGATGATATGAACCTACCCATTTGTGAATGTGATGAGGGAGAAATCATTTTGGGAGAGTTTGTAAATGATGAGAGTAAGATTGTGGAAAATCTTAGGGAGGAAGACAGTATTGAAAAATATTCTTTCATGTCGAGTTTTGAGAAAATTTTTGCGGATGAACTTGATATTCTTGGTGAGTTTGAGTCAGAATCAATTTGGGAACATTCTAGAAAGCTTTCTTTTGCCGAACTTTTTGCGGATGAACTCAAGTTTTTAAACGAACCTGACTTTGAAACTACACATATACTTCTTGAAAATTCAATTCATTCGAACAACAATTCTTTTTCCTCTTCAAAACTTCGTCTTCACCTTCAGCGTCTTCCGATCCCTACTTTCACACATCCATGCCCTTTACTAACATCTAACCATTTTTTGTATATTCTCTTTTTCTTTTATTATACCTATTCTTTTGCCAGCAATGGCACTATATTGACAAAATTTTTAAATGGCTGGTATTAATTTTTGGACTAACCCGGTCGTTTAACTTGTGAATACTGTAATTAGTCTTAGGTTTTTTCTTTTTCTTGAATAAAATTCTCACCCTGATGTCTAAGTCTAGCTACCGGAGATGGGGACAACAATGAGAACATCGTAAAACTCAGTTTGGGGGTGAGCACTGCATCATGTGTATATTCTGCATTGCATGCATATTAAAAAACCCATAAAAATTGAAAAAATTTCTACAAAAATATAAAAACTTTGTCGTCAGGTTAGCTAGTAGGGTAACTTAGATTGTTATTCCGAAAATTTAATTGATATATTAGAAGTAACTAAATCCTAGGCTTAGGAATTGAAAACCCTAAAAATAACGCTCATTCTGTTTAAATTGGGTAATTATACGACCTTACGGTTTTTGTTGAGAAATAGGTAATCTTGAGTTCAGTTCTTTAGTTAAGTCGAGATGAAAGAAGAGTATTGAAGCTTTACTGAAAGATAATTCTGAAAAATAGTTTCTATTCTTGAGTCTAAATTTAGAAACTATATACCCTGCAAACTGCACATACACGTACCTTGAAATTTGGGATAGTAGAGAATACCTAGAAATATTCTTGCCTGAAAGCCTAGTATGAAAGAAAAAACGGTATTTAAAGCTAAAAACCATAAGAGCATCATTGAAAAATATATCCGGTCTTGAAAAGAAAAATAAAAATAAAAGGAAAAAAATAAAGAAAGTCAAGACCTGAAAACTGCTATTTACACTTTAAGCTCATACATTCAGTTATCGGCTGTTAGTGTCTCAAGAAGTATTAATAGTCGCATGAAAGGTGTGTGAGCAAAACCGTCCATCCATTAATGAAACGAAGTAGTATTAGTTATTAAGGCAAGGGTACTATAGCTTGAATTGAATTCTCAAGTGTAGGGGTGAAATTTTACACACACGTGGGGGTATACAATCGATATTTGGAGGAAAGATAGGGATGAAGAATAAGACTTATGTTTTCTATAATAATGATATAAATCTCAGATTGAAGACTGCACTTTAGAAGGAAAACTCATGAGATACCGATATCTTTCTAAACTGTAAAAACGTATAGGATCTAAGGGTAAATAGACAGGAGGTGTGAAACATGAGGGTTGAATATTTCTAACTTAGAATGATAGAATTTCTAATTTAGGATGATAGAATTTCTAACTTAGATACTAAACTGTAGGATTAGAATCGATATTAACTTATGAAATTAGCTTGACGGGATTTGTGGGTGTAATCCGCTGAAAACCCTCAGGGGACAACACTCCTCCTACTAGGGACACCTAAAGGTTTAACGGCTTGTTGTACATGCTCAGTGCAATCGCGTTCCCTGCGAAAGTGAGGTTAGGATTTTTTTGTTTTGCTCAGGACGAGCAAAAGATAAGTTTGGGGGTATTTGTTAGTTACAGAAAACTGCATTTTAATACCTTTCATTCATTATCTATTTTGCTATATATCGGTATTATTAACCAGTGTCTGCTCAGTAATTACAGTTTACAGGTATCCGTGACAAATACTGGAAAACATACTCAAAATCACGGATATAACATTTGGGAGCCGGCATTGTAAACAGAACAGAAAACTGACCGATATCCCAAGAGCTCTTTTAGAAATAATGCATGTGTACACACTTTTTGCCAAAGAATGGTCCAACCCTTACAAGAGTGCACATAGCTTGGACCTAGGTGGGGCTGCCCATGGCACAAGACATGATGAAGTGGGAATATGGAGGGACATGGCTAATAAATGCATAAATTTTTGATTTGATATATGGTATCTTGTTCCCTCCAATTCTCTGCAAGTAAACCAGGTTAAAACAGAAAAAACTAGCAGCGCCAGAGTGATATTGGGATGCACACATGTCTACACAACAAGAATGAGGCCATGTGCTCAGAATTTGGCCGAGCACATGCCCCCCAAAACCGGTTTGGCCGACCAGCTTGCCCATTTGGCCCCAGTTTTCCACAGAGTCTCCCTTGCTACCACGTCACTTCATTTTTATTGTTTGTTTATTTTTCTTTGGTGCCTATAAAAGCATACCAGTGGCAAGGGGAGAGCTCTCTCTTATATATCTTACACATTCATATATATTTGTTAGTTTCTTTTTTTTTGGTTTAGCTTGAGGGTGAGTGAGCTTCAATTGGTTTCTTCTTCTTCTTCTTCCCACTTGAAGCTTTCTTTTAAGAGCTTCATTAAGGAGGTTGAATAACTTACCATAAAACTTTTATCTCTTTCACAAGTGCCTGATATAATTGTTGTTTCTTTATACTTGCTTTCCTTTTCTTATTTGCTTTTCTTATTCATGCTTAACTAATCTCTTTATTTGGTTGTGGTGTGGGTGAGGAAGTGAGATGAAAGGCTTTGCCTCCTCCACATTTTGTTTATGTTTCATGTGCTTAACTTATGATTCTAACCTAAATATTGTTTATGTATTGATATGATACGGTATTTTGACACATGGTTACTTGTAACCTCCTTATATACCGTATTCATTCCCTTTCCCCATTTTTAATGTTTAAGTTAAAAATCCATTTAGTGTTAAGTTTGATAAGTTTGGATATCGTATCTTGTGATCAATTGCTTGACAATCTTTTGTTTTTATATATGATATACTATCACAAATACTTAGCAAACTCAACACCAAAATCATTTGCTCTCACTAACCACTTTGTATTTTTGTTGTTGTGGTATGCTTGCTAACCCTTGTGTTTAGTGTTGATACCCCAAGCGCGGACATACAAACGATAAGTGATCAAAAGGACTTGTTTCGTGCTTTGCGGCGAATATCGGAATTTGACGGTTTGTGCTCCGCAACCGCGTTGACAAGTCGTACTTCATGCCGGGATCAAGGTAAGGTTGGACAACTCATGATCAAGGGAGTGTAGAGGTAAACGTCGCGATTCGATCTTCTAAGCGAAGCCACAAACATTCTTTCCTTAAACTTATTTTCCTTGTTTCTTGTTTTCATATTCTTTTTGTATTTTTTGTGACAAACCCCTAATTCATTAATTTGTTGAACCTTAAATCACGATACCTAATACACAATTCCCTGTGGATCGACCCGTACTTGCCAGCTCGCTACAACGCGCTGTGTACTTACGGTTATAAATATTAAAACAAGAACGATTTCGCGTGCGGATTCCGTTTTCTTCATTTCATATCTGTTTCCATAATATACGCGTTTGCGCGTGCGGATGAATTCCCAACACTTCATCATTGGTTTCTTCTTCTTCTTCTTCTCTCTTGAAGCTTTCTTTGGAAAGTTTCATTAAGAAGGTTGAACAAGTAACCAAAATCTTGTATATCTTTCTCAAGTGTTAATAAATTGTTATTTCTTTTATACTTGCTTATTTTCCTTACTTGCTTTTCTTTATCATGCTTAACTATTCTCTCTTTGGTTGTGGTTATGGTGAGGAAGTGAGATGAAAAGCTTTGCCTCCTTCTCTTCTTGTTTATATTTAATATGCTTATTTATATGATTCTAGCTTAAATATTGCTTATGTTTTGATGTGATATGGTATTTTGACACATGGTTACTTTATAACCTCCGCATATACTATATTCACTCCCTTTCTCCATTTCAATATTTAAGTTAAAAGCAATTTGGTGTTAAGGTTAGTAGGTTTGGATATCGTATTTTGTGATCAAGTGCTTGACAATCTCTTGGTTTCATATACGATATACCATCACAAACACTTAGCAAACTCAACACTAAAACCATTTGCTCTCACTCACTACTTTGTGTTTTATTTGTTTTGGCATGTTTGCTAACCCTTGTGTTTAGTGTTGATACCCCAAACTTGGACATACAAACGGTAAGCGATCAAAACGGACTCGTTTTGTGCTTTGCGGAGAATATCGGAATTTGACGACTTGTGCCTCACAACCGCTTTGACAAGTCGTGCTTCATGCCGGGATCAAGGTAAGGATGGACAACTCATGATCAAGGGAACATCGAGAGAATCGTCGCGATTCGACCTTCCAAAACAAATCCACAACCATTTCTTACTTTCTTTTTTTCTTGCTTTTCTTGTTTTAATATTCTTTTAATATTTTTTTGTGACAACCAACTCATTCGTTAATTTGTTGAATCTTAAAAGACAAGACCTAATACACAATTCCCCGCGGATCGACCCGTGCTTGCCGGCTCGCTACAATGCGTCGTGCACTTGCGGTTATAAATTTTAAAACGTGAACGATCTTACGTACACAATATTTTTTAAAAACAATCTCCGTTTCAAAACATACGCGTTTGCGCGCGTGGGTGAATTTCCAATAAGTTTTTGGCCCCGCTGCCGGGGAGTTGGTAGTATTGGGTATTGTTATTTCTGGTTCTTACTAACAAAACTAACTACTAACTCAAATTTTTTTAAAACTAACATAACACACATTTTTGTAACTTTTCTCTCTATTGCTAAACCTGCTAGCACCCTGAAATTTATTTTAAAAATCAAGTTATACCATAAGAACACTTAGCAAGCCTAGAGAACCCACCAAAAATTATTGCACCTAATTCCTAAATAGAACCGGTGAGATCCGTAAAATTCCCGAGGTCGCCGGTCTGTTTGTGTTATTTTGGATTTTTTCTTTTTTGGTGATCTCTAGTGTCTTGTGGGTATTTTAGTGGTATTGTTTGATTTTTATAATTTTGAGTGTGCAGGAATTGGGGCAGATATATCGCTTTTGACACTAAATATCATATTTTCCGACATTTCAGGATTTTCACGGAATTGCGACCAGCGATCGTGCGGAGCGAGGCTCAAACTTAATTTCAAGACGTTAGTGAAGTATAATGCCAAAAATCCGGATAGTTTGACCCACACAAGCGAACAATCAAAGACTCAGATCATTTTCAAAGGGGTTTTCTTAACTAAATCGCATCGGTACGTATTTCCTAACATATTTCTCTTGAATCCGACGCATTCCAATATTTCTATCTTCTGCAGGATTCTTCGCACAAACCTTGCCACCAATTGCACAGAGAACTAACCGTATGTTTTGCAGCGCTTAAATTTAAAACGAAAAAAGAATTTCTTAAATTTCTTGATTTATTGAATTCTTTTATTGATTGCGCATTTGCATCTTAATACAGATTTAAGTGCAAAAAGGCCAAACAAGATACGGTAAAAGATTTCATTACCTTTTCTCCGTAGCCCAC
This sequence comes from Agapanthus africanus, assembly GCA_030015575.1. NCBI lineage: Eukaryota > Viridiplantae > Streptophyta > Magnoliopsida > Asparagales > Amaryllidaceae > Agapanthus > Agapanthus africanus. Next base: position 993,238,096 of record CM057337.1, read on the forward strand.
AAATCACAAAACTGCATTCTTGCATACCCACAGTAATTTAAAATAAACTAGACTTTGACTTTAAGGACATCGCGCTCATTAGGAGAAGTTAACTGTATTTAGAACACCGCTTAACGGTATATCATTCACGGGTTGTCTAGGCAAGTGTTCAAGAGAAAGGGTTATCTAATTAAGGAACTTCGCGAAAGCGTTGAAAAACCTTCCCTTCTCTCTTGCACTTACTTGGCTTCGTGATCCGTATATCTTGAGCCCGTTTCTCGACACAGTTTTATTTCGACAATCAGGTTCTTGAGCAGGTCTAGTTGACTAGCATACCATAGACTGCTAAGGGTGTGGTATTCTTTGTTTTTATGATATTTGTGAATTCTTGTTGATATGGGTGATTTTTCAAGATTTTTATTCTTTTGTTCATATCCATTCCCAATTCTTTTGTTCATACCCAGTCCCAATTCTTTTGTTCAAACTGTCACGATTCTTCCCATATTCATGAAAGCTGTCCTTTTCTAGGGGGTGACCAACCGTCCCAAATTTTTGATAACGGTCACCCACCTAACACTCTTGAACCCAGTCCCACTTCAACCATAGACCAAATGATTGAAACTTTAGAGAAAGAGATCGACAGACTGACTGCTTTAGCATCACCACCATCACAACCCCTCCAACCTAATGATAGTGAGATGGATGCTAGGTTGACCACTCTAGAAAAGGGTATTGAAGTAATGACTGTGGTCGAGAATCATTTAGTTTCTACGCTAGCCCTGTTCATACAGCAGTCTGAGCAATTATTTCTTGCGCAGGCCCAATCTTTGGCTAGCATTGAGGAACACGTGAAATATTTAGCTGAAAGGATTCTAGAGAGGGAACACAGCCAATCGGATTCAAATAATGTCAATGTTTGTCATCTAGGAAGTCACCCGAGTAAGATAAATGATCAAACAAATTTTGATGATTTCATAGATGATGATACGATTGAATTGATTCAGTGTTATCAGGACACACAAGAAAAACCTCCGACCGATTTTTGCATTCCAATTTTAGAGGAGGGATCTTGTGATTTTTTCGGATATGGTTTGGATGGATTGTCAGAAGAGATCAATGATCAGGAACCCACAATTTTTGTATCACCTAGTGATATTGTTTCGGAAGAAATGTTAGGGTGGGAACCTACTTTTTTGGATGACATATACCTACCCATTTGTGAATGTGATAAGAAAGAAATGGTATTAGGAGAGCTAGAGAACCATAATGATATGAATATGATTGTGAAAAATCATAGGGAGGAAGACAGCTTTGAAAAATATTCTTTCATATCGAGTTTTGAGGAAATTTTTGCGGATGAACTAGATATACTTTGTGAGTTTGAGTCGGGATCCATTTAGGAACATCCTCAGAACCTTTCTTTTACCGAACTTTTTGCGGATGAACTCCAGTTTTTAAACGAACCTGATTTTGAAACTCCACATATACTTCTTGAAAATTAAATTCATTCGAACAACAATTCTTTTTCCTCTTCAAAACTTTTTCTTCACCTTCAGCGTCTTCCGATCCCTACTTTTACACGCCCATGCCCTTTACTAACATCTAACTTATACCTTTTCTTTTTCTTTTTCTTTTGTATATACATATTTTTTTTACCAGCCATTGCACTATATAGACAAAAAATTTATGTGTCTGGTATTAATTTCTGGACTAACCCAATCATTTAACTTGTATATGTTGTAATTAATCTTAGGTTTTTTCTTCTTTAAATAAAATTCTCACCCTGATGTCTAAGTCTAGCTATCGGAAATGGGGGCAACGATAAGGACATCGTAAAACTTAGGTTTGGGAGTGAGCACTGCGTTTATTTTGCTGCATCATGTGTATATTCTGTATTGCATACATATTAAAAAAACCCATAAAAATTAAAATTTTTTTTACAAAAACATAAAAACTTTGTCGTCAAGTTAGCTAGTAGGGAAACTTAGATTGTTATTCGAAAAATTTAGTTAATATATTAGAATAACTAAATCCTAGGCTTAGGAATTGAAAACCCTAAAAATAACCCTCATTTTGTTTAACCTTGGTAATTATACGTCCTTACAGGTTCTTTTAAGAAATAGGTAATCTTGAGTTCAGTTCTTTAGTTAAGTCGAGATGAAGGGAGAGTATTGAAGCTTTACTGAAAGATAAGCCTGAAAAATAGTTTATATTCTTGAGTCCAAATTTAAAAAATATATACCCTACAAACTGCACATACACGCACCTTGAAACTTAGGATAGTAGAGAATACCTAGAAATACTCTTGCCTGAAAGTCTAGTATGAAAAAAAACGTTATTTAAAGCTAACCACCATAAGAGCATCATTGAAAAATATATCCGGTCTTGAAAAGAAAAAGAAAAAAAAATAAATTCAAGACCTGAAAACTGCTATTTACGGTTTAAACTCATACATTCATTAATCGGTTATCAGTGTCTCAAGAGGCATTAATAATCGCATGAAAGATGTGCGAGCACAATCATCCATCTATTAATGAAAAGAAGTAGTACTAGGTATTAAGGCAAGGGTATTATAGCTTTAATTGAATTCTTAAGTGTAGGGGTGAAAATTTACACACACGTAGGGGTATACAATCAATGTTTGGAGGAAGATAGGGATGAAGAATAAAACTTATATTTTCTGTAATGATAATAAAAATCCCTAATTCGAGACCGCACTTTAGAAGGAAAACTCGGGAGATACCGAGATCTTTCTAACTGTAAAAATATATAGGATCTGGGGTTTAATAAATAGGAGGTGTGTAACGTAAGAGTTGAATATTTCCAACATAGGATGATAGAATTTCTAACTTAGATACTCAACTGTAGGAGTAGAATCGACGTTAACTTATGAAACCAGCTTGAAGGGATTTTGTGGGTGTAATCCGCAGAAAACCCTTAGGAGACAACACTCCTACTAAGGACACCTAGAGGTTTAACGACTTGCTGCACGTGCTTAGTGCAATCGCGTTCCCTGCGAAAATGAGGCTAGGATTTTTTGTTTTGCTCGGGACGAGCAAAAGATAAGTTTGGGGGTATTTGTTCATCTCAGAAAACTGCATTTTAATCCCACATTCATAATCTATTTTGTTATTTATCGTTTCTTTTAACCAGTGTCTGCTCAGTAATTACAGATTACAGGTGTTCGTGATAAAAAACTGGAAACACATTCAAAATCATGGATATAACGTTTGGGAGCCGACACTGCAGACAGAACAGAAAACCGACCGATATCCAAAAAGATTTTGCAAAATAAATGTGTGCATACAATTTTGATCCAACACATACAAGTGTACACATGCTCTTTGGCACATGGACCATATGGGGGCTGCCCTTGCACAAATCATGCAAGTAGACACATGTATGGTGTGATGGGCATTCAATGCATAAAGTTTTGATGTGATACTTTGCATCAAGTTTCCCTCTAATTCTCTGCATGCAAACCAGGCTTCAAATGATAAAACAAGCTGCACCAGAGTGATGTTGGAGAGCACACAAGACCACCACATCAATACGAGACCCTAAGCTCGGATTGGGACCGGCCACACCCCTATAAAAACCGGCGAGCTCGGCCCCTTGCTCCAATGTTCACCAAACTTCTGTGGTCCCTCCCTTATTGCCACGTCACCTTATTTTTATTGTTTGTTTATCTTTCTTTGGTGCCTATAAAAGCAGACCAGTGAGCAAGGGAAGGGCTTTCTCTCATATGCACATATTATACCTCATTTTGTTGTTTTGTTTTGCTTTTGTTTAAGCTTGAGGGTAAGTGGGCTTCATCATTGGTTTCTTCTTCTTCTTCCCTCTTGAAGTTTTCTTTGGAAAGCTTCATTAAGAAAGTTGAACAAGTAACCAAAATCTTGTATCTCTTTCTCAAGTGTTAATAAATTGTTATTTCTTTTATACTTGCGTATTTTCCTTAATTGCTTTTTTTTTATCATGCTTAACTAATCTCTCTTTGGTTGTGGTTATGGTGAGGAAGTGAGATGAAAGGTTTTGTCTCCTCCTCCTCCTTTTGTTTATATTTAATGTGCTTATATATATGATTCTAACTTAAATATTGCTTATGTTTTGATGTGATATGGTATTTTGACACATGGTTACTTTGTAACCTCCTCATATATCATATTCACTCCCTTTCCCCATTTCAATATTTAAGTTAAAATCAATTTAGTGTTAAGCTTGCTAGGTTTGGATATCGTATTTTGTGATCAAGTGCTCGACAATTTCTTGGATTCATATACGATATACCATCACGAACACTTAGCAAACTCAACACTAAAACCATTTGCTCTCACTCACTACTTTGTGTTTTATTTGTTGTGGTATGCTTGCTAACCCTTGTGTTTAGTGTTGATACCCCAAGTTTAGACATATAAACGGTAAGTGATCAAAATGGACTCGTTTCGTGCTTTGCGAAGAATATCGGAATTTGACGACTTGATAGCTATTTCGCGTATGCGTTTTTAAAAGATGAATCAAAAATATTTTTAACCGCAATCAAGAACGGCGTCGCTTGGTAGCTAGCCGGTGAGTACGGGTCGGTCCACAGAGATTTTGTGTATTCTCTAATTGTTCTAATGAGTTAATTCCGATTGGTGTCGGATTGATTAAATCTAAAAACTAAATTGATCTAAATCTTACTAGGGTTAGGTTTAGGTTAAGTTTAGAAAGTCAATATTCCTCACCGTTTTCAATACCCTAACTAAGATCTATGAGGTGTTATGGTAATTATTAATAAAGTGGATTAGTACCATCGGGAAGAAACGGTGTTTCTTCCTCCAGGTTATTGTCCTTCCTTTCTTAATCCTTACTGATTGTTGTGGAAAATTGTGTTTAGTAGTTAACCGCAATCAGAACGGTGTCGTGCGTAGCTAGACCGAGGTGAGTACGAGTCGTCCTCAGGGAAACGTTGAATATTTTAATCTTACTGTAGATGTGTTGAAAGAGAGAGAAGGAATAAAGAATATTGAAGAAAGGTTGTAGGATCTAGATCTACGTTTAAACACTAATGCGAAATATAGATCTAGATTAACTACGGATGTAAGTTTATATAAAAGGAGGGCTTGTAGAGTTTGTTAGGATTTAGTAGTTATGGACGATTAATTAAAAGTTACCCTTTTTATCCTTTAATAGATTTAAAACTAGAACGACGGTGATGCGTGTAGATTAGGGTTTCTGGAGGGAAAAGGAATCCCACTCTTAACCCTTATCTCGACATGGAACTCCGTTCATATCTAGCCTTTACCAAAATAATCATTAATCTAATCTCTAATCGCGGTCGGAACTAACAAAGAATTGTTAGCGCGCCCGATTAGGATGTTAATGATTCTTTTGATAAAGTTCATAAATTTTATAGGACTTAAAAAGGATTTAGGGATGTTCATCATCCATTAGCCTACCCTAATCCTACGAACCCTAACAAGCGGAGAATTACTCGCGCATGTTGGGAGAAAAAGAGATGGAGAGAGAATGCATAATTAAACTACAAAGAAATAGAATAGGAAAAAGAGCTGCCTTTATTAATCAACAATATTCATTACACTTTGATTCCTTAGAAAATGATTACAAAGACTAGTTTGCTTCTCGATCTCTTCCAAGGAGGTAGACGAACAGTTGATGATCAGTCTGGATGCGTGAGCCGTCTTGGACTTCGTGATCTCGTCGACTTGATGATTTTTCCAAGAGGCTCTCGGTCTTTATTTATAGTCCCAAAAGCCAGAAATTTAGCTTCCAAAATTGGAAGCAAACTGTAAAGATTCTCCCATAAAATTTTCAGCTTCTAACTCCCCTACCCTGCGGCGGATCCGTGGCCAACAGGGGGGATGGAGATCAATTGATCAAATTTCTGTGGGCAGATCCTTGTGACATGTGGCAATTTCTGGAAGCTTTGGATCTTTGAAATCTTCTCGTAGTTGCTGCCAGACTTGATCTCCAAGTTTTGCTTTCTTAATTAGGCAGGTTTTCTTTAACAACTTGATTTCCTTGATTTTAGTCTTGGAAAAATTCTGCACAACAACTTGGAAAAATTCTGCACAACAACTCAAATAATATTTAGTAGAATTTGTTCTACTAGGATTTGATCAATGATATTATTTGCATACAATTTCCTACCAAATTCTAATTATAATATATCAACACATGGAAAATAGTATTTTTACACATAAACCCTCATATGTATGATATATTATAATAAAGACCTTTTTTTAATATGGAAATAGTAGGAAAAATGTAATAACAAATGTGCAGTTTTATCAACTGAACAAATACCCCCAAACTTATCTTTGATCGTCTCGAGCAAACTAGTTTATTCAAAAGAAGGAAAGAAAGAAGAAAACTAAGCACACTTTCGTAGGCAAACACGATTGCACTGAGCACGTGCAACAAGCCATTAAACCTCTAGGTGTCCCTAGTAGAAGGAGTGTTGTCTCCTGAGGGTTTTCAGCGGATTACACCCACAAAATCCTATATTAAAACAGAGATGGTGAAATTTACATATAAAAATAAGAACCATAAAAGAAATACTTTGAAAATAAGAGTTTCCAACTAATACTAGCTTTTCAGTTGTCATGAGCCCTATCTTAATAGTCATGAAAAAAAATGTTAGAAATCAAATCATCCCTCAATAAAATATCGTCTTATTCTTCGTTTCTACCTTTCATCCAAACATCGATCATATACCCCTACGTGTGTGAATAGAACATCCCTACACCTGGAGAATTCAATTCAAGCTATCATACTCTTGTCCATCTGTCTCAGTACTTTTTAATTTTAATGAATATTAAGATTTGCTCACACATCTTCATGCGACCGTTAATACTTCTTGAGGTACTAACCGACCGATTACTCATGTGCTTGCAGATGGGGTGATAATATTTTCCTCGTCTTGCACCACCTAAGGCTTAGCAGTGACTCCCAGACCAGTTGACCTTAGGGCACTAGGTGATGAAGCACCCTCGCTATATTTTTTTATTGCTGCCTTGGCGATAAAAAAACCAGTGTTCATTTTTCTCTTTTCACCATTTATATTTTCTTCATTTTTTTATTTCCTTCATACTTTGGCTTTTAGACAAGAGCATTTCAAGGTATCCTCTACTATCCCAAGTTTCAAGACGTGTGTAAGTGCATATAGTAGGGTATCAACATTCAAATGTTTGGCTTCCAGAATAGAAACTATTTTTCAGACTTATTTTTATCCTCAGATTAGTGACTTCCTTCATCTTACTAACCCTTGGTACAACAGCTCATAACTACTTATTACTAGTTCGTTTAAGAAAACTTCTAATTTTCTTGGTTTTCTTAAACTATTCCTATCTTTTGGATGTAATTTTTCACTTTCTACTCTTTTGTAATAAAAAAAAATTTAAAATTTTTGAAAACGTTGTGCTTATGCAAAATATGATGCAAATTAATGTGTAAATAAGCACAAACCTCCCCCAAACTTGTTTTCAACAGTGTCCTCACTGTTGCCATCTGCTGGATCACAAAAACCTGTAAGCTTGGGAGGTCATTATTAATGGGGGCAAGAATATATAAAAGTGAAAATCCTCCCCCAAACTTATTTTTGGCTCACAAATTTGAGGACAAAAGTTATGTTCAAGAGCCAAAAATATACCTCCCCTCAAACATGAGTTAGACAATACGAAGCATTTTAAGAGGGGGTGAGTCATTTGGTCAAAGTAAGACTTTACAAAGACCAAAAGTTAACACCAACCATTCAAAGATTTTATCAGTATAGCGTATAGGTTGGTGGAAGAATATGTTGTATCGAGTCAAGAAAAAATGGGGAAGGGATAAGAGGTAGTCTGGAAAGGATTTGAAATTAGAGAAAAGAAAGAATGTGGATGAATGTGAATGATTAGGAAGAAGGAATGGTGACGGTTCAACCTCTATAGATGGAGATTGATCAATCACAAAATCCGTATTGTTTAAAAATTCAAGTTCGTCAGCAAAAAGTTCTTCAAAACTTTTATCAATGGTGTGACTGAACATTTTGCTGTCAAAGAGTTTTGTGCCGGAATTTATCCTACTTGATTCATAAAAAATCATTGAGGTAGAGGACTCGAAAAACTCATCTACCTCATTTTCAAAAATATCAAGTTGAATTTCTGGTATTATTGAACTTGAATTAACAGATTGTGATTTATCAGAACTCACTGAAACTATAGGAACAAAAGAAGAACCGGAGAAAGTAGAAGGTGAAATGGGTAAACAAATTGGTGGGTCGAGTGTTGGTGAACCATATGTGGAAGATGGAGGCTGTATTTTGGTCTGATCTTCGGGTATACCATTATCATCAACTTCAAGATATATTTGGGGTTCAGTAAGAATTAAAGGCTCAAGATGATGACCACAAGGAAGTGAAAGGATTTGATGAATTGGTGGGACAAAATCATCCAAAATTTCGGGTTCATCAATCAATATATCACCAACATCAATCACCCCATTCAAGTGAAGGTTAAAATTCTCAAACACCTCATCAAAAGTATGGTTTTCAATCAGTTTTGGTTCAAGAGTGGAGGTGTAGAGATCACAAGGGTTGGGTATGGTTTCACTTGAAATGGACCCTTCACAGTCGGGTAAATCAAACACTACAAAGTCACACAACTTATCAGTCATTCTATTTGGTGTACTTGATGAATCTATGAAACTGGAGTTGTGGATTTCAGTTTGGAATGGGGAGGTTTGATTAGGAAGGGTGTACAGTTCTGTCTCACTACCCAAATCCTTCCTAATTTGGTTCGACAGTTCCAGAAATTTTTCTAATGTCTGCTCCAGACTAGTCTTGGGTTGATAAGGGGTTTCAGTATAAGATTGAAATTCCTGTGGATAATTAAAACTCCCAAATGACTGATTAGAAGAACTGTCTATAGTAAGTGGAAAAGTCGGATTGGATTGATAGGAATAGAATGGTTGCGGAACTTGGGTAGGAGTAAGATCAATATTATGATAAGAAGAATATTGATATGGGTTGGTTGGTTGGCTATTTTCAATAGGCATCTTATATGCTACAAATCGCATATCAAACTCTTCTCTGGACAGTGGTGGTGATGGTTGATATTGATCCGGGTTGAAACTTTGGCCTCTAGCCATAGCTATATGCTCAGCAATGGACATTCGTTTAGGGGCTTCCTCACTCTGGGTATGAACTGAAACAGGTGTAGGATTAGGATACGGTTGATAAGACCTAGACTGAGGTGGCCAACCGTTTCTTCTCTCTTGTTCTATATGATCTCTTAAGGACATGGAAGAGCCGGACGGTATACCGAAGGGTTTACGAAAATAAGAGATATCTGGTTGTGGACAGCAAAGCTCGACAAGTGTTCTTCTGTTTAGGTCACCCATTATAAGAAGAGAAGAAGGGGGAAGGGGTAAAAAGGGGAGAAAATAATTGGTTTGTTTTGAAAAAAATGGGACTCAAGACAAATCACTTTACAATGCACAAACAACCTAGAAATAAGGTTACCTAGGTCCAGTCTCTAGACCGCTCCTAGACTTCCAAAGGACAAGCCGTAGGATCAATTCTCTACCGCCTCTTTACTACCCTTGTAGCCAGGTAAGTGCCAGGTGAGTGGGAGGCTCCCCACTACGAAAGTAGTGGTCCTAATTAAGTAACCACTCGCCTTAGACACACTTGCCTAGACACTACAAAAGTAATGCGGATAAGCGATAGATTACCCACGACCTTCCTCTGTCCTTATTGAGCGCGACAATCCTTAGAGTCTGGTCTAGATATTTTTTAAATTAATGTAGGGTTGATACAGATGCTCGGTTCGTGATTTGTGGGGCTTAGGAAGGGTGATGAAATCCCCACCTAATCTGGATTTTGGTCTTGCTCCTTAAAAATCCGTATTAAAATATGCAAAAACAAACCGCAAAACAAAATTTTGCAAAAAGATTTTTGAGCGGCGATATTTTGCAAAGAATCCTGCAGAAAAGATATTTTATTGGATTTCAGAGGAGAGAGAAAGAGTTAAGAAATATACCAGAGGAGTTTGGAACCCTAGATCTCCTGTTTCCTCAAGTCTGTGACTCCAGATTCCCTCGCAAAATTCACACAATAATCGTTAAATATACAATTTGCAGTTTTGTTTTATTTATGATATTAATCGTATAAGAATTCAACACAAATAGTAAGAATAAAAAATTACGCACGTATCCCCGGCAACGGCGCCATTTGATTGTTGTGAAAAATTGTGTTTAGTAGTTAACCGCAATCAGAACGGTGTCGCGCGTAGCTAGACCGAGGTGAGTACGGGTCGTCCTCAGGGAAACGTTGAATATTTTAATCTTACTTTAGATGTGTTGAAAGAGAGAGGAGGAATAAAGAATATTGAAGAAAGGTTGTAGGATCTAGATCTACGTTTAAACACTAATGCAAAATATAGATCTAGATTAACTACGGATGTAAGTTTATATAAGAGGAGGGCTTGTAGGGTTCGTTAGGATTTAGTAGTTATGGACGATTAATTAAAAGTTACCCTTTTTATCCTTTAAAGATTTAAAACTAGAACGACGGTGATGCGTGTAGATTAGGGTTTCTGGAGGGAAAAGGAATCCCACTCTTAACCCTTATCTCGACACGGAACTCCGTTCATATCTAGCCTTTACCAAAATAATCATTAATCTAATCTCTAACCGAGGTCGAAACTAACAAAGAATTGTTATCGCGCCCGATTAGGATGTTAATGATTCTTTTGATAAAATTCATAAACTTTATAGGACTTAAAAAGAATTTAGGGATGTTCATCATCCATTAGCCTACCATAATCCTATGAACCCTAACAAGCGGAGAATTACTCGCGCATGTTGGGAGAAAATGAGATGGAGAGAGAATGCATACTTAAACTACAAAGAAATAGAATAGGATAAAGAGCTACCTTTATTAATCAAAAATATTCATTACACTTTGATTCCTTAGAAAATGATTACAAAGACTAGTTTGCTTCTCGATCTCTTTCAAGGAGGTAGACGAACAGTTGACGATCAGTCTAGATGCGTGAGCCGTCTTGGACTTCTTGATCTCGTCGACTTGATGATTTTTCCAAGAGACTCTCGGTCTTTATTTATAGTCCCAAAAGCCAGAAATTTAGCTTCCAAAATTGGAAGCAAACCGTAAAGATTCTCCCATAAAATTTTCAGCTTCTAACTCCCCTACCCTGCGGCGGATCCGCGGCCAACAGGGGTTTTGGCTGCGGATCTGCGGCCAAGGGTGGAGATCAATTGATCAAATTTCTGTGGGCAGATCCTTGTGACATGTGGCAATTTCTGGAAGCTTTGGATCTTTGAAATCTTCTCGTAGTTGCTGCCAGACTTGATCTCCAAGTTTTGCTTTCTTAATTAGGCAGGTTTTCTTTAACAACTTGATTTCCTTGATTTTAGTCTTGGAAAAATTCTGCACAACAACTTGGAAAAATTCTGCACAACAACTCAAATAATATTTAGTAGACTTTGTTCTACTAGGATTTGGTCAATGATATTATTTGCATACAATTTCCTACCAAATTCTAATTATAATATATCAACACATGGAAAATAGTATTTTTACACATAAACCCTCATATGTATGATATATTATAATAAAGACCTTTTTTTAATATGGAAATAGTAGGAAAAATGTAATAACAAATGTGCAGTTTTATCAACTGAACACTTACCCTAACCTCCATGGAAAACACGCACAACCGGTCCTTTGTACTACGGTATCACCGCTACCTCGTGAGATAGGGTGCCATAGGGAGCGGTGTGTGCATGTATGCATGGAGTCTTATAAAAATGTGTGATGGGCAAGAAAGGGGTGAGATATCTTCATCTCTCAAGCCTTCCCCAAATCTAACCCTAACAAGCGAGGAGACCACTCACTCATTAGGGAATTGAAAAACATCTTCTATACTAATTAACTAGGGCAATTAATGAAATCTAAACCAGGGCAAGAATAGAAATTATACTAGGGCAGATAATAAAATTAACTAGGGCAAGAACTGAAAACTTACTCTAATTTGATGCACTCTTCATTCTTTACAGAAATTTACAGATCTGAATTTTAGATATAAAATGAGGCACAAGAAGAGGCATGCTCTAAAAAGAGCATTAGGGTTTCTATTTATAGATTATAGAAACCCTAGGGTTACAATCGCGTCATATCTGTTTTTACAATTTTACCCTATAAGAAACCGAGATAATGCACCAACGCACCGACACGGGCAACACGTGCCGGCACGTGCGACACACGGCCACGGATCCGCGGCCAATAGCCAGGTTTGGCCGCGGTTCCGTGGCCATATAGGGGGCTTGGCTGCTCAGTTTTTCAGGGAATCTTCTGTTGCATTTTTCCTTCTATTTTCTTCAGTTTGTTCTTCAGAATGTCTTCTGGTTCTTTTTCAGATTTCCATAGTGAATATAGCCATGGACTTTTACCGCTTGCTTCGTAACGAAGTCTTGAACCTTGCGCTGCCTTTGTTCTTTGTGAAATCGTCCATTGATCTTCGTTTAGTCTTCAAAATGTAGGATTGATCAAGATTCTTCCATTTGTTGGTTGTAGCCTCACTTTGTATCGTCTTTTTATCTTTTTCACTGTTTTTGTTCCGAGAACCTGTAACCTGCAACTATGTAGCAGACATGGGTCAAAAGCACCTGTTTATTTGTAAAATGACAAGAATGGGGAATATAATAATGCAAAATTATGGTATGAATAAATACCCCCAAACTTATCTTTTGCTCGTCCTCGAGCAAACCTAGTTTTTATTCTCGAAAAAGATCATGCCTCACTTTCGCAGGGAAACGCGATTGCACTGAGCTCATGCAACAAGCCGTTAAACCTCTAGGTGTCCCTAGTAGGAGGAGTGTTGTCTCCTGAGGGTTTTCAGCGGATACTACCCACAAAATCCTATTAATTTGGCCCATTGACTTTTATTCTCCAATTAGGTTTTCTAACAAGAAACTCTATTATGTTTGACTCAGAAATTATCCACCCGTATTCTTCACGCTTCCTTATTATTTAACTTAAAATTATATATGTTCTTATAGACTTACTTAGCTTTTGGCATCTTTTAAGCTTTCCTTCTAGGGTTCTATCTCAACTTAGGAATTTTTATCATCTTTATTAAAGATATAAGTCTTATTCTTCATTCCTATCTCTTATCTAAACCCCAATCACATACCCCTACGTGTGTGTGTATATCACCCCTACACTTGGAAATTCAAATCAAGCTATTATACTCTCGTCCATCGTCCAAAGTACTTTTCAATTGGTGAATTTTTAGATTAAATTGCTCACACATTCTTCATGCGACCGTTAATACTTCTTGAGGTACCAACGACCGATTACAAAATGTGTTTGCATATTAAGGCGTAATTCCTAGTCTTGTAATACCTAAGACTTTTAGCAGTGACTCCCAAACCGGTTGGTCTAAGGCACTAGGTGATAAAGCACCCTCGCTAATATATTTTTTTTATTAATGCAGCCTTAAGTAATTACAAAAACCAGTGTTCATTTTTTATTATCTCTTTATTCACACTTGTGTTTTTATTTTATTTTTCTTCGTACTAAGGACTTTAGACAAGAGCATTTCAAGGTCTCTTCTACTATTCCAAGTTTCAAGATTCGCGTTTGTGCAATTTGTAGGGTATATATTTTCAGAATTTAGACTTAAACTTAAGAATTATTTTTCAGACTTATACTTTAATAAAAATATCAATATTTTTCCCTTGTTTTAACTTAGCCCAAGAAGTGAACTCGAATTTGCCTATTTCTAAATAAACTACAAAGACATATACTTTCTACCGTTAAATTTTAAGAAAGGTTATTTTTAGGGTTTTTAATTTACTAAGTCTAAGATCTAGTTGTTCCTAACTAGTTAACCTTTTTTGTCAAACTTAAGTTAAATATGGCCAAAATTGAACTTTTCAATTTTTATAATTTTTTGAAAATTTTCAATTTTTATGGGTTTTAAAATAAGTATGCAAATGGAAAAATATACATATGAATGCGAAGGAAGAAGGCTTACCGAGCACACCCCCAAACTTAAACATGACAGTGTCCTCACTATCTTGCTACACCAAGAGGGTCAAAATGTCGGCACTCCCCTGTTTATTTATTTAGAAAAATTTTATTTTTTATTTAATTTGTATAATTTTTATGGGTTTTTTTTATATAAAAGAATAAAAAAAAATAATATAGAAAAAGTTCCCCACAAAACTTAAGAGAGACAGTGTTTCCACTGTCTTAAGCGTTAAAGTTCAGAGTTAGGGAGGAGAAGAATCAAACTATACAAGGCCTTACACAGGCCAAAGGTTAGCACTAACCATTTAAAAATTCTATCGTGATAATGGTAGGGTTGGTGAAAGAATGGAGTGTAGAGAAAAGAAATGAGAAGAACACGAGACCGTGTGGGAAGAAAGGTGGAATATGGTCTCGGTGGAGGAGAAGAATGACGGAAAAGAGAAAGAAGTGTAGTACGAACTTGAGGGTGTAAATTGAGTGAATAAATTAGCACAATTTGTGATGACCGATGTGTTAAAAGCGATTGTGCTAATTTATCAACCCGTCGAGAAATGGGGTCAAATCCCTCAAGATTCGTGAGAAAACATGGGTACGTTGAACTTGGTAAACCATCCATTGAAAATGGAAACGCGACGGATTCTTGCGTGGTTGAAACGATAGGAAGGACGAAAGGGAATGATTTAGGGATAGCCTTATTCTCACCTAAGTAATCTGTCTCAAACTTGAAGGATTCCATCAATGGTTCGAAATGACTGTAAGCAACTGAGTCTGATGGTTCAACTAACTCATCTGAAAATTCAAAGGACTCAAACTCAGGCGGTGAGTCTTCAAAATCGTCCGAAAAAGTGAAACACTCGTAATTGTTATCGTCTGTGAGAACTGTGTTAGATTCAAAGAGGAACGCACCAGTGGCGTCCAAACTACTGTGATCGAAGAGAAATCTTTCAAGCTCACAGTCCTCCTGCATGATCTTTGGTGTGGTTGGAACGATTGGAAGGATGGGGGGAGGTGATTTAGGAAGTATAACAGTTAAATGTTCAGGAGGATGAATTGGAAAATCCGACCCGTCATACATAAATGGTTCATCCTCAACACTATCCTCAACACTCTCCTCAATACTATCCTCATAATTCTCCTCAAAGGTTTTCTCATTCATGCAATTATCATCAAAATCAAGATGCATATAAAGTTTGGGAGAAACATTTAATGAACCAGGATGATGAATTGGAGATAAAATTTCAGTCAAATCAACGGGTTCATCATCCAAAATATTCCCTGCGTCAATATCCTCAATCAAGTGAAAATCAATTTTTTAGACACCTCATCAAAAGCATGGATATTTATCAATTCAGGTTCTAGATTGGAGGTGTAGAGATCGAAATGATTGGTGATGGTTTCACTCGAAAGGGGCTCTTCACAATCTGGCAAATCAAGCACTACAAAGTCACACAACTCATTAAACGTTTTATCTTTAACTGGTGAATCATTTGGGACACTTGTTTGAAAACTGGAGTTGTGGGATTCAATTGGTGATGGGCAGGTTTGATTTGGAAGGGTGCACAACTCACTCTCTCCACTCAAATTCTCAATCTGTCCAACCGCCTTATCATACATTGAAAAATTTGGAGCTAGTTAGAAACTAGCTACCGGTTCACTAGGTTGTATAAGGGTGGCAATGGACGCTTCCAAATTCCTCATCTGTCGGTTTGTTGCTGCAATGTACGCTTCCAACGACTGTTCCAGACTAGACATAGGTTGTGAAGGGGTTTCAGCAAAAGATTCAAAATTGTTTGGATACGTGAAACTCCCAAATGGCTGTGTAGAATCAATGTCTAGGGAAGGTGTGAAAGTCGGGTAGGACTGGTAGGAATTGAATGGTTAGACAGAAATAGGATCAACATTTGGATAAAAAGGTGAATAGACTTGTTAATCCAAAGAACTGGAAGTGTTAAAAGAAGTGAAAGATCGGTTACGAGATTGTTCAATGTGTTCAGCGATAGACATAGGACTCGAAAAAGTAGTATCAACATAAGAAGGTGGTGAAGGTTGAAATGGTTGATACAAAGTGGATTGTGGAGTCGAACTGTTTCTCCTAGACGCTTCTATTCGATCTTTCAAAGAAATTTTGGGCATGGAGGGGTCGTCCGTAATTCGACCAAAACAATTCGCGTAGGAAGCAAAGTTTGGTTCAGGATACCAAAGTTCGGCAAGAGTTTTATGAGGAGGGGTACCTATGATGTAAGAAAGGAGAAGAAAAAGAATGTGGGGTTCACGGATTTCTTAGCGACAAGTTGCAAGTTTTTGTAAAAAAAATTTCCTTTTTTCTTTTTGTGTTTTTTTATGTGGAGCTTTTTTGCAAAAAAGATTTTCGATAAAAGGCGTAGACACCATTCAATCAACCACAAATGCACAATCAGGCCTAGATCTAGGGTCACCTAGGTCAGCTAGACAGCTCCTAACTGTTCCAAAGGGCAAGAAGTAGGACCTCAAACCGCCTCTTCACCGCCAATTGTGTCCAGGTAAGTGCCAGGTAAGTGGGAGGTTCTCCACTACGTAAGTAGTGGGCCTAATTAAGTAACCGCTTGCCTTAGACACACTTGCCTAGACACCACAAAGTCAGGTTAGGATCAACGGTCGATGCCTACAACTATTCCTCTGTCCTATTGAGCGCGAAGTCCTTAGGGCTGAGTCTAATCTTTTTTAATTACTTGATGGTCAATGCAATATGCCTTATGTGATTTCTGGGGTCTTGAGAAGGGTGATGAAATCCCTACCCAATCTGGATTGGTTTCAAGCCCCTTAAAGTCCGATTAAATATGCAAAACAGTAAACAACCACTTGCAAACAATTTTTTTATTTTTAGCGTGGCGCAAAGAATCCTGCAAAAGATCAATTATTGGAAGGGGTGAGAGATTTTTTTAGCGCAAAGAATCCTGCAGAAAAATTTACAGAGGAGATATGAGGGGTTCAGAGGAGAAGAAGGAAAGCTCACAGAAGGAAACTGGACAGCTGACGTCGCTAGGCGGCGGCGCTTTCGCGGCCAAAGGGCACCTCGGGCGGCGGTTCCGCGGTGGAGGCGGCGGCTCGGTTCCTGAAAAAAATTCTGCTCCTCTGGTTTGACTTTTCACTGTTGTTCAGATCTTCTGTTTTCTGTTTCGCTCTCTGGAAATTTCCAGATCTGAATTCTTTTGTCGGTCCTGTAAAATTCAAACGAAACACCCTTCAAGAAGAACAAGATGATAAAAAAAAAATTTATTTATATTTTTCAGTTTTTATGATTTTTCAATTTATATTAACCCGAAATTACAAAAAGAAAATAACACGCCTTCCCCGGCAACGACGCCGTTTGATTGATAGCTATTTCGCGTATGCGTTTTTAAAAGATGAATCAAAAATATTTTTAACCGCAATCAAGAACGGCGTCGCTTGGTAGTTAGCCGGTGAGTACGGGTCGGTCCACAGAGATTTTGTGTATTCTTTAATTGTTCTAACGGGTTAATTCCGATTGGTGTCGGATTGATTAAATCTAAAAACTAAATTGATCTAAATCTTGCTAGGGTTAGGTTTAGGTTAAGTTTGGAAAGTCAATATTCCACACCGCTTTCTATGCCCTAATTAAGATCTATGAGGTGTTATGGTAATTATTAATAAAGTGGATTAGTACCATCGGGAAGAAACGGTGTTTCTTCCTCTAGGTTCTTGTCCTTCCTTTCTTAATCCTTACCCTAAGCTCCATAAAAAACACGCACAACCGGTCATTTATACTACGGTATCACCGCTACCTCGTGGGATAGGGTGCCGTAGGGAGCGGTGTGTGCATGTATGCATGGAGTCTTATAAAAACGTGTGATGGGCAAGAAAAGGGTGAGAGATCTTCATCTTTCAAGCCTTCCCTAAATCTAACCCTAACAAGCGAGGAGACCACTCACTCATTAGGGAATTGAAAAACATCTTCTATACTAATTAACTAGGGCAATTAATGAAATCTAAATTAGGGCAAGAATAGAAAATTATACTAGGGCAGATAATAAAATTGACTAGGGCAAGAATTGAAAACTTACTCTAATTTGATGCACTCTTCATTCTTTACAGAAATTTACATATGTGAATTTTAGATATAAAATGAGGCACAAGAAGAGGCATGCTCCAAAAAGAGCATTAGGGTTTCTATTTATAGATTATAGAAACCCTAGGGTTACAATCGCGTCATATCTGTTTTTAAAATTTTACCCCTTAAGAAACTGAGATAGTGCACCGACGCACCGACACGCGCAACACGTGGCAGCACGTGCGACAAACGGCCGCCGATCCGCAGCCAATAGCCAGGTTTGGCCGCGGTTCCACGGCCATATATGGGGCTTGGTTGCTCAGTTTTTCAGGGAATCTTCTGTTGCATTTTTCCTTCTATTTTCTTCATTTTGTTCTTCAGAATGTCTTCTGGTTCTCTTCCAGATTTCCACAGTGAATATAGTCCTGGACTTTTACCGCTTTCTTCGTGACGAAGTCTTGAACCTTGCGCTGCCTTTGTTCTTTGTGAAATCGTCCATTGATCTTCGTTTAGTCTTCAAACTGTTGGCTTGATCAAGATTCTTCCATTTGTTTGTCGTAGTCTCACTTTTGTATCGTCTTTTTATCTTTTTCATTGTTTTTGTTCCGAGAACCTGTAATCTGCAACTATGTAGCAGACATGGGTCAAAAGCATCTGTTTATTTGTAAAATGACTAAGAATGGGGAATATAATAATGCAAAATTATAGTATGAACAGTACCTCGCAACTGCTTTGACAAGTCGTGCTTCATGCCGGGATCAAGGTAAGGGCGGACAACTCATGATCAAGGGAGCGTCGAGGGAATCGTCGCGATTCGACCTTCCAAGCCAATGCCACAACCATTTCTTACTTGCTTGTTTTCTTGCTTTTCTTGTTTTCATATTCTTTTTATATTTTTTTTGTGACAAGAAACTCATTCGTTAAATTGTTGAATCTTAAAAGACATGACCTAATACACAATTCCCTGCGGATCGACCTGTTCAGTTGATAAAACTGCACATTTAAAATGACATTTTCCTACTATTTCTATATTAGAAAAGGTGTTTATTATAATATATGATACATATGGGGGTTTATCTGTAAAAATACTATTTTCATGTATTTATATATTATAATTAACATTTGATAGAAAAATACATGCAAAAATACCATTGACCAAATCTTAATGTTGAAATTAATATCTCAATAAAACAAATTCTACTAATATTATTTGTGGAGTTGTTGCGCAGAATTTTCAGGGCTAAAATCAAGGGAATCAAAGTTGTTAGAGCAAACCTGCCTAATTAAGAAAGCAAACTAAGAAATCAAGTCAGACAGTAACTACGAGAAGATTTTCAGTTTCCTGAGATTCAAAAGATCGCCACGTGTCATGAAGATGGAAGCCCAGAAGACCAAATCAAAATATCCCTCTACAAGGCGGCGGATCCGCGGCCAAACCCACCTATTGGCCGCGGATCCGCCGCGTTCCAGAAGAGTTGTGAGCTGTAATTTTGTTGTTAGGATCATAACTACTTGCTTCCAAATTAGGAAGCTAGGGTTCTGGCTCTGGAACTATAAATAAGGACTGAAAGCCTCTTGGAAAAATTATCAATCTGAAGAGATCATGAAGTCTAAGACGGCTCACGCATCCAGGCTGATCATCAACGGTTCATCTACCTCCTTAGAAGAGATCGAGAAGCAAACTAGGATTTTGTAATCATTTTCTAAGGGAACAAAGTGTAAATGATTTTTGTTGATTAATATAGGTAGTTCTTTTTCTTATTCTATGTCTTTGTAGTTTTAATATGATTTATCTCTCCATCTCTTCTTCTCCCAACATGCGCGAGTAATTCTTCGCTTGTTAGGGTTCATGGGATTAGGGTAGGTTAATGGATGATGAAGATCCTTAAACTCTTTTTAAGTCTTATAAAGTTTATAAACTCTATCAATAGAATAGTTAACATCCTAATCGGGCGCGCTACTAATTCATTGCTAGTCTCAACCACGATTAGAGATTAGATTAACTATTGTTTTGGTAAAGGCTAGATATGAACGGAGTTCCATGTCGAGATAGGGGTTAAGAGTGGGAATCCTTTTCCCTCCAGAAACCCTAATCTACATGCATCACCGTCGTTCTAGTTTTAAATCTATTAAAGAATAAAAAGAGTAATCTTTAATTAATCATCCATAACTACTAAATCCCAATGAACCCTACAAGCCCCCTTTTAATATTAAACTTACATCCGTAGTTAATCTAGATCTATATTTTGCATCCGTATTTAACGTAGATCTAGATCCTACAACCATTCTTTATTCTTCCTCCTTTCTTTCCCAACACGCCTAAAGTAAGAATAAAATATTCAACGTTTCCCAGAGGACGACCCGTATTTATCTCGGTCTAGCTGCACGCGACACCGTTATTGATTTCGGTTACTACTAAACACCTTTTTAAATCTAGATCAATCAAATGGCGTCGTTGCCGGGGATACATGCGTAATTTTTTATTCTTACTATTTTTTGTTGAATTCTTATACGATCTATATCATAATTAAAACAAAACTGCAAATCGTATATTTAACGAAGTGTGTGAATTTTTTTGCAAGGAGATCTGGAGTCACAGACTTGAGGAAACAGGAAGACAGAGACATTCATCGAGATCCAGAGGAGTACAGGAGGCCACGTAGCAAATTTCATCAATTGATCCATCCTTCTTGCGGCAGAACCGTGGCAGATACACCATATTCGCGGCGGGAGCGCGGCAGGTTAGAGGAGCTAGGGTTCCAAACTTCTCTAGTAAGATTCTAACCTCCTTTTCTCTCCTCTGAAATTCAATAAAATATCTTTTCTGCAGGATTCTTTGCAAAATATCGCCGCTCAAAAAATCTTTTTGCAAAGTTTTGTGATTGGTTTGTTTTGCATATTTTAATACGGACTTTAAGGGGAAAAGACCAAATCCAGATTAGGTGGGGATTTCATCATCCTTCCTAAGCCCCACAAATCACAAACCGAGCATCTGCATCAACCCTAAATTAATTTAAAAAATATCTAGACCAGACTCTAAGGACTGTCGCGCTCAATAAGGGCAGAGGAAGGTCGTGGGTAATCTATCGCTTATCCGCATTACTTTTGTGGTGTCTAAGCAAGCGTGTCTAAAGCAAGTGGTTACTTAATTAGGCCCACTACTTACTATTCCCGCCAAAAAAATTTCTGCGCAAAGAGCCTAAGGTGTCAAATGGCAACGATACGCTTAAGAAAATGCGAACCGGTATTTTCCGGGCTGTATTTTATAAAACTCCCGAATTAGGAACAGCAAAATTCTGATAGAATCGAAAGCGTCTCGAAAAATCCTTCGATTTGATATATAATAGGCTTCATAATTCATCCGGGATCAAAAGTTACGAGCAAATATGCTATGCACTATTCCCTGATTAAAAATCAGGAATTACTTCAATGAGGTATCACGTGCTCACACGTGATCAATGGTCACGTGTTGACACGTGATAGTTAAAATAGAAATAAAAACAAACGATTGAAGAAGGACCCAATTGGGGGTCACATGCTCACACGTAACCAATGGTCACGCGTTGACACGTGATAGTTAAAATAGAAATAAAAGCAAATGACTGAAGGAAATACCTCAATGAGGTATCACGTGCTCACACGTGATGGTTAAAACTGAAGCGAACGCTGATAAAAGGACTTAATTGGAGGTCACGTGCTCACAGGTGACCAAGGGTCGCGTGTCAGCATGTGACTGGCTTCGAAAGCCTTACAGTTTAATAGAATTAAATTCTAAAAGCTTCTAAATCCTTCCAAATGGAAAAAGGATTATGGGGACCGTTGGATTAAAGATCCAAGGGAGATTAAATATCACCAATTTATGGAAAAATCTTAGACAAGGAAAGATTTCCTCTAAATCTCACCGAAAATAACAAACATAATATCTTTGGATTTAAAATCCAACGGTGAATAAAATTCATTGTGTGATCTAAAGGATCATATTAATTATGAAATCAATTAAAATCTTTCAATGAAAGATTCACAAAACAAATTGATTCTTTTTTCTCTCCTATAAATAGAAGCCAAGAAGAGAAGAGAAGGGATCTACCTTTTTGGAGAGAAGAACAGAGAGAGGAGAATTTAATTCTCAAGAGAGAAAAAAAGAGAGGAGAATTTAATTCTCAACAAAGAAAACCCTAGGTGAGAAAAGAAAGGGAATCAAAACTTTAATCAGAGAATTTAATTCTCAAAATCTAAGAGTTTATCTTTTCTACAAGAACTTAGTTTTTCCTCTAGTTGAAGATCTGTAGAAGCACATCTCCCCATAGGTTGAGAATTTAATTCTCATCGGGTTGAGATCCTGCCATGCAGATCCGAAACTTAGAGGGGGAATTGAGTTTAGAGAATTTAATTCTCCCAAAGTTACAGGAATTTAATTCCTCCAAGATAAAAACTAGGGTTCAACCCTATATGAGAATTTAATTCTCCTGAAAATATAGGAATTTAATTCCTTCAAGATGGACAGAACTAGGGTTTAACCCTATATAAGAATTTAATTCTTTTACATATATAGGAATTTAATTCCTCCAAAACAAAATTAGGTTTTAACCTTACAAAGAATTTAATTCTTAAAGATAAAGAGATCTTCATGCAGGCAAAAGAATTACGGTCACGTGTCCCTACGTGACCCCTGAAGAGATCCTCAGAAATGAGAAGGAGTAAAGCTTTGAGGCAATGCCTCACGTGCTCCCACGTGACCTACAAAACACAGAAAGAACAAGCAAAAGAAATATGAGCTTTGGGCGCTCTCACGTGTCCCAACGTGACCCCTTTGAAAGTACTTTAATGAGCAGTGCATAGATCTCCATCACGTGTCAATACGTGATGCTCAAAAGATGAAAAAGTGTTTAACACTTAATTGCAGAACGAAGAAAAGGGATCTGGTCCTACTTTTGGGCGCTCTCACGTGTCCATACGTGACCCCTCTTTCTTTAGTGTTTAACACTAATTTGGGGATTATATTTCTAGTGTTTAACACTGATTGTTTCTAGTGTTTAACACTAAATTGAAGGTTATATTTCCAGTGTTTAACACTGATTGTCTTTTAGTGTTTAACACTAATTTGAGAGTTCTACCTCCAGTGTTTAACACTGTTGTTCTTTAGTGTTTAATACTACTTTTAGCCAAATTGTCTAGTTCTCCAGAGGCAAAATTCCCTCCTCCAACTGAATCTCAAAATTGAGGAAATCAAAGACAAAATATTGTCAGAGCCCCCAATCCTCTGTTTAGCACTGCTGAATGATGAGGGGCTGAACCCAGACAAATGTCTAATGGCCCAAAGAGCCAATATTTCAAATATATTTGGACTTAGCCCAAACTGGCCATAAGTCCTCAAATCATCTTGAACTGAGCACATCTGCTCTTTCAACCAACTCATTGGTTCAAGGGTATATCTCTGAACTCCTCTGATATTTGTCGTTGTAATCCTTCAACGTCTTCAGAGAGTTGATGGGTCCCGACAGCCATACATTTTATGGACCACTATTTCCTTAAACTGGTATTGGACCACTATGTCCTTAAACGGGTATTGGACCACCATGTCCTTAAACTGGTAATCGACCACAATGTTTCTAAACTAAACAATTGAGTTCAAATGCTCATTTGTTGGATCTAAATGATCCCGTTAAGTTGATCTTAGTCAAAAATTAGACTAATGTATCCTTAACAAATGTTTAAGTTGATCTTAGTCTCAAATAAGACTAACGTATCCTTAAACCCAACCCCAAACCCAAATCTAAGAAAATACGGATTTGGACTAATCCATGTCCTACGGGCGACAACATAAATTAGTCTCCATATACAATCCACGGGCAACCACAAACAAAACAAACACCCACGACACGAAGTGACCATCTGGAGAAGGAGAAAGTTGTTACCGCGATGCGGTAGCGTAATTAACTGCAGGGGCTTACGCCTGCAGGGAAGAGCGTCCCCACAATCAAAAACCCCTCAAACGAGGGGGAATCTGACGAAGTATGCTACATCGGCCCCATCCGTTTAAACCTTCGATACATGGTGCCATAAATCAACTTGGCATCTTCGGAGAGGTGGACG
Organism: Agapanthus africanus; assembly: GCA_030015575.1. Classification (NCBI taxonomy): domain Eukaryota; kingdom Viridiplantae; phylum Streptophyta; class Magnoliopsida; order Asparagales; family Amaryllidaceae; genus Agapanthus; species Agapanthus africanus. Next base: position 993,262,254 of record CM057337.1, read on the forward strand.
GATAGCACCAAATAGCATCTGCCCCCCAGATTCAGGCAAGAAAGTCCGTCTTGTGCGTCTTCCGGTGGTAAACAGATTCTGGCATGCCCGGTGGGACCTTTTTCTCTTTCCACTCCACACTTCGTGTATCGTGTTCGCGAACGAATCGCGGTTTGTTATGGTTGCCTGTGGATTCGAGATACTTAGATTTGGTGTCTTGCTCCGTGCAGAAAACAAAAGATCAATGGCGTCTACTTGCACGAAATGTTCCAACTGCAACTGCAACTCTCACTCTGTCCCGTCCGGAGGAGTGACTTACGGGCCCCAAGCGGCCTCCATCTTCGCTATGCCAGTGGAACAGGTGACTCAGGCCACCACTGGATTGTTCTTCGGGACCATGCTCCCGCCAACGAGTTCCAGCGCTCCTATACCAGCACAAGAAGCTCCCAAGAAGTCGGTCTTTGATCGGCTTACAACTACTGCGGCCCCTCTCAACGGGCCGTCCAGCTCCAACGCCTCAGTCTTTGACAGATTGGGCCAAAGCTTATTTGGGCCCATGAAGAAGCCCGCGATACCGGAAAGAGTTATCCCTAAGCGGATAGCCATTCCTGCTCATGAAGTCGTCAAGGCAGCTTCTTCTGCCAGAGGGTCGGTCTTTTCAAGATTGACTGTTCCGGCTCCCGCTCCAGGCGAAGTCCTCAAAGCTGCTTCCCTTACCCAAAGGTCTGTCTTTGACAGATTGGACACTGCTTCTCCATGGACGTCAGTTTTCAAGAGGCTGGCGCTAACGACAACCCTTCGCCAACACAGGGGGCATGAGGAAGTCGTCCCTAAAGCTGAAATGATCCCAGCCGTACGACATGCTCGACGTCGCCACTGGCACCGAGTGAGGAAAACTGGGGGCAATTCCCCTTCTGGACTGACTCCGCCGGCTCCAACGGTGGAAGTCAATGCTGCCGTTCCAACCGCGAACAGCTTTGAATTGCTGAATAAGGTGCGCAGGAACTCTCCTACCGCCATACTGAAAAGATCTCCTTCACCCATGGAGAATGCACCAAAGGAGAAGCCGGAGCAGCCCCCTCAACGGCTATCCTCCAAAATCTACAAAGTCTGGCGACGGGTCCAGGAGTCGATGATTGATCAAGACTATCCCCGCTGACAGAAAAAGGTGAAAGTTCAGCAAAAAGAAAATCATCTTGCCAAGCCACAAAAGGCAACAGCTGTCTGGGTGCCCACTGCAACGGCCCCCTCAACGTCACCAGTCCACAAAAAGAAAAAGACGGAGAAAATCTCTGAGTTTGCGACGAATCGTAAGACCACTGAAACCAAACGCCACAAGTCGGGTGGCATAATGGTGCATACTGTTTACATGGCTTCCGGAAAAGTGGAAAGCCACGCTTCGACGGGTCACCGACCACTCACCCGATCCATCACAAGAGCTCAGGAACACCAGCAGCAGAAGCTTCAGGAGATGCTGACTGCGATGGCTGCACTCACCAGACCAAAAGAAAGCCCGGAGGCGTCGTCGGAACAGAGTCACGAACAAGAAACCGATGCTGACTTCCTCCGCAAAGTCCTCGAAAAGAAGGACATAGAAGCAGCAGAACAAGCTGCAAACATAAAACGAATGGCGTTTCTCTTCCAAGACATGGTCGGGATGATGTTATAGCTGGATCCTCCAGCTGAAGACCCTCCGATTTTCCTTGAAGATGACAGATGGGAGACATTGAATCCTCTGCCAGCTCTATCAGCAACCAAAGAGGAAACAATTTCCAAAGCCGCTCTGGATGACTATATTTCTCAACAAATACGAGCTCGCCAGGAGAATGAAGTGGCCGGCCAAGTCGTTAAAACTGGGCGACCTTATCCAGGCTGGTATGACCAAATAAGGTACCCGCCGGGATATACGATCCCCAAATTCCACGTATATAAAGGGACAAGCAACCCCCATCAATATGTCGCTCAGTTCAGGGCTCTTTGCGGCAATACCGGGGGCGATGATAAACTTCCGGGGGTGATGATAAACTTTTGCTCCGTCAATTCGTCGGCAGCTTATCGGAGACGGCGTTCGAAAGGTATTCTGAACTTCCAAACGACTCCATAAAGACTTTCGCAGAAATGGAGCTGTTATTCACCCAGCGATTCGCGAGTGCTAGTGAACGCACCCTAATAACGGCATTGATCAATGCCAGGGTGAAGCGAAGCGAGACATGGGTTCAATACGCAATCTGATGGCGGAACCTGTGGTCAAAATGCGAAAAGCGCATAGAGAAAGCTCCAGCTGTAGGCATGTTCGTAGGAACCCTCGACCCTCAAGCGACCATTTCTCAATTCATGATGTTCTTCAAGCCGACCACTTTCCAGGCCTTGATTGACAAGTTGGCCCAAATGGACCAGATGGGCCATAAGCCTTCCTCTTCAAAGACAGAGCCTTGGAATGAAAAGGGCAAAGGGAAAGAAACCTTCGTTGCCAATACTCAACAACGGCCGAGCAACTTAAAGCCGGTTGTTCGCCAAAACAACGTGCGTCCACGCCCATCCCTCGAGGAGAGACTGGGACGTCCTTACTCATTTCCCCAGGATAAAATAAGAAGACTGTTCGAGCTGGCAGTGCGCAACAAGCTCATAAACTTGCCGGATCCAAAACGTCCATTGCAGCCAGGTGATGTCAACAATCCTAATTACTGCCCTTACCACCAAGCAGTAAGCCATCCAATCGAAGATTGCTTCATCTTCAAAGGCTGGATGGAGGAGCAATACCAACAAGGCAAGTTCGTATTATCCGAAAACTGGAAAGTGAACCCGCCACAACCTCACGCCCCTAAAAAGTGGACGGGCCGGGGGCACCGCGCTCATTCATAAGGGAAGCCCTGTGGGAGGTCGCTCTTTCAGCCAAAACTAAAAGAATGCTGAAGGATCTCCAAACGTGCCCGGCAATTAGGTGGAAAAATCCACCGGAACCCGAGATCATCGAGGGAATGCTGAAACCGCGCCCAACTCCAAAAACGGGTGGTGATGGTCAGAGCGCTCACACCCAGCCGTCAAAGTCTTCGAAGAAGAAGAAGAAGACCAAAAAGCCCGTGTAGCCTGGTGACAAGCGCACGGACCTACAAAAACAGATTGACGTGTTGGAAGAATATAATCAGAAGGCGCGGACCCCAGTTACACTCCAAGAATTTCTCAGCCATGTCCTTGAGGACGGAGATGATGACAATGGAGAAGACTCGTCGGATGAATCTGAAGATTATGTGGCAAGCTGCCATGTGATCTCTCACTCGTCAATAAATGACGAAGAAGCTCCTTACACAGAGAAGCTGGGGGTACATCCTGAGCCAGAACTTCCAGGACCATCAGATGAAATGATTGATGCATTCCTGAACGAAGCCCGTCTTAAAAGCAAAGCTGATCGAGAGCGCGAAATGGCCATATTCAAGAAAGCCAAACGCCGGCGACTAGATGTAAGGGTCGAAACACTCCCACCGGATCAAAGTACATCCGACGCAAATGAAAGCAGGATCAAGACAAGGAAACGATTCGCCAAAGCCATATCGATGGGGATGAAGCTGCCCTCTTTCAGAGAAAATTCTCCTGGCGGTATACATCTTGATGAAGCGGACGTACATCCTAACTCCTGCTTATATCATCAGAAGATCGCACATCCTACTGAAGACTGCAACTCCTTTAAGTGTTGGTGGCAAGGGTATGTCGCTCACAGGCAACACTTCAACAGGAAAAAGCGTGAAGCTCGTAGACAATGGAAAAATGCGACAGATGAGCGTAAAAGAATTACCGGCAATTGTCATAGGGTTGATCCCGGGGGATCGCGAGTTCTCACCTTCGGGACCGACTCCGACGAAAAAGTAGCCCACGGTCCTCTCTTCAAGGATCCATCTCTGAAATGAAAGAATTGAGGAGTTGCGAGAACATTCAGCCGTGCAATCGCACGCTACCCGGAAAGAACATCGGACCCGCAAACAAGGGATCGAACAAAAAGGATAAAGGGAAGGGAAGAACGGCCTTCGTCCCCAACGCTCAACAACAATCGAGTGGCCCTAGACTGGTTGTTTGCCAAAGCAACAAGCGGCAACCCCTCTATGAGAAGTTGAAACGTCCTTACTCATTTCCTCGGGATGAAACAAGGAGGTTGTTCGAACTAGCAGTGCGCAACAGGCTTATCACTCTACCGGAATCGAAACACCAGCTACAACTGAATGATGTCAACAATTATAATTACTGCCCTTACTACCAAGTATTGGGCCATTCGATCGATAACTGCTACGTCTTCAAAAACTAGGTTGAAGACCCGTACCAACAGGGCAAGTTCATGCTGTCCGAAAAATGGAAGGTTAACCCACCACAACCACATGCTCTGAAAAAGATGGACATGCCGGGTGTAAGTGCACGGCGGCGCCCCGGCCGTCGATCCGACGCCGGAAATGCGGAAACGAAAAACTTTGCAAACTAGCAAACCGGCACCACCGCGCACTTTTATCCCGGATCGGGCCATTAACCTAACTACTAGCAAACTAAAAGATGGGTAGAGAGATATACCGAGCGATCTGTGTCCTTCGGTCTTCGTCTCCACTCTGATCTCCTCGTGGAATCTCCGGTCGTCGCCTCCTCGTCGAAACGGGCACCACGTCTGTCATGCCCCGCTTCCCAAAGTACGCTACAGTGGGCACGTGACATAGCCAACCATGCTACCTGTGGATATGAAAAATCCTTCCACAGTCACATTATGGCTGTGGAGATATCAAGAACAGGAAAGTAAACTAACTACCTAGTACATGTCCATAAGCCTGAGTAAAAGAATTAAGAGATAACAATATGCGGAAGCCAAAAGATACAATAAATGAAACACCTGGAGTGAAACTACGTACCGACAGGAACCTCACCGCTCGTCTAACAGCGGCAAAACTCCTAATCAGTCTGCAGCAAGGTAGAAGAATCTGGGCCATGCAAAACCCAGACGTCAGCGCGTCAAGTCATCAAGTAATAACATAGTAAACAGGCAATTCGAATATAAACATGAATAAAGCAAGGGTAACAATAATATAAATCAGAGCAGTACAGGGTAGTGTGCAGTGGGTAAACTGGATTGTTCTATCAGGTTCTCTGTTCTAAAGTCTTTGAAACCAAATTGATGAATCATCGATGTAACTCAATAGTATCCCGTACATACCCGGGACCACGGCCATAATATTCTCGGCTGCAGCCGAGACATGCCGCTAGGCACAAAACAGGAATGTGTACACTCGATAGTATCCCGTACATACCCGGGACCACGGCCACAATATTCTCGGCTGAAACCGAGACATGCCGCTAGGCACAAAACAGGAATGTGTACACTCAATACAGGTAGTGAACTGTCGAGTTACAAGTCAGATTTCACCTTTGATTTCCCCATACCCCCAAGTTATATGTGTATGTCAGGTCAGGTATCCAGTAATCAAGAAACTAATGCCAACACAGAATCAGGTAAACAGGTTTGTCTGGATAGAACACAGGAACGGTCCATAAGGACTACATGTTATGTTTGTTGGCATTAGACACAAGATCAGGAAACAGGTAAAGCCATGGTATATCAGGTCAAGCCAGGTAATGTATAAAGGTGTCATGTCATGTCAAGAGTGTACGGTACCATGTCATGTCAAGTAGGAAGTGTAACAGGTCATGTCAGGAAGCACAATATGTCATGTGGGTGCTCATAATCAAACTAATATAAGCATGTGTATAAATAAACAAGCATGAGTACTATCAGAACAATAAACTGGAACATGTAATATGATATGTAAATAGATATAATTTCAAGGATATGGATGAACAGTTATCGATTAGGGTTACATTTATAGTTCCAATATTAATTAGGATATAATTTATTAAACATGGAGTGTTAATATCACATTATTATGTAGTAATGTGATCTATGGATGCAATTATATGTATCTTAAATGCGATGGATGCAAACGAGTATCCGAAAAGTTATAAAACTATAAAATGGTAATGTGGGATATACAACTAAGCAATATGTGATATAAATATTGATATAATAATATTAATATGGATAGCATATTCAAAGCGATTAATAACTATAAAAGTGGTATTGATTAACCATGCACAAGAAAGTTCCGTTCAGAAATTCAGCGTCACCCTAATTTGTAAAATAGCTTAAAAATAACAAACGTTCTCCAAAAGGGACGTGTATTATACCAAAACAAAGATAATTAAATAAGGTTTTCAGTTTTATAAGTATAAGAATCTCAGGTTGTCCCTACAAAAAGTTATGAACATTCGGAGTTGAAAGTTTGCTGCTGGAATTTCCCTGGACAGCAGTTTGGAGACATTTTAATTTGCATTTTACGTTATTTAAACAATTTATTTTGCAAGTAAATATTTCATAGAGTTATAGTATTCTGAGTTAGCTTCGTAACGAACTAAAGAACGTATACTAATAATGTTTCTATGATTTATAATGAATTTTATACGGTAAGGTGTACAGTAAATTTCAGATTTGTCGTATCCGCTTTTTCAACGACGTTTCATGTGTAAACTATAATATTTTAAATATATAATATCATAAAATGCAGATTATAAACTAATTAAAGATAATAATAAGAAATATTATGACGATGTATATTTTAATTGATATGGATGCAGTATAATGTAATCTAGTATGTCACAAGATAAGTTTTCATGATCTAGATTTAATATGATATAAACGGATGCAAACGGAACATCGAAACGTTATAAAATTAAACATGGGGCACTAGATTTAAACTATAGGTATGGTATTTATTTAAATAGGTATAAAATGAATTATATAGCATGTAGCAAGATTAACTTGCCTCGATGGGTCGCGAATCGGGAAAATGGAACGTTAACCGTCGGCGGGGAAAACTCGCAACGGGCGCACGGTTCACGGAATGAACCCAAACGACGAATAAAGGAACCACACGGGTTGGGGTACCTCGCTGGAACGTCGAGAAGCGTCACCGGCACGACGGAATTCCGGCAACCAAAGAACAGTTAAAAAAATGAGAAACGAGACATGAAGCAAGAAGAGAAAGAATGATAAAGAGAAGTACGAGAGAATATATGAGGGGGAGAGAGAGAGAAAAAGTGGAGAAAGAGAGAGAGAGCGAGAGAGAGAAGAGGGAGAGAGAGAAAGTGGGGCCCACGGGGTTAAAGGGGAGGTTGCGATTGGCTGAGAGAATAAATTGAAAAGGATATAAAAGATTATAAAAATATTATATGGTTAACTTAAAAATTTAAAAGATAGGTAATGAACAGTAAGATATCAGGTTAGTTAGAAAAATATATGCGTTGGTTTTAATAATATTAAAATTTGGGATTTTGGCGCCAAATAAAACATTTCTAAATCGCGCCCGGGTCGAGTCCAAAAATTTGAAATTAAAATAATAGGATTTTAAGCGGGATCCAAATTTTAAAATTAAGTGTTTTATGATTAAAAAGCATACCCCCAAAACGGACACACGTACGTGCACGTAGCCATCCAAACTCGCCCGTTTCGCTGAACGGGACGAGAACACCATGCACGGACGCTACCACGAGGCTAGGGGTGTCAAGTAGGCCAAGATGAATATTTTCAATTTTATTTTAGATGCCAAAATTTGTTATATGTAGAAATGACTTTGCCGGGTAAATTTTACAGTAAGCAATAAACAAGCAAGTTAAATGAAATGAGTACCACATTATGCTCAAACAGTAACTGAAAATAGTAGCATTGGGTTCGGGTGTTACATTATACCCAACTACAAAAAGAATTTCGTTCTCGAAATTCCAAGAATACAAAGATAGATAACTACAAGAAAAGGTGAGGAAACTTCTGCCGGATTTCATCTTCTCGTTCCCAAGTGGACTCTCCACGCGAGCGATTACCCCAAGAAACAAGCACAAGGGGGATAACCTTGTTCTTAAGAACCTTTTCCCTTCGATCCACGATTTCAATCGGTCGCTCCTCAAAAGTCAAGTCTTCTCGTACTGTTAGCTCCGAATGATCCAAAACGTGTGTTTCATCTCGAACATACTTACGGAGTTGAGATACGTGAAACACATTGTGCACATTTGCCAAGGACTGCGGTAACGCCAAACGATGCGCTACCTCACCAACACGCTCCACGATCTCAAGGGTCCAACGAATCGAGGACTAAGCTTTCCTCGACTTCCAAAACGAATCACCCCTCTAGTCGGTGATATTTTCAAGAATACCAAATCACCCACGGTGAACTCCGGAGGTCTTCTTGACGTATCTGCCCAACTCTTCTGTCGGTCCTGTGCTGCCTTCATATGATTTCTGATAGGGTTAACCTTCTCAACTGTCTGCACAACCAAATCTGGTCCCAATAATCTTCGTTCACCGATATCGTCCCAACAAACAGGTGAACGGCATTTACGACCATACAAAGCTTCAAATGGAGCCATCTGAATAGTTGCCTGAAAACTGTTGTTGTAAGACAACTCCACCAAAAGTAGATGATCCTCCCAAGACCCCTTGAAGTCCAACCTGCATGTTCTCAACGTATCCTCAAGAGTTTGGATTGTTCTCTCCGACTGACCATCAGTTTGAGGATGATAAGCTGTGCTAAACTTCAATCGAGTCCCCAAACTTTCCTGTAAACTCCTCCAGAAGTGTGATAAGAACCGAGTGTCCCGATCGGACACGATGCTCACCGGTACTCCATGAAATCTTACGATCTCTTGCATGTACGGCTCTGCCAAAGTCTCTGTTGATTGACCAACCCGAAAAGGAATAAAATGAGCTGCCTTGGTCAATCGGTCAACAATCACCCATATAGCATGGTTGCCTTTTGGACTTCGCGGTAAAGCCGTCACGAAATCCACGGTTATATGTTCCCACTTCCACTGAGGAATCGGAAGTGATAGCAATAAACCAGCAACCCTTTGATGTTCAACCTTAACTTGCTGACACACCAAGCACTTTACCACAAAGCGAGCAATCTCCCGTTTCATGCCTTCCCACCAGAAATGTTGTCGAATATCTCGGTACATCCTTGTGCCTCCTGGATGTACAGAATAAGCTGAACCGTGTGCCTTCTTCATAAGCTCTTCAAGAATATCTCCCTTTGGCACACACAAACGGGTACCAAACCTCAACGAACCATCCTCGGGGATTAATAAATCTGTTCGTAGTCCGGCTTCAACCTGTCCTCGAAACTTTTGCAGTCTAGGGTCCTGCGATTGTGCTGCTTTAATATTCTCGATCAATGATGACTGTACTTACAGCTGCATCAACTGTCCCGTAGAATGCGATAGCACAACCTCCAAGTCAAATCTTCGAAAATCTTCAACGATCTCCTTCTGCGTAGTTAACACCTGAATTGCTGGTAACCGACTAAGCGCATCCAGCACGACGTTAACCTTCCCCGGATGGTACTTAAGATCAAGATCGTCGTCAGCCATCAGCTCCAACCATCTACGCTGCCTCATATTAAGCTCCTTCTGTGTGAACACATACTTCAAGCTCTTATGATCAGTAAAAACTTTGACCCTTTCGCCCAGAAGGTAGTGTCTCCAAACCTTCAAAGCGAAAGTCACAGCCGCAAGTTCCAAGTCATGAGTTGGGTAATTCTTCTCATGGGTCTTCAACTATCTCGATGCGTATGCTACAACCTTCTCATGCTGCATCAAAACACATCCCAATCCTTTCCCAGATGCGTCGCTGTGAATCACCAATCCTCCGGAATTGTCTGGCACGGTCAGAATAGGGGCGGTTATCAACCTCTGCTTCAACGTCTCGAAAGCTAACGTACACTTATCCGTCCGTACAAAAGGTACCTCCTTGCGCGTAAGCTTGGTTAACGGCTCCGCCAGACGAGCAAAGTTCTCCACAAATCTTCTGTAATACCCGGCGAGTCCAAGAAAGCTTCTTATCTCCGCAACATTCTTTGGAATCAGCCAATCACGAACTGCTGCAATCTTTTCTGGATCGACGGCAATTCCATCGCCAGACACAACATGCCCCAAAACTTTACTTCCTCCAGCCAAAACTCGCACTTGCTCATCTTCGCATATAACTTCTCCTGTCTCAACGTCCGCAATGCGATCTTCAAATGCTCAGAATGTTCCTCAAAACTCTTCGAATAAACCAGAATATCGTCAATAAAAAAACCCATGATAAACTGGTCTAAGAACGGTGAAAAGATTCGGTTCATCAAATCCCTGAATAATGCCGGCGCATTCGTTACTCCGAAGGGCATCACTAAGTACTCGTAATGTCCATACCGAGTTCGGAACGCCGTCTTGCAAATATCTTCTGTTTTCACTCGGACCTGATGATATCCGGATCGCAAATCCAGCTTTGAGAATACCCTCGCGCCACTAAGCTGCTCGAAAAGTTCGCCAATGCGAGGGATCGGGTACTTGTTCTTAATAGTCACCCGGTTTAATTCTCGATAGTCGATGCACATCCTTCTTGTGCCATCCTTCTTCTTTACTAGAAGAACTGGAGCTCCCCAAGGCGAGTTACTGCTTCGAATCCAACCTTTCTCAAGCAATTCAGCAACCTGTTTCTTGACTTCTTCCAATTCTACTGGCGCCATTGGATAATACGCTTCGGATACTGGCGCTGCCCCAGGAATACGATCAATTACGAACTCCACGTCTCATTTTGGCGGTAAACCCGATATATCTTCAAACACGTCCATAAAATCACGAACAACAGCCGGCTCTTTACTTTCATCACTTCCATTGATGCAAGAATATTGTTTGTCGGCCTAGCCCTAAACTCGACCGGCCCGACCGAACTGCTTCCTTAACGCAACTGCTGTCTGCTGCAAACTCCCTTTCATCCCAGATAAACTCTGCTGCTCTTGGCTGCTGCAAGTATTTATGAGAAAGTGGTCAAACCCAGGGAGAAAATCTGCCTCTGGATGTCCACGTCCAGTCCGCGCATGAACCTCCGTGCCCTGTCTACATCGTTGGCAACTAAAGGTCCAGCGAAACTACTGAGTCTCGTCCATTCTGCTGCATGTACATCTATGGGTGCTCCCTTCTGCTTTAGTCCGATGAACTTCTCTTCCATTTCCTCCCGTGCAGTCCGCAGGAAGAACTTCTCCAGGAAACTCTTCAAAAAATCCGCCCACTTGATCGGCTTGGGCAAACGGTTCTCTTCTACAAGCCACCATTCTCGGGCGTAATCCACTAACTGAATGTGTACCACATAAACTCTTTCTCATCTGGAATCTGTGCCCCCAATAAGCAAATTCTCTGTGTCAACTAGCCACTGCTATGTTGGCAACGGCTCCTCCAATCCAGTAAATGTATACGGACCCAAACGTCTGAAATCTGCTACTCTCCCTACTCGGTCAACTGGCTTAGCTCCAACATTGTTCACAGGCTGCTGAACGATCTGCAAACCTTCCTGAAACGAGTTCGCTTGCTGCTGGATCAGCTCGGTCTGTTTCTTTTGATTCTACAGCATTCCCCTTATCACTCCAAGCATGGCGGCTTCGTCCACACACCTTGGTACGTCTTCAAATTCTTACCGGTCATATTCCTGAACTCAAAACACCCAACATTAGCATGATGATAGATTCTGAATATAGATCAAGGCTAGAACTCCAAGATACTTAAATAGAGTGCCGCATTGTAACTATGCCGCGGTATCATAGCCATAATTACATAACTCTACCCAAGTCGCCTAAGTCCTAGAGATAACAAGGAATTAGGTTTCGAGTCGATATGCAAAGGAAGTTTGTACATCGTAAAAGATATAATCAGGAAGAATGTGATTCAAGAATGGTAAACGGTAAGGTAGCAGGACATGTTTCCTAAACACGGGTATTCTGATTCGTGTATTGGGTACTACACCCAACTTCAAAAGAATCAACTCGACTATCCTATGGCTCTGATACCAAAAGAACCATGTCACGCCCCGCTTCCCAAAGTACGCTACAGTGGGCACGTGACATAGCCAACCATGCTACCTGTGGATATGAAAAATCCTTCCACAGTCATATTACGGCTGTGGAGATATCAAGAACAGGAAAGTAAACTAACTACCTAGTACATGTCCATAAGCCTGAGTAAAAGAATCAAGAGATAACAATATGCGGAAGCCAAAAGATACAATAAATGAAACACCTGGAGTGAAACTACGTACCGACAGGAACCTCACCGCTCGTCTAACAGCGGCAAAACTCCTAATCAGTCTGCAGCAAGGTAGAAGAATCTGGGCCATGCAAAACCCATACGTCAGCGCGTCAAGTCATCAAGTAATAACATAGTAAACAGGCAATGCGAATATAAACATGAATAAAGCAAGGGTAACAATAATATAAATCAGAGCAGTACAGGGTAGTGTGCAGTGGGTAAACTGGATTGTTCTATCAGGTTCTCTGTTCTAAAGTCTTTGAAACCAAATTGATGAATCATCGATGTAACTCAATAGTATCCCGTACATACCCGGGACCACGGCCACAATATTCTCGGCTGCAGCCGAGACATGCCGCTAGGCACAAAACAGGAATGTGTACACTCGATAGTATCCCGTACATACCCGGGACTACGGCCACAATATTCTCGGCTGAAACCGAGACATGCCGCTAGGCACAAAACAGGAATGTGTACACTCAATACAGGTAGTGAACTGTCGAGTTACAAGTCAGATTTCACCTTTGATTTCCCCATACCCCCAAGTTATATGTGTATGTCACGTCAGCTGTCCAGTAATCAAGAAACTAATGCCAACACAGGATCAGGTAAACAGGTTTGTCTGGATAGACAACAGGAACGGTCCATGAGGACTACATGTTATGTTTGTTGGTATTAGACACAAGATCAGGAAACAGGTAAAGCCATGGTACATCAGGTCAAGCCAGGTAATGTATAAAGGTGTCATGTCATGTCAAGAGTGTACGGTACCATGTCATGTCAAGTAGGAAGTGTAACAGGTCATGTCAGGAAGCACAATATGTCATGTGGGTGCTCATAATCAAACTAACATAAGCATGTGTATAAATAAACAAGCATGAGTACTATCAGAACAATAAACTGGAACATGTAATATGATATGCAAATAGATATAATTTCAATGATACGGATGCACAGTTATCGATTAGGGTTACATTTATAGTTCCAATATTAATTAGGATGCAATTTATTAAACATGGAGTGTTAATATCACATTATTATGTAGTAATATGATCTATGGATGCAATTATATGTATCTTAAATGCGATGGATGCAAACGGGTATTCGAAAAGTTATAAAACTATAAAATGGTAATGTGGGATATACAACTAAGCAATATGTGATATAAATATTGATATAATAATATTAATATGGATAGCATATTCAAAGCGATTAATAACTATAAAAGTGGTATTGATTAACCATGCACAAGAAAGTTCCGTTCAGAAATTCAGCGTCACCCTAATTTGTAAAATAGCTTAAAAATAACAAACGTTCTCCCAAAGGGACGTGTATTATACCAAAACAAAGATAATTCAATAAGATTTTCAGTTTTATAAGTATAAGCATCTCAGGTTGTCCCTAAAAAAAGTTATGAACATTCGAAATTGAAAGTTTGCTGCTGGAATTTCCCTGGACAGCAGTTTGGAGACATTTTAATTTGCATTTTACGTTATTTAAACAATTTATTTTGCAAGTAAATATTTCATAGAGTTATAGTATTCTGAGTTAGCTTCGTAACGAAGTAAAGAACGTATACTAATAATGTTTCTATGATTTATAATGAATTTTATACGGTATGGTGTACAGTAAATTTCAGATTTGTCGTATCCGCTTTTTCAACGACGTTTCATGTGTAAACTATAATATTTTAAATATATAATATCATAAAATGCAGATTATAAACTAATTAAAGATAATAATAAGAAATATTACGACGATGTATATTTTAATTGATATGGATGCAGTATAATGTAATCTAGTATGTCACAAGATAAGTTTTCATGATCTAGATTTAATATGATATAAACGGATGCAAACGGAACATCGAAATGTTATAAAATTAAACATGGGGCACTAGATTTAAACTATAGGTATGGTATTTATTTAAATAGGTATAAAATGAATTATATAGCATGTAGCAAGATTAACTTGTCTAGATGGGTCGCGAATCGGGAAAACGGAACGTTAACCGTCGGCGGGGAAAACTCACGACGGGCGCACGGTTCACGGAATGAACCCAAACGACGAACAAAGGAACCACACGGGTCGGGGTACCTTGCTGGAACGTCGAGAAGCGTCACCGGCACGACGGAATTCCGGCAACAAAAGAACAGTTAAAAAAATGAGAAACGAGACATGAAGCAAGAAGAGAAAGAATGATAAAGAGAAGTACGAGAGAATATATGAGGGAGAGAGAGAGAGAGAAAAAGTGGAGAAAGAGAGAGAGAGCGAGAGAGAGAAGAGGGAGAGAGAGAAAGTGGGGCCCACGGGGTTAAAGGGGAGGTTGCGATTGGCTGAGAGAATAAATTGAGAAGGATATAAAAGATTGTAAAAATATTATATGGATAACTTAAAGATATAAAAGATAGGTAATGAACAGTAAGATATCAGGTTAGTTAGAAAAATATATGCGATGGTTTTAATAATATTAAAATTTAGGATTTTGGCGCCAAATAAAACATTTCTAAATCGCGCCCGGGTCGAGTCCAAAAATTTAAAATTGAAATAATAGGATTTTAAGCGGGATCCAAATTTTAAAATTAAGTGTTTTATGATTAAAAAGCATACCCCCAAAACGGACACACGTACGTGCACGTAGCCATCCAAACTCGCCCGTTTCACTGAACGGGACGAGAACACAATGCACGGACGCTACCACGAGACTAGGGGTGTCAAGTAGGCCAAGATGAATATTTTCAATTTTATTTTAGATGCCAAAATTTGTTATATGTAGAAATCACTTTGCCGGGTAAATTTTACAGTAAGCAACAAACAAGCAAGTTAAATGAAATGAGTACCACATTATGCTCAAACAGTAACTGAAAATAGTAGCATTGGGTTCGGGTGTTACAACGTCGCCGGGTTCTTTTACGGGCTCCCACCTCTGGACCGAGGCAACTCGGGCGCGAAGTTGGCAAGCCGACGCGTCCAAGTGTACTGTAGGTGTAGTGTAGAATCTATGTCTCTTTGGGGTAGTGAAGTTGCCATGGTGATGTGGAGGTGAAGAAATCAACTATGGAAATGTGCTTAGGAATTTGGTGGCAAGAAAAAAGTGAGATGAACCATTTTCCCTCACATGAAAATGAACTCCCTCTCCTCTCCCCAAAGTGGCCGGCCCCTCCACTAAAAATGGTGATGATAAGAGAATGGAATAATGCAAGAAAGAATAAGCATGATAAACATCAATTAAAATGGTCACACCATTTCTCATCAAATCCTTTCACACACCATCACATTAAATGTAATGGAAGAGACTAAAAAAATATCTCATCATGAAGCCACACATTTACAAAGGACC
Organism: Agapanthus africanus; assembly: GCA_030015575.1. NCBI lineage: Eukaryota > Viridiplantae > Streptophyta > Magnoliopsida > Asparagales > Amaryllidaceae > Agapanthus > Agapanthus africanus. The sequence continues at coordinate 993,277,705 of CM057337.1, forward strand.
ACCTCCACAAATACTAATTTGCGAACTTGCAAATTAGCCCCTCCAACGGAAAAGTCCGACCGGGAAGGAACAAAAGAAAACTGGCCAGAACGGAATGCAAACTGGCAACTTCAGAAAACTGATCCCGTAATAAATTACAGGAAAACCCCGCTACTGTATATACATACCCGCATTTGTATTCCCACTGAACACAAATGCAAAGAGACAAAATCTACACTGTTTAATACTAGGATCTGGTTTAAAACAAAGCCCGCTAGTAAAATCCATCCGATCACGATCCGTGCAATACCGCACGTATCTGATCGAACCCTGCCATATCTCCATACGGCCTCTACAGCTTTTCGCCCGAAACTTGAATAACTGTGTGTGGTGGACTCTAAAGACTCGTCAATACTATGGCCGTGGATTTAACCACTAGCACGTCAGAGGTATTAGCCATACATGACGGGCTACCAGCTATTGACCAAAAGGGACGTCGATGAGCGAACTCATCCTGACACCCTACTGAGCCTGTCAGTGACAATATCCGTACAGTCTGGTCCGTTCGTCTATGAGCATCGCATGGCGGGCCTAGGGGGTTGGTAAAAGTCAGACCCCCAAAAGCGGTACAAGTCGTGTCAGAGTGTAGCCCAGAACACACTGAGATACTACTGGAATACCTACCAGTAAATCTCATGCCTTGGCCAAGGACTTTTCATGTACTGGCTCTCCTAGACACAGCGCGACCTCGCCCCCAATATCGGGAGAGACGAACCCGTGCAGATCCGCTCACTGCCTCCATGTGGCTCAGGACTGTACCCAACTAAAACCTGTTTGCACGTCTCCTTTGAGCGTGGTAGGGTAGTAATCAAAGCACAGTGGGAACTCACACGAGACAAATGACGATCTCAGGTCGATGAACTAACCTGTACACATGTTACCAGGGAACTGCTATCTGACGTCAGGTATAATACCAACTAGCAGGTTCCCGGCGAGTCCTGTCCGGTGTACTCATAACCCAATGAGCACCTGTATACATCTTAGATGAACCAACTGACACCAGTGGCTTGTGAGACCGGCCACCGCCCCTCGTCGGGGTCTCGACTGTATACACTAGTCTACTCTGGAGTATCGATGCCCTGTCTCGAAACTCCCACGACTAGGGACCTTTTAAGGATGTGCTTATAGACCCCAGCTCCCATGTATATGATCGCCCTCATACTGCTGGTAGTCAAGCAAGAATCCTAAGGGCTCTGTCAACGTGTAATAGCGACTCGTAAGGTCACCTAAAGCAGTACACGATGATAAAGATAAACCAGATAGCATACTATCATCTTGAGTAAGACTGTCCTACTGGGACAGGTCCTCCCTCAATCATTGCAATCACGTGCCTGTGATCCAATAATTGACTCTAAGGGCACTATCTCCAACAATTTACCACTTGCACTCAAGGCTAATTATTGCGATGTCGCATACTCACAGCCTGTGTGATACCGAACAACCAACTCCTCTACTAGTCAGTCTCACAAAGCTCGTTTGTGAAACTATTGAGTTCGAGGAATAGCCTCAGTGAGTGGATCCGCTCTGATGTTTCTTTCTATGTCTCTCTTTATCTCAAGTTCGCGGAGAAAGCCATCACCCGAAATGAGCAATACCTGTCTTAGAATGTGTCTGGATATCTGATGGGACCTAGCTCATAAGTGAACTCCAAATCCAAACTTCTTAGACTGTATCGTCAACTGAACTTAATCAGTATCCTGCGCCATCTTTCCAGTATCCACCTGGACCACCTGTCCAAAATACTGCCCCTCTTCAGAGGGAAAACTATAACTCTGACAGCCACTCTGCTATCCAGGTCACCTTGGAAGCCTGGAATGATATCTGTCTCCCGAAGGAGACTGCCGTTATCATATCCTTAGAACATCAACTTATATTCTAAAACTGATTCTGACTGTTTCTCCAGAATTGGATCAATATCAACTTATTGCATTTACTGCAAAAACAACATCTGGTGTGGTACTTGACATCTCATGATTGACTCAATTGCCTAAGCAAGTGATCTGCCAATCATGCACATCCCTCTGCCCTTTAGTCTGTAAGACACCTTTAGAGAGGGTGACTCCATCACCTGCAGGTACACTACCGTGCCAGGAGTCGTCCATTCTAAATACTCATAGAATGTTGTCTATGTACCCAGATTGGGAAACTACCCAAATCTAGATCTAAAACCATAGATCTAGTAACCAGAATGTCTGATATAATATCCAAGTCCTGTGTGGAGAAACCACTGTGTGACGACCAAAGTTTAACCGACCGTAGTATAGGAATTTCACTTCTTACTCTGTGTATGTCATCCAATACCAGGACATCACACCCTACTGCCTTCTTAACAGATCCATCCCCTATTCTGATGAAGTCAAACCTATGACTGTCACATCAGAAATAGATGATCTATCTCCGCTATATCTGCTTTAGTCTATAAATAGACATAAGCCACTTGTCCACCATGCTCCCACTGACTACGACAACCCTCTGGCAGAGTCATATACACGTACGCTTCTAAAGATAGTTCAGAATGACGCTATACTCATTCTCCTGCCGGGTCTCATAGTCTGGAACAACAGCAATGGAAAGTATGGGTAACTAAGAACCTCCCTGCCACCGTCCTTGAGCATACCTAAGTACCTCTCGGGTGCCTGAGGTTACCCACTTTATCTGCGGAGTGGCCAATGGATTGTCAAACCATATTGAATCTTTAGGTTCTTATCAAATCTTCAGTAATCGTTTGCGGTTCTGGAATCACTTCCAGTTCTACCATACTCCCACTACTGTTTTCTGAAAAAATCCATTTTTATTAAAACTGTGGCTAGTCAAGAACAATATCACTATTGATCTTTCAGATGGTAGAAAATCAACCCTCGTCATAGCCCGGGTCAACCCACAAACAGCCATTACAGAAACGCGCCTTGAGTTATCCAGAGTCTGGTTTTAAGCATAAGCTGGACAACTCCCCTTACCTTAACAATGTCAAGATATGAACTGTTCTATATCCAATATATAAACAGAGGCACTGATTTAATTGAACCAGATTCAAATCATGCAGCTGTCTCCAGTGCATGTCTACTAAATGGAAGGAGGCCGATCAGCGTTGCTCAATTTAGGAATGCTTTCAATTATGAGTAACCCGAAAGAGAAGCAAGTTCTTTTAATCATTACTATCAACTGAATACCATACACAAGTATCTACATCTTCGATCACCTTGAAGAATCCCGATACTTGCAATACCTGGTTCTCTACTTTAATCTTATACTTATAACTTCTCAAAACTTAGACCTTGCATTTCTACGAAACACCTGTCTAAGAACTAGAGAAGTCACAAGTAAACAGAATATAGTACGAGTACCTACCCCTCTGTCCTAATGGACACTGGACAACATACAATACTCTGTATAAGTCCCTTGAGTCAAATGACTCATTCACTGTGTGTCGTAGGTTGAAAACTGTACTTATGGTTAAGAAGAATTACACCGCTGTTTAATGCTCCTTACCTAACCATCCACTGATATAGGTAAATGTCATAGACATAATTTCAAAAAGGTATATCTCACTCTATAAAAATAGACGTACAGATATATCAATTTGAAATTGGTGCATAACAACGGATATTCAAAACCTAATATTTGCCGTCCGGCAAACAACCCAGGTGACTTCCTCAAATATCACCAATTACAACGAATCCCGATATAATGAGGATGATCACCTAATTCCCAATAACTTACTCCCACTCATCATCTGTAAAACCATACAGATGAGAGAATCAAACCTGGTAAATACATACCCTGGAGCAAGTGTCTAATTGGGAAATCAGTTTTCTTTTAACAGTACACAGTGAAACTGAAACATTGAAATGTTTCGACGGGATATCCCGGTATTCCTAGTAATGCCTCTTCCATTATCCAGATTCACAACTGTAACCGTATATTTCTTTGCCATCTCTCCAAATCCCTTTTTATGTCTTTAGTCATTACCTTCTGTACACCCCTTTAGGCCAAATGATTTTCTTCCTTCCCTACCGTTCGGCACCAGCCTATGGTTTGGAAGAAGACTATCCAATAAGCATAATGGGTGTACTGTCCTAATCCTAGGAGCACTCGCAATGCGAGAGAAGGTGAAGATAAAAGACAACCGAATAAACCTTATTCCTATTTCTCCTGAACCAGAATCCATCCCCGAACTAAAACAAGTTCCTTTCGAGTTCGTATATAACCATACGATGGAGTATCCAATAAACTGTGGATCTTCGTAGTGATACGGAGTGTCCTGGAGAAATACAAAGGTGATTTAGGATTGGCGAAGAAATATTTGGTTTGGTCGTGAATAACAGTCGCAATTTACTTTGCCCTCTTACCAATCCCTTTCTTTGTCTTTACATAATACCTTCTGTACACTATCGTTATGCTAATTGGTTTTCTTCATTCCCCACCGTTCGGCACCAGCCTAAGGTTTGGAAGAAGACTATCCAATTTGCGTAATAGGTGTACTATCTCCTAAACCAAGGAGTACTCGCAACCTGAGAGAAGGTAAAAGGAAAAGACAACTGAATAGTCCTATTCGTTTTCTCCAGAACCAGAAACCATCCTCGAATAAATTCCTTCGAGTTCGTATATAACCATACGATGGTTTTGTCCAATGGAAGTGGACGTTCGTAGTAATACGGGGTGTCCTGGAGAAAAGGGTAAAAGTAGGAGTGTCAATGAAGTTTGCAACTCTGACAATCCAAAAGCCAGTGTTAAGAAGGTTCGGTCAACTTGGTCACTGAGTCATAGTCTAGGGTCGGGTCAATGGTCGCTGCCAAAGAGAGAGAGAAAAGAAACACTCAGCGTGCTCTCAAACCTAGATCAGAATGGTTATCACTTTATCTAATCAGGAAACCTCCCACTGTAACGTCAAATTCTCCTCCAAATCTGAAAGAAGAATTAGTCGGGATCACCCGAGGAGTAAACCAACTCATCAGTGGGAATCGGGATCCAACTATCATCGTATGATAACGTGACGGAATCCGCTCATGTTATCACACTCCAGAAGGTATGCGCATATCTGGCAAGTTTCGGTTTCTTTAGAAACTCTCGATGTGATTTTTGCCCCATGCTCTTATGATCTTGACTTTGGCCAACATATCATAAGTCACATGTCAAGTTCTACCCATCATTGTCTAGGTTAATTTGAACCCACCCGTACATACCCTTGACTTTGGCCAAAATAGTAGTACGACTGTCCCAAACCAACGCATCTATCTATGCAGCATATGAATACCCAATAGCTACCAATCACTGTGCCTTGACTTTGGCCAACATACACAGCTTGAATACTTATTGACTATTCATATGAAACGACGGAGGGCTACGAATGGTTTCTGGCGAAAACCTTTAACGTAATGAACTTGATATCGTTGAAGGAACCGGATAGCTTTTAAAAATATAGTGACGAAAACCTTTGCTAAAGAGGTCACTCCCGGTGAAGGGATCTCGGCTCTTTCCCCGTAGAATGAGGTGCAGGATATTCCAACTGAATACCACGATGCAAAGCAAAAGCAATCGGCTATAGTGAAGTTATTGCCCTGACGCAAACTTCTGTCCAAGGGGTCACTCCCGGTGAAGGGATCTCGGCCCTTGCCTCGTCGACTGAGGAGCAGGATATTCCAACTGAATACCACGATGCAAAACAAAAGAGAACGCCCTTGCAATAACAGCTTTTTGAAAAAGTGTTCCAACAACATCAGAATAGGTTTGTTTATCTTGCATTCATCCGAATCAACGCAGTCCCATCAATTGATCACACCAATAAAGAACGAAAATAATGATGTACGTATATGCCTTCCGCATTCGCCACTGGGTCCCGTCATCACCCGTTAGGTTACTTAAATAACGACAGAGCGGGGACTGGACTAGCGCGGATGCAAAACATATACAACATCTACTAGTATATATATATATATCAATATATAATATTTCGCTCAAGGCGTGATAAAATGCAACATCACAGAAATGTAATAAGCATCACAGAACAATACAGATATCTGGGATCCCCGGGTTTCATAGAGCCGCTACTGAAACCCGACGTTTCCCTGGTCATGTGGATAGCCTGTGCAATGAAATCCTAGACCCCTACGGGCGCGGCAAGTTACTCGCCAAAACCTGAAGCGAGGCAGCCCCCTTCAACGACGTGAATGGACCACCCAGCACTTCACGGAATCCGGTAACTTGGGCACCCCTCCTGGGTCAACCTGTACCCCCTACGAGTGCGGCGAATAGCCCGCCAATTCTAGAGTGAAGCCCCCTCCGTCTCAACGCCATGAGATGCGGGCCCGTTGCCCTCTAGAACCCGGCTATCCGTGCACCCCTCCGCGGGATAATCCTAGTACAGAAAGTAAAATATATATACAACGGGTACATCGACCTCGACCCGGTCGTGCCCCAAAAGAATAATACAAACAGGCAGTGACGGCGGTCCACATGTCGGACGCTCGCCCCGCAATATCAAATGTACATAATAAACCAAAACTGTAATACCACTGCATCCAGGCTATCCCCCACGACCAATCCGCAACATCACAGCACAACACAGAACATCAACGTGAATGTCACGTTCGCAAATCCGTCAAAAAGGGCTATAGCAGTTAGACAGGATTTACCGATCAAATGACATTCACGGTCGCAGATATAATGTAAATACTGTGAACTAGCATGTTTAAAATATCCGATCGAACAAATTTACGGACGTGGGCCCCAAGCAGTACTGTAGCACTCACAGAAAATCTGGGCCCAAACAGAATATCCCAAAACCCCTATTTCCAACCCAGAGAGCTACTGTAAAAAATTAGTGCAGTGAAGCCACTGTTGCGCGGCGGAACTGCGGACAAAGTGGGGTTACGGCCGCGGTTCCGTGGATCTACAGTAACATCAGGGTACCAATTTTCTTTAGTGTTCTCATAATACCCTGCACACATTTCTGCAACTACCTGAAAAATTTTTAGAGCCCAAAAAAATTTCGACAGAAACTTATGCAATGAAAACGCAGTTTTGGGATAAATGTTCGATCGAAGTTTTAAACACATTAGACCAAGCTAGACTAGGTTAATGGCGTGGCTCTGATACCAATGTAAGTGCACGGCGGCGCCCCGGCCGTCGATCCGACGCCGGAAACGCGGAAACGAAAAACTTTGCAAACTAGCAAACCGGCACCACTGCGCACTTTTATCCCGGATCGGGCCATTAACCTAACTACTAGCAAACTAAAAGATTGGTAGAGAGATATACCGAGCGATCCGTGTCCTTCGGTCTTCGTCTCCACTCCGATCTCCTCGCGGAATCTCCGGTCGTCGCCTCCTCGTCGAAACGGGCACCACGTTGCCGGGTTCTTTTACGGGCTCCCACCTCTGGACCGAGGCAACTCGGGCGTGAAGTTGGAAAGCCGACGCGTCCAAGGGTACTGTAGGTGTAGTGTAGAATCTATGTCTCTTTGGGGTAGTGAAGTTGCCATGGTGATGTGGAGGTGAAGAAATCAACTATGGAAATGCGCTTAGGAATTTGGCGGCAAGAAAAAAGCGAGATGAACCATTTTCCCTCACATGAAAATGAACTCTCTCTCCTCTCCCCAAAGTGGCCAGCCCCTCCACTAAAAATGGTGATGATAAGAGAATGGAATAATGCAAGAAAGAATAAGCATGATAAACATCAATTAAAATGGTCACACCATTTCTCATCAAATCCTTTCACACACCATCACATTAAATGCAATGGAAGAGACTAAAAAAGAATCTCATCATGAAGCCACACATTTACAAAGGACCCCCTCAACAAATTCTAATTTGCGAACTTGCAAATTAGCCCCTCCAACGGAAAAGTCCGGCCGGGAAGGAACAAAAGAAAACTGGCCGGAATGGAATGCAAACTGACAACTTCAGAAAACTGATCCCGTAATAAATTACAGGAAAACCCCGCTACTGTATATACATACCCGCATTTGTATTCCTACTGAACACAAATGCAAAGAGACAAAATCTACACTGTTTAATACTAGGATCTGTCTTAAACCAAAGCCTGCTAGTAAAATCCGTCCGATCACGATCCGTGCAATACTGCACGTATCTGATTGAACCCTGCCATATCTCCATACGGCCTCTACAGCGTTTCGCCCGAAACTTGAGTAACTGTGTGTGGTGGACTCTAAAGACTCGTCAATACTATGGCTGTGGATTTAACCACTAGCACGTCAGAGGTATTAGCCATACGTGACGGGCTACCAGCTATTGACCAAAAGGGACGTCGATGAGCGAACTCATCCTGACACCCTACTGAGCCTGTCAGTGACAATATCCGTACAATCCGGTCCGTTCGTCTATGAGCATCGCATGGCGGGCCTAAGGGGTTGGTAAAAGTCAGACCCCCAAAAGCGGTACCAGTCGTGTCGGAGTGTAGCCCAGAACACCCTGAGATACTACTGGAATACCTACCAGTAAATCTCCTGCCTTGGCCAAAGACTTTTCATGTACTGGCTCTCCTAGACACAGCGCGACCTCGCCCCCAATACCGGGAGAGACGAACCCCTGCAGATCCGCTCACTGCCTCCATGTGGCTCGGGACTGTACCCAACTAAAACCTGTTTGCACGTCTCCTTTGACCGTAGTAGGGTAGTAATCAAAGCACAGTGGGAACTCACACGAAACAAATGACGATCTCAGGTCGATGAACTAACCTGTACACATGTCACCAGGGAACTGCTATCTGACGTCAGGTATAATACCAACTAGCAGGTTCCCGACGAGTCCTGTCCGGTGTACTCATAACCCAATGAGCACCTGTATACATCTTAGGTGAACCAACTGACACCAGTGGCTTGTGAGACCGGCCACCGCCCCTCGTCGGGGTCTCGACTGTATACACTAGTCTACTCTGGAGTATCGATGCCCTGTCTCGAAACTCCCACGACTAGGGACCTTTTAAGGATGTGCTTATAGACCCCAGCTCCCATGTATATGATCGCCCTCATACTTCTGGTAGTCAAGAAAGAATCCTAGGGGCTCTATCAACGTGTAATAGCGATTCGTAAGGTCACCTAAAGCAGTATACGATGATAAAGATAAACCAGATAGCATACTATCATCTTGAGTAAGACTGTCCTACTGGGACAGGTCCTCCCTCAATCATTGCAATCACGTGCCTGTGATCCAATAATTGACTCTGAGGGCACTATCTCCAACACCGGGGGCATCGTGCTCTTTCATAGAGAAAGCCTCATGGACCAAAAAGTCCGTAAACTAGAAACTCGCCTCAAATATGGCAACGATAGACCGAAATGTCGTTAAACTAACGATGTACCACTATGTCTTAAAACTGGCTGATGACTGAAACGTCGTTAAACTACTACCAACCCGCTGCATCTTCAGGCTGACGTGATAGTAAAAAAAACAAAACGGTATGTCCATAAGCAAAATGGGCACAGATGAAAACCCGAAAGGGTGCCGTGAGTAAAAACAGCAGGACTACCGGCGATGTTTGTGAAAACCCGAAAGGGCGCAGACTCGTAAAACAAAAAAAAACGGTACGTCCATAAGAAAAATGAGCACGGATGAAAACCCGAAAGGGCACCGTGAGTAAAAACAGCAGGACTACCGGCGATGTTTGTGAAAACCCGAAAGGGCGCAGACTCGTAAAAAAAAAGGTATGTTCATAAGCGAAATGGGCACGGATGAAAACCCGAAAGGGCTCCGTGAGTAAAAACTGCAAGGCTACCGGTGAGTTTTGTGAAAACCCGAAAGGGCGCAATCTCGTTAAAAGACACTTGCAAGGTCCTCTCGACCTTGTGAGGAGAAACCACTTGCGTGAGATCCTTACGACTCACAAAGGAGCAACACACTTAGGGGTCCCCACGACTCCTAAGGAGAAATTACACTTGCGAGATCCTCACGACTCGTAAGGAGAACCCTCTTATGGGACCCTCACGGCTCATAAGATTAAAAAGTCTTAAGCTACAGGGATCTGAACCTGTTCTTAAGCGGCCACCACAACCTCTAATGCTGCCCTACAAACGGTTCAATATTGACCCTTGTTTACAATCCACGGGCACGAATGAACATTTCCCTAACAGAGTCCCACCAGCGACTAGGGATATGCTCACACGGTGAACAAACACTTGTAGTTCCTCTCGACTTGCAAGTAGAAAACACTCTTTTAAGATCCTTACGACTTATAAGAGAACACACACTTAGGAATCCTCACGATTCCTAAGGAGAAAATGCACCTACGTGATCCTCACGACTCGTAGGGAGAAGTACCTTTATGAGACCCTTACGGCTCATGAAGTCAAAAGCCTTAGTTGACGGGATCCTAACCCTGTTTGCTAAGCCACCTTTGTTCGACATCGACAAAGGCAAATGATGATTCACTCCTGGCAATATCCCAGTTGTAGCGATACTGATGCCTAAATCGGTATCAAATTCCAAGCCCTTTTATGGCAAATGATGATTCGCTCCTGGCAATATTCCAGTCGCAGCGATGCTGATGCTAAGATGGGCATCAGATCCCAAATCCCATACTCGCGAGAAAAAATTAGCGAGCCAAAAAAAATGCATATGAAATAGTCGAAATGATGGGGCAACTTGCAACAAAATCAGCAAATAAAAATATATGCATACAAAAACAGCCGAAATGATTGGACAACTAGCAATAAAAACAGCGAGTAAAAAGAAAAATAGCCGAAATGATTGGGCACCGCGAAAAATAGCCGAAATGATTGGGCAATCGCGATTTTCGCGATATAAAAAGCTGAAATGATAGAGCATCGCGGAAAGAATAAAAAAATGATGAAAGAATGAAACTTTTTGCCCTACAGGTGAGATCACATCGATCCCTGTATACAATCCAGGGGCACAAACAAAGAGGGAACCATACCTTCCCAACAGGCTCCAACAGAAAGCGAAGCCAAATCTCGACGGTTCATAGACAACCTAGAGACAACCTCGATATTTGTCGCAATATTGCGAACACAATGTCAACAAACAAAGCAAAGGAAGATCCCTATCTTCACGGTCTCGACGTCAATATCGACAATTTAGAGATCACCAATGGCGTTTCTCCTCACTCCAACCAGATGCAGACGTGACGTCAACAATCGACCTCAGAGTCGCAACGAAATGGAACCACAGCAAAGTCCCTAGTTCCAAATCTCAATGGACACATCTGCAGCCTGGAGACCAACGACGGTGGGCCTCCTCATTCCAGCATGACATAGATGTTACACCATCAAACGGAGCCATGGAAAAATCCCAGTTCCATCTCAGCATTCGTCTCGATACAGCAGACGAGATGTCAACAATGGCGTTCCTTCGCATTCCAGCAGGATGCAGATGCAACGTCAACAAAAGACCTCATGGTCGAAACAAAGTGGAGCGACGGCAAAATCCCAGCTCCACCTCAGCATTCGTCTCGATACAGCAGACGAGATGTCAACAATGGCGTTCTTTCGCAGTCCAGCAGGATGCAGATGCAACGTCAATAAAAGACCTCACGGTCGAAACAAAGCGGAGCGAAGGAAAAATCGCAGATCCACCTCAGCATTCGTCTTGATACAGCAGACGAGATGTCAACAATGGCGTTCCTTCGCAGTCCAACAGGATGCAGAAGCAACGTCAACAAAAGACCTCGTGGTCAATATAATGCGGAGTGACGACAAAATCCCAGCTCCACCTCAGCATTCGTCTCGATACAGCAGACGCAGTCAAAGAAAACGAAGCAAAGGCCAAATTCCTAGCTTCAAGGTCTTGACGGTAACTCATATAAAACCTGAAAGACTATCGAAGATCATCCCATATTAACGCGGAGTGGTCACCACCTCGACGTTCGTTTCGATACAGCAGACGAGATATCACCCCAGCGTTCTTCCTCCAGCAGGGTTCAGACGCAACAATCAAACAATGGAGCAACAGCAAAATCCCTAGTTCCAAACCTCGACGGTTCACCAACAACCTAGAGACAACTGCGACACTCGTCTCGATACAGCAGATGCAATGCCGCCAAACGAAGCAAATGCCAAATTCCTAGCTTCAGGGTCTTGATGGTAACTCATATAAAACCTGAAAGACAATCGGAGATCATCCCACATGGAGTGGTCATCACCTCGACGTTCGTCTCGATACAGTAGATGAGATGTCACCACAGCGTTCTTCCTCCAACAGGATCCGGACACGCCAAAGCAAACGAAGCAAAGGCCAAATTCCTAGCTTTAGGGTCTTGATGGTAACTCATATAAAACCTGAAAGACTATCGGAGATCATCCCACACCAGCGCGGAGCGGTCACCATCTCGACGTTCGTCTCGATACAGCAGAAGAGATGTCACTACAGCGCCCTTCCTCCAACAGGGTTCAGACGCGCCAAAGCAAACGAAGCGAAGGCCAAATTCCTAGCTTCAGGGTCTTGAAGGCAACTCATATAAAACCTGAAAGACCATCGGAAATCAACCCACACCAGCGTGGAATGGTCACCACCTCGACGTTCGTCTCGACACAGCAGACGAGATGTCACCACAGCATTCTCCCTCCAACAGGACTCAGACGCGACAATCAAACAATGGAGCCATGGCAAAATCCCTAGTTCCAAACCTCGACGGTTCACATGCAACCTAGAGACAACCGCGACATTCGTCTCGATACAGCAGACGCAGTGCCAGCAAACGAAGCGAAGGCCAAATTCCTAGCTTCAGGGTCTTGATGGCAACTCATATAAAACCTGAAAGACTATCGGAGATCATCCCATACCAGCGCGGAGTGGTTATGACTCATCGGGGCTCTCCAAAATGAGCCTAACCTCAAGTAAAAAGCGGCATGGCAAAATTCCTAACTCTTGCTCTTCCGACAGTCAAACTGCCTAGGAAGATTGCTTGAAAACGTCTTGTCCAGCCCCCAAAGGGATCAGAGACACGACAGTCGCAAGGCTGCTCGAACAGCAAGATTGCCTATCGAGGAATACATCAGCCAACGCGATGGTACGACGGACAAAATCCTAGTACCACAGACCCTAACGGACCTTTTTCGTAAAGAGCAGAGGTTAACTGTAACGTTAGGACATCCTTGCGAGAACTTCTCGATTCGTCTCGACTCGTAAGGTAAAGCCTTAGGCAATGGGGATTAAAAAACCTGTTTCCTAAGCACTGGGGCCCTGCAAGTCAGTCCAAGATAGACTCTTGCATACTATTCACGGGTCACACTCTCCGAAGTCGAACATCGACAAAGAGGGAAACAACCACTTACAAGTCCTCCCGACTTGTAAGCGGGAAAAATTCTATTGTGCGATCCTTACGACTTTCAATAGAAAACACACTTAGGAGTCCTCACGACCCCTAAGGAGAAAATACACCCGCGGGATCCTCTCGACTCGTAGGGAGAAAAGTCTTTATGAGACCCTCACGGCTCATAAAGTTGAAAAGTCTTAAGTGGCATATCCTAACTCTGTTTCCTAAGCCATCACTGCCCTACAAAGAGGTTAAGATGGACCATCTATGAGCCACCCTTGCCAAAGCTACATGCCACTGAAATGGAGAACTTACTCATGAGCGTATAAACTACTTCACGCCAGAGTAAGAAAAGAAATAGAAGGGTGCGGCTCATGGAGTTGAGAGTTTGGAACTATATCTCTTAAGAGTCGAGATTTGAGTCAATGATAAATGACGATGCTTGTGTCCGCTCGTTATCTTCTCAGATCAAGATTCTGAAAGTTATATACCAACCCGAAACTGGTCATACGCTATACATAACTCTGCACTACTTCACCCACGTATATACTTACGTGGGCAAAGTAGTGGGGGGCATTTGTTCCCGCCAAAAAAATTTCTGCGCAAAGAGCCTAAAGTGTCAAATGGCAGCGATATGCTTAAGAAAATGCGAACCAGTATTTTCCGGGCTGTATTTTAATAAACTCCCGAATAAGAAACAGCTAAATTCTGATGGAATCGAAAGCGTCTTGAAAAATCCTTCGATTTGATATATTATGGGATTCATAATTCAGCCGGGATCAAAAGTTACGAGCAAATATGCTATGCACTGTTCCATGATTAAAAATCAGGAATTACCTCAATGAGGTATCACGTGTTCATACGTGATCAATGGTCACGTGTTGACACGTGATAGTTAAAACAGAAATAAAAACAAACTTGAAGAAGGACCCAATTGGGGTTCACGTGCTCACACGTGACCAATGGTCACGTGTTGACACGTGATAGTTAAAACAGAAATAAAAACAAATGACTGAAGGAAATATCTCAATGAGGTATCACATGCTCACACATGACCAATGGTCACGTGTTGACACGTGATGGTTAAAACTGAAGCGTAAATAAACGCTGAGAAAAGGACTCAATTGGGGGGCACGTGCTCACATGTGACCAAGGCACGTGACTGGCTTCGAAAGCCTTACAGTTTAATAGAATTAAATTCTAAATGCTTCTAAATCTTTCCAAATGGAAAAGGATTATGGGGACCGTTGGATTAAAGATCTAAGGGTGATTAAATATCACCAATTTATGGAAAAATCTTAGACAAGGAAAGATTTCCCCTAAATCTCACTGAAATTAACAAACAGAATATCTTTGGATTTAAAATCCAACGGTGAATAAAATTCATTGTGTGATCTAAAGGATCATATTAATTACGAAATCAATTAAGATCTTTTAATGAAAGATTCACAAAACAAATTAATTCTTTTTTTCTCCTATAAATAGGAGCCAAGAAGAGAAGAGAAGGAATCTACCTTTTTGGAGAGAAGAACAGAGAGATGAGAATTTAATTCTTAAGAGAGAAGAAAAGAGAGGAGAATTTAATTCTCAATAAAGAAAACCTTAGGTGAGAAAAGAAAGGGAATCAAAACTTTAAACAGAGAATTTAATTCTCAAAATCTAAGAGTTTAAATCTTCTACAAGAACTTAGTTCTTCATCTAGTTGAAGATCTACAGAAGCACATCTCCCCATAGGTTGAGAATTTAATTCTCATCGGGTTGAGATCCTGCCATACAGATCTGAAACTTAGACGGGGAATTGGGTTTAGAGAATTTAATTCTCCCAAAACAAAAAAAAGGGTTTAACCCTATATGAGAATATAATTCTCCTAAAGTTACAGGAATTTAATTCCTCCAAGATAAAAACTAGTGTTCAACCCTATATGAGAATTTAATTCTCCTGAAAATATAGGAATTTAATTCCTTCAAGATGGACAGAACTAGGGTTTAACCCTATATAAGAATTTAATTCTTTTACATATATAGGAATTTAATTCCTCCAAAACAAAATTAGGGTTTAACCCTACAGAGAATTTAATTCTTAAAGATAAAGAGATCTTCATGCATGCAAAAGAATTACGGTCACGTGTCCCCACGTGACCCCTGAAGAGATCCCCAGAAATGAGAAGGAGGAAAGCTTTGAGGCAATGCCTCACGTGCTCCCACGTGACCTACAAAACACAGAAAGAAAAAGCAAAGGAAATATGAGCTTTGGGCGCTCTCACGTGTCCCCACGTGACCCCTTAGAAAGTACTTTAATGAGCAGTGCATAGATCTCCATCGCATGTCAATACGTGATGCTCAAAAGATGAAAAAGTGTTTAACACTTAATTGCAGAACGAAGAAAAGGGATCTGGTCCCACTTTTGGGCGCTTTCACGTGTCCACACGTGACCCCTCTTTCTTTAGTGTTTAACACTAATTTTGGGATTATATTTCCAGTGTTTAACACTAATTGTTTCTAGTGTTTAACACTAAATTGAAGATTATATTTTCAGTGTTTAACACTGATTGTCTTTTAGTGTTTAACACTAATTTGAGAGTTCTACCTCCAGTGTTTAACACTGTTGTTCTTTAGTGTTTAATACTACTTTTAGCCAAATTGGCTAGTTCTCCAGAGGCAAAATTCCCTCCTCCAACCGAATCTCAAAATTGAGGAAATCAAAGACAAAATGTTGTTAGAGCCTCCAAACCTCTGTTTAGCACTGCTGAATGATGAGGGGCTGAACCCAGACAAATGTCTAATGGCCCAAAGGGCCAATATTTCAAACATAATTGGACTTAGCCCAAACTGGCCATAAGTTCTCAAATCATCTTGAACTGAGCACATCTGCTCTTTCAACCAACTCATTGGTTCAAGGGTACATCTCTGAACTCCTCTGATATTTGTTGTTGTAATCCTTCAACGTCTTCAGAGAGGTGATGGGTCCCGACAACCATACATTTTATGGACTACTATGTCCTTAAACTGGTATTGGACCACTATGTTCTTAAACTGGTATTGGACCACCATGTCTTTAAACTGGTAATCGACCGCAATGTCTCTAAACTAAACAATTGAGTCCAAATGCTCATTTGTTGGATCTAAATGATACCGTTAAGTTGATCTTAGTCAAAAATTAGACTAACGTATCCTTAACAAACGTTTAAGTTGATCTTAGTCTCAAATAAGACTAACGTATCCTTAAACCCAACCCAAACCCAAATCTAAGAAAATACGGATTTGGACAAATCCACGTCCTACGGGCGACAATATAAATTAGTCTCTGTATACAATCCACGGGCAACCACAAACAAAACAAACACCCACGACACGAAGTGACCATCCGGAGAAGGATAAAGTTGTTATCGCGATGCGGTGGCGTAATTAACTGCAGGGGCTTGCGCCTGCAGGGAAGAGCGTCCCCACAATCAAAACCCCTCAAACGAGGGGGAATCTGACGAAATCTGCTACATCGGCCGCATCCGTTTAAACCTTCGATACATGATGCCATAAATCAACTTGGCATCTTCGAAGAGGTGGACGGATAGCACCAAATAGCATCTGCCCCCCAGATTCAGGCAAGACAGTCCGTCTTACGCGTCTTCTGGCGGTAAACACTTACGTAGTGGATACCTCCCACTTACCTGGCACTTACCGGGCCATAAGAGTAGTAAAGAGGTGGTAGAGGATTGATCCTACGTCTTGTCCTTTGGAAGTCTAGTAGCGGTCTAGAGACTTGACCTAGGTAACCTTAGTTCTAGGGTTGTTTGTGCATTTTTATGTGATTTGTCTTAAGTCCCAATTTTTCAAAACAGACCAATTTTAAATCACATACACGCTGCCACTTGCGCTAAACCCGCTTAGTGCATGCTTGGATGGACACGGGATTCTAGTGCCCGTCTTGTCCGCGTTCCTGCTATCGACTCCGAAGTCGGTGCTTCTTCATCTTCTTTTCCCCCACCACACACCACGTCGACCGAGATGGATGGTACTCCATCATATTATAACACCACGCTGTCACAGCCCGTAGGTGCGCAGAATCCACCGTGCATCTTTCTCCAGGAGAGATGCTATCCTATCCGTGGTCCACTTCCTACTTGTCTATCTATTCCACCGGCTAACGGGGATAATTTTGAAATTAAACCCCATTACATCAATCTGTTGCCCAAATTTCACGGGCTTGAGTCTGAAGACGCGTACGTTTTCATCACTAAATTCGAAAACTTATGCGCAATGATGGGTACTTCATAACTGATTGTGGATGCTATGCGCTTGCGTCTTCTCCCATTCACTCTGTACGACTTGGCAGAAAAATGGCTTTATAATACTGCCGCACACTCTATCATTAACTGGGATGAATTCGTAATTGCATTTCTTAAGAAGTTTTACCCAAACCATAAGACCACCCATATTAGGAGCGAGATCAACCAGTTCACCCAGCTTCCCAATGAACCATTTTGGAAGTGCTTTGAACGTTTCAAAGATCTGCTTGTCCAATGTCCTCATCATGGAATACAAAGATGGGATTTGTGCCGAATTATATATGAGGGTATTAATCCAGTGACAAAGCAGATGCTTGAAACAATGTGTCAATGCAATTTCATGTCCAAAGACGATGGCGAAGCTTGGAAATATCTGGAAGATCTCGCTGAAAACACTTTGCAGTGGGAAAGCGTAAGACCACATTCATCTAGGGGAGGTATTCATCAGCTCGATGTTTCCATCACAGTAAAAGCCGAAATGGCAGCGATGTAGAAGAAACTCGACGCTATTGAGAACAAATTCTCATCAGTCTCTCTAAATTAGGTAACGCTTCCCAAGACCGTGTGTGGTTGCTGTTCAGATCCTTCACACTTGACGAAAGAATGTCCTATGAATGCATCGTTTCAAGGTCACGAGCAATCTAATGCTGCTTTTCAGTAGCGACCTAGAAACGATCCTTATTCTTCCACGTACAATCAAGGATGGAGGAATCATCCTAATTTTGATTGGAACCAAAACCAACCCCAAAATCAAAACCAGTTCCAAAGCAATTATCAAAGACCTCCTCCACAGCAACCACAACCATAAAGTCAGCACCACTTTCAGTCGCAAAATTTTCAAAATCCGGCCAACACTTCCGCACCACAACTGGCCGGTATTGATAACTCTTCACTCGCACAAACTTTGGATTTGTTTATGAAACATTCTATTCAAATGTCGGCCGATATGAAGTCTTCTATTGATACCATAAAGAAAGACTCCGCCTCCCACGGTGAGAGTATTAAATCAATAGAAAACCAAATTGCACAATTGAACGCCATAACGAGTGCGAGAGAGAAAGGGAAACTCCCATCTCAACCCCTACCGAATCCTGGCCACTCACAAAATCATAATGTGAATGCCGTTACTACGTTGAGATCGGGAAAAGTGCTGAATAACCGAGTGGGTGAGCAATTTGATGATGTTAGTGACACCAATGATACCGCAGCTTCTACTTCTTCTCCTAATTCGTCTAGTCTCCCACCTACGTCCGAGCCTATTCTACGCTTCCCACAAGGCTCGAACCCTCAGCCCAGTTCCATAAATATATCTAAAACGATCCCCACTCCAATTCTGAGATCCATTCCATCTCCACAATCCTCTCCAATGTTGGACTCAATCCTTATTGATAAAGCACCTTATTTAAACAGGTTAAGGGGCAACAGACCAAGTCCATAAATGGAGAAGATTATGGAAATTTTAAAGCAAGTTAAAATAAACATTCATCTCCTAGATGCTATTCAACAAGTTCCGTCTTATGCGAAAATCCTAAAGGACTTGTGCACTAGGAAGAGAAAAGTTCAAGTACCTAAAAAAGTTTTCCTTGCGAGTAATGTGAGCACTGCTTTTACACAACAATTACCCAAGAAACGAAAGGACCCCGGAAGTCCTACAATTTCTATTTCCATTGGGGGTAAAAATATCAATCGTGCTCTGCTCGATTTAGGTGCTAGTGTTAACTTGCTTCTGTATTCTGTTTATGAGCAATTAGGGGTCGGAGAGTTAAAACCTGCGCATTGCACTCTTCAGATGGCCGATCGATCTATCACCCAACCTAGGGGTGAGCTAGAGGATGTATTAATCAAAGTCGGGGAATTTATATTCCCTGTGGACTTTATCGTTATAGATACACAACCTGTAGTGAACCCACGAAACCAAATTCTGGTGATTTTAGGTCGACCTTTTCTTGCGACTTCCAACGCAGTAATCAATTGTAGAAACAGCTCTATGACCCTATCCTTTGGAAAGAAGTCAATTGAGCTTAACATTTACAAGTTGGGAAGTGAACCTTCCGAACCCTATGCTCATGTGTGTTCTGTCGAATTAATGGATGTCGACAGCAGCGAATTTGGTCAAGCTCATAATACTGACTCTTTTCATATGTTGTTGCTTGACCCAACCATGTATTATACATACACGGACTCTTCCACCGAGTTGTCCCGGTCAACATCTAACGCTGATGAGGAACTTTTTATAGAGTCTGACGATCACCCCATTTTTTCTGATGACATTATTCTTCGGGGTATCGATGAAAGCTTTGAGGAAATTTTCGCTGATGAACTCGCATTTTTAAAAGACACGGGTGTTGAGATGAATCAACTCTAAGATAAAGAAATTGAACCTCCACCCCTTCTTCTGGACAATCACGATAATGCGAGTAATCCATCATCACTATCACTGTGTCGTCTCTCCAAATTGAGACGCAATCCTTTTCCATTACACCTCTTATCACCTCCCCACTTCTTCACGTCGAAAGGCGACATGTTCTTCCACCAATCTTGGTGCTTCATCGATAAAATTTTTGAATGGTTGGTGTTGGCTTTCGGTCTTTGCAAAGCTTGGCATTGACCAATAAGCTTGACACCCTCATGTGATTTTAAAAGATTAACATTGTTTAACTCAAGTTTGGGGGGGTTTATTTTGGCTCTTGAAAGAAAATGATTTTTACAAAATTGTGAGCCAAAAATAAGTTTGGGGGAGGATTTTCACTTTAATATATTTTTCCCCCGTTAATAAATGTCCTTCCAAGCTTATAGGTTTTTTGAGGTTTAGCAGATAGCAACAGCGAGGACACTGTTGAAAACAAGTTTGGGTGAGGTTTGTGCTTATTCACGCATCAATTTGCATCATACTTTGCATAAGCACAACATTTCCAAAATTTTTTTTAAAATGTTTTCTTTTATAATAAAAGATTAGATAGTGAAAAATTACATCCAAAAGATTGGAAAAATTTAAGAAAACCTAGAAAATTAGAAGTTTTCTTAAATGAAACTAGTGATAACTAGTTATGAGCCGTTGTCCTAAGGGTTAGTAAGATGAAAGAAGTCACTAATCTGAGGATAAAAATAATTCTGAAAAATAGTTCATATTCTGGAGGCCAAACATTTGATTGTTGATACCCTACTATATGCACTTACACACGTCTTGAAACTCGATATAGTAGAGGATACCTTGAAATGCTCTTGTCTAAAAGCCAAAGTATGAAAGAAGTAAAAAAATGAATAAAAGATAAAATGGTGAAGAATAATGAACACTGGTTTTGTTATCACCAAGGCAATAATAAAAAAAATATAGCGAAGGTGCTTCATCACCTAGTGCCTTAGACCAACTGGTCTGGGAGTCACTGCTAAGCCTTAGGTGATGCAAGACGAGGAAAATACTAATCAGTAAGCACATGAGTAATCGGTCGGTTAGTACCTCAAGAAGTATTAACGGTCGCATGAAAAATGTGCGAGCAAATCCAACCAAATATTCATCAAAATTAAAAAGTACTGAGATAGATGGATAAGAGTATGATAGCTTGAATTGAATTCTCCGAGTGTAGGGATGTTCTATTCATACACGTAGGGGTATATGATCGATATTTGGATGAAAGGTAGGAATGAAGAATAAAGACGATGTTTTATTGTGGGATGAAGTGATTTCTAACATCTTTTCATGACTATTAAGATAGGGCTCATGACAACTGAAAAGCTAGTGTAGTTGGAAACTCTAAATTTTCAAAGTATTTCTTTTATGGTTCTTATCTTTATGTGTAACTTTCACCATCTCTCTTTTATTATAGGATTTTGTGTGTGTAATCCGCTGAGAACCCTCAGGAGACAACACTCCTCCTACTAGGGACACCTAGAGGTTTAACGGCTTGTTGCACGTGCTCAGTGCAATCGTGTTGCCTACGAAAGTGTGCTTAGTTTTCTCCTTTCTTTTTCTCCTTCTCTTGAATATACTAGTTTGCTCGGGACGATCAAAGATAAGTTTGGGGGTATTTGTTCAGTTGATAAAACTGCACATTTAAAATGAAATTTTTCCTACTATTTCTATATTAGAAAAGGTGTTTATTATAATATATGATACATATGAGGGTTTATCTGTAAAAATACTATTTTCATGTGTTTATATATTATAATTAAAATTTGGTAGAAAAATACATGCAAAAATACCATTGACCAAATCTTAATGTTGAAATTAATATCTCAATAAGACAAACTCTACTAATATTATTTGTGGAGTTGTTGTGTAGAATTTTCAGGGCTAAAATCAAGTGAATCAAAGTTGTTAGAGAAAACCTGCCTAATTAAGAAAGCAAACTAAGAAATCAAGTCTGGCAGTAACTACGAGAAGATTTTTAGTTTCCTGAGATTCAAAAGATCGCCACGTGTCATGAAGATGGAAACCCAGAAGACCAAATCAAAAGATCCCTCTACAAGGCCGCGGATCCGCGGCCAAACCCACCTATTGGCCGCGGATCCGCCGCGTTCCAGAAGAGTTGTGAGCTGTAATTTTGTTGTTAGGATCATAACTACTTACTTCCAAATTAGGAAGCTAGGGTTCTAGCTCTGGGACTATAAATAAGGACCGAGAGACTCTTGGAAAAATTATCAAGCTGAAGAGATCACGAAGTCTAAGACGGCTCATGCATTCAGGCTGATCATCAACGGTTCATCTACCTCCTTAGAAGAGATCGAGAAGCAAACTAGGATTTTGTAATCATTTTCTAAGGGAACAAAGTGTAAATGATTTTTGTTGATTAATAAAGTTAGTTCTTTTTCTTATTCTTTGTCTTTGTAGTTTTAATATGATTTCTCTCTCCATCTCTTCTTCTCCCAACATGCGCGAGTAATTCTTCGCTTGTTAGGATTCATGGGATTAGGGTAGGTTAATGGATGATGAAGATCCTTAAACTCTTTTTAAGTCCTATAAAGTTTATAAACTCTATCAAAAGAATAGTTAACATCCTAATCGGGCGCGCTACCAATTCATTGCTAGTCTCGACCGTGATTAGAGATTAGATTAACTATTGTTTTGGTAAAGGCTAGATATGAACAGAGTTCCATGTCGAGATAGGGGTTAAGAGTGGGAACCCTTTTCCTTCCAGAAACCCTAATCTACATGCATCACTGTCGTTCTAGTTTTAAATCTATTAAAGAATAAAAAGAGTAATCTTTAATTAATCATCCATAACTACTAAATCCCAATGAACCCTACAAGCCCCCTTTTAATATTAAACTTACATCCGTGGTTAATCTAGATCTGTATTTTGCATCCGTGTTTAACGTAGATCTAGATCCTACAACCATTCTTCACCATTCTTTATTCTTCCTCCTTTCTTTCTCAACACGCCTAAAGTAAGAATAAAATATTCAACGTTTCCCAGAGGACGACCCGTATGCATCTCGGTTTAACTACACGCGACACCGTTATTGATTGCGGTTACTACTAAACACTTCTTTAAATCTAGATCAATCACGACCCGTGCTTGCCGGCTCGCTACAACGCGCTGTGCACTTTTGGTTATAAATTTTAAAACTTGAACGATCTCGCGTGCGCAATATTTCTTTAAAACAATCTCCGTTTCAAAATATACGCGTTTGCGCGCGCGGGTGAATTCCCAACATATGACATGAAGTGACTTTCTGGAGCAGGAGAAAGTGGTTTTCGCTACGTGGTAACGTAATTAACTGCAGGGGCTTGTGCCTACAGGGAAGAGCGTCCCCACAATCAAAAACCCCTCACAACGAGGGTGAATCTGACGAAATCTGCTAAAACGGCCGCATCTATGAAAACCTTCGATACACGGTGCCATAAATCAGCTTGGTATCTTCAGAGAGGTAGACGGATAAAACCAAATAGCATCTGCCCCCAAATTCAGGCAAAACGACCTACGCTGTTTCGTCTCTTTTTTTGGCGGTAAACAGCTGCAACTGAGAATTGAATTCTCTTTCAAAGAAGATCTATATGTTCTTTCAAATCCAAGGTAAAGAAAAAGTAGAGATAAAATATATCTCTTTTGCCTAGAATAAAGAAAATAACGGTTCAAACTTTCATAAAAACAACTTAGTTCTTCCTCTGATCTGAGATTTGTAAGGCAAATCTCCCCACAAATTGAGAATTTAATTCTCATCAGAGAGATTCTGTTCTTCAAACTCAAAATTTAGGGGAAAGAACTAGATTAAAAGAAAAAGAGAAAAGAGAACTTATGGTTATAAAAATTTAATTCCTCTGCAAGCAAGGTTTAACCCTATATAAAAGAAGTTAGTATAAAAATAAACTTAGTTCTCCAATAAAAAAAGTAAAGATCCCAGATCTTCAAAACAAATATCTTGGTGATCATTAATGGCCAAAATACCGTTAGTATGGATTCAATCTCTAAAAAGAAAAGGACTCAGCGCCTCACGAGAAACACACGTGAGCGCCCAAAAGATCCCTTTAAATGGAACTCGGCATCTCACGTGCTTCCTATGTGTGCGCCCGAAACAAAGAACCCAACGCCTCACGTACTTCCCACGTAGGCGCTCAAAACAAAAGGCCAGCGCCTCACGTGAAATACGCGTGAGTGTTGAGTAAAAGTGCTTAGCATTTCATATTCAGTCAAAGAATTTCATAGTTCTTAGCACTGATTTCTTTGAGATTGTTGTGAACCCAAATTCTTAGCACTCAGCGTTCATATCTCAGCGCTTCATGTGCTTCTCATGTGAACGCCATATAAAAGTGTTTAACATTATATATTCAGTCAAAATGACTAAGTTCTTAGCATTAATTGGGCAGCGCCCATAACTGAGCACTTCACATGATATACTTGTGAGCGCCAGAGCCACAAATATGTGCTTAGCACTTCTGCATAAAAGAAAAAGACTTGGCAAACAGAACCTAAATAAGTGTTTAGCACTTTTGAATAAAAGAAAGAAAAAGACTGGGCAGACCAAGTCCAAATTGGCTAAAAGTCTCTTTGAAGTTTCTTGCAGCTGAGCCCAAATTCTTTGTTGTTAGATCTCAACTAAAATTTGATAATCCTTAAATATTTCTAAGTTGATCTTAGTCTCAAATAAGACTAACGTATCCTTAGTTAAAATAATTGAGCCCAAATCCTCATGTATTTAAGTAGATCGTAATCTCAAGCTAGATTAACAGTTCTTAAATGAAACAAAAATATTTTTGAAGTAAAGAAAAACATAACCTTAGTTCAAAACCTAAATCCAAAATCTAAAATATACAGATTTGGATTGATCCACGCCCTACAGGCAACGACACAAAGTTGTCTCCATATACAATCCACGGGCAACCCTAATAAATAAAACAACGCACAACACGAAGTGAATTACTGATGAAGGAGAAAGTGGTTATCGTAACGCGATAACGTAATTAACTGCAGGGACTTGCGCCTGCATGGAAGAGCTTCCCCACATTTAAAACTTCCTCAAAAAATCAGGGGGAATCTGATAAAGTCTGCAACAACGGTCGTATCTATCCAAACCTTCGATATATGGTGCCATAAATCAACTTGGTATCTTTGGAGAGGCGGGTGGATATGTCCAAATAGCGTCTACCCCCAAATTCGGGCTAGACATCCCAACGTCTCAGTCCGGGCTTTTGGCGGTAAACAGATTCTGGCAAGCCCTGTGGGACATCTTCCTCTTTCCACTCTATAGTTCGTGTGTCGTGTTTCACGAACAAAATCGCAGTTCGCTATGGTTTTCTTTGGATTCGAGGTACTAAAACTTAGTGTCTTACTCCTGTGCAGAAAATCAATGGCTTTCAACTACACCTCATGCAACAGCAACCCGCTCCACCCCAACAGGAGGAGTAACCCCTGGGCCCAACGCGGCCTCTATTTTCTCAATGCTGGCGGGGTAGGTCACATAAGCCACTACCGGACTCTTCTTCGGGACCATGCTCCCGCCTATGAACTTCGGTTCCTCAACGCCGCAAGAAGAAGCTTTTAAAAGGTCGGTCTTCAATCGACTGACAACCACGATGGCCCCTATTAGCGAGCCGTCAAACTCCGGCGTCTCACTCTTTAACAGGCTGAGCAAAAACTCGAACGTGCCCTTAATGAAGCTCGTAATACCTGAAGGGGCTATCCCAAAAAGGCTAGCCCTACCTACGCCTACTACAGATGAAGCCGGCAAAGATGTTTCCCCCATTAGACGTTCAGTCTTCAAAAGATTGGCCCGCTCTCTTCAAACTCTAGCAAGGACTTTGGTCTTCAACAGGCTGATGCCGATTGAAACCCCTGAGCAAAGCCGAGTGCATAAAGAAACCGCTTCCAAAACTGAGGCAGTCCCTTCAATAAGGAACGCTCGACTTCGCCATTGGCGCCGAATAAGAAAATCTGGGGAAACTCTCTTTCTGGGCTCACTCCACCGGCTCCAATGGTGGAGGTCAACGCTGCTATCCTAACCGGGAACAGTTTTGAACCGCTTAAGAGGGTACGCAAAAACTCCCCAAAGGCGGTACTAAAGAAATTACCCCCACCTGCAGAAGTTACAGTGCAGGCAATGCCGGAGCAACCTTGTCAGCGGCTCTCCTCGTAAATTCATAGGTTCTGGCAAAAAGTCCAAGACTCTATGATTGAAAAAAACTACTCTCGTCGACCGAAGAAATCGAAGGTCCGACAAGAAAAAGATCGCTCCTCCGCCATACAACGGGGGACTTCTCCTGAACAGGTGCCTGTCACAATGGCTCATTCAACTCCAATCTTTCATAAAAAACAAGGCTGGAGAAAACACCACCGCCCGCGGCAAATTCCAAAGGCGATGGATCTAAACGTCTCATTTCTGGAGGCATAATAGTACATACAGTGTACATAGGTTCAGGAAAAGAGGAAAGATGTGCCTTAGTGAGTTATCGACTGCAAACTCAATCGCTGACTAAGGCTCAGGAGCAACAGAAAAGGCTCCAGGAAATGCTGACCAAAATGGCCGCACTTACCGGACAGAAAGAAAGTCCGGATAAAGAGCCCGAACAGCGCCAAGAGCAAGAGAGTGATACAGAGTTTCTGTGAAGGGTGATCAAGAGAAAGGACAAAGAAGTCGTTGAGCAAGCTGGTAATATAAAGCAGATGGCTCTCTTGTTCTAAGATATGGTGGGAATGATAATCCAACCAGAACCCCCAGCCGAAGATCTGCCAATAATCATCGAGGATGACAGAGAGGAAACATCAAACCCTCCTCCGGCCTTATCAGTGGCAATAGAAGAAACTAACTTTATCACACCTCGCTTCCCAGTGTATGGGTAAGAAGACACGATGATGCCCGCTACTTATTTACTCAGAAGTAAACACACTAAGCGTAACTAAGCAATATAACTTTAATATGCACAAGAAAACATGATGTGTAAATGAACGACAACTTTTATTTATTAAACATTTCTTTAAAAGTACAACTGAAAATGTAAATACAAGGATGGAAAGCAATGCCTAAACAATGGCATGAACTGAAAGGAAAGTATGTACAAGTGACTACAGCTCGGGGTCCTCGGTGAACTGCTCCAAGTCTTCTGATCTTGGCTCGGTCTCAAGTGAGTCGGATCCTCCTGACAACATTCCAAAGAAAGAAGAGAAATAGGAATGTCTTCAGTGAACAATCACTCGGTAAGTCCCAAAGAAAGAAAGAAGTAGAATAGACAAGTGGGAGAATATAATTGTATAATGTTTTGATTGTTATGTTAACACAGTTGTTTGTAGCTAGATAAAGAATATGCCAGTGTATACGAGAGGAGTCCAACTTACACCGTGGACTATGGTAGCCCGTAGTAAATGGCTCCGTCGATAAAATTACGGAACAACGGCATGGATGTATAGTTACGTATTTTAATGGTCATCTCATGCCACTTTTAACACATTCCGTACCAGTCTACCCCTTTAAAACCCCGTAATGTTTAGTGTATTGTTTGTATTGTTGTAATGAATGGTTGTATTCGACTTGCCAAAACCATGATATAATGTAAACGGAATGGATATAAATGGATAGTCATGTAATCATAGTATATCCATGGTTCGGTTCAGTCGAGTCATGTTGATATAGATTGAATTCTGGTATAAATGGATTCATGTTGAAATGGAGTTTTACTTGAATCATATTCAAGGATAGATTGGTTTC
Source organism: Agapanthus africanus (assembly GCA_030015575.1). Classification (NCBI taxonomy): domain Eukaryota; kingdom Viridiplantae; phylum Streptophyta; class Magnoliopsida; order Asparagales; family Amaryllidaceae; genus Agapanthus; species Agapanthus africanus. Next base: position 993,305,391 of record CM057337.1, read on the forward strand.
ATATTAGACTGAGACTTTGTCAAAGTCAAACACTTTAAAACAAATTGAAGTCCTCAGTTAGTTTTGATGTTATCGGTAACTGCTGCACATGGACGGCAGAATTTGTGTATTTTTCCAAGACAATTACCGTGTTGATAACACCATTTTTTAGGTTGTCTATCTTAGATAGGCAAGCACCCATATTCTCTGGCTCCCTGAGGTTTAAGAGAACTGGTCCCGCTTTAACCTATATTTACTAGGGTCCTTATTGTAAATTAATATAACTTGAGAGGGTTTTATGAAAAATAGTTTTAATATATTTTCAAAATACATCTCAAGTATTTAATTATCGTCTTTAGGGTTTTCATAATTGTAATTTTTGTAAAGTGAAATATTCTAGTGGATATAACCTAGATTTCATTGTATATGGTATTTTAGTATAATATTGGAATTGTATTGATTTGTAATGGTAGTTTCATGAAATTTGTGATTCCTTTGATTTAGAAAAACATGGAATATATATATATATGATATTTAAATTAGGTATTTTGATAATATTCATATATATATATATATATATTTAATAAAAATAAATTTTATTTATTAAGTAGAAATCTCATTTTTCTTAAAAACTGCATTAAAAATTCCATCGAGATCGAATGCTCCGTGAGGAGGTATGCATCTCTCTATACTTGGCCCAAGGATGTGCGATAACCCGCACCATCCCGATCGGGGTTCCTCAAAATGGATTGTAGATGCGCATTTGCAAGAAATTAAATAATACACTTTTAAAGAAAACGGTTTTTGAATGTTTAGGGAATTTAAATGTAAACTTGTATTTTCCCAAAAACTAATGTTCCAAAGTCATCGTGCTAAGTCAAGAATGTGTGTTGTGATGAGGTAGGTCGTTATCTCGTGAGTTTTCTAAAGGTAATATGATTAAAATGAATAAGCAATGTCGTATGTAAACATGATGGTATTTTACCGTAAAAATGAAATAGAAGTTTCAATACATATTATTTTGAATTGAAATTTGTTGTGAATATTGTTTTATGTTTGTTAAACAATATAAGAAGAGATGGTAATTTTTTGTTAAAGAAAAATTTGAGTTTTTAAAGAAAAGAGAATCGGAAGTCGGAATAACTCCGCTTCCGAAGAGTTTTGAAAAGTGGAAGTTTTACACTAGAGATTGAGAAGGGGAGAGGGGACTAACATGTTGCAATTAGAGAGAAGAGGTAGAGGGAGATTTTGGGATCATCGGGGAGTCATTTCGTCGCCGGATTCTTCCCGAAACGTCGCCGGAACTTCGACCTTTGCTAACTCCACTTGTACAAATTTTGAACTTAGAATTTTTTAGAGATTTTTGGCATGGAATTTCTGAATGAGGAGGGACAAAATGTAGGGTTGTATTTATAAGGAAAATTAGAGTTTAGGGTGATTAATTGGGAATTAAAAATGCATTAAAATTTGGTTTAATGGTGATTTTTAATTCTCTGGATAATTGCAGAGTAAACAAACATAATAGGAGTTAACGGGGGAAGGCCAAGAGACTAGGGCAAAGAAAAAATAGCGCATTAGGCAAGGGGGGCTCGGCGGCGCCGGCCCCTGGGTTGATCTCGCTGGTCCAATCCGGTGGGTTGGGGTGTGGATCTTTACCACGTGTCCAAGTCTGTTGGTGTATCATTTCTCACATATTTGTTTACTTTGTGAATTTTCATTTTACGTGTAGTGCACGTGCAAACTTTTGAGATTCTACAAGATTAAAAGAAAATCAATTAAAAAATATGTGGCTGGGGGATTCGATCACAGGGGCTATGTCACAGCAGTGCAAGGCTTTATCAATGAGCTACTAGTACTTTCTTGCTGCTCAAAAGCAAATTAAATTTATAACTTGTGCTCAGGCTTAGGTGCTCCTTTCTGTATTTTTGAAAAAAAAATCTGTACAGAAAGTTTAGGGTTGTTACAATCTCCAAGACACCCCTGGATGATTACATCGCTCAGAAAATAAGAGCTCACCAGGCCAAATCAGCCGCTGGCCAAATCGTCAAAACAGGGCGACCATACCCAAGATGGTATGATCAAATCAAATACTCACCGAGATATACGATCCCTAAGTTCCATGTCTAAAAAGGAAAAAGTAATCCTCACCAGCATGTCGCGCAATTCATAGCACTATGCGGCAATACCGGGGGTGACGAAAAACTGTTTCTTTGCCAATTTGTCGGAAGCTTGTCTGAGACGGCTTATGAATGGTACTCGGAGCTCCTAAATGACTCCGTGAAAACTTTCACAGAAATGGAGCTGCTGTTCACACAGCGGTTCTCCAGCATGAGCGAGCGCACTCCGACCATAGCATTAATCAATGCCGGTGTAAAGCCGGGAGAAACATGGGTCCAATACGCGATCCGGTGGCGGAACCTGTGGTCTATGTGCGAATGGCGCATTGAAGAATCTCCTGCCGTGGGCATGTTCATCAGAATCCTTGATCCTCAAATGACTGTGTCCCAGTTCATGACGTTCTTCAATCCCACAACCTTCCAGGATCTGATAGGCAAACTGGCCCAAATGGACTAAATGGGCCATGGGTCTTCCTTCTCAAATAAGGACCCTCGGAACAATAAGGGTAAAGGGAAAGCGACCTTCATTGCCAATACGCAACAACAACCGAGTGGCCCAAAACCAGCCGCTCACCAAAACAACGCGCATTCACGCCCATCCTTGGAAGAAAGGCTAGGACATGCTTACTCATTTCCCCGCGACAAGACGAGGAGACTGTTCGTATTGGCGATGTATAATAAACTCATCACATTGCCAGACCCACGGCGTCCGGCCAAACCTGCCGATGTCAACAACCCTAATTATTGTTCCTACTATGGAACGGTGAGCCACCCAATTGAAGATTGCTACATCTTCAAAAACAGGGTCGAGGACCAGTATCAACAGGGGAAATTTGTGTTGTCTGATAACTGGAGGGTGAACCCCTCCTAGAAGTACACTCCAAAAAAGGTGGACGCGCACGGGGCATCATGCTCACTCGTAGTAGAAACTCCATAGGAATTCATTCTTTCAGCAAAAACTAGGCATGTCCGGCAGTCAGGTCGAAAAATCCACTTGAACCTGAAATAATCGAAGGGATGCTAAAATCTCTTCCCGCACCAAAAATTGTTGACGAGGGGAAGAACCCCCAAGTCAAGCCTTCGAAGTCTTCGAAGGAAAAAAAAAAAGAAGACCAAGATGCCTGTGCAGCCTACCGAGTATGACAACAAGCGCACAGGTTTACAAAAATACATAGATGCACTGGAGGAGTATAACCAGAAGGCGCGGACACCGGTCACACTTGAAGAATTACTCAAGCATATTCTTGAGGGCGAAGACAGTGACAATGATGAGGGAAATAACTCATCAGAAGAAATCGAAGACCATGTAGCAAATTGCTACATGGTCTCACATTCGTCGTTATATGACGAAGAGGCTCCCTTAGCGTCAGAAAACAACGCAGAGGAACTATGGACAGAATCGGAGCTAAAATTCCCGGAACTGCCAGAAGAAGACCCGATTGAAAGGCTGCTAAACGAAGCCTTTTAAAAAAAGCAAAGTTGACCGAGAACGCAAGACATCCATATATGAAAAGGCTAAGCGTCAGTGTCTGGATAAAAATGCTGTAGAGGACAAGTCGTAAAGTATTCCAACCAAACCAAAGCACAACTGTAACAAATAAAAGCAGGATCAAAACAAAGAAGCGGTTCGCCAAAATCCTGTCAATGGGAATGAAGCTGCCACCTCTCATAAAGTGCACTCCTAGAGTCACATGCTTCGATGGAGAAGAATCGCATCCAAACTACTGCCTATATCATCGGAGGGCCACCCAACCTATCGAGGAATGCAGCGCCTTCAAGAAGTGGTGGTAAGTATACGTTGTCCATAAAAAAATACTTCAAGAGGATGAAGCATGAAGCTCGTGCTCGTCGACGTCAAAATATTGAGGAAAACGCGCATGAAGAAATGACTGGCAACTGTCATATAGTTAGAACCGGTTCGAATGGAGGAAATCCTTCAGTTCTTATAATCGGGAGCAATTCTGAGAATGAAACGTCCCTCAAACCTCTCTTCAAAGACTCCGCCTTCGAAAAAGAAGAGGAGGAGAAGAACTGCGAAAACATTTGACTGCGTAACCGTCCGCTACCTGAGAAGAGCTCTGGACCTGCGAACAAAGGTTCGAACAAAAAAGACAAAGGGAAGGGGAAAATCCCAGAGGAAATCGCCCTCGATGAAGAAGTGGTAAAAGAGCTCACCGCAAAGGACCCGTCTAAGAAAAATAAGGTGGATTACAATGTCCTAGCACATCTGAGGAAAATAACCTCGCAGCTGAGCATATTGGATGCCCTCCTCCTGTCCTAAGAGGTATAGGATTCCCTGATCAAGGCATTACAAGAGCCCGATCAGTTCTAAGCTTTCCTCGCAAGGAAGAAGATGAAAGATGAACTGGCAGAGGTCCACACAGCCGATATTATATTCAGCGATGAAGATATATTCTTTGGTATGTGCGAACATAACTCCCGTTATACGACACTGAGTACTGCCACGATACCAAGATGGGAAAAATTCTTGTTGACAACGGATCCTCCGTTAACCTTCTCAACGAGAGAGTGCTGAAAGAAATTTGCATGAACGTTCAGCTCCTTACCAGAGATAAAATTACCATTTCCGGGTTCAACTCACAGTCATCATGGATGCTTGGCTCTGTAATACTGATACTACACTTCGGGCTGCACATCACTGACATCAAATTTTATGTCATTGACGCTAAGAATTGTTATAACGCTTTGCTCGGCAGGCCTTAGTTACACGAGTACAACGTCATCCCATCTATACAACATCGGTATATGAAGTATTTCAAGGATGGCTCGGAGTACACCATCATGTGAGAGCTAAATCCGTTCTCCATAAATGAAGTCCGGAAATATGAATACGCAAAGTACTTCCTACCAGACTTCGAGGATACTAAAAGGTGCCATAAGCCAGAGAATAAATAGAAATCTGTCACCACTATCCCGATCTTTGGGAGCGATACCGAAGAAGACGAAGAAATTGTCTACTCGGGGCAACACCAAAAAGAAAAAAATAAACCCGGACCATTTACTCCTATTTTGGTCCTTGGTAGCGAATCAGAGGACGAAGCCAATGTAGTGTTCTCCATCTGCGCGTCAATACAAACTTTTGCTGGAGCAGATCAGAGTCTGCAAATCACAATGGCTCCGTCTCAACACTATAAGAAACTTTATACGCTCAATACATACAGTATACAAGAGCTACAAACTTTCTATGTGCCCCCTAGGCGAAGGGGTGAAAAGGCAATCCTCTTCGATCAATTTACGGAGACCAAACTAGAAAAAAAAAAGTCTGGCATGGTGCCAATTTTGCGCTCGACAGGATGGCAGATTTTACGCGGAAGGATTAAGAAAGCTGTTAAGATGCTAAGGTGTACCCCTTGAACAAACTGTTCGACAAGCCCAATTCTACAAAAAGATTTAGGATATTCTCGGGACTCAGCGAAAGTTGCCCAATAGGAAGATGGAGAAAACTGGGCTCGGATATGTTCGGTCTAATAAACGGGAAAAGATCTATAGTTGCTGCGTTGTAAACAGCTCAAGTGAAGCGGAAAACGCTCTTCCAGGTAGATATGATGTCAAATCGGAGTGAGATCTGGCCTCGAAAACGTTAAGTCCATTGCTTGAAGAACAAATTTAGAAGCTAATAGAAGAAGCTTGCCAAGCGAGTTGGGAAAATCACAGCCGTGAAATGTCCATTTACGAAAAGGCCAAGATGCAGCGTCTCCGCCAGCAATCTGCGGCCGAAGTAGACCGAAACTGTAATATTTTGGAAAATTATAAATATTAATTTATTGTTTTAAATATAAATATAATGAGTTGATAAAAGTGATATCACATACAACTTTTGGTATCGGAATGTTATCCGTAAAAAATGTAGTTATTTCAGTAAATATGAATAAAGGAGTGTGATGTCATAAAAATGATATTTTAATTATTTTAATATGACATTGTATTTTTCAATTAGCTAATGATAATTAAGTGATAGAGTTATCATTTCATATCTTTTATGTTATATGGATTTAGATTTATAATATAAAAGTTTTTCTTTATTGTTGCATTTCTTTTAATCATGGTTGGCATGTGATATTTTAGGCTAAACCCTCACATACAACATATCCTCATCTATGCTCAACACCCTCCACCTCCTTCTTCTTAACTTTATACCTCCTTCTTCAAGTTTGACACCTCCTCCTTGCATGAACACTCTACTCCACTTCAAGTGTGACACATCCTACTCCTTTCATGCCACCTCCATCTCTCAACCTCCACCTTATGCTTTCTCTACACAAAAAAAACACACACATAGGAACTCCTTAGCCTCTTCAAACTGAACAATTATCAAAATTCTAACAATAGAATCCTATGTGTTCCTAATATCAAAAGAGAAGCAATGATTTACTTCATCAAATGGTGCACACCCTCATCCTAGAAGCCACTACAACCATAGGTGCTTCCACAAACACTTGTTGAGCAGGATCTTCTTGTACACAATCTCCATAGGTATAATTCCTTTTCTCCTTGCAAGTTCAGTATAAGTTCATATATGTTTTTAGTGTGCAGTACAGAAACAGTGTATTTTGTGATATCTAGCTCACTGAAAATGAATCTGGAACCAATAGGTATAACCATTAGAAAAACTAGCAAGACCAAAACTATAATGAGACCATTAGAGAACTTTACTCAAAGCACGAGACCCTAGATCCATGTTTGACCCGGCGAGAATTCCCTATTTCCCGAGGTCGCCGGTCTTGTGTTGAGGTTTAGTGTTGGTTTTTGCTTCTGTGGTTTTAGTTTGGCATTTTATGGGTTACTGTGCTATTTGATTTGTCCTAATATTTATACAGTAAAATCTGGGAACGTTTTAGTAATGGTTTTACAAAAATTCAGATATTACGATACAAGTTTCCATATTTTGAACTGCAGCTGAACCGTTAACGTTTATACGTTAACAACAAAAATATATTGTCGTTTTTGGGTTAAGTATGTTGTAGGTTCTAACCTATGGGTGCCTATCTCGTTGTGTTGAGTTTTGATATGATATTTACGTCGATATGATATAGCGACGATTATAGGTACGATTGCGAAGATTTCCGAGATGGAGTTGGCGGACATAGCAGCGTGGATTTCAGCAAGCTCATCAAGTTGGTGAGTGGATTTGCATCTACGGGGGAAGTCGGGTGGATGGCGTATAACACCCCCACAACTTTATAAACAGTAGTATGGTATATAGTAGTTTTAGTAATTACTTAAGGTATGGATATTGAAGTTAATTTGCATATAGCATGATACTTATTTGCATATAGTTTACGTATGATTTGGGTAAATTGATACGAAAGAGTGTGCCGTACTAGAGGTGAATTTGAGATAATAATAATGCGAGGTATTGTGCTGGATATTATACTGTATTGATGATAATGAGATTTTTATGCCGAATCACGGCCAAGTTACCTTTAAACTCGTAAATAAATGTTTTATTCCGTTTTAGAATATAATACTTGAGTGAGCTATACTCATTTTAAAACCAATGTTTCATTCATTTTCAAAGATAATGGTATAGCTCATAGCAAGTATTTACAGTTATTAGTTATGCTTAGAATTACTTACTAGTTCACGTGATAGTAGTAATAGTATATGTTTCCGTAGTACGAACACTCTGATAGAACACTGCACAATGAGTACTATGCCGCACAAGCACATATACCTATGTTACACTACACCTCATTGGTACTGCCATGTCACTGTAGGACCGTTATGATGCTAATGTAGATGTTGATATGAGTAGGCTTTTACACTTTTAGAACACTTGCCCAAATACTAATGATTGGCATGCTACACGAGCACAGACGCGTAGGTTACACTACACATCATTAGTAGTGCCATGACACAGTAAGATTGATATCTTTGTGCTTGTATGATTTATTTACGCAGTCTTACTTTATTTCCTGTTGCACATTGCGAATACCGGTACTATAGATGTTGATATTTGATTCTTATGGATTTTCTAGATGTTTTACTCCTGATGATATATATCAGTGGTATGGGACACTGTTATATATGTATATATATAATATATCATTAAAATAACCTATGCAATTATTCTCATTCTTTACTTGATATTTTTGGATATGATGTGTTGGCGTCCACCATGAGCTTGTTGTTTTCTGATTGTTTTATTCCGAACCGAGTGGGGTAGCCATACGGTTTCGGACTTGTTACTTATCCGGTCTGAGTGGGGTATCTATATAGTCGGATACATGGTGGACCCGGATCGAGACTGAGGGGCAGGATAGCCGCAGTTGAGGCGGGGAGCCTAGCGAGTATACTCGATACCGGAGATAGAGATGAGCACGGCAGATATCCACGGGATAATGACCGGGGTTCGATTAGGCACGGCGGATATCCAGAGGATACCAACCGGGGCGAGGGATATCGGGTGGTGATCATCTATTGAGATGGTATCGACGATATCTGCATTTGCGTGTCGATGATGGACATGAGAGATTTGAGGATTTACGTGTCGATGATGGACACGAGATATTTTGATTTCGGGTGTCGATGCTGGACATCCATATATATATATATTGATATGTTGATATCATGAGGTACACAGTTAGATTACAGTTATTGTAGCCATTCAGGACCGATTCAGAGGGCAGTACCTGCATATCATTTTTCAGGCATTTGTATATAAAAAGGAATTCAAAACCGAGCTTTAGCCTCCATATTTTGACATGTCTGATATGACACTGAAATCTTTAAATTATAAACCTCTAAACCTTCTTTATTAAAACAACAGGACATATATCTAAAATAAGATACCTATTATATTTCATACCATCACGTCTGCTTGTATGCCGTGACATATCTATTTCGCGGCTATTTTGAAGAAGAGGTTTAGATACATATATTTTCGGATACTTGGGCTTATACCTAGATACGGGTCATTTGCACTTGATGTAATCTACTCGGGATTTCATGACAGATAGTGTTGCATTATGATACATATGCATATTATATATTATATTAGTACAGATTATGATAGTACTATACTTATGACCTAGGTATCGTCGTGCATTTCGATTTCTACCTTGTGATATACTTTTATTCACTGAGTTGGCAACTCATCCCCGTTGTGCCACAGTTTCTTGCAGGTTTTACCGCTTGGATTATCAGCGGCTTGGCACACATTCCTTTCGGTGATTGCTTTGGGTAAGTGATTTATTATTGTATCGTACTCACACTTGGTTATTCATATATTCTTGTATCTAGCAAAAACTCTATCAACTTAGAATGGTATATTGTGGACTTAGAAGCGAGACTTAGAATTTGTGATGTTGCACTCATTAGAGTCGACTTTTTATATGGTTTGCTTGTTGCTCTGCCGTTTGGACGTGGAAGCTAGCTCCCGTTGGGATGCTATTTTATTGTTGTAGTTGTAACGGGTTTTATGCAAAATTTACAAAGGAGGTGCTCTCGAATTTCAAATTGTCATAAATGCTCTTTAAAGATACTTTGTTAAATTTAAATGGTCATTTTAAAATGATTTCATCTGATGATTATTAAAACTTCACCTCCAATGCTTTCAAAAGAAAAAGGTTTAGATTCCGGATTTCGTCTTACTTGGACTGCGTCGACATCTTTAGATGTCACGTGATTTAAGTGCCAGTCACGTGCCACATTTGGGTCGTGACAAAAATGCTCTTCATCTCCAGCCCGCTACATGTTCTCGCGAAAAGGAAAAATCCCGAAGTAGACGTAAAAACAGGGCAAAGAACGCATACAATTTTCGAAAACAACAAAGCAGATCAAAGACGTCATTCAATCGAGAAAAGCCCGGGTGGAGCCCGTCCTTTATAAAGAAAATGGGTCAGGAATACTCTTTCTCTCAAGACAAAACAGGGAAAATATTCAACATTGTCATGAAGCACCAAATGATCACTCTTCCGGAGTCTCGGCATCTTGAACAAATAAACGAGGTCCATCATCCAGATTATTGTTGCTATCACCGAGCAATAGGCATCTCCTTGAAGATTGCTTCACCTTCAAAGACTGGGTAGAAGACCGGTATCGACAAGGCAGATTTGCTTTATCTAACAGCTGGAGGGTAACCCCGCCACAAAAGCATGAGCCAAAGAGGGCGTATACCATCAGGATAGGACCGGCTCAATATCGAGAATGGAAGCAAACTTGTACCTGCCATATCATAACACTCTCAAAAAAAGGGAGGGCATAAGACTATGAATGACCTCTACAAGTGTTTCGCAAATGAAGACGAGGACGAGATGATCTCAGAGTTTCCACCGGCACCGAAAGAGCTGGAGGATGGGACACATACTATGACAGACAACCTAAGAAAAATATACTTAGGGACAGAAAACGATCCGAGGCCAACGTTCGTTAATGAGCTACTATCAAAAAATCTGGTAGCCACATTAAAAGACGTGCTTATGCAATATAAAGACTACTTCGCATGGAACTATTCCGAGATGCCGGGACTAGATCCAAAAATAGCGGTATATAAAGTGGCCATATCGCCGGATATAAAGGCAGTCAAACAGGCACCAAGAAGGTTGCAACTCGAACTTGAGATGTGTACCAACGCTGAAGTCAAGAAACTAATCGACTCCGGCTTCATCCAAGAAGTTCAATATCCCGACTGGATCGCTAATATTGTTCTTGTGATGAAGAAAAACGGGATGGTTCGCATCTGTGTGGACATTCGGGACCTCAACAAAGCTTGCCCGAAAGATGACTTCCCAGTAACCTTTACCGAGCTAATGATGGATAACACATCTACCCATGAGTTCTTTTCCTTCATGGACGGATTTTAAGGATACAACCAAATAAAAATGCATCCTGAAGACTAGAAGCATACCGTCTCCCGGACCCCGTTTGGTATATTCTGCAATAAGATGATGCCTTTCGGTCTGAAGAACACTGGCGCTACATACCAGAGGTCCATGACAAAGATCTTCGATGACCTCATACATGAGATTGTCGAATGCTACATCGACGGCCTTGTAGTGAAGAGCAAATCTCATGAGGAGCATTGGGAACATCTAAAAATAGTGTTCCAATATCTTTAGAAGTATAATATGAAGATGAACCCTCTAAAATACGTGTTTGGAGTTTCCTCAGGCAAATTCCTGGGATTCATCATTCATCACCGAGGTATCGAAATCGATCTCTCAAAGATCAAGGCGATTATGGAAATTCCTACGCCAAGTACCCTCAAACAACTGTGATCGCTCTAAGGAAAGCTCGTGTATATTTAGCGGTTTATAACCAGCCTCTCCGGAAAATGGCATCCCTACAGTCATCTGATGAAGAAGGGGACCCCGTTCGTCTGGGATCAGAAGTGCCAAAATGCACTGGGCGAAATCAAGCAATACTTGCAAAATCCGCCAGTATTGATCGCTCCGGTTAAGGAAAAACCTCTTATCCTATATACAACAGCCCTTGAGGGTTCTCTAAATGCGCTATGGGCTCAAGAGAATGATCAAGGAAAGGAAAGAGCTCTATACTATTTAAGTCGGGTTCTCCTGGGGGCAGAAAGCAACTATTCCCTCATCGAAAAGCATTGCCTGGCACTGATCTTCGCAATAACGAAGCTCAGACATTACGCCTTCGAACATGAGGTCCGCCTCATATCGAAAGTGGATCCTCTCAAATATCTAATGTCAAAGACCATACTGAAAGGAAGCTTGCCAATTGGGCCCTCTTCCTGATGGAGTTCTTTATAACGTATCGACCCCTCAAAGCAGTGAAAGGTCAGGCCATTACCGATTTTCTCGCGGAGCATCCAATACCAACCGACTCCCCTTTGAATTGTGAGCTGCCAGGCAAACATGCGCTCAACGCAATCGAAGAAGAAAATGATTCCCAATGGGAACTCTACTTCGATGGAGTATCTTCCATGAAGAGGTGAAAGCAAAACGACCGCATAATCAAAGCTGGGATAGGCCTTATCTTCATAACCCCACAAGGAGGAATACTGTGTTACGCCCTCTTCTTAACGGAGCTAAGAACTAACAACGAGGCTGAATACGAAGCTTTGATAGCAGGTCTTGAGATCGCTATCGACATGAGAATCAAAGACCTGCTCATATATGGAGACTCCCAGCTGATCGTTAGCCAAGTAAATGGAAACTATCAGACATGCAAATCTGAGCTGATAAAATATGGCGAAAGAGTGTAGCAACTGCTGACACAAATCCCTTCCTATACCCTGGAAATCATACTGCGTGCGGAAAACCGCAAGGAGGATGCATTGTCCAAATTGGCTAAGGAATTGGCCGATGAAGACCTCGATGACGTGAGGATCATTGTGCAAAACCACAGGATTCTCACGCCAACAGATATATCTTCGGAAGACCTAATAGGGCCATCCGAAGGAAAAGAAATGACAAAAAAAGTAGCCTTTTAAATAGAGGTCGAAGAAAAGTTCATCGACTGGATGGAAGTCTTTATAGACTACTTTAAGTCCCAACGAACACCCGAAAATGCATAGTTTAGACATCGGCTCATGAAACGAGCTTTGTCTTTCGCCTTCGTCCATGATACTCTATAAAAGAGATCCTTCGACCGTCTATGGCTAAGATGTCTGGGGCCGGAGGAAGCAAAGAAATTCATCCAAGAAATACACGACAGACTCTGAGGTTCTCATCAAGCTGGACCAAAGATGAAGTTGAAGATAAAAAGAATAGGTTACTATTGGCCCATGATAATCTAGGACTGCCTCGAATATGTAAATCAGTGTCACTCGTGCCAAATTCACGGGGATTTCGTCCATCAACATCCAAATCCGCTACACCCGACAGTAGCCAGCTGGCCATTCGAAATGTGGGGAATCGATATAATTGGCCCTATCGAACCGGCATCATCCAAAAGACATCGGTTCATACATGAAACAACTTACTACTTCACTAAGTAGGCAGAAGAAGTACCGCTAAGGGAAGTGAGGATAGAGAATATCCTTCATTTCTTCAAGACCCATGTCATCTATCGGTTCGGCACTCCGCGACGAATTATCTCGGATAATGGACCATTTTACAAAAGCCATGAAATCAGCTGCTTCGCACAGCAATATAAAATAGATTGGAGATACTCTTCAGTCTATAATTCTCGGGCCAACGGTCTAGCTAAAGTTTTCAACAAAACCTTCACAAAAATTATAAAGAAAACAGTGTCCGGAAACAAAAAAGACTTGCATAAAAGGCTGCACGAAGCTCTCTGGGCGTACCGAACAACGTTCAAGACGACCATGAATATAACACCATACGCATTGGTGTTCGGCATGGAAGCGGTACATTCATTGGAAATAGAACTCCCCTCTCTTCGGGTAGCGGTTCGATACGAGCTGACAGATGATGAAAATGCTCATCTAAGGCTTGAGGAGCTTGACGCCCTCGACGAAACTCGCCTTGGAGAATAGCAAAATATGGAGTCTTATAAGGTAAGAATGACACGGTCATATGAAAAACTGGTCAGGCCGAGAACATTCCGCCAATGAGAACTCGTGCTGGTCGTCAAAAGACCAATGATCTCCATTCGTGCAAAACGGGGAAAGTTCGAGCCGAACTATGAAGGCCCGTACATCATAGATAAAGTCTACCAAGGTGGAGCCTACCTACTCATGGATATGCATGGTGAAAGACCCTTCCGGACAATAAACGGTCGATTCCTAAAGAAATACTAAGCTTGACGAGTCATGACTTAAGTCAATGAAAAATGACGTTGCTTGTGTCCACTCGATATCTTCCTGAGTCAGAACCATGAGAGTAGTATCCTAAAAGCTCTGTCGCCCCAAAACAAGGAGATAATAGACCGAAACGTCCATAAACTAATGCATTCCCCCAAACACGGGAATAATGGACTGAAACGTCCTTTAATTAACAATGGACCGAAACGTCCTTAAACTAACAATGGACCGAGAAGTCCTTAAACTAAAATCCTTAAACTAAAATCTGTCCCCAAATATGGGATTGTTGGACCGAGAATTCCTTAAACTAAAATTCTTCCCCAAATATGGGAATGTTGGACCGAAACGTTCTTAAACTAATAGCGGACCGGGACGTCCTTATGGACCGAAAAGTCTCTAAACTAATAATGGACCGTAAAGTTCTTAAAATAGCATTTCGCCCCAAAATATGGTAATATCTTCTCTTAAGATCTACATTGCAATTGAAGCCCCAATGACGAAAATTGCAACTCAAGTTTCATCGGCTACACAGCTACTTCAGCAACGAAGTCACCCCAAGTCCCGCCGGCAAATAGATGGGTCAACTGCGACAATACTACTTTCGAGAGTAAATGAAATAAAATAAAATAAAATTTGGTATGTCCAAAAGCAAAATGGGCACTGATGAAAACCCGTAAAGGCGCCGTGAGTAAAAACAGCAGGATTTCCGGCGAGCTAGTGAAAACCCGAGAGAGAGCGAACTTGTTAAAAAACGGTATGTTCACAAGCGAAATGAGTACGAATGAAAATCCAAAAAGACACCGTGAGTAAAAACAGAAGGACTACCGGAGAGCTTGTGAAAACCTGAAATGGCGCAATCTCGTGAAAATAGAAAATATATACTTGCAGGGTCCTTTCGACCTTGCAAGGTGAAAATACTTGCATGAGATCCTTACGACCCACAAAAGAGCAACACACTTAGAAATCCACAAGATTTCTAAGGAGAAAATACACTTACGAGATCCTCACGACTCGTAAGAAGAATTCACCCTTATGAGACCCTCACGGCTTATAGGATCCAAAAGCCTTAGCTTACAGGGATCTAAACCTGTTCTTAAACCATTATATTCCCCTAAGTTTCCCTACAGGCGGTCTCATATTGACTCTTGAATACAATCCATGGGCATAAATAAATAATCTCCCACCAATTTCCACAAACATCGAGAAATGTCCCCATATGGTGAGCGACACTTGTATGTCCTCTCAACTTACAAGGAGAAAATATTGTTTTAAGATCCTTACGACTTACAAGAGAAAACGCACTTAGGAATCCCCACGACTCCTAATAAGAAAATACACCTACGAGATCCTCTCGACTCGTAGGAAGAAATACCTTTATGAGACCCTTACGGCTCATAAAGTCAAAAAGCCTTAGTCAACAGGATCTTAACCTTGATCGCTAGGTCATATTTGTTCAAATCGACAAAGGCAAATGATGATTCGCTCCTGCCAATATTCCAGTAGTAGCGATGCTAATGCCAAGATCGGTATCAGCTGTCAAATCCCAAAAAAAAGAGCCGAAATGATTGGGCACCGCGATAAATAGCTGAAATGATTGGGAAATCGTGAATTTCGCGACATAAAATCTGAAAAGATAGAGCATCACGGAAAGAAATAGAAAAAAATGAATGAAAATGAAATTTTTCTGCCTTGCAAGTATGTCCATATTGATTCTTGTATACGATCCATAGGCACAAATGAAAGAAAGAGAACCATATTTTCCCATCATTCTTTGTCAAAAGAGGTGCCAGATCTCGACGGCAATATCTACAGCCTGGAGATAAACTTGGCATTCCTTCTCGGTGAAGATACGACATCAACAAGGATCTAAGGATCAAATAAAAGTGGGGTAATGGAAAAATCCCAGCTCCAGCTCGACGTTCCTTCACGATACAGATGTGACATCAACAAAACTCCAAGGAGCCAAAACAAAAGTGGGGTGATGGAAAAATCCTAGCTCCAGATCTCAACGGCAACATCTACAGCCTAGAGATCATATCGACATGCTTCTCATGCCAGCAGGATGTGGACGCAACTATCAAATAAAATTGGAGCAATCGTATATTCCTAGCTCCGGACTTCATCTTCAATACATACAGCATAGAGGTCCTATAGATGTCTACCTTACTTCAGTAAAGAATCGGCGTGACATCGTTAAAGCAAAAATGAAGTGAAGGAATATTCCTAACTTCGGGTCTTAACGGTAGTAAATACAAAGCCTAAAGACCGTTGGAGATTATCCCATCCCAGAAGGATGCCGTTATGACTCACCGAGGCTCCAAATTGAGCCTAACCTCAAGTAAAAAGCACCACGACAAATATCTAACGCTTGTTCTTCTGACGGTAATACAAATACTCTAACCTAAGAAGATTACTTGAAGACGTCTTGTCCAGCCTCATAAGGGATCAGAGACATGACAATCGCGGGGCTACTTGAACAGCGGTTTAAAGACTGCATATCAAGAAATACATCAGCCGACGCGACGGTTCCACGGATAAAAACCTTAGTACAACAAACCTAACGGACCCCTGTCATAAAAGAATAGGGGGTTATCTATATACAACGTTAGGAAAACTTTGCCTAAACCCAAGGGAGGAAAACTAAAAACACTCCGAAATGAGTGAATAAACTAGAGACTCCGAAATGAGTACATAAACTAGAGACTCTGAAATGAGTGAATAAACTACAAACTTTGAAATGATTATATAAACTACTTCGTGCCGAGCTAAGACATCAAAAGATAGAGAGGTACAAGCATGAAATAAAATATGTTTTTTATTTACAAACCAAAATGAATACACGATAGAAAAAAGGGGAAAATACAGCGACAAAAAATTTAAGGCGGTGGACGATTCAATAAGCCAGCTAGATCAGCATTTTTTCTTCGGACCTCTGCCTCAAGCTCTATCAACGCCTCAAGCTAAGCCTCTTCCTGTGCTTGTTGTTGTTGATATAAAGAAAACCGATTCTCAAGCCCCTTCTCAGCAGCCTTGTGAGTCTCAACCATTTCGTGTGTAAAAGTGAAAGCTTTATCGAGAGCCACCACCTCCGTAATTTCCTCTTGAAGGACTAGCCAAATTTCATAGGCCCGAGTAGTTTTAGTTGCAAGCTGGGTTTGGAGTTCCCCAAAGCCTTCGAAGCCATCTCCCTCTCTGAAAATTTCCGGTTGAGCCTTTTCTCACAGGATCGGAGGTCATCCGCACACCGATCAATCCATTCATGCAATTTGGCTTTTACAGATAAGATTTCCGAAGGAAGGTGTATAAATTCAACTCCACGAAGTGAAGCCTCCACTCGAAAAAAATACTCAACCCAAGTACACACCAGCGCCTCGTCATGGTAGGTGGAAAGGACGGATAAAGAAGCATTAGCTTCTGCAGCAAATTCCGCTGCAATGACGAAAGTGCCTGCACGGAGATCTTTAATAAGAGTGGCCAGTAAATGTATACTCTGCTTCACCATCCTTTCAGACATACGTCTGGCATAAGGGCCCGGTGGCATGAAAATATGCGACTCAAATGGAGTCAGGGTTGGCAGAACCGTGAATATGTATAAAAGATTAGTCACCTTTCCAAATAGGAAATAAGCAAAAGAATACCGGACTAGAGTATCACTTACCCGTGGCCAAAGAAGGCAAATCCGAGAAATCCCTGGGCCCATCAAGAACCTCAACTTCGTCATTGGTTTGTAGGACTGTGGTTCAAAATAAGGGTGTATGGGTGCCGTTATGGAAATATAGTACAGAAGGCAAGAGAATACCAACCATGGCCGGAGGAAAGGATGACATGCTGGGGGGTATCGCATGCGGGGCTACCATTTTGAGTAGGCATAAGAAGGTTTCCTCCGGAGAACGATCCATAATGGAGGACGCCAACTCCAACAATCTGGAAACACAAGAAAGGGTCAGACATATTAAAGGATCGTTAAAACAGAAAGAGAAATATAAGATTACCTTTAATACTTTGTCCGTTCTGGACCGAAGGGAAGAAAGCCTCAGGAATGTTCTCTACGCTCTCTGGTGCACCACTGGTAACATCCACGGAGTTTATAGCTGGTCTAGGAACCTCCACCGAAAGAGTAAAAGCCATCACCGGAGTCTCTAATGGATGATCTGGGCTTGAAACTGCGCCCGCCACGAAAGGCCCTACAAAAGAAAAATGTATAAAGAAGAATGCAATATGAAAGCAATATAAATCATCTACTGAAAAAGATGTAAAAGGTACATCCCGATACGTCAAGGAGCCTAAAGTATACCATTTTCGAGCCGCTACTCTTTTCTTGTTAACAACGCTCGCCGGGCTTCGATTGAAGATAGAGCTCTACCCGCTTTCAGAGCAGCCTTGTCTTCAGAAGCAACTGATATCAGTTGTTTAAAAGATCTTTCTTCTGTTGGCGTTAAAGGAACTGTCGATGACATAGCAGGAGACGAATCAACATCACGAAACTCGACGGGATGGAAATCTCCCTTCTTAGGGCGCACGTTTTTGGTCTCATCCTGTGACCGCTTGAGGGCTTCGGCCAACTGAGCGGCCTCCTCGACAGATGTACCCGGAAAAAGAAGAACATCATCTGGTTCGTGCGCAGGCATAGGCTCATCACAAGCGAGAGGCTCAAGCTCGAGCAAGGTGTCGATTAAACGTGCAGCCGACTTCTTCCTCTTTTTAGAGCCTGAGCCAGCACTCACAGAAGGACGCTTCCTCCCCCTAGGCATCTTTGCACGGCATTGTAAGTCCACGGTAGCGCCCCGGCAGTCAAACAGACGCCGAATGCGGAACAAAAACTTCTAACGAAACTGGCGCTATCGTGTACCGTAACCCGGATCGGCCATTAAAGCTAAACTAACAAATTGCAAATGGGTAGAAACGTTATACCGAATGATCCGAGTCCTTCGGTCTTCAACCATCATCCCACGCTTGTTGCGGCTGCTCCGATCTCCTTGAACTCCGGTCTTCTCGTCCAGGTGGCACCACGTCGACGTATCTTTAAACGGACTCCCGCCTCTGAACCGAGGCAACTCGATCGTCAAGTTTGCTGAAAGAGACGACTAAGATGAAGTAGAGAATGAGTAGAACACTTTGTCTCGTTACGTCCAAGGCTGTGGACGGACGGTTAATGAAGTTGCCTTTTTGATTGATACGAAATGAGAAATGAAGTATATCAATTTCCATGAACCAAAATCCTTAATCTTTTCACAAAAACCACCATCATCCATGAGAGGGGGGAGGCCGGCCACTTATAGAGGGGAGGGGGCGAGTGTAGGAGCAAGGTGGGTGAGAATAAGAATGAAGCTTATCATGACACATAGTATGAATACAATTAAAGCAAGTGATGAATCATTAAGCTTAGTCGTCAAGCATTAAATGAACAATTAATGCTAACAATGAATCATCAAGCCTTGTCACCAAATCTAGAAACTTCTAGATCCATGACTCACCCTCATCAAGAAAAGACAAATCCGTATTTAACCGACTGTTAAATACGGCTGATAGAAAACTGGAAACTGGCAACTTCCAAAAATCATCCCGAAATGAATTTCAGGATAACCCCGTATCGGTATAAACATACCCGCATTTGTATTACGACCGAATACAAATGTAACTGAGACAAAGATATTATATCTACACAGTATAATACTGGGTTCCGGCTTAAACCAAAGCCTACCAGTATTATCTGCCCGAAAAACAACACGTGCGAAAACGCACGTGCTTTTTCCGAACCTTGCCATATCACCATACGGCTTCTACAACGTTTCGCCCGAACTTGGGAAAGTGTCTGTGGGGGACTCTAATAACTCATCAACACACTGGCACTGGGTATAACCCCTAGCACGTCAGAGGTACAAGCTGCACGTAACGTTTTGCCTATGTATTGATTGGAAGGGAAGCTGACGAGCGAACTCATCTCTAAACCCTACTGAGCCTGACAGTGACAATGTATATACAGTCCGGTCCATTCGTCTAAAGAATATCGCATATCGAGTCTAGGGGGGTGGATAAAGTCAGACCCCTAAAAACGCGATAAATCTTGTCGGCATGAAGCCCATCACCACCTGAGAAACTACTGATCCAAATCAGTAATTCTCCACTACCTCGGCCGAGGATTCCTAGTGATGGCCACCCGTGCAATGCGCGACATCAACCCCCAATACCGGGAGAGACGAATTCCCGACGATCCGCTCACTTGCCTCCAATGTGGCTCGGGACTGTACCCAAAAAAGACCTGTTTGCACGACTCCTTTGAGCCGTGGTAGGGTAGAAATCAAAGCACAGTGGGAACTCACACGAGACAAATGACGATCTCAGGTCGATGAACTAACCTGTACACATGTCACCAGGGAATTGCTATCTGACGATATGTATAATACCAACTAGCAGATTCCCGGCGAGTCCTGTCCGGTGTACTCATAACCCAATGAGCACCTGTATACATCTTAGGTGATCAAACTGACACCAGTGGCTTATGAGACCGGCCACCGCCCCTCGTCGGGGTCTCGACTGTATACACTAGTCCACTCTGGAGTATCGATGCCCTATCTCGAAACTCCCACGACTAGGGACACTTTTAAGGATATGCTTACCGACCCCAGCTCCCACGTATATGATCGCCATCATACTGCTGGTAGTCAAGCAAGAATCCTATGGGCTCCATCATCATGCAATAGCGAACTAAAGCATATATACGATGATAAAGTCAAACCAGATAGCATACTATCATCTTGAGCAAGACTGTCATATCGGTATAGGTCCTACCTCAATCATTGCAATCACGTACCTGCGATCCAATAATTGACTTTGAGGGCACTATCTCCAACAATCTCCCACTTGCACTCAAGGCTAATTATTGCGATGTCGTATACTCACAGCCCGTGTGATATCGAACACCCAACTCCTCTACTAATCAGTTTCACAAAGCTAGTTTGTAAAACTCTTGTGTTCGAGAAATAGCCTCAGTGAGTGGATCCACCCTGATGTTTCTTTCTATGTCTCTCTAAATCTCAAGTTCGCGGAGAAAGCCATCTCCCGAATCGAGTAATACCTGTCTTAGAATATGTCTGGATATCTAATGGGACCTAGTTCATAAATGAACTTCAAATCCAAACTTCTTAGACTGTATCGATAACTGAACCTAATCAGTATCCAGCACCATGCCTCCCACAGTATCCTCTTGGACCACCTGTCCAAAATACTGTCCCTCGTCAGAGGGAAAACTATAACTCTGACAATCACTCTGTCATTCATGTCACCTTGGAAGCCTGGAATGATAACCGTCTCCCGAAGGAGGCTGCTGTCATCAAATCCATAGAACATTCACTCATGTTCTAAAACTGCTTCCTAATGTTTCTTCAGGATTGAATTAATATAAACTTATCGCATCTAGTGCAAAAACAACCGGTGTGGTACTTGACATCTCATGATTGACTCAATTGCCAAGGCAAGTGATCTGCCAATCATGCACAGCCCTCTCTGATTTAGTCTATAAGACACCTTTAGAGAGGGTGACTCCATCACTTGCAGGTACACCACCATGCCAGGAGTCATCTATTCTAAATACCATTAGAATACTGTCAAAGTACCCAAATTGGGAGACTACCCAAATCTAGATCTAAAGCCATAGATCTAGTAACCAAAATGTCTGATATTATATCCATATTCTTGTGGAGAAACAACCGTGTGACGACCAAAGTACAACCGATCGTAGTATAGGAATTTTACTTCCTACTCTGTGTATGTCATCCAAATACCAGGACATCACACCCTACTACCTTCTTAACAGATCCATCCCCTATTCTGATGAAGTCAAACCTATGATTGTTACATCAAAATTAGATGATCTTATTTCCGCTATATCTGCTCAAGTCTATAAATAGACATAAGCTACTTGTCCACTATACTTCCGCTGCTCCCACTGACTACGACAACCCTCTGGCAGAATAATATCTACGTACACTTCTGAAACATGTTTAGAACGACGTTATACTTATCCTCTTGCCAGGTTTCATAGTCTGGAACAACAGTAGTGTCAAGGCTGGGTAAACAAGAACCTCCCTGTCACCGTCCTTGAGGCTACCGGAGTACCTCTCGGGTGTCTGAGGTTACCCACCATATCTGCGAAGTGGCTAATGGAATGTCAAACCTGATTGAATATATAGGTCCTATTAAATTTTCTGTAATCGTTTGCGGTTCTGGAATCATTTCCAGTTCTACCATACTCCCACTACTGTTTTCTGAAAAAATCCATTTTACTAAAACTGTGGCGAGTCAAGAACAATATCACTATTGATCTTCCAGATGGTAGAAATGTCAACCCTCGTCAAAGCCAGGGTCAACCCACAAACTGCCATTACAGAAACGTGCCTTGAGTTATCCAGTGTCTGGTTTTAAGCATAAGCTGGACAACTCCCCGTATCTTAACATCGTTAAGATATGAACCATTCTATATCCAATATAGAAACAGAGGCACTAATTTAATTGGAACCAGATTCGAATCATGCAGCTGTCTCCAGTGCATATTAACTTAATGGAAAGTGGCTACTCAGTATTACTCAACTTAGGAATCCATCCAATTATGAGTAACCTGAAAGAGAAACAAGTTTCTCAAAACCATTACTTTCAACTGAATACCAATCACAAGAATCTATATCTTCGATCTCTTTGAAGAATCCTGATACTTGCGATACCTGGTTCTCTACTTTATTCTTATACCCAAAACTTCTCAAAACATAGACATTGTTTTCTACGAAACACTTGTCTAAAAACTAGAGAAGTCATAAGTAAACAGAACATAGTACGAGGACCTAACCCTTTGTCCTGACGGACACTGGACAACATACAATACTCTGTATAAGTCCGCTGAGTTAAATAACTCAAAACCTGTGCATCGCAGGTTGAAAACTGTACCCAGGCGATTTCCTCAAATATCACCAATTACAACGAATTCCGATATAATGAGGATGATCACCTAATTCCCAATAACTTACTCCCACTCATCATCTGTAAAACCATACAGATATGAGAATGAAACCTGGTAAATACATACCCTGGAGTAAGTTTGTAATCGGGAAAACAGTTTTCTTTTAACAATGCGTAGTGAAACTGAAACATGAAAATGTTTCGTAGGGATATTCTGGTATTCTTAGTAATGCCTCTTCCATAATTCTATTCATGACTGTAACCGTATATTTCTTTGCCATCTCTCTAAATCCCTTTACTTGTCTTTAGTCGTTACCTTCTGTACACCTTCGTTAGGCTAAATGGTTTTCTTCCTTCCCTACCGTTCGGCACCAGCCTATGGTTTGGAAGAAGACTATCCAGTAAGCATAATAGGTGTACCCTCCTAATCCTAGGAGTACTCGCAACATGAGAGAAGGTGATGATAAAAGACTACTGAATAAAACCTTTATTCTTTTAAAGGTGAAATAGGAGTGGCGATGAAGTACGCGGTTTGGTCGTGAATGATAACAGTCGCAATTTACTTTGCCCTTTTTCTAATCCCTTTTATTTGTCTTTATTCATTTCCTTCTGTACACCCTACTTAGGCTAATTGGTTTTCTTCATTCCCAACCTTTCGGCACCAGCCTATGGTTTGGAATAAGACTATCCAATAAGCGTAATAGGTGTACTCTCCTAACCTGAGGAGCCCTCGCAACCTGAGAGAAGGTGATAATAAAAGACAGCTGAATAAACCAATTCTATTTCTCCTGAACCTGCATCCATCCTCGAAGAAGTCCCTTTGAGTTCGTATATAACCATACGATGGATCTATCCAATGGAAGTGGATGTCCGTAGTAATACGGGGTGTTCTGAGAAATATAAAGGGTAAAAGAAGGAGCGGCAATGACTTATGCAACTTGGACAATCCAAAAGCCAGTATTTTAAGAAGGTTTGGTCAACTTGGTCACTGAGTCATAGTCTAGGGTCGGTCAAAGGTCGCTGCCAAGGAGAGAGAGAGAAAAGAAACACTCTGCGTGCACTCTAACCTAGATCAGAGTGGTTATCAATTTATCTAGTCAGAAAACCTCCCACTGTAATCTCAAATTCTCCTCCAAACCTGAAAGAAGAATTAGTCGGGATCACCCGAAGAGTAAACCAACTCATCAGTGAGAATCGGGATCCAACTATCATCGCATGATAACTTGATGGAAGCCACTCAAATTATCACACTCCAGAAGGTATGCGCATATCTGGCAAGTTTCATTTATGTTTGAAACTCCCGATATGATTTTTGCCCCATGCTGTTATGACCTTGACTAAGGGCCAACAAATCATAAGTCACATGTCAAGTTCTTCCCGTCATTGTCCTGGTTGATTTGAACCCACCCGTACATACTCTTGACTAAGGGCCAACAAAGTAATACGACTGTCCCAAACCAACGCATTTATCTATGCTACAAATGAATAACCAGCAGCTACCAAACACTATGCCTTGACTAAGGGCCAACAAACATAGCTTGAATACTACTGACCATCCATAAGAAATGATGGAGGGCTACGGCTGGTTTTTGGCGAAAAACCTTTAACGTAATGAACTTGATTTCGTTTGAAGGAACCTGATAGCTTTTTATAAATATATAGTGACGAAAACGATTTGCTAAAGAGGTCACTCCCGGTGAAGAGATCTCGGCTCTTTCCTCATGGAATGAGGTGCAGGATATTCTAACTGAATACCGCGATGCAAAGCAACTTGTAATCGACTATATTGAAGTTATTACCCTGACGTAAACTTCTGCCCAAGGGGTCATTCCCGGTGAAGGGATCTCGGCCCTTGCCTCGTCGAATGAGGTGCAGGATATTCTAACTGAATATCACTATGCAAAGCAAAAGGAAATATCTTTGTAATAACTCCTTTTTTAAAATATGTTCCAACAACATCAAATATAGGTTTGTTTTATCTTGCATTGATAAGAATCAATGCAGTCCCATCAATCAATCACACCAGAAAAGAACGAAAATATAATGTACGTATATGCCATCCGCATTCGCCACTGGGTCCCGTCATCACCCGTTAGGTTACTTAACTAACGACAGAGCGGGGACTGGACTAGCGCGGGTGTAAAACATATACAACATCTAATAGTATATATACCAATATACAATAATCGCTCCAGGCGTGATAATATGCAACATTACAGAAAAGTAATAAGCATCACAGAACAATACAGATAATCTGGGATCCCCGGGTTTCACAGAGCCGCTGCTGAAACCTGACGTTCCCCTGGTCGTGTGGATAGCCTATGCAATGAAACCTAGACCCCTACGGGTGTGGCAAGTTACCCCCCAAAACCTGAAGCGAGGTGGTCCCCACAGCATAGTGAATGGAACACCCGGCACTTCACGGAATCCGGTAAATTGAGCACCCCTCCTTGGGTCAACCTGTACCCCCTACGAGTGCGGCGAATAGTCTGCCAATTCTAGAGTAAGGTCCCTTTGCCTCTCAAAGCCATAAGATACGGACCCTTTGCCCTCCAGAACCCGGCTATCCGTGCACTCCTTCGCGGGATAAACCTAGTACAGAAATAAAAAAAAACAACAGGTACATCGACCGCAACCTGGTCGTGCCCCAAAAGAATATTATACAAACAGGCAGTGACGGCAGTCCACATTTTGGACGCTCGCCCCGCAATATCAAATGTACAAATAAATCCTAACTGCACTATCATTGCACCCTGCTATCCACCACGACATATCCGCAACATTACAACACAACACAGAACATCAACGCGAATGTCACGTTCGCAAACCCGTCTAAAAGAACTATAGCAATCAGACGCGGTTTACCGATCAAATGACATTCCCGGTCGGAGATATAATGAAAGTACTGTAAACTAACAAATTTAAAATTTCGATCGACTAAATTTCCCGAAGTGGGCCCCACGTACATCTGCTGTACAGTAACAAAATCTGGGCCCAAAAATTATATACCAAAATCCACAATTTCCCATGTAGAACTCACTGTAGAAATTTGGAGTGCCAATCTCACAATACTGCGGCGGATCCGCGGCCAAACCCAAGTTTGCGCGGCGAATCCGCGGCGGTTCTGTGGAATTGGGCCACCAAATTTCACCAGTATTCTTAGAAAACCCTGCTCTGTCTTCTGTGATATGCAAAAAAATTTTAGGACATCATTTAAAATCGACAGAAACTGACATGCTTGAAAATTGTGTTTTTGCGAAATCCGTTCGATCGATATTTTAAACGTGTTAGCACAAGTTAGTATAGCTTAATGGTGAGGCTCTGATACCACTGTAAGTCCACGGTAGCGCCGCGGCCGTCTAACAGACGCCAAATGCGGAACAAAAACTTTTAACGAAGCTGGCGCTATCGTGTACCGTAACCCTGATCGGCTATTAAAGCTAAACTAACAAATTGCAAATGGGTAGAAACGTTATACCGAATGATCCGAGTCCTTCGGTCTTCAACCATCATCCCACGCTTGTTGCGGCTACTCCGATCTCCTTGAACTCCGGTTTTCTCGTCCAGGTGGCACCACGTCGACGTATCTTTAAACGGGCTCTCGCCTCTGAACCGAGGCAACTCGATCGTCAAGTTTGCTGAAAGAGATGACCAAGATGAAGTAGAGAATGAGTAGAACACTTTGTCTCGTTACATCCAAGGCTGTGGACGGACGGTTAATGAAGTTGCCTTTTTGATTGATACGAAATGAGAAATGAAGTATATCAATTTCCATGAACCAAAATCCTTAATCTTTTCACAAAAACCACCATCATCCATGAGAGGGGGAGGTCGGCCACTTATAGAGGGGAGGGGGTGAGTGTAGGAGCAAGGTGGGTGAGAATAAGAATGAAGCTTATCATGACACATAGTATGAATACAATTAAAGCAAGTGATGAATCATTAAGCTTAGTCATCAAGCATTAAATGAACAATTAATGCTAACAATGAATCATCAAGCCTTGTCACCAAATCTAGAAACTTCTAGATCCATGACTCACCGTCATCAAGAAAAGATAAATCCGTATTTAACCGACTGTTAAATACGGCTGATAGAAAACTGGAAACTGGCAACTTCCAAAAATCATCCCGAAACGAATTTCAGGATAACCCCGTATCGGTATAAACATACCCGCATTTGTATTACGACCGAATACAAATGTAACTGAGACAAAGATATTATATCTACACAGTATAATACTGGGTTCCAGCTTAAACCAAAGCCTACCAGTATTATCTGCCCGAAAAACAACATGTGCGAAAACGCACGTGCTTTTTCCGAACCTTGCCATATCACCATACGGCTTCTACAACGTTTCGCCCGAACTTGGGAAAGTGTCTGTGGGGGACTCTAATAACTCATCAACACACTGGCACTGGGTATAACCCCTAGCACGTCAGAGGTACAAGCTGCACGTAACGTTTTGCCTATGTATTGATTGGAAGGGAAGCTGACGAGCGAACTCATCTCTAAACCCTACTGAGCCTGACAGTGACAATGTATATACAGTCCGGTCCATTTGTCTAAAGAATATCGCATATCGAGTCTAGGGGGGTGGATAAAGTCAGACCCCTAAAAACGCGATAAATCGTGTCAGCATGAAGCCCATCACCACCTGAGAAACTACTGATCCAAATCAGTAATTCTCCACTACCTCGGCCGAGGATTCCTAGTGATGGCCACCCGTGCACTGCGCGACATCAACCCCCAATACCGGGAGAGACGAATCCCCGACGATCCGCTCACTTGCCTCCATTGTGGCTCCGGACTGTACCCAAAAAAGACCTGTTTGCACGACTCCTTTGAGCCGTGGTAGGGTAGAAATCAAAGCACAGTGGGAACTCACACGAGACAAATGACGACCTCAGGTCAATGAACTAACATGTACACATGTCACCAGGGAATTGCTATCTGACGATATGTATAATACCAACTAGCAGATTCCCGGCGAGTCCTGTCCGGTGTACTCATAACCCAATGAGCACCTGTATACATCTTAGGTGATCAAACTGACACCAGTGGCTTGTGGGACCGGCCACCGCCCCTCGTCGGGGTCTCGACTGTATACACTAGTTCACTCTGGAGTATCGATGCCCTATCTCGAAACTCCCACGACTAGGGACACTTTTAAGGATATGCTTACAGACCCCAGCTCCCACGTATATGATCGCCATCATACTGCTGGTAGTCAAGCAAGAATCCTATGGGCTCCATCATCATGCAATAGCGAACTAAAGCATATATACGATGATAAAGTCAAACCAGATAGCATACTATCATCTTGAGCAAGACTGTCATATCGGTATAGGTCCTACCTCAATCATTGCAATCACGTACCTACGATCCAATAATTCACTTTGAGGGCACTGTTCCCCTCCGAACGGCGGCCATGACGTTAGGACGTCCGTGCCCGAGATTCGGGGCAGATGCTATATGGTTTTATCCGTCTACCTCTCCGAAGATGCCAAGTTGATTTACGGCTCCGTGTATCGGAGGTTTAGACGGATGCGGCCGATGTAGCAGACTTCGTCAGATTCCCCCTCAGGGTGAGGGGTTTTTGATTGTGGGGACGCTCTTCCCTGCAGGCGCAAGCCCCTGCAGTTAATTACGCTATCGCATTGCGGTAACAACTTTCTCCTTCTCCAGAATTTCACTTCGTGTCGTGTGTGTTTGTTTTGTTTGTGGTTGCCCGTGGATTGTATACGGAGACTGAGTAATGCCGTCGTCCGTAGGACGTGGATTAGTCCAAATCCGTATTTACTTAGATTTGGTTTGGTATTTTTAGTTTAAGGATGCATTAGTCGCGTTGCGGCTAAGATCAACTTAAACGTTCGTTAAGGATACGTTAGTCCTGTTTTAGACTAAGATCCACTTAACGTAGTGATTAATTTAATGTATGGCCATCGGGACTCGTCGCCTCTTTGACGTCGTTGAGGAATTACAACGACGGATGTCAAAGGAGTTCGGAGATGTACCCTCGAACCAGAGTTGATTGGGAGTTTTATAATCCATTTGAATGTTTAAGGACACGTTAGCCGTGTTTGGGGCTAAGATCAACTTAAACGGGACCGTTTAGATCCGGCAAAAGAGCATTCGGGCTCTATTGCGCCAGTTTAAGGACGTGGTGGTCCATCGCCAGTTTAGGGACGTAGTGGTCCATTATTAGTTTAGGGACATTTCGGTCCGATATTAGTTTAGGGACGTTTCGGTCCGTCATTAGTTTAGGGACGTTTCGGTCCGATATTAGTTTAGGGACGTTTCGGTCCGATATTAGTTTAAGGACGTTTCGGTCCATATCGATGTATGGTCATTGGGACCCGTCACCTCTTTGACGTCGTTGAGGAATTACAACGACGTATGTCAAAGGAATTCGGAGATGTACCCTCGAACCGGATGTAAATTGATTTAGAAGAGCAATTTTGCTCAGTCAATTTAATTTAAGGACTTATGGCCAAAATTGGGCTAAGTCCAGTTGAATGTTCAAAATTTTTATTTGTCTTTGACCAATTAGGCCTGAGTTAGGGCTTTGCCCCTTTTTAAACAATGCACTGCATTATTTTTGTTTTGTTTGGGCTCTGCCCTTTTATAAATGATGCAGAGCATCTATTTTGTTTGGGCTCTGCCCCTTTTATTGCACTGCAATTTAATTAGGCCTACTAGGTCTTTTTGATTTGGGCCTGGCCCTTTAGGAAATGCATTGCATTTGTGCAGAGCACCAAGAATCTTTTAGATTCAAGAAAGAAGTGCAGAGCACTTGATCTAAATTTAGATCAAAGAAAAGAAAGAAATCTTTTCTTTCTTTCTGTTTCAGAGAACCAAAGGTTCATAGCAAGTACAAGGCACTATTTGATTTAGATCTAAGAAAAAACAAATTCTTCTTGTTTTTCTTATATCAGAGAACCAAAGGTTCATAGCAAGTGCAAGGCACTATTTTTATTATTTTTATTTACTTATTTATTTATTTATCTATTTATTGAAGATCACTGATCTTGTTTTCTAGATCAATGATCTATTCTTCAAGAGAATTTTCTCTTATCTCAAAAGTTTTTACCTTCTTTTTGTGTTCTCCAGAAATTCTCAAGATTTCTCTTCTTTCTTCCTCTTTTTTTTTAAAACCAGATGATCCTTTGAAATGAGGTTTGTGGTCCTTTTTATAGTGCTCAAAGATCAGTTAAATTTGTTAAAAAGATCTTTTCTGAATGATTCGGGGAATTTTCCCCACCGTTGGATCTTTGATCCAAAGGCCCCTGTTTTACAGAAGAAATCTTCTTGTTTTAACAAGAACAGAAAAGATTTCCTTAAATTTTCATTCTGTTGTTGCGCAACTCACCAGCGCGTGACACGTGTCGCGCAGTAAGGCGCTTGTGCAGTTGTGCTTGCGCAACTGCGCAGACACGTGTCGCGCAGCCGTGCGCTTGCGCAGTTGTGCTTGCGCAACTGCGCAGACACGTGTCGCGCTGCCGTGCGCTTGCGCAGTTGTGCTTGCGCAACTGCGTAGACACGTGTCGCGCAGTAAGGAGCTTGCGCAGCTGTGCTTGCACAACTGCGCAGACACGTGTCGCGCTGCCGTGCGCTTGCGCAGTTGTGCTTGCGCAACTGCGCAGACACGTGTCGCGCTGCAGTGCGCTTGCGCAGTTAAGTGTTACTTATGTTTTTAAAGAGCCTTGCTCTGATCGGACGTACCGCCTTGGGCGTTGTGCTGCTGTGTCAACTTTTGACACGTGGCGCATTGCGCGCAGCGCACGGGAACCGAAGCGTTGCTTCAAAATTTGAATTTTCAAAATTCAAACAGAGCCTTGCTCTGGCCGGGGGAACAAATGCCCCCCCACCGTTGCGCTCATGTGGCGCGCACGTGAGTGCAGCGGTGGCAAGATCCTGACTGTTGGATCATGGGGGTCAGTTGAAGGGGTGCAGACACCTATAAATAGGACCTTTGGTCCTTAAAATCTTTTCACCGTTTCAAGAACTTTTACTCAGAGCCTTGCTCTTGCTTAAAAACTCTTAGAGCCTTGCTCTTGCTTCTTCCCAAGAATTTTGAAGTTCAGAACTTAGAATCACTCTTAGGTAAAATTTTAAATTAATTTAAATTAATCTTAATTAACAGAGCCTTGCTCTTATAGATCTTTGATCTAAAGAAAACCCCTTTGGGATTTCTTCAACAGAGCCTTGCTCTCATAGATCTTTGATCTAAAGAAGACCCCTTTGGGGTTTCATCCATAGAGCCTTGCTCTCAAAAATTTACAGAGATTTTGTTCTTGGGTTTTAACCCATGAACAGAGCCCTGCTTATAGATCAAATAGAGAACTTCTAAAAGTTTTCATGGATCTTTAAGATCCCAAAAATTTTAATTCTTAGGAGTTATAATTTTTATTACTACTACAGAGCTAGGCTCTTTCTTAAGAAGTTTTATTCCTTTGAGACCAGAGTTTGACAAATGTCATTCTGTGACAGAGCTTTGCTCTAAAAAGAGGAGATTTTCTCCTTGTCTCTAGGGATTCCCCCCCCAATGAGGATATTCTCTTGGGGGTCTTTTTTGTTGACTGACAGTCTCATCCAATGATGGGACTGTCTTATCACATGATGCGCCGTCATCTTGATTTTGTGGGTCCCCCCTTGGTCTCTTACCCACTGCATTGTAGTGTGATGTAGGCCTTTGAAATCTGAAGCATTGGAACACTAACGGTTATGTTTTTTTTCTACAGGAAACATGTCTGAAGATTTGTCTTTCCCTTTTGTTCGCTCAGAAGGAGGGTTCCCACATGCACTAGTGGACCGAGTGGTGTTCGCCTTGATTAAAGCTCACGATCCTGAGTGCAAGAGACTTCACTTGTGGGGAAGGTGGTACAGCCAAATCATCCAAGGCCGTCGCAGCTTCAGCTCCGCTTCACCCTCTGAGCCCATAGTTACGATCCCTTATGCGGACAAGCCCCCGGTGGAGTATGCCGTGGAGGTTAAGAATTGGAATTCCGACGACCTCCTTCAGCCTGCGATTGGTGCCATTCCGGTGCAGCCGCCGCCGGCTATAGATATCTTGGGGAGGCGAATCTGTCAGGGTGAAGCACGTCCTTGGGGACAAGCGTATAATATTGGATTGATCCCGCGACCGCTTGCCGGATATCTGCAATGGGCCCGTTACATTTTGGCGACGAAGAGGGCTCACCTGACGAAGATTGGTTTATACTCCGCCGTTTACGTCTCGCTTTTCGAGTATCCCCCTCCTCCGACGTGGTGGATAAAGGCCTTCATTGAACAATGGAATATCCCCACCCATACCTTCCTGGCAGCGGATAGGGAAGTCTCCATCTCTCTGGAGGAATTCGTTGAGATTTCAGGTCTACCAGTGAGGGGGGAGCACTACGAGGAGCTGCTTCCTCCTGACGAGTACGTCTTTGCCACCAAGCAGCTTGTATTCGACTTAACTCCGGAAAATGCCATACAGCATCAGCACCCGGGCTTGGTGAAGGTGTTGGAGATTTATGAGGAACTCCATTTGGAATCGGGCGACCGGGGCGTCAGTTTCGCGGATTTCATTGCTCGCTTTATCCGCCCGGAGTTCCTATCAGAGCAGGGCGAGAAGTTTGCTCAGCTTGCTGACTCCTTTGGTTTCGGCTTGGACCGCCGACCTTCATTGGAAAATGAGCAGCGGGATTTTTATCTCCCCGGCACTGCCAGCGTTCCTTTATCAGAGATCGCCATTCCTGGCATGGACGAGGAGACTTTTTTCATAGGGTTCTTGGGTCTGTGGCTATGCAGCTTCGCGCTTCCCATGCACCCACGCCTCATGCGGTCCTCTGTCTTTTACCCGGCGCATCGCATGGCGGCTGGCTTACAGTTATCAGTAGGGATCGCCGGGCTGGCTTACCTCTACAAGGGACTTAGCATAGCGGTGGACGCCAATGAGCCTGGGGTACAACCTGCTAACTTCCCGATGCACTACTTCACTTCTTGGATGGAGCTGCATGTGCGAGGGGTGTTTGGTGCCCATAAGACCCCTCCGTTCTTTGAGAAATTCAAACTCCCAAGAATCATGCGGTTGGTCGGGGCTTCAATCGTGGTTGCATCTCCGCGGGAGTCTAGGGGACTGCTCCTGCATTCACATCTAGTCGGAGCGAAGACCTCTTTTGTGGATAAGGTCATCACCATGGGCTCCGAGACTGCTAAGTCAGTGGTGTCGCTGCATGATGACTTTAAGGGCGGGGCTTCTGTACTGAAGGCTCGGGAAATCCTCCACCTTTACTCTATTCGACCGGGCTACCTAGTATTTAGGCAGAATAAGACGGCTCTCTTTATGAGGTACAACCCACATCGATTTGCCCGACAATCGAGTTACAATCAAGGGATCCCGATGGAAGCCTTTCTGGAAACACCCGCGGTCGGCCCAGAGGGGATAAGGAATGCGATGCATCATTTCACCCGGCTCAATACAGGCTCCTATTTTTTTATCAGTGAGCCTAGCTGTGTCCCTAAAATAATCCATCCGTATGTAGCCTGGTATGCGCATGCTATGGGTCCAATCATCTTAATGGAGAAACGCCTGCTGGTCGACCGTAGGGCTGCGCCTCCTGGCGGTGATCGCAAGGCTCCCTTGCAGCCAAGGATCCAGGTCATCCCCCCGATAAAAGATGCCA
The DNA here is from genome assembly GCA_030015575.1 of Agapanthus africanus. Classification (NCBI taxonomy): domain Eukaryota; kingdom Viridiplantae; phylum Streptophyta; class Magnoliopsida; order Asparagales; family Amaryllidaceae; genus Agapanthus; species Agapanthus africanus. The sequence continues at coordinate 993,338,799 of CM057337.1, forward strand.
GAGTCGACCGACCGCACGTGTTGAGTCCCCCGCGTGGATTTCCATTGCCCACTACGGTGGATGCACCGCCGGCGCCCCATGCTCCCGCGAAGACGGTTAATGTGGTATCGCCAGGATCTGGCGGAGGGGCGGAGATCGGGACTCGCCGCCCTAAAGTGGCTGCCAAGCGCAAATCCGCTCCGGGTGGATCTAAAGCTGGTGGACAGCAGAAAAAGAAGAAGTCCGCCCTTTCCCTCGATGCGATCCTCGGCTCAAAGCCTGCGGCTTCTCCTGCCGAGGCCATATGTGAGTATGGCAGCAATGAGGGCTTTGTGGTGGATCCTGAGGACATCAATTTAGCTGCCGCCATTGCAGCTTCAGAGCGATCGGCGGGGCTAGAAGCGATGTTAAGCAAACTCGCTGAGTCCGGTAATCATCAAACGCTTTATTTGTCATTTCATTGCACTTTGCATTATTATATTTAACTAACATTTGCTCCATTTTCAACAGGTGTCTCTACTGAAGAGGTTATCGCTGCCTCCCTGAAAACCTTCCAGGAGGAGGAGGAAAAGCGTGCCCTAGCAAGCGTCGGTATGTTTTATCTCTTTCTCTTTTATAAGGAAAGTTTGTTGTCTTTTTATGATAGTTAACCTGACCTTCTTTTGTTTCTTTGCAGGAGTTGTGTCAATTGACGCAGGGATCCTTCCCGAGTGCGTCATCGAAGTCCCGGCTTCGTCGAAGTTGCCACAAGAGCCTCGGCTTGACAAGACGACGAGGGATGCCTTGAAGAATCTAGAGGCATCCCTATATACAGACGAGGAAGCCTCGCTTAAGGAAGCTCTAGTGGCATCCGTCTCAACGGCTCGGGAGGAGCGGAAGCGGTTGAGACGTGCAGCAAAGGCGCGTAGAGCTGCTTTGGCTGTAGGAGCGGGTCCTAGTACCATTCCTCGCGCTGACACTCCTTCTGAAGAGGCCCCTGTCGCCCTATCTACTGCTTATAGGCGAGCGGCGCGCGCGGCCCGAAGTGCAAATGATAAATCTTCTTCAGGTAGTACTTCTTTCAGAGCTTTGTTGTAAGAATTGTAAAGCTATTGGCTCATATGCGTTTCATCTGGCAGGGCCTAGTCCGACTGAGGGGGAGGCGGAGACCGTCGAACCCCGGGGAGCGGAGGAAGCGGTACTTGCCGAGCCCGAGCCGACAGTGAGCAACGTCATCGGGGCCTCGGGGCCTGAAACAGAGGTTGAGGGGTCCGCCGCCGAGAGGGTCATTGATGCCGCACCTGAAGTGGCGGCAGATGAGATGATTGTGTTAACCGAGCCGAAGGCGGTAGAGGGGGAGGCGCTTGAGGCTGGAGACCTCGCGGCGACGGTGGACGAGACAACTGTGACCGCAGGACTCGAAGGAGTAGCGGGTGAGGTGGACACGATTCCTAAGGACGAGCCAGCCGCTCCTTCTCTGGAATCTGGCAATACTCCAATCATAGCCCTCCCCGCATATGGTTCCTTGCCATCTCCCGGGCTTGCGAGCACAACAACGGTTCCCATCGAATCGGGTGACGAGGCTACGGGTGGTGGCCTGATGTCAATGGAGGAAGGAATTGCCTCAGTCTCGGCTGGAAGTTCGTCGGGTAAGTTTCGGGTTACTATCGTTTCCCCCCTTTTTTATATATCTTGTGATCTCTTCTAACAAGCTTGTCTTTGCAGGTACGGCCAGTGCCGATGCTCCATTGCTTGAGGGAGCACCGTCAACTACTGCTTTGGCGGTGGTCACTTCCCCGTCTTCCCTCGTGCCATCGCGGATGTTGGAAGGTATGGATTCAAGACTCATGCATTAATCTTTCATAAATGTGGCTTTTGTACTAACGTTATACCATTGTGCCTTTGCAGGAGTGCTTTTTGATCATTTATATCAAGTGTTGCTCCCACACTTCTCTTTCCCATCCGAACTCGCTTCTCCCTCTGGTGGCGCCGGTGAGTATACTTTCATTATAATATCTTTGTTCATTCCCCCTTTTTTCTAGCAATTGAATGATTTCTGACTTTTCCCTTACTTTATTGCAGTGCCATAAATCGAAGGAGGGGATGCCAGACCTGCCGCGCTACCGGCCCTTCCGGCTCTGCCGTCCGTTGCTGCTGGTATAGCAAATTCCTTTTTTGGTAACCCTTAAACATCTCTTGAACCATCGTTTAACCATGTTTTGTTTTGCAGCTATTATTCCGGCTCCGTTCCCTTTTGAGTCTCGCGTCCTTCCACCGGCAGGCCCTTTCTTGAGACGCCCTTCAAAGGGTGTTGTGATGAGTTTGGGCATGCTGAGCGGGTACATCGAAGAGCTCAACATGGACGCTCTCCCTTCTGCCGTAGATTTCGCTGTGGAGATTAATCCAATGTTGGCAGCGCTCGTAACTTTTCATAACGAAGGCGTCGTCGGATCTTGGGTTAATCACTGCAGGGAGATCGAGGCCTGTCTATACCGGCTGGAGTCGATGCGCCCTTCTTCCGAAGTTTTGGCCCTGAGCACCCAACGTACAACTTGGCTCGAGCAAAGCACTTCGCACTCCCGCCATTTGGAGCAAGAAGCATCTTTAAGACTAAGGGAATGCCAAAAGACCTCGAACGAAACGGCCTATCTGCGCGCTGAGGTTGAGGCAAATGCTGCCCAAGTGAAGACTATCTTTGAGGGTCTCTTGGAGCGCATCTGCCACGGGCTAAATTTGAAGCGGAAGCTTGACGTAGCTGAGCGCAATATCTCGAGTCGGGAAGCTGCTTATCAAGTCGTGAGGGAGCAGCTTGCGTCGGTCTTGCAGCAACAAGCCCAAGTGGAGGCAGAGCTGGCGGTGGTAGCCAATCAAGAGAAGGCATGGAAGGACATCTGCGAGCGATTGCTACATCTATGCAAGACGCTTCCTCCCCAATAATTCTCCTTGTATCATTTGTCTTTCTAAAGTATATGTATATATATATTTTTTTAGCACGATGTATCCTGTACTCGGTCAATATTTATGAATAAAAAAATGCACATTTTTGTAACGTCTTGTGTCATTTCTCCGTCTTTTCTTTCTTTTATTATCAGTATGCCACCTTAGTAACCATGATTGACGGATGATTAGGACGAGTATCCCTGACCTTCTTAAGAAATAGCGATGGCTTAGGCCGCAGGTTCAGATCTGCTGCCTAAGACTTTTCAGCTCTATAAGCCGTAAGGGTCTCATAGAGACTTTTCTCCCTACGGATCGAGAGGACTCGCAGGTGGATTTTCTCCTTAGGAATCGAGAGGATTCCTAAGTGTGGTTTTTTTTATAAGTCGTAAGGATCTTATAAGAGAATTTTCCCTCTTACGAATCGAGAGGATTCGTAAGTGGTTGTTTCCCTCCTCGTTGAAATTCGACTTCGGTGAGTGAGACCCGTAAATAGTATACAAGAGACCAGTTTGGATTGACTTGCAGAGCCTCATCGCTCAGGAAGTAAATTTTCCCACCTCTGCTGCCTGAGGCGTCATCTTGCAAATTGAGAAGCAAATTCGATTTACTAGAGAAATCCTTTTCTGAATGATCTGGGGGAATTTCCCCTCACCGTCGGATCTTTGACCCGGGGGGCTTCTGTTTCACAAAAGCAAATCTTTTGTTTTAAAAAGAGTAGGAACGATTTCTCCAGAATTTTTAATTTTGTTTAGCGCAAATGCTTCAGGGTATGACACGTGGCGCAACGCAGCTGAAGCGTTGCTCCCTTTAATTTTGAAAAGGAGCCTCGCTCTGATTGGGCGTTGCGCTGATGCGTCTGTGTCCGCCACGTGGCCCGTTGCGCATCGCAAACAATCTGAAGCGTTGCTTTATTGAATTAATTTTTAAAACAGAGCTTTGCTCTGACTGGGGGAAGACGAAGCGTTGCCTCGTCTCCCGCCTCGGGATTTGAACAAAAGTTCGCTTCGATTAGGGTGAACCGCCGTGACGACTTTTGGAAGTCGAGGAGGCACTCGATACCTATAAATAGGACCTTTGGTCCCCTCCAGATACTTATCATCCTCCAGATTTTCATTTTCGAAGACTTCGGAGCTCTGTTCTTGCCTTTAAGAACTCCGTTGCTTTGTTTCCCCCCCCCCTTTTTTTAAAAGTTTTTTTTTAGAAAAAACTTCTTTAGGTAGAATCGATTAACCAGCAGAGCTTTCGTTTGGGGGATTTCATCCTCGAACATAATCTTGCTTCTCAGGAATTTAGTCCTCTATGTACGTTATCGCTTTTCTATTACTGATCTTCGTGTAATATTTCCTCCAGGTATAATGGCGGCGGTGCACCTGTACAGTTTGCACGAGTTCATTACTTACGACGATATCCGCGCTCAGGGTCGTCAACAAAACCAGGATTTTACGGACGCTGAATGTGCAGAAGTCATGGGTCGTCTGAACGCAAGCGGTGGTTGGCTGTTGCCTCGTCGTTCGGCCCTTTTGAAAGTCGTGTTGGGAGCCATATGGAGAGCACTTCCGGATCTTCATGAGGCCTTACCGCTTAACGCACTGGATGATGCTGAAGACAAGGTGCATTCGGTGCACCTGACAGGGCTGATCTCAAAGAAACGGCGGAACAGCCTCGTCGACATCCTACACCAAGTCTTCCAGCAGACGACAATCATTGCCGCTTATCGAAGGCCAGGGGGGCTTGCCGATGATATTGACACAGAGGAGCGCGAAAGACTGCGCGTAAGAATAATTAGAAAGGCCAGAAGAACTCTGGATGGCCTTATTTTTGAATTCCTCAATCCGTGCCCCGGATCTGAGGTTATTCCCTTGTAATAATACTTTTCTTTCATTGCTTTTTTTTTATGATTATAAGAATTTTGGGCGATGTTAAAAATTTTTTTTTATATCCCAGGTTGTCTTTATTATATATCTTTTGTCCTGAGTCTTTTATGCCCATGCATGAATGAATGTGCCTTGAACGCTTGATCAAATGTAAATCAGATGCTCTTTCTGTTGCTTTTCCTTTTTCTTAGCACGTCATCGCAATTAGCAGGTAATAGAGTAAGCCTCTTGATTTCTTCATGAGATAGCGAGGGCTTAGGCTGCAGGTTCAGATCTGCTGCCTAAGACTTTTCAACTCTATGAGCCGTGAGGGTCTCATAGAGACTTTTCTCCCTACGGATCGAGAGGATCTCATAGGTGGGTTTTCTCCTTAGGAATCGTGAGGATTCCTAAGTGTGGTTTTCTCTTCTAAGTCGTAAGGATCTTATAAGAGAACTTTCCCTCTTACGAATCGAGAGGATTCGTAAGTGGTTGTTTCCCTCCTCGTCGAAACTCGACTTCGGAGAGTGAGACCCGTGAATAGTATGCAAGAGACCAGTTTGGATTGACTTGCAGGGCCCCATTGCTCAAAAAGCAAGCTTTTTAATCCTTGCTGTCTGAGACTTCTTCTTACAAATTGAGACGAATCGGGGATCTGTTTGCAGTTGTAGCGGAACAGTTGACATGAGTTAGAAAGCTTTCGTCACGGAGTGTTTGTATCCGTGAGTCGAGGAGTTTGCTGGGGATTATTTATTTCCCAAGCGCCAAGGAGTATTTGTTTCCTTGGGGTTTGAAACGAGTCGAAGGTTCCCGCGGAGGCACTGGTGGCTCTGCGGGTCGACGCGGATCAGAAGGCTCTCGTCAAGGAGTGTTTGTATCCGTGAGTCGAGGAATTTTGCCAGGGATTATTTGTTTCCCAAGCGCCAAGGATTATTTGTTTCCTTGGGGTTTGAAACGAGTCGAGGATTCCTACGGAGGCACTGGTGGCTCTGCGGGTCGACGCGGATCAGAAGGCTCTCGTCAAGGAGTGTTTGTATCCGTGAGTCGAGGAGTTTTGCCAGGGATTATTTGTTTCCCAAGCGCCAAGGATTATTTGTTTCCTTGGGGTTTGAAACGAGTCGAAGGTTCCCACGGGGGCTCTGGTGGCTCTGCGGGTCGACGCGGATCAGGAAGCTCTCGTCAAGGAGTGTTTGTATCCGTGAGTCGAGGAGTTTGCTGGGATTATTTGTTTCCCAAGCGCTAAGGATTATTTGTTTCCTTGGGGTTTGAAACGAGTCGAGGGTTCCCACGGGGGCTCTGGTGGCTCTGCGGGTCGACGCGGATCAGGAAGCTCTCGTCAAGGAGTGTTTGTATCCGTGAGTCGAGGAGTTTGCTGGGATTATTTGTTTCCCATTTTGTTCATGCCCTTGGATTGTATACAGGGATCGATGTGACCTTGACTGTAGGGCAAAAAGTTTCATTCTTTCATTCATTTTTTTTATTCTTTCCGCGATGCTCTATCATTTCAGCTTTTATATCGCGAAGGTAGCGACTGCCCAATCATTTCGGCTATTTTTCGCGGTGCCCAATCATTTCGGCTATTTGTTTTATTTTTACCCGTCGCTTTTTATTACGGGTTGCCCAATCATTTCGGCTATTTCTTCATGCATATATTTTTACTTGCTGTTTTTTTTTATTGCAAGTCGCCCCATCATTTCGGCTATTTCGTATGCATGTGCGGCCTACTGGCTTTTCGCTGTAAACCTGAAATTGGACACCGATTTCGGCATCAGCACTGCTACAACTGGGATATTGCCAGGAGCGAATCATCATTTGCTTCTGTCGTTGTCGAACAAAGGAGGCTTAGCGACCAGGGTTAGGATCCTGTCGGCTAAGGCTTTTGACTTCATGAGCCGTAAGGGTCTCGTGAAGGTATTTCTCCCTACAAGTCGTGGGGATCTTGTAGGCGTATTTTCTCCTTAGGAGTCGTGAGGATCCCTAAGTGTTTGTTTTCCCTGTAAGTCGTAAGGATCCTACTGGGGGGCTTTCTCCTTGTAAGTCGAGAGGATTTACAAGGGTTGTTTACTATGCAAACATATCCCTAGTTTCAGATGGGACTTAGTTAGGGAAATGTTTATTCGCGCCCGTGGATTGTATACAAAGGTCGATATTGAACCACTTGTAGGGCAATATTGGAAGTTTGTGGGGGTTTGCTTAAGCACAGGTTTAGGTCTCTGTAACTTAAGACTTTCAAATCCTATGGGCCGTGAAGGTCTCATAAGAGAGTTCTCCTTACGAGTCGTAAGGATCTCGCAAGTGTATTTTCTCCTTAGGAATCGTGGGGATCCCTAAGTGTGTTGCTCCTTTGTGAGTCGTAAGGATCTCACGCAGGTGGTTTCTCCTTACAAGGTCGAGAGGACTCTATAAGGGTTCTTTAACGAAGTTGCGTCCTTTCGGGTTTTCACAAACATTCGCTGGTAGTCCTGCTGTTTTTACTCACGGAGCCCTTTCAGGTTTTCATCCGTGCCCATTTTGCTTATGGACATACCCCCTTTTTTTTATTATTCTTTTTATTTATATATATATATATATATATATATTTTTTAACGAGGCCGCGCCCTTTCGGGTTTTCACGAACACTCGCCGGTAGCCCTGCTGTTTTTACTCACGGAGCCCTTTCGGGTTTTCATCCGTGCCCCTTTTGCTTATGGACATACCGTTTTTTTTATTTTATATATTTTTTTATTTTTTTTTTATCTCGTCAGCCTAAGGATGCTGCGGTATTAGTTTAAAGACATTTCGGTCTGCTATTAGTTTAAGGACATTTCGGTCCGCTGTTAGTTTAAGGACATTTCGGTCCGCTGTTAGTTTAAGGACATTTCGGTCCGTCGTTGAGAGGCTGGCTAATACTTATAAAGCTTGAGCTTAGGAAGATAGCGAGCGGACATAGTCGTCGTCATCTACCATTGACCTAGGCTGTGACTCATTAAGCATAGTATTTCTTCAGGAAGCGGCCGTTTATTGGCCTGAAAGGCTTTTCACCGTGGATATCCCTGAGTAGATAGGCCCCACCCTAGTAGACCTTATCTATGATGTATGGGCCTTCATAGTTTGGCTCGAATTTTCCTCGCTTGGCGCGATTGGGGATCATAGGCCTTTTGACCACTAGCACGAGTTCGCCTTGACAAAATGTCCTCGGTCGGGTCAATCTTTCGTATGAGCGCGTCATCTTTGCTTTATAAGCTTCCAGATTTTGTTGTGCTAGAAGCCGGATTTCATCAAGGGCGTCAAGCTCTTCAAACCGAAGGTGAGCATTTTCTTCGTCTGTCAGCTCGTAGTGGACTGCCACTCGTAGAGAGGGTAATTCTATCTCGAGAGGGAGTACTGCTTCCGTCCCAAATACCAACGTGTATGGCGTTATGTTTGTGGCCGTTTTAAATGTAGTTCGATACGCCCAAAGAGCCTCTTGCAATCTTTCGTGCCAATCTCTCTTATTTCGTGACACTGTTTTCTTCATGATTTTCGTCAAGGTCTTGTTGAAGGCCTCGGCGAGACCGTTAGCCCGCGGATTATAGACTGAGGAATATCTCCAGTCTATATTGTGCTGCTGTGCGAAGCGGCTAATTTTATGACTTCGGTAGGCTGGCCCATTATCAGAGATGATTCTTCTCGGGGTTCCAAACCGGTATATGACATGCGTTTTGAAGAAATGGAGGATGTTCTCCGTCTTCACTTCCCTCAACGGCACCGCCTCTGCACATTTGGAGAAGTAATCAGTCGTCGCCAAGATGAAACGATGTCCCTTTGACGATGCTGGTTCGATGGGGCCGACTATGTCAGTTCCCCACATTTCGAATGGCCAACTAGCCACTGTTGGATGCAGTGGATTGGGATGCCGATGGATGAAGTCCCCATGAATTTGGCATGAATGACATTGCCTCGCGTATTCCAGGCAATCCTGCATCATCGTGGGCCAGTAGTAGCCCATCCGTTTTCTCTTCAGCTTCATCTTAGGGCCTGCTTGGTGGGAACTGCAGAGTCCGTCGTGAACCTCTTGGACGACCCTTCTCGCTTCGTCAGGTCCTAGGCATCTCAGCCACACAGAATCGAATGACCTCTTGTATAGAGTATCGTTGACGAAGGCAAAAGACAGAGCTCGTTTCACGAGCTGATGTCTTATGGACGCTTCTTCAGGCATTCGGTGGAACTTGAAGTAATCTATGAAGACTTCTCTCCAGTCTTCGGTCTTCTCATGGTCTTTTATTTGTAGGGTCGCCTGCTCGGTTGCTCCCTTTTCTTTATATGATTCTGGAGGTATTTCTGCTGGGGCGAGCACTCGACGGCTTTGTATCACGATTCTAACGTCATCGAGGTTCTCGTCAGCCAATTCTTTAGCAAGTTTGGCCAGTGCGTCCGCTTTGCTGTTTTCCGCGCGCGGTATACTTTCCAACGTGTAGGAGGGAATTTGGGTTAGCAGTTGCTGCACTTTTTCACCGTATTTTACCAATTCTGGTTTGCATGTTTGGTAATCGCCGTTCACTTGACTGACGACCAGTTGGGAGTCCCCATATATGAGGAGGCTTTCAATTCCCATATCAATGGCGATCTCGAGGCCTGCTATCAAAGCTTCATATTCAGCTTCATTATTCGTTCTCGGCTCTGTTAAGGAGAAGGCGAAGCGCATTATTCCTCCTTGTGCAGTCACAAAGATGAGTCCTACCCCCGATTTGATCATTGGCGTATTTTGTTTGTGCTTTTTCATGGAAGACGCCCCATCGAAATAAAGCTCCCAACGGGTATCACCACCTTCGATTGCGTCAAACGCATGTTTGTCCGGCAAATCGCAATTCAGAGGAGAATCGGCAGGTATCGGGTGCTCAGCAAGGAAGTCGGCTATGGCCTGACCCTTCACCGCCTTGAGGGGTCGATATGTTATCGAGAACTCCATTAAGAGCAGAGCCCATTTAGCGAGCCGTCCTGTCAAGATGGCCTTTGACATTAAATATTTGAGAGGGTCCACCTTTGAAATGAGATGGACTTCATGCGCTAATGCGTAATGTCTAAGCTTTGTTATTGCGAAGATCAATGCCAGGCAGTGTTTTTCAATGGGGGAGTAATTACTTTCTGCCCCCAGCAGAACCCGACTTAAGTAGTAGAGTGCTCTTTCTTTCCCCTGGTCATTCTCTTGTGCCCATAATGCGCCTAAAGAACCTTCAAGGGCGGTCGTGTAAAGAATGAGAGGCTTTCCCTTAACTGGAGCAGCCAACACCGGAGGGTTTTGCAGATACTGCTTGATCTCATCCAATGCGCCTTGGCATTTGTGATCCCAAACGAATGGGGTTCCCTTCTTTATCAGGTGGCTGTAAGGACGGCACTTTCCTGAAAGGTTGGCTATAAATAGCCGTATATACGCGAGTTTCCCTTGGAGAGACCGCAGCTGTTTGAGAGTCCTCGGCGGAGGCATTTCCATGATCGCTTTAATCTTTGACGGATCTATTTCAATACCTCGGTGTCGAATAACGAATCCCAGGAATTTGCCCGAGGAAACCCCGAACGCACATTTAAGAGGATTCATCTTCAAGTTGTATTGCCGAAGGCGTTGAAATACAGTCTTCAGATGCTCGAGATGTTCCTCGTATGATTTGCTTTTAACCATGAGATCGTCGATATAGCATTCAACAACTTCGTGTATAAGGTCGTCGAAGATCTTTGTCATGGCCCTCTGATAAGTAGCACCGGCGTTCTTCAAACCGAAGGGCATCACTTTATAACAAAATATACCAAGAGGGGTCCTGAAAGCTGTGTGCTTCTGGTCTTCTGGATGCATTTTTATCTGGTTATACCCCGATGAGCCGTCCATGAAGGAGAAAACCTCATGAGTGGATGTATTGTCTATCATTAGTTCAGTGACTGGCACTGGGAAATCATCCTTCGGGCAAGCTTTATTAAGATCCCGGAAGTCTACGCATATGCGCACTGTCCCATTTTTCTTCATCACTGGGACGATGTTGGCGATCCATTCAGGGTACTGAACTTCCTGGATGAAGCCGGAGTCGATTAACTTTTTGGCTTCGGTATTTATGCTCATCTCAAGCTCGAGTCGCATTCTTCTCGGCGCCTGTTTGACTGGCTTGATGTTCGGGGGTATTGCTATTCTATGTACAGCAACTTCTGGATCTAGTCCCGGCATCTCGGAATAGTTCCATGCGAAGCAATCTTTATACTGCACAAGGACATCTTTTAACGCAGCCACCCTCTCTTCAGACAGCAGCTCGCTGACGAATGTCGGTCGCGGATCATTTATTGTCCCCAACTCGATTTTCTTGAGGTTATCTGCAGTAGTATGGATTCCATCCTCCAATTCTTTCGGAGCTGGGGGAAATTCTGAGATTACCCCATCGCTGTCGTTTTCAAAGCACCAAGGAAGGCTGTTCATGTCCTCGGACTCTTCTTTTAATATTGTTATCACGTGGCAAGTACGAATTTTCTGCCAATCCCAATGCGGAGTTGGTTCTATCCTTGTGTTTTCGAGTTCGTGCTTTTGCGGCGGCGCTACCCTCCAGTTATCAGACAACGCGAATTTGCCAAGCTGATATTGGTCCTCAACCCAATTCTTAAAGGTGAAGCAATTTTCAAGCGGATGCCCTACTACTCGATGGTAAAAGCAATAATTTGGGTTGAACACCTCGCCTGCGTGCTTGGGGTGCTTGGACTCTGGCAACGTAAGCATTTGATGTTTTAGAGCGAGATCGAATATCTTCCTTGTTTTGTTCCGAGGAAATGAGTATGCTCGACCTATTTTCTTCCTGAGGGCTAAGTCAATAACGCTCGATTCTTGGATACGTGGTTTCTTAGCTTTGCTTTGTGGTTGTTGAGCACCTTTTCCGCCCTTTGACTCATTTCTGTTTCCGCGTCGATCCCTTTTTGCATCAGGTTGACATGGGGCAGCATCTTCGTTCTTTACTGCATGTTGAAGGAGACGCTGTGTCTTGGCTTTCTCATAGATTGCCATTTCACGATCGTGATCATCTCAGGCTTTTTGACTCGCATCCCTTATAAGTTTGCTCATTTGGTCTTCAGACGATGGAATGGGCGGTCTTGCATCAGGAACTTTTGCTGGCTCAGGATTAGCATCCTCCCATTGAGCGTCCGCCTCTTCGTCGAAGTCATACATGACATAACAGCTGTTTACTAGCTCCCGTTTCTTTGACCGGATGTACCCAAGCCCTTTTGTTTCTATTCTCCCGTTAGGCAGTTTGCATTGAGTCCCGGGAATGTTCCAGACCTTGTCATAGAATTTGGCTTTTCTAACGGTCTGTGTGAAGGACATCCCCTGGCATTTCAGCAGTTCCTTCAAACCTTCGGTATAATATCTGGGAAGGCGGATAGGCTGAAGCCCGTCGAGCGTGGGATCCGCGCCATGCCAAATTTCTTTTTCCACCTTGTTTTCTTCAGAACGGTAGAATAGGATTGCCTTCTCGCCTTTTCGTCCGGGAGGGATATAGAATGTCTGCAATTCTTCTACGCTGTTGGTGTCAAGTGCATCCAGTTCTTTGTAATGTTCAAGCGGCACCATGGTTATCTGCAGACTTCGCTCTTCATCAGCGGAAACCCGTATTGAAGGACGAGCAGGGAATACAGCATGAACTTCATCCTCTGAATCACTACCGAAGATCAATGAAGGAACGGATGGTCCTGGCCTGGTGGATTGGGAAGGACCTGAATAAATTATATCCTCCTCCTCCTCAGTGTCACTGCCGAAGACAGGGATGGTGGCGTTAGTTTTGTTCTCCGGTTTGTGACACCTTTCCATGTCTTCGAAACTCGGTAAGAAGTATTTGGCATCTTCATACTTGCGAACTTCGTTTACGGAAAACGGATTCAATTCTCCCGCCACTGTGTACTCGAGGCCATCCCTAGAATACTTCATGCACTGGTGCTGTGTAGAAGGGATGATATTGTACTCGTGTAGCCATGGTCGGCCGAGCAGAGCATTGTAGCACGTCTTGGCGTCTATAACATGGAATTTGATGTCTGTGACGAGCAACCCGAAGCGTAGCGTCAATATCACAGATCCAAGAGTTTTTGATGATTGAGAGTCGAATCCGGAGATGGTGATTTTGTCTCGGGCGAGGTGTTGGACACTCATGCAAATCTCCTTTAACACTCGCACATTGAGTAAATTAACAGACGATCCGTTATCGACCAAGATTTTACCTATCTTTATGTCATGGCAGTATCCTGAGACATAAAGGGGGCGATTGTGTTCACACGTCCCGAGGAGAAGGTCTTCATCACCAAAAGCAACGTCGGCTGTGTGCACCTCTTCCAATTCATCCTTCATCTTTTGTTCGGCCAGGAAAGCTTGGAATTGGTCCGGATCTTGTAGGGCCTTAATCAAAGAATCCCTCGCCTCTTTTGATAGTAATAGGGCATCGAGAATGCTGAGTTGTGAGGGTAGCTTTCTCAGATGCGCCAAGACATTGTAATCCACTTTACTCCTCTTCGGCGGGTTCTTCGCGGTTAACTCTTCCGCAACTTGGTCATCTAAAGCGATGTCTTCAGAGACCTTCTCTTTCCCTTTGTCTTTCTTGTTTAAGGGTCCGAGATTCTTTTCGGGTAATGTTCGATTGCGTAGCTGTATATTTTCACAAGCCTTCGTTTCTTCTTCTTTTCCCGAAGTGGATTCTTTGAAGAGGGGGCCAAGCTCTAGCTCCTCATCGGAATCGCTCCCAAATGTAGGCACTTGTGACCCGGCAATGTTAACCATGTGACAATTGCTGGCAGTTCTTTCAAGCTCTTTGGTCGTGTTTCTTTGCTCCCGACGAATCTTACGCTTTTCCCGTTTAAAGCGTTGTTGATTAGCGACGTATCCTTGCCACCATTTATCGAAAGCCTTGCACTCTTGAGTGGGATGCGAGACCTTCTGATGATATAAGCAATAAGAGGGGTGCATTTCTACTACACCAGTCATTTTTCCTTCAGAGGATGGTAGATTCATGCCCATCGATATGGCCTTAGCAAACCTCTTTTTTATCTTGAATTGGCTTTTGTCAGCGGTGGAGGCATTTTGCTCCAGCGGATCTTCTCAGCTCTTTCCTCAAGTCGCTGGCGCTTGGCCCTTTCGAATATAGCCGTCTCGCGTTCTCGATCAGTTTTACTTTTCAATCGAGCTTCATTAAGAAACGCGTTAATCATTTCGATTGATAACTCCGGAACCCTTGACTCAGTATTTGCCCCCAGCGTTTTAGTGCCGGAAGTCCCTTCATCATTCGTGGTCGAATGGAAGATCATATGACAGCTCGCCACATATTCCTCGGATTCATCCGATGAACTTTCCCCCTCATCTTCTTTTTGAAAGACGTGATCAAGGAAATCTTGGAGCCTAATGGGAGTCCGCGCCTTTTGGTTGTATTCATCCAGTGCGTCGATTTGCTTTTGTAAGTCCGTGCGCTTGTCGCCAGGCTTCACGGGCTTCTTAGATTTATTCTTCTTCTTTCTCGAAGATTTTGACGGCTGGCTATGAACGCTTGAAATACCATCATTGGTCTTCGAAGTCGGACGTGGCTTCAACATCCCCTCAATAACCTGCGGTTCCAAGGGGTTCTTCCACTTGACCGCTGGACAGGTCTGAAGATCATTTAGCATTCTCCTCGTTTTGGCTGATAATACAACCTCCCAGGGAGCTTCTTCAATGACGGAGCATGTTGCCCCCGGCGTATTCGTCCCCTTAGAGGTGTGGGGCTGCGGGGGATTCACCTTCCATTTGTCAAATAGCGCAAATTTGCCCTGACGGTACTGATTCTCAAGCCAATTCTTGAAAACGTAACAGTCTTCGATCGGATGTCCTAGCACTCGATGATAAGGGCAGTAATTGGGCTCATTGACGTCGTTCGGTTGCAACGGACGTTTTGGATCTGGCAGATTTATGAGTCTGTTGCGCAACGCCAGCTCGAATAGCCTCCTTGTTTTATCGCGGGGGAAGGAGTAAGGACGTCCCATCCTGTCCTCAAAGGGTACGTATGGGCGTGTATTGTTTGGACGAGCAACCGGCTTCGAGTCGCTCGGTTGTTGTTGAGTATTAGCGACAATGATCGCTTTTCCCTTTCCTTTATCGTTTCGGGAGTCCGGCTTCGGGAGAGGGGGTTTATGGCCCATCTGGTCCATCTGCGCTAACTTGTCGATCAAAGCCTGGAAGGAAGTCGGCTTGAAGAACATCATAAACTGTGAAATGGTTGCTTGTGGATCAAGGGTTCCAACAAACATTCCCACCGCAGGGGCCTCTTCTATGCGCTGTTCACACTTCGACCATAAATTACGCCACCGTATAGCGTACTGAACCCATGTTTCACCGGGTTTTACCCTGGCATTAATCAGTGCCGTCATCGGGGTACGCTCACTGGCACTTGCAAAACGTTGGGTGAAGAGCAGCTCCATCTCCGCAAAGGTTTTAATAAAGTCGTTGGGGAGCTCAGAATACCATTCAAACGCCGTATCTGATAAGCTTCCAACAAACTGGCGAAGCAAAAGCTTGTCGTCGCCGCCGGTGTTACCGCAAAGCGCCCTGAACTGGGCAACATGTTGATGGGGATTGCCGGTCCCTTTGTAGACATGAAACTTGGGAATTGTGTAACCCGGCGGGTATTTGATTTGGTCATACCAGCCCGGATATGGCCGCCCCGTCTTTACGACGTGGCCGGCTGCTTCGGCCGCGTGATGAACCTTTATTTGCTGGGCTATATATTCGTCCAGATCAGTTTTAGAGATTGTATCCTCTTTAGCCGTTGATAGAACGGGCTGAGGGTTTGATGTCTCTCCCCTATCATCCCCAAGGACAATCGGGGGTTCTTCAGTCGGGGGATCTTGTTGTATCATCATCCCTATCATGTCCTGGAAGAGGAGGCCCATACGCTGTATATTGGCTGCTTTTTCAGCAGCCTCTTTGTCTCTCTTTTCCAGTACTCGGCGGAGGAACTCGGCGTCGGTCTCTTCCTCTTGACGTTCATCTAAGGACGTCCCAGGGTTCTCTTTTGGCTCCGTGAGTGCAGCCATTGTAGTCATCATCTCCTGGAGCTTTTGTTGCTGCTCCTGAGCCTTGGTCACTGATCGGGTAAGCGGTCGGTAACCCGTAGAAGCACGACTTTCTTCCTTTCCAGAAGCCATATAAACCGTATGAACTGTTATGCCCCCTGACTTGGGGCGTTTAGGTTCACTGTTTTTAAACTTTGCCGGTGACGCGGGAGCTTTCTTTGGCCTTTTTCTTTTGTGGACCATTGAGGTTGAAGGAGCCGTTGAAGTGGGCATCCTAGCATTTGTTGCCCCCTGCTGTTTAATGGGGCGGTTTTTGTCCTTTTCCACCTTTGCCTTTTTCTGGCGACGAAAGTGGTCTGAGTCAATCACGGAGTCTTGAACCCTCCGCCAAACTTTATAAATTTTTGACGACAGCCGTTGAGAGGGCTGTTCCTGCTTTGTCTCCGGAGCTTTTTCCATAGGCGGAGGAGATCTTTTCAATGTAGCAATTGGAGAGTTCTTTCTCACCTTCCTCAGCAATTCAAAGTTGTTCCCAGTTGGAACAGCAGCGTTGACCTCCACCACTGGAGCAGGTGGGGTTAGCCCTGAGGGGGAGTTTCCCCCTGCTTTCCTTACTCGTTGCCAATGGAGACGTCGCGCACGACGAGCCGTTGGGACTGGCTCAGAAATCGAGATGGTTTCTTGTTGCCCCCTGTTTGAGTGTGGGGTAACTGCCGATGTCAGCCTATCGAAGACTGATGCCTTTTGACCAGCTGGGGGAGGAGTGGGAACCGTCAATCTCGTGAAGACCGACTCTCTGATGGGAGAAGCCTCTTTAACGACTTCCAAAGCAGCGGCCGTTGCCCTCTTTGGGACGGCCACTTTATAGTTCTGACCTAGCCTGGTGAAAACGGAGGCTGTCGGTTTAGTAGCGGGCGACCCGTTGACAGGGGTCGTGGTAGTAGTGAGCCGGTCGAACACCGACTTCTTGTTCGCTTCCGGTGCGGATATCGGCATAGAGAAGCTTGTAGGTGGGACCATGGTCCCGAAAAACAGGCCGGTGGTGGCCTGGGTCACCTGTTCTACCGGCAGAGCGAGGAAAGAGGCCGCTTGGGGCCCATATGTTACACCTCTCGGTGAGGTGGAGCATTCGTTGCAGTGGTGCTTCGCGCATTTGGTGCAGTTAGAATCCATGGATGCTTGAGTTCTGCACCAGACAAAAGACCAAATCTTAGCAACTTGAAATCCAAAGGCAACCATTTAACAAACCGCGATTGGTTCGCGAATACGACACACGAAGTGTGGAGTGGAAAGAGGAAAAGGTCCCACCGGGCGTGCCAGAATCTGTTCCCTTCCGAACGGCGGCCATGACGTTAGGACGTCCGTGCCCGAGATTCGGGGCAGATGCTATGTGGTTTTATCCGTCTACCTCTCCGAAGATGCCAAGTTGATTTACGGCACCGTGTATCGGAGGTTTAGACGGATGCGGCCGATGTAGCAGACTTCGTCAGATTCCCCCTCAGGGTAAGGGGTTTTTGATTATGGGGACGCTCTTCCCTGCAGGCGCAAGCCCCTGCAGTTAATTACGCTATCGCATCGCGGTAACAACTTTCTCCTTCTCCAGAATTTCACTTCGTGTCGTGTGTGTTTGTTTTGTTTGTGGTTGCCCGTGGATTGTATACGGAGACTGAGTAATGCCGTCGCCCGTAGGACGTGGATTAGTCCAAATCCGTATTTACTTAGATTTGGTTTGGTATTTTTAGTTTAAGGATGCATTAGTCGCGTTGCGGCTAAGATCAACTTAAACGTTCGTTAAGGATACGTTAGTCCTGTTTTAGACTAAGATCCACTTAACGTAGTGATTAATTTAATGTATGGCCATCGGGACTCGTCGCCAGTTTGACGTCGTTGAGGAATTACAACGACGGATGTCAAAGGAGTTCGGAGATGTACCCTCGAACCAGAGTTGATTGGGAGTTTTATAATCCATTTGAATGTTTAAGGACACGTTAGCCGTGTTTGGGGCTAAGATCAACTTAAACGGGACCGTTTAGATCCGGCAAAAGAGCATTCGGGCTCTATTGCGCCAGTTTAAGGACGTGGTGGTCCATCGCCAGTTTAGGGACGTAGTGGTCCATTATTAGTTTAGGGACGTTTCGGTCCGTCATTAGTTTAGGGACGTTTCGGTCCGATATTAGTTTAGGGACGTTTCGGTCCGATATTAGTTTAGGGACGTTTCGGTCCATATCGATGTATGGTCGTTGGGACCCGTCACCTCTTTGACGTCGTTGAGGAATTACAACGACGTATGTCAAAGGAGTTCGGAGATGTACCCTCGAACCGGATGTAAATTGATTTAGAAGAGCAATTTTGCTCAGTCAATTTAATTTAAGGACTTATGGCCAAAATTGGGCTAAGTCCAGTTGAATGTTCAACATTTTTATTTGTCTTTGACCAATTAGGCCTGAGTTAGGGCTTTGCCCCTTTTTAAACAATGCACTGCATTATTTTTGTTTTGTTTGGGCTCTGCCCTTTTATAAATGATGCAGAGCATCTATTTTGTTTGGGCTCTGCCCCTTTTATTGCACTGCAATTTAATTAGGCCTACTAGGTCTTTTTGATTTGGGCCTGGCCCTTTAGGAAATGCATTGCATTTGTGCAGAGCACCAAGAATCTTTTAGATTCAAGAAAGAAGTGCAGAGCACTTGATCTAAATTTAGATCAAAGAAAAGAAAGAAATCTTTTCTTTCTTTCTGTTTCAGAGAACCAAAGGTTCATAGCAAGTGCAAGGCACTATTTGATTTAGATCTAAGAAAAAACAAATTCTTCTTGTTTTTCTTATATCAGAGAACCAAAGGTTCATAGCAAGTGCAAGGCACTATTTTTATTATTTTTATTTACTTATTTATTTATTTATCTATTTATTGAAGATCACTGATCTTGTTTTCTAGATCAATGATCTATTCTTCAAGAGAATTTTCTCTTATCTCAAAGGTTTTTACCTTCTTTTTGTGTTCTCCAGAAATTCTCAAGATTTCTCTTCTTTCTTCCTTTTTTTTTAAAACCAGATGATCCTTTGAAATGAGGTTTGTGGTCCTTTTTATAGTGCTCAAAGATCAGTTAAATTTGTTAAAAAGATCTTTTCTGAATGATTCGGGGAATTTTCCCCACCGTTGGATCTTTGATCCAAACGCCCCTGTTTTACAGAAGAAATCTTCTTGTTTTAACAAGAACAGAAAAGATTTCCTTAAATTTTCATTCTGTTGTTGCGCAACTCACCAGCGCGTGACACGTGTCGCGCAGTAAGGCGCTTGCGCAGTTGTGCTTGCGCAACTGCGCAGACACGTGTCGCGCAGCTGTGCGCTTGCGCAGTTGTGCTTGCGCAACTGCGCAGACACGTGTCGCGCAGTAAGGAGCTTGCGCAGCTGTGCGTGCGCAACTGCGCAGACACGTGTCGCGCTGCCGTGCGCTTGCGCAGTTGTACTTGCGCAACTGCGCAGACACGTGCCGCGTTGCGGTGCGCTTGCGCAGTTAAGTGTTACTTATGTTTTTAAAGCGCCTTGCTCTGATCGGACGTACCGCCTTGGGCGTTGTGCTGCTGTGTCAACTTTTGACACGTGGCGCATTGCGCGCAGCGCACGGGAACCGAAGCGTTGCTTCAAAATTTGAATTTTCAAAATTCAAACAGAGCCTTGCTCTGGCCGGGGGAACAGGCACTATCTCCAACAGGCGTTGCCTAATTTCATCTTCTGTATCTGACTTTGATGATGAAGCAGCTTTTGTAGTATCAGGAATCCCTACGCCGGCTCCAGTGCGAACCGGCATACCAGCAATACGGGGGGTCGATTCTTTTCGAGAAGTTTTCGGAATAATCACTGAATCGCTGTTTCTCAGAGAGGGGCAAACGACCGATCTTGGTCGCAGCGGAACATTGATGGCTTGGGCAGGCGGAGAGGCTTTATACTCGAAAAGCACTCGTCTCTCCTCTGTAATAGTAGGACCGACCCTGTGACGATACCAGCCCTTGAAAGGTCCCACAGGCCTTGAAATGTAATCAGGATCGGGGACCATGAAGAGAGAACCGGTGTTCAGTCGCATAAAGTGATGAATAGCATCGCGGGCAGTCTCCAGCAAGGGAGTAGGCTTGACCAAGAAAGCTTCGAGGGGCACACCTTGGTTATAACCTAACTATTGGGAAAAACGATGCGGATTATTCTGCATGAAGAGAGTGACATCATTTAATTGGAACACCAAGTACCCCGGCCTAATCGAATAAAAGTGCATGATCTCCTTGTGTTTCAAAGTCGGTGCTCCGTTCTTCATTAAATCAAATAACTGTTGAATGAGCCTCGTTGGCGCAGAAAGAACCCGATCATTAAAAACCATGCCACCCTCATTTGAATATGGGTTAAGCAGCACGCGCAAAGCCCCCAAATGAGTCGGATCGGGAGCGGAAGCATCAACCAGTCTCATGACTCATGGGAAAGTATAGGACTCTTAGAAATCAGACCGCCGGTGCACAGCAAACGCGCCTAACACGTGCATCTCAATCCAAGACGTGAAGTAATAGAGGGAGAAGTTCATGATGTCTACACCTGGATTTGAAGTGTTGGCTGCGGTACTCAAACCATGATACAGGTGGGATAACCCTGCAACACTAATGGCCATTCGTGCTCCTTCGGCTATACGGTGTGCAGGGTAGTAGACGGAGGCTCTCATAAAGCATCGGTACATCGGCATCGCAAACCAGCTGAGCCAAAGACTAGTGAAGCCTACAAAAAATGTTTCCTTATCTATACCAGGAGCAGAAATCTCGTCAAAAGTTACGTTCGACGAACTTGGAATATAAAATTATGGCAAATCTTCCTCCATAGTCGGCAGTTTTTCCACGCCAAATCCGAAGGGATCCTCGACTTTCGCAGATTTCAGGGCATTCTTGGATAGAGCGTCACTGCGAAGGAAGCGAGTAAAGAAATCATCAAAACTGACACCTTTCCCTTCCGATGCAACAAACAAGCTCTCAAAAATACCTAAGGCTTTGATTAAACTTGGATGCTTGTACTAAACAACATTCTCAGTTGTCAAGCCTTCACGCATGGCTGGCACCGTGGCAAAAACATACTCGTCAGAGGGTAGTAACTCCTTGTAATGTTCTCCCCTGATCGGCAGTCCGGAAAATTTTCGGAATTCCTCCAGCGAAATAGAAACTTCGCGGTCCCCCAGTAGGAACGTATGCGTTGGAAGATTCCATTGGTTTAAAAAGCCTTAACCTACCAAACATGGGGAGCATGATAATAGAACAACGACGTGTACACCTCCTGATACAATCCAACTTTCTGCAACCGGAGCGTTGAGAGGAGAGAATATACCGGGCCCAAAGAAGGTAGCCCACTGGATGCAGCGAGATGACGCCTGTCTTATAGACCTGCCCCCAAGGTCGAGCTTCGCCTTGGCATATTCGGCGTCCTAAAATGTCGATAGCCACCAAGGGTTGATTAGATATCCTTGTCGTTGATGGCTCAAGCCGGCCCTCAGGAGTCCGATTAGCCGCCTCCACTGAATAAGCAGTACACGGACGCTCCGTAAATTGAATCGAACAAATGGGTTCTGTTGATACTCCACATGTAAAACTGTGAAGACCCTTTATAATATGACCATACCAGACTCC
Organism: Agapanthus africanus; assembly: GCA_030015575.1. Lineage (NCBI taxonomy): Eukaryota > Viridiplantae > Streptophyta > Magnoliopsida > Asparagales > Amaryllidaceae > Agapanthus > Agapanthus africanus. The sequence goes on from CM057337.1 coordinate 993,360,207, forward strand.
CCATAAGAGAAGGCTCTTTTTGTCCTTATTATGATTCCTAATCATAGCCATCACTTTCTCGTTTGATGACGACTGTAGGAAAGCGAAATCTGAGCGGGTATAAAGGAAATAGGGAAGTGAGGCCATTGCACCCAGAAAAAGGAGACAAAAAAACCATCAACAAAAGGTGTGAGCTTGTCTTATGGGACTACTAACTCCAAAGCCAGTGGGCCCCACGAAATCAAAATGGCAGCTCGTCAATAATGAGACAAGTGCCCATTGTGAGAATCTAAAAGGATTCTCATTAAATAAATAGTGGAAGTTAAAAACTCCCAATATTTCCCGAAAAGACGGTTCTTTTAAAGACAGCAACAGATTCAAATCTGTGAAAGGGATATCAAAACCCTAAAGAGGAAAATACTCAAGAACGGTAAAGGGAATAAAATTTCTAAAGTTCTAAAAAAAATTAGAGCTAAGCTCTGCAAAACAAAATGGAATTAAATTCCCCAATAATGGGATTAAATCCCAGAAATCTCTATGTTGGAAAACAGATGGGGAACATAATTCCAGAGACCCTCAAATGTTAGGATCAATGATAGGGTAAAATCCTAAGAAGAGAATCAGCGATTCTCAATAATGCTCATTGATTCACATCCCTGATGTGGACATCAAGATCCATGGTCTACTCAAAAAAAAAAGTTTTTTTTAGATCTCCAAGAGATCGGTTCAAGAAAAGAGCCGAGCTCTGTTAATGGATTTAAAAAAATTGAGTCTTCTAATAGCTAAGCTCTGTTCATAATCCTTACCAAAATTTTGGCAGAGTTTAACTCTAATCAGAGGAGTTCTGAGGGTAGAGATCTATGCTTTGAAATGGGAATTAAATTCTCAAGAAAAAAAACTCAAGGAGGAAGATGAAAAAACAGTAATCACTCCAAGGCCAAAGTCACCAATTATAAGACGTGATGGGAGCGGTTCAACTTTCCATTCCCCTAGACAATCCAATGGTGGTAAAGATGGACAGCGATGCACTCACGTGCAAGCCACGTGAGAGCAACGCTGGGGGGTATTTGTTCCATTATATAAAAAGGGAGAAAGGAAAAAGAGGGGAATTCTCCATATTTTAAGCCTCACGTGTTAAACACGTAAGCGTTTATATGCAAAGTATATAAGCGCTGAAAGAAAACAATTAAAGGCTAAACATGCACGTGAGCGCTTATATGCAAGGTAGATAAGCGCTAAATAAACAGATTAAAATCCACATTGGGGTCACGTGTTAAACACGTGAGAACATTCTTTTGAAGCGTTAGCTTCAGATAGAGTTAAAATCTATACATAGAATTAAATTCTATTTTTTATGCAAAGCATATAAGTAATAAGAGTAAGTGATTAAAGGTCAAACTGATCTCACGTGATAAACATGTCAACACTCATATGCAAGACATATGGGCGCTAAATCAAATAGGCTAAAACCCACGTCGGGGTCACGTGTTAAACACGTGAGAGCGCCTCCCTAGATAGAATTAAATTCTATTCTTGGAAAAATACCACCATTAATCTTTCTAAAAGAGAAAGATATTCTCTGATAACAGAGAATAGTTCAATCAAAGATCCAATGGTGATGATAAATCACCAAATATAGAATTAAATTCTATCAGGGGGAATATCTCTCTAATCTTTCTAAATGAGAATGATATTTTCTATTAAACAGAAAGTTGTTATATCAAAAATCCAATGAAATGGAAATTTATTTTCCCAATCTTTCTAAATAAAGAAAGATTGGTCTCTGTAAAACAGAGAGCCCTTGGATTAAAATCTAATAGTGATTAAAAATTACCGTTTGATAGAATTAAAATTCTATATATGGGAAAATATTGTTAAAAACAAGAAAATATAGTTTGTGAAACAGAAATCGTTGGATCAAAAATCCGGTGGATAAAATTTCCCAAATAATTTTTGAGACCAATAAAATCAATTAGAATTCTTAATGAGAGATTTTCTCAAATTAATTAATAAATTTGCCTCCCTTATATAAAAGAACTGAGACTTCAAGTCTCATATAGAGGAACCCCTCATAAGTTTCTGCAAACAAAAAGATAGAAACTGCAACTGAGAATTGAATTCTCTTTCAAAGAAGATCTATCTGTTCTTTCAAACCCTAGGTAAAGAAAAAATAGAGATAAAATGTATCTGTTTTGCCTAGCATAAAGAAAATGAGGCTTCAACCCTTTATAAAAATAACTTAGTTTTTTCTCTGATCTGAAATTTGTAAGGCAAATCTCCCAACAAATTGAGAATTTAATTCTCATCGGCGAGATTCTGTTCTTCAAACTCAAAATCTAGAGGAAAAAACTAGATTAAAAGAAAAGGAGAAAAGAGAACTTATGGTTTTAGAAATTTAATTCCTATGCAAGCAGGATTTAACCCTATATAAAAGAACTTAGTATAAAAAAAACTTAGTTCTCCAATATAAAAAAAGAAAAATCCCAGATCTTCAAAACAAAGATCTTGGTGATCATTAATGGCCAAAATGTTGTTAGTAAAGATTTAAACTCTAAAAATAAAAAGACTCGGCGCCTCACGAGAAACACACGTGAGCGTCCAAAACATTCCTTTAAATGGAACTCAGCATCTCAAGTGCTTCCCACGTGGGTGCCCAAAACAAATAACACGTGTTTCCCAAGTGCTTCCCACGTGGGCGCTCAAAACAGAAAGCCAGCGCCTCACGTGAAATACACATGAGTGTTGGGTAAAAGTGCTTAGCACTTTATATTCAGTCAAAATGACTGAGTGCTTAGCACTGATTGGGCAGCACCCATATCTCAACGTTTCACGTGCTTCTCACGTGAACGCCATACAAAAGTGCTTAGCACTATATATTCAGTAAAAATGACTAAGTGCTTAGCACTGATTGGGCAGCGCCCATGACCGAGTGCTTCACATGATATACGTGTGATCATCAGAGCCACAAATAAGTGCTTGGCACTTCTGCATAAAGGAAAAAGACTGAGCAAACAGAACTCAAATAAGTGCTTAGCACTTTTGAATAAAAGAATGAAAAAGATTGAGCAGACAAAATCCAAATTGGCTAAAAGTCACTCTGAAGTATCTTGCAGCTGAGTCCAAATGTTCTGTTGTTGGATCTCAACTAAAATTTGATGATCTTTAAATATTGATAAGTTGATCTTAGTCTCAAATAGGACATACGTATCCTTGGTTAAAATAAATTGAGCCCAAATGCTTATATATTTAAGTAGATCGTAATCTCAAACTAGATTAACGGTCCTTAAATGAAACAAAATATTTTTGAACTAAAAGAAAATATAACCTACGTTCAAAACCCAAACCCTAAATCTAAAATATATGGATTTGTACTGATCCGCGCCTTACGGGCGACGACACAAATTAGTCTCCATATACAATCCACGGGCAACCCTAACAAACAAAATAACACACGATACGAAGTGAACTACTGGAGAAGGAGAACGTGGTCATCGCAATGCGATAATGTAATTAACTGCAGGGGCTTTTGCCTGCAGGGAAGAGCGCCCCCACAATCAAAAACCCCTCAAAAATAAGGAGGAATCTAATAAAATCCGATACAACGGTCGTATTTATCCAAACCTCCGATGTATGGTGCCATAAAAAAAACTTGATATTTTCGGAGAGGTGGGTGGATATGTCCAAATAGCGTCTGCTCCCAAATTCAGGCTCCAACGTCTCAGTCAGGTCTTTCGGCGGTAAACAAACACGTTACCATACAACATGCATTTGGATCATACACATTAAGAGGTTGAGGAATCGATCACATCTCTCTCACTGTATGAACCCTTATGAAGATTTCCTTCATGGAAGGACGGGTAATCTATATACCCTTAGCGATACTAGGCTGTCTGGGTTTTCATGTTATGAGCGTCTGCTAATTTGGCTGTTATTTCCTGCTGCGATGACAATATACCGCACATACGAGGCAGTGTCAGGAAAGTGGGTGAATAACAGACATAACTATTCAGAACCGGAGTCAAATCGATTGGAATGTCTCCTGATTGCATCGCAAGCGCAACTCTTATTGACGCCATGGTGGCAAGGTTTAAGAGTGCAATGAATCAAGGGAAGACCGCGGTGTTCAAGTACGCTTCCGAGAGCGATCGAAAGTACTTGGGTAGATATGTCTGATCTGATCTGGGGTGCAAGATGTTTCAAACCTAACATATATTTGGTTTATATTGTTTTCTTTAAGAGGGATCCTTGTGTCAGTCCTAACGGATCTGGATGCAAGACTATCCGCTTGCAGGTTCTCAACCGTCCACGCCGCACCAACGTATATGTATGTGTAAAAATAAGAAAGGAAGGAGGAGATTCTCACGGAGACAATTGATTTAGGAAATCAATGGTTTAGGCAATCAGCTCATGGAGCTATTGACGACATCCATTCGAATATGCAAGTAGGAGTACGTTAGCCATCGGACCCAAGCCGACCCAATATCCACCCACATGAGTGGATATTCTATATATTCATATATGGCAGGCTAGGGTTTCATATATATAAAACATACAATATTTACATAGAGTTTTCTAGAGAGGAAATCAGGAGAGCCATTGTCTCCTTTTTCATCTTATTCTACTACGATTGGCTTGCAGGATGATCACGTGGGGATTCTTGCTTCTACCAAGTTTGGTTTCCCTTCAGTCGTTGCATGGACGCGTAAAAGACCGGATCTATAATATGACGCGGGCGAGGAGAACGATCTGACCAGCCGGATTAGATATATCGGTAAATTTTTAAAGTATATATATGTTATTTCCGCTGCTTTGATCGTTTGTATTGTATCTACGCATCGATCTAAAGTGAACAGCAAGACAATTGGATTTCTTATTAGATCCTCCATCTCACAAAAACATAACATGTGTATAGATTCTTGAGATGTTTCAAAACTTCTTAAAAGATTTAACTGAATATTAGCATGATTCACGAAATCATAACATATTATATAGCAAATAATTTTATTAGCTCTAATTTGCGTTGGCATTTTTGTCAAATGAAAAAAAGGATTTACCCAAAGCAGGGTAAATTTTGAATTTTAAGAGAAATCCATTTGAATTATACATCAGAGGAATATAAAGCTTGGACGTATTAATTTCGTACAGGAGTTTCTTCCACTCTCTGAAACTTAGTGTGTTTAAAAATAAATCGATTTATAATTTGGATCTGCTGAAAATTTATTCTTTAAAAAATAACGAAAATACAACTTTAAAATGATCTATTGGTGCCCTCCAAAATCTTCTAGCTCCATATGAAGGAAGAAATCAATAAATTTTCCATGATTTATTTAAAGATTTAAGATAGAGCAGAATAGACTATTCTCTAGCACTTCCAATGCCAAATTATATGCAAATTTTAGCAACAGTGAGACCCTTTCTAAAGTTACCCAATTAACAACATATGTTAAACCCACAATTGATGTCACCAACAAGAGAAAACTCAACAAGAAATCAGAGAAAAAACCAACTGTGTTTCATTTCCTTCGTCCTTTGCCAGTCCTTCAAAACCTCATTGCTTTGCTTCAGGGACGGCTTCCTTCTCTTCGGCAGGCTTTTTCTTGGCTGTCACGCTCTCCTTGACGGCTTCTTCAGTTGTCGTCTTCTCTTCCTTGGCCTTGGGCTCTTCTATGGCTTTATCAAATTTGGGCTCCTCGGCTTTCGGCTCGGAGAGGTCTACCAAAGGTTTCTCCTCCTCCTTATTCTCTTCTATGCTCTCGCTCAACTTGGCTGCAGCCTGAAGTCACAGTAACAAAAGGCCAACTTCAGTTTTGAGTTGCGTTAATTTTGCGTTTTCCTTTCTATGATAGTTTAATTTTCTTTTTAAATGGTTAATGTTATTTTTGTAAAATAAAAATTTACTATATTCTTAACTTTGATGGTTAATAACTAATTTTTGTTTCAAAATATCAACTTTTACCCTGAGAACCTCTATCCTTTGTTTCAGGAACAAATTTGGACTCATATCACTTTGAATGTGTGCATTGCTTCTTAAGTTTAGTTCCATGTCACACGATGCATATATTAAATATTCTAAATTAGAGAAGGAAAAAGATATGATGCATCTCCGTGCTACGCAGAGAGAAGCAGAGGGTGGAACAGGGGAGAGCCCACGCAACTTAAAACAAAAGGACTCAGCCCCCGTTTTACCTTCAGCTTCCCTTTGCGTTGCGTAGAGAGTGGAAGAATGAATTACCTTGGTGGTGGCACCGGCTCACTACTGCAATATGGGGTTGCCCCTACGGACTCAGAAATCCGTAGGGGCAAATATTTTTTACCCCTACGGATTTATCCGTAGGGCCACATCGTTGTCCCTACGGTGCCTTACGTTCTAATTTTTTGTTTGGCCCTACGAAGCCGCAAACCGTGGATCTACGGTTATGTCCGTAGGGACATCTAAATAGCTTATTAATAAAAAAAGCACAGAAAAATTATTTATCGTTCCCAAAATTTCTCTCTCACTCCCGCATCTCTCATCGCATGTTCCCGCGGCTCGTCGCCACCGCGTTCACGCCTCGTCGCCACCTTCGTCAGTCGTTCACACACCTTCGTCGACTTCCCGCGCCTCGTCGCCACCTTCGCCGATCGTCGTCGACAGCCAATTTCTACCGTCTCCTCCACCGCGCGCACGGTTTGTAAGTAAATCTCAAATAATTTTTAATTTTGACGATGTAGTCTAGGGTTCAGGCCAGGTTCGGGTAGGGGTGAGGGTTTGGCATCGGCGTCGGCGTCGGCATCGGGTTCGGTTAGGGTTAGGGTTAGGGTTCGGTTGTGGGGTTCGGGTTCGGGTTGGGGCTGGGGCTGGGGCTGGGGTTTGGTTGGGGTTGGGGTTGGGGCTGGGGCTGGGGTTTGGTTGGGGTTGGGGTTGGGGTTGGGGCTTGGCTGGGGCTCGGTTGGGGCAGGGCTGGGGATATTGCTATATGGGATAAACTAAAAGGGGGTTTTGTGCAATTAACAGAAAATAAGAAAGATGTGAAAAAATAACAATATGTAATATTACAACTATCCAATCCAAATTTCTCGTTTTCCTTATCCTAATATAAATTTATATTTGTTGATTACCTTGATATTTCCAGCTTCTTTAATAGCCTCTATGATTTTAACTTGATCAATCAACTGCTCATGATATTTGTAGCCCAGCATAGAGATCACCACATCAACTTTCTTTATTGCCTCCACCAAGCTCCTGTGATCATGCATATCACCCTACATATATTCAACATATATATCATCAGGTCTTTCTAAAATCAATGACCTTTAATTCAAAAAAAAAACAAACACATACACAGGGAGTAAATTAATGAAGAAAAGAGGGTCCACTTTTCGTTAGGTGTCGTCAAAAGTTTATATCCTCCACCAATTATCAAGCTACCGAGGACGAAAAGCCACCTTTGTTAGTCGAGAGTCATGATAATAGACTTGTCATTATAGATCATAGTCAATTGTTTTTCCTATCATTTTCTTGATCCAGATGCTAATCAACTTGTTAATTGGTTACTGTTTTTATGACGTATTTGTCTATATTTGTTGATAGTGGCATTTCTTTCGGATGAACATGTTTTTTTGATGCATGTTTCAGTCATGTGAATTCATATGTTGCGTATAACGCTTTATAATATCAGTATCCTACATTTGTAGTTTTAATTGTTGATTGTTATAGATGAATTTTTTGGTAGATGAATGCCATTGCAATGTAGGATGATCAGTTCTATCAATCTTGATCTCAATTGTTTAAAATCATGTTACACATACAACACAAATGCACAACAAACGCATAATTAGAGAGTGATTCAAGATATTCAAGTTAAAACCAATATATGATACTCGATAATAATATGAAACCTTCATATTCTCATCGATACTCATATATGAAACTAAAAGCGCCACTTAGTCCCCGTCTATCGGTTAACTTACGAGCGATATTCGTCATGACATAGAACTATACGAAGCTTGTTAAATATCGGACGATATAGCCCTATACTAACAACAGTCGTATAGTCTATGCGACGAGAAAATTCAATCGTATGGTAACCGATAGATTTGTTCCGTGTGGACAAGTTAAGAATATATAAAGCAAACACCTTCATTCACTTGTGTTTTCATCCGTTTCGAGATATTTCGTCGGTACCTTTCCACTGGTTCTCCGTGTACAAAGATAGATTAGATGTTCATTTCAACGTTGTTTCACAGCTTTGAAATGATTATCTATTCTATTACAGTGTACTCGGAGAACAGCGGGGAGGTGCTGCCAAAATTTACTCGAAACGGTTGAAAACACAAGTGATGGGTGTTCGCTCTATACATTCTTAATGGGATAGAAGCCTTACCCCGACAGCCGGAACACACACATACAACAAGAATACACAACAATCGCATAATTAGAGAGTGATTCGAGATGTTCAAGTAAAAACCAATATATGATACTCGATGATAATATAAAACCTTCATATTCTCATCGATACTCATATATGAAACTAAAAGCGCCACTTAGTCCCCGTCTATCGGTTAACATACGTGCGATGTTCGTCGTGACATAGAACTATACGAAGGTTGTTAAATATCGGACGATATAGCTCGATACTAACAACAGTCGTATAGTTTATGCGATGAGAAAATTCAATCGTATGGTAATCGATAGATTTATCCCGTGTGGACAAGTTAGGAATGTATAAAGCAAACACCTTCATTCACTTATGTTTTCATCCGTTTCGAGATATTTCGTCGGTACCTTTCCATTGGTTCTCCGTGTACAAAGATAGATTAGATGTTCATTTCAACGTTATTTCACAGCTTTGAAATGATTATCTATTCTATTACAGTGTACTCGGAGAACAGCGGGGAGGTGCTGTCGAAATTTACTCGAAATGGTTGAAAGCACAAGTGATGGGTGTTCGCTCTATACATTCTTAATGGGATAGAAGCCTTACCCCCGACAGCCGGAACACACACATACAACAAGAATACACAACAAACGCATAATTAGAGAGTGATTCGAGATATTCAACTTAAAACCAATATATGATACTCGATGATAATATGAAACCTTCATATTCTCATCGATACTCATATATGAAACTAAAAGCGCCACTTAGTCCCCGTCTATCGGTTAACATACGTTCGATAATTTATTCTTTTCAACGACAAACACACACAAAGTATATACACGGATTTTCTCCTTTGTCAGTAACTATCTTGTTCTTATATTTCTCAATATAGTCACCATAACCTACAATTCATATGTTAGAATGCTATATCATAAATATACACACATTCCTTTTGCTCTTATTTAGCAATTTTTATTATTGTCTAGCTGTAGGTGGTGACACCACCGCACCTGCGGGTATGTTTATATATCCTATATTGATTTAGAACGTTATATTATTGATCTATATATTCTTTTTGCAATTACTTATATAATCTATTTTTAATTGTTTAATTATAGGTGGTGCGTCCACATCTGACGCAGGGGCCACTCCTGCCACTTCCATACCCTCCGCATCGTCTGCAGGTTAGTATGAATAAATATAAAATATTTATTCATTTTACATATGCTCTATAGAATAAATATGAACTTCATGGAAATTTAGCGTCAATGTTTATTTTCTAGTTGGAGGGGATGCGTCCGCATCCGGGACCCCGACTGTTCCTCACCGGAGGAACTATCGTCCCGCTCGTGCTACTGCCCGGGCCCAGGCTCGTGGTTTAGTCACCGGAGGTATATATCACACTTCAATTTTTGTTTAACCTTGATTTCTTAATACAACTTTGTCTTAATATTGATTGTCTTGATATTTCTTGCAGACGCAGGGCCTCCCCATCCCCAGAGGGGGACTCGAGGCCCGAATCAGTCCCATAGGCTGAGGCCTGACAGAGCTAGGGAGGAGGCAGCATTCCCCCTCTTTTTTACCCTTGACTATCGCTATACCGGTTCTCATGCCGAGAGGTTCGGCCGGTATATGGGGGACGAGAGCCGGCTCGTGAAGAACGATCCACTTCACGTTGAGTGGGGCGAGCAGCACCGGCGCTCAATCGCCCTCTTCTTTGATCAAGCTCGGGTACGTATTAATATATATTTTTATTTGATTTATCCAATATATTTATTATTAACACTTGCAATCTAATAACAATGTTTTTTTTGTATTTTCAGTCGGATTATGATTTTCAGCCTGTACCCGACCCTGATCACCCTGGGACGGTGCTCGACATTCATGCTCTGTACAATGGCCTGATGAAGAACATGCAGACCAAGGTCCGATACAACAGGAATGAGCTGAAGGCCGACTGCTACTCCCTGTGGATGGCGACCCCCGAGGCAGAGAGAGCGGCCCTCCTATCTACTCCGGCATTTGTGAGAGTCGACGTAGAGACATGGCCTCTATTGTGCGAATATTTCGACTCTCAACGCAAACAGGTATGTATTTTAAATGTAATTCATTGTTTAGAATATAATTTATTTTTTTGTGTTCCTTAATTAGAAAACTAAATGTTAATGCGTTGTGCAGCAACAGGCCGCTCAGAATACAAAGAATAGGAAGTCGGGGAAGAAGGGTCGCCCCAATTACACAGGTGGCTCGAAGAATATTATTCGAGCCATGGAGTTATCGGTAAATTACAATAGACCGGCCTTTATGATATAATGCAATATTAAGAGTTATTTTCTAATATATTTAATATTAAGAGTTATTTTCTAATATTGCAGACAGCTCAGACCGTGGCGCAAGGTGGTACACCGAGCGTGCTGTCCGCATATCTTGCCGTCCAGGGCACCTCGACAGATCCCGCCACGGGCGAGCTTCGATATCCCGACGTCGCTACCCAGGAGTATTGCGTAAGTGTTAATATTTATTCTACCCATATTTGAAATTTTAGTTTTGGAAGGTTCAAATTTAAATTTTATACTTATACTTTACTGCTTAATGTGGGTGTAGGAGCGGGTGGTTGAGCAGGCCGAGGCCTCGGGGATCGATTTTACCGGACAGAGCGATCCGAGGCTGCTGACCCCAGTCTTGGATGCCGCACACGGAGGGCACCACGGAGGTTGGGAGAGAGGCCGGGGACTGGGCCCTAGCAGGGCCCATATAAGGTTGGACTCCACCCCGGCGGTTACTTCCTCCGTCTCCAGTGAGCGATGTGTCCAGCAGGAACTGGAGAGCTTGAAGGCCACCGTTCAGGAGTTGAAGGAGATGCTGGTATGTATACTACTTTATAGTAAAATATCATTTCATATTATAGATATCAACATATCCAATATTAGTACGTAGCCTGAGCTCATTTGGTTATAGACTTAGGTTTGATTAATCATACATACATATCTAATTACAATAAACTACGGTTTTCCAAACTAGATATCCAAATGGGGTTTCGAAATAACTTGATAATGATACGAATTCGAATAATACACAGTTCTTACACGCTTATTACACATGTTAGGTCCAGACGCGACAGGGTACATCGGCCGAGCCTCCACATGCATCTCCTTCGGCTGCGGCTCCGCAAGCCACTACATCGGCTGCTGTTCCGCAGACAGCTCCTATAGCTCCACCGCCCACTCAGACTCCCGCAGCCGCGGCTCCGCAAGCCACAATCTCAACGGCGGCTGCGCAGACCATATCGCCAGCTCCACAGCCCGCTCAGACTCCCGCATGCGCCGAATTGCATGATTTATTGACCGAGGAGCAGGCGCGCCATATTCTAGCATTTTTCAGAGGTGGAGCTGGACCGAGCTAGGGTAGCATTTTGATTCTTATTTTTTGAAACATGTATTTATTTATATGATACATATTGTACTACGTTTTGGACGATATTGATATTGGTGGTCCTACGGTGTTTATATTTATATCATATTCAGTTTTTTGGTTTCTTTTGTATATTATATGCGTGAGATGTGATTATGAATACTGCGATATATGTTGTGTGATGATTAATTTTATATTTGATTGATGTATATATTATTGTGCACAGGGCGAGAAAAAATCAGGTAGCCCTTTTTTAAAAATAAAACAGATAATATGTATCTACGGATTAATCTGTAGGTACCAAGTTGCCCCTACGGATTAAACCGTAGGGGCAAAATATCAGAATAACTGATATTCCCCCCCCCCCCCCGATCTCAATATCAGGGGGTTGGGAGTGTCCCTACGGATATATCCGTAGGGGCAAACAAAAGCCCCTGCGGAGTTATCCGCAGGGGCAAAATATCAGGATTTCTGATATTTTGCCCCTACGGATATGTACCTACGCATGTATCCGTAGGGGCTATTGCTTGGCCCTACAGATTAATCCGTAGGTACAAGTAATATATTTTTAAAAACCGTAAATAAAATATTTTTTTGCCCCTACGGCCTACTTCGTAGGTGAAACGGGACCTACACAGAACTCCGTAGGGGAAAGTTTTTGTCTGTAGGGGCAAGTTCAGGGCTTCAACTTGCACCTATGGCGTCTGTACCTACAGGGTATTTTATTGTCCTTACGGATATATCCGTAGGGCAGTGGTTTTTCCCTACGGGTAAATCTATAGGGGCAACCCTTATTTGTAGTAGTGGCTTCAGTTGGTACCTCCCCTGTTGTGGTGGCCGGTGTCTCTTCTGCTGCTGGAAGCTCCATGGGTGTCTCGCCCTCCAACACCTCAGGTTTGGTAGCACAGGCACCCATGGCTTCCTAGTCGAGCGAGAGGGAGAGTTATTGATTTGTTGGAGGGTATAGGATGTGAGATCTTCGAAGAAACTGCGAGGTAAAATGATGAGGACATGAGGCATAATTTATAGGTTGAAATCGCGAGGAAAATGAGGGAAAGTTAATGGCCTTTGCTTGAAATGTGGATATGTGTTTAAAGAGGTTATGTGGTTGGAAAATAGAATTGATCATTATAGGTTTAGTTTGTTGCAACAAAGATTGCATGGACCATTTCATCATACTAACAATTTGTATCTGTACATGTCACCATAATCCACATGTCTTCCACAGGCGATGTATCAAAATACACGAGATCTGCAGGCTTCTAACACATCCATATCCATTAAGTGAACTAAAATTTAACGGGCTTTTTAGTACAAGAAAAATATGGTTCCTTTAGGTAGTCCAGTATGAGAGTGTGCGAATAGAAGTGATCTTGGTGACAGAAATAAAGGTCTCTTTATAATCAATGCCATGCTCCTAAGAAAACCCACAAGCTATAAGACGTGCTTTGCAAGCTCGACTGACCCATATGACTTGATCTTAACTTTGTAAATCCACTTGCAACTAATGGGTTTGACACATGATGGTAAACGAACAAGATCCCAGGTGTGAATATCACAAAAAGCCTGCAATTCTTCCTACATAGCCTGTCGTCATTCATGATATTTCATAGTCTCAGTATATGACTTAGATTCCTATATAGAATGAATAGAAGAAAAAAGATACAAACTGAAAAGAATAATCGTTATTCATGCAAAAGATATAACGGGCAGGTGGTCGTCTGGCTCGCGTAGGATTGCGACGAGATGGAGAAGGAATAGCATCCGGAGAAGATGGTGCGGACGTAGGTGAATATTCGGTCGTCACTGTATCAGTGGATGGAATAATATGAAGCATAAAAGAAGACTCGGTAGGTGTAACAGGGATTATAACAGAATCATAAGACCGTGGAACATGAGTGTATATGGGCATAACAGTGGGTGTAATTGATGATGAGGTAGAGAAGTCAAGAAAAGACACATCTTTTTCTGAATGAGCAAAATGTGACACATTTTCGAAAAACATGATATTTCAAGAAATGTGAAGCCATCTATGAGTAGAATCGAAACATCTATATCTTTTATGAGACAGATTGTACCCCATCATGAAACACTTGACTGAATATAACGACTCTGAAATTTCTGTATTGTACAGAAAAGGGTATTACAACTTGTGTAAGAGTTATAAGTTATATTTGTTTAATAAAAATAAGAAGCAACTTGTAGCTCACTGGTAAAGCCTCTACACTACTGTGACATAGCCTGTGTGTTTGAATCTCATCAGTCTCAATTATTTTTTTACATTTTGCTTCTAATTTGTCGGAAACCCAAGAGTTGCACGTCCAATTCACGGAGAAACGAAAAGTTCCTGAAAAATTAAACAGACGCAATGATGTGTACACACCCAACTTGACACGTGACACGAATCTCGAGACAAGACCTAAAAATCCGACCGCCTATTTCCTCAAAAGGGCCGGTGCCGATGGCCTTGATGAGCCCAATTTACCCCGTGCTTTGCACACGCACCCCTTCAACTCCCCTCAACTCTCCTGCACTGTTTGATTTTCCTGCAATCAATCAGAGACCCTTCAATTCATCATTTAACACCATTTTAATTCATTTAATCCAAAAATTTTAATTCCCAAACACTAATTCTTCACTATAAATAGCACCCCATCTCCTCGCTCCCCTCCATTGTGAAAATTTCTATCAAAATCATCCAAAAAGTTTCTAAGTGCAAGTGGAGTCAAGTAGAGTTAGCAACCAAGCTCTTTCCATCGAAAATCGAAGTCGTTTCCAGAGCTTCCGCGACGCCGCGGAAATCCCCCTCTTTTCTTTAACCTATTCTCAACGCTACACAGCGAGTAAGTCCCTCTTCTTTCTTCTTCTTTCATCTCAAAACCATCTTCTAAAAACATATCGGAAATGTGGAGTTAACTCCGATATGTATGATTTTTAACCTTTGTACTCCCCTCTTTAAAGCAAAATAGGTCAAACTAACTTTCCACACTACTTGTAATTTTGTTTACAATCATTTAGTTTTGAGTTTAACCAAAACTTTCAAGTGAAACTATCATATAACGAATTTTTCATTAAAATACCATGAACTTTAGTATAACCCTCATTTCAATAGTTGTTAAAAAATACTTTTAGGAAAACTTCACGGGGTAACGACCTACCCCACACGCACACTATGGTTTCACAGTACGGTATTCTAAACATATGACTAATTTAAAGAATAACTTTTACATTAAAATACCGCACCTTTTCAAAACGGGTTTCTTTTAATCGGTATTTTGTAATCCTTGGCAATTACACATCTACAATTCTCGTTAGGAGACCCGCTAATGAATAGTGAAGATTATCGTACATCCTTGGGATAGTAGAGCGAGATGCAGAACTCCTCACAGAGTATTCGGTATCGAAAGGAAACAAAAATACGGTTTTTAAGAAATGTGACTTTTCTAAACAAAAATGATTTTTGAAAAATTATATAAAAATATGAAACTGTATTTTCAACAAAAATTATATAAACATATGTTCATTTTAAAATGAAAGATTATAATTTTAATAAAATACCATCAAGATTCCAAAAGAGCTAGTTTTCAATAAAATACCATAAAATTTTAAAAAGGCTAAGTTTCATCACCAAAGTACCATAACAATTAAAATATATGTTCATGAACATCTTAAATAGTATAAATCACCCTCGAGATATGCAAAACAATATTTTAAGCACTATAGATTAATATAGGCTTAAGCGGTATCATTTCTCATGAGTCTCGGAGAGCCGGAGAAAGTGAGTGCTTGCCTATTCAGGCTAGAAAATTTAACGGAGTTTTCAATGGCAATTGTCTTGGAAAACGACACAAATCCTGCCGTCCATATGCAGCGGTTGCCGATTACTCTCGAACCTAAGATTTTCAAGAGCTAAATCCTCTCACAAGTTTCTGATTTCAATCTGAATCCAAACTCAAACCAGAATCCAAAATCAAACAAAAACTTGAATACTTGATTATGAACCAGAATACTCGAATTCAAATATCAAACTCAAACTTGAATACTTGACTCGACTGGACCATGATTATAACTTGACATGAATACCTGAACACATGATTACATCTTGAACATGAACCCGTACATTTTTATATCCATGGATTCGGCCAAGACCTGTAATTTTAATCTACATAATACAATACGCGGCGATAAAGGGGTAGATTGGTACGGAACGTATATCGTGGCACGAGAGGTCATTTTAAAAGACATTTATATGAATTCACGTGCCGTTGTCCCGTGGGTTATGATGGGGCTTTGTACTACATATTACCATAATTCACGAGGTAAGATGGACTCCTCTCGTATACATGAATACTTTCTATATCAAACTGCAAATAACCACGTTAGAATAACTATCCTATGCTTGTGAATGATCACATACAATTTTACCTGTCCTCTGTTCAATTCGCATTATATATTATCTTCTCTTATTTCTTTTGGCACTTACCGAGCGTTAGTTCGCTGACGACATTACTTTTCTGTCTCTTTCTTTGAAATGTTCGTCAGGAACCGGACTTTGAGGAGAAAGAGCCGAGCCCGGAGGACTTGGACCAGGTTGCTGCTCAGCTAGACTACTAGCTCTTTCCAGCCTGCATTTATTTTCAGTATGCCACTGTTTAGGCATTTGCTTTTATTATTGTATCTTTTATTTTCAGACAGTTGTATATAAAGTTGAATGTAAATAAAGTTGCTATTTCATTTCATTACTCTTGTCATTCTTGCTCATTATTATATTGCTTAATTACGCTTAACGTATTTTCATAGTAAATATGTTGCGGCTTGCCATGTAAACGTTTCCGTATACTGGGAAGCGGGGCGTGACACAGGATGAGAAGAGAGTATATCTCGTTCATAAGAAGGAAGAAGAACGGAAAAACAGCCAAACGTGCGTAAAATAGAATAGTCAAAAAGAAATTTATAAATTCTCGAGTTTGGAGTGACATCAGGAAATAAAGAAGATGGAGTAATGTTGATGAGAAATACAGCAGTCAAGAGAGCCTCAGCCCAACAAGAGCGAGTAATAGATGCAGAGAGTAAGAGGGCTCGTGTGGTGTCAGTGATATGTCGATATTTTCTCTCTGCTATACCTTTTTGTTCATGAGTGTGTGGACATGACTGTTGGAAAGTGTTCCATGAGATTTACGGATAGCTTGCATTGATGATGAAACATACTCACAAGTATTTTCAAATCTGAAGATTTTAATTCGTTTTTGAAATTGGGTGTAAATCATATTTGTAAATTCAGTATAAATGGATGAAATCTAATATCTGGCACACATAAGATAAAGCCAAGAATAATGTAAATCCCCGTTTCCATCAATGAAATTTTTCTATATTTTCATAGTCCCTGAATGTTTTCCTACTTTTCTCATAATTTTGTAGGTAATTAGTTGCCAGGTTTTAGTATTCAAAATTTTCCAAACCTTTAAAATCAAAGCCCAAACAAATAAATTAAAACCAAAACCATATATATATATATATATATATATATAATTCCCTAAAACCAAGCCCAACAGAAAACAAAGCTAAATATAATTAAAATCTCCAAGCCCAGCCCACTTCCATTTTCCCTTTACCAAAATTTATTTAAACTAATTCCCTCACCGGCCCAGCCCCACTCCCTCTCCGACCCGACCCGCTCTATCCCTTCTTCCCACTAAACTTTCCCGCTCCTTTTTTTTCTCTCGGTTGCGTCCCCACGTCGCCAACGTTCCCCGTCCCGCTCGCGACCATGTTTCCACGCCCGTCGACCACGACCGCGTGCGCTCGCGAGCTCCTCAACCCCTCCTCGTCTCTAGCTCCCTCCCTCCTCACTCTCGTTCTCCCTCCTCCTCTCCTATCTCCAAAAAAAACCACCCGGCTTCATTCCCTGCACCCCGCTGAACCAAGACGACGATGACGACGACGACTACCATCACCTAGTCATCCTCCCTCGCTCCTCTCTTCAGAACCTGATCCCCACTTACCTACTCCCCTCGCCTGCACGACCGAACCCATCCTCGCCACTGAGCTCCCCTACACACCCTCCTCGCCGACGAGCTCCCCACTGCCCCTGAACCACCTCGTCGACCCTCTGCGTCATCAGCATCATCACCTTCACCAACCCGAGCACCACCGCTGCTTCCTCCCTCTCTCCACGGCCACACCAAGCTCCAAGCACCCAAGCCTCGAACCCCCGCTGCACCCATCGCCGGAGCTACCTCCTCCGACCCCAGCACACTCCCAGGAGATCCACAGCACCCCACTCCGCCTCCAGTGATCGCGAGCCATCCCCCGGGCAACTCCGACGACGAACCCAAACTCGAGCCGAGGCTGTGAATCCAAACCGTGCCGTTCGTTGCGCGTTCGCGCCATTGCGGCTGCCGTGCGTCGTCAACGCGTCTCCAGGCAAGTACCCTACTTGCTACATGCTAGATTATCCTGTTACAAATCAAATCGTATTAATTTTGTGTTTACAATTCGTGAAAAATTTATATGACATAAGTGTTTGATGCAAAACCTGAACGAAAACCTTCCATTAAACTGACGAAACTTGATCATATAAGCTGCCCCGTGTGGCAATGAACATTGTGTTAAAATTTGACTGGAAAATGTAATCGTTACTGACTCGAACGATCATCCCCGATTACACCCGTTAAAACTGAAAATTTCCCGCGTCTGAAACTTGTAAAAATCATAATTAATTGTTGAAAAATTGGAATGATGCGTTCGAGGGCTCCAATCGAAGATGACTCAATGAACTAGAACCCCATAAATGTTTTACATTGTTTTTATACTTAAAAGACGATGGAAATTGGCTCGGAGAGCGGCTATAGACTGCAGTCTAGAGCAGCTCTGGCTGTTGATTTCTATCTCGTAATGCTTATCCCTTTGCTGCCTAAACTTGTATATTGCGGAACATTATACCTTAGTGAATATGGAATAATTAGATAAATAATGAAAGTGATATCACCCCTTTTTACCGTCGTTTACTATTTAAACTGTAATTTAAAAGAACAGGACGTATAGCAGTTCCAAACAGAAACAGAACTGATACCCTATCGTTGAACATTGCATAACTTCTGAAGTAGAGGCGCGATTGAGAATCCATCTGGTGAATTGGAAACCCTATTGAAAAAACTAAATTTCATTCAACTATAGCGTCGCTAAATTCTGATCCCAACAGGGTGAAAATTGTGCCGCGAAACGGACGTTCAGTTCAGAAACTGAATTTCCTGCAGCGAGCACTTAAAATGAAATGGCTGTAACATGCAAACCCGAAATCCGATTGCACTGAAATAAATTTTTCTGAACTTCCGACTGAGGATAATTGTTACTTCCTTTGTATCATTTCACTGAATTTTGAACGTATGATTTACTGCAATTTTTATAAGTTCATAAGGTGCATAATAGTTCATATTACACATGACTTGTTAACTGCATAAATGCACATATATTACCCGATTGCCATACACATAGTGATAGTGCGCGTTATTATTTAGTGTACAATGCATTATCGTGCGTGAACGGTATTGTTTTAGGAGTGTCAAGTACACCAATGAAAAAGTGAATGATTCGTGACAGTGAATAATACAGTGAACAGTGACAAAACCGTGTTATTGGTGCATACTTGTACATGACTAGACCATACTCATCATGTTAGTTATATGTATGCCCTAGAGGCCATTACTGTACATACGTTGTATATTGTAGTGGATGCTTGGACATATATAGGGAGGACTTTCTTGCTCGACATGATTGTATGCTATCTGGTTACTCTTTATCTTAACATGTACCCTGATTGTCTCTATGTCACATGTTGATAAAGCCCTTAGGATGAGTACTTGACTACCAGGACTATGATGCAGATCATACTAGTGGGGACAGAGTAGTCGCCAAGTACATCCTTCAAATGTTCCTAGTCGTGGGAGTACCGAGACAGGGCATCGATACTCCAGAGTAGATTAGCGTATGCGCTTCTTGACCCATATGATGGGCGATGGATGATCCCATATCTATTGGTGTTTGACATCAGAGAAGGTATAAGGGTGTTCAGTAGAGACTGGGTACACTGGACGGACTCGCCGAGAACTCCCAGATGGTATTATACCTCACGTCAGATGGCAGTTCTCTGGTGACAATGGTACAGGTTGGTCTGTAGATCCGAGATCGTCATAGAGTCTTGTATGATTCCCACTGTGCTTTGATTTCCATCATACCACGTTCAAGAGGGCGTGAAAAAATGTGGATTTTGGGTACAGTCCCGAATCACATGGAGGCAATGAGCGATAGGAGGGGTTTCGTCTCTCCCGGTATAGGGAGTTGATGTTGCGCTGTGTTCGATTGGCTATAACTGGAAATCCCTGGCCAGGGTTGCTGAGATTTACTGGTAAGTGTTATCAGAAGTTTCTCGAACTGTTATGGACCTCATATCGACACAACTTATCAAGCTATTGGGGTCTGACGTTTACCACCCCTAGGCGAGATATGCGACATATCAGACGAAGAGACCGAACTGTACGGGAGTGTTACTAATTGGATACACGGGAGAAAGTACAGGCTTGCTTGTTGATCTTGTGATCGCTCAATACCTGGGTGGCTGTTACGTTTAGCTGACCGCTTGCAGCTTGTGGGTGTTTGATATGATCTTCACCTACTGCCGGCGTATTGATGATTCTTTAGAGTCCTACACAGAGGTTTCCTGGCTCAGGAAAAACGGAGTAGGAGCACATATATGATATGTGCGGGACTGAGAATAATACGTGTATGTGATACCGTATTAGATTATCGCGATATGAGATATCGGCCGGGTATATGTGATTTAGCTTCCCGGTGTACGGCGAAGGGGACGCGACGGGGTGCGCTAAGTATATACTCAGAAGTACATACGCTAAGTGTATATAAGCAATATAAAATAAATACACAAGAGACAAGATATAAAAAGAACAGTAACTTTTATTTATTAACATTCTTTGAACATTGCATGAAAGGAAATACAACTGAAATAAAAAGATGCCTAAACAGTGGCATAACAGGAAATGAAAAGTACAGAAAGGAAAAGTGTACAATGAAACTAAAGTGCTGGGTCTTCGACAAACTGCTCCAAGTCTTCTTGAGATGGCTCAATCTCTAACGGGTCCAAATCACCTGACGACATTCAAAGAAGAAAGAAATAAAATGTCGTCAGCGAACAGGTCGCTCGGTAAGTCCCAAAGGTAAGAGGAAAGTAGAATAGACAGAAAAAGAAGATATCTTTTAAAGTTGTATACTATTGTTGTAATGTTGTGTTAACGCTGTTGTTTGTAGCTTGGTACAGAAGGATGCCAGTGTATACAAGGGGGGTCTCTATATGCTAGAGACCAGGGCAAACGGAATGTACAAGGAACCGTTAAGCCACGGTACAACAGCAACGGAATATAGGTTAGGTGTCTTAATCTGACCACCTCGTGCCACCTTTAACACCTTCCGTACCAATCTACCGCTTAAACCCCGCGATGTCTTGTTTGTATTGTTATCTTGTAAATTGTATTGATTGTAAGATTGATTGACTGGCTGACCGAAACCATGATATCAGGAAATGGTTGTAATCGTAGGGTCATGTAAATGGAATAACTGGGAATCATGTAAAAGGAATATATCCATGGTTCGGTTCAGTCGAGTTGTATAAATTGATAATTGGATTCATGAATTCATGTGTTCATATTGAATTGGAATCTTGTAGATTATAGATTGACTTGAATCATATTCAAGTCAGATTAATCGGACTCAAGTCCGAGTCAGACAATCAGAAATGTGAATCGAAGTCTTATAAATGCTAGGGTCCTTTAGGTAATTTATAAAACTTGAGGGGGTTTTATGTAAAAACACTTTTATATACTTTTCAAAATACACCTCAAGTATTTATTACTCGTCTTTAGAGTTGTAATGAGGGTGGATTTTATGTTGTGACATTTCTAGTGAAAATATCCTAGTTTTTAATAAATAAAGGTATTTATCAGTAATATTGATTTATTTGAAATTCTTGGTATTTTAATGTAAAATTTATTCTTGTGATTTTTAGAAAAAGTGGAATATTTATATTATAACAAAATAGATATTTTAATGATAAATATACATATATTTATACAAAAAATAATTTCAATAAATATTTTATATTCTAAAAAATCTCATTTTCTTAAGATGTCGTATTTTAAATCTTTCGAGACCGAATGCTACTTGCGAAGGTCTGAATCTTGCACTACTAAGCCCGAGGGTGCACGATAAACCGTACTATCCCGAACGGGTTCCCCAAAGTGGGTTGCAGCGGCCCTTTGCAAAGATTGTAAATACTAAATCTTTTAGAAAACGGTTTTATAAAGTACAAGGTATTTATTTGTAAAAAGTCAATTTTCCGTATTTTAGATTCTAGGGTTTTCTAATTCAACTAGACTATTTCTAAATGGTCTAAACAATAAGTTGTTAGATACCTCAAATCGCCTCTTCACCGCTAATTGTGGCCAGGTAAGTACAAGTGAAGAAAGGAGGGATCCGCTCATGAATCATCGTGAGACGGGCCTTTTAAAGTTACCTTTCTCACTTGCCTAGCCTAGACACCACAAAGTCAGGTTTAGATAAACGACCGATGTCCACAACTTATCGTATTTTCATATTAAGAGGTATTTATTTAAAAGTGTATCAACTCTAAATCTTTTATGATAGTTTTATTAAGTATGTGGTATTTAAATGTAAATTCTTGTTTTCTCGTATTCTAAGGTTTCAATGGTATCGTGTTAGGTTGTAAGAAAGTGTGTGAGGAGGTAGGTCGTTACCTCGTGATCTACTTTAAATGTATAGCAAGTTAATGAGGTTAAATGTGAAATCGAAACATTCTGGTATTTAAGTAAAAGTAAGATAATTTGGGAACGCTGTCATTTCATGTGATGAAACTTGTTCAAATTGTTTGTTAAATATTTAATTGTCAACATAAAGATGTTTAAGTATGAATGTATTAATGAGAAGTGAAATTTTATAGAAAACCGAATCGGAAATCGGATTTGATTCGATTCCGTCGGGTTTTGTAATTTCGTATTTTTTAGAAAAAGAGAGAGAGAGAGATTAGAATGGGACTTACGGGTTTGGACAACAAGAGAGTGATAAGGAAGAAGAGGGTTCGCCGGTACGTCGATTCGTCGCCGCGAGTTCCTAGCACGATCACCGGAAGTTCGCCATAGATTTCTTCGGAGCTTCGTCTTTCGCTCGTTTTCAAAGTACACAAGATCTCTTGGAATTTTGAGAGAGTGGGCTCAGAAATTTGGGATGAGAGAGTAGAGGTAGGGGGTGTATTTATAGGGTTAGGCTAGGGTTAGGGTAGGTGTAGGGTTTTTAATTAAAAAATGTAAAAATATATAAAAATCATTAAAAAATAGAGTAAATGAGGGTTTATGGGCTCTCTGTAACCGATCTGACTAAATGAAGCATGCAGGGGGTTTCAGGAGGAAAAGATACCCAACTTCGATGTTGGGGACTCGGCAGTCCGGCCGAGTCCGGCCGGCGGCGCCGGCCCGAGTTGGCCGGTCCGCCGGCTGACTCGGCCGAATCGGGCCGAGTCGGAGGGTCGGTGGGTGGGGGGTCTCCTGGGGTGCTTACTGGTGCATTTACATTTTCATGTGTAGTAGGAAATTTGTGAGAAACGCACGTGTAACTGTTGGTATTCTAAAAAATCAAAAACAAAATAATATTAAAATTAATATGGGGCATGGGATTTGAACTCTGGTGGCTTGGTTCAGCAATGCAAGGTATTATTACCAATGAGCTACAAGCTCCTTCTTGTAATTATGGAGTGAAATAAATACTTAAAGAGATATCAGCAATATTAAATACTCCAAGTATACATCGAATTTAAGTCAATTCTTTATACATTAAAAATGGAGTTGTTACAGTCTACCCTCATTACAAAAATTTCGTCCTCGAAATTTACAACTTTTTTTTGAGGACTAGTTTACAAAGAGGTATGGATATCTAGTACGCATTTCATCCTCTCTTTCCCAAGTGGACTCTCCTGGAGTGTCTTTCCTCCACATCACTCGAACCAAGTTAACTTCCTTGTTCCGAAGTGTCTTCACTTTCCTGTCCAGGATCTCCACAGGTTGTTGCTCACAAGATAAATCAGGCTGTATAGTGAGCTCGGAATGATCGAGAACATGGCTGGGGTCACTCACATACCTTCTGAGTTGGGATATGTGGAACACATTATGCACTCCTTCCAATGAAGGTGGAAGCGCTAAGCGGTATGCCACTTCACCGACTCGTTCGAGTATGTCGAACGGTCCAATATATCTCGGACTTAGCTTTCCCCGTCTTCCAAATCGGATCACTCCACGGTTCGGAGATATCTTCAAGAATACGTGATCTCCTGGCTGGAACTCCAAGTGTCGTCTCTTTGCATCAGCCCAGTGCTTTTGTCAATCTTGGGCTATGCGCATCCTTTCCCTGATAGTACGAACCACATCAACAGTCGCTACTATCATCTCTGGTCCAAGAAGTTCCCTATCTCCGATGTCGTCCCAACTTAATGGCGATCGACACTTCCTTCCATACAATGCTGCAAAAGGTGCCATTCCTATGCTTGCTTGGTAGCTGTTATTGTACGCGAACTCCACAAGGTGCAGGTGATCTTCCCACGATCCTTTGAAGTCTAACATACACGCTTTGAGCATATCCTCCAAGATCTGAATAGTTCGTTCCGATTGACCATCTGTTTGTGGATGATAAGCCGTGCTGAAATTCAGACTTGTTCCCAAGCTTGCTTGCAGACTCTACCAAAATTGCGATCGGAACCTGGTGTCACGACCGGAGACAATGCAGACCGGTACTCCATGAAGTCTCACAATTTCCTGTATGAATTCATGGGTATCAGAGATAATACATTATGAAGAGTTTAAATCTTTAAATAGATTATTACCTCCATGTACTTCTTTGCTAGTGTCTCAGTAGATTGGCCAACTTGAAATGGGATGAAGTGAGCCGACTTTGTGAGTCGATCCATAATGACCCATACTGCATTGTTACCCTTTGTGCTGCGAGAAAGAGCAGTCACAAAATCCATCGTGATGTGTTGCCACTTCCATCCTGGGATTGGTAACGGTTGAATTGTCCAGCTGTTCTGTGATGTTCAGCATTTACTTGCGGACACACCAAACATTTTGCGACGCTTCTGGCTACTTCACGCTTCATTCCATGCCATCAATAATTTTGACGTAGATCTTTATATATTTTGGTACCTCCAGGATGTATTGAGTAGGGAGAGTTGTGAGCTTCTTTCATTAACTCTTCCCGAACAGGACCTTTTGGTACACACAATCTGCTGCCGTATCTCGAAGATCCGTCTTCATGGATGATGAAATCTGTTCTGAGTCCATTCTCCACTTGTTCTCTGATCTTTTGCAACTTAGCATCGCTTGCTTGAGCTGCCTTGATCTTGTAAGTCCACGGTAGCGCCCCGGCCGTCTAACAGACGCCAAATGCGGAACAAAAACTTTTTACAACTGGCGCTATCGCGTACTATAACCCGGATCTGCCATTAAAGCTAAACTAACAAACTACAAAGTGGGTAGAAAGGTTATACCGAACGATCCGAGTCCTTCGGTCTTCAACCATCATCCCACGCTTGTTGCGGCTGCTCCGATCTCCTGAATCTCCAATCTTGTCGTCCAGGTGGCACCACGTCGACGGATCTTTAAACGGGCTCCCGCCTCTGAACCGAGGCAACTCGATCGTCAAGTTTGCTAAAAGAGATGACCAAGATGAAGTAGAGAATGAGTAGAACACTTTTTCTCGTTACGTCCAAGGCTATGGACGAACGGTTAATGAAGTTGCCTTTTGGATCGATACGAAATGAGAAATGAAGTATATCAATCTCTATGAACCAAAAATCCTTAATCTTTTCAAACAACAACCATACTTCTCACCAAGGGGGTGGCCGGCCATTTATAGGAGAGGAGGGAGGTGAGTGTAGGAGCTAGGACGTGACCACATCAAGAGAAATATCTAGTGTGAACACAAAGTGTGAACACAAAGTATGAACACAATAAATGCACCATTAATGAACAAGTGAGTCACAAGCCTAATCACCCTCTCTAGAACCTTCTAGAACACTGACTCACCTCATCAAGAAAAGATAAATCCGTATTTAACCAAATGTTAAATACGGCTGATAGAAAACTGGAAACTGGCAACTTCCAAAAGTGATCCTGAAACGAATTTCAGGATAACCCCGTATCAGTATAAATATACCCGCATTTGTATTACAACTGAATACAAATGCAACTGAGACAAAGATATTATATCTACACAGTATAATACTCGGATCCGGCTTAAACCAAAGCCGACCAGTATTATCTTCCCGAAAAATGACACGTGCGAAAACGCACGTGCTTTTTCCGAACCTTGCCATAAACCTATATGGCCTCTACAATGTTTCGCCCGAACTTGGGAAACTGTCTGTGGGGGACTCTAATGACTCATCAACACATTGGCACTGGGTATAACCACTAGTACGTCAGAGGTACAAGCTGTACGTAACGGTGTGCCTATGTATTGATTGGAAGGGAAGCTGACGATCGAACTCATCCAAAAACCCTACTGAGCCTAACAGTGACAATATACATACAGTTCGGTCCGTTCGTCTATGAGTATCGCATATCTGGCCTAGGGGGTTAGTAACGTCAGACCCCCAATAGCGGTATAAGTCGTGTTAGAGAGTAACCCAGAACACCCTGAGATACTACTGGAGTACCTACCAGTAAATCTCCTGCCTCGGCCGAGGGCTTTGTGTAATGGCTCTCCTAGACACAGCTCGATCTCACCCCCAATACCGGAAGAGACGAATGCCCTGCCGATCCGCTCACTTGCCTCCAATGTGGCTCGGGACTGTACCCAACTAAAACCTGTTTGCACAACTCCTTTGAGCGTGGTAGGGTAGTAATCAAAGCACAGTGGGAACTCACATGAGACAAATGACGATCTCAGGTCGATAAACTAACATGTACACATATCACCAGGAAACTGCTATCTGACGATATGTATAATACCAACTAGCATGTTCCCGGCGAGTCCTGTCCGGTGTACTCATAACCCAATGAGCACCTGTATACATCTTAGGTGATCAAACTGACACCAGTGGCTTGTGAGACCGGCCACCGCCCCTCGTCGGGGTCTCGACTGTATACACTAGTCTACTCTGGAGTATCGATGCCCTGTCTCGAAACTCCCACGACTAAGGACACTTTAAGGATGTGCTTACAGACCCCAGCTCCAACGTATATGATCGCTATCATACTGCTGGTAGTCAAGCAAGAATCCTACGGGCTCTATCATCATGCAATAGTGAACTAAAGCATGTATACGATGATAAAGACAAACTAGATAGCAAACTATCATCTCGAGCAAGACTGTCATATCGGTATAGGTCCTTCCTCAATCATTGCAATCACGTACCTGCGATCCAATAATTGACTTTGAGGGCACTATCTCCAAAAATCTCCCACTTGCACTTAAGGCTAATTATAACGATGTCGCATACTCACAGCCCGTGTGATACCGAACATCTAACTCCTCTACTAATCAGTTTCACAAAGCTAGTTTGTAAAACTCTTGTGTTCGAGAAATAGCCTTAGTGAGTGGAGCCGCCCTGATGTTTCTTTCTATATCTCTCTAAATCTCAAATTCGCGGAGAAAGCCATCTCCCGAATCGAGTAATACCTGTCTTAGAATATGTCTGGATATCTGATGAGACCTAGTTCATAAATGAACTTCAAATCCAAACTTCTTAGACTGTATCGGTAACTGAACCTAATCAGTATCCAGCACCATGCCTCCCACAGTATCCTCTTGGACCATCTGTCCATAATACTGTCCCTTGTCAGAGAGAAAACTATAACTCTAACAATCACTCTGTCATCCATGTCACCTTTGAAGCCTGAAATGATAATCGTCTCCCGAAGGAGGCTGCCGTCATCATATCCGTAGAACAAACACTTATGTTCTATAATTGCTTCCTTATGTTTCTTCAGGATTGGATTAATATAAACTTATTGCATCTAGTGCAAAAACAACATCTGGTGTGGTACTTGACATCTCATGATTGACTCAATTGCCTAAGCAAGTGATCTGCCAATCATGCACATCCCTCTCTCCTTTAGTCTCTAAGACATCTTTAGAGAGGGTGACTCCATCACCTGCAGGTACACCACCATGCCAGGAGTCAGCTATTCTAAATACCATTAGAATATTGTCGAAGTACCCACATTGAAAAACTGCCCAAATCTAGATCTAATACCATAGATCTAGTAACCAGAATGTCTGATATTATATCCATGTCCTTTGTGAAGAAACAACTGTGTAACAACCACAGTACAACCGATCGTAGTACAGGAATTTTACTTCCTACTCTGTGTATGTCATCCAAATACCAGGACATCACACTCTACTACCTTCTTAACAGATCCTTCCCCTATTCTGATGAAGTCAAACCTATGACTGCCATATCAAAATTAGATGATCTTATCTTCACTATATATGCTTAAGTCTATAAATAGACATAAGCTACTTGCCCACTATGCTTCCGCTGCTCTCACTGACTACGACAACCCTCTGGCAGAATAATATCTACGTACACTTCTAAAGCTAGTTTAGAACGACGCTATACTTAGCCTCCTGCCGGGTCTCATAGTCTGGAACAACAGTAGTGTCAAGTCTGGGTAAACAAGAACCTCCCTGTCACCGTCCTTGAGGCTACCGGAGTACCTCTCGGGTGTTTGAGGTTACCCACCATATCTGCGGAGTGGCTAATGGAATGTCAAACCTGATTGAATATATAGGTCCTATTAAATTTTCCGTAATCGTTTGCGGTTCTGGAATCACTTCCAGTTCTACCATACTCCCACTACTGTTTTCTAAAAAAAAAAACATTTTTACTAAAACTGTGGCGAGTCAAGAACAATATCACTATTGATCTTCCAGATGGTAAAAAAGTCAACCCTCGTCGAAGCCAGGGTCAACCCACAAACTGCCATTACAGAAACGTGCCTCGAGTTATCCAGTGTCTGGTTTTAAGCATAAGTTGGACAACTCCCCGTACCTTAATATCGTTAAGATATGAACCAATCTATATAAAATATAGAAATAGAGGCACTAATTTAATTGGAACCAAATTCAAATTATGCAACTGTCTCCAGTGCATATTAACTTAATGGAGAAAGGCTAATCAGCATTACTCAACTTAGGAATCCATCCAATTATGAGTAAGCTGAAAGAGAAACAAGTTTCTCAAAAACCATTACTATCATCTGAATACCAATCATAAGTATCTACATCTTCAATCTCTTTGAAGAATCCCGATACTTGCGATACATGGTTCTCTACTTTATTCTTATACCCACAACTTCTCAAAACATAGACATTGTATTTCTATAAAAACACTTGTCTAAAAACTAAAGAAGTCATAAGTAAACAGAACATAGTACGAGGACCTACCCCTTTGTCCTGACGGACACTGGACAACATACAATACTCTGTATAAGTCTCCTGAGTTTGAATAACTCAAAACCTGTGCATCGTAGGTTGAAAACTGTACCCAGGCGATTTCCTCAAATATCACCAATTACAACGAATTCCGATATAATGAGGATGATCACCTTAATTCCCAATAACTTACTCCCACTCATCATCTGTAAAAAACCATACAGATATGAGAATGAAACCTGGTAAATACATACCCTGGAGTAAGTATCTAATCGGGAAAACAGTTTTCTTTTAACAATGCGTAGTGAAACTGAAACATTAAAATGTCTTGTAGGGGTATCCTGGTATTCATAGTAATTCCTCTTCCATAATCCAATTCATGACTATAACCGTATATTTCTTTGCCATCTCTCCAAATCCCTTTATTTGTCTTTAGTCGTTACCTTCTATAGACCATCGTTAGGCTAAATGGTTTTCTTCCTTCCCTACCGTTCGGCACCAGCCTATGGTTTGGAAGAAGACTATCCAATAAGCATAATAGGTGTACTCTCCTAATCCTAGGAGTACTCGTAACTTGAGAGAAGGTGATGATAAAAGACAACTGAATAAAACCTTATTCTATTTCTCCCGAACCTGATCCATCCTCGAAGAAGTCCCTTTGAGTTCGTATATAACCATACGATGGATCTATCCAATAGAAGTGGATATCCGTAGTAATACGGGGTGTTCTGAGAAATGCAAAGGGTAAAAGAAGGAGCGGCAATGACTTATGCAACTAAGACAATCCAAAGTCAAGTATTATAAGAAGGTTCGGTCAACTTGGTCACTGAGTCATAATCTAGGGTCGGTCAAAAGGTCGCTGCCAAAGAGAGAGAGAGAGAGAAAAGAAACACTCTGCGTGCACTCTAACCTAGATCAGAATGGTTATCACTTTATCTAATAAGGAAACCTCCCACTGTAATCTCAAATTCTCCTCCAAACCTGAAAAAAGAATTAGTCGGGATCACCCGAAGAGTAAACTAACTCATCAGTGAGAATCGGGATCCAACTATCATTGCATGATAACTTGATAGAAGCCACTCAAGTTATCACACTCCAGAAGGTATGCGCAAGCCTGGCAAGTTTCCTGTATGTTTGAAACTCCAGATGTGATTTTTGCCCCATGCTCTTATGACCTTGACGAAAGCCAACAAATCATAAGTCACATGTCAAGTTCTGCCTGTCATTGTCCAGGTTAATTTGAACCCACCCGTACATACACTTGACGAAAGCCAATAAGGTAATACGACTGTCCCAAACCAACACATCTATCTATGCTACAAATGAACACCCCAGCTGCTACCAAGCACTATGCCTTGACGAAAGCCAACAAACATAGCTTGAATACTACTAACCATCCATAAGAAACGACGGAGGGCTACGGCCGGTTTTTGGCGAAAAACCTTTAACGTAATGAACTTGATCTCGTTGAAGGAACCTGATAGCTTTTTATAAAATATAGTGGCGAAAACCTTTTGCTAAAGAGGTCACTCCCGGTGAAGGGATCTCGGCTCTTTCCTCGTGGAATGAGGTGCAGGATATTCACACTGAATACCACGATGCATAGCAACTTGTAATCGACTATAGTAAAGTTACTACCCTGACGTAAACTTCTGCCCAAGGGGTCACTCCCGGTGAAGGGATCTCGGCCCTTGCCTCGTCGAATGAGGTGCAGGATATTCCAACTGAATATCACTATGCAAAACAAAAGTAAACAACTTTGTAATAACACCTTTTTAAAATTTGTTCCAACAACATCAAATATAGGTTTGTTTTATCTTGCATTGATAAGAATCAACGCAGTCTCATCAATCAATCACACCAGAAAAGAACGAAAATAAAATGTACGTATATGCCATCCGCATTCGCCACTGGGTCCCGTCATCACCCGTTAGGTTACTTAACTAACGACAGAGCGGGGGCTGGACTAGCGCGGGTGTAAAACATATACAACATCTAATAGTATATATACCAATATACAATAATCGCTCCAGGCATGATAATATGCAACATTATAGAAAAGTAATAAGCATCACAGAACAATACAGATAATCCGGGATCCCTGGGTTTCACAGAGCCGCTGCTGAAACCCGACGTTCCCCTGGTCGCGTGGATAGCCTGTGCAATGAAACCTCGACCCCTACGGGTGCGGCAAGTTACCCGCAAAAACCTGAAGCGAGGTAGTCCCCACAATGTAGTGAATGGAACACCCGGCGCTTTACGAAATCCGGTAAATTGAGCACCCCTCCTTGGGTCAACCTGTACCCCCTACGAGTGCGGCGAATAGTCTGCCAATTCTAGAGTGAGGTCCCTCTGCCTCTCAAAACCATGAGATACGGACCCATTGCCCTCCAGAACCCGGCTATCCGTGCACTCCTTCGCGGGATAAACCTAGTACAGAAATAAAAATATGTACAACGGGTACATCGACCTCTACCTGGTCGTGTCCCAAAAGAATATTATACAACAGGCAGTGACGGCAGTCCACATGTTGGACGCTCGCCCCGCAATATCAAATGTACAAATAAATCCAAACTGCAGTATCATTGCACCCTGCTATCCACCACGACATATCCGCAACAATACAACACAACACAGAACATCAACGCGAATGTCAAGTTCGCAAACCCGTCTAAAAGAACTATAGCAATTAGACGCGGTTTACCGATCAAATGACATTCCCGGTCGGAGATATAAAGTAAGTACTGTATACTAACATGTTTAAAGTTCGATCGACAAAATATCCTAAAGTGGGCCCCACAAACATCAGCTGTATAGTAACAAAATCTGGGCCCAAAAGATATATTCCAAAACCCACAATTTCCCAAAACAAGCTCACTGCAAAAAAATGGATCACTGTTCCCACATAACGGTCGCGGTTCCGCGGTCAAACCCAAGCTTTGACCGCGGATCCGCGACGTTACTGTAGGATCACGTGTCCAATTTTCTGCCGTATGCTTAGAAAACCATGCTTAATTTTCTGGGATCATCAAAATAATTTTAAGACACTGTTTAAAATCGACAGAAACTTAAGCACTTGAAAATTGTGATTTCGGAAATTCCGTTCAATCGATCTTTTAAACGCGTTAGCACAAGTTAGTATAGCTTAATGGTGATGCTCTGATACCACTGTAAGTCCACGGTAGCGCCCCGGCCGTCTAACAGACGCCAAATGCGGAACAAAAACTTTTTACAACTGGCGCTATCGCGTACTATAACCCGGATCTGCCATTAAAGCTAAACTAACAAACTACAAAGTGGGTAGAAAGGTTATACCAGACGATCCGAGTCCTTCGGTCTTCAACCATCATCCCACGCTTGTTGCGGCTGCTCCGATCTCCTGAATCTCCAATCTTGTCGTCCAGGTGGCACCACGTCGACGAATCTTTAAACGGGCTCCCTCCTCTAAACCGAGGCAACTCGATCGTCAAGTTTGCTAAAAGAGACGACCAAGATGAAGTAGAGAATGAGTAGAACACTTTGTCTCGTTACGTCCAAGGCTATGGACGAACGGTTAATGAAGTTGCCTTTTGGATCGATACGAAATGAGAAATGAAGTATATCAATCTCTATGAACCAAAAATCCTTAATCTTTTCAAACAACAACCATACTTCTCACCAAGGGGGGCGGCCGGCCATTTATAGGAGAGGAGGGAGGTGAGTGTAGGAGCTTGGAGGTGACCACATCAAGAGAAATATCTAGTGTGAACACAAAGTGTGAACACAAAGTATGAACACAATAAATGCACCATTAATGAATAAGTGAGTCACAAGCCTAATCACCCTCTCTAGAACCTTCTAGAACACCGACTCACCTCATCAAGAAAAGATAAATCCGTATTTAACCAAATGTTAAATACGGCTGATAGAAAACTGGAAACTGGCAACTTCCAAAAGTGATCCTGAAACGAATTTCAGGATAACCCCGTATCAGTATAAACATACTCGCATTTGTATTACAACTGAATACAAATGCAACTGAGACAAAGATATTATATCTACACAGTATAATACTCGGATCTGGCTTAAACCAAAGCCGACCAGTATTATCTGCTCGAAAAACGACACGTTCGAAAACGCACGTGCTTTTTCCGAACCTTGCCATAAACCTATATGGCCTCTACAACGTTTCTCCCGAACTTGGGAAACTGTCTGTGGGGTACTCTAATGACTCATCAACACATTGGCACTGGGTATAACCACTAGCACGTCAGAGGTACAAGCTGTACGTAACGGTTTGTCTATGTATTGATTGGAAGGGAAGCTGATGAGCGAACTCATCCAAAAACCCTACTGAGCCTAACAGTGACAATATACATACAGTCCGGTCCGTTCGTCTATGAGTATCGCATATCTGGCCTAGGGGGCTAGTAACGTCAGACCCCCAATAGCGGTATAAGTCGTGTCAGAGAGTAGCCCAGAACACCCCGAGATACTACTGGAGTACCTACCAGTAAATCTCCTGCCTCGGCCGAGGGCTTTGTGTAATGGCTCTCCTAGACACAGCGCGATCTCACCCCCAATACCGGAAGAGACGAATCCCCGACGATCCGCTCACTTTCCTCCAATGTGGCTCGGGACTGTACCCAACTAAAACCTGTTTGCACAACTCCTTTGAGCGTGGTAGGGTAGTAATCTAAGCACAGTGGGAACTCACATGAGACAAATGACGATCTCAGGTCGATAAACTAACCTGTACACATGTCACCAGGGAACTGCTATCTGACGATATGTATAATACCAACTAGCATGTTCCCGGCGAGTCCTGTCCGGTGTACTCATAACCCAATGAGCACCTGTATACATCTTAGGTGATCAAACTGACACCAGTGGCTTGTAAGACCGGCCACCGCCCCTCGTCGGGGTCTCGACTGTATACACTTGTCTACTCTGGAGTATCGATACCCTGTCTCAAAACTCCCACGACTAGGGACACTTTAAGGATGTGCTTACAGACCCCAGCTCCTACGTATATGATCGCCATCATACTGCTGGTAGTCAAGCAAGAATCCTACGGGCTCTATCATCATGCAATAGTGAACTAAAGCATGTATACGATGATAAAGACAAACCAGATAGCAAACTATCATCTCGAGCAAGACTGTCATATCGGTATAGGTCCTGCCTCAATCATTGCAATCACGTACCTGCGATCCAATAATTGACTTTGAGGGCACTATCTCCAACAGATCTGATTGACAATAGTTGATTGAACTTGTAAATTCATCAAACTTGAAGCATTACGTGGCATGATTACTTCAATCTCCATCTGATGCAAGTCTTGTTGAAGCTTCCACTGAGCGGTGAGATTCATCGATAATGGTCGGCGACTAAGAGCATCAGGTACTACATTCACCTTCCCTAGGTGATATTGCAAATTGATGTCAAAGTCTGCCTTGAGTTCTAACCATCTTCTCTGCCGCATATTCAATTCCTTCTTGGTAAACACGTACTTCAGGCTCTTATGATCTGTGTAGATGTTCACTCGTTCACCAAGTAGATAATGACGCCAAATCTTGAGAGCAAAGATGACGGCTGCCAACTCCAGATCATGCGTCGGATAATTGCGCTCATGAATCTTCAGCTGTCTTGAAGCATAAGTCGCAACCTTACAGTGCTGATGTAGAACACATCCTAATCCCTTACCGGATGCATCGCAATGCACTTCGAATCCTCCAGATTGATCCGGTATTACGAGAATCGGTGCTGATGTCAACCTTGACTTGAGTTCTACGAAAGCTTGTTCGCATGCTTATGACCACACAAATTCTTCATCTTCACGTGTGAGCTTGGTCAGGGGCGTTGCTATCTTCGAAAATCCTTCAATGAACCTTCTGTAATATCCAGCTAAACCCAAGAAACTCCGAATGTCCTTCACTGACTTTGGTGTAGGCCATTCGCAAACTGCTGAA
This sequence comes from Agapanthus africanus, assembly GCA_030015575.1. NCBI lineage: Eukaryota > Viridiplantae > Streptophyta > Magnoliopsida > Asparagales > Amaryllidaceae > Agapanthus > Agapanthus africanus. The sequence goes on from CM057337.1 coordinate 993,395,422, forward strand.
ACTTTCGCTGGATCCACAGAGATTCCTTCTCCTGATACGATATGTCCAAGAAAACCAACTTGCTTTAACCAAAACTCGTACTTGCTGTACTTGACATAAAGCTGATGTTGTCGAAGAGTTTCTAGGAAAATTCGTAGGTGCTCTGCATGCTCTTTCCGACTCTTAGAATACACCAGGATGTCGTCGATGAAGATGACAACAAACCTGTCTAAGTACTCCCGGAAAACTTGATTCATTAGGTTCATGAATATTGCGGGTGCGTTGGTCACTCCAAATGGCATCATTAGAAATTCGTAATGTCCATAGCGAGTTCTGAATCAGCTTTCTTGACCTTCACCTGATGATAACCCGAACGAAGATCTAATTTAGAGAAAACACAAGATCCACTTAGCTGATCGAATAAATCATCGATGTGCGGGAGTGGATACTTGTTCTTTATAGTGACTTCGTTCAAGGCTCTGTAATCGATGCACATTCTGTATGAACCTTCCTTCTTCTTCATAAGTAGTACAGGTGATCCCCAACTTGAAGTGCTGGGACGAATCCATCCTTTCGTCAGTAATTCGTCCAACTGTGTTCGGACTTCCTTCAAACCTTCCGGACTTAAACGATATGGTGCTTTGATCACTAGTTGTGCTCCTGGTACTAAATCAATACTGAATTCAAGAGCTCGATTAGGAGGCAAACCTGATATATCGTCAGGAAATACATTGTCGAACTCTCGAACCACATCTGGTCTTGATTCTTCCTCCGCTTGAGCTGCTGCAACTACTGCTTCTCTTGGCTTCGCTTTGTAGGTACTTGGCTCCAGGGTACGGTCTCCGCTTTTGAAATAGAAGGCCGGGTGGTCTGGAATCTCGAATACTACTCTCCTTTGATGAAAATCGATAGTAGCATAAAAAGTTCCAAGCCAATCCATTCCTAGAACCACATCGAAGTTCGGTATGTCCATCACTTTGAAGTCAGCATAAAACTCTCTGTTGCAAACGATCACTGGACACAAGCTGTATCCCATAGTTGCCTTTAGAACGCCATTTCCTGAACTGATATTCCAGCTGGATACAAGCGGTGAGACTGGAATCGCATGGGTTCGAACAAACCGTTGCGACATAAAGGAGTGTGATTCTCCAGTATCAAACAGTGCTAGTGCAGGGATTGAGGATACTAAGATTGTACCTAAGGTATGTGGGATATGTTTTAGGTATAGGGAAATATGTAGCTAAGTAGCAGGATAGAAAAGCAAAATTTGAAAAGAAAAGTTTACTAGTAATGACTTGGCCAGTGGCCTCAGCTTCTTCCACGGTCATTGTGAAAGCCTGGCGCCTTGGTTCATTCCTCCTGGCCTGAGGAGCATTCCTCGGAACGTTCCTTTGAGCTTGATGGAACTGAAGAGGAGGTGGTGCAGCTTGTGGTCCTCTGGGTGGTGCAGGTAGTGCAGGTCTTGGAGCAGGTGCCTGAAGGGCTGGTCGCTGCGGATAGGTAATTGCTGGCTTGGGTGCAGTAACTGGGTTTTGTCTTTGGGGACAAGACCCAATATCATGAGTAGCTGAGCCGCAGACTAAGCAAAGACGGTTGGCTCGTCGGCAGTCTTTCATCATATGTCCAGTTCTCTTGCAGTAGGTGCAAAAGGCTGGGCTGGGACGATGGTTCGGTACTCCGGGTCGCCTTGGCACGAAAGGTGGTCTAGACGAGGCTCCACCTGCCATCTGGTTGGCAGGGCGCCTAACTCCTGCAGACTGAGCTCTGGCCCTTGCTTTTATCACTGCCTCATAACTGCGGGCAGCTTCCAGAGCATCCTTATGAGTCTCCCGTGGCTAGAGCATCCTGAATCTCCGTATCCAGACCTTGTTGAAAGCGACGGGCTCTGATCTCATCCGTCGGTATCAAGTGTGCCGCGAATCTGTTTTAAAGGATTGCGTTAGCTGTGTAGTATGTGAGATTTAAAAATTGAACTGTTGTGACATATCATACCGGCTTAGCATGTCGAATTCAGCGTCGTACTAATCTACTGATTTGTCCCACATCGAACCCTATTGTAGATGAATGAACTGCTGCTCCATGGCAAACCTGGCAGTCACAGGGAAGTATTTCGCGTCGAACTTCTCGCGAAAAGTCTTCCATTCAATAGGCTGTACCAGACGGCTTTCTTCCGCCTTCCACCAGTTGCGAGCATTGTCCGTGAGCTGTAGTTTCGCCACATGGACCCAAGCTATGTCTGGCACTTGAGCTGCTGCCAGATCATCTTCTATTGCTCTGTGCCCATTCCTCAGCTTCAAGTGGGCTTCCCTTTCCGGAGAACTGTTTGGGATGTAAAGCCCTGAATTGCTTTACCCGCGGTGCGTCAGTCTCGGGACGGTTCAGGAGTTGTTGCTGTCCCTCAAGAAGGCTGTGGATCGCCTCAAGTAGCACTGTTTGCTCGGTGGGTGGCGCATGAACAGCTGGTGTGAGAGGTAGTGCTGGAGGAGTGTTGTTGACGTTAGTGCTGGTGTTGTTCGGGGAATCCATAACCCTGAAGAAAAATTTGGATTAGGACAGATTCAAGTACATGAAATGATAAGATTCAAGGAATAGAAAATTGTAAGATTCAAGAAACATGAATTGTAAAGAATGTTTTAGTTGTTGGTTCTTGTGTTATGTTACTTAGGTTGTTCACGCAGAACAGAACTGCATAGTATGGTTCTATACAGCTCTGACCTGCATGGGCCACAAACAAAACCTGTCACGCCCCGCTTCCCGGTGTACGGCGAAGGGGACGCGACGGGGTACGCTACGTATATACTCAGAAGTACATACGCTAAGCGTATCTAAGCAATATAAAATAAATACACAAGAGACATGATATAAAAAGAAAAAAAACTTTTATTTATTAACATTCTTTGTACAATGCATGAAAGGAAATACAACTGAAATAAAAAGATGCCTAAACAGTGGTATAACAGGAAATGAAAAGTACAGAAAGGAAAAGTATACAATGAAACTAAAGTGCTGGGTCTTCGGCAAACTGCTCCAAGTCTTCTTGAGATGGCTCGATCTCTGCCGGGTCCAAATCACCTGACGACATTCAAAGAAGAAAGAAATAGAATGTCGTCAGCGAACAGGTCGCTCGGTAAGTCCCAAAGGTAAGAGAAAGTAGAATAGACAGAATAAGAAGATATCTTTTAAAGTTGTATACTATTGTTGTAATATTGTGTCAACGCTGTTGTTTGTAGCTTGGTACAAAAGGATGCCAGTGTATACGAGGGGGGTCTCTATATGCTAGAGACCAGGGCAAACGGAATGTACAAGGAACCGTTAAGCCACGGTACAACAGCAACGGAATATAGGTTAGGTGTCTTAATCTGACCACCTCGTGCCACCTTTAACACCTTCCATACCAATCTACCCCTTAAACCCCGCGATGTCTTGTTTGTATTATTATCTTGTAAATTGTATTGATTGTAACATTGATTGACTGACTGACCGAAACCATGATATTAGGAAACGGTTGTAATCGTAGGGTCATGTAAATGGAATAACTGGGAATCATGTAAAAGGAATATATCCATGGTTCGGTTCGGTCGAGTTGTATAAATTGATAATTGGATTCATGGATTCATGTGTTCATATTGAATTGGAATCTTGTAGATTATAGATTGACTTGAATCATATTCAAGTCAGATTTAATCAGACTCAAGCCCGAGTCAGACAATCAGAAATGTGAATCGAAGTCTTATAATTGCTAGGGTCCTTAGGGTAATTTATAAAATTTGAGGGGATTTTATGTAAAAACACTTTTATATACTTTTCAAAATACACCTCAAGTATTTATTACTCGTCTTTAGAGTTGTAATAAGGGTGGATTTTATGTTGTGACATTTCTAGTGAAAATGTCCTAGTTTTTAATAAATAAAGGTATTTATCTGTAATATTGAAATTCATGGTATTTTAATGTAAAATTTATTCTTGTGGTTTTTAGAAAAAGTGGAATATTTATATTATAACAAAATAGATATTTTAATGATAAATATACATATATTTATACAAAAAATAATTTCAATAAATATTTTATATTCTAAAAAATCTCATTTTCTTAAGATGTCGTATTTTAAATCGTTCGAGACCGAACGCTCCTTGCGGAGGTTTGAATCTCGTACTACTAATCCCGAGGGTGCACGATAAACCGTACTATCCCAAACGGGTTCCCCAAAGTGGGTTGTAGCGGCACTTTCAAAGATTGTAAATACTAAATCTTTTAGAAAACGGTTTTATAAAGTACAAGGTGTTTATTTGTAAAAAGTCAATTTTCCGTATTTTAGATTCTAGGGTTTTCTAATTCAACTAGACTATTTCTAAATGGTCTAAACAACAAGTTGTTAGATGCCTCAAATCGCCTCTTCACCGCCAATTGTGGCCAGGTAAGTACAAGTGAAGAAAGGAGGGGTCCGCTCACGAATCATCGTGAGACGGGCCTTTTAAAGTTACCTTTCTCACTTGCCTAGCCTAGACACCACAAAGTCAGGTTTAGATAAACGACCGATGTCCATAACTTATCGTATTTTCATATTAAGAGGTATTTATTTAAAAGTGTATCAATTCTAAATCTTTTATGATAGTTTTATTAAGTATGTGGTATTTAAATGTAAATTCTTGTTTTCTCGTATTCTAAGGTTTCAATGGTATCGTGTTAGGTTTTAAGCATGTGTGTTAGGAGGTAGGTCGTTACCTCGTGATCTACTTTAAATGTATAGCAAGTTAATGAGGTTAAATATGAAATCGAAATATTGTGGTATTTAAGTAAAAATACGATAATTTGGGAACACTGTCATTTCATGTGATGAAACTTGTTCAAATTGTTTGTTAAATGTTTAATAGTCAACATAAAAATGTTTAAGTATGAATGTATTGGTGAGAAGTGAAATTTTATAGAAAACCGAATCGGAAATCGGATTTGTTCCGATTCCGTCGGGTTTTGTAATTTCGTATTATTTACAAAAAGAGAGAGAGAGATTAGAATGGGACTTACGAGTTTGGACAACACGAGAGTGATAAGGAAGAAGAGGGTTCACCGGTACGTCGATTCGTCGCCGCGAGTTCCTAACACGATCACCGGAAGTTCACCGTGGATTTCGTCGGAGTTTCGCCTTTCGCTTGTTTTCAAAGTACACCAGATCTCTTGGAATTTTGAGAGAGTGTGCTCAAAAATTTGGGATGAGAGGATAGAGGGTAGGGGGTGTATTTATAGGGTTAGGCTAGGGTTAGGGTAGGTGTAGGGTTTTTAATTAAAAAATGTAAATATATATATATAAATCATTAAAAAATGGTGTAAATGGGGGTTAATGGGCTCTCTGTAACCGATCTGACTAAATGAAGCATGCAGGGGGTTTAAGGTGGAAAAGATACCCAACTTCGATGTCGGGGACTCGGCCGTCCGGCAAAGTTCGGCCGGCGGCGCCGGCCCGAGTCTAAGGGTCGGTGGGTGGGGGGTCTCCTGGGATGCTTACTGGAGCATTTACATTTTCATGTGTAGTAGGAAATTTGTGAGAAACGTACGTGTAACTGTTGGTATTCTAAAAAATTAAAAACAAAATAATATTAAAAATAATGTGGGGTATGGGATTTGAACTCTGGTGGCTTGGTTCAACAATGCAAGGTATTAACAATAAGCTACAAGCTCCTTCTTGTAATTATGGAGTGAAATAAATACTTAAAGAGATATCAGGAATATTAAATACTCCAAGTATACATTGAATTTAAATCAATTTTTTGTACATTAAAAATGGAGTGGTTACAGATACATGCTGATGTATGAAGGTCCCATGTCTACACATGCCAGGACCGGTTCTTTGTATTTCATTACATTCACTGATGATCTCTCAAGATTCAGACATATGTTCATGTTGAAACACAAGTCCGAAACTTTTGAGATAATCACAGAATATAAGTTAGAAGTAGAGAACCAAAAACGGGTATAAGTATTATGTCCTTTGATGAGATCAAGGAGGATAATACTTGAGCATGGGATTCCTGGACTATTCTAAAGGAGAATGAAATTCTCTCTCAGCATTACTCCTCCGTATACACCACAGCACGTCGGTGTATCGGGGCGGAGCAATCACACCCTATTTGATATGGTGCGCTCTATGATGAGTACTACTGAGTTTCCTATTTCCTTTTGGGAGTTATGCACTTGTGAAGCTGCATACCTATTTAATAGGGTTCCAATCAAATCAGTTGCCTGCCACTTCATATGTGATATAGAATGGGAAGAGCCCATATCTTAAGTAAGTTAAGATTTGGGGTTGTCCGGCCTATGTCTAAAAGCAAAATCTGGACAAGCTCGAGGCAAAATCAGTTCTGTGGAAGTTTGTTGGATATCCCAAGCATTCGCAAGGGAATATCTTCTACCAAACCGAGGAACAAAAGATGTTTTGTTTCTCAGCATGCCACCTTTGTGAAATGGAATTTCTTGTGAAGAAATTATTGGTCATGAGGTAGAACTGGAAAGAGTTCCAGCTATACAAACTGCAGATGATGATTTGGTAGAACCAAAGGATTCAATAGTTTCTAACGAAGCTCAGCCTCTCCGCCGATCTAGTAGGGTTCCTCACCCACCTGAGAGATACTTTGGTTTTCTCTATGACAGTGGGAGCGAGAATTGCATCATGAGATGATGACCCAACTAGTTTCGAGCTGGCCATCAGGAGTGGGACTCTGTAAGAATGGCTGGATGCTTAGCGATCTGAGATGGAATCCTTATACACCAACAAAGTATGGACTTTGGTTGCTTTATCTGAAGGGTTAAATCCCCATCAGGAGCAAGTATAATTTGAGAAGATTACTTGGTGTACATGGAAAAGTTGAGACTTTCAAAGCTATTCTTAAGTCCATCCAGATCCTACTTGCCACTACTACATACCATGACTACGATATCTGGTGGTTGGGTGTCATGACTGCTATTCTAAATGATGTTTTAGAAGAAGGAATCTATAAGTACACAGCCAGAGGGCTTCGTAGACAGTGGGAGCAGCGGAAAAGTGTGCAAGATGATTTATGCAATAAATCAAGTATCGCGGAGTTGGAACGTCTGTTTTGATGAAGTAGTCAAAGAATTTGACTTCATCAAAATGGTAGATGAACCTTGTATATACAAAAGGTAGTAGGGAGTATGGTGGTGATCCTCGTATAGTACGTGGATGACATACTCTTGATAGGGAAGGAGTTTCCTATGCTACGCTCAGTCAATCTTCTCTGATCACAAAGATTCTGCATATAGGATCAAGGTGATACCTCATAAATCCTGGGTAATGGATCTATGGGATAGATCTAATTGGATGTTAGGATTCTCACTAGTTGTAGTGAGATGGTATCAATCGATCCTGGGGAGAATCAATAGAAAGGTTTCAGGGTGATAAGGACGACTGAATGTCAGTCGCAGGCATTGTCTTTATCCTCAGTGGAGGGACGGTATGTTGGAAGAGTTCCAAGCTAGATACCGTGACTTACTAGACGATTAAAGGAAAGATACATCGTTACCAAGGATGCTACCAAAGAGGCAGTCTGGATATATTTAAGTTCATGAGATGAACTTTGTTCCTGCCATTGTGTGACAATGGAGTTATGGCTTATGCCAAGGAACTCCCGTCCCATCAAAGATCCAGATATATTCCTAGGCAGTATCGCCTGATCGTGGAGATGGTTGATCTCCAGGGAGATCGAGGTTAGGAGAGTAGACACAGAGGACAACAGCGCGGATCCACTCACAAAGGCCTATTTCCCAGTAGAGACTTTTATGGAATGGTTGAGTATGAGATACTTCAACCACAGTTGATTGTTGGGTATGCGACACCACAACAGATGGCCCTAGTGCAAGTAGGAGATTGTTAGTTATATGTATGCCCTATAGGCCATTACTGTACATACGTTGTATATTGTAGTGGATGCTTGGACATATATAGGGAGGACTTTCTTGCTCGACATGATAGTGTGCTATCTGGTTACTCTTTATCTTAACATGTACTCTGATTGTCTCTATGTCACATGTTGATAAAGCCCTTAGGATGAGTACTTGACTACCAGGACTTTGATGCAGATCATACTAGTGGGGACAGAGTAGTCGCCAAGTATATCCTTCAAATGTTCCTAGTCGTGGGAGTACCGAGACAGGGCATCGATACTCCAGAGTAGACTAGAGTATGCGCTTCTTGACCCATATGATGGGCGATGGATGATCCCATATCCATTGGTGTTTGACATCAGAGAAGGTATACGGGTGCTCAGTAGAGACTGGGTACACTGGACGGACTCACCGAGAACTCCCAGATGGTATTATTCCTCACGTCAGATGGCAGTTCTCTGGTGACACTGGTACATGTTAGTCTGTAGACCCGAGATCGTCATAGAGTCTTGTGTGATTCCCACTGTGCTTTGATTTCCATCATACCACGTCCAAGAGGGCGTGCAAAAAGGTGGCTTTTGGATACAGTCCCGAATCATATGGAGGCAATGAGCGATAGGAGGGGTTTCGTCTCTCCCGGTATAGGGAGTTGATATTGCGCTGTGTTCGATTGGCTATAACTGGAAATCCCTGGACAGGGTTGCTGAGATTTACTGGTAAGTGTTATCAGTAGTTTCTCGAACTGTTATGGACCTCATATCGACACGACTTATCAAGCTATTGGGGTCTGACGTTTACCACCCCTAGGCGAGATATGCGACACATCAGACGAAAAGACCGGACTGTACGGGAGTGTTACTGATTGGATACACGGGAGAAAGTACAGGCTTGCTTGTTGATCTTCTGATCGCTCAATATCTGGGTGTCTGTTACTTTTAGTTGACTGCTTGTAGCTTGTGGGTGTTTGATATGATCATCACCTACTGCCGGCGTATTGACGATTCTTTAGAGTCCTACACAGAGGTTTCCTGGCTCAGGTAAAATGGAGTAGGTGCACATATATGATATGTGCGGGACCGAGAACAATACGTGTATGTGATACCGTATTAGATTCTCGCGATATGAGATATCGGCCGGGTATATGTGATATAGCCGGTTCATCGGATCAAGTGTTGATTCGATGAACTGATACAGATTATATTAGTCGGTTATTTGTGAAATAGCCGGATTATCGGATCAAGTGTTGATTCGATAATTTAATGTATAATTATATATTTCATATATTAAATTACATTAACTAATATAAGCTCACTAAAAGATTCTTTTTCTCACTCGGGTAAAACCTTGATATATATGCGATATATGTTAATTGTATTATTTTATTTTGTTACAAAATATATTATATATGTGATATATAATATTGTAACAAGTTAAGGTTGCAAATGCAACATGTTTTATGGAGTTTAAACATGGTCAGGGTTTGGATTAGGGTTAAACCTTCTTGAAGCTTTTCTTTTGTTTTTAACTAAAGATATTTTCTAAAGATATTTTGGTTGATATTTGTTAACCCAACCCAACCCTTCACCATGGTTAAGTCTCTACATAGGTTAAGTTATCATACTTAACCCATGGTTGCATTTCTAACCTCACTACTTTTTCATTATTCATCATGAGGAGATTGCTTCTTCTTCTTCTTCCTTGCATGAAAAGCTTTCTAGATTTTTGTGAAGTGATGAAAATGAGTGAGAAATAGAAAATAAATGAGAGCAAAATTCCTACTTCATCATCCTCATCTATTCTAGCCACTTAGATTAGGGTGTTTGCTTTGCTAATACTTGATTAGCAAAGCAAGAGCTTGGGTTTGAGTTTCTTCAAGGTAGATCATCTTTGTTATCGAAGATCGGAAGCAAGCTTGCATCTTTCTTTTGTGGAGCCTCTCTAGAGTCCGGATACTCGATGATCGCAGTGAAGGGACCTCAACACGGAGCTTTAGAAGTGAAGGACTGGACTACAAAGGTTGTAAATCCCAAACTCTTAGAAATAAAGTTGTTTACTTCCTTTCTTTCGCCTAATCTCTAGTTTAAGATCTTGGTTAGGGTTGTTCGGCACGTCTAAAATTTAAATCGGGCATGGTTGATGCCTTGTATAACCTTGTAAGAGTGCCTAGTAACCCTACACATCAATAGTGTAAACCTGGGGAAAAGGGGGAAATCGAAGTGAAAAGGGCATCGTATTTAGCGAGGACAGTGATTTAGAGGATGATCATTCGAACAGCGACTCTTATATATATTAGGTAGGGCCTAGCGGTCCGGCTGACAGGGTTATATCCCGGGCGATGTGGGTCGTAGTCTCGGGTATGTACGAGACCCTCGTTAAACATGATCCTCCTTTCCACAACTCGATTTCAAAGATGACATAGAGACTGATGGGGACACAGATCATACTTTACATCAGTTAGTGACATAGTGATTACCTGCATTTTACTTCCACTGTTATTACCTTATTTGTCTGTTTCATGTCACTATTATAATATTGCTATTACGTCACTCTGACGACCTGAGTATGCATGCTCAGACCTCGAGGAAGAACCAGCGCAGGAGTCGGACTTACCCTTCGAGCTAGCGGAGATTTAGTCAGGAGTACCTCTTTCATCTTTTCTGCTTTCCCTAAAGAGACCTTGTATTCGAACTTGGTTAGTAGTTCTTTTCTTGTTTTATTGTATATTGTGAATAATGAAAGGTAATGTAATAATTTAGTTATGTATTTCCTTTACTTCTGTGCTTTGTTTACTGATTACCATGTAATTCTAGAAGCCGAAGTGTGACTACGGCGGGATTATTTCTTGACCGTAGGAGCATGGCTGGCCTAGTCATCCCTCGTTTTCCGTATTTTAGGAAGTGGGGCGTGACATGGTTTTGTTGGTATCAGAGCCGTGTTTAGTAGTAAGGGATAACATTAACTACACTGTATTACATTATTTTCGCTTCACTATCCCAGACTTTCATCCTTGTATCTAATCATATCCTTTTAATATCTTCCAGCGATATGACGTCCCCGAACGACCACTCCTCGGACTCAAGTTCTCAGGATCACACGGAGAGGATATTTAGTGCACTGACGTCTCTCGCAGAAGCTCAGGAGAGAAAGACGGACCTACTCACTGAGGGACTTAGGGCTATTACTGCTGTAGGGGGACCCTCCGCACTCATTACCGCCCCCGAGGGCACTGCTCCACCAGCTTTTTCTGCCAGGGCTGGCACCGTATCAGATTTCCGGAGGTTACATCCAGCTGTATTTATGGGCCTAGCCGAATCACTCGAGGCCGAGCAATGGCTGGTTAATATGGAGAACTTACTGATGGCCGCTAGGGTACCAGAGGAAGATAAAGTGAATGTGATAAAGATCCAGTTGGAAGATGAAGCCCGTACTTGGTGGACAGTTGAAGAAAGCAGACTAGAAAGGCTAATCGAATGGAGAAAATTCAAGGAGTGCTTCTTGGACCACTATTTCCCTTCCACCGCCAAGGCCGAGATGGAAGAAAGATTCATTCTACTGAAGCAGAATGGCCGTCCCGTGGACGTATACGCGGCAGCATTCAACCGTCTGAGCCGATTTGCCGCGGTGGATGTATTTTGCTCCAGCGGGAGTGTCTCAACTCTTTCGTCAAGTCCCTGGCGCTTGGCCCTTTCAAATATAGCCATCTCGCGTTCCCGATCAGCTTTACTTTTCAACAGAGCTTCATTGAGGAATGCATCAATTATTTCATCCGATGGCCCCAGAAATTCCGGTTTAGGATCTGCCCCTAGCTTTTCAGTGCAAGGAGTTTTCTCATCGTCTGTAAACGAATGGGATATCATATGGCAGCTCGCCACGTATTCCTCAGATTCATCCGACGAACTCTCCCCCTCATCTTCCTCTTGAAAGACGTGTTTAAGGAACTCTTGGAGTGTGATGGGAGTCCGTGCTTTTTGGTTATATTCCTCCAACGCGTCAATCTGCTTTTGTAAGTCCGTGCGCTTGTCGCCAGGCTTCACGGGCTTCTTGGATTTCTTCTTCTTTTTCTTCGAAGATTCTGATGGTTGGTTGTGAGCGCTTGGGCCACCACCATCGGTCTTTTGAGTTGGACATGGCTTCAACATTTCTTCAATGATCTGAGGTTCCAACGGGTTCTTCCACCTAATCGATGGGCATGTTTGAAGATCTTTTAGCATCCTCTTTGTCTTGGCTGATAGTACAACCTCCCAAGGAGCTTCTTCAACGAGAGAGTATGTTGCCCCCGGCATATTCATCCTCTTAGATGTGTGGGGCTGCGGCGGATTCACCTTCCATCTGTCGGACAACGCGAACTTGCCTTGTTGGTACTGGTCTTCAATCCAATTTTTGAAGACGTAGCAATCTTCGATTGGATGACCCAGTACTCGGTGATAGGGACAGTAGTTGGGCTCATTGACATCATTTGGTTGCGATGGACGTTTTGGATCCGGCAGATTTATGAGCCGGTTGCGCAACGCCAGCTCGAATAATCTTCTCGTTTTATCTTGGGGAAACGAGTAAGGACGTCCTAGCCTCTCCTCAAGGGGTACGTGCGGACGCATATTATTTTGACGGAAAACCGGCTTCGAGTTGCTCGGCTGTTGTTGAGCATTAGCGAAAACGATCGCTTTCCCCTTCCCCTTCTCATTTCGGGAGTCCGGCTTCGGAAGAGGAGGTCTATGGCCCATCTGATCCATTTGCGCTAGCTTGTCGATCAGGGCCTGGAAGGTAGTCGGCTTGAAGAACATCATAAATTGCGAGATGGTTGCATGCGGATCAAGGGTTCCCACAAACATACCCACTGCAGGAGCTTCATCAATGCGTTGCTCGCATTTTGACCATAAGTTCCGCCACCATATAGCATATTGGACTCATGTCTCTCCTGGCTTCACCCTAGCATTAATCAATGTCGTCATCGGGGTGCGTTCGCTGGCGCTTGCGAAACGCTGAGTAAACAGCAGTTGTATCTCCGCAAATGTCTTGATAGAGTCGTTTGGGAGCTCAGAATACCACTCGAATGCTGTATCTGACAAGCTGCCGACGAACTGCAGAAGCAACAGTTTATCATCACCGCCAGTGTTGCCGCAAAGCGCTCTGAACTGGGCAACATGCTGGTGAGGATTGCCCGTCCCCTTATAGACATGGAATTTGGGTATTGTATAGCCCGGCGGGTACTTTATCTGATCGTACCAGCTCGGATATGGTCGTCCTGTTTTTATGACCTGACCGGCTGCTTCAGTCGCATGATGAACCCATATCTGTTGGGCTATATATTCGTCCAAGTCAGCTTTGGAGATTGACTCCTCCTTGGCTGTTGACAGAGCCGGTGGAGGATTTGATGTTTCTCCCCTATCGTCTTCAAGGACGATCGGGGGATCTTCAACTGGGGGATCTTGTTGGATCATCATTCCCACCATGTCTTGGAACAGGAGGGCCATTCGCTTTATGTTGGCTGCTTGTTCAGCAGCCTCTTTATCCTTCTTCTCCAATATCCGACGAAGGAATTCAGCGTCAGTTTCTTGCTCCTGTTGTTCATCCGAGGACGCTTCGGGGCTTTCTTTTGGCCCAATGAGTGCGGCCATCGCGTTCATCATCTCTTGGAGCTTTTGCTTTTACTCCTGAGCTTTGGTCACTGACCGTGTAAGCGGTCTATGACCTGTAGATGTACGGCTGTCCTCCTTTCCCGACGCCATGTATACAGTATGGACCACCATGCCTCCAGACTTAGGGCGTTTGGGCTCGCTGCCCTTAGCATTTGCCGCAGGCGTGGGAATTTTCTCCGGCCTCCTTCTCTTATAGGCCGTTGAAGTTGAGGGGGCCGTTGCAGCAGGCACCCTGGTGGTGATCGTCCTTTGCTGTTTTTCCGGACGGTTCTTTTCTTCTCGCACTTTCGCCCTTTTCTGCGGGCGAGAGTGATCTTGGTCGATTACCGAGTCTTGAACTCTCCGCCAGACCTTATAAATCTTGGAGGACAGCCGTTGAGGGGGCTGCTCCAGCTGAGTTTCTGTAACTCTCTCCGCAGGTGGAGCAGATCTTTTCAGTGTAGCAGTTGGAAAGTTCTTACGCACCCTCCTTAACGGTTCAATACTGTTCCCAGTTGGAACAGCAGCATCAACTTCCACCATTGGAGTGGGTGGAGTTAGCCCTGAAGGGGAGTTGCCCCCAGCCTTTCTTACTCGGCGCCAGCGGCGACGTCGAGCATGACGAGCCGTTGGGACTGGCTCGGTGATAGGGACAGCTTCATCTTGCCCCCTGTTCGAATGAGGCGCTGCTGGTGCCAGCCTCTTAAAGACTGAGGTCGTCCTTTGAGTGGCAATATTCAATCTGTCAAAGACAGATCCTCGAGCAGGGGCAGGAGCTGGAATAGTCAGCCTTGAAAAGTCTGACTCCTTGACAGTAGAAGCCGCTTTGGCGACTTCGGGAGCAGCCGTCTTCTTTGGGATGGCCTTCTCAGGTATCATGAGCTTTTTGGCGGGCCCTTTGGAGTTCAGGCTCAGTCTGGTGAAGACCGAGGAGTTGGACGACCCGTTGAGAGGGGCCGTGGGAGTAGCAAGTCGATCGAAGACCGACTTCTTTGAAGCTTCCGGTACGGGTATTAGCAGGGTGAAGCTTGCAGGAGGGATCGTGGTCCCGAAAAATAGGCCGGTGGTGGCCTGAGTCACTTTCTCCACAGGCATAGTAAGGACGGAGGCCGCTTGAGGCCCATATGCTACACCTCCAGGTGTGGTGGAGCGTCGGTTGCATTGGCACTTCGAGCAGTTTGAGCACATTGATGCTTGATTTCTACGCCAGGCAAAAGACCAAATCTTAGTATCTTGCAACCCAAAGGCAACCATTAATAAACCGCGATTCGCTCGTGAAGACGACACACGAAGTGTGGAGTGGAAAGAGGAAAAGGTCCCACCGGGCGTGCCAGAATCTGTTCCCCTCCGAATGGCGGCGACGACGTGAGGACGTCTTGCCTGAGATTCGGGGCAGATGCTATTTGGTTTTATCCTTCTACCTCTCCGAAGATGCCAAGTTGATTTATGGCACCGTGTATCGGAGGTTTAGACGGATGCGGCCGATGTAGCAGACTTCGTCAGATTCCCCCTTGTTTGAGGGGTTTTTGATTGTGGGGACGCTCTTCCCTGCAGGTGCATGCCCCTGCAGTTAATTACACTACCGCATCGCGTTAGCCACTTTCTCCTTCTCCAGAATTTCACTTCGTGTCGTGTGTGTTTGTTTTGTTTGTGGATGCCCGTGGATTGTATACGGAGACTAAGTTATGCCGTCGCCCGTAGGACGTGGATTAGTCCAAATCCGTATTTACTTAGATTTGGGTTTGGTGTTTTAGTTTAAGGATACGTTAGCCATATTGAGGCTAAGATCAACTTAAACGTTCGTTAAGGATACGTTAGTCTGATTCGAGACTAAGATCAACTTAACGGGATCGTTTGGATCCAACAAAAGAGCATTTGGGGGGCTCTATTGTTCCAGTTTAGGGACGTAGTGGTCCATAGGTAGTTTAAGGACGTTTCGGTCCATTGCCAGTTTAGGTACATGGTGGTCCATTGGTAGTTTAAGGACGCATAAGTCCATGGGTTTAAGGACCCCACAGTCCATATGGGTGTGTTTTAGGACGCATTAGTCCGTTACTTTAAGGACACATAAGTCCGCGAGTTTAAGGACCCCACAGTCCGTATCTTGGTTTAAGGACGCATAAGTCCATGAGTTTAAGGACCCCACAGTTCATGTTGATGTATGATTGTCGGGACCCGTCACCTCTCTGACGTCGTTGAAGGATTACAACGATAGGAGTCAGAGGAGTTCGGAGATGTACCCTCGAACCGGATGTAAATTGATTTAGGAGAGCAGCCGTGCTCAGTCAATTTAATTTGAGGACTTACGGCCATGATTGGGCTAAGTCCAGTTGAGAATATTCAACGTTTTTATCTTTGGCCTATTAGGACTGTGCTAGGGCTTTGCCCCTGTTTAATAATGCACTGCATTTTATTTTGGCCTGTTAGGCATATTTGATTTGGGCTCTGTCCCTTTATAAATGATGCAGAGCATCTGTTTGGGCTCTGCCCTTCTTTAAAATAATGGATTGCATTTATTTGGCCTGTTAGGCCTTTTTTAATTGGGCTTGGCCCTTCTGTAAATAATGCAGTGCATTAATTGTCTGATATTGGCTTGTCAGGCGCTTTGCGCCAATCATTGAGCGCAAGCGCATGTGGAGGTGACAAGTGTCACGCTCTGGTGAGCGCGAGCGCAACAGCGCAGTGCGCTGCGCTGTTGCGCCGCTGGCACGTGGCGCTCTCTGGTGGCTTGCGCCAACCCAGGAACGCAACAGTGCGGTTTTACAAGTGCAAGGCACTGTTTCAATTTTGGATTCAAGAAAAGAATTTTCCTGAAATTCCAGAACTGATTGGTTCATAAAAAAGTGCATGGCACTATTTCAATAACTTGATCCAATTTTGGATTCAAGAAAAGAATTTTTCTGAAATTCCAGAACCAATGGTTCATAAAAAGTGTAAGGCACTGTTATTATTTATTTTTTTTATTGAAGATCATTGATCTTGTTCTTAGATCAATGATCTACTCAGAAGAAATTCTTCTATTTTATAAAGGTTTTTACCATTTTCTTGAGTGAGTTCTTTTCAAAATTCTTCAAAGTTCTCTCTGTTTTGAAGTTCTTGATGTCTCTCCCCTTTGAATTGGGGTTTAGGGGTCTTTATATAGTGCCCATAAATTTGTTAAGTTTGTTAAAGAGATCATTCTCTGAGTGATTTGGGGAATTTTCCCCACCGTTGGATCTTTGATCCAAGGGCTTCTGTTTTACAGAAGACAATCTTCTTGTTTTAACAAGAACAGAAGGATTTTACTAGAATTTTAATTCTGTTTGGCGCAAACGCCCCAGCGCATGACACGTGTTACACAACGCAGAGCGCAGCGCAACTGTGCTGTCACATGTCGCGCAGCGCACAGCGCAGCACAACTGCGCTGACACGTGTCGCGCAGCGCTTGCGCAACTGCGCTGACACGTGTCGCGCAGCGCAGCGCTTGCGCAACTGAAGCGTTGCCTTAGTTAATTTTTGTTTTAAATAGAGCTTTGCTCTGATTGGGCGCGCTTCCTTGGGCGCTGGGCTGTCGTATCAATTTCGGACACGTGGCTCGTCGCGCACAGTGCACGGGATTTGAAGCGTTGCTTCAATTTTGGAATTTTTGAAATTCAAACAGAGCTTTGCTCTGATTAGGGGAAACAAATGCCCTCTCACCGTTGCGCTCACGTGGCGCACACGTGAGTGCAGCGGTGGCAAGATCTTAGCCGTTGGATCAACGGGTGAGCTGAAGGGGCGCAAGCGCTTATAAATAGGACCCTTGGTCCTTAGTAAATGTTTTACCATTTTCCAAGAACTTGAATTTTCAGAGCCTTGCTCTTGTTTGAAAATTTAGAGCCTTGCTCTCGTTTCTTCCCAAGAACTTCAGAGTTCAGAACCTAGAATTATCTTAGGTAAAATTAAATTAAATTAAATTAAATTAAATTAACAGAGCCTTGTTCTCATAGATCTTTGATCTAAAGAAAACCCCTTTGGGGTTTCATCAACAGAGCCTTGCTCTCAAAAATCTATAGATCTACAGAGATCTTGTTCATGGGTTTTAACCCATGAACAGAGCTTTGCTCATAGATCAAATGTAGATCTTTTTTGATCCAAAAATGGAGAACTTTTTTATAAGTCTTCATGGATTTTTTAAGACCCCAAATTTTTAATCTTTAGGAGTTAAAATTTTCTTTTGATAGATCTCTCCATCATTATTACAGAGCTAAGCACTTTTTAAGGAAATTTTATTCCCTTGAGACCAGAGTTTGACAAATGTCACTCTGTGACAAAGCTTTGCTTTGAAAGATGAGATTTTCTCCTTGTCTCTAGGGATTTCCCATTAATGAGAATATTCTCTTAGGGTCTCTTCATTAATTGACAGTCTCATCCAATGATGGGGCTGTCTTATTAACTGATGCACTGTCATCCAGAATTTGTGGGTCCCCATTTGGTCCCCTGCCCACTGTATTGAGTGTGGTGTAATTAATTTTAATTTAATTAATTATTTTTTTTAATTAAATTATTTTTAAAAGCGCCAAGCGTTGGAATTACAACACTGACGGCTAATTTTGTCCCTCCGCAAGAAACATGTCTTTCGATACCTCATTCCCGTTTGTTCGTTCGGAGGAAGGATTCCCCGAAGCACCCGTAGACCGTGAGGTCCTAGCTATGATCAGGGACCACGACCCGGAATATAAGAATCTTCACCTTTGGGGGTCGTGGTACAACCAAATTATCATGGGTCGACAGAGCTTTTCGTGCGCAGTACCATCAGAGCCTATTACGACGATCCACTATGCCAGCCCACCCCCGGTGCAGTATGTCATGGAGATGGTCGATTGGACTTCAAAGGGCTTTCTTCATCTTGATATAGATGCAATTCTGGTTCAGCGTCCTATGGTTTTGGATATCCTAGGACGCCGTATTTGTCAAGGCGAGGCACGACCTTGGGGGCAATCATATAACATAGGTATGATCCCCCGCCATCCGATCGGCTATCTGCCATGGGCTCGCTATATTCTGTCAGCGAAGAAGTCGCAGTTGATAAGGGTAGGGTTGTACACTGCAGTTTATGTTTCCCTCTTCTAATATCCCACGCTTCCCACCTGGTGGTTTAAGGCCTTTTTGGAGCAGTGGAACATCCATACTCACACTTTCCTCTCAATGGACCGGGAAGTGTCGATTTCTTTGGAGGAATTCACAGAGGTCTCCGGTTTACCAGTTATAGGGGAGCACTATGAGGAGTTGCTTCCTACAGACGAATATGTCTTCGGTGCTAAGCCGGCAATAAGGGGCCTCACTCCGGAGAATGCTGTTCAACATCAATTTCCAAGTTTGATCAAAGTGTTGAACATCTATGAGGCCCTTTATATCGAACGTGGGAGCCGCGGAGTTAGCTTCGAGGATTTCATCGCTCGATTCCTTCACCCAAACGTCCTCTCGGCAGAAGATGCTAAGTTTGCCACACTTGATGACCCTTTCGGTCTAGGTTTGGACAACCTGCCGGCGAAGGAGATAGACCAAAAGGGTTTTTTCCTTCCTAACTCCCCAATTGTGTCTTTTACGGAAGTTGCAGCCCCCGGGATGGACGAGGAAGCCTTATTTTTAGGATTTCTTGGGCTATGGCTGAGTTGGTTTGCACTCCCGATGCATTATCGCCATATGCGGCCCTCTGTCTTTTACCCAGCTCACCGGATGACCATTGGGGTAAAAGTGGCCGTTGGGATCGCCGGCTTGGCACACCTGTATCACGGCCTTAGTCAAGCGGCGGATGCTAATGAGCCTGGGGTACTGCACGTGATCTTCCCGATGCACTACTTCGTATCATGGCTCGAGCTACATACATTGGGCGTCTTCGGTATGCACAAAAGGCCCTCGTTCTATGACAGGTGCAGCTTCCCTCAAATTATACGACTGATCGGCGCCTCAATTGTGACTCCATCGCCATGAAATGCCAGGGGTTTTCTCCTTCGCCCCCACACCGTTGGAGACGGGATGTCTTTCATTGACAAAGTGCTGACTATTGGAAAGGCATCTACCACCACAGTGCAGCCATTGCAAGACACTTTCAAGGATGGGGCCTCAGTTTTGACGGCCCGGGAGACCCTCCATCTATATTCTATCAGACCGGGCTTCCTGGTGTTTAGGTACAACGGTGCGGAGATATTCATGAGATACAACCCGCATCTTTTGCCCAACAACTGAGCTACAATCAAGGGGTACCATTGGAGGCTTTCTTACTGGAACCTGCTGCTACTGAAGAAGGGATGGAGAGCGCGCTGCATCACTTCATGCGTCTGAATACGGGTTCTCATTTTTTTATCAGAGAGCCGGCTTGCGCCCCACAACTCCTCAATGCATATACAGAATGGTACAATCATTCGACGGGCGCCGTTATAAAGGAAGAAAAGCGATTGCTGGTCGACCGTAAGGGTGTGCCTCCCGGCAGCGACCACAAAGCTCCTCTGGTGCCAAAGACCCCGGTAGTTCCTCCGCTGAAAGATGCTAGAGCCGGACCACCGCGTGTGCAGAGTCCTCCACGCGGATTGCCGCTTCCTGATACTGCGGATGCGCCACCAGCGCCCTGTGCTCTAGTGGAGACAGTAGTTGTGGCTTCGCCGGAGTCTGGTGTGGGCATGGACATCGGGACCCGCCGCCCCAAGGTTCTTGCAAAGCGCAAGTCGATCCTGGGTGCACCCAGGGCCGGTGGGCAGAAGAGGAAGAAGAAGTCGCTCTTCTCCGCTGACATTGCGTTCGGTCAGGAACCTCACGCTCCCTATAGCGAGGGCTTGGGCGAGTACGGGACCAATAGAGGATTGGTTATGCCACCAGATGACACTGATCTGGAGGCCGCCATCGCAGCTTCAGAGCAATTGGCAAGGCGCGACGCATGGCTAGCCAGGCTTGCATAATCGGGTAATTACTAGTCGTCTTTTTTATTTCATTGTACTTTTATCTTTGTCTTTGACTAATGCTTTTCTTTTCTTTTTCTTCAAACAGGCATCACCATTGAAGAAGCCATCGCTGCTTCCCTCAAGACTTTTCAAGAGGAAGAACGACTCAGGGCATCCTTAGGCCTCAGTACGTTTCGATTCATTAAGTCTTTATTCTCCTTTTGTTATGGTCGATCTGACCCTTTCTTTTTCTCATCACAGGAACCACAATGCCGGTCCCGCACAGTGACGCAGAGACTCTTCCCGGGCCAGCCAATGATGTTTCGGTCTCTTCGGGGCTACCGCAAGAGACCCGACTTGAAGAGCCAATGAGAGATGCCTTGAAGGATCTGGAGGCAACTCTAAACGAGGACGAAGACACCTTGATGAAGGAAGCGTCGAAGAGGTCCGTCGCGACGGCCCGAGAGGAGAGGAAGCGGTTGAGGCGCGAGGCGAAGGCACGCAGGGCTGCTTTGGCCGTGGGAGCGGGCCCAAGCACTGTCCCTCGTGCTGATACTCCCTCGGAAGAGCCCCTGGTCTCCTTGTCTACAGCTCACAGACAGGCGGTGCGCGCAAATAGGGTGGCTAACGATAAGTCCACCTCAGGTAATGTATCTTTCAAAATTTTGTTGTAAGAATTATAAACCTGTCGGTTCTTATATATTCTGTCCTGCAGGGCCAAGTCCAACCGAGGGGGAGGCGGAGACCGTCGAACCCAAGGAGACAGAGGAGGAGGCACCGGCCGAACCCGAGCCGACGGTGAGCAACGTCGCCAGGGTTGCTGAGCCTGAGCTGGGGGTTGAGGGAGCTGCACTAGAGAAGGCCGTTGATGCCGAGCCCGAGGTGGCGGAAAATGAGACGACCGCTATCACTGAGCCTGGGGCAGCGGCGGGCGGAGCATCTGAGACTGGTGACCTCATGGTAATGGCGGACGAGACAATGGCGACCGCCGAGCCCGAAGAAGTAGCGGGTGAGATGGGCATGACTCCTGGGGACGAGCCAGCCGCTCTTTCTCAAGAGTCTGGCAGTGCTCCGATCATTGCTCTCCCCGTCTATGGTCCTCCGCTGTCCCCCGGTCGGGAGAGTACGACGACAACCCCTGTCGAGTCCGGTGATGAGGCCACGGGAGGTGGACTCATATCGATGGCGGAGGGAAACGCCTCTATTTCGGCCGGCAGCTCATCAGCTAAATCCCAAGTTACTGTCTTTTTTTTTTATCTTACGGTCCTTTCTGACAAGTTTACCTTTGTTTTTAACGCAGGTGCGGCCAGCGCCGATGCTCCATTGCTCGAGGGAGCGCCGTCAACTACTGCCTTGGCGGTGGTCACCTCTTAGCCTTCCCTTGTACCCTCAAAGATGTTGGAAGGTAAGGATTTGCAACCCACTAGTTTTCTCTTTCAGCCGCATAATTTATATACTAATGTCGTACTATTGCGTCTTTCCAGGAGTGCTTTTTGACCATCTCTATCAGGTGTTGCTCCCACACTTCTCCTTCCCATCTGGACTCGCTTCTTCCTCCGGTGGCGCCGGTGAGTATAGTTTCCAACCGATATCTTTCTTTTTTTTTTAGTAATGGAATTATTTCTGACTTTCACTCGTCCTGATTGCAGTGCTACAAATCGAAGGAGGGGATGAAAGATCGGTCGTGCCACTGGCCCTTCCGGCCTTTTCGCCCGCTGCAGCTGGTATAGTAAACTATCTCATCAATGACTTTTTTTTCTTTTGGATTTATTGAACTGTTATCTAATCATATTTTGTTTTTTCAGCTGTCGTTCCGATCCCGGCGCCCTTTGAGCCCCGCGTCATAATGCCGGCATGCCCCTTCCTGAGACGTCCGTCTTCAAAGGGTGCCGTAATGAGCTTGGGCATACTGAGCGGATATGTTGAGGAGCTTGACGCAGACGCTCTCCCATCTGCTGCGGATTTCGCTGCGGAGGTTAACCCGATGTTGGAGGCGCTTGTGACTTTTCATGATGGAGGTGTCGTCGAGCTTTGGGTCAACCACTGCAGGGAAATCGAGGTCCGCTTGCATCAGTCGGAGTTTATGCGCCCTGCTCCTGAGACCTTAGCCGTAAGCAATCAAAGAGCAGCGTGGATCGAGCAAAGCGCTTCTTACTTCCGTCACCTGGAACAAGAAGCGGCTTCACGGCTGAGGGAATGCCAAGAAACTTCGAGCGAGACGGCTCGTCTGCGTGCTGAGGTTGAGGCTAACGCTGCCCAAGTGAAGGTTATCTTTGAGGGTCTCCTGGAGCGTATCTCTAATGGGCTAACACTAAGGCGGAAACTTGATGATGCCGAGCGTAATGCCCAAGGTCGTGAAGCAGCTCAGTAGGCCGTTGGGGAGAAGCTTGCGTCCTTCTTGCAGCAACGGGCTCAAGTGGAGGCAAAACTGGCGGTGGCGGCCGATCAGGAAAAGACATGGAGGGAAGTGCGCGAACAATTGATAAGGCTATTTAAGACGCTTCCTTCCCAGTAGCTTCCTTTGTATCAATATGCTTGTAAAATTTTCCTTTTTCGAATAAAATGTATCCATTCTTTATTCTTTTGTACGATTCACCTTGTACTTGATTGAAGTTAATAAATAAAGATACACATTTTTTCTTTGCAATGTCTTGTATGCTCTTTTGCTTTCTCCCTTTCTCTTATTATCAGCATGCTGTCTTAATAAACACGGTTGACAGATAATAGAGTAAACATCTTAGTTTTTTTCAAGAAAAAGCGATGGCTTAGGCCGCAGGTTCAGATCTACCGCCTAAGACTTTTCAACTCTATGAGCCGTGAGGGTCTCATAGAGACCTTTCTCCCTACGGATCGAGAGGATCTCGTAGGTGTATTTTCTCCTTAGGAATCGTGAGAATTCCTAAGTGCGTTTTCTCTTATAAGTCATAAGGATCCTATAAGAGAATTTTCCCTCTTACGAGTCGAGAGGACCCGTAAGCGGTTGTTTTCCTCCTTGTCGGATTCGACTTTGGAGAGTGAGACCCGTGAATAGTATGCAAGAGACCGTTTTAGACCGACTTGCAGGGTCCCAGTGCTCAGGAAACAAGTTTTTTAATCCCTGCTGCCTAAGACTTTATCTTGCAAGTTGAGACGAATCGGGAATTTCTCGCGGAGACACTGGTTTCTCTGCGGGCCGACGCGAATCAGGAAGCTCTCATCAAGGATGCTAGTTTACCTGAGTTAAGGAGTTTTCCAAGGACACTGGTTTCCCTGGGGTTGAAACGAGTCGAGGTGTTCCTGCAAAGACGCTAGTTTCTCTGCGGGTCGACGCGAATCAGGACTTTCTCATCAAGGACACTGGTTTTCCTGAGTCGAAGGATTTTGCCGAAGACACTGGTTTCTTCGGGGTTGAAACGAATCGGGAATTTCTCGCGGAGACACTGGTTTCTCTGCGGGCCGACACGAATCAGGAGGCTCTCATCAAGGATGCTAGTTTCCCTGAGTTGAGGAGTTTACCAAGGACACTGGTTTCCCTGGGGTTGAAATGAGTCGAGGTGTTCCTACAAAGACGCTAGTTTCTCTGCGGGTCGACGCGAATCAGGATTTTCTCGTCAAGGACACTAGTTTCCCTGAGTCGAAAGATTTTGCTGAAGATACTGGTTTCTTAGGGGTTGAAACGAATCGATGTATTTCTCGCGGAGACACTGGTTTCTCTGCGGGCCGACGCGAATCAGGAGGCTCTCATCAAGGACGCTATTTTTCCTGAGTTGAGGAGTTTTCTAAGGACACTGGTTTCCCTGGGGTTGAAACGAGTCGAGGTGTTCCTGCAAAGACGCTAGTTTCTCTGCGGGCCGACGTGAATCAGGAGGCTCTCATCAAGGACGCTAGTTTCCCTGAATTGAGGTATTTGCCAGGGACACTGGTTTCCCTGGGATTGAACTGATCTGTGGTGGTCTTTCAGGTTTTATATAAGTTACCGTCAAAACCGCGAAGCTAGGAATTTGATCTTCGCTTCGTTTGCTGGCACTGCGTCTGCTGTATCGAGACGAATGTCGCGGTTGTCTCTAGGCTGTTGGTGAACCGTCGAGATTGGCTTAGCTTTCTGGCGGAGCCTGTTGGGAAGGTGTGGTTCCCTATTTGTTTGTGCCCTTGGATTGTATACAGGGATCGATGTGATCTCAACTGTAGGGCAAAAGTTTCTTTCATTTTTTTTTATGGTTTTATTTCCGCGATGCTCTATCATTTAAGCTTTTATATCGCAAAGGTCGCGATCGCCGAATCATTTCGGCTATTTTTCGCGGTGCCCAATCATTTCGGCTATTTATTTTATTTTTACTCGCTGCTTTTTATTGGGAGTTGCCCAATCATTTCGGCTGTTTTATATCCATACGTTTTTACTTGCTGCTTTTTATTGCAAGTTGCCCCATCATTTCGGCTATTTTGTATGCATGTGCGGCTTGCTGGCTTTTCACCGTAAACCTGAAATTAGACACCGATTTCGGCATTAGCACCGCTACAACTGGGATGTTGCCAGGAGCGAATCATCATTTGCCTCTGTCGATGTCGAACAAAGGTGGCTTAGCGAACATGGTTAGGATTCTGTCGACTAAGGCTTTTGAATTCATGAGCCGTAAGGGTCTCACAAAGGTATTTCTCCCTGCGAGTCGTGAGGATCTCGTAGGTGTATTTTCTCCTTAGGAATCGTGAGGATTCCTAAGTGTATGTTCCTCTGTAAGTCGTAAGGATCCTACAAGAGGGTTTTCTCCTTATAAGTCGAGAGGACTTATAAGGGTTGTTCATCATACGAACATATCCCCAGTCACGGATGGGACTTTGTCAGGACATGTTTATTCGTGCCCGTGGATTGTATACAAGGGTCAGTATTGAACCACTTGTAGGGCAATATCGAAGGTTGTGGAGGTTGCTTAAGCACAGGTTTAGGTCTCTGTAACCTAAGACTTTCAAATCTTATGAGCCGTGAGGGTCCCATAAGAGAGTTCTCCTTACAAGTCATGAGGATCTCGCAAGTGTATTTTCTCCTTAGGAATCGTGGGGATCCCTAAGTGTGTTACTCCCTTGTGAGTCGTAAGGATCTCATGCGGGTGGTTTCTCCTTACAAGGTCGAGAGGACCCTGTAAGTATCCTTTAACGAGGTTGCGCCTTTTCGGGTTTTCACGAACACCCGCCGTTAGTCCTGCTGTTTTTACTCACGGATCCCTTTCGGGTTTTCATCCGTGCCCATTTTTCTTATGGACACACCATTTTTTTATTCTTTTTATTCTCTCTCTTTTTTTTTACGAGGTCGCGGCCTTTCGGGTTTTCACGAACACCTGCCGGTAGCCCTGCTGTTTTCACTCACGGAGCCCTTTCGGGTTTTCATCCGTGCCCATTTTGCTTATGGACATACCGTTTATTATATTTTTTCTTTTATATATATTTTATATATATATATTTTTTTTATTCATCTTGTCAGCCTAAGGATGCTGCGGTAGTAGTTTAAAGACGTTTCGGTCCTTCGTTAGTTTAAGGACGTTTCGGTCCGCCATTAGTTTAAGGACGTTTCGGTCCGCCATTAGTTTAAGGACGTTTCGGTCCGCCCAGGGGAAGGCTGGCTACTGCTTATAAAGTTTTGAGCTTAGGAAGATAGCGAGCGGACATAGTCTTCGTCATCTATCATTGACCCAGGCAGTAACTCGCTAAGCGTAGTATTTCTTTAGGAATCGACCATTTATTGGCCTGTAAGGCCTTTCACCGTGCATATCCCTGAGTAGATAGGCTCCACCCTAGTAGACCTTGTCTATGATGTACGGGACTTCATAGTTTGGCTCGAATTTTCCCCGCTTGGCGCGATTGGGGATCATAGGCCTTTTGACCACTAGCACGAGTTCGCCTTGGCGGAATGTCCTCGGCCGGGTCAATCTTTCATATGAGCGCATCATCTTTGCTTTATAGGCCTCCAGATTTTGTTGCGCTATGAGTCGGGATTCATCAAGGGCATCAAGTTCCTCAAGCCAAAGGTGAGCATTTTCTTCATCCGTCAGCTCGTAGTGGACTGCCACTCGTAGAGAGGGTAACTCTATCTCGAAGGGGAGTACTGCTTCAGTACCGAATACCAACGCGTACAGCGTTGTGTTCGTGGCTGTCTTGAACGTAGTTCGATACGCCCAAAGAGCCTCTTGCAGCCTCTCATGCCAGTCCTTCTTATTTCGGTACACCGTTTTCTTCATGATCTTTGTCAAGGTCTTGTTGAAGGCCTCAGCTAGACCGTTAGCTCGCGGATTATAAACCGAGGAATATCTCCAGTCTATATTGTGTTGTTGCGCGGACCGACTGATCTTGTGGCTTCTGTAAGCTGGCCCGTTATCGGAGATGATCCGTCGCGGAGTTCCAAAACGATATATGACGTGCGTCTTGAAGAAATGGAGGATATTCTCCGTCTTCACTTCCCTCAGCGGTACTGCCTCTGCCCATTTGGAGAAGTAATCAGTTGTCGCCAGGATGAAATGATGTCCTCTAGACGATGCTGGTTCGATGGGGCCGATTATGTCAGTTCCCCACATTTCGAATGGCCAGCTAGCCACCGTTGGATGGAGTGGATTTGGATGCTGGTGGATGAAGTCCCCATGAATTTGGCATGAGTGGCACTGCTTCGCATACTCAAGGCAGTCTTGAATCATCGTGGGCCAGTAGTAGCCCATCCGTTTGATCTTCAACTTCATCTTTGGGCCTGCTTGGTGAGAACCGCAGAGTCCGTCGTGAACTTCCTGAACGACTCTTTTTGATTCATCAGGCCCCAGACATCTCAACCACAGAGAATCAAATGACCTCTTGTATAGAGTATCATTGACGAAGGCGAAAGACAGAGCTCGTTTCATAAGCTGATGTCTTGAGGACGCATCTTCGGGCGCTCGACGGTATTTGAAGTAGTCTATAAAGACTTCTCTCCATCCTCGGTATTTTCCCGATCTTTTATTTGCAGGGTCGTCTGCTCAGTCGCTCCCCTTTCTTCGGATGATTCCGGAGATATTTCCGCTGGGGCAAGTACCCGACGGCTTTGTACCACGATTCTTACGTCATCGAGATTCTCGTCAGCCAGCTCTTTAGCAAGATTGGCTAACGCGTCCGCTTTGCTGTTTTCCGCACGCAGTATATTTTCCAAAGTGTAGGAGGGAATTTGGGTCAACAGTTGTTGCACCTTTTCGCCGTACTTCACCAACTCTGGTTTGCACGTCTGATAGTCGCCATTTACTTGACTGACGACCAGTTGGGAGTCTCCATATATGAGGAGGTCTTCAATTCCCATATCGATGGCGATCTCGAGGCCTGCTATCAAAGCTTCGTATTCAGCTTCATTGTTCGTCCTCGGCTCTGTTAAGGAGAAAGCAAAGCGCATTATCCCTCCCTGTGGAGTCACGAAGATGAGGCCTACCCCTGACTTGATTATGGGCGTGCTTTGTTTGCGCTTCTTCATGGAAGATGCTCCATCGAAATAAAGCTCCCATCGGGTATCACCACCGTCGATCGCATCAAACGCATGTTCGTCTGGCAGCTCGCAATTCAGAGGAGAATCGGCGGGTATCAGATGCTCAGCGAGGAAGTCGGCGATAGCCTGGACTTTCACTTCCTTGAGAGGTTGATACGTTATCGAGAACTCCATCAAGAGCAGGGCCCATTTAGCGAGTCGTCCCGTCAATATGGCCTTCGACAATAAATATTTAAGGGGGTCCACCTTCGAAATGAGACGGACCTCATGCGCCAATGCATAGTGCCTGAGCTTTGTTATCGCGAAGATCAACGCCAGGCAGTATTTTTCAATAGGGGAATAGTTGCTTTCTGCCCCCAGTAGAACTTGACTCAAATAATAGAGTGCTATTTCTTTCCCTTGATCGTTCTCTTGCGCCCATAATGCGCCTAAGGAACCTTTGAGGGCGGTTGTATAAAGAATGAGGGGCTTTCCTTTGACCGGAGCAGCCAACACTGGTGGGTTCTGCAGGTATTGCTTGATCTCGTCCAGCGCGTCTTGTCATTTATGATCCCAGACGAACGGGGTTCCCTTCTTCATCAGGTGGCTGTAAGGACGGCACTTACCTGAAAGGTTGGCTATAAATCTCTGAATATATGCAAGCTTTCCTTGGAGAGACCGCAGCTGTTTAAGAGTTCTCGGAGGAGGCATTTCCATGATCGCCCTAATTTTTGACGGATCTATCTCGATACCTCGGTGCCGGACGATGAATCCTAGGAATTTTCCTGAGGAAACTCCGAATGCGCACTTGAGAGGGTTCGTCTTCAAGTTGTATTGCCGAAGGCGTTGAAATACGGTCTTTAGATGCTCGAGATGTTCCTCATACGATTTGCTTTTCACCACAAGGTCGTCGATATAACATTCGACGATTTCGTGTATAAGGTCATCGAAGATATTCGTCATGGCCCTCTGATAGGTGGCACCGGCGTTCTTTAGACCGAAGGGAATCACCTTGTAGCAAAATATACCTAAAGGAGTCCTGAAGGCAGTGTGCTTCTGGTCTTCGGGATGCATCTTTATCTGATTATACCCTGATGAGCCGTCCATGAAGGAGAAAACCTCATGAGTGGACGTATTGTCTATCATCAGTTCGGTGACTGGCACTGGGAAATCGTCCTTCGGGCAAGATTTATTGAGATCCCGGAAATCCACGCATATGCGCACTGTCACATTTTTCTTCATCACCGGGACGATGTTAGCGATCCATTCAGGGTATTGAACTTCCTGGATGAAGCCAGAGTCGATCAGCTTCTTGACCTCAGCATTGATACCCATCTCAAGCTCGAGCCGCATTCTTCTTGGTGCTTGTTTGATTGGTTTAACGTCCGGGGATATCGCCAATTTATGCACAGCAATTTCTGGATCTAGTCCTGGCATTTCGGAATAGTTCCATGCGAAGCAATCTTTATGTTGCATAAGTAGGTCTTTTAATGAAGCCACCCTCTCTTCAGACAGCAGCTCACTAATGAATGTCGGTCGCGGGTCATTCGCCGTCCCCAACTCAATTTTCTTGAGGTTATCCACAGTAGTATGTATTCCATCCTCCAGCTCTTTCGGTGCTGGTGGAAATTCTGAGATCACCTCATCGTCGCTGTTTTCGAAGCACCAGGGAAGGTCATCCATATTCTCGGGCTCTTCTTTTGATATCGTTATCATATGACAAGTACGAATTCGCTTCCAAGCCCAATGTGGAACTGGTTCTGCTCTCGTGGCTTTGGGTTCGTGCTTCTGTGGCGGTGTTACCCTCCAGTTGTCAGACAGAGCGAACTTGCTGAGCTGATACTGATCTTCGACCTAATTCTTGAAGGTGAAGCAGTCTTCGAGAGGATGCCCTATCACTCGGTGATAAGAGCAATAGTTCGGGTGAGAGACTTCGCCTGCTTGTTCGGGGTGTTTAAACTCCGGCAGCGTAAGCATCTGGTATTTTATAGCAAGATCAAGTATTCTATTCGTCTTGTCCCGAGGAAAAGAGTATGCTCGACTCATTTTCTTTACAAGGGACAGATCTGGACCGCTCAATTCCTGCTCACGTGGCTTCTTAGTCCCGCTTTGTTGTTGTTGAGCGCCTTTTTGGCCTTTAGACTTGTTTCTGCCTCTGCGTCGAGCCTTTTTTATAATAGGTTGACAGGGGGTGGCATTTTCATCTTTCACGGCCTGTTGGAGGAGGCGTTGCGTTTTGTCTTTCTCGTAGATGGCCATTTCGCGGTTGTGGTCATCTCGGACCTTTTGACCAGCTTCCCTTATAAGCTTGTCCATTTGTTCTTCGAACGACGGACTGGGCACTTTTGCATCAGGAACTTTTACTGGTTCGGGATTAGCGTCTTCCCATTGAGCATCCGCTTCTTCATTGAAGACATGTACGACGTAACAGTCGCGGAGCAGCTCTCGTTTCTTGGACCGAATGTATACGAGTCTGATTGTTTCCATCCTCCCACAAGGCAGCTTGTGCTGAGTTCCAGGGACGTTCCAGACCCTGTCATAGAATTTGGCTTTTCGAGCGGTCTGTTTAAAGGATATCCCTTGGCGCTTTAGCAGTCTCTTCAAGCCTTCTGTATAATATCTGGGGAGACGGATGGGCTGAAGCCTGTCAAGCGTAGGATCCGCGCCGTGCCAGATTTCTTTCTCCGCTTTGGTTTCTTCAGAGCGGTAGAATAGAATTGCCTTTTCGCCTTCTCGCCTGGGAGGGACATAGAACGTCCGCAACTCCTATATACTGTAGGTATCGAGCGCATCCAGTTCTTTATAATGTTTAAGCGGCACCATGGCGACTTGTAGACTTTGCTCTTCATTAGCGGATGTCTGTATTGAAGGTCGGGCAGAGAATACAGCATGGACCTCATCTTCCGAGTCGCTACCAAAAATCAACGTAGGAGCATATGGTCCCGGCTTGTTGTATTGGGGCGGACCCGAATAAACTATCTCCTCTTCCTCCTTGGTATCACTCCCGAAGACAGGGATGGAGGCATTAGCTTTGTTCTCCGGCTTGTGACACCTCTCCATGTCTTCGAAATCCGGTAAAAAGTATTTGGCATCTTCATATTTGCGGACTTCGTCACGGAGAACGAGTTCAGTTCTCCCGTCACAGTATACTCGAGACCATCCTTAAAATATTTCATACACTGATGCTGTGTAGACGGGATGATATTATACTCGTGTAACCATGGTCGGCCGAGCAGAGCATTGTAGCATATCTTGGCATTTATAACGTGGAACTTAATGTCCGTGACAAGTAGCCCAAAACGTAGCGTTAGTATCATAGATCCAAGAGTTCTTGATGATTGGGAGTCGAACCCGGAGATGGTGATCTTGTCCCGAGTAAGGTGCTGGACGCTCATGCAGATTTCTTTTAACACCCGCACATTGAGGAGATGAACGGAGGATCCATTGTCGACCAGGATTTTGCCTATCTTTATATCGTGGCAGTATCCTGAGACATAGAGGGGGCAATTGTGTTCGCACGTCCCAAGGAGAAGGTCTTCATCCCCAAAACTGACATCGGCCGTGTGCACTTCCTCCAATTCATCCTTCATCTTTTCTTCGGCCAGGAAAGCTTGGAATTGTTCCGGCTCCTGTAGTGCCTTGATTAACGAATCTCTCGCCTCTTTTGATAGTAAAAGGGCGTCAAGAATGCTGAGCTGCGAGGGTAGCTTCCTCAGATGCGCTAGAACATTGTAATCCACCTTATTTTTCTGTGGCGGGTCCTTGGCAGTTCGCTCTTCTATGACTTGGTCATCTAAGACAATATCTTCAGAGACCTTTTCTTTCCCTTTATCTTTTTTGTTTGAGGGTCCGAGATTCTTTTCGGGCAGCGTCCGATTACGCAGCCGGATATTTTTGCAGACCTTCGGCTCTTCTTCTTTTCCCGAGGTAGACTCTTTAAAGAGGGGGCTAAGAGCCATTTCCTCGTCAGAATCGCTCCCGAATGTGATGTAAGCCTACGCTAGCGCCCCGGCCATCGAACGACGCCAAAATGCAGAACAAAAAAACTTTTAACTGGCGCTATCGTATACTTTAACCCGGATCTGCCATTATTGCTAAACTAACAAACTGTAAAGAGTGTAGGAAGATTGTACCGAACGATCCGAGTCCTTCGTTCTTCAACCATCATCCCACGCTCCGTTGCGGCTGCTCCGATCTCGTCGATCTCCGATATCCTCGTCGAGGTGACACCATTAATGCACTAATGACTCACAAGCCTCATCATCACTTCTAGAAGCTTCTAGAATGATGACTCACCCTAACAGAAGAAAAGATAAACCCGTCTTTAACCGAATGTTAAAAGACGGCTGATAGAAAACTGGAAACTGGCAACTTCCAAAAGTGATCCTGAAACGACTTTCAGGAAAACCCCGAAACTGTATAAATATACCCGCATTTATATTACGACCGAATACAAATGCAACTGAGACAAAGATATTATACCTACTCAATATAATACTCGGATCCGGCTTAAACCAAAGCCGACCAGTATTATCTGCCCGAAAAATAACACGTGCGTAAACGCACGTGCATTTTCCGAACCCTGCCATAAAACCATACGGCCTCTACAACGTTTCGCCCGAACTTGGGAAACTTTCTGTGGGGGACTCTAATGACTTGTCAGTACCCTGGCAGTGGGTTTAACCACAAACCGTCAGCGGCACTAGCAATGCGTAACGGCTGCCCACGGACTGACCTCAAGGGAGTCCTATGAGCGCACTCAAGGGAGGCCGATGAGCGAACTCATCCAGAAACCCTACTGAGCCTAACAGTGACAATGTATATACAGTCCGGTCCGTTCGTCAATGAGTATCGCATATCCGCCTAGGGGGCTAGTAACGTCAGACCCCCAATAGCAGTATAAGTCGTGTCGGAGTGAAGCCCAATAACACCCTGAGATACTACTGGAGTACCTACCAGTAAATCTCCTGCCATGGCCATGGACTTTGTGTAATGGCTCTCCTAGACACAGCACGACCTCGCCCCCAATACCGGGAGAGACGAATCCCCTGCCGATCCGCTCACGTGCCTCCATATGGCTCGGGACTGTACCCAAAAGCTACCTGTTTGCACGACTCCTTTGAGCCGTGGTAGGGTAGAAATCAAAGCACAGTGGGAACTCACACGATACAAATGACGACCTCAGGTCGATGAACTAACCTGTACACATGTCACCAGGGAACTGCTATCTGACGGTAGATATAATACTAACTAGCAGATTCCCGGCGAGTCCTGTCCGGTGTACTCATAACCCAATGAGCACCTGTATACATCTTAGGTGATCCAACTGACACCAGTGGCTTGTGAGACCGGCCACCGCCCCTCGTCGGGGTCTCGACTGTATACACTAGTCTACTCCGGAGTATCGATGCCCTGTCTCGAAACTCCCACGACTAGGGACCACAATTAAGGATATGCATATAAACTACCCAACTCTCACGTATATGATAGCCATCATACTGTTGGTAGTAAAGCAAGATCCTAAGGGCTCTATCAAAGTGTAACATGCAATCAGTCACCTGAACATGTACACGACTGATAAAGGCAAACCAGATAGCATACTATCATCTCGAGTAAGACTGTGCTACCGGGATAGGTCCTCCGCAATCATTGCAATCACGTACCTGCGATCCAATAATTGACTATGAGGGCACTATCTCCAACAATCTCCCACTTGCACTCAAGGCTAATATTGCGATGTCGACTACTCACAGCCCGTGTGAAACCGAACATCCAACTCCTCTACTAATCAGTTCACAAAGCCCGTTTGTAAAACTATTGTGTTCGAGAAATAGCCTCGGTGAGTGGATCCGCCTAGAAGTTTCTTTCTGTATCTCTCTTAATCTCAAGTTCGCGGAGAAAGCCATCTCCCGAATTGAGTAATACCTGTCTTAGAATATGTCTGGATATCTGATGGGACCTTAGTTCATAAATGAACTCCATATCCAAACTTCTTAGACTGTATGGATCACTGAACCTAATCAGTATCCGGCACCATGCCACCCACAGTATCTTCTTGAACCACCTGTCCATAATACTGTCCCTCGTCGTCAGAGGGAAAAACTATAACTCTGACAATCACTCTGTCATCCATGTCACCTTTGAAGCTTGGAATGATAACCGTCTTCCGAAGGAGGCTGCCGTCATCAAATCCGTAGAACATGTACTTATGTTCTAAAACTGCTTCCTTATGTTTCTCCAGGATTGGATTAATACAAACTTATTGCATCCAGTGCAAAACCAACATTTGGTGTGGTACTTGACATCTCATGATTGACTCAATTGCCTAAGCAAGTGATCTGCCAATCATGCACATCCCTCTCCCCTTTAGTCTATACGACACCTTTAGAGAGGGTGACTCCATCACCTGCAGGTACACCACCATGCTAGGAGTCAACTATTCCAAAAACCATTAGAATATTTGTCAAAGTACCCACATTGGGAAACTACCCAAATCCAGATCTAAAACCATAGATCTAGAAACCAGAATGCCAAATATTATATCCATATCCTGTCTGGAGAAACAACTGTGTGACGACCACAGTACAACCGATCGTAGTATAGGAATTTTACTTCCCACTCTGTGTATGTCATCCAGATACCATGACATCATACCCTACTACCTTCTTAACTGATCCATCCCCTATTCTGATTGAAGTCAAACCTATGACTGTCACATCAAAAATTAGATGATCTATCTCCGCTATAACTGCTCAAGTCTATAAATAGATATAAGCTACTTGCCCACCATGCTTCCGATGCTCCCACTGACTATGACAACCCTCCTACCGGGTCTCATAGCCTGGAACAACAGTAGTGTCAAGTCTTGGTAGATAAGAACCTCCCTGTCACCGTCTCTGAGGCTACCGAAGTACCTCTCGGGCATCTGAGGTTACCTACCATACCTGCGGAGTGGCTATTGGAATGTCAAACCTGATTGAATATATAGGTCCTATTAAATTTTCCGTAATCGTTCGCGGTTCTAGAATCACTTCCAGTTCTACCATACTCCCACTACTGTTTTCTGAAAAAGATCCATTTTTACTAAAACTGTGGCGAGTCAAGAACAATATCACTATTGATCTTCCAAAGGGTAGAATATCAACCCTCGTCATAGCCAGGGTCAACCCACAAACAGCCATTACAGAAACGTGCCCTGAGTTATCCAGTGTCTGGTTTTAAGCATAAGCTGGACAACTCCCCGTACCTTAATATCTTTTAAGGTACGATCCATTCTATATCCAATACAGAAACTTTGGCACTTATTTAATTGGAACCAGATTCAATCCATGCAGCTGTCTCCAGTGCATATCAACTTAATGGAAAGAGGCAAATCAGCATTACTCAACTTAGGAATCCATCCAATTATGAGTAACCTGAAAGAGAAACACGTTTCTCAAAACCATCACTATCATTTGAATACCAATCACAAGAATCTACATCTTCGATCTCTTTGAAGAATCCCGATACTTGTGATACCTGGTTCTCTACTTTATTCTTATACCCACAACTTCTCAAAACTTAGACCTTGTATTTCTACGAAACACTCGTCTAAATACTAGAGAAGTTATAAGTAAATAGAACATAGTACGAGGACCTACCCCTTTGTCCTGATGGACACTGGACAACATACAATACTCTGTATAAGTCCGCTGAGTTGAACAACTCAAAACCTGTGCGTTGTAGGTGGAAAACTGTACCCTGGCGATTTCCTCAAATATCACCAATTACAACGAATTCCGATATAATGAGGATGATCACCTAATTCCCAATATCTTACTCCCACTCATCATCTGTAAAACCATACAGATATGAGAATGAAACCTGGTAAATACATACCCTTGGAGTAAGTGTCTAATCGGGAAAACAGTTTTTCCTTAACAATGCACTGAAACATGAAAATGTTTCGTAGGGGTATCCTGGTATTCATAGCAATGCCTCTTCCATAATCCAATTCATGACTTCAACCGTATATTTTATTGCCATCTCTCCAAATCCCTTTATTTGTCTTTAGTCGTTACCTTCTGTACACCATTGTTAGGCTAAATGGTTTTCTTCCTTCCCTACCGTTCGGCACCAGCCAATGGTTTGGAAAAAGACTATCCAGTAAGCATAATAGGTGTACCCTCCTAAACCAAGGAGTACTCGCATCTCGAGAGAAGGTGACGATAAAAGACAACTGAATAATACCTTATTCTTTTTAAAGGTGAAATAGGAGCGGCGATGAAGTACGCGGTTTTGGTCGTGAATGATATCAGTCGCAATTTACTTTGCCCTCTTTCTAATCCCTTTATTTTGTCTTTACATATTACCTTCTGTACACCCTACTTAGGCTAATTGGTTTTCTTCATTCCCTACCTTTCGGCACCAGCCTATGGTTTGGAATAAGACTATCCAATAGGCGTAATAGGTGTACTTTCCTAAACCAAGGAGCTCTCGCAACCTGAGAGAAGGTGATAATAAAAGACAACTGAATAAACCAATTCTATTTCTCCTGAACCTGGATCCATCCCCGAAGAAGTCCCTTCGAGTTCGTATATAACCATACGATGGATCTATCCAATGGAAGTGGATATCCGTAGTAATACGGGTGTTCTGAGAAATTCAAAGGGTAAAAGAAGGAGTGGCAATGACTTATGCAACTCAGACAATCCAAAAGCCAGTATTCAAGAAGGTTCGGTCAACCTGGTCACTGAGTCATAGTCTAGGGTCGGTCAAAGGTCGCTGCCAAAGAGAGAGAGAAAAGAAACACTCTGCGTGCACTCTAACCTAGATCAGAATGGTCATCACTTTATCTAATCCGGAAACCTCCCACTGTCCTGTCAAATTCTCCTACAAACCTAAAGAAGAATCAATCGGGATCACCCGAAGAGTAAACCAACTCATCAGTGGGAATCGGGATCCAACTCTCATCGCATGATAACGTGATGGAATGCATCCACGTTACTCATACTCCAGAAGGTATGCGCATACTTGGCAAGTTTCAGTTTCTTTAGAAACTCCCGATATTGTTTTTGCCCCATGCTCTTATAACCTTGGCGTTGGTCAAAATGTCATAAGTCACATGCCAAGTTCTACCCATCACTATCTTCTCAATTTGAACCCATCCGCACATGCCCCTGACGTTGGCCAATCGGCAGAACGACTGTCCCAAACTAACTCATCTATCTATGCAACAATTGAATACCCAGCAGCTACCAAACACTATGCCTTAACTTTGGCTAAAATGCATAGCTTGAATACTACTAAATACCCAAAAGAAGTGACGGAGGGCTACGACTGGTTTTTGGCGAAAAACCTTTAGCATAGTGAACTTGATATCGCTGAAGGAACCTGATAGCTTTTTTAAAATATAGTGGCGAAAACCTTTTGCTAAAGAGGTCACTCCCGGTAAAGGGATCTCGGCTCTTTCCTCGTGGAATGAGGTGCAGGATATTCCACTGAATACCGCTATGCAAAGCAACTTGTAATCGACTATAGTAAAGTTATTACTCTGACGCAAACTTCTGTCCAAGGGGTCAGTCCCGGTGAAGGGATATCGGCCCTTGCCCCGTCGAATGAGGTGCAGGATATTCCACTGAATACCGCTATGCATAACAAAAGGAAACGTCTTTGTAACAACACTTTTTAAATTTGTTCCAACAACTGTAAACAGGTTTGTTTTACTTTGCATTGATCAGAATCAACGCAGTCCCATCATTTAATCACACCAGAAAAGAACGAAAATAAAATGTACGTATATGCCATCCGCATTCGTCACTGGGTCCCGTCATCACCCGTTAGGTTACTTAACTAACGACAGAGCGGGGACTGGACTAGCGCGGGTGTAAAACATATACAACATCTAATAGTATATAAACCAATATACATAATCGCTCCAGGCGTGATAATATGCAACATTACAGAAAAGTAATAAGCATCACAGAACAATACAGATAATCTGGGATCCCCGAGTTTCACAGAGCCGCTGCTGAAACTCGACGTTCCCCTGTCGTGTGGATAGCCTGTGCAATGAAACCTAGACCCCTACGGGTGCGGCAAGTTACCCGCCAAAACCTGAAGCGAGGTAGTCCCCACAGCATAGTGAATGGAACACCCGGCACTTCACGGAATCCGGTAATCTTGGGCACCCCTCCTTGGGTCAACCTGTACCCCCTACGAGTGCGGCGAATAGTCTGCCAATTCTAGAGTGGGACCCCTCTGCCTCTCAAAGCCATGAGATGCGGACCCGTTGCCCTCCCGAACCCGGCTATCCGTGCACTCCGTCGCGGGGCAAAACCTAGTACAGTAATGAAAAATAGTACAATAGGTACATCGACCGCAACCTGGTCGTGCCCCAAAAGAATATTATACAACAGGCAGTGACGGCAGTCCACAAGTTGGACGCTCGCCCCGCAATATAAAATGTACAAATAAACACAAACTGTACTACCATTGCACACTGCTATCCACCATGACAAATCCGCAACATCACAGCACAACACAGAACATCAACGCGAATGTCACGTTCGCAAACCCGTCTAAAAGAACTATAGCAATCAGACGCGGTTTACCGATCAAATGACATTCCCGGTCGGAGATATAATGTAAGCACTGTAAACTAACGTGTTTAAATTTCGATCAACCAAATATCAAAAAGTGGGCCCCACAACTTACTGGTGAACAGTAACAAAACCTGGGCCAAAACGATATTTACCAAAAACCCCAAAATCCAACAGAGAACCCACTGACCAAATTTGGGAGCACGTGCTCACCACGTGGCCGCGGATGCGCGGCCAAACCATGGGTTTGGCCGCGTTTCCGCGGCAGCTTGGAGGATTCACGACCCCAAATTTTGTCGTGGCTCTTAAAAATGCCTGCACAGATTTTTAAGATATACAGAATTAATTTTTAAGACCATTTAAAATCAACAGAAACTGTCGGGCTTTGATTTTGGAATTTTCGATTTCCGGTCGGATCGATGTTTTAAACGCGTTAGCACAAATTAGTATAGCAAAATGGTGAGGCTCTGATACCACTGTAAGCCTACGCTAGCGCCCCGGCCGTCGAACAACGCCAAAATGCGGAACAAAAAAACTTTTAACTGGCGCTATCGTATACTTTAACCCGGATCTGCCATTATTGCTAAACTAACAAACTGTAAAGAGTGTAGGAAGATTGTACCGAACGATCCGAGTCCTTCGTTCTTCAACCATCATCCCACGCTCCGTTGCGGCTGCTCCGATCTCGTCGATCTCCGATATCCTCGTCGAGGTGGCACCACATCACCGATTCTTTAAACGGGCTCCCGCCTCTGACTCGAGGCAACTCGATCGTCAAGTTTGCCAAAAGAGACGACCAAGAATGATGTAGAGAATGAGTAGATGACTTTGTCTCACTTCGTCCAAATCCGTGGACGATCGGTAAATGAAGTTGCCGAGGGAATCGGGTGATGGAATGAAATGAGCTGTGAATTCCATACACCCCAAAAATCTATCATAATCTTTTCACAAAATGAATCAAGTGTCCAAATGAGAGAGGGGAGGGGCCTTTCTTATAAAGAGAAGGAGGAGGGTGAGTGTAGGAGCAAGAGAGTAACCTTAAGCACAAAATATCATATGTGAACACATAATAATATCTTAAGGAAAACAAGAAATGTTTGAAATCAAAGCATGAGTCATTATTGCATTAATGACACCATTAATGCACTAATGACTCACAAGCCTCATCATCACTTCTAGAAGCTTCTAGAATGATGACTCACCCTAACAGAAGAAAAGATAAACCCGTCTTTAACCGAATGTTAAAAGACGGCTGATAGAAAACTGGAAACTTGCAACTTCCAAAAGTGATCCTGAAACGACTTTCAGGAAAATCCCGAAACTGTATAAATATACCCGCATTTGTATTACGACCGAATACAAATGCAACTGAGACAAAGATATTATACCTACTCAATATAATACTCGGATCCGGCTTAAACCAAAGCCGACCAGTATTATCTGCCCGAAAAATAACACGTGCGTAAACGCACGTGCATTTTCCGAACCATGCCATAAAACCATACGGCCTCTACAACGTTTCGCCCGAACTTGGGAAACTGTCTGTGGGGGACTCTAATGACTCGTCAGTACCCTGGCAGTGGGTTTAACCACAAACCGTCAGCGGCACTAGCAATGCGTAACGGCTGCCCACGGACTGACCTCAAGGGAGACCTATGAGCGCACTCAAGGGAGGCCGATGAGCGAACTCATCCAGAAACCCTACTGAGCCTAACAGTGACAATGTATATACAGTCCGGTCCGTTCGTCAATGAGTATCGCATATCCTCCTAGGGGGCTAGTAACGTCAGACCCCCAATAGCAGTATAAGTCGTGTCGGAGTGAAGCCCAATAACACCCTGAGATACTACTGGAGTACCTACCAGTAAATCTCCTGCCATGGCCATGGACTTTGTGTAATGGCTCTCCTAGACACAGCACGACCTCGCCCCCAATACCGGGAGAGACGAATCCCCTGCCGATCCGCTCACGTGCCTCCATATGGCTCGGGACTGTACCCAAAAGCTACCTGTTTGCACGACTCCTTTGAGCCGTGGTAGGGTAGAAATCAAAGCACAGTGGGAACTCACACGAGACAAATGACGACCTCAGGTCGATGAACTAACCTGTACACATGTCACCAGGGAACTGCTATCTGACGGTAGATATAATACTAACTAGCAGATTCCCGGCGAGTCTTGTCCGGTGTACTCATAACCCAATGAGCACCTGTATACATCTTAGGTGATCCAACTGACACCAGTGGCTTGTGAGACCGGCCACCGCCCCTCGTCGGGGTCTCGACTGTATACACTAGTCTACTCCGGAGTATCGATGCCCTGTCTCGAAACTCCCACGACTAGGGACCACAATTAAGGATATGCATATAAACTACCCAACTCTCACGTATATGATCGCCATCATACTGTTGGTAGTAAAGCAAGATCCTAAGGGCTCTATCAAAGTGTAACATGCAATCAGTCGCCTGAACATGTACACGACTGATAAAGGCAAACCAGATAGCATACTATCATCTCGAGTAAGACTGTGCTACCGGGATAGGTCCTCCGCAATCATTGCAATCACGTACCTGCGATCCAATAATTGACTATGAGGGCACTATCTCCAACATGTGAGCACTTGCGATCCCCCAGTGTTAACCATGCGACAATCGCCGGTAGTTCTGTTAAGCCGCTCGGTCGTACCTTTCTGCTCCCGACGAGTTTTGCGCTTCTCCCGCTTAAAATGTTGTCGGTGAGCAACATATCCCTGCCACCATTTATTGAAAGCTTTGCACTCTTCGGTGGGGTGCGAAATCTTCCGATGATACAAGCAGTAGGAGGGGTGCATTTCCACTTCACCAGTAATGCTTCATTCAGAGGATGGTAGCTTCATGCCCATTGATATGGCCTTAGCAAACATTTTCCTTGTTTTGAATTTGCTTTTATCCACGATGGATGTATTTTGCTCCAGCGGGAGTGTCTCAACTCTTTCGTTAAGTCGCTAGCGCTTGGCCCTTTCAAATATAGCCGTCTCGCGTTCCCGATCAGCTTTACTTTTCAACAGAGCTTCATTGAGGAATGCGTCAATTATTTCATCCGATGGCCCCAGAAATTCTGGTTTAGGATCTGCCCCCAGCTTTTCAGTGCAAGGAGTTTTCTCATCGTCTGTAAACGAATGGGAGATCATATGGCAGCTCGCCACGTATTCCTCAGATTCATCCAACGAACTCTCCCCCTCATCTTCCTCTTGAAAGACGTATTTGAGGAACTCTTGGAGTGTGATGGAAGTCCGTGCTTTCTGGTTATATTCCTCCAGCGCGTCAATCTGCTTTTGTAAGTCCGTGCGCTTGTCGCCAGGCTTCACGGGCTTCTTGGATTTCTTCTTCTTTTTCTTCGAAGATTCTGATGGCTGGTTGTGACCGCTTGGGCCACCACCATCGGTCTTTTGAGTTGGACGTGGCTTCAACATTTCTTCAATGATCTGAGGTTCCAACAGGTTCTTCCACCTAATCGCTGGGCATGTTTGAAGATCGTTTAGCATCCTCTTTGTCTTGGCTGATAGTACAACCTCCCAAGGAGCTTCTTCAACGAGAGAGCATGTTGCCCCCGGCGTATTCATCCTCTTAGATGTGTGGGGCTGCGGCGGATTCACCTTCCATCTGTCGGACAACGCGAACTTGCCCTGTTGGTACTGGTCTTCAATCCAATTTTTGAAGACGTAGCAATCTTCGATCGGATGACCCAGTACTCGGTGATAGGGACAGTAGTTGGGCTCATTGACATCATTTGGTTGCGACGGACGTTTTGGATCCGGCAGATTTATGAGTCGGTTGCGCAACGCCGGCTCGAATAATCTTCTCGTTTTATCTCGGGAAAACGAGTAAGGACGTCCTAGCCTCTCCTCAAGGGATACGTGCGGACGCATATTATTTTGACGCACAACCGGCTTTGAGTTTCTCGGCTGTTGTTGAGCATTAGCGACAACGATCGCTTTCCCCTTCCCCTTCTCATTTCGGGAGTCTGGCTTCGGAAGAAGAGGTCTATGGCCCATCTGGTCCATTTGCGCTAGTTTGTCAATCAGGGCCTGGAAGGTATTCGGCTTGAAGAACATCATAAATTGCGAGATGGTTGCTTGCGGATCAAGGGTTCCCACAAACATACCCACTGCAGGAGCTTCTTCAATGCGTTGCTCGCATTTTGACCATAAGTTCCACCACCGTATAGCATATTGGACCCATGCCTCGCCTGGCTTCACCCTGGCATTAATCAATGCCGTCATCGGGGTGCGTTCGCTGGCGCTTGCGAAACGCTGAGTAAACAGCAGTTCCATCTCCGCAAATGTCTTGATAGAGTCGTTTGGGAGCTCAGAATACCACTCGAATGCTGTATCTGACAAGATGCCGACGAACTGGCGAAGCAACAGTTTGTCATCACCGCCGGTGTTGCCGCAAAGCGCTCTGAAATGGGCAACATGCAGGTGGGGATTCCCCGTCCCCTTATAAACATAGAATTTGGGTAATGTATAGCCCGGCGGGTACTTTATCTGATCGTACCAGCTCGGATATGGTCGTCCTATTTTTATGACCTGACCGGCTGCTTCAGTCGCATGATGAACCCGTATCTGTTGGGCTATATATTCGTCAAAGTCAGCTTTGGAGATTGTCTCCTCCTTGGCTGTTTACAGAGCCGGTGGAGGATTTGACGTTTCTCCCCAATCATCTTCAAGGACGATCAGGGGATCTTCAACTGGAGGATCTTGTTGGATCATCATTCCCACCATGTCTTGGAACAGGAAGGCCATTCACTTTATGTTGGCTGCTTGTTTAGCAGCCTCTTTATCCTTCTTCTCCAATATCCGACGAAGGAATTCAGCGTCAGTTTCTTACTCCTGGCGTTCATCCGAGGACGCTTCGGGGCTTTCTTTTGGCCCAGTGAGTGCGGCCATCGCATTCATCATCTCCTGGAGCTTTTGCTGTTGCTCCTGAGCTTTGGTCACTGACCGTGTAAGCGTTCTATGACCTGTAGATGTACGGCTGTCCACCTTTCCCGACGCCATGTATATAGTATGGACCACCATGCCCCCAGACTTAGGGCGTTTGGGCTCGCCGTCCTTGGCATTTGCCGCGGGCGTGGGAATTTTCTCCGGCCTCCTTCTCTTATAGGCCGTTGAAGTTGAGGGGGCCGTTGCAGCAGGCACCCTGGTGGTGATCGTCCTTTGCTGTTTGTCCGGACGGTTCTTTTCTTCTCGCACTTTCGCCCTTTTCTGCCGGCGAGAGTGATCTTGGTCGATTGCCGAGTCTTGAACTCTCCGCCAGACCTTATAAATCTTGGAGGACAGCCGTTGAGGGGGCTGCTCTAGCTGAGTTTCTGTAACTCT
Source organism: Agapanthus africanus (assembly GCA_030015575.1). Lineage (NCBI taxonomy): Eukaryota > Viridiplantae > Streptophyta > Magnoliopsida > Asparagales > Amaryllidaceae > Agapanthus > Agapanthus africanus. The sequence continues at coordinate 993,439,185 of CM057337.1, forward strand.
CTCCGCAGGTGGAGGAGATCTTTTCAGTGTAGCAGTTGGAGAGTTCTTATGCACCCTCCTTAACGGTTCAAAGTTGTTCCTAGTTGGAATAGCAGCATCAACTTCCACCATTGGAGCGGGTGGAGTTAGCTCCGAGGGGAAGTTGCCCCCAGCCTTCCTTACTCGGCGCCAGTGGCGGCGTCGAGCATGACGAGTCGTTGGGACTGGCTCGTTGATAGGGACAGCTTCATCTTGCCCCCTGTCCGAATGAGGTGCTGCTGGTGCCAGCCTCTTAAAGACTGAGGTCGTCCTTTGAGTGGCAATATTCAATCTGTCAAAGACAGATCCTCGAGCAGGGGCAGGAGCTGGAATAGTCAGCCTTGAAAAGTCTGACTCCTTGACAGTAGAAGCCGCTTTGGCGACTTCGGGAGCAGCCGTCTTCTTTGGGATGGCCTTCTCAGGTATCATGAGCTTTTTGGCGGGCCCTTTGGAGTTCAGGCTCAGTCTGGTGAAGACCGAGGAGTTGGACGACCCGTTGAGAGGGGCCGTGGGAGTAGCAAGTCGATTGAAGACCGACTTCTTTGAAGCTTCCGGTATGGGTATTGGCAGGGTGAAGCTTGCAGGAGAGATCATGGTCCCGAAAAACAGGCCGGTGGTGGCCTGAGTCACTTTCTCCACAGGCATAGTAAGGACGGAGGCCGCTTGAGGCCCATATGCTACACCTCCAGGTGTGGTGGAGCGTCGGTTGCATTGGCACTTCGAGCAGGTCGAGCAGTTCGAGCACATTGATGCTTGATTTCTACGCCAGGCAAAAGACCAAATCTTAGTATCTTGCAACCCAAAGGCAACCATTAATAAACCGTGATTCGCTCGCGAAGACGACACACGAAGTGTGGAGTGGAAAGAGGAAAAGGTCCCACCGGGCGTGCCAGAATCTGTTCCCCTCCGAATGGCGGCGACGACGTGAGGACGTCTTGCCTGAGATTCGGGGCAGATGCTATTTGGTTTTATCCGTCTACCTCTCCGAAGATGCCAAGTTGATTCATGGCACCGTGTATCAGAGGTTTAGACGGATGCGGCCGATGTAGTAGACTTTGTCAGATTCCCCCTCGTTTGAGGGGTTTTTGATTGTGGGGACGCTCTTCCCTGCAGGCGCATGCCCCTGCAGTTAATTACACTACCGCATCGCGTTAGCCACTTTCTCCTTCTCCAGAATTTCACTTCGTGTCGTGTGTGTTTGTTTTGTTTGTGGATGCCCGTGGATTGTATACGGAGACTAAGTTATGCCGTCGCCCGTAGGACGTGGATTAGTCCAAATCCGTATTTACTTAGATTTGGGTTTGGTGTTTTAGTTTAAGGATACGTTAGCCATATTGAGGCTAAGATCAACTTAAACGTTCGTTAAGGATACGTTAGTCTGATTCGAGACTAAGATCAACTTAACGGGATCGTTTGGATCCGACAAAAGAGCATTTGGGGGGCTCTATTGTTCCAGTTTAGGGACGTAGTGGTCCATAGGTAGTTTAAGGACGTTTCGGTCCATTGCCAGTTTAGGGACATGGTGGTCCATTGGTAGTTTAAGGACGCATAATTCCATGGGTTTAAGGACCCCACAGTCCATATGGGTGTGTTTAAGGATGCATTAGACCGTTAGTTTAAGGACGCATAAGTCCGCGGGTTTAAGGACCCCACAGTCCGTATCTTGGTTTAAGGACGCATAAGTACATGAGTTTAAGGACCCCACAGTCCACGTTGATGTATGGTTGTAGGGACCCGTCACCTCTCTGACGTCGTTGAAGGATTACAACGATAGGAGTCAGAGGAGTTCGGAGATGTACCCTCGAACCGGATGTAAATTGATTTAGGAGAGCAGCCGTGCTCAGTCAATTTAATTTGAGGACTTACGGTCATGATTAGGCTAAGTCCAGTTGAGAATATTCAACGTTTTTATCTTTGGCCTATTAGGCCTGTGCTAGGGGTTTGCCCCTGTTTAATAATGCACTGCATTATATTTTGGCCTGCTAGGCCTTTCTGATTTGAGCTCTGTCCCTTTATAAATGATGCAGAGCATCTGTTTGGGCTCTGCCCTTCTTTAAAATAATGCATTGCATTTATTTGGCCTGTTAGGCCTTTTTTAATTGGGCTTGGCCCTTCTACAAATAATGCAGTGCATTAATTGTCTGATATTGGCTTGTCAGGCGCTTTGCGCCAATCATTGAGTGCAAGCGCATGTGGAGGTGACACGTGTCACGCTCTAGTAAGCGCGGGCGCAACAGCGCAGTGCGCTGCGTCAGTGCGCTGTTGCGCCGCTGGCACGTGGCGCTCTCTGATGGCTTGCGCCAACCCAGGAGCGCAACTGTCCAGTTTTGCAAGTGCAAGGCACTGTTTCAATTTTGGATTCAAGAAAAGAATTTTCCTGAAATTCCAGAACCGATTGGTTCATAAAAAAGTGCAAGGCACTATTTCAATAACTTGATCCAATTTTGGATTCAAGAAAAGAATTTTTCTGAAATTCCAGAACCAATGGTTCATAAAAAGTGCAAGGCACTGTTATTATATATTTTTTTTATTGAAGATCATTGATCTTGTTCTTAGATCAATGATCTATTCAGAAGAAATTCTTCTATTTTATAAAGATTTTTACCCTTTTCTTGAGTGAGTTCTTTTCAAAATTCTTCAAAGTTTCTCTGTTTTGAAGTTCTTGATGTCTCTCCCCTTTAAATTGGGGTCTAGGGGTCTTTATATAGTGCCCATAAATTTGTTAAGTTTGTTAAAGATATCATTCTCTGAGTGATTTGGGGAATTTTCCCCACCGTTGGATCTTTGATCCAAGGGCTTCTGTTTTACAGAAGACAATCTTCTTATTTTAACAAGAACAAAAGGATCTTACTAGAATTTTAATTCTGTTTGGCGCAAACGCCCCAGTGCATGACACGTGTCACGCAGCGCAGAGCAAAGCGCAACTGCGCAAGCGTAACTACGCTGCCACATGTCACGCAGCGCACAGCGTAGCTGCGGTTGCGCAACTGCGCTGACACGTGTCGCGCAGCGCAGCGCTTGCGCAACTGAAGCATTGCCTTAATTAATTTTTGTTTTAAATAGAGCTTTTCTCTGATTGGGCATGCTGCCTTGGGCGCTGCGCTGTCGTATCAATTTCTGACACGTGGCGCGTCGCGCGCAGCGCACGGGATTTGAAGCGTTGCTTCAATTTTTGAATTTTTGAAATTCAAACAGAGCTTTGCTCTGATTGGGGGAAACAGGGAGGGTCTGGACCACAGCAGCAGAGATCACAGGAGTAAAGGCAACCCTACACAGGCCGCGGTCAGGGACGGGCTTTCACCTTGACCGCCGAGCAGGCAGAGGCTTCAGGCGAAGTTGTCACAGTTATTCTACTTGTACATTCCATACCAGCTAGAGTACTATTTGATTCTGGAGCATCGCACTGTTTCATGTCTGCGCATTTCGTTGATACACACTCCATACCACATGAACCACTAACCAAGGGTTAGGAAATATATACGGGTAATAGCGTTATAGTATCTAGTCAAGAATGTAGATCATGTCCGGTTGTAGTGTGTGGCAGGGAATTCTATGCGAATTTCCTTTTGATCCGGAAAGGCAGCTATGACGCAATTCTCGGGATGGATTGGATTTCCATGCAGTTATTGATTGCCGAGCAAGGAATGTGATCTTCCGCATTCCCAATCACCCAGAGTTTATTTTCGAAGGTGGGAGCGATTCTTTGGAGCCAGCCAAGTATAGAGCCAAGCCAAAGGAGTTGTCAGCTATGGAGATTGATGAGAGCCCAGCCCCAGCGATTGTTCGGGACTTTCTGGACGTGTTTCCTGAAGATTTACCAGCTCTACCACCTCCACGCGTCTTGGAATTCTCGATCGATTTGACTCCAGGTACAGCACCAGTTTCCAAGGCCCCGTACAGAATGGCACCGGTTGAGTTGGCAGAATTGAAGAAGCAAATTGAAGAACTCCTGGAGAAGGGATTTATCCGGCCAAGCGTTTCACCGTGGGGTGCACCAGTTCTGTTGGTGAAGAAGAAAGATGGATCGCTGCGGATGTGTATAGACTATCGAGAGCTGAACAAAGTCACAATAAAGAACAAGTACCCAATTCCGTGCATCGATGACTTATTCGATCAGTTAAGTGGGGCCAAGGTATTTTCGAAGCTGGATCTCCGTTCTGGATATCATCAAATCAGAGTAGCAGCCGAGGATATATGCAAGACGACTTTCAGGACCCGATACAGACATTATGAGTTCCTTGTGATGTCGTTCGGTGTTACCAATGCTCCAGCGATATTCATGGATTTGATGAACAGGGTGTTTGCGAAGTACTTAGACACGTTTGTCGTTGTATTTATCGACAATATACTAGTCTACTCAAAGACCTGGGAGGAACATGTCGAGCATTTGCGCACGGTTTTACAAATTCTTCGGGAAGAGAAGCTGTACGCAAAATTGAGCAAGTGTGAATTCTGGCTCGACATGGTTCAGTTCTTGGGACACATTGTTTCGAGCGAAGGCATATTGGTGGACCCGGCAAAGATAGAATCTGTCAGAGATTGGCTAACACCGAAGTCAGTGGTCGAGATCAGAAGCTTTCTGGGATTAGTAAGGTATTATCGGAGGTTCGTCCAAGACTTTTCAAGGATCGCTGAACTGTTGACGAGGCTGACAAGGAAGGAGGTACCGTTTGTATGGACAGAGGAGTGTACCCGAGCATTTGAGACACTGAAGCAGAAGTTAACCATGACGCCCATTCTCACAGTACCAGATGATTCCGGTGGTTTGGTGATACATAGTGATGTCTCAGGGAAGGGCTTAGGCTATGTTCTGATGCAGCACGGTCGGGTGGTTACTTACGCCTCTCGACAGCTGAGAAATCACGAGAGGAACTACCCTACGAATGATTTGGAGTTAGCCGCAGTGGTTTTTGCGTTGAAGATCTGGAGGCATTATCTGTTGGGCGAGAAGGTAGAAGTGTACACGGATCACAAAAGTCTGAAGTACGTCACTCAGAAAGAACTGAATATGAGGCAGCGCCGATGGCTAGAACTGATGGCGGATTACGACTTGGAACTTCAGTATCACCCGGGAAAAGTAAATGTTGTACCAGATGCGCTCAGTCGCAAGCCAGCGGTCATGATGTTGACCAGTCAGAGGAGCATCATTGAGTATTTTCAGAGACTCGAGCTTGAGGTCGTTACACCGAGCGCAATCAGGAGGTTTTGGCAACTACAGGTGCATTCTTCCCTTGCGGATCGCATCAAGGCTGCACAAGCGGATGATCCTCGATTGCAAAAGTTCAGAGTGCAAGTAGAAGCCGGGCTGAGAACGGACTTAATCATATATGAAGACGGTTCTCTGAGATTCGGTAGAAGACTCTGCATACCCAAGGGGGATGTTCAAGAAGAGGTACTGGCTGAGGCTCATAGTTTAGCTTATTCTGTGCATCCGGGAGGTACAAAGATGTATTGATACCTAAAGCAGCATTTTTGGTGAAACGGGATGAAGCGAGAAATTGCGCGGTTCGTATCCAGGTGCTTGGTATGCCAGCAGGTGAAGGCGGAATATCAGAAGTCGGCAGGATTGTTACAACCACTTCCGATACCAGAATGTAAGTAGGAGCACATTACTATGGATTTCATGACGGCCTTACCACGGAGCCCTAGGGGAAACAACGCCATTTGGGTTATCGTCGACGGCCTCACGAAAGCTGCACACTTCTTACCTTTCCGAGTGGGACAGTCGACAGAGTCACTGGAAGAGAGATATATGCAGGAGGTAGTACGACTTCACGGAGTTCCGGTCAGCATTGTGACAGACCGAGACACCAGATTTGTCTCGCACTTCTGGAGGAGCTTACAGGAGAGTTTGGGTACCCGCCTCAAGTTCAGCACAGCTTATCACCCGCAGACGGACGGACAGTCCGAGCGTACGATTCAGACGCTCGAGGATGTGTTGAGGGCCTGCATGTTTGATTTTCAGGGTTCCTGGGAAGACCATTTGCATCTAGTCGAGTTTTCTTATAACAACAGTTATCAGGCTAGTATCCAGATGGCTCCTTTCGAAGCACTTTACGGGCGGAAGTGTCGATCCCCAGTTTTTTAGGATGATATGGGAGAACGAAGATTACTGGGTCCCGAGCTTATTGTTCAGACAGTCGACAAGGTCCAAATGATCAGGCAGCGTATTAACACGGCTCAGGATCGACAGAAGAGTTGGGCAGATATCAGCAGGAGAGCACTAGAATTTGAAGTCGGAGATCACGTATTCCTGAAGATTTCCCCTACCCATGGAGTCATCAGGTTTGGAGGTCGCGGGAAACTCAGTCCCCGTTTCATCGAACCTTTTGAGGTGCTAGAGTGAGTAGGAGAGGTGGCCTATCGACTCGCCTTCCCTCCATCGCTAGCTGGTGTGCACAATACCTTCCGCGTGTCTCAGTTGCGGCGTTATGTTCGGGATGAGAGCCATGTTCTGGACCATTCGGAGTTAACTTTGGGTACCGACCTATCTTACGAGGAGCAGCCCACCACCATCCTCGACCACAGGGAGAAAGTGCTGAAGAACAAGGTCATTCCGTTAATCCGAGTGTCTTGGGGCGGTCGTTCTCCAGGAGAATCTACCTGGGAGCGTGAGGAAGATATCCGTGCACATTTTCCACATCTCTTTGTTTAGTGTTGTTGTTTCGTCGTCTCCATTTTTAAATTTCGAGGACGAAATTTTTGTGAGGGGGTATCATGTAAATCTCCGTTTCCATCAATGAAATTTTTCTATATTTTTTTAGTCCCTGAATGTTTTCCTACTTTCCTCGGAATTTTGTAGGTAATTGGTTGCCAGGTTTTAGTATTTAAATTTTTCCAAACCTTTAAAATCAAAGCCCAAACAAATAAATTAAAACCAAAACCATATATATATATATATATATATTATGTATATATATATATATAATTCCCTAAAATCAAGCCCAACAGAAAACAAAGCTAAATATAATTAAAATCTCCAAGCCCAGCTCACTTCCATTTTCGCTTTACCAAAATTTATTTTAAACTAATTCCCTTACCGGCCCAGCCCAACTCCCTCTCCGACTCGACCCACTCTATCCCTTCTTCCCCACTAAACTTTCCCGCTCCTTTTTTTTCTCGGTTGCGTCCTCACGTCGCCAACGTTTCCCGTCCCGCTCGCGATCACGTTTCCATGCCCGTCGACCACGACCCCGCACGCTCGCGAGCTCCTCAACCCCTCCTCGTCTCTAGCACTCTCTCTCCTCACTCTCGTTCTCCCTTCTCCTCTCCTCTCTCCAAAAAAAACCACCCGGCTTCATTCCCTGCACCCCGCTGAACCAAGACGAAGACGACGACTACGATCACTTCGTCATCCTCCCTCGCTCCTCTCTTCAGAACCCGAGCCCCACTTACCTACTCCCCTCGCCTGCACGACCGAACCCATCCTCGCCACCGAACTCCCCTGCACACCCTCCTCGCCGACGAGCTCCCCACTGCCCCTAAACCACCTCGTCGACCCTCTGTGTAATACCCAGTTCTTTTGCGCACAATATCCATATTTTTTTATAAAACGCTACTTACAAAATTTAATTATTTATGTTTATAATTATTTTGTTTTATTTTAAAATCCTAACCCTAATTTATCTAAACCCTTATTTTCTCCCTTTTTACTCTTCCCAAAACCCAGCCCAAATCCTAACTCCCTTCATTTCCAAATTCTTTTATTTTATTCCTAGGCCGGCCCAACACCCCCCTAATTCTTTTCCTTGTTTAATACCTAGCCGGCCATCCCCTCTCTTTTCCCTACCTCTTTCCTATTTTGAATTCCAAGCCAGCCCAAGCCCGCGCCCAAGCCCAAGCGCCCGACCCGACCAGCTCTATCCCTCTCTTCCCCACTTCATTCTAAATTCCCGCTTCTTTTCTCTTCGTCTCCCCGCGAACCCTAAGTCCCCGCCTCCTTCACCCATGTAGTCGCGCCGTGCCCCGCTCGCGCCCTACACCCCCACGACACCACGCGCGCGAAGTCTCCATCTCGCTGACCTCCCCTCGTCTCTCTAGCTCGCTCCCTCCTCTTCATCAAAGAACTCCATCTCCTGCACCTTCCCCGGCTCCTCTCCTCCGAGCACGACTCCAAGAACCCACCTCCAGCGACTTCATCTTTCAGCCGCCGTCACCTTCCTCAATCACAACCGCACCCATCTTCTCTCAACCCTCGCCTCTCGCTCGAGCGTGTCACCATCACCGCCAAGCTTCGAGAACTGCACCACCTCGCGCCACCAGCACCTCCTTTCACCGCCGGCGAACCCTCTGAGATCCCAGCTACCCCCCTCGCATCACCAATGCCACCACCTCATCTCAGCCGAGCCTCAACCACCACACCGAGCTCCTCAAACCCAACTCCAAACCTAAACCGGGCTCCACCTACTGCCTCTACGACCACTGCTGGCAGCCGACACCATCGCCGCCGCTGTGTTGCCGCCAACGAGCTTCCACCTCCCCATCTTCTCCTGCAATCCCCACGAGCTTAATCTGAACCGAGAACTCCTCTTCTTCATCCTCACCAGCCCAAGTTTCAAATCGAGCCCCCGGCATTTCGTCGAACACTTACATCCGACAAAGTTCCCATTCCTATGATCACCGGCGTTGTCATCAAACTGTGGCCCCGATCCCCTGAAGTCGTCATCGTCATCGTCATCAACACGCCATCCATCGCAACGTCAGTGCACGCCGTCGCACCGACCGAGCCATCGAGTCCAAGAAGCAAGATCCGACAAGGCTGAACCTGTGCTGCGTTCGTGACGCAATCATGTCATTGTCGCTGCCGTACCGTCGTCAACGCGTCTTCAGGAAAGTTTAATACTTGCTTCATGCTACTTTTATAAATTATAATTCATGTCACCAATCATTTCCGCATACACTTTTATGTGAATCATTATAATTCAAATGTTCGATTGCAAAACCCGAATGGGAACTCCCGTTAAATTGACGGCAACATATAAAATGTGATGGCCCGAGTTGTAAGGAATGTCCCTCGAGACTTTGGTTCCAATACCATGATGTTTGCCCACATAAAATGATGTCCCGATTTTCTATCGTAAAACCTGAAAACTCCGTACATGATAAACCGTAAAATTGATATTAAATTATGTACAAACCGGGTTTTAGCGTTCGATGGCTCGTATCGAAGCTAACTATTTAAATACAGTATCCTGTAGTTGATCTCTGAACTTTAATAAGCTATGATAGAGATAATTACGGAGGATTACGATTCTGGACTGCAGTCCAGAACGGAAATCCCGTTTAACCCTTGTTTTTAGACCCCTGTATATTCCTGTTCAAATATGAGAATGCGCGGAAACCTTTATCGTTACGCAAGAAATTGAATTAGCTTTCTTACTTAAACAGTCTCACTGGATTCCTCGACCGTTTATATTTTAATTCATTTTACAATGTCGACACGTCTTGCTGAATTCTGCAGAAGCAGATTTTACACATCGAACATAATCTGCCCATAACTCTCTGTCGATAGAGTATATCTCTGATCTGTTAATTGCGGTGGAAAGCTAATTGATAGCCCTAAATATAGTTCAACTACAGAGTCACCTAAATACGATCCCAACTTGGATTAAAATGCGTTACGAAATGGAATTCCGATTCTGATACCGGATTTCCAGCAATGAATGCTTAAAATGAAATGGCTATATCTAGTGATCCTGAAACCCGATTAACGTGAAACTAATTTTTATGGCTAGATAATCAAACATACTACTTACCCCTTCTTTATTGTTTCGCTAAATTTTGCATGTATGATTTATGATAAATTATGCAAGTGGTATGACACCGACTAATGATATCTTAATCATGCCTTAATCATTGTATTTCTCATCACATTATATATATGCCATTGCATTGGTAAACTAGTGATCACATACATTACCCAGTGTTAGGTTTTAGTTTTTAATTGTGGTAAGTACGCTAGTTTTTAAGTATGAATGGATAAGTGACAGTGACACGTACTTGTACACAATCAGTGGACCCTATTGATTTATTGCATTGTCGACGTCTGTGGGACGTGTATAAGTGTGACTATAATTGTTATGGGACAATTATGGAAGCACTTGTATGGGTGTCACAAGTAAGGCACCAAACACTGTCCATTTATCTTGGGTATTAGTCGAGACATGCTTGATGAAGACCATGTCTTCAGTTCTCGTGTATACTTGTCATGGACCGACGGGTATTTGAGTTTATGGTTGGTGTTTGATGCAGACCACGGGGCGTGGGGTAGTTTGAGTGTGAGTTCAACAGAATCTCCGGAGTCCCATGCCGGCAAATATGGAGATATATGGAGATATATGGGGATATTACTGATTATTAGCGAGCGACTCGGGCCCGTGTTCCCTTGTCCTTGGGTCCTACACTTGGGTGGGGGATACTCACGAGTGGTTGACTCTCACACTTGGACTGACGATAAGCTTAGTGACCTGTGCAGTAAGACTTAGAGACGATAGGGTTAGTGACATCGACATGCATTGTTTACAGATTTAACATACCTGCTATACTGTTTACCGCGTTACTGTTTACCTACTCTATTAGCTACCTGCATTGGCTACTTCATGTTCACGTCTTTATTCTTCTGATTATTGTTACATATTCGTTATTATTGCACGAGTTCACATTTGTGTCTACGTATATATATATATTGCTATCGTGTCGCTCTGACGACCTGAGTATGCATACTTAGAGCGAGAAGTGGATCTAGCTTGGACCAGGACCTGACGTGCCTCGAGGACATCGCGAACATCTTGATCAGCGACCCAGAGCTATACTTCCTTGATCTCCATCTGGTTAGTTCTTTTGATTTAGTTACTACATTTCTCATTACCTGTGCATTGATTACTGATTACCACATAGAGCTAGAAGCCGAAGTGTGACTACGGAAAGCTATTTTCTCGACCATAGGAGCATGGCTGGCCTTGTCGACCCCTCTTATTCCGTATTTTGGGAAGCGGGGCGTGACATGGTTTCGTTGGTATCAGAGCCAGGTTTTTTGCTTCGTTTGGGATTGCAGTTTCCGTGTAGTGCTTGGCAATCTAAGACATCCTTCGGTCTAGATTGTAAATTTGTTATTCTTAATATTGATTCGCATAGTGTATTCGACTATACTTATTGATCCATTCGCTAGAGTTTTGGGTGAATTAGTAGAGTTACGTGGTTGTAATTATGAACAGCAACATGGTTACAATACTATACTCTATTGGGTGACTTGGAGTTCTACAATTGATTTCCGCTCGATTGAGTTTCACCTCACCCGATACTCTTGTTTCGTTGTTTATTCTATGTTGTATTTTGACTCTAATCCCTGTGCCTTTTATCGTTCTCAAAATTGTTGTTTCAGGATCATGTCTTCCAACGACTCTTCTTCGATCTCCACTTTCCAGAATCAGATCGTAGAGATTCTGAATGTACTGCAAAGTCTGAAGGATGCCCAGGAGCGAACAAACGACCTGTTAGCTGAAGGATTAAGAAGGCAGGTTACTCAGGCACCAGCAGAAGTCTCAAATCGTAAAGGGGTCCCTGTTAGACGAGGAAAAGAGGTGAAGATGAAGCGCCCACTTGTTCCCCAGCAACGGAAGCAACGGAAGACCCAACGTTGTGGGTACTGTAAGAAATCAGGACACCTTCAGAGAGATTGTCGCAGCGCCAAAAGGGCAGTGCCTGATTTGCGAATCCAGCGAACACCTTATCAATAGTTGCCCTAAAAGGAAGGAGCTACATGGAGACGGTTCGCCCACACTCTCCACTCCTGCTAAGTGATGATTATTTCATAGTTCGAACTTCGAGGATAGTGCGGATCCAGCGCAGGATTCAACTCGCGTGACGAGAATGCAGCGTCCTGGAAATCAAAGAAGAATTATCGCCTTTCTGCTTCCAATAAAAATGTAGTCACTCCTTTGTAAATATTTTCTTTTCGTTTGAGATCTTGTATCCGTTTTACTTTTAGTTGAATGTAATAAAATTCTAAGTTGTGATGTATGTATCGTCCCCTTCCTACTCACTTTACATATACTATTCATCGCATCAGTATTATAAATCTTGATTTTTTCAGTCCTTACCTACCGTATATTTTCCTTGTGCTACCGCATCCTTAGTTATTTGCTTAGTGTGTCCCACTGTCTAATCACGGCTCTTTCCTTTCAGGTCATGGCCCCCCTTGGAGCAGCGCCGCCACTAGATGAGGACACCCGGTCGTGCGTTTCCTAGGACTACATACTGGTAAGATCATATGACGAGATCAACGGCCCACAGGTTATTTTCAGAAATAGCGATTCCGAGGACGAGGGATCCACAGCCCCAGAAGTTGACATGATCGGTGATTCCGACGAGAAGGAAGAAGACCTCGACAAAGACCCAATAGAGGAAGATTCCGAGGAGGACTCGATAGAAGAAAATCCAGGAGCGGAAGACCTTGGGGAGAATCCAATGGAAGAAAATCCTATGGAAGAAGCTCCAGAAGAAGAGAATCACATGGAAGAAGATCTCGATGAAGAAGATCCCGCCGAGGGAGAAGGACCAGAAGAACCAGACCCCGCGGCAGAAGACCCTCCAGTGGCAACCCCTGCGAGGAGCTATGGAAATGGACGCCCCTATCTGAGTGCACGAGCCTACTGTAACCTGCTGAACTTCCATAACCGTGACTGACATGATTTATGTTTGTCTCCTCTGGCCAAATAAATCTATGTATGGTTTAGGGCTATCTTTTACTTTTCGAGAATGCCTTGTTTAGAATTTTCTGGAATAAAATAAAATCTCTCAGTTCGCTAATCTTTTGATTGTTGGTTCACATGATGCTTTGACTGGTTCCTTATACATTTCCTTTCCTCCTGAGATCCATTACTGTCCTTCACTCCTGCACCTTGTGTTGTTTTGACACTCGCTTAGATTAAAAAGTGCCGCACCCCGATCTTTTGAGTGGACCATGCCCTATTGTAACCCCTACCCTGGCTAGCCCCTATATATTTTTGTGCTATCTCCTATTAACCTAATTACAGTTAGGGACATCGTTATTCGAAAATTTAGTTTTCATTACTTTGTATTAATCGAAAGGTGCGTGTTATTAACTATTTCCGTTTTATGCATTTTAAGTACCTTACTATTCTTCACATTTTTCAATAGCGCAGCCATATATCGCGCAGTTTACCTTGTTCCATGTCTCTTATTTTCACCATGCGGGTTTTCTAAGTTATTTTAAAATTATTTGATCGATGCATTATTCTAAAATACTTTAGCCTATCGACAAATCCTCCGCCATTTTATTATTGTTACTTATTTTTCCCGGGTATTGTACTTATAGTTTGCTATTATAAATGGTTAGGCCTGATGCCATTATTTTAGCTGCGTTATTTTGATATACGTATGTATGCATATATTTAGGATTTCGATTTTATCTAGCATGCCTCGAATGTTATTATTCGTTATTGCTATTTTTATTCCCTTGTACATATACTTTGCCCTTATAGTTGATTTTGCCTTATACTTACTTAGACCTTCGATTTTTTTCTTCGTTTCTTTTCTTTTTAACTGTTTTAAGTAAACAACTTTATGTGAGTATTCAAGGTCATAGCTTTTCGCATGTTATTTTATATAGCTTATCGCTTGTTTTAAATTTCGAGGACGAAATTTTTGTAAGGGTGGTAGGATGTAATACCCAGTTCTTTTGCGCACAATATCCGTATTTTTTTATAAAACGCTACTTAAAAAATTTAATTATTTATGTTTATAATTATTTTGTTTTTTTTTAAATCCTAACCCTAATTTATCTAAACCCTTATTTTCTCCCTTTTTACTCTTCCCAAAACCCAGCCCAAATCCTAACTCCCTTCATTTCCAAATTCTTTTATTTTATTCCCAGGCCGGCCCAACACCCCCCTAATTCTTTTCCTTGTTTAATACCCAGCCAGCCCATCCCCTCTCTTTTCCTTACCTCTTTCCTATTTTTAATTCCTAGCCGGCCCAAGCCTGCGCCCAAGCCCAAGCGCCCGACCCGACCCGCTCTATCCCTCTCTTCCCCACTTCATTCTAAATTCCCGCTTCTTTTCTCTTCGTCTCCCCACGAACCCCACGTCCCCGCCTCCTTCACCCACATCGTCGCGCCGTGCCCCATTCGCGCCCCACGACCCCACAACCACACGCGCACGAAGTCTCCATCTCGCTGACCTCCCCTCGTCTCTCTAGCTCGCTCCCTCCTCTTCATCAAAGAACTCCATCGCCTGCACCTTCCCCGGCTCCTCTCCTTCGAGCACGACTCCAAGAACCCACCTCCGGCGACTTCATCTTTCAGCCGCCGTCACCTTCCTCGATCACAACCGCACCCATCTTCCCTCAACCCTCGCCTCTCGCTCGAGCGTGTCACCATCACCGCCAAGCTTCGAGCACTGCACCACCTCGCGCCACCAACAACTCCTTTCACCGCCGGCGAACCCTCTGAGATCCCAGCTACCCCCCTCGCATCACCAATGCCACCACCTCACCTCAGCCGAGCCTCAACCACCACACCGAGCTCCTCAAACCCAACTCCAAACCTAAACCGGGCTCCACCCACTGCCTCTACGACCACTGCTGGCAGCTGACACCATCGCCGCCGCTGCATTGCCACCGACGAGCTCCCACCTCCCCATCTCCTCCTGCAATCCCCACAAGCTTAATCTCAACCGAGAACTCCTCTTCCTCATCCTCACCAGCCCAAGTTTCAAATCGAGCCCCCGGCATTTCGTCGAACACTTACATCCGACACAGTTCCCGTTCCTCTGATCACCGGCGTTGTCATCAAACTGTGGCCCCGGTCCCCTGAAGTCGTCATCGTCATCAACACGCCATCCATCGCAATGTCAGCGCGCGTCGTCGCACCGACCGAGCCATCGAGTCCAAGAAGCAAGATCCGACAAGGCTGAACCTGTGCTGCGTTCGTGACGCAATAGTGCCGTTGCCGCTGCCGTACTGTCGTCGACGCGTCTTCAGGCAAGTTTTATACTTTCTTCATGCTACTTTTATAAATTACAATTCATGTTACCAATCATTTCCGCATACACTTTTATGTGAATCATTATAATTCAAATGTTCGATTGCAAAACCCGAATGGGAACTCCCGTTAAATTGATGGCAACATACAAAATGTGATGGCCCGAGTTGTAAGGAATGTCCCTTGAGACTTTGGTTCCAATACCATGCTGTTTGCCCACATAAAATGATGTCCCGATTTTTTATCGTAAAACCTGAAAACTCCGTACATGATAAACCGTAAAATTGATATTAAATTATGTACAAACTGGGTTTTAGCGTTCGATGGCTCGTATCGAAGCTAACTGTTTAACCTACAGTATCCTGTAGTTAGTTTCTGAACTTTAATAAGCTATGATAGAGATAATTACGGAGGATTAGGATTCTGGACTACAGTCCAGAACGGAAATCCCGTTTAACCCCTGTTTTTAGACCCCTGTATATTCCTATTCAAATATGAGAATACGCGGAACCCTTTATTGTTACGCAGGAAATTGAATTAGATTTCTTACTCGACTGGTCTCACTAGATTCCTCAACCGTTTTATATTTTAATTCATTTTACAATGTCGACACGTCTTGCTGAATTCTGCAGAAGCAGATTTTACACATCGAACATAATCTGCCCATAACTCCCTGTCGATATAGTATATCTCTGATCCATTAATTGCGGTGGAAACCTAATTGATAGCCCTAAATATAGTTCAACTACGGATTCGCCTAAATACAATCCCAACTGGGATTAAAATGCGTTACGAAATGGACTTCCGATTCTGAAACCGGATTTCCAGTAGTGAACGCTTAAAATGAAATGGCCATATCTAGTGATCCTGAGACCCAATTAACGTGAAACCAATTTTGATGGCTATATAATCAAACATACTGCTTACCCATTTTTTATTGTTTCGCTAAATTTTGCATGTATGATTTATGATAAATTATGCAGGCAGTAGGACACCGACTGATGATATCTTAATCATGCCTTAATCATTGTATTTCTCATCACATTATTTATATGTCAATGCATTGGTAAACTAGTGATCACATGCATTACCCAGTGTTAGGTTTTAGTGTTTGATTGTGGCAAGTACGTTAGTGTTTAAGCATGAATGGATAAGTGACAGTGACACGTACTTGTACACAATCAGTGGACCCTATTGATTTATTGCATTATCGACATCTGTGGGACATGTATAAGTGTGACTATAATTGGTATGGGACAATAATGGAAGCACTTGTATGGGTGTCACAGATAAGGTACCAAACACTGTCCATTTATCTTGGGTATTAGTCGAGACATGCTTGATGAAGACCCTGTCTTCAGTTCTCACGTAGACTTGTCATGGACCGACGGGTATTTGAGTTTATGGTTGGCGTTTGATGTAGACCACGGGGTGTGGGGTAGTTTGAGTGTGAGTTCAACAGAATCTCGGGAGTCCCATGCCGGCACATATGGAGATATATAGGGATATTACTGATTATTAGCGAGCGACTCGGGCCCGTGTTCCCTTGTCCTTGGGTCCTACCCTTGGGTGGGGGATACTCACGAGTGGTTGACTCTTGATCAGTCGAAAATACTGTATTTCTAACACGGCAATTTCCCTACCTTTTGCATTCATGTATAGGTATCCGGTATTCATATCGCACATATTAGCAAAACACATGTAAAATACTGGATTACTTGTACTGTATACTAAAACCGGCACTTTTAGGGAAATTGTGTGTTTTTCATGGCATTGCATCACCCTTGTATTGCGCAACTCTTGTCTTGGGGTCTAATGCAGGAAATTCCAGAAGCAGAGCCTAAATTGGGAAAAGAATTGATAAAAGATACGCCAATTCAAAGGCTAAAGATCTGCAGCAATACAGAAGGCCAAATGAGATTTCACATATTGTATAAAGGCCCACCAGGAAGCCCAAGAGTTACCATAAAAAATAAAGCACCAAAGGCCACTAAAGGACCGCGGATCCGCGGCCCAAACACCCTTGGAGCCGCGGATCCACGGCCTGATGATGAGATCAGCGCCTCAAATTTTGCCACGTGCCTATCCCTAACGGCCCAAGCTTCCAGAAAACCCCAGAAGCTCCACGTGGCGCATCTAAAAGGCTCGGCGTAACAAACTATTTCTAGAAGGATCACTTAACAAACTTTTGGAGGGAAATTCAAATTTTGTGATAAATAACTTGTGAAGGGAAAATTCAAATTTCAATCCTAGATCTAGAATTTTGAGGTCTATAAAAAGGAGCCTAGATCTAGGGTTCAAATTGTTCAAGAATTCATTCATCTTCTTCCACCCACAAGTTTAGTGAAAAAACTTATGCCAAACCCTTACCCCAATTCCAATTCAACTTCAAGATCAAGATCCCGAGAGCAATTCAAGCAAGAGATCTTTCAATATTTAGCAAGCGACGCCGGATTTCAACGGAGCAAGAGATCCTCGCCGATCCGCGACTCAAGGAGCCGAGCGAAGCCAAAATCGACGATCTAGTTCCATCCTTTTGTAAATTCAAGAGAGTTGTAACGAAATTTGTCGATAAATAAAGGTGAATTTTCTATATTCTTGCTTATCTTTTAATTCAAGCATAATGATTAGATCTCAATTTATGATTATGTTTGTGATCATGATGTTTGAGTAATCTCCGCTCGTGTAGGAGTTGTGACGATCTTTAGATGATGATGATTTAGATATTTTTACAATTCTTAAATCCTATAATGTTTGGAAATTCTAGTGAATCAAATGATTAATAACCTAGTTTCGAGATGATGCTTTCTTGATCGTGTTCACTCGAAACTAGGGAACAACTATTGACCATTTGACTAATTAGAAGCTAGAATTTGAATGCGATCCATCGAAAGGACAAAGGATGAGTTGCGAAATCCCTAATTTCCTCGCAAGATCCTTAAACCTCGATGAATTTGCATCGATCTAGTATCAATTCGTTAATGGATAAGAATGAGTAATCATTAGATCTCATCACATTTATAGATCCGATCTACTCCTACGAGCCATACTTCTAATATTGATTGTTGGTTGGAAATTATCACACATCTCAATTCTTGTTTTTAATGTTTCTTTTAGATCTAGATTTTTCTTATTTCTTGATCTTCAAATGCAAATCATGAATTGTTTTCTTTTCTTTTCCTTAAATTTTCAACTCATCTAATTCGGAACTTGAACGGATTACACTTTCCCTATGGACGATCTGCAGTCGCTAACGATCTACATCCGACACCGTTATTGATTGCGGTCAAAATATTTTTGGTTGTGATTTCTCTTTACTATTTTCCAACAACTACACAACGGAAAATCGTTTTCAATCAAAATGGCGCCGTTGCCGGGGATCGTGTGCTATTTGTTCATTTTTTGAAATTTGAGTTGAAAAGTTTATTCCATCAATATTTTTAGATCAAAACTCGCACAAAACACTAAACGAGTTGTTGTGGTAATTGCAAGGAAATCTGGAGCTTGCTGTGAAATTGGAAAAATATTTGGAGATTTCCAGAGAGCTAGGGAAGTGATCAGGAGTGCTCTAGTAAAATTTTATGCAGAGAGGAGCTCAAGGCGCGGCGGAACCGCGGCATAAGGTGACAACCGCAGCGGAATCGCGGCGGTTCAAGGGGTTCTCTGGAAAAATTTTAGCTGGTAACTTCTATCTTTCTTATCTCCTTTCTAAAATCTGCTCTAATTAACAATTTGTTGCAGGATTCTTTGCAAATATCGCAGCGCCGCAAAAAGCAAAATAAATTGTGTTTGTTTTTAATTTTGTGGTTGTTTGCATAATTAATACGGACATTAAGGGGCACGGCCAAATCCAGATTAGGTGGGGAGTTCATTACCCTTCCTAAGCCCCAAAAATCACAAACATGCATCCGCATTACGCTCATTAACTAAAAAATATCTAGAGATGACTCTAAGGACCGTCGCGCTCACTTAGGACAGAAGAAGGCCGTGGGTAATTCATTGCTTATCCGCGTTTCTTTTTGTGGTGTCTAAGTCAAGTGTGTCAAAGGCTAGTGGTTACTTAATTAGGCCCACTACTTACGTAGTGGAGAACCTCCCACTTACCTGGCACTTACCTGGCCATAGGAGAAACAAAGAGGCAGTGGAGGATTTTATCCTGCGACTTGTCTTTTGGAAGTTAGGAGCGGTCTAGAGCTTTGATCTAGGTGACCATAAATTTTAGGGTTGCTTGTTGCATTTGTTGTGATCGCATCATCTTTTCAAAATCCGTATCATTTTTCAAAACAAACACCGCACTTCACTTCACTTCCCCTAATTATAAATCCACGTCGCCACTTGTACTAACCCCTTTTAGTGCAAGATAGGCTGGACACGGGATTCTAGTGCCCGACTTGTCCGCGTCCCCTCGATCGACTCCGAAGTCGGTATTTCTCCATTTACCTTTCTTTTACCTACCACCACACCCACACCGATGGATCCGTCTCCATCGAACCTCTTTACCGTTGCTCTGCCGCCGTCCGTTGGTGCGCAGAATCCTCCCCGCATCTCTCTCCAAGAGAGGTGCTATCCTTTGCGAGGTCCTCTCTCGACCTGCTTATCCATTCCACCAGCCAACGGGGATAACTTTGAGATTAAACCCCAGTACATCAACCTTCTACCCAAATTCCACGGTCTCGAGACTGAAGACGCGTACGTTTTTATTACCAAATTTGAAAACGTATGCGCAATGATGGGTACATCACAACTTTATTTGGATGCCATGCGTCTACGACTTCTTCCATTTACTTTGTGCGATACAGCCGAGAAGTGGCTGTATAACACCACCGCACATTCCATCATGAATTGGGAAGAATTTGTTGCGGCATTCCTTAAGAAATTCTACCCTATGCAAAAGACAGCTCGAATCCATAGCGAACTATATCAATTCTCCCAACTTCCAGCTGAACCATTCTCTAAATGCTTTGAACGATTCAAGGATCTTTTGGTTCAATGCCCACATCACGGCATCCCGAGATGGGATCTTTGCCGAATCATATATGAGGGCAGTAACCCTACCACTAAATAAAACCTTGAAAACATGTGTCAAGACACCTTTATGACCAAGGATGATGGGGAAGCATGAAAATTTTTAGAAGAGTTCGCTGAAAAGTCCTTACAGTAGGAGAGTGGAACCCAGCCATCGAGTAAGGGTGGCATACACCAAATAGACGTGTCCATAGGTGTTCGAGCTGAGATGGCAGCAATGCAAAAGAAGCTCGACGCTATGGAACACAAATTCTTAGCAGCCTCCCTCAACCCAATGTCGCTCCCCAAAACTGTTTATGGGTGTTGTTCTGATCCGTCTCACTTAACGGAAGAATGTCCATTAAACTCTCAGTTTCAAGGTCACATTAATGCTGCACTTCAGCAAAGACCTGGAAACTATCCCTCTTCTTCCTCATACAATCAGGGTTGGAGGAATCACCCGAATTTTTCTTGGAACCAATCCCAAAACACGGTTCCAAACCCGAATCAATTCCAAAGGGTCCTTCCTCTACAATAGCAACCATTTCAACTCACTCAGCACCCCTACCAGTCACAAAATTTCCAAAACCAGGTCAACACTCCTGCACCTTCTAATCCTATGCAGTCGACCTGTTCTGACGAGTTCTCTCAAGTCGCTCAAACCATGAAATCACTCCTGTCAAATTTCATGGAAGTGTCGGCCGAGGTTAGCTCTTCCGTTGGTGAGATAAAGAAAAACTCAGCGTCCCAAGCTGAGAGTATCAAAACGATGGAAGTGAGATTGCACGACTTAAGGCCGAAATGAGTGCAAGAGAGAAAGGGAAACTCCCAGCTCAACCTTTGCCCAATCCTGGCTATTCACATCATGTGAATGCAATCACCACGTTGAGATCTGGGAGAGTGCTGGATAACCATGTTGCGGAAGAAGTTGATGATATTGAAAATCCTATCAACACCCCGGCTGAGACCTTCCCTCATACACATGCTTCTGCTTCTGATTCTTGTTCTTCTACCCCACCGCCTTCTCGCGAGCCTATTCTCCATTTCCCTCTAGGCTCTACACCTCAGCCCACCTCTTCTACTCCTCCACAGACGATCCCCACTTCTATTCTGGGATCAGGTCCACACACACTTCCTTCTCCTATGATGGACCCAGCGCTTATTGCTAAAGCACCTTATCCTAATCGGTTAAGGGCTAACACATCGAGTCCACATATGGAGAAGATTATGGACATGTTTAAGCAAGTTAACATCAACATCCCTCTTCTAGATGCTATCCAACAAGTCCCCGCTTATGCGAAAACTCTTAAGGACTTGTGCACTAGAAAGAGGAAGACTCAAGTGCCCAAGAAGATATTCATGGCAAAGACAGTAGATACGGCTTTCCCCCAACAATTACCAAGGAAACTGTTCCCCTCCGAAAGACGGCGCACGGGACCGCGATGGTCTTGGCGCTGAGGTTCGGGGCAGATGCTAATTGGTGCTATCCGTCCACCTCTCCGAAGATGCCAAGTCGATTTATGGCACCTGTGTATCGAAGGTTTAGACGGATGCGTCCGATGTAGCAGACTTCGTCAGATTCCCCCTCGTTTGAGGGGTTTTTGATTGTGGGGACGCTCTTCCCTGCAGGCGCAAGCCCCTGCAGTTAATTACGCTACCGCGTTGCGGTAACCACTTTCTCCTTCTCCAGATGGTCACTTCGTGTCGTGGGTGTTTGTTTTGTTTTTTATTGCCCGTGGATTGTTTACGGAGACTGAGTTATGTCGTCGCCCGTAGGGCATGGACTGGTCCAAATCCGCATTATCTTAAATTTGGGTTTGGGGGTTTGGTTTGAGGATACGTCAGCCATACTTGAGGCTAAGATCAACTCAAACGTTTGTTAAGGATATGTTAGTCTAACTTTGTGACTAAGATCAACTTAACGGGATCGTTTAGATCCTACAAAAGAGTGTTTGGACTCTAATGTTCCAGTTTAGGGACGTGGCGGTCCATTGTATGTGTGGCCGTCGGGACCCGTCACCTCTCTGACGACGTTGAAGGATTACAACGACGGATGTCAGAGGAGTTCAGAGATGTACCCTCGAGCCAGAGTTAATTAGGGGGGATTCATAGTCCAGTCTGCTTGAAGGTTTAAGGACGCGTTAGCCATTTTTGAGGCTAAGATCAACTTAAACAGGACCGTTTAGATCCGACGAAAGAGCATATGGAGGCTCTATGGTTCTAGTTTAAGGACATTGCGGTCCATGGGTAGTTTAAGGACATTGCGGTCCATGGGTAGTTTAAGGACATTGCGGTCCATAGGTAGTTTTAAGACATCTCGGTCAATGGGTAGTTTAAGGACATTGCGGTCCATGGGTAGTTTAAGGACATTGCGGTCCATGGGTTTAAGGACTCCACAGTCCGGTATGTGCTCTGGATGCTTCACACGGGTTCATTGCCGTGCTAGGCGAGGACCAGGCTCCGCTCTGGATGCTTCACACGGGTTCACTGCCGTGCTCTGCGAGGACCAGGATCCGCTCTGGACGTTTTCCACGGGGTCAAAGAGTGACGTTATCCGCGTTCCACGTAACCAGGAATTTTGCATTATGCATGGGTTTAAGGACCCCACAGTCCATATCATGAGTGGTCATCGGGACCCGTCACCTCTTTGAAGACATTGAGGGATTACAATGCCAAGTATCAAAGGAGTGAAGAGATGTACCCTAGAACCGGGGTGGATTAAATAGTCCCTGGCCCAATTTGGGTCAAGACTGATCAATTATGTTATGAGCCCATTGGCCCAGTTAATCACAAGTTGAGGACTTATGGCCAGCTTGGGCTCAGTCCAATCAGGAGAGGCTTTGCCTCTATCCCTTTAGCCAATTGGGCCGAAGCCTGGTGTTAAACACTTCAGAGCAATCAGCGTTGAACACTGGGAATGAGGTTGACAAGTTAGTGTTCAACATTGAGAGATAGTTGGTGTTAAACACCAGCAATAAGGCTTTTTCAAATTAGTGTTAAACACTAAAACAGATCAGTGTTGAACACTGCAAATAAGGCTTTTTAATCAGCATTGAATGCTAAGGCCCGACAGTGTTTTATCACTGGGCTTGAGAATTTTAATTTTAGTGTTAAACACTAAGGCAAGAAGGGTCACGTGGCAGCACGTGAGAGCGCCCTCCCTTCATTTGTTCTGCTGAAATTATCATTTCCTTCAAAGCATCACGTGCCATCACGTGATGGGCATTCAAATGCCTGTGTATTAGAGTTTCTGCCAAAGTCACGTGGATCACGTGGGGTGCCGCCTCAAAGGGACTTCTGTAGCTCTTTTGAGAGGGTCACGTGGTGGCACGTGACCCTACCTCCATGTATGTTGTTTAGAGAATCTGTTGATCTTTCAGGAATTAAATTCCTCGGGCTTTAATTTTCAAAGGAATTAAATTCCTACTTCCTTTCGATCCCTGAACCTTCTGTAGGGATTAAATTCCTCGTTTATGTGAAGAACTGAATAGGGTTAAACCCTAATAAAGACTTTTTAAGGAATCAAACTTCCGTTTCCCGTCAGATTATGATTAAGGGACTTAAATTCCCATTGTTTCAACAGAACTAAATTCTTAATTAGGGTTAAACCCTGTTTTTCTCTGTTCTGAAGGAATTAAATTCCCATAACACAGGGTCAAGCCCTACTTTTATCTTAGAGGAATTAAATTCCTATAGTTCTGTGAGAATTAAATTCTCATGCTTGCATTCTTTCTCTATGTTTTGGATCTGCATGGCAGGATCTCGACCCATTGAGAATTAAATTCTCAACCTTAAGGGGAGATGTGCACTTTGCAGATCCTCTATCAAAGAGAGAAGAAATATGCTCTTCTGTTTTATGTATCAGAGTTAAACTCTGTTGAGAATTAAATTCTCTTTCTTTCAAAAGGCTTTCCCTTTCTTACCTAGGGTTTTTACAGAAGATCCGAGTCTTTTCAAAGTATCAAAGCTCTCCTCCTTTTTTCTTTTCTCTTCTCTGCGCATGTATATCTTTTTTTTGTGTCTCTTGGCTCCTATTTATAGGAGAAGCAGCCGAATAAATTAGTTTTTGGCGAATCTTCGTTGAGAGATCTGATTTGCATCCTTCATTCGTTCTGGACCTTTGGATTATTAGGTGAATTTTATTCACCGTTGGATTTCAAATCCAGAGATTCTCCCTTGTTATTTTGGTTAGATTTAAGGGGGGAAATCTTTCCAAACCCGAGATTTTCCATAAATAAATGACCTCTGAATCTTTAATTTGATTGGATGCATATAGTTGCGTTCCTTTGGAAAGATTTGCATTTCTCTCAGAATTTAATTCTGTTGACAAAAAGGGCTTTGAAAGCTGGTCACGTGTGACCACGTGACCCATGGTCACGTGTGAGCACGTGACCCCCTTTGGAATGAGCATTTTCCTTTCTTTTGCGCTGTCTTCTGATCGTCACGTGCTACCACGTGACCCCTGATCACGTGTGAACACGTGACCCTTGTTTGAACTTTCTTTCTTTGGTTGTTCTGAAGAATGCGTTTGCTGCCTTAAACGTCACGTGCCAACACGTGACCCTGGTCACGTGGGATCACGTGACTTCTTCTGAAGCCTTTTCCTTAACTTGGTCCGTTAACCGACGTGCCTTTGACGCTTGCATTTAAACGTCACGTGTCGCCACGTGACCCTGATCACGTGGGGGCACGTGACTCTCCTTGAAGCTTTTCTCTTTCCTCTTCGTATTCAGGGAATTGAACTTGCCTTAATGACGTTGTTAGGTGTCACGTGCCAACACGTGACCGCTAGTCACGTGTAAGTACGTGACCCTCTTCTGAAGCTTTCCACAGAAGCTTTCCTGATTTTTAAATCAGGAAACAAATGCCCCCACAGCGTTGTTCTCACGTGTCTGCACGTGAGTGCAACGCTGTCATCTCTTGCGACCGTTGGATTCATTTAGGGATTTGGGAGATGAAGCGTTTTCACTGTTTTCTATAAATACCGCTGTCTCTTCATAGGAGCCTTCACTCTGCTCGTCTTCTTCCTCTGAGAACTTTTCTTTGAGAATTTAATTCTCTTCTTCCAGAGCTTAGTTCTCTGTTTTAAGATTTTCCAGAGTTTAACTCTGTTCGAAAAGGACCCTTTTTCCTCAGGTAATGGTAATCGAAGCACCTTTGTTTTGACAAAACTCTCTGGATTTAAAATCCAGATCGAGGGTTTCCCAAAGAACTCATTTTTCTTCAAGTAATTTAACCAAAATATGGGACCACTTGACTTCCCGCAGTAGATCACTTAGGGTTCAGATGATCCCTTAAGGGGATGATGATGGCGGTTCAAACCCATGGAATTTAATTCCATTCAAAATGTTTCTGGGAATTTAATTCCCTTCCCTTAATAAGAAATTAAATTCCAACGAAGAACTCGATTTCTTCACACAGAGAATCTCTGGGGTCTCTTGGCTCGAGGCGGTTCTTCTGCAATTAATGCGATGGGGATTTTGTAATGATGCCTTCTGTGGGAATTTAATTCCCTTGATTTTGTTGGGTTCGCTGTAGCGCCCTAGACAGATCTTGTTGAGGGGAATATGCACGGTTACCACCTTTTATTAAATGAGGACATTCCCTTTGTTTTATCGTAGCGTTTTGGCCTTATTATTAATGTGCCGTCATTTGGATTTTGTGGGGCCCATGTGTTTTGTAGCCAATGGTCCCAGGAAACTTTGCTGTTGCTTTCTCCAATTAATCTTCATGTTCGTGCATGAACATATATCGCTAACTTTCCTTTTAACGGTTTCCCTTTATTGGATTTCAGGTGTGATGGCTTTTGCTCCACGCTTTCCTTTCTCTCGCTCGGAGGCGGCCTTTCCTCAGTCACCGTCTGATGAAGAGGCGATGGCGATGATTAGGGCCCATGACCCGGACTGCGCCAACCTTCTTCAATGGGGACCTTGGTACAGTCAGATTATTCAAGGTCGCAGGAGCTTTCTTTGCGCGGTGTCAACGGAGCCCACTTTCCCATTTTTACCGATGGATCCTCCAAGGGCAGCTTTCGCCGTGG
This sequence comes from Agapanthus africanus, assembly GCA_030015575.1. NCBI lineage: Eukaryota > Viridiplantae > Streptophyta > Magnoliopsida > Asparagales > Amaryllidaceae > Agapanthus > Agapanthus africanus. Next base: position 993,465,248 of record CM057337.1, read on the forward strand.
AAATGCCCAACTGGACTCCAACGGGGAGGCTGGAGCCTTCGACGACTGGCATTCCGAACCACCCGATCCCGGCTATAGACATCTTGGGACGGCGCATCTGCCAGGGTGAGGCCCACCCGTGGGGGCAGATTTATAAGATAGGGCTCACTCCCAGGCATCCTACGGGCTACCTTCTCTGGGCTCGCTACATTCTTTCTGCCCATCGGGCGCGATTGCAGAAAGTCGGGCTTTATCAGGCCGTATACGCGTCGCTGTTTCATTACAAGTCCCCGCATGCCTGGTGGGTCAAGGCGTTTCTGAACCAGTGGAATCTTCCCACTAATACTTTTCTTCTGGGAGATCGCGAGGTTTCGATTTCTTTAGCCGAGTTTTATGAAATTTCGGGGTTGCCGATAAGGGGTAACATGTACGAGGAGTTGCTGCCCCCTGACGAGTACATTTTTGAACCTGAGCCCGCCCCAGTTGACGGCTTATCTGCTGAGAACGCTGTTCGACACAAGCGCCCCAGTTTAATTAGGGCTCTAGGCATTTTTGATCGATTATTCACCGAGTCTGAGGAGCAAGGCGTTACTTTCAAGAGCTTCATTGCTCGTTTCATTCGTGAGGACGCCCTACCGAAGACAGCCCCGAAGTTTGCCGATATTAGGGACCCCTTTGGGTTTGGTCCGAAGAGGTTGCCGACCAACGAATCAGATCTTCCTCAGTATTACATCCCTATCATATCGCCGATCTCTTTTGAATCTATTGCTGCCCCAGGCATGGACGAGGAGACGTTCTTTGTGGGGTTTATTAGCGTTTGGCTAAGTTGGTTCGTTATCCCCATGCATCGCCGCTTCATGAGAGCCTCGGTCATCTACCCGGCACATCGTATTGCTAAGGGGACGCGGTTAGCCATTGGCATCCCGGCCTTGGCGCACCTTTATAACGGATTGGGCACTGCGGCTAATACCTCTACGCCTGGCGTGGACGTAGTGAACTTTTCGCTTCATTACTTCACGTCGTGGATCGAAATGCATATGCTGGGGTCTTTTGCCATGCATCAAAGGCCTGCTTTTTACGACGCCTATACCTTCCCGCGACTTATGCGACTGGTGGGTGCTTCCGCTGCCGATCCAACTCAATTTGGGGCTATTAGGGTGCTGATTTCCCCTCATGCCACCGCCGGCGGGTTAGCTTTTAACGATCGGGTTCTGTCTTCTCCTTCGGGTCCTGTTCAGCAACTTTGGGACCAGTCAAAGGACAACGCGCCTTCTCTGAAGCCCCGAGAGGCCACATACTTGTATTCAATTAGACCGGGCTATTTGGTGTTTCGCCAAGATAGTGCAGCCCTTTTTATGCGGTACAACCCTCATCGATTTGCTCGGCAGCTCGGATACGACCAGGGTGTTCCTTTTGAGGCCTTTATGATCTCTCCAATTCCTTCGCTCGAGGCTATTCGTGATGCCGCTCATCACTTCATGAGGCTGAACACCGGCTCTCATTTCATGGTCCCTGAAGCCGAGTACATCCCTCGATGTGTGGGTGCATTTACAGGCTGGTATCTTCATCGGGTTACCCCAATTATTGCTGAAGAAAGAAGGGTTCTTCTTGGTCATGACGCCCCTCTTCAGGTCTCGAGAGTTGAGTTGCGACCGAGGGTTCCAGTCCGCTTCCCTTTGAGGGAAATTGGCGCTGCCCTCATTCCCGGGGAGTCAGGGGTAGACCTTACTCCGACTGCTGGTATGCCCTTGGGTTCTCGATCGCGAGGTAGACGGGCTCCAGTGGTAGCACCTCTGCCGGTGGCGGCACCGCCCCCCGCGGCGTCGACGACGTCAACGTCGTCCTTGGTTGTGGCACCGAGTGAGAGTAACAGGGACGAGGGCGTTGAAGGCGATGTGGGTCAGCGTCGCCCTAAGGCTTCACGGGGGAGGAAACGGTCATCTTCAGCGACCGGCTCTGGGTCTAAACGACGGAGGAAAGTGGCTACTACCCCACTTGATTCTGTGGTGGAATCTGAGCCTATCCTTGAAGACGAACCCTTGGTCCTGCAAGGTCAGACACTGGGCTTCTCTTCCCGAGTTCGGCCGACGATGAGGCCGCACAACTGGCTGAGGCTTTGCGGCGTTCGAAAGACCCGTCCCATAATGCCAAGGTTCCGAAGAAGTCTTATCCCGCTGTAATTCTTTACGAAGACCCTTCGTGGATTCGGCGGCGATTTATCGGCCCTTTGGAGGAATGGGGGGAAAGGGCTTTGAAGCAGGTCGCTTCAGAAGATGCAGCTGATGCACTTTCTTTATGGACCGGGGGTCATGAGTCTACCCTTGAACCTCGGCGAGCTTACCTCCTTGAGAAGCAGAAGCGGCTTGAAGAAGCCATGTTGAGGGCTTCTTTGCGTATAGGTACGCTGTGCTTCTTTTGTAGTCTTTTCGATTATTTATGCTCGTGGGTATGTATCATTGTTTTTATTTGAATCGTGCAGAATCTTCGACGTTGGGGGAGCTCCCTACTGGCCCATTAAAGCCGAAGCCCGCCGAATTTCTTAATGAAGCTTTGCCGGATATGGAGAGAGTTGACGAGGTTGCTCCTCTCATGATAGAACCTCCAGTGGCGGTTCTCGATCAGGGAGTGTCTGCCCCTTTGGGGGATGTTCTCTTGGAGGCCGCCATCCCGATGACTCTTGCTGAGGGTGGCCCAAAGGCTGGAAGCGAGGTAATCGGGACTACTCTCCCTTTGTTGGAGCCTGAAGTCGCGGCGGAGACCGTTGAGGCCGCTATCCCCCCGGCTCAGAATGGGAGGAGTGTTGAAGGTATCCCTCTGTGTTTTAATTTAGTAACCCCTTCATAGTCTGAAATCTTTTATCTTTTACAGAATTGCGCGGTTTGGCAGCCACGATCGCGGATCTGTCACCTCGCCAATCATTTCAGCGTCTATTGGAGATGGCAGCCCCGCAGGAGATTCCCCCTCAGCGTATTGTCCTTTCCTCTGGGCAAGGTTAGTGTCATTCGCCATTTTTATTATAGCATTGTTACTATTTTGTGAAATGACGTTGATGTCTCTTATAGTTTTGGAAGCCGACGATGAGGTCGAGGTCGTTGAAGGGCCAGGGGAACCTTCAGCTCCTACTTGCATGACTGTCGGTGAGTGACATTTTATTATAGTCCCGTTTGATCTGCGTTTAAGAGTTTTACTAACATTTGCCAAATCTGAACAGCCCTGCCAGTCTCCATGGCTTTGGAATCACGCATTGTGATGCCGCCCGGCCCCTACGCTTTGCGGGCTTCAGAACGCCTGGCCCAATTGAGCCTGGTCTCCCTATCTTCCTTCATCGAGGAGCTCCGTGCTGGTAGTACGACCACAGCCGAAGCGTTCGCCGCTGAAGCTAACGGCTCCCTTCCTTTTCTCGCCACCTATCATAGTGAGGAGGTGGTGCGGGTTTGGGTGGAGTTCTGTAGGAAGGTGGAGGCTTGTTTGTATGCTCTCGAATGTTCTCGCCTTTCCTCGGAAGCCGTGGCTGCAAAAGCGGAGTTGCGGGGTCTGATAGCATGATGTGCGGCAAACATGACGTCATGTGAGAAGAGGCTTGGCCGCAAATTCTCGGAGAGGGAGCTAGCCTCTAAGGCGCTGGGCGAGCTTCAAGCCAATCTCATAGCCAGGGCCAACAAAGCGTATGAGCTATGGCGGGTGCTTCAGGAGTCCATCAAGGAGGTGGTGACTCTTGATAAAGCCGCCACGTTTACTCGTGAGAGGGTTGAGGCTCACAAGGCCACTGAGAAAGAGCTTGAAGCCCGGCTTGCTTCATATCAGGCCCAACAAGCTCAGGCGGAGGCTCGCCTTCTGGAGATCTTGCGTCATGAAGTCGTGGCTCTGCAACAGAACGATGAGCTGGTGAAATTATTGCACCGCCCGCCGGCTTAAGGACTTGTATCTTTTCTCCCCTTTTTTGTACATACTCATGGATAAGAGTATCTTCCTTTTTGTTTCTTTCATGAATTATATTTTGTATCCATTTTGGTCTATGAATAAAAGATACGTTTTTCTTCTCAATGGTGTGTCCCCTTTTTATTGAATGCACTCTGCGGATATTCTATCTTGATCTTCTTGCAGGACAGCGATGGCTTAGGGCTCAGGGTTAAGATCTGCTTCCTTTGCATTTTATGAGCCGCGAAGGTCTCATAAAGAGTTTTTCTCCCTACAGGTCGAGAGGCTCCCATAGGTGTAAGTTCTTCTTAAGAATCGTGAGGATTCTTAAGCGGGTTTTCCCTTGAGAGTCGTAAGGATCTCACAAGAGAGTTTTTTCTTCCCTACAGGTCGTGAGGACCTGCAAGTGCTGAATGTGGTCGCCCTTATCCGTGTTTCACGGGGTCAGAGGCTGCTCCGGGTATTGTAGTTTAAAGACGTCGCGGTCAAGGTTAAGGACCTCATAGTCCGTGGATTTAGGGACTCCACAGTCCGATGCTAGTTTTAAGACATCACGGTCAAGGTTAAGGACCTCATAGTCCGTGGATTTAGGGACTCCACAGTCCGATGTTTGGTTGCAGGGACCCGTCACCTCTTTGAAAACGTTGAGGAATTACAACGCCAGGCATCAAAGGAGTGAAGAGATGTACCCTTAAACCGAGGCAAAAATCTGTAAGGAATAGGGGTGGTTGATCGTTAGTTTTAAGACATCGCGGTCGAGGTTAAGGACGTCATAGTCCGTGGATTTTAAGGACTCCACAGTCTGGTGTTTGCACTGGATGCTTCACACGGGTTCACTGCCGTGCTTGGCGAGGACCAGGCTCCGCTCTGGGCGTTTTCCGCGGGGTCAAAGAGTGACGTTATCCATGTTCCACGTAACCAGGAAGTTTGCACTAGATGCTTCACACGGGTTCACTGCCGCGTTAGGCGAGGACTAGGCTCCGCTCTGGATGCTTCGCACGGGTTCACTGCCATGCTCTGCGAGGACCAGGATCCGCTCTGGACGCTTTCCACGGGGTCAAAGAGTGACGTTATCCGCTTTCCACGTAACCAGGAAGTTTGCACTAGATGCTTCACACGGGTTCACTGCCGTGTTAGGCGAGGACTAGGCTCCGCTCTGGATGCTTCACATGGGTTCACTGCCATGCTCTGCGAGGACCAGGATCCGCTCTGGACGTTTTCTACGGGGTCAAAGAGTGACGTTATCCGCTTTCCACGTAACCAGGAAGTTTGCACTAGATGCTTCACACGGGTTCACTGCCGCGTTAGGCGAGGACTAGGCTCCGCTCTGGATGCTTCACATGGGTTCACTGCCATGCTCTGCGAGGACCAGGATCCGCTCTGGACATTTTCCACGGGGTCAAAGAGTGACGTTATCCACTTTCCACGTAACCAGGAAGTTTGCACTAGATGCTTCACACGGGTTCACTGCCGCGTTAGGCGAGGACTAGGCTCCGCTCTGGATGCTTCACATGGGTTCACTGCCATGCTCTGCGAGGACCAGGATCCGCTCTGGACGTTTTCCACGGGGTCAAAGAGTGATGTTATCCGCTTTTCCGTTTCGCTTGATGTTGTGTCGTCAAGACATTGAAGCTAGGAATTTGGCCTTCGCTTCATTTGCTGGTATCGCGTCTGCTGTATCGAGACGAATGCCGCGGTGGTGATCACTAAGCTATCTGTGAACCGCCGAGATTTTGCTTGCTGCTTTTTATTGCAAGTTGCCCCATCATTTCGGCTATTTTGTCATGCATGTGTGGCTTGCTAGCTTTTTCGCGGCAAGCTCGGATTTTTTTGGATACCGGTTTTGGCATCAGCACCGCTACAACTGGAATGTTGCCAGGAGCGAATCATCATTTGCCTCTGTCGGCGTTTGAACAAAGGTGGCTTAGTAAACAGGGTTAAGGGTCCTGCCGACCAAGGCTTTTGACTTCATGAGCCGTAAGGGTCTCACAAAGGTGTTTCTCCCTACAAGTCGTGAGGATCTTGCAGGTGTGTTTTCTCCTTAAGGATCGTGAGGATTCTTAAGTGCATGTTCTCTGGTAAGTCATAAGGATCTTAAAAAGAGGATTTTCTCCTTATAAGTCGAGAGGACTTACAAGGGTTGTTCACCATATGGATATATCCCTAGTCACGGGTGGGACTTTGTTAGGGAAATGTTTATTCGCGCCCGTGGATTGTATACAAGGGTCAGTCCGAGCCGCTTGTAGGGCAATATCGGAGGTTGTGGGGGATTCGCTTAAGAACAGGTTTAGGTTTCTGTAACTTAAGACTTTCAAGTCTTATGAGCCGTGAGGGTCTCATAAGAAAATTCTCCTTACGAGTCGTGAGGATCTCGTAAGTGTATTTTCTCCTTAGGAATCATGAGGATCCCTAAGTGTGTTGCTCCTTTGTGAGTCGTAAGGATCTCACGCGGGTGGTTTCTCCTTACAAGGTCGAGAGGACCCTATAAGTGTCTTTTAACGAGGTTGCGCCCTTTCGGGTTTTCACAAACACTCGCCGGTAGTCCTGCTGTTTTTACTCACGGAGCCCTCTCGGGTTTTCATCCGTGCCCATTTTGCTTTATGGACATACCGTTTTTTTTCTTTTCTTTTCTTTTTTTTTTTCTTGTCAGCCCAGGGATGCTGCGGCAGTAGTTTAGGGACGTTTCGGTCCGTCGTTAGTTTAAGGACGTTTCGGTCCGTCGCTAGTTTAAGGACGTTTCGGTCCATCGTTAGTTTAAAGACGTTTCGGTCTGTTGATAGTTTAAGGACGTTTCGGTCCGTTGATAGTTTAAAGACGTTTCGGTCCGTTGATAGTTTAAAGACGTTTCGGTCCATCGTTAGTTTAAAGACGTTTCGGTCTGTTGATAGTTTAAGGACGTTTCGGTCCGTTGATAGTTTAAAGACGTTTCGGTCTGTTGATAGTTTAAGGACGTTTCGGTCCGTTGATAGTTTAAAGACGTTTCGGTCCGTTGATAGTTTAAATACGTTTCGGTCCGTCGTTATGGGAAGGCCAGCTACTGCTTGTAAAGTCTGAGCCTAGGAAGATAGCGAGCGGACATAGTCGTCGTCATCTACCGTTGACCCAGGCTGTGGCTTACTAAGCATAGTATTTCTTCAAGAAGCGGCCGTTTATTGGCCTGAAAGGCCTTTCACCGTGCATGTCCACGAGTAGATAGGCTCCACCCTGGTAGACCTGGTCTATGATGTACGGGCCTTCGTAGTTTGGCTCAAATTTTCCCCGTTTGGCACGATTGGGGATCATAGGTCTCTTGACCACTAGCACGAGTTCGCCTTGTCGGAATGTCCTCGGCCTGGTCAATCTTTCGTACGAGCGCGTCATCTTTGCTTTGTAGGCTTCCAGATGTTGTTGCGCTACGAGCCGGCTTTCGTCTAGGGCATCGAGCTCCTCAAGCCGAAGGTGAGCATTTTCTTCGTCCGTCAGCTCGTGGTGGACTGCCACTCGTAGAGAGGGTAACTCTATCTCAAGAGGGAGTACTGCTTCCGTCCCAAATACCAATGCGTACGGCGTTGTGTTCGTGGCCGTCTTGAATGTAGTTCGATAAGCCCAAAGGGCTTCTTGCAGCCTCTCGTGCCAATCTCTCTTATTCCGGGAAACGGTCTTTTTTATGATTTTTGTCAAGGTCTTATTGAAGGCCTCGACCAGACCGTTGGCTCGTGGGTTGTAAACTGAAGAATACCTCCAGTCTATATTGTGCTGCTGCGCGAAGCGGCTAATCTTATGGCTTCTGTAGGCTGGCCCGTTATCGGAGATAATCCGCCGTGGGGTTCCAAACCGATAGATGACGTGCGTCTTGAAGAAATGGAGGATATTCTCCGTCTTCACTTCCCTCAGTGGTACTGCCTCTGCCCATTTGGAGAAGTAATCAGTTGTCGCCAGGATAAAACGATGTCCCCGAGATGATGCTGGTTCAATGGGGCCGACTATGTCAGTCCCCCACATTTCGAATGGCCAACTAGCCACCGTTGGATGTAGTGGATTCGGATGTTGGTGGATAAAGTCTCCGTGGATTTGGCACGAGTGGCATTGCTTCGCATACTCGAGGCAATCCTGGATCATCGTGGGCCAGTAGTAACCCATCCGTTTAATTTTTAACTTCATCTTTGGGCCTGCTTGGTGAGAACCGCAAAGTCCATCATGAACTTCCTGAATGACTCTTTCCGCTTCGTCAGGTCCTAGGCATCTCAGCCATAGAGAATCAAACGATCTCTTGTATAGAGTATCGTTGACGTAGGCGAAAGATAGAGCTCGTTTCATGAGCTGATGTCTTGAGGACGCTTCTTCGGGCATTCGGCGGGACTTAAAGTAGTCTACGAAGATTTCCCTCCAGTCCTCGGCCTTCTCATGGTCCTTTATTTGTAGGGTCATCTGCTCAGTCGCTCTCTTTTCTTTGCATGATTCCGGAGATATTTCTACCGGGGCGAGCACTCGACGGCTTTGTACCACGATTCTGACGTCATCGAGGTTCTTGTCAGCCAGTTCTTTAGCGAGTTTGGCCAACGCGTCTGCTTTGCTGTTTTCCGCGCGTGGTATGTTCTCCAAAGTATAGGAGGGAATTTGGGCCAACAGTTGTTGCACCTTTTCGCCGTATCTCACCAACTCCGGTTTGCACGTTTGGTAGTCACCATTTACTTGACTAACGACCAGCTGAGAATCCCCGTATATGAGGAGGTCTTCAATTCCCATGTCAATGGCGATTTCGAGGCCTGCTATCAGGGCTTCGTATTCGACTTCATTGTTTGTTCTCGGCTCTGTTAAGGAGAAGGCGAAGCGCATTATCCCTCCTTGTGGAGTCGCAAAGATGAGGCCTATCCCCGATTTGATCATTGGGATACCTTGTTTCTGTTTCTTTATGGAGGACGCTCCGTCGAAATAGAGTTCCCATCGGGTGTTTCCACCGCTAATCGCATCAAATGCATGTTCGTCTGGCAAATCACAGCTCAGCGGAGAATCGGCCGGTATCGGGTGCTCAGCGAGGAAATCGGCAATGGCCTGACCTTTCACTGCCTTGAGAGGTTGATACGTTATTGAGAACTCCATCAGGAGCAGGGCCCACTTAGCGAGTCGTCCCGTCAATATGGCTTTCGACATCAAGTATTTAAGGGGGTCCACCTTTGAAATGAGACGGACTTCATGCGCCAACGCATAGTGCCTGAGCTTTGTTATCGCGAAGATCAATGCCAAGCAATGTTTTTCAATGGGGGAGTAATTGCTTTCTGCCCCGAGTAGGACTCGACTTAAGTAGTAGAGTGCTCTCTCTTTCCCCTGATCGTTCTCTTGCGCCCATAGCGCGCCCAAGGAACCTTCGAGGGCGGTTGTATAAAGAATGAGGGGTTTTCCCTTGACCGGCGCAGCCAATACCGGCGGGTTCTGCAGGTACTGCTTGATCTCGTCTAGTGCACCTTGGCATTTTTGATCCCAGACGAATGGGGTTCCCTTCTTCATCAGGTGACTGTAGGGGCGGCATTTGCCAGAAAGGTTGGCGATAAATCGCCGGATGTATGCGAGCTTCCCTTGGAGAGACCGCAACTGTTTCAGAGTTCTTGGCGGAGGCATTTCCATGATCGCTTTGATCTTTAACGGATCGATTTCAATACCTCGGTGTCGAACAATGAATCCTAGGAATTTGCCCGAGGAGACTCCAAACGCGCATTTGAGGGGATTCATTTTCAAATTATATTGCCGGAGGCGTTGAAACACAGTCTCCAGGTGGTTTAAATGCTCTTCGTATGACATGCTCTTTACTACGAGGTCATCGATATAGCACTCGACGACGTCATGTATGAGGTCGTCGAAGATCTTTGTCATGGCCCTTTAATAGGTAGCGCCGGCGTTCTTTAGACCAAAGGGCATAACCCTGTAGCAAAATACACCCAAAGGGGTCCGGAAAGCGGTGTGCTTCTGGTCTTCGGGATGCATCTTTATCTGATTGTATCCTGAGGAACCGTCCATAAAGTAGAAGACCTCGTGAGTGGACGTGTTATCTATCATTAGCTCGGTTACCGGCACCGGGAAATCATCCTTTGGACAGGCTTTGTTGAGATCCCTGAAATCCACGCATATACGTACCGTCCCATTCTTCTTCATTACTGGGACGATATTGGCGATCCAATCGGGATACTGGACTTCTTGAATAAACCCAGAATCGATCAGCTTCTTGACTTCGGCGTTGATGCTCATCTCAAGCTCGAGTCGCATCCTTCTTGGCGCCTGCTTGACTGGCTTGATATCTGGGGATATTGCTAATTTATGCACGGCAACTTCCGGATCTAATCCTGGCATCTCGGAGTAGTTCCACGCGAAGCAGTCTTTATGCCGTAGAAGCACGTTCTTTAACGCGGCCACCTTTTCTTCAGAGAGTAGCTCGCTGACAAATGTCGGTCGCGGGTCATCCGCCGATCCCAACTCAATCTTCCTGAGGTTATCTGCAGTAGTATGTATACCGTCTTCCAGCTCTTTCGGAGCGGGCGGAAATTCTGAGATCACATCATCATCGCTGTTTTCAAAGCACCGAGGAAGGTCATCTATGTTCTCGGGCTCTTCTTTTAATATCGTAATCGTATAACAGGTGCGAATCCGCTCCCGAGACTGAGGTGGATCTGGTTCTGCTCTTGCGGCCTTGGGCTCGTGCTTTCATGGCGGCGTTACCCTCCAGCTGTTGGATAAAGCGAATCTGCCCCGTCGGTACTGGTCTTCGACCCAGTTCTTGAAGGTGAAGCAGTCTTCGGTGGGATGTCCTATGGCTTGGTGATAAGAGCAATAGCTCGAACGAGAAGCCTTGTTGGTTTGCTCAGGGTGTTTAGACTCTGGAAGCACGATCATTTGATGTTTTAAAGCGAGCTTGAGCAGCTTCTCCGTCTTGTTTCGGGGGAAGGAGTACGCTCGACCCCTCTTTCTGCTTCTCGACTTATTCCCGTCTCTGCATCGGGCCTTTTGCATGACGGGTCGATAAGGATGAGCATTCTTGCCTTTCGCAGCCTGTTGAAGTAGACGTTGCGTCCTGGCCTTCTCGTAGATGGTCATTTCGTGGTTGGGGTCTTCCCGACCTTTCTGACCCACTTTCCTGATAGGCTTGTCCATTCGTTCTTGAAATGACGGACTCGGCACCTCAATCACGTGGTCTGGTTTTGATGAGGGGTCGGCCTCTCCTGATAGGGCGTCCTCTTCTTCATCAAAGGTATATATGGCGTAGCTACTGTGGGCCCGTTCCCGCTTTCCGGCTCTCGCGTATCCGAGCCCGAGTGTCTCCATTTTCCCATTGGGCAATTTGCGTTGGGTTCCAGGGACATCCCAAATCTTGTTATAGAACCGAGCCTGCCGAACAGTCTGTTTTAAGGGTACTCCTTGGCGCTTCAACAGCTTCTTTAATCCGTTTGTATAGTATCTAGGCAGACGGATGGGTTGGAGTCTGTCGCATGTAGCATCCGCGCCATGCCATATCTCTTTTTCTATTTTCGACTCTGAGGATCGGTAGAATAGGATCATTTTCTCACCCCTACGCCTGGGAGGGACGTAAAACGTTTGCAGGTCCTGCACACTGTGAGCTTGAAGCGTGTCGAGATCCTTGTAGTGTTCTCGCGGTACCATGGTGATTTGCAAACTGTGGCCATCGCCAAGGGGTGCCTGCATTGAGAGCCGATTGGAGAATACGGCATTGACCTCATCTTCTGAATCACTTCCGAAGACCAGTATGGGGGCGGGCGTCTCTCGGTTGTTGCGTTGAGATGGCCCTGTATAAACTATCTCTTCCTCTTCTTCGGTATCGCTTCCGAAAACAGGGATGGTGGCGGCGGCTTTGTTCTCCGAGTTGCGACACCTCTCTGTATCTTCGAAGTCTGGCAAAAAGTATTTCGCATCCTCGTATTTGTGGACTTCGTTCACGGAAAATGGGTTCAACTCGCCCGTTACAGTATACTCGAAACCATCTTTAAAGTACTTCATACACTGATGTTGTGTAGAAGGGATGATGTTGTACTCGTGTAACCAAGGACGGCCGAGCAAGGCATTGTAGCAGGTCTTGGCGTCAATGACATGGAATTTGATGTCTGTGACGAGAAGCCCGAAGCGTAACGTTAGTATCACGGACCCGAGAGTCCGTGACGATTGTGAGTCGAAACCGGAGATAGTAATTTTGTCCCGAGCGAGATGTTGCACACTCATGCAGATTTCCTTCAACACCCGAACATTAAGGAGATTGACGGAGGATCCGTTATCCACCAGGATCTTGCCTATCTTGATGTCATGGCAGTATCCGGAGACATATAGGGGACGGTTATGGTCGCACGTCCCGAGAAGGAGGTCTTCATCACCGAAAGTGACGTCGGCCGTATGCACTTCCTCCAGTTCGTCCTTCATCTTTTCAGTGGCGAGAAAGGCTTGGAATTGCTCAGGTTCTTGTAATGCCTTAATTAGTGAGTCCCGTGCTTCTTTTGATAATAGGAGGGCGTCGAGAATGCTAAGCTGAGAAGGTAGCTTCCTTAGATGCGCGAGGATGTTATAGTCCACTTTACTCCTCCTAGGAGGGTCTTTGGCAGCCAGTTCTTTCGCGACTTGGTCATCCAAAGTGATATCTTCGGTGACCTTTTCCTTTCCCTTATCTTTTCTGTTCGTAGGCCCGAGATTCTTTTCTGGGAGTGTGCGATTGCGCAGTTGAGTGTTCTCGCAGGCCTCCGATTCCTCTTCTTTCCCTAGAACGGATTCTTTAAAGAGAGGGCCCAGAGCCATATCTTCATCAGAGTCGCTCCCAAAAGTGAGAACTTGTGACCCCCCGGCGTTAACCATGTAACAGTTGCCAGTAGTCTTGTTGCGCCCTTCGTCAGTACTTCTTCGCTCCCGACGACTCTCTCGTTTCATGCGCTTAAAATGTTGCCGACGAGCAACATATCCTTGCCACCATATCTTAATGGCGTCGCACTCCTCCGTGGGGTGTGAGATTTTCCGATGATATGCGCAATAGTCGGGGTGCCTCTCCGCCCCATCGTGCCTATTTCCTTCCGAAGGTGGTAGCTTCATTCCCATTGACATGGCTTTGGCGAACCTTTTCCTTGTCTTGAATATTTTCTTGTCCATTTCGGATGCCTTTCGCTCTGGCAGGGGTAGCTCAACTCTTTCGTTCAGTCGCCCGCATTTGGTTCCTTCTGATGCTGCCATCTCACGCTCCTGATCCGCTTTACTTTTTAGACGAGTCTCGTCTAGGAAGGCATTGATCATATCAGTTGTCAGCCTCGCACGCTCTGGTTCGGGCTCTGCCTTCGGCTTCTTAGTGCTAGGAGTTTTCTCATCATCGGTAAACGAGTGGGAGATCACGTTGCAACTTGCCGCATATCCCTCGGATTCATCCGACGAGCCCTCTCCATCATCGTCCTCTTGAAAGATGTGGCTGAGGTACTCTTGCAGTGTGACAGGAGTTCGCGCCTTTTGATTGTATTCTTCCAGCACGTCGATTTGCTTCTGCAAGTTTGTTCGCTTGTCTCCAAGCCTTGCGGGCTTCTTGGATTTCTTCTTCTTTTTCTTTGAAGACTTTGACGGTTGGGCGTGAGTATTTGGGCCCTTATCACGAGTCTTCGCGATTGTGCGGGGCTTTAACATCCCTTCGATAATTTGAGGTTCAAGAGGGTCCTTCCATTCGATCGCAGGGCATGAATGGAGGTCTCTCAGCATTCTTTTGGTCTTCGTTGATAGCACGACCTCCCATGGAGCTTCTTCGATAAAGGAGCAGGTTGCCCCCGGTGTGTCTGCCTTTTTAGGAGTATGTGGTTGTGGCGGGCTCACCTTCCACTTTTCAGACAGTACAAACTTCCCCTGGAGGTATTGATCTTCGATCCATCCTTTGAAGACGAAGCAATCCTCAATCGGATGACTTACCGTCTGATGGTAAGGGCAGTAGTTGGAGTTATTCACCTCGGTAGGTTGTGGCGGTCGCCTTGGATTTGGGAGGTTAATAAGTCTGTTGCGTATTGCCAGCTCAAATAACCGTCTCGTCTTGTCTCGTGGGAACGAGTAGGGACGCTTCATCTTTTCATTATAATACCGGCGTCTTTCTTCCAGTTGATCTGCCGATTTTGGGGCGTCAGGTTGCTGTTGGGCATTCGCGACAAAGGTTGCCCTTCCTTTACCCTTATCATTCCGAGGTTCCGACTTCGGGGGAGGTGGCCTATGACCCATCTGGTCCATCTGAGCCAACTTGTCGATTAAAGCCTGGAATGTGGTTGGCTTAAAAAACATCATAAACTGGGAGATGGTTGCGTGGGGGTCTAAGGTTCCCACGAACATGCCCACTGCGGGAGCTTCCTCAATGCGTTGCTCGCATCTCGACCATAAATTCCGCCAGCGTATGGCGTACTGGACCCAGGTTTCGCCCTGTTTTACCCTGGCGTTAATAAGTGCAGTTATTGGAGTGCGTTCGCTGGCACTTGCAAATCGCTGAGTGAACAACAGCTCCATTTCAGCGAACGTTTTGATAGAATCGTTCGGGAGTTCCGAATACCATTCGAACGCTGTTTCTGATAAACTACCCACGAACTGGCGGAGCAGCAATTTATCATCACCGCCGGTGTTACCGCAGAGGGCCCGGAACTGGGCGACATGTTGATGGGGATTGCCGGTCCCCTTATACACGTGAAATTTTGGTATCGTATAGCCTTGCGGGTATTTGATTTGGTCGTACCAGCTCGGATACGGCCGCCCGGTTTTCACGATTTGACCAGCTGCCTCAGTCGCGTGATGAACTCGGATTTGCTGGGCTATGTAGTCAGCCAAGTCAGCCTTAGAGATCGTCTCTTCCTTGGCCGTTGAGAGGGCTGGTGGTGGATTTGACGTCTCTCCTCGGTCGTCTTCAAGAACAGTCGGAGGATCTTCGGCGGGTAAGTCCTGCTGGATCATCATTCCTATCATATCTTGGAAGAGAAGGCCCATGCGCTGTATATTAGCCGCTTGTTCAGCAGCCTCTTTGTCCTTTTTCTCCAATGTCCGGCGAAGGAACTCAGCGTCGGTTTCCTCCTCCCGGCGCGCGTCTGAGGACGTTTCTGGGCTTTCTTTTGGCCCGGTAAGTGCAGCCATAGCACTCATCATTTCCTGCAACTTTTGTTGTTGTTCTTGGGCTCTCGTCACGGATCGGGTCAGCGGTCGGTGGCCCGTAGAAGTGCGGCTCTCCTCCTTTCCAGAGACCATGTAAACAGTGTGCACCACCGTGCCCCCAGACTTAGGGTGTCTGGGCTTATTGCTTTTAGCCGTCGTTGCATGTTGAGGGGTCTTCTCTGGCTCCCTCCTTTTATGAGCCATGGAGGTTGAGGGGGTCGTCGAGGTGGGTGTCCAGACAGCCTTTTGGGGTTTCGCCTGGTGACCAGCTTTCGGTTGGATTTTCAGCTTCTTATGCTGGCGGGAGAAGTTTGGATCGATGATTGAGTCTCGGGCCTGCCGCCGAACCTTATAGATTTTGGAAGACAGCCGTTGAGGAGATCGGGGCTGTTCTGATTTTATCTCCACAACCCTTTCTGATGGGGGAGGAGACCTCTTCAGCACTGCAGTAGGGGAATTCCTTCGCACCTTATTTAGCATTTCAAAGCTGCTCCCAGTTGGAACAGCAGCATTAACTTCGGCCACCGGGGCTGGTGGGGTCAATCCGGAGGGGGAGTCGCCCCCAGTCTTCCTTATTCGGCGCCAATGACGACGTCGAGCGCGTCGAGCGGACGGCGCTGGCTCAGCGGTGAAAATGACTTCATCTTGCCCCCTGTGTAGGTGGGGGGTCACTGCTGGTGTTAGCCTGTCAAAGACCGATGTCTTTCGTGCAGCAGGAGCGGGAGCTGAAGCCGTCAACCTTGTAAAGACCGACCTTTTGGCCGGAGAGGTTGTCCTGACAACTTCTGGGGCAGGAGCGGCCATCTTCTTAGAAGCAGCCTTCTCTGAGATTGTAGGTCTCATGATAGGTTCGCGGGATTTCTGGCCCAATCTAGAGAAGACCGGGGCGTTGACGTCGGGCGACTCGTCGAGAGGAGCCGCGGTAGGGGTAAGACGGTCAAAGACCGATTTCTTGAGAGCTTCCTTTGTCAGCACCGGCACCGCGAAGCTTGATGGTGGGAGTATGGTCCCAAAGAACAATCCGGTAGTGGCTTGAGTCACTTGGTCCACCGGCATTGTGAACAACGAAGCAGCTTGGGGTCCATAGGCTATACCTCCTGGCGAGGTAGAGCGTTGGTCGCAATTGCAGTTTGAGCAGTTGAAGGACTTCGCGGAAGTAGCAGCCATTGATCCTTTGTTTTCTGCAATAGGCAAGACGCCAATTCTTAGTATCTTGAAACCCAAGGGCAATCATTAGCGAACCGCGATTGGTTCGCGAATCACGACACACGAAGTGTGGAGTGGAAAGAGGAAAAGGTCCCACCGGGCATGCCAGAATCTGTTCCCCTCCGAAAGACGGCGCACGGGACCGCGATGGTCTTGGCGCTGAGGTTCGGGGCAGATGCTAATTGGTGCTATCCGTCCACCTCTCCGAAGATGCCAAGTCGATTTATGGCACCTGTGTATCGAAGGTTTAGACGGATGCGTCCGATGTAGCAGACTTCGTCAGATTCCCCCTCGTTTGAGGGGTTTTTGATTGTGGGGACGCTCTTCCCTGCAGGCGCAAGCCCCTGCAGTTAATTACGCTACCGCGTTGCGGTAACCACTTTCTCCTTCTCCAGATGGTCACTTCGTGTCGTGGGTGTCTGTTTTGTTTTTTATTGCCCGTGGATTGTTTACGGAGACTGAGTTATGTCGTCGCCCGTAGGGCATGGACTGGTCCAAATCCGCATTATCTTAAATTTGGGTTTGGGGGTTTGGTTTGAGGATACGTCAGCCATACTTGAGGCTAAGATCAACTCAAACGTTTGTTAAGGATATGTTAGTCTAACTTTGTGACTAAGATCAACTTAACGGGATCGTTTAGATCCTACAAAAGAGTGTTTGGACTCTAATGTTCCAGTTTAGGGACGTGGCGGTCCATTGTATGTGTGGCCGTCGGGACCCGTCACCTCTCTGACGATGTTGAAGGATTACAACGACGGATGTCAGAGGAGTTCAGAGATGTACCCTCGAGCCAGAGTTAATTAGGGGGGATTCATAGTCCAGTCTGCTTGAAGGTTTAAGGACGCGTTAGCCATTTTTGAGGCTAAGATCAACTTAAACAGGACCGTTTAGATCCGACGAAAGAGCATATGGAGGCTCTATGGTTCTAGTTTAAGGACATTGCGGTCCATGGGTAGTTTAAGGACATTGCGGTCCATGGGTAGTTTAAGGACATTGCGGTCCATGGGTAGTTTTAAGACATCTCGGTCAATGGGTAGTTTAAGGACATTGCGGTCCATGGGTAGTTTAAGGACATTGCGGTCCATGGGTAGTTTAAGGACATTGCGGTCCATGGGTTTAAGGACTCCACAGTCCGGTATGTGCTCTGGATGCTTCACACGGGTTCATTGCCGTGCTAGGCGAGGACCAGGCTCCGCTCTGGATGCTTCACACGGGTTCACTGCCGTGCTCTGCGAGGACCAGGATCCGCTCTGGACGTTTTCCACGGGGTCAAAGAGTGACGTTATCCGCGTTCCACGTAACCAGGAATTTTGCATTATGCATGGGTTTAAGGACCCCACAGTCCATATCATGAGTGGTCATCGGGACCCGTCACCTCTTTGAAGACATTGAGGGATTACAATGCCAAGTATCAAAGGAGTGAAGAGATGTACCAAGAACCGGGGTGGATTAAATAGTCCCTGGCCCAATTTGGGTCAAGACTGATCAATTATGTTATGAGCCCATTGGCCCAGTTAATCACAAGTTGAGGACTTATGGCCAGCTTGGGCTCAGTCCAATCAGGAGAGGCTTTGCCTCTATCCCTTTAGCCAATTGGGCCGAAGCCTGGTGTTAAACACTTCAGAGCAATCAGCGTTGAACACTGGGAATGAGGTTGACAAGTTAGTGTTCAACATTGAGAGATAGTTGGTGTTAAACACCAGCAATAAGGCTTTTTCAAATTAGTGTTAAACACTAAAACAGATCAGTGTTGAACACTGCAAATAAGGCTTTTTAATCAGCATTGAATGCTAAGGCCCGACAGTGTTTTATCACTGGGCTTGAGAATTTTAATTTTAGTGTTAAACACTAAGGCAAGAAGGGTCACGTGGCAGCACGTGAGAGCGCCCTCCCTTCATTTGTTCTGCTGAAATTATCATTTCCTTCAAAGCATCACGTGCCATCATGTGATGGGCATTCAAATGCCTGTGTATTAGAGTTTCTGCCAAAGTCACGTGGATCACGTGGGGTGCCGCCTCAAAGGGACTTCTGTAGCTCTTTTGAGAGGGTCACGTGGTGGCACGTGACCCTACCTCCATGTATGTTGTTTAGAGAATCTGTTGATCTTTCAGGAATTAAATTCCTCGGGCTTTAATTTTCAAAGGAATTAAATTCCTACTTCCTTTCGATCCCTGAACCTTCTGTAGGGATTAAATTCCTCGTTTATGTGAAGAACTGAATAGGGTTAAACCCTAATAAAGACTTTTTAAGGAATCAAACTTCCGTTTCCCGTCAGATTATGATTAAGGGACTTAAATTCCCATTGTTTCAATAGAACTAAATTCTTAATTAGGGTTAAACCCTGTTTTTCTCTGTTCTGAAGGAATTAAATTCCCATAACACAGGGTCAAGCCCTACTTTTATCTTAGAGGAATTAAATTCCTATAGTTCTGTAAGAATTAAATTCTCATGCTTGCATTCTTTCTCTATGTTTTGGATCTGCATGGCAGGATCTCGACCCATTGAGAATTAAATTCTCAACCTTAAGGGGAGATGTGCACTTTGCAGATCCTCTATCAAAGAGAGAAGAAATATGCTCTTCTGTTTTATGTATCAGAGTTAAACTCTGTTGAGAATTAAATTCTCTTTCTTTCAAAAGGCTTTCCCTTTCTTACCTAGGGTTTTTGCAGAAGATCCGAGTCTTTTCAAAGTATCAAAGCTCTCCTCCTTTTTTCTTTTCTCTTCTCTGCGCATGTATATCTTTTTTTTGTGTCTCTTGGCTCCTATTTATAGGAGAAGCAGCCGAATAAATTAGTTTTTGGCGAATCTTCGTTGAGAGATCTGATTTGCATCCTTCATTCGTTCTGGACCTTTGGATTATTAGGTGAATTTTATTCACCGTTGGATTTCAAATCCAGAGATTCTCCCTTGTTATTTTGGTTAGATTTAAGGGGGGAAATCTTTCCAAACCCGAGATTTTCCATAAATAAATGACCTCTGAATCTTTAATTTGATTGGATGCATATAGTTGCGTTCCTTTGGAAAGATTTGCATTTCTCTCAGAATTTAATTCTGTTGACAAAAAGGGCTTTGAAAGCTGGTCACGTGTGACCACGTGACCCATGGTCACGTGTGAGCACGTGACCCCCTTTGGAATGAACATTTTCCTTTCTTTTGCGCTGTCTTCTGATCGTCACGTGCTACCACGTGACCCCTGATCACGTGTGAGCACGTGACCCTTGTTTGAACTTTCTTTCTTTGGTTGTTCTGAAGAATGCGTTTGCTGCCTTAAACGTCACGTGCCAACACGTGACCCTGGTCACGTGGGATCACGTGACTTCTTCTGAAGCCTTTTCCTTAACTTGGTCCGTTAACCGACGTGCCTTTGACGCTTGCATTTAAACGTCACGTGTCGCCACGTGACCCTGATCACGTGGGGGCACGTGACTCTCCTTGAAGCTTTTCTCTTTCCTCTTCGTATTCAGGGAATTGAACTTGCCTTAATGACGTTTTTAGGTGTCACGTGCCAACACGTGACCGCTAGTCACGTGTAAGCACGTGACCCTCTTCTGAAGCTTTCCACAGAAGCTTTCCAGATTTTTAAATCAGGAAACAGAAACGTAAGGATCCTGGATATCCTACGATTTCCATTTCTATCGGGGAGAAACACATCAACTGTGCTCTACATGACCTTGGCGCAAGTGTTAACCTGCTTCCTTTCTCAGTCTATGAGCAGCTAGGGATCGAAGAGTTTAAACCAGCCCATTGTACTCTCCAGATGGCTGACCGCTCGATCACCAATGCTAGGGGTGAACTGGAGGATGTGTTAATAAAAATCGGAATTTGTATTCCCTGTGGATTTTATTGTACTTGATATACAGCCTGTAGAAAACCCCCGGAATCAAATTCCGGTGATTTTAGGTCGCCCCTTTTTGGCCACTTCCAACGCTATCATCAACTGTCGTAATGGCTCTATGACCCTATCCTTCGGGAATAGGTCAATAGAACTGAACATTTACAAGTTGGGAAGTGTACCCTCCGAACCTACTGCTCATGTCTGTTCTGTCGACTTAATGGATGTCGACAGCAGCGAATTTGATGATCCTCCTGATACCGATCTTGACTCTTTTCATACGTTGTTGTTTGACCCAACTATGTATCATACACATACGGACTCTTCCACCGAGATGTCCGGGTCAAAAACTAACACCGATTATGAACTGCTTTTAGAGTCTGACGATCACCCCGCACTTTGTGATGACATTATTCTTCGGGGTATTGATGAAACTTTTGAGGAGATCTTCGCTGATGAACTCGCATTTCTGAATAACACGGGCGTTGAGATGAATCATGTCCCAATCATTGAAATTGAACCTCCACCCCTTCTTCTGAATTGTAAAAAGAATGCGAGTAATCTATCACATTCATGGCATCGTCTCTCCAAAATGAGACGCACACACATTTTGTTCCACCACTTAACATTTCCCCACTTCTTCTTCCACCAACCAGAGCATTGCATTGATAAAATTTTCGTATGGTTGGTGTTGACATTCGGTCTTTGCAAAGCTTGGCATCGACCAATGATTCATGACCCCCTCATGTGATTTTCAAAGCTTAACATTGCATAACTCAAGTTTGGGGGGGAGACATTTTTTCTGGCTCTTGGAAAGAAAATTTTTACAAAAAATTTGAGCCAACAATAAGTTTGGGGGAGGGTCTTCACTTATATATTTTGTCCCCACTAATAAATTCCTCCCAGGCTTACAAGTTTTGCAGATATAGCGGTTGGCAACAGTGAGGACACTGTTGAAAACAAGTTTGGGGGAGGTTTGTGCTTAGTTTTGCATCATGTGCATATCATTTGCATAAGCACAAACCATTTCTTTAAAAACCATAAAAATTTACAAATTTTCAAAACCCATAAAAATTCTGTGTACATATTTTTGGCTCATCATTTTTTGTAAATAGTTTTTCAAAACCCATAAAAACTTATAAAAATTTAAAAATTTTCAAAAACCTATAAAAATTCGAAAATTTTCAAAACTCATAAAAATTTTAAAAATTTTCAAAATATAAAAATATTTAACATTTAAGATAATAAAAGATTAGATAGTAAACAATTACATCCTTGAGATTAGAAGAATTTAAGAAAACCAAGAAAATTAGAAGTTTTCTTATACGAACTAGTAATAAGTAGTTATGAGCCGTTGTCCCAAGGGTTAGTAAGATGAAGAAAGTCACAAATCTGAGGATAAAAATAAGTCTGAAAAATAGTTTCTATTCTGGAAAGCCAAACATTTTGAACGTTGATACCCTGCTATTCGCACTTACACACGTCTTAAAGCTCGGGATAGTAGAGGATACCTTAAAATGCTCTTGTCTTAAAGCCGATGTATGAAGGAAATAAAAAAATGAATAAAATATAAAGTGGTGAGAAAAATGGACACCGGTTTTTGTTATCACCAAGGGCAATAAAAAAATATATAGTAAGGGTGCCTCTTCACCTAGTGCCCTAAGGCCAACTGGTCTAGGAGTCACTGCTATGCCTGAGGTGGTGCAAGACGAGGAAAATACACCAAATAAGCAAACACATGAGTACTCGGTCGGTTAGTACCTCAAGAAGTATTAACGGTCGCATGAAAGTATGTGAGCAAATTCGTCTAAATATTCATTAATTAAAAAGTACTGAGCCTGATGGACAAGAGTATGATAGCTTGAATTGAATTCTCCGGGTGTAGGGATGTCCTTTACACACACGCAGGGTGATATGATCGATGTTTGGAAGAAAGATAGGAATGAAGAATAAGACGATGTTTTATTGAGGGAGAACGTGATTTCTGACATCTTTTCATGACCATTAAGATAGGGCTCATGACAACCGAAAAGCTAGCTTAGTTGGAAACCCTAATTTTCAAGGCTTTTCTTTAATAATTCTTGTCTTTAAATGTAATATTCATGATCTTCCTTTTATTATTGGATTTTTTGGGTGCAATCCGCTGAAAACCCTCAGGAGACAACACTCCTCCTACTAGGGACACCTAGAGGTTTAAAGGCTTGTTGCACGTGCTCAGTGCAATCGTCTTGCCTACGAAAGTGTGCTTTTCTCTTTCTTTATTTTCTCCTTCTCTTTTTAATAAAACAATTCGATCGAGACGATCGAAAATAAGTTTGGGGGAATTTGATCAGTCGAAATTACTGCATTTCTAACACGGCAATTTCCCAACCTTTTGCATTCATGTATAGGTATCTGGTATTCATATCGCACATATTAGCAAAACACATGTAAAATACTGGATTACTTGTACTGTATACTAAAACCGGCACTTTTAGGAAAATTGTGTGTTTTTCATGGCATTGCATCACCCTTGTATTGCGCAACTCTTGTCTTGGGGTCTAATGCAGGAAATTCCAGAAGCAGAGCCTAAATTGGGAACAGAATTGATAAAAGACACGCCAATTCAAAGTCTAAAGACCTGGAGCAATACAGAAGGCCAAATGAGATTTCACATATTGTATAAAGGCCCACCAGGAAGCCCAAGAGTTACCATAAAAAATAAAGCACCAAAGGCCACTAAAGGACCGCGGATCCGCGGCCCAAACACCCTTGGAGCCGCGGATCCACGGCCTGATGATGAGATCAACGCCTCAAATTTTGCCACGTGCCTATCCCTAACGGCCCAAGCTTCCAGAAAACCCCAGAAGCTCCACGTGGCGCATCTAGAAGGCTCGGCGTAACAAACTATTTCTAGAAGGATCTCTTAACAAACTTTTGGAGGGAAATTCAAATTTTGTGATAACTAACTTGTGGAGGGAAAATTCAAATTTCAATCCTAGATCTAGAATTTTGAGGTCTATAAAAAGGAGCCTAGATTTAGGGTTCAAATTGTTCAAGAATTCATTCATCTTCTTCCACCCACAAGTTTAGTGACAAAACTTGTGCCAAACCCTTACCCCAATTCCAATTCAACTTCAAGATCAAGATCCCGAGAGCAATTCAAGCAAGAGAGCCTTCAACCTTTAGCAAGCGACGCCAGATTTCAACGGAGCAAGAGATCATCGCCGATCCGCGACTCAAGGAGCCGAGCGAAGCCGAAATCGACGATCTAGTTCCATCCTTTTGTAAATTCAAGAGAGTTGTAACGAAATTTGTCGATAAATAAAGGTGAATTTTCTATATTCTTGCTTATCTTTTAATTCAAGCATAATGATTAGATCTCAATTCGTGATTGTGTTTGTGATCATGATGTTTGAGTAATCTCCGCTCGTGTAGGAGTTGTAACGATCTTTAGATGATGATGATTTAGATATTTTTATAATTCTTAAATCCTATAATGTTTGGAAATTCTAGTGAATCAAATGATTAATAACATAGTTTCGAGATGATGCTTTCTTGATCGTATTCACTCGAAACTAGGGAACAACTATTGACCATTTGACTAACTAGAAGCTAGAATTTGAATGCGATCCATCGAAAGGACAAAAGATGAGTTGCGAAATCCCTAATTTCCTCGCAAGATCCTTAAACCTAGATGAATTTGCATCGATCTAGTATCAATTCGTTAATGGATAAGAATGAGTAATCATTAGATCTCATCACATCTATAGATCCGATCTACTCCTACGAGCCATACTTCTAATCTTGATTATTGGTTGGAAATTATCACACATCTCAATTCTTGTTTTTAATGTTTCTTTTAGATCTAGATTTTTCTTATTTCTTGATCTTCAAATGCAAATCATGAATTGTTTTCTTTTCTTTTCCTTAAATTTTCAACTCATCTAATTCGGAACTTGAACGGATTACACTTTCCCTGTGGAAGATCCGCACTCGCTAACGATCTACATCCGACACCGTTATTGATTGCGGTTAAAGTATTTTTGGTTGTGATTTCTCTTTACTATTTTCCAACAACTACACAACGGAAAATCATTTTCAATCAACTCTCACACTTGGACCGACGATAGGCTTAGTGACCTGTGCAGTGAGACTTAGAGACTGATAGGGTTAGTGACATCGACATGCATTGTTTACTGATTTAACATACCTGCTATACTGTTTACCGCGTTACTGTTTACCTGCTCTATTAGCTAACTGCATTGGCTACTTCATGTTCATGTATTTATTGTTCTGATTATTGTTAAATATTCGTTATTATTGCACGAGTTCGCATTTGTGTCTACGTATATATATTGCTATCGTGTCGCTTTGACGACATGAGTATACATGCTCAGAGCAAGAAGTGGATCTAGCTTGGACCAGGACCTGACGCGCCTCGAGGACATCGCGAACATCTTGATCAGCGACTCAGAGCTATACTTCCTTAATCTCCATCTGGTTAGTTCTTTTGATTTAGTTACTGCATTTCTCATTACCTGTACATTGATTACTGATTACCACATAGAGCTAGAAGCCGAAGTGTGACTACGGAGAGCTATTTTCTCGACCGTAGGAGCATGGCTGGCCTTGTCGACCCCTCGTATTCCGTATTTTTGGAAGCGGGGCATGACACTCTGCGTCATCAGCATCATCACCTTCACCAACCCGAGCACCACCGCTGCTTCCTCCCTCTCTCTACGGCCACAGCAAGCTCCAAGCACCCGAGCCTCGAACCCCTACTGCACCCATCGCCGGAGCTACCTCCGTCGACCCCAGCACACTCCCAGGAGATCCACAGCACCCCACTCCGCCTCCAGTGATCGCGAGCCATCCCCCGGGTAACTCCGATGACGAACCCAAACTCGGGCCGAGGCCGTGAATCCAAACCATGTCGTTCGTTGCGCGTTCGTGCCGTTGCCACTGCCGTGCATCGTCAACGCGTCTCCAGGCAAGTACCCTACTTGCTACATGCTAGATTATCCTGTTACAAATCAAATTGTATTAATTCCGTGTTTACAATTCGTGAAAAATTTATAAGACATAAGTGTTTGATGCAAAACCTGAACGAAAACCTTCCATTAAACTGACGGAACTTGATCATATAAGCTGGCCCGTGTGTCAATGAACATTGTGTTAAAATTTGACTGGAAAATGTAATCGTTACTGACTCAAACGATCATCCCCGATTACACCCGTTAAAACTGAAAATTTCCCGCGTCTGAAACTTGTAAAAATCATAATTAATTGTTTAAAAATTAGAATGATGCGTTCGAGGGCTCAAATCAAATCCGACTCGACGACCTGGAACCCCATAAAAGTTTTACATTGTTTTTATACTGAAAAGACGACGGAAATTGGCTCGGAGAGCGGCTCTGGACTGCAGTCCAGAGCAGCTCTGGCTGTTGATTTCTATCTCGTAATGCTTATCCCTTTGCTGCCTGATCTTTTATATTGCCGAACCCTATACCTTAGTGAATATGGAACATTCATATAAATAATGAAAGTGATATCATCCCTTTTTACCGTCGTTTACTATTTAGACTGCAATTTAAAAGAACAGGACATATAGCAGTTCCAAACAGAAAAAGAACTGATACCCTATCGTTGAACAGTGCATAACTTCTGAAGTAGAGGCGCGATTGAGAATCCGTATGGTTCATTGGAAATCCTATTGAAAAACCTAAATTTCATTCAACTATAGCGTCGCTAAATTCTGATCCCAACAGGGTGAAAATTGTGCCGCGAAACGGACGTTCAGTTCAGAAACTGAATTTCCTGCAGCGAGCACTTAAAATGAAACAAATGTAACTTGCAAACCCGAAATCCGATTGCACCGAAATAAATTTTTATGAACTGCCGACTGAGTATACTTGTTACTTCCTTTGTATCATTTCACTGAATTTTGAACGTATGATTTACTGAAATTTTTATAAGTTCATAAGGTGCATAATAGTTCATATTACACATGACTTGTTAACTGCATAAATGCACATATATTACCCGATTGCCATACACATAGTGATAGTGCGCGTTATTATTCAGTGTACAATGCATTATCGTGCATGAACAGTATTGGTTTAGGAGTGTCAAGTACGCCAATGGAAAAGTGAATGATTCGTGACAGTGAATAATACAGTGAACAGTGACAAAACCGTGTTATTGGTGTATACTTGTACACGACTAGACCATAGTCATCAATAGTGATTTAGAGGATGATCATTCGAACAGCGACTCTTATATATATTAGGTAGGGCCTAGCGGTCCGGCTGACAGGGTTATATCCCGGGCGATGCGGGCCGTAGTCTCGGGTATGTACGAGAGCCTCGTTAAACATGATCCTCCTTTCCACAACTCGATTTCAAAGATGATTTAGAGACTGATAGGGATACAGATCATACTTTGTATCAATTAGTGACATAGTGATTACCTGTATTTTACTTCCACTGTTATTACCTTATTTGTCTGTTTCATGTCACTATTATAATATTGCTATTACGTCGCTCTGACGACCTGAGTATGCATGCTCAGACCTCGAGGAAGAACCAGCGCAGAAGTCGGACTTACCCTTTGAGCTAGCGGAGATTTAGTCAGGAGTACCTCTTTCATCTTTTCTGCTTTCCCTAAAGAGACCTTGTATTCGAACTTGGTTCGTAGTTCTTTTCTTGTTTTATTGTATATTGTGAACAATGAAAGGTAATGTAATAATTTAGTTATGTATTTCCTTTACTTCTGTGCTTTGTTTACTGATTACCATGTAATGCTAGAATCCGAAGTGTGACTACGGTGGGATTATTCCTTGACCGTAGGAGCATGACTGGCCTAGTCATCCCTTATTTTCCGTATTTTGGGAAGCGGGACGTGACAAATAATGAGAGTATTCATCAATAAAACAAACATAATATCGATAACCAGTCATGGATATCACAGGAGAAGATCCCCAAATATCAGAACGAATGAAGTCAAAAGGTTCTAAAGAATTTTTATTATGAGACACAAATGGTAAGAAAGTTTGTTTGGTTAATAGACATCCAACACAATTATTTGAGATAGTAGCATGAAAAGACCTTGCGACTCTAAACTTAGATAAGCACTTAGGACGAGAATGGGAAATATGACCTAGACGGAGATGTCGCATATCAGAGATAACTGATCCAGCTGCAATCTTACTCGAGATAGGTAAGTGAATATACTCTAACCGATACAAGCCATTCACTCTACGACCCTTCCTAATCTTCTGACCAGTGCTTTGATACCATATTAAATTTATATATACTTATGAAAGAGAGGGCAGTTATATATATTTATATTTATATGAGTGTACACGGGTTTTTAATATAGACGAGCTCCATCCAATAAGACTCAAGCCTTTTGGAGGGTTGGCACATCTTATATTTTATACTCATCCACTTTTCATACTTTTTTCCAATGTAGGACTATTTTAATCCGCATATCTCAACGCCCCCCTTAACGTGCAAGGTGATTACGTTGCACGTAGATCGTTCAACACATGTAGAGACTAGTCTTCCACAGGCATATAAACGGTTCTCTCTTAGAGGTGTTATAAAGTATGAATACAAGTGTTCACACTACTACAAATAAGGGTTGCCCCTACGGATTTATCCATAGGGGCAACCCACTGCCCCTACGGATATATGCGTAGGGGCGAAAAAATGCCCCGTAGGTGCAAAGGCCGCAGGTGCAAGTTGAGGCCCCAAACTTGCCCCTACGGGCAAATTCTTGCCCCTACGGATTTATGTGTAGGTCCTGTTGCCCCTACGGAGTATTCCATAGGGTATAAGATTTTATATTTTTTATGGTTTTTTTGAATATATTATATGTACCTACGATAGAACCGTAGGTCCTTGTTCTACCCCTACGGATATATCCGTAGATACGATGCCGTAGGGGCAAGATATCAGGTTTCCTGATATTTTTCCCCTACGGATACCTCCGTAGGGGAGAGACAGTGGCCCCTACAGACATATCCGTAGGGACACTCCAAACACCCTGCACTGAGATCAGGGGGAAAAATATCAGGTTTCCTGATATTTTGCCCCTACGGATAACTCCGTAGGGGCAACATATATACCTACGGATTAATCCGTAGGTGCATATTGTCTGTATTTTTTTTTTAAAAATGGGCTGCTAGATTTTTTCCCGCCCTGTGCACAATACTATATACATCAATCAAATCATATATTGCAGTATTCATAATCACATCTCACACATATATATAATATACAAAAGAAACCCAAAAAATGAATATGATATAAATACAAACCAATATCAATATCGTTTCAAAATGTAGTACAATGTGTATGATATAAATAAATACATGTTTCAAAAAATAAGAACCAAAAAACTACCCTAGTTCGGTCCAGCTCCACCTCTGAATAACGTTAGAATAACGCGCGCCTGCTCCTCGGTCAATAAACTCTGCAATTCATCGCGAGCGGGAGTCTGAGCGGCATGTGGAGCTGGCGATGTGGTCTACGCAGCCGCCGTCGAGGTAGTCGCTTGCGGAGCCGCGGCTGCGGGAGTCTGAGTGGGCGGTGGAGCTACAGGAGCTGTCTGCGGAAGCGCAGCCGATGTAGTGGCTTGCGGAACCGCAGCCGAAGGAGATGCATGTGGAGGCTCGGCCGATGTACCCTGTCGCGTCTGGACCTAACGTGTATAATAAGCGTGTAAGAACTGTGTATTATTCGAATTCGTATCATTATTAAGTTATTTCGAAACCCCGTTTGGATATCTAGTTTGTTGTTTATTTTAATTACATCTGTATGTATGATTAATCAAACTTAAGTCTAAAACCAAATAAGCTCAAGCTATGTACTAATTATGGATATGTTGTTATCTATATAATATGACATGATATTTTACTATAAAGCAGTATACATACCAGCATCTCCTTCAACTCCTGAACGGTGGCCCTCAAGCTCTCCAGTTCCTGATGGACACGTCGGTCACCGGAGACGGAGGAAGTAACCGCCGGGGTGGAGTCCAACCTCATATGGGCCCTGCTAGGGCCCAGTCGCCGGCCTCTCTCCCAACCTCCGTGGTGCCCTCCGTGTGCGGCGTCCAGAACTGGGGTCAGCAGCCTCGGATCGCTCTGTCCGGTAAAATCGATCCCCGAGGCCTGGGCCTGCTCAACCACCTGCTCCTACACCCACATTAAGCAGTAAAGTATAAGTATAAGATTTAAACTTGAACCTTCCAAAACTAAAATTTCAAATTTGGGTAAAAAAAATATGAACACTTACGCAGTACTCCTGGGTAGCGACGTCGGGATATCGAAGCTCGCCCGTGGCGGGATCTGTCGAGGTGCCGTGGACGGCAAGATATACGGACAGGACGCTCGGTGTACCACCTGACGCCACGGTCCGAGATGTCTGCAATATTAGAAAGTAACTCTTAATATTAGAAATATTAGAAAATAACTCTTAATATTGCAGAATATCACAAAGGTTGGTCTATTGTAATTTACCGATAACTCCATGGCTCGAGTAATGTTCCTCGAGCCACCTGTATAAGTGGGGCGACCCCTCTTCGCCGACTTCCTGTTCTCTGTATTCTGAGCGGCCTGTTTCTGCACAACGCATTAACATTTAGTTTTCTAATTAAGAAACACAAAGAAATAAATTAAATCATAAATAATGAATTACATTTAAAATACATACCTGTTTGCGTTGGGAGTCGAAATAAGCGCACAATAGAGGCCATGTCTCTACATCGACTCTCGCAAACGCCGGAGTAGATAGGAGGGCCGCTCTCTCTGCCTCGGGGGTCGCCATCCATAGGGAGTAGCAGTCGGCCTTCAGCTCATTCCTGTTGTATCGGATCTTGGCCTGCATGTTCTTCATCAGGCCATTGTACAGAGCATGAAGGTCGAGCACCCTCCCCGGGTGATCAGGGTCGGCTACAGGCTGAAAATCGTAATCCAACTGAAAATACAAAAAAAACATTGTTATTAGATTGCAAGTGTTAATAATAAATATATTGGATGGATCAAATGAAAATATATATTAATACATACCCGAGCCTGATCAAAGAAGAGGGCGAATGAGCGCTGGTGCTGCTCGCCCCACTCAACGTGAAGTGGATAGTTCTTCACGAGCCGGCTCTCGTCCCCCAAATACCGGCCGAACCTCTCGGCATGAGGACCGGTATAGCGATAGTCAAGGGTAAAAAAAGGGGAATGCTGCCTCACCCCTAGCTCTGTTAGGCCTCAGCCTATGGGACTGATTCGGGCCTCGAGTCCCCCTCTGGGGATGGGGAGGCCCTGCGTCTGCACGAAATATCAAGACAATCAATAATAAGACAAAGTTGTATTAAGAAATCAAGATTAAACGAAAATTCTAGTGTGATATATACCTCCGGTGACTATCGCACGAGCCTCGGCCCGGGCAGCAGCACGAGCGGGACGATAGTTCCTCCGGTGAGGAACAACCGGGGTCCCGGATGCGGACGCATCCCCTCCAACTAGAAAATAAACATCGACGCTAAATTTCCATGAAGTTCATATTTATTCTATAGAGCATATGTAAAATGAGTAAATATTTTAAATTTATTCATACTAACCTGCAGACGATGGGGAGGGTATGGAAACGGCAGGAGTGGCCCCTGCGGAAGGTGTGGACGCACCACCTATAATTAGACAATTAAAAATAGATTATATAAGTAATTGCAAAAAGAATGTGTAGATCAATAATACAACGTTCTAAATCAATATGCATGCACTATAGGATATATAAACATACCCGCAGGTGTGGTGGTGTCACCACCTACAGCTAGACAATAATAAAAATTGCTAAGTAAGAGCAAAAGGAATGTGTGTATTTATGATATAGCATTCTAAATCAATATACATACACTATATGATATATAAACATACCTGGAGGAGCGGGGGTGGCCTCTGTCCCAGATATGGACGCATCACCAACAACTAGACAATCAAACATTGACAATATAAGCAATTTTGACATAAACAGGCATGAATATCTGTAATATTACATTCAAAATGGATATGCGTACAGTATACCTGGAGATGTGGCAAAATCCACACGGAAGGAGGCATCTGAAGGGGTCTCCGATCTGGGTGCAAGACCGGCCCTCTGAAGCTCCCTACGGAGCTCTCCGGGCGGCAGAACCGCTCTGCCTCTGCCTCTGCCTCTGCCGCGGCTGGAGCTCCTGCCGCCCCTCGCTGCTCCCGACATCGTCATCAAATCTAGATAAACGGTTCGTAGATGCGTTAGACAATCATTAAAAGTATTGACTATATATGTATAGAGCGTAAATTGTGAAGTAATAATATAACATTACTGATAATCTTTTTCGTTTCGTGGGCGCATCATACATATCTACTTGGATTTCATCGTCGATGTCATTTCTAACCCACGTAACTTCATGATCGGTCGAAGACAACTCGTCCTTCGAAACAGACGGTCGGAGCACTTTAAGCCTTCTCTCTTCTTCGTCCTCATCGCTGTCCTCGTATTCTGGGACATCATAGACATCTTTGGGTTTCTATCGGCATACAACACTCCACCCTGGATGATTCAAACACTGTGAATAGTATACTTGGAACGCTTGGTTCGGAAAGATAAACGGATCGTCCTGACCGTAAAATCGAAGTGTGTTCACACTAGTCAATCCATATTCATCTTTCCAAGTCCCAAGACTGCTTCTCCACCTGTCCGTATCGGTTCGCGGATCGTACCAAGTACACTGGAATATATAGTTGAATGGGCAGAAGCCATCGGTAGCCAGTCCGAGCCGGACATTGCGAGGATCGCTACTGAATATTGCGTGCCTCCTATCGAAATCCTTCCATGCCGGTGAATCTCTTGGATGGCTCATTTTTCCATTTTCGCTTGGAGGAGCACGGTGATGCCAAATCATTGCCTCGGCTGTTTTCTTGCACCTGAATAGCCTCTGTAGCCTCTGTGTTATGGGAAAGCATCGTGCTATCTTCACAGGTATATCAGGCTTCTTATCAGAATCTTTCGGCTTATACATCGCCTCTCCGCATGTTGGACACTCTTTCAAATCTGAATTCTCTTTCCGGTACAACACGCAATTTTTAGGACATGCTTGAATCTTCTCGCACTTTAGACCCAAATCAGACATCATCTTCTAGGCTTCGTACCAGCTTTCGGGCACATTATTTTCCGGAGGCATAGAATCTTTCAAGAACGAAAGAAGTATTGTGAATGACTTGTTGCT
Source organism: Agapanthus africanus (assembly GCA_030015575.1). NCBI lineage: Eukaryota > Viridiplantae > Streptophyta > Magnoliopsida > Asparagales > Amaryllidaceae > Agapanthus > Agapanthus africanus. The sequence goes on from CM057337.1 coordinate 993,497,544, forward strand.
CCATCCATTTAGGCACTTAATCTGGAAAAGTTGGACGAACCATGAGAGGGTGGAATACTTCGCATTCTCATAAATTGGTTTCCTAGCATCATTCATGAAATTTTCATATTTATCCGCACGCGGTCATTGACCGGAAGGAATGTCATCTTCGGTACGAATAGATTCACCTAGGGCAGTCTCTACTATATCCTCCATTTCTTCTGATGGAAATAAATTTCCGTCTCCTGCCGTATTACCGAATTCTTCTTCTTCTCCTGCCGCATTATCGTGTTCTCCTTCTTCTTCTACCGCAGTACTGCATTCTTCTCCTTCCCCGTGATATTTCCAAGTTGAATAAAGTCTAGTAAACCCATGTTTTACAATATGAAGCTCTGCCAATTCTACCTTCTGCCAGTACTTATTGCCACATCTATCGCACGGACAGAGAATCTTTTCTATTATGATCTTATTATGTGCGCGTACAAATTCAAGGAAAGCAGCAACTCCTGCGACAAACTTATGTTGCATACGTTGTTTCCAATCCACATACATCCAGTCCTTAACTCTGACGTACTCATGGGCCATGTCCTTAACTCTGACGTACTCATGGGCCATGTTAGACTGAATAACATATAAATTGTAAGTTATGCTGACTATATTGAGAAATATAAGAACGGGATAGTTACTGACAAAGGAGAAAATCCGTGTATATGCTTTGTGTGTGCGTTTGTCATTGAAAAGAATAAATTATCGCACGTATGTTAACCGATAGACGGGGACTAAGTGGCGCTTTTAGTTTCATATATGAGTATCGATGGGAATATGAAGGTTTCATATTATCATATATTGGTTTTAACCCGAACATCTCGAATCGCTCTCTAGTTATGCGTTTGTATGTGTGTGTTCCAGCTGTCGGGGGTAGGCTTCTATCCCATTAAGAATGTATAGAGCGAACGCCCATCACTTGTGCTTTCAACCGTTTCGAGTAAATTTCGGCAGCACCTCCCCGCTGTTCTCCGAGTACACTGTAATAGAATAGATAATCATTTCAAAGCTGTGAAACAACGTTGAAATGAACATCTAATCTATCTTTGTACACGGAGAACCAGCGGAAAGGTACCGACGAAATATCTCGAAACGGATGAAAACACAAGTGAATGAAGGCGTTTGATTTATACATTCTTAACTTGTCCACACGGGACAAATCTATGGGTTACCATACGATTGAATTTTCTCGTCGCGTAGACTATACGACGGTTGTTAGTATCGAGCTATACTGTCCGATATTTAACAACCTTCGTATAGTTCTAGGTCACGACGAGCATCGCACGTATATTAACCGATAGACGGGGACTAAGTGGCGCTTTTAGTTTCATATACGAGTATCGATGGGAATATGAAGGTTTCATATTATCATCGAGTATCTTATATTGGTTTTAACCCGAACATCTCGAAACGCTCTCTAATTATGCGTTTGTTGTGTATTCTTGTTGTATGTGTGTGTTCCGGCTGTCGGGGGTAGGCTTCTATCCCATTAAGAATGTATAGAGCGAACACCCATCACTTGTGCTTTCAACCGTTTCGAGTAAATTTCGGCAGCACCTCCCCGCTGTTCTCCGAGTACACTGTAATAGAATAGATAATCATTTCAAAGCTGTGAAACAACGTTGAAATGAACATCTAATCTATCTTTGTACACGGAGAACCAGCGGAAAGGTACCGACGAAATATCTCGAAACGGATGAAAACACAAGTGAATGAAGGCGTTTCCTTTATACATTCTTAACTTGTCCACACGGGACAAATCTATGGGTTACCATACGATTGAATTTTCTCGTCGCGTAGACTATACGACGGTTGTTAGTATCGAGCTATACTGTCCGATATTTAACAACCTTCGTATAGTTCTAGGTCACGACGAGTATCGCACGTATGTTAACCGATAGACGGGGACTAAATGGCGCTTTTAGTTTCATATATGAGTATCGATGGGAATATGAAGGTTTCATATTATCATCGAGTATCATATATTGGTTTCATATTATTTATAGTTTACTTTATTTTATTTAATATTTATAATTAAATATATTGATAAATAATATTTGCAACAGAGAATCAAATTACCGAAATGCCCCATTTCATCTCCAAAGCTATTTATTTCCCCCAAAACCCCTCCAAAATCCCAAAAGAACCTTATCTATCTATATCAAAAAATTGAAGCAGCAAGCAGTGCCATTTCCTTCTCTTCTCCCAAAACCCAGCTCGCCTTCAATCTCTCCAACTCGTCCTAACCCCAACCCAGCCCCAGCCGAACCCCAACCCAACACCAAACCCTAACCCGGCCTAACCCTAACCCCAACCCAGCCCCAGCCGAACCCCAACCCCAACACCAAACCCCAACCGAACCCTAACCCTAACCCCAACACCAGTCATCGAACCCCAACCGCCGATCGAACCCGTACCTTAATCCTAATCCTAACCCTAACCACAACCGATACCTAATCCTAACCCTCATCGATCGGTACCCTAACTTCATTATAATAATGTTTAACTAATTACCTGTAGGTGACGACGGAGACGCAATCGGCGACGACGATGGCGGTGGCGACAACGAGAACGGAGCACGGTGGAGACCACGAGATCACTGCGCAGGCGTGGCGACGACGATTCGGCTTGGATTCGGCGGCGACGAGATCACTGCAGCGCGGCGGCGACGACGATCTCGATTTGGGAAAATTTGGTTTCGCGCGAAAATAAGAAAAAGAAATAATCAGCGTAGGGATTGATCTCTTAAATCTCTATTTATATGCCCCTACCGATATACCCGTAGGTGCTTGGTTTGCGGCTCCGTAGGGGCAAACAACACTTTAAGATTTAATAAATTTTAAATAAATATTGAAGGACCGTAGGGGCAACCGTTTTGCCCTACGGATTAATCCGTAGGGCCAAACTTTAACTGCCCCTACGGTTGTTATTATCCGTAGGGGCAACCCCTTATTTTACTAATGTCAACCTAGCACTATTACCGTATTAAATTTATATATAATCATGAAAGGGGGGGTTTATATATATTTATATTTATATGAGTATACACAGGCTTTTAACATAGATGGGTACTATCCAATAAGACTCGAGCCTTATGGAGATTTGGCTCATCTTATATTTTATATCCCTATACTTCTCATACTTCTTTCAATATGGGACTATTTTAATCCACACATCTCAACAACGTACATATACTCATCCCGAAATCTTTATAATTATCACCCTTAGCTTGTTATAGTTCATTTTTGAATACTTAGTGTGTGCTTGGTATGAAGTAATGTAGGTAGTAATCCTAAATTATCATAAAATATTACCATATTTGTTTAGGTGTAAACAGTATTTCCTGAAATATAGGATTACCATTATAATCAAATGACCCTATTTCATGGTAATCCTATTCCCCCCAAAATATATGTCTATCTTAAATTACCATGAAATATTTCCTCCTAACACCATCCGCAGCCGGCCTCATTGCTACCCGTCGGTTGGCCGGCCCCGCCGTCCATCGTCCGCCGTCCGGCTCACCGCCGATCGGCCGTTCGCCGGTCATCGCCGATTGTTCACCATCCGACCCGCCGCCGATTGGACGTTCGCCGTCGGCCGGCGGTCGTCCGCCAGTCGCCGGCCTTCTCGCCAATCGACGATTGCGCAGACACATTTTACCAGGAATGATTAAAATATACCAAGCACATTAATGCAAGATTTCTTGGAATTAGATGCCCGGTCATCCCATTCTTGAGAATACAAGGATTCCCGGTAATTTTCCATTCCATGTACCAAGCACAACCTTAAATGCTCTTGTGACGTTTATTATGACTGTTCATATGTAGTCTTTAGATTTAAGCATCTTGTGTTTGCATATATATATATATATATATATATATATATATATTCTGTTGTGTTACCCATGTTTTACTAAACATTATATTTTTCGGTATTATATTGCTGCTTTAAACATTTTTATGGGAACATATACAAACTTGTATGCTTAATAGCTTAGTTATCGCTCAAGCTAACGAAACATATCTTACAATATATGATAGTCTATACAATATGATATATAAGAAAAATGATATACGATACAAATCACGATCGATTTGACAATTTTGGATTTACATGAATATTAGCACGACCCAAAAAATTCTAACATATTATTCTTTTAATAAGTTTATATTCTCTAAATCACTCTATTTACTGAACAATAGTTCAGTTGGTACGGCACTTTTCTCTCATTGTGAGATTGTAGGATTCAATCCTTTGGTGAGGAAGTGGCCACAATTTAATGTTTTCGAGACAAATTCATGATTCTTCTGGATGTATATGTTGTGTGTTGTGAGTGTGGGTTAAGCTGACGGACTAGTTCAGAAAGAAAAAATCATTCGATTTCAAATTTTGGGGACCAAAAAAGTACACCAGGCGGGTAAGTTTGGAGTTTTAAATGAAACTCATCTGAACAAATACAAGAGAGGCATAATTTCGAATGGGAGGTTTCTTTTACGTAGAAATTGAGTGCTTTAAAGAATAATCAATTTCTAACTTTTGATTTGAAAACAAATTTTCCTAAATAAAAAATAATAACAAAACGAGAAGCCAACTATTTTATTTTAATTTTTGCAACCGCCCATAAACATTTGGAGGGGTGGCCCAGCGGTTGCTGGGGATTAAAATTGATGACAACACAATAAATTGGGTTTACGATACTATCATTAAAGCATTTTTCGCTTTCTACTGCCCAGAAAGGATTTACAGGAGTTGCTTTTAGGATACAACATCCAAAGCATGTGTTCAATACTTCGCACTGTGCTCGCTGAGAATTCCTTTGAAAACTTGATCATTTGACTACGAAATTAAAGTGTAAAGAGAGGAGAAAAAATAGTTGTCCTCCGTAACAGTGAGATTAATTTTTATTCTTATTTTTGACCCGTAAGCCGTAACCTATGGACACAAATACACCCACACACAGAGGATCCACGAATGTGACCGCTTCCTCTCCTAAGGTTCAAAACCCCGCAATCTCCACAAAATTGAAAGTGCCCCCCATGCTCAGTTGGTATGGCCATGAAATTAAGTTGGTATATATAAGAGTCTTGTTGGGAGAAAATCGATAACGGAACAATGCTCGCGACAAACCAAATCACACAACAACCACCACCGCGCAATTAATCAATGAAAGATAAATAAATAAGTACGAGAATAAAATAAGAAACACAAACCAGAAAGGCACAACAAATTTACTAACGGAGTTCACTTACCGTATGGATAGTCCCTGACAGAGCGGAATCTGCAAACGCCTACTACATCCTTGAATTAAGTTTACAAACAACCATAAAAGATTTCTCTTAAATCTCTTTATTACCCACCACCCTCTCAATTACAATGATCTCTCAATTTAATGGCTATCTATGAATTTATTACTGCCTCTGGCCGCAGCCCCTTTCAGAAGACTCTGAAATTAATTGGCTCTGTTGATGGGAATTTGTGGCCGCAGACACTTAAATTAATTCCTTTACAATCTCATGCTTATTATATAATTAATATATGAGAATAATGGAGGAAAGATGCCATAGGCCTTCTATGACATCGAAAAAATACACTCTCGCTCATTTTTTCCGACGATCAGCATCCACCATCTTCATCATTATCATCTAAGATGTGGGTATACCAAATTTCATATGATTCTACAACCTTTTCACTATTGATTTAGCAATGTAAAAAGTTCTATTGTCGGTAAACCGTTAATTTTGAACCCACTGAATCAACGGTGAAAGGGCTTGCTCCATTAACCTCTTGATATATATAGGTAAAGGGCTTGCTTCGTAGATAATGTGAAAATTTAAATTAAGATTAATTTAAATCTTTACAAAATCCAAACAGCACCTAGTCAAATCCCATCCCCAACATGCAGCCGCCTCTCCACTTGATGATTGATGTTGATCGGCTCTTTTTGGGTCCTGGTCTTGGGCTTGAATTTTACAATCAAAATAAATAATAAGAATGTCCACCTTGATACAAAATGTCAACTCCTCTTTTTACGAATAAAATGATCCCGTATTTTTATGTGCTTCTTCTGAGAATGATATGTCGTGTTCTTCGCCAAATGTATCGTATTTTGGCTGTCGCTCCACAAGGTGTTGAGATCTTGCTTCTTGCCCAATTCTTCAAGTAACCATTGTAACCATATCATCTCCTTACTGGCTTCTGTGATCGCCACATACTCGGGCTCTGTAGTCGACAATGCCATCACTTTCTGCAACTGAGAGACTCAACTAACCACTGTTCTACGAACCGTGAATACACACCCCGTTGTGCCCTTCCCACTATCTCGATCTCCCGAATAGTCTGCATCAACGTACCCTTACACCTTTAGAGAGACCCCTGAAACATAAGCAGTGACTTGACGTACCCCTAAGATACCTCAACCAGTTCACCGCATTCCAATGGTTCTTCCCCGGATTATGTATATACCGGCTAACAACTTCCACTGCATGTGCTATGTCTGGTCTCGTACTCACCATTGTTCACACCAGAATATTGCATTTAATACCGTCCATTCTTCTGCTCATTTGTTTATAGGCAGGTGCTTTTGATCCGTATTTGCTACATATTTACAGGTTACAGGTTTCTAGTCCAAAATAATGAAAACCATACAAAATCTCCACAGTTATGCCAAAATCCAGAACATCTTCCACAGACAGATAAAAGCCGGATTCCGGTCATCCGTATCCGTCTAGTGCCGCTTACCAGTTTAAGAGACAAGACAAATAACAGTGGTCATTCGTGTCTCGGACAAGCACAAAGCATGAGAGGGGCAGCACAAGATTCAATGGATGAGCGGGGTTCGAGGGAGATAAAGGTCAAATGAATTTAAAGCGAAGCCATTTTAGACTGTTGAAAATCTCAAGAAATATTGGAAGTATTTTGCAATTTAGGACCTGTCAAACACAAGAAAAAAGCAACACACGAAACCTCACAAAAAAAGACAAATCAACTCCTCGAAAGTGTCATGGAACCGCGGCCAATAGGCTATTTACGCGGCGGTTCCGTGGCCGAGTTGACTCCGAGTCATATGAAAGTTTGGGGTTATTTTGGTAATTACATTGGGGCTCAGAATATGGGTTAAGGGTTTCAGATCTCTGCCTATAAATTCTCCAGTTTTGTCCCCAAGTGAGAATGCTTCTTTTAGTTAGATTTTAGTGTAGGTTAGTTTGTATTTCTTCTTCTTCTTCATCTTTCCTCCATTAAAGTGTAGTGAGAGCTCTTGAGTGGAAGTTAAATGAAGATGAAGGCTTTTTATTATCTTGTATTTTTATTTCTTGTATTGTAATTTCAATTCCTAGTGTAATTTTAATTATTGTTGTTAAGTAGTTGTCTTTTCTTTTCTTGTTTTGTTTTCCTTCTCTTATTATCCGTATTTTCAAGCCATGATACTCAACGGAGTTCCTTGCTTAGGTGATGGCTCAAGTAGTTAGCCTGCTACCATTTTGTAAAACCGTATTTTTACGTTTCTTTCTTTTCTTTCTTCTTGTTTTGTTTTTATTTTCATTTAAATGTGTGAATAATTTCCACACTTGTTAGGGGCTAAGGAAGGTTAGTATGAGGGACGGAAAAATCCCTTGTACTTCTCTTCGCCAAACATCCTAAAACGAACCTAAACCAAACAAACGCAGCCCCCTCACTTAGGCGCGCTATACGTGACATATAGCCGCGATCTAAGTAGAGAAGTCCTTTGGGCGCACTACAACATGACATGTAGTTGTGACTTAATTAGATATATGGTTGCGGGTGTTTGGTCTAGGGCTGGAAATAAGCGCACGTAGCAGACGGATAAAGGGCACTAGGAATGGATTTAGCGTTGGAAAGCTTGCTTAAACTCGCAAATCTCATTCGTATGTCCTCATAATCCCCTCTACTTTCTATTATCCCAACTTCATTTTAAGAATTGTAAAAAAAAAAGCACAAGACTAATTCTAACTCTACTAACCAATCTTAACCCTAACAAACTTACTTGAACATAAATACGATCACTTAAGATAAACTTGAACACATATATACATTCTTTCATTAGCTCGTCTAAAACAAGAACGGACATAATACCATCTCCCTATGGATCAACACGTGCTCAACCGGATAGCTGCAAAGTGACACCGTCTTGATTGCGATAAGTAAAGAAAGAAAGTAGAACGCATATCATAAGACGTATCGCGTTTCCGCTGACAATCAAATGGCGTCGTTACCAGGGACTAGAATATTGCATTTAATTCTTCTGCTCGTTTGTTTATAGGCAGGTGCTTTTGATCCGTGTTTGCTACATATTTACAGGTTACAGGTTTCTAGTCCAAAATAACGCAGATCATACAAAATCTCCACAGTTATGCCAAAATCCAAAATATCTGCCACAGACAGATAAAAGCCGGGTTCCGGTCATCCATATCCATCCAGTGCCGCTTACCAGTTCAAGAGACAAGACAAATAACAGTGGTTATTCGTGTCTCGGACAAGAACAAAACACGAGAGGGGCAACACAAGATTCAATGGGTGCGCGGAGCTCGAGGGAGATAAATGTCAAATGAAATAAAAGTGAAGCCATTTTGGACTGTTGAAAATCTCAAGAAATATTGGAAACATTTTGCAACTTAGGACCTGTTAAACACAAGAAAAAAGCAACACAAGAAACCTCACAAAAAACGACAAATCGACTCCTCTAAAGTGCCACGGAACCGCGGCCAATAGGCCATTTACGCGGCGGTTCCGCGGCCGAGTTGACTCGGAGTCATATGAAAGTTTGGGGTTATTTTGGTAATTACATTGGGACTCAGAATATGGGTCTAGGGTTTCAGATCTCTGCCTATAAATACTCCAGTTTTATTCCCAAGTGAGAATGCTTCTTTTTAGTTAGATTTAGTGTAGGTTAGTTTGTATTTCTTCTTCTTTTTCATCTTTCCTCCATGAAAATTTAGTGAGAGCTCTTGAGTTGAAGTTAAATGAAGATGATGGCTTTTTATTTTCTTGTATCTTTATTTCTTGTATTGTAATTTCAATTTCTAGTGTAATTTTAATTATTGTTGTTAAGTAGTTGTCTTTTCTTTTCTTATTTTGTTTTCGTTCTCTTATTATCTGTATTTTCAAGCCATAATACTCGACGGAGTCCCTTACTTAGGTGAGAGCTCAAGTAGTTAGCTTGCTAACATTTTGTAAAACCGTATTTTTACCTTTCTTTCTTTTCTTTCTTCTTGTTTTGTTTTAATTTTCATTTAAATGTGTGAATAATTTCCACACTTGTTAGGGGCTAAGGAAGGTTAGTATGAGGGACGGAAAAATCACTTGTGCTTCTCTTTGCTAAACATCCTAAAACGAACCTGGACCAAACAAACGCAACCCTCTCACTTAGGCACGCTATACGTGATATATAGCCGCGACCTAAGTCGAGAAGTCCTTTGGGCGTACTAAAACATGACATGTAGTTGTGAATTAATTGGATACATGGTTGCAGGTGTTTGGTCTAGTGCTGGAAATAAGCGCACGTAGCGGACGGATAAAGGACACTAGGAATGGATTTAGCGTTGGAAAGCTTGCTTAAACTCGCAAATCTCATTCCTATGTCCTCCTAATTCTCGCTACTTTCTATTATCCCAACTTCATTTTAAGAATGGTAAAAGAAAAGCACAAGACTAATTCTAACTCTACTAACCAACCTTAGCAGAAGATTCAATGGGTGCACGGAGCTCGAGGGAGATAAATGTTAAATGAATTAAAAGTGAAGCCATTTTGGACTGTTGAAAATCTCAAGAAATATTGGAAGTATTTTGCATTTTAGTACCAGTCAAACACAAGAAAAAAGAAACACAAGAAACCTCACAAAAAAAGACAAAGCAACTCCTCTAAAGTGCCGCGGAACCGCGGCCAACAGGCCATTTACGCGGCGGTTCCGCGGCCGAGTTGTCTTGGAGTCATATGAAAGTTTGGGGTTATTTTTGTAATTACATTGGGACTCAGAATATGGGTCTAGGGTTTCAGATCTCTGCCTATAAATACTCCAGTTTTGTTCCCAAGTGAGAATGCTTCTTTTTAGTTAGATTTTAGTGTAGGTTAGTTTGTATTTCTTCTTCTTCATCATCTTTCCTCCATTAAAGTGTAATGAGAGCTCTTGAATGGAAGTTAAATGAAGATGATGGCTTTTTATTATCTTGTATTTTTATTTCTTGTATTGTAATTTCAATTCCTAGTGTAATTTTAATTATTGTTGTTAAGTAGTTGTCTTTTCTTTTCTTGTTTTGTTTTCCTTCTCTTATTATCCGTATTTTCAAGTCATGATACTCGACGGAGTCGCTTACTTAGGTGAGGGCTCAAGTAGTTAGCTTGCTACCATTTTGTAAAACCGTATTTTTACCTTTGATTCTTTTATTTTTTCTTGTTTTGTTTTTATTTTCATTTAAATGTGAATAATTTCCACACTTGTTAGGGGATAAGGAAGGTTAGTATGAGGAACGGAAAAATCTCTTGTGCTTCTCTTCGCTAAACATCCTAAAACGAACCTAGACCAAACAAACGCAACCTCCTCACTTAGGCGCGCTATACGTGACATATAGCCGTGAGCTAAGTCGAGAAGTCCTTTGGGCGCACTACAACTGTTGGATGTAGTGCCCTCAGAGGCAATTATTGGATCACAGGCACGTGATTGCAATGATTGAGAGAGGACCTATACCGGTAAGACAGTCTTACTCAAGATGATAGTATGCTATCTGGTTTATCTTTATCATCGTGTACAGCTTTAGGTGACCTTAGAGGTCACTATTGCACGTTGATAGAGCCCTTAGGATTCTTGCTTGACGGCCAGCAGTATGAGGGCGATCATATACGTGGGAGCCGGGGTCTATAAGCACATCCTTAAAAGGTCCCTAGTCGTGGGAGTTTTCGAGACAGGGCATCGATACTCCAGAATAGACTAGTGTATACAGTCGAGACCCCGATGAGGGGCAGTGGCCGGTCTCACAAGCCACTGGTGTCAGTTGGTTCACCTAAGATGTATACAGGTACTCATTGGGTTATGAGTACACCGGAAAGGACTCGCCGGGAACATGCTAGTTGGTTTTATACCTGACGTCAGATAGCAGTTCCCTGGTGACATGTGTACAGGTTAGTTCATTGACCTGAGATCGTCATTTGTCTTGTGTGAGTTCCCACTGTACTTTGATTACTACCCTACCACGGCTCAAAGGAGTCGTGCAAACAGGTTTTAGTTGGGTACAGTCCCGAGCCACATGGAGGCAGTGAGCGGATCTGCAGGGGTTCGTCTTTCCCGGTATTGGGGATGAGGTCGTGCTGTGTCTAGGAGAGCCATTACACGAAGTCCATGACTAAGGCAGGAGATTTACTGGTAGGTATTCCAGTAGTATCTCAGGATGTTCTGGGCTACACTCCGACACGACTTGTACCGCTTTTGGGGGTCTGACTTTTACCAACCCCCTAGGCTCGCCATGCGATGCTCATAGACGAACGGACCGGACTGTACGGATATTGTCACTGACAGGATCAGTAGGGGGTCAGGATGAGTTCGATCATCGACCTCCCTTTTGGTCAATACTTGGTAGCCCGTTACGTACGGCTAATACCTCTGACGTGCTAGTGGTTAAATCCACAGCCAAAATATTGACGAGTCTTTAGAGTCCCCTACAGACAGTTTCTCAAGTTTCGGGCGAAACGCTGTAGAGGCCGTATGGATATATGGCAGGGTTCGATCATGTACATGTGGTATTGCACGGATCATGATCGGACGGATAATACTAGCGGGCTTTGGTTTAAGCCGGATCCTAGTATTGTACAGTGTAGATTTTGTCTCATTGCATTTGTATTCGGTCGGAATACAAATACGGGTATGTATATACAGTCGCGGGGTTTTCCTGTAATTTATTGCGGGATCGTCTTTTTGAAGTTGCCAGTTTGCATTGCGTTTCGGCCATTTTCCTTTCTATCTTTCTTTGGCAGAAAATTGGTGTGGAGGGAGTTATTTGCAAATGTGCAAATTGGCAAAAAGGAGGGTGTTTTTTATGGTGGAGGGTTCATGATGGTTCTAGCATCCTTTGACTTCTTTTTGTTCATCATTACTTGCTTTATGATGAAGGGATTGGAAAAGATGGTGGTGTGACATTATTTCATCATGATCACCACACTTTGCTTACACCAACCTCACTTGATTACCTCCCCCTCTCTTGTCCCTCTCTCTAGTGTGGCCGGCCATTGCTTGGGGAGCCTCATTCATTGGGTGGAAAAATGATTCATCTCATTTTGCACCAAAGACTCTTTAGTTCATCTAAAAAGTTTTTTCCCTCCACCTCTATCCAAATGGCAACTTCCATTAACCCCTTGAGACAAAGATTTATACACTTAGTCTACAGCAATCTTGGACACGTCGGCTGGCCAACTTCGTGTCCGAGTTGCCTCAGTCCAGAGGTGGGAGCCCGTAAAAAGACTCGGTGATGTGGTGCTTTTCCGACGAGGAGATCGAGACCGGAGATGCCGCGAGGAGATCGGGATGGTGGCCAAAGACCGAAGGACACGGATCGCTCGGTATAGCTCTCTACCCTTTCTCTAGTTAGTTTATAGTAGGTTAATGGTCCGATCCGGGTTTGTAGTCCGCGGTAGTGCCGGTTTCTAGTTTAGAAAAAGTTTTTGTTTCCGCATTTTGGCCTCGGACAGACGGCCGGGGCGCTACCGTAGACTTACATGGTATCAGAGCCATACCATTAACCTTTACTAGCTTGCTCTAACGTGTTTAGAACTCGATCGAACGAAATTTCCAAAAACCACAGTTTCAAATATGCACTTTCTGTTGAATTTTATTTGTGTTCGAAAAATTATTTGGTATATTGCAGAAATATGTGCAGGCTTTTTCAAGAGAACTGAAGAAATTTAGTCGGCTGATTTCACTGTAGCGCGGCGGATCCGCGGCCGTAACCACGTTTTGGCCGAGGATCCGCCGCCGTACTGTAGCCACAGTGCACCAAATTTCTTCAGCAGGTCTCTGTGTTAGAATTGGGGTTTTTGGTATATTCTGTTTGGGCCCAGATTTATTTTGTGTACTGAGTATTGTACTTGGGGCCCACTTCATGAAATTTTGTCGATCGAAAATTTAAACATGTTAGTTCACAGTATTTACATTATATCTGCGACCGTGAATGTCACTTGATCGGTAAATCCTGTCTAACTGCTATAGCCCTTTTAGACGGATTTGCGAACGTGACATTCACGTTGATGTTCTGTGTTGTGCTGTGATGTTGCGGGTTTGTCGTGGTGGATAGCCTGGATGCAATGGTAGTAAAGTCTGGTTATTTATGTACATTTGATATTGCGGGGCGAGCGTCCGACATGTGGACTGCCGTTACTGCCTGTTTGTATATTATTCTTTTGGGGCACGACCGGGCTGAGGTCGATGTACCTGTTGTATATATATTTTATGTTCTGTACTAGGATTACCCCGCGGTGGGATGCACGGATAACCGGGTTCTAGAGGGCAACGGGCCCGCATCTCATGGCTTTGAGATGGATGGGGATTCACTCTAGAATTGGCGGGCTATTCGCCGCACTCGTAGGGGGTACAGGTTGACCCAAGGAGGGGTGCTCAAGTTACCGGATTCCGTGAAGTGCCGGGTGGTCCATTCACGTTGTTGAAGGGGGCTGCCTCGCTTCAGGTCTAGGATTTCATTGCACGGGCTATCCACACGACCAGGGGAACGTCGGGTTTCAGTAGCGGCTCTATGAAACCCGGGGATCCCAGATATCTGTATTGTTCTGTGATGCTTATTACATTTCTGTGATGTTGCTTTTTATCACGCCTTGAGCGATTATTATATATTGATATATATACTAGTAGATGTTGTATATGTTTTGCATCCACGCTAGTCCAGTCTCCGCTCTGTCGTTAGTTAAGTAACCTAACGGGTGATGACGGGACCCAGTGGCGAATGCGGGTGGCATATACGTACATCGTATTTTCGTTCTTTATTGGTATGATCAATTGATGGGACTGCGTTGATTCGGATCAATGCAAGCTAAACAAACCTATTCTGATATTGTTGGAACAATTTTTCAAAAAAAGCTGTATTGTAAGGACGTTCTCTTTTGTTTTGCACAGTGGTATTCGGTTATGAATATCCAGCTCCTCAGTCGACGAGGCAAGGGCCGAGATCCCTTCACCGGGAGTGACCCCTTGGACAGAAGTTTGCGTCAGGATAATAACTTAGCCGATTACTTTTTGCTTTGCATCACGGTATTCAGTTGGAATATCCTGCACCTCATTCTACGGGGAAAGAGCCGAGATCCCTTCATCGGGAGTGACCTCTTTAGCAAAGGTTTTCGTCACTATATTTTTATAAAAGCTATTCGGTTCCTTCAACGATATCAAGTTCATTACGTTAAAGGTTTTTCGCCAAAAACCATTCGTAGCCCTCCGTCATTTCAGATGGGTAGCACGTAGTATTCATGCTATGTTTGTTGACCTTCATCAAGGCATAGTGAATGGTAGATGCTTGTTACTTTTCTGCTGCATAGATAGATGCGTTGGTTTGGGACAGTCGTATAGCCTTGTTGACCTTCGTCAAGGGCTTATATAGGTGGGTTCAAATTAACCTGGACAATGACGGGTAGAACTTGACATGTGACTTATGATTTGTTGACCTTCGTCAAGGTCATAAGAGCATGGGGTAAAAATCACATCGGGAGTTTCTAAAGAAACTGAAACTTGCCAGATATGCGCATACCTTCTGGAGTGTGATAACGTGAGTGGATTCCATCACGTTATCATGCGATGATAGTTGGATCCTGATTCCCACTGATGAGTTCGTTTTCTCTTTGGATGATCCCGACTAATTCTTCTTTCAAGTTTGGAGGAGAATTTGAGGTTACAGTGGGAGGTTTCCTGATTGGATAAAGTGATAACTATTCTGATATAGGTTAGAGTGCACGCTGAGTGTTTCTTTTCTCTCTCTCTTTGGCAGCGACCATGGCCTGACCCTAGACTATGACTCAGTGACCAAGTTGACCGAACCTTCTTATAACACTAGCTTTTGGATTGTCAGAGTTGCATACCTCATTGCCACTCCTTCTTTTACCCTTTTCTCCAGGACACCTCGTATTACTACGAACATCCACTTCCATTGGATAAAACCATCGTATGGTTATATATGAACTCGAAGGAACTTGTTCCAGATTCGAGGATGGTTTCCGATTCTGGAGAAAACGAATAGGACTATTCAGTTGTTTTTTCCTTTTACCTTCTCTCAGGTTGCGAGTGCTCCTTGGATTAGGAGTAGTACACCTGTTATGCTTATTGGATAGTCTTCTTCCAAACCTTAGGCTGGTGCCGAACTGTAGGGAATGAAGAAAGCCGATTAGCCTAAGTATGGTATACAGAAGGTATTAAGTAAAGACATATAAAGGGATTAGAAGGAGGGCAAAGTAAATTGCGACTGATATTCACGACTAAACCGACTATTTCATCGCCACTCCTACTTCACCTTTGTATTTCTCCAGAACACTCCGTATCACTACGAAGATCCACAGTTATTTGGATACTCCATCGTATGGTTATATACGAACTCGAAAGGAACTTGTTCCAGTTCGGGGATGGATTCTGGTTCAGGAGAAATAAGAATAAGATTTATTCAGTTGTCTTTTATCTTTACCTTCTCTCGCGTTGCGAGTGCTCCTAGGATTAGGACAGTACACCCATTATGCTTATTGGATAGTCTTCTTCTAAACCATAGGCTGGTGCCGATCGGTAGGGAAGGAAGAAAACCATTTAGTCTAAGAGTGTGTACAGAAGGTAATGACTAAAGACATATAAAGGGATTTGGAGAGATGACAAAGAAATATACAGTTACAGTTGTGAATCTGGATAATGGAAGAGGCATTACTAGGAATACCCGGATACCCCTTCGAAACATTTATATGATTCAGTTTCACTGTGTATTGTTAATAGAAAACCGATTTCCCAATTAGACACTTGCTCCAGGGTATGTATTTACCAGGAATGATTCTCACATCTGTATGGTTTTACAGATGATGAGTGGGAGTAAGTTATTGGGAATTAGGTGATCATCCTCATTATATCGGAATTCGTTGTAATTAATGATATTTGAGGAAATCACCTGGGTTGTTTGCCGCACGACAAATATTTGGTTTTGAATATCCGTTGTTATGCACCAATTTCAAATTGACATATCTGTACGTCTATCTTTATAGAGTGAGATATAACTTTTTGAAATTATTTCTATGAAATTTACCTATATCAGTGGATGGTTAGGTGAGGAGCATTAAACAGCGGTGTAATTCTTCATAACCATAGTACAGTTTTCAACCTACGACGCACAGGATTTGAGTTATTCAACTCAGGGGACTTATACAGAGTATTGTATGTTGTCCAGTGTTCATTAGGACAGAGGGGTTGGTACTCATACTATATTCTGTTTACTTGTGACTTCTCTAGTTCTTAGACATGCGTTTCGTAGAAACACAAGGTCTAAGTTTTGAGAAGTTATAGGTATATGAATAAAGTAGAGAACCAGGTGTTTCAAGTATCGGGATCCTTCAAGGTGATCAAAGATGTAGATACTTGTGTATGGTATTCAATTGATAGTAATGGTTTTGAGAAACTTGTTTCTCTTTCAGATTACTAATATATGGATGCATTCCTAAGTTGAGTAACGCTGATAGGCCTCCTTCCATTTAGTTGACATGCACTGGAGACAGCTGCATGATTTGAATCTGGTTCCAATTAATTCAGTGCCTCTGTTTCTATATTGGATATCATATCTTAACAATGTTAAGGTACGGGGAGTTTTCCGGCTTATGCTTAAAACCAGACTCTGGATAACTCAAGGCACGTTTCTGTAATGGATGTTTGTGGGTTGACCCGGGCTATGACGAGGGTTGACATTCTACCATCTGGAAGATCAATAGTGATATTGTTCTAGACTCACCACAGTTTTAAGTAAAATGAATTTTTTCAGAAAACAGTAGTGGGAGTATGGTAGAACTGGAAGTGATTCCAGAAACGCAAACGATTACTGAAAATTTGATAAGAACCTAAAGATTCAATCTGATTTGACATTCCATTAGCCACTCCGCAGATAAGGTGGGTAACGTCAGGCACTCGAGAGGTACTTTGGTATGCTCAAAGACGGTGACAGGGAGGTTCTTGTTTACCCAGACTTGCCATTGCTGTTGTTCCAGACTGTGAGACCCGGCAGGAGGATGAGTATAGCGTCGTTCTAACTGGCTTTAGAAGCGTACGTGTATATGACTCTACCAGAGGGTTGTCGTAGTCAGTGGGAGCAGCGGAACCATAGTGGACAAGTGGCTTATGTCTATTTATGGACTAAAGCAGATATAGCGGAGATAGATCGTCTATTTCTGGTGTGACAGTCATAGGTTTGGCTTCATGAGAATAGGGGATGGATCTGTTAAGAAGGTAGTAGGGTGTGATGTCCTGATTTGTGGATGACATACACATACTAGGAAGTGATATTCCTGCACTACGACCGGTTATACTTTGGTTATCACACAATGGTTTCTCCACAAAGGATATAGATATTATATCAGGCATTTTGGTTACTAGATCTATAGTTTTAGATCTAGATTTAGGAAGTGTCCCAATCAGGGTACTTAGACAGCATTCTAGAGGTGTTTTAGAATGGACGACTCCTGGCACGGTAGTGTACCTGCAGGTGATGGAGTCACCCTCTCTAAAGGTGACTTACAGACTAAAGGGGAGAGGGATGTGCATGATTGGCAGATCACTTGCTTAGGCAATTGTGTCAATCATGAGATGTCAAGTACCACACCAGATGTTGTTTTTGCACAAGCTGCAATAAGTTGATATTGATCCAA
Source organism: Agapanthus africanus (assembly GCA_030015575.1). NCBI lineage: Eukaryota > Viridiplantae > Streptophyta > Magnoliopsida > Asparagales > Amaryllidaceae > Agapanthus > Agapanthus africanus. The sequence goes on from CM057337.1 coordinate 993,515,451, forward strand.
TCGTGGAGGAACGTTCGGAAGAAGTTTTAGAACATAAGTGGATGTTCTAGGGATATGATAGCAACAGCCTCTTTTAGGAGACGGTTATCATTCCAGGCTTCCAAGGTGACCTGGATGACAGAGTGGTTGTCAGAGTTATAGTTTTTCCTTTGACGAGGGGCAGTATTTTGGACAGGTGATCCAAGCGGATACTGAGAGAGGCATGGCGCAGGATACTGATTAAGTTCAGTTGTCGATACAGTCTAAGAAGTTTGGATTTGGAGTTCATTTATGAGCTAGGTCCCATCAGATATCCAGACATATTCTAAGACAGGTATTGCTCATTTTGGGAGATGGTTTTCTCCGCGAACTTGAGATAAAGAGAGACATAGAAAGAAACATCAGAGCGGATCCACTCACTGAGGCTATTCCTCGAACGCATTAGTTTCGCAAACGGGTTTTGTGAGACTGATTAGTAGAGGAGTTGGGTGTTCGGTATCACACGGGCTGTGAGTAAACGTCCTTAAACTAATATTTCGTCCCGAACAAGGGAATGCTGGACCGAAATGTCCTTAAAACTAATAATGGACCGCGATGTCCTTAAAAAAATATGTGCCTTGAGATCTATATTGCAATTGAAGTCCCACCGGCAAAGATTGCAACTTAAGTCCCACCGGCTACACAACTACTCCAGCGATGAAGCCACCCTCAAATCCCACCGGCAAATAGATGGGTCACCTGCGGCGAAGCTACTTTATAGAGTTCCACCATTCGAAAAAAAACGGTATGCCCACTAGTGAAATGGGCACGAATGAAAACCCGAAAGGGCGCCGTGAGTAAAAATAGCAGGACTGCCGGCGAGTTTGTGAAAACCCTAAAGGGCGTAATCTTGTAAAAAAAATATGTGTACACTTGCAGGGTCCTCTCGACCTTGTTAAGGAGAAAATACACGTGTGAGATCCTTACGATTTACAAAAGATTAATGATTGATCATCTTCGTGTCGTGTTTTGAAAAGTGTAAAAGATCACAACCAAAGAAATTTATACCGCAATCAATAACGATGTCTATTGTAGTTTCGTTAGCGAGAGCGGATCTTCCACTGAGAAAGTGTGAATTTGTTCGAAATCGTTTTATTTGAGTTGAAAAGAAAAGATAAAAGAAAATGATTCAATATTCGTTAGATTTTAGTTTCAAGAACATAAAGAAATTAGATCTAGAATCAAGAATTAATAAAGATCAAGAAAATGTCCAAACCAATTGAATTCTCAAGATTTGTAAAGTAGCCTGTAGGAATCGATCAAATTGATAGTGATGATGAATACTAATGATTATGAATTCTTATCTATTGAGAATTTGTTGCTAGATCGATGACAATCAACGAGCTTTAGGGATCTATTGAAGAAACTAGGGTTTCTCCTTCATCATCCCTTGTCCTTTCATTGATTATCATTCAAATTCCAGCCTCTAGCAAATTAAATCACCGATCGTTGATCTCTAATTTGGAGCGAAAACCTTCAAGAAAGCGATCTCACTCAAATTAGGTCTTCGATGATTCAATTTCCTAAAGTTTACAAAACTTATAAGACTTTAGAATCATTTAAGAATTTCATCATCATCATCTACCTATTCTCTCGATTCCGCTACAAACGGAGATTTTACTCACACATCATGAAAAAGGAAAGAATCAAGAATCGATAACTTTTCATAATGCACGAATGTAAATAAAAGCAAGATTTATAATTTTCACCTTTATTAATCGACGATTAGGTACACATTCACTCAATTCAAGATTACAAAATTTGAGGGGGTAACTAGATCCGTCGAAATTAGCTTCACATCGATCTTCTTGAGTCGTAGAACGGTAGCGATCACTTGCTCTTGATGAAGACCAGCGTTGCTTCAAAGGATCGATGATGGCTTGCTTGATTCGCTTCTCGATGGATCTTGATTTGGCTTTGGAATTGGATTTGGGTTAGGGTTTTGAGTTACAAGTTGTGTCACTCAACTTGTGGGTGAATTGATGTATAATGATCAACAACTACCGAACAACTCAACAACGAACAACTATTGTAATGAAGCCATAGGTGCCCTTTTATAGTTTTACCTTTAACTTCCCCTAGAAGCTAGGTCAATCATCCCTTGGAAGCTAGGTAGTTGTAGAGAATTTTCTAGATTAAGATAGTTAGCTAGCTTGCATGAGAAGCCTTTCTGTTGGAGGGAAGTTTCTGAAGATTTGAAACGTCTTGAAGAAGTTTGGCCGTTGATAGGGTGCCACGTCTGAAACTTTCTGCCGCCGATGAGTCAGAACAGCCGCGGATCTGCGGCGGATCGGCCTGACTCGGCCGCGGATCCGCGGCCATCTGGTGGAGTTGCTGCATGAAATTTCCAGTGCTGATTTGTGTTGGTTTTATGGCACTTTCCTGATATCTGGAATATTTTTATACTTTCTTGTTTACTGCCAGATCACAAGTCTTGGACTTGATGTATTTTACCAGTACTTTTAGCAGTTATGGCTCTTTTACCTGAAGAATTTCCTGCACACAATCCCGAGACAAGTGTTGAGATATACAGATCATGCGAATAGTAATAGACACTTAATTTCTCTTTAGAATGTCAATTATAACTATAACACAGGGTATTTGGTATTTTCCAGATGAATTCATAATCTGTGTGATATTTACAATAAACACATATATATGATCAATAAGAGTAGGGAAATTAACGTGTTGAAAATGCACTATTTTCGACTGATCAAATTCCCCCAAACTTAATTTTGGTTGTCTCGAGCAAACATCTTTTATTCAGGTGAAGGAGAAAAGAAGAATAGAAAGAAAAAAACTAACTAGCACACTTTCGTAGGCAACACGATTGCACTGAGCACGTGCAACAAGCCTTTAAACCTCTAGGTGTCCCTAGTAGGAGGAGTGTTATCTCCTGAGGGTTTTCAGCGGATTGCACCCACAAAATCGCATAATAAAAGGAAGACTGTGAAAGTTACATGTAAAGATAAGAATTATAAAAGGAAGACTTTGAAAATTAGAGTTTCCAACTACACTATCTTTTCGGTTGTCATGAGCCATATCTTAATAGTCATGAAAAAATGTTAGAAATCACATGATCCCTCAATAAAACATCGTCTTTATTCTTCATTCCTACTTTTCTTCCAAAACACCGATCATATACCCCTACGTGTGTGTAAAAGACATCCCTACACTCGGAGAATTCAATTCAAGCTATCATACTCTTGTCCACTACCTCAGTACTTTTTAATCGGTGAATATTTAGATGGATTTGCTCACATTCTTCATGCGACCGTTAATACTTCTTGAGGAACTAACCGACCGATTACTCATGTGCCTGCTGATTAGGCGTAAATAGTATTTTTCTCGGCTTGCAACACCTATGGCTTAGCAGTGACTCCCAAACCAGTTGGTCTAATGCACTAAGTGATGAAGCACCCTCGCTATATTTTTTATATGCTGCCTTGGTGATTAAAAAACCAGTTTTCATTTTTTTTCACCATTTTATATTTTATTCATTTATTATTTCTTTCATACTTTGGCTTTTAGACAAGAGCATTTCAAGGTATCCTCTACTATCCTGAGTTTCAAGACTTGTATAAATGCGTATAGTAGGGTATCAACGTTCAAATGTTTTGTTTCCAGAATAGGAACTATTTTTCAGACTTATTTTTATCCACAGATTAGTGACTTCTTTCATCTTAATAACCCTTGGGACAACGGCTCATAACTACTTATTACTAGTTCGTTTAAGAAAACTTCTAACTTTCTAGGTTTTCTTAAATTTTTCTAATCTTTTGGATGTAAATTTTCACTATGTAATCTTTTATTATAAAACTAAATATTAAATATTTTTATTTTTTTATATGTTTTGTGCAAAGTATGATGCAAAGTGATGTGTAAATAAGCACAAATCTCCCCCAAACCTGTTTACAACAGTTTCCTCACTGTTGCCATCTGTTAAATCTCAGATACCTGTAGACTTGGGAGGAAATTTATTAACGGGAGCAATAATATATGAACATGAAAATCTCTCCCAAACTTATTTTTTTCACTCACCTCCATTCTAAAGATGATACAGTAATTTACAAGACATGGAGGCGAGACAGAGGAATTTTAATCAAGATAAAGTGGCTCCTGTAAAAACAGGAGCTCTTTCGTGGGGTCAGTGGAAAAATACGGTTTTAGTCTCTGTTCATTTACTTTAAAAATTGTACCGTTTTCAACATTTTCAACCTCAACTGCCCCGTGCGGATATACATACCGCACAACAAAAGATCCTTTCCACTGAGATTTTAGCTTACCCACATGAAGATAGAGTCGTGAATCATAAAGAAGGACTTGTTGATCAGGTGTAAAAGTTTTTCTCAAAATGTTTTTATCATGAAATACCTTAGTCCGGTTCTTTACAATTACAACATTATCGTAAGCTTCATCGTGGAGTTCGCTTAGCTCGTTTAATTGCAGCTTCTTAAAGTTGCAGCCTTAATTTAAGTCAAAGTTAAGTTCTCTAATAGCCCACATTGCTTTGTGCTCAATCTCGAACGGAAGTTGACAAGCCTTACCAAAAACTAGACGATATGGAGACATACCTAGATTGGTTTTATAAGCCGTACGGAATGCCCAAAAAGCATCCGTTAATTTGGTTAACCAATCTTTTCGATTTTTAGAAACAGTTTTCTCCAAAATTTGTTTGATTTGTCTGTTTGAAACCTCAGCTTGCCCGCTCGTTTGGGGATGATAGGGTGTAGAAAGTTTGTGGTTGATTGCATATTTCCGCATCAAAGTCTTGAAAGACCGATTGCAGAAATACGTCCCGTTATTGCTAATAATAGCGCGTGGGTGTCCAAATCGCGAAAAGATGTTTTCTTTTAAGAACTTAATGACAACCTTTTTGTCATTAGTGCGACAAGGAATAGCTTCCACCCATTTCGAGACATAATCAACCCCATGCAATATGTATAAATTCCCAAAAGAGTTGGGAAAAGGACCCATAAAATTAATACCCCAAACGTGAAAAATTTCAGCCACCAAGATCGGTTGAAGTGGCATCTCATTTCTCCGGGAAATCCTACCCGTATGTTGACATTGTGGACAGGTTTTGCAATGATAAAATGCATCTTTGAATAATGTCGGCCAGTAAAAACCGCATTAGAAAACCTTTTCCACCGTCTTTCGAGGACCAAAGTGACCCCCACATGCCTGATCATGACAAAAAGATAGAACACTCTTGAATTCATCATTAGAGACACATCTTCGAATGATCTGGTCAGGACAATATTTAAACAGATAGGGTTCATTCCAGTAAAAATGTTTTACTTGGGATAAAAATTGATGTTTGTCGTGTTTCGACCATTCGCGGGGAATAAGTCCTGTAGCAACATAATTCACAGTATCCCCGAACCAAGGTTCGTTGGATACTTTCAAGAGTTGTTCGTCTGGAAAAGAATTATTGATTGGCAGGGTCACAGGTGAAGAAGAGATGCATGACAGATGGTCGGCTACAACGTTTTCACATCATTTCTTATCTTTAATAACAAGATCAAATTCTTGTAATAGAAGGATCCAACGTATTAGCCTACCTTTAGCATCCTTCTTCGCCAAAAGATGTTTCAAGACGGAGTGGTCAGTGTACACAACGATTGGTGAGCCGATCAAGTAAGGCCTGAATTTTTCTAATGCAAATACAACTGCCAAAAGTTCTTTTTCGGTACTTGTATAATTAATTTGAGCATCGTTCACAGTCTTACTTGCATAATAGATCACGTGTGGTATCTTTTCAATGTGTTGTCCTAAGAATGCACCAACTGCAAAATCTGAAGTATCATACATAAGCTCAAAAGGGTGGTTCCAATCTGGAGAAAATAGAACATGGACTGTAGTGAGAGAGTGTTTGAGTGAGTCAAATGCTGCCTCACAATCCGAGTCAAAGTGAAAGGTTGTGTCCTTAGTCAAGAGAAGAGTTAAAGGTCTAGCAATTTTGCTAAAATCCTTAATGAATCTCCTGTAAAAGCCTGCATGGCCAAGAAAGGATCGTATATCCTTGACGCATCTGGGATGAGAAAGGTTATGAATGACATCTATTTTAGCTTTGTCAACCTCAATGCCTTTCCGTGAAATAACATGTCCAAGAACAATTCCCTCTTGGACCATGAAATGGCATTTTTCCCAATTCAAGCTTAAGTTCTTCTCTTTGCAACGAGTAATGAGATAGGCAGTCAGCAAAAGAATCTCCAAATATCGAGAAATCGTCCATGAAAATCTCCAGAAAATTCTTGACCATGTCCGAGAATATCCCCATCATGCACCGCTGAAATGTAGCGGGAGTATTGCATAACCCAAATGGCATGCGTCTATAAGCAAAAGTACTAAAAGGACAAGTAAATATGGTCTTATCTTGATCCTTTTCGGCAATAGGGACCTGGTTATAGCCAGAGTATCCGTCCATGAAGCAATAGTATTCACGTCCAGCTAAGCGTTCTAGCATCTGGTCAATGAAAGGTAAAGGAAAGTGGTATTTCCTCGTTGCGGCATTGAGTTTTCTATAATCAATACATATACGCCACCCAGTTTGAGCGCATGTCTGGATTAACTCATTTGCGTTATTTGTTATGACCGTGATGCCCGATTTCTTAGGGACTACATGAATTGGACTTACCCATTGGCTATCAGAGATTAGGTAAATGATACCACTGCCAAGGCATTTGACGATTTCTTTCTTCACTGCATCCTTCATGACGGGGTTTAACCGTCTCTATGGTTCTCAGGTTGGCTTGGCTTCATCCATCAGATATATATGATGTTCAACAATCAAGGGACTAATCCCTTTGATGTCAGCCATAGTCCAACCAAATACCTGCCTATTAGATCTCAATACCGTCAAAAGAGCATTCTCTTGCTTTGAGGCTAGAGAAGCTGATATGATAACAGGTAAAGAATCATTCTCACCTAAGGTCTTCCAGATACTTCCAAGCTTCACCGTCATGTTTAGACATGAAATTGCATTGACACATTGTTTCAAGCATCTGCTTTGTCGCTGGATTAATGCCCTCATATATAATTCGGCATAAATCCCATCTTTGTATTCCATGATGAGGACATTGGACAAGCAGATCCTTGAAACGTTCAAAGCACTTCCAAAATGGTTCATTGGGAAGCTGGGTGAACTGGTTGATCTCGCTCCTAATATGGGCAGTCTTATGGTTTGGGTAAAACTTCTTAAGAAATGCAATTACAAATTCATCCCAGTTAGTGATAGAGTGTGCGGTTGTATTATAAAGCCATTTTTCTGCCAAGTCGCACAGAGTGAATGGGAGAAAACGCAAGCGCATAGCATCCACAGTCAATTGTGAAGTACCCATCATTGTGCATACGTTTTCGAATTTGGTGATGATAACGTACGCGTCTTCCGACTCAAGCCCGTGAAATTTGGGCAGCAGATTGATGTAGTGGGGTTTAATTTTGAAATTATCCCCGTTAGCTGGTGGAATGGATAGACAAGTAGGAAGGGGACCGCGGATTGGATAGCATCTCTCTTAGAGAGAGATGCGCGGTGGATTCTGCGCACCTACGGGCGGTGGCAGCATGGTGTTATAATCTGATGGAGTACCGTCCATCTCAGTCGTAGTGTGTGGTGGGGGAAAAGAAGATGAAGAAGTACCGACTTCGGCGTCGATAACAGGAACGCGGACAAGACGGGCACTAGAATCCCGTGTCCAGCCAAGCTTGCACTAAGCGGGTTTAGTGCAAGTGGCAGCGTGTGTGTGATTTAAAATTGGTTTGTTTTGAAAAAAAAAATGGGACTCAAGACAAATCACTCTACAATGCACAAACAACCCTAGAAATAAGGTTACCTAGGTCCAGTCTTTAGACCGCTCCTAGACTTCCAAAGGACAAGCCGTAGGATCAATCCTCTACCGCCTCTTTACTACTCTTGTAGCCAGGTAAGTGCCAGGTAAGTGGGAGGCTCCCCACTACGAAAGTAGTGGTCCTAATTAAGTAACCACTTGCCTTTGACACACTTGCCTAGACACCACAAAAATAATGCGAATAAGCGATAGATTACCCACGACCTTCCTATGTCCTTATTGAGCGCGACAGTACTTAGAGTCTGGTCTAGATATTTTTTAAATTAATGTAGGGTTGATGCAGATGCTCGGTTTATGATTTGTGGGGCTTAGGAAGGGTGATGAAATCCCCACCTAATCTGGATTTGGTCTTTGCCCCTTAAAGTCCGTATTAAAATATGCAAAACAAAACCAATCACAAAACTTTTGCAAAAAGATTTTTGAGCGGCGCTATTTTGCAAAGAATCCTGCAGAAAATAGATTTTATTGGATTTTAGAGGAGAAAGAAAGAGTTGAGAAAGATACCAGAGAAGTTTGGAACCCTAGATCTCCTAGCCCGCCGCGCTTCCGCCGCGGATATGCCTCCTTTGCCGCGGATCCGCTGCGGGAAGGAAAGATCTGTTGATGAAATTTTCTCTGTTCCCTTTTGTGTTGCTCTGGATCTCTAAGAATGTCTCTGTTTCCTGTTTCCTCAAGTCTGTGACTACAGATCTCCTTGCAAAAATTCACGCACAAATCGTTAAATATGCAATTTGCAGTTTTGTTTTAATTATGATATGGATCGTATAAGAATTCAACACAAATAGTAAGAATAAAAAATTACGCACGTATCTCCGGCAACGGCGCCATTTGATTGGTTCGAAAAGTTGTGTTTGTGTAGTTAACTGCAATCAGAACGGTGTCGCGTGTAGCTAGACCAAGGTGAGTACGGGTCGTCCTCAGGGAAACGTTGAATATTTTACTCTTACTTTAGATGTGTTGAAAAAGAGAGGGGGAATAAAGAATGTTGTAGAATGGTTTCTAGATCTACGTTAAGCACTAATGCAAAATATAGATCTAGATTAACTACGGATATAAGTTTATATAAGAGGAGGGCTTGTAGGGTTCATTAGAATTTAGTAGTTATGGATGATTAATTAAAGATTACCCTTTTTATCCTTTAATAGATTTAAAACTAGAATGAAAGTGATGCATGTAGATTAGGGTTTCTGGAGGGAAAAGGGTTCCCGCTCTTAACCCCTATCTCGACATGGAACTCCGTTCATATCTAACTTTTACCAAAACAATCATTAATCTAATCTCTAATCGCGGTCGAGACTAGCAATAAATTGGTAGCACGCCCGATTAGGATGTTAATGATTCTTTTGATAAAGCTTATAAACTTTATAGGACGTAAAAAGAGTTTAAGGATCTTCATCATCCTTTAACCTACCCTAATCCTACGAATCCTAACAAGCGGAGAATTACTCGCGCATGTTGGGAGAAGAAGAGATGGAGAGAGAAATCATAATGAAACTACAAAGAAATAGAATAAGAAAAAGAACTACCTTTATTAATCAACAAAATTCATTTACACTTTTTTCCTTAGAAAATGATTACAAATACTAGTTTGCTTCTCGATCTCTTCTAAGGAGGTAGATGAACCATTGATGATCAGCCTGGATGCGTGAGCCATCTTGGACTTCGTGATCTCGTCGGCTTGATGATTTTTCCAAGAGGCTCTCGGTCTTTATTTATAGTCCCAAAGCCAGAAAATTAGCTTCCTAATTTGGAAGCAAGTAGTTAGTATCCAACAGAGAAAATCCCATATCCTAAGTCTTCCAAACCGCGGCGGATACGCGGCCAATAGGGGGGTTTGGCCGCGGATCCGCGGCCAAAAAGAGGGACTGTTGGATCATTTTTCTGTGGCTTGATCTTTGTGACATGTGGCGATCTCTGGAACCTTTGGAACTTGGAAATCTTCTCGTAGTTGCTGCCATACTTGATTTCTAAGTTTTGCTTTCTTAATTAGGCAGGTTTGCTTTAACAACTTGATTTCCTTGATTTTAGCCCTGAAAATTCTGCACAACAACTCAAATGATATTTAGTAGAGTTTGTTTTCTTAAGATTTGGTCAATGATATTTTTTGCATACATTTTCCTACCAAATGCTAATTATAATATATAAATACATGAAAACAGTCTTTTTACAGATAAACCCTCATATGTATCATATATTATAATAAACACCTTTTCTAATATAGAAATAGTAGGAAAAATGTAATAACAAATGTGCAGTTTTATCAACTGAACAGTCTTCGATGATTCGGTTTCCTGAAGTTTACAAAACTCATAAGACTTAAAGAATCGTTCAAGAATTTCATCATCATCATCTACCTATTCTCTCGATTCCACTACAAGTGGAGATTTCACACACACATCATGAAAAAGGAAAGAATCAAGAATCAATAACTTTTCATAATGCAAGAATGTAAAGAAAAGCAAGATTTATAATTTTCACCTTTATTAATCGACGATTATGTACACATTCACTCAATTCGAGGTTACAAGATTTGAGCGGGTAATTAGATCCGTCGAAATTAGCTTCGCATTGATCTTCTTGAGTCGTGGAACAGTAGCGATCACTTGCTCTTGATGAAGACCGGCGTTGCTTCAAAGGATCGATGATGGCTTGCTTGATTCGCTTCTCGATGGATCTTGATTTGGCTTTGGAATTGGATTTAGGTTAGGGTTTTGAGTTACAAGTTGTGTCACTCAACTTGTGGGTGAATTGATATATAATGATCAACAACTACCGAACAACTCAACAACGAACCACCATTGTAATGAAGCCATAGGTGCCATTTTATAGTTTTCCTTTTAGCTTCCTCTAGAAGCTAGGTCAATCTTCCCTTAGAAGCTAGGTAGTTGTAGAGAAGTTTCTAGATTAAGGTAGTTAGCTAGCTTGCATGAGAAGCCTTTCTGTTGGAGGGAAGCTTCTGAAGATTTGAAGCATCTTGAAGAAGTTTGGCCGTTGATAGGGTGCCACGTCTGAAACTTTCTGCCGCCGATGAGTAAGAACGGCCGCGGATCCGTGGCGGAACGGCCTGACTCGGCCGCGGATCCACGGCCATCTGGTGGAGTTGCTGCATGAAATTTCCAGTGCTGATTTGTATTGGTTTTATGGAACTTTCCTGATGTATGGAATATTTTTATACTTTCTTGTTTACTGCTAGATCACAAGTCTTGGACTTGATGTATTTTATCAGCGCTTTTAGCAGTTCCAGCTCTTTTACCTGGAGAATTTCCTGCACACAATCTCGAGACAAGTGTTGAGATATACAGATCATGCGAATAGTAATAGACACTTAATTTCCCTTTAGAATGTCGATTATAACTATAACATGGGGTATTTGGTATTTTTCAGATGAATTCATAACAATAAGAGTAGGGAAATTAACGTGTTGAAAATTCACTATTTTCGACTGATCAAGTAACACACTTAGGAATCCATATAATTCCTAAGGAGAAAACGCACATATTAGATCCTCATGACTCGTGAGGAGAATATACCCCTTATGAAACCCTCACAGCTCATAAAATTCAAAAAATTTAGGTTATAGGGATCTAAACCTGTTCTTAAGCCGTCATATCCCCCAAGTTTCCCTAATAGTAGTTTGATATCGATTCTTGTATACAATCCACGGGCACGAAAAAAATATGTTCCAACCGAGTTCCACCAATGGCGAGAAATATCCCAATATGGTGAATGTCACTTGTAAGTCCTCTCGATTTATAAGGAGAAAATACTCTTGTAAGATCCTTATGACTTACAAGAGAAAACACACTTATGAATCTCCACGATTCTTAAGAAGAAAATACACCTACAAGATCCTCTCGACTCGTAAGGAGAAATAATTTTATGAGACCCTTACGGCACATAAATTCAAAATCTTTAGTCGATAGGATTCTAACCATGTTTGCTAAGTCACCTTTGTTTAAATTAACAAAGGCAAATGATGAGTCGCTCCTGAAAACATTCCAGTTGTAGCGATACTGATGCCTAAACATGTATCAAACCCTAAGTCCTCTACAGGCATATGATGATTCGCTTCTGACAATATTCCAGTTGTAGCGATACTGATGTCGAAGCTGGTACTTAATTCCAAGTTCTTGACTCGCAATAAAAATCAGTGAGTCACAAAAAAAATATATGCATATGATATGGCCGAAATGATGGGGCAACTAGCAATAAAAAGCAGCGAGAAAAAAATATATGCAAATGAAATAGCCGAAATGATGGGGCAACTCGCAAAAAAAAGCAGCGAGCAAAAAATGTATGCATATGAAATAGCCAAAATGATGGAGTAACTTGCAATAAAAAGCAGCGAGCAAAACATATATGCATATGAAATAGCCAAAATGATGTGGCAACTCGCCGAAATGATTGGGCGTCGCGAATAAATAGTCGAAATGGTTGGGCAATCGCGACTTTCGCGATATGAAAAGCTGAAAAGATAGAGCATCGCGAAAATATAAAATAAAAAAAATTGCCTAAAAAGCATGTCAATACTGACTCTTGTATACAATTCACGGGCATAAACAAATGAAAATGAGAAATGTGCTCCACTGAATGCTACCAAGTAAAAAACGCTTAAGCAAAGGTTCGAGTCTCAACGGTGCCATATAAACTCAAAAACTACTGAGAGCTAATTCGTCCCCCGAAGGATTTAGTGGCAGCTTCTCAAGCAAATCAAAAGCAGAGTAATGGTAAAATCCTAGCTCCAGCTCGACGTTCCTTCTCATGTCAGCAAAATCCGGAAGCAACGTCAACATGGGCTAAAATGTCAAATCAAAGATGGAGCAAAGGCATATTCCTAACTCCAAGTCTCGATGGCAATATATGCGGCCTAAAGACCAATTCGACGTCCCTCTTACTCCAGCAAATTAAAAACGTGGTGTCGAAAAAACTCTAAGGAGCCAAATCAAAACAAAGTAATGGAAAATCCTAGCTCCAAATTGAAGTTCATTCTCCGTGCAGACGCAACATCAACAAGGACACAAGGGTCAAATAAAATTGGAGTGATCGCAAAATCCTAGCTCCAGATCTTAATGGTAACATCTACAGCCTAGAGATCATCTCTACGTCCTTCTCATTACGACTGAGTGCAGACACGACATCAATAAGGACCCAAGGGTCAAATAAGTGGAGCAAAGACATATTCCTAACTCCAGATCTCAATAGCAACACCTACAGCCTAGAGATCATCTCGACGTTCATCCTCATTCCAGCAGAGTGCGGACGCAACGGTCAAATAAAGTAGAGTAATGGCATATTCCTTCCTCCAGATCTCGATGTCGATATATACGGCCTAAAGGTCATATGAATGTCTACCCTACTCTAGCGAAGAATCGGCACGACAACATCAAAGCAAAAGCGAAGGGACGGGATATTCCTAGATTCAGTTCTTGATGATGAGCCTAAAGACCATTGGATTCCATCCCACCCCAGAAGGGTGCGGTTATGAATCATTGGGGCTCCAAATTGGGCCTAACCTCAAGTAAAGCGCCACGGCAATACCTAACGCTGGATGTTCCAATGGTAATGTGATTATTCCAACCCGAAAAGACTACTTGAAGACGTCTTGTCTAGTCTTAGAAGGGATCAGAGACACGACAGACGCGGGGCTACTCGAGCAGCAACATAAAGGAATGCATGTCGAGAATATATCAGCCAACACGACGGTATGATGGACTTAAACCAGTACCATAAACCTAACGGACTCCTATATCGAAATGGGTTATCTATATTTCACGTTAAGATACACCTGCGAGATTTTCTCGACTCGTAGGGAGAAACAATTTTATGAGACCCTTACGGCTCATAAAGTTGAAAAGCCTTAGGCGACGGAGATATTAACCTGTTTGCTAAGCCACTGTTTCCCTATAAGAAGTTCAAGACTAACTCTTGTATACTATCCACGAGCCATATTCAATAAAGTTGCATCCAATGAGTAGAAAAAGCCACTTACGGGTCCTCTCAACTCGTAAGGAGAAAATACCTGCGTAAGAACCTTACGACTCATGACGGTGAAAGACACTTAGGAATCCCTACGATTCCCAAGGAGAATATGCACTTATGAGATCCTCATGACTCATAGGGAGAAAAACCTTCATGAGACCCTTACAACTCATGAAGATGAACGAAGCCTTAGCTGGCAGGGATTCTAAACCTGTCTCCTAGGCCATCAATTCTATGGCGATGCATAACTTTGCACTACTTAACCCACGTACATATTTACGTGGGCAAAGTAGTGGGAGACACTTGTTCCTGCCAGAAATTTTGGCCCAGAGCTTATTGTTCCCTTATAAAAATAAAGGGAAGCCCCTACGTGTTAAACACATGCACACCCACATGCAAAGCATGTGGGTGCCGCTTCAGATAGGATCAAATCCTATATTAGTTTCGATGTGTTGAACATGTGAGCGCCTCACGTGATATTCACGTGAAACGCTATTCCAGTCTCTTGGCAGCATCTCACGTAATATCCACGTGAGCGTGCAAGTAATCTCTTGGCAAAGCCTCACATGATATCCACGTGAGCGCGCATGCAGTCTCTTGGCAGCGCCTCACGTGAACGCACTTACTAACTTTTTGGCAGCTCTCATGTGATATCCACGTGAGCGCTATAGGGCAACGTCTCACGTATAATGCACGTGAGTGTTCTTTTTAATAGAATTAAATAGTATGGGAGAAATATTTCCTTGATCTTTCTTAGACTAGAAAGATCTTTTTTGTTAAACAGAGAACCCTTGGATCAGAAATCCAGCGGTGATTATAAAATCACCAATTGATTATCTGATTGAATTAAATTCTATTTTAGGAAAAGATTTTCCTAATTTTGTTAAACAAACAAGAATGATTTTCTCTGTTAAACAGAGAGTCTTTGGATTCAAAATCCAACGGTGAATAAAATTCACCGATTGATCTTTAAGATTATTTTGGTTGATTACGAAATCATTCATGATCTCTTAATGAGAGATTTTCTCAAAACATATTGATTTTTATCTTCTCCAATAAATAGGAGTAAAGAGATTAAATCTGGGAGAAAGGAGACCCCCTCATAAGCTTCTGTAAAAATACAGAAGGCACTCCAAAATCTTCCAGAAAACAACAGAGAACTTAATTCTTAATAAAGAAGAAAATCTTCCTTCTACTAAAAAAACTAGGTAAAAATAAAGAAGAAATATGTCTTATTTTAACTTACCGTGCATATAAAAATAGGGATTAACCCTTCAAAGAACTTAATTTTTTCTCTGGATCTAAGATCCACAAGACAAGTCTCGCATAAGTTGAGAATTTAATTCTCATTCTCATCGGGAAGATCTTGTTCTTGAGAATCAAGGATTCAGGGAAGAATAAGATTGAAAAGAACAATGATGAAAGAAGAACATGAAGAAGATAGAGTTTATACTTCAGGAACTTAGTTCCCTCATAATCAAGAACTTAGTTCTTAAAGAACCTGATCTCAGATCCTCAAATTAGTGATCTTGGTGATCGTTAATGGTCCAAATGCCATTGAAAGAATTTTAACTTCTCTAAAAAACATGAACAGAGATTAAATCTCTAAGGACACAGTACCTTACGTGATATCCACGTGACCGCTCAAAAGAAACATGAATATGTACCTCACGTGATATCTACGTGAGCGCACAGAAACTTAGAGACTTAGCGTCTCACATGCCATACACGTGAGTGCCCAAGGCCCATGAAGACAACGCTTCACGTGCCATACACGTGAGCGCCCATAAGGAAGGACTTAGCACCTCACGTGCCATATACGCGAGCGCTTAAAAGTCACCATAGACTCAGTGCCTCACGTGATATTCATGTGAGCGCTACGTGACCGAGTGCTTAGCACTGCTGGGTGGTATAGAAACCTAATTTTAGCCCCGAATTGGCTTAGTCTGTGAATTTTAAGCTTCTTCATTGATTTTAAATCAACTGAGCCCATATGCTCATGATATCCAAGTTGATCTTAGTCCCATATACGACTAATGATCTTTCATCGATGATATTCAAACTGATCTTAGTCTCATATACGACTAATGATCTTCATCCCATATCTTCTAAGTTAATCTTAGTCTCATATAAGACTAACGACTCTTAGATATACCATATTCTCTTCCCTCATATATGGAATTTAGTTCAAAAATATATCTTTCCACACCTCTGATATACGGCGTTGTAATTCTTCAACATCTTCAGAAAGGTGGCGGGTCCCAACAATCAACAACTCCATCCTCGTCCCAACTTAATGAAAGATATGGAATTTCATCAAGACAGGGAATATCCTAATTCTTATATTGATACATCCCATATTTATGAACTTTCATATTGATGTGCACACCTCATATTGATATGCATCCTATATAGATGTGAATCTTATATTAAGCTCCGGCTTTATACATATATGTATATGTATATCTTTGAGGGAAATATAAATGCTTTCAAATTAGATCACACCCCAATATTGGGCGCATCCCATATTATCATCGTTCACTCCGCCACGTAAAATATACACGTGCGCGCAAGATGAAAGATAGACTGAAACATCCTTAAACTAATACTTCATCCTGAACATGGGAATTGTGGACTGAAATGTCCCTAAACTAATATTGGACCGTGATGTCCTTACACTAATTTATGTTTAGCCCTACGAATGGTCTCCATATTGACCACCGTATACAATCCACGGGCACAAACAAGCCATATTCCATCCATATCTCCCATGGACTGCGATGTCCTTAAACTAATATGTTTTGCCCCATGGACTGTCTCCATATTGACTACCGTACACTATCTATGGGCTATTCATATATGATCTGATAATCAGTTGAGCTCATATGCTCATTGTTCCCAAGTCGATCTTAGTCTTATATATGACTAACGATCCTTAGATCAAACCTATATATCACATAAACTAATGGATCTCATTTATATGAGATCTGCGTACTAAATTCAAACCCCAAACCTAATATACGGATTTAGACTAATCTGTGCCCTACGGGCATGAAAAGATTAGTCTCCGTACATAATCCAAGGGCAACCTCATAATAAACAAACATAACACAATACGAAGTGATCTGTCCGGAGCAGGTGAAAGTTGTTATTGCAACACGATAACGTAATTAGCTGCTGGGGCTTGCTTCTACAGGGAAGAGCATTCCACAATCAAAAAATCCCTCACAAATAAGGGAGAATCTGATAAGTCACGCTACATCGGTCGCATCTATCCAAACCTCCGATATATGGTGCCATAAATCAACTTGGTATTTTCGAAAAGGTGGATGGATATGTTCAAATAGCATACGCCCCCAAATTCAGGCTAGACATCTCCGCGTCTCAATCCAGTCTTTGGTGGTAAACAATGTTCAGGGGGATCTTGGGCATGTGACGGTAGGAAACGGTTAGCCGTGTAAGATCGTTGAAAAGGGGACGATCATCTTGCAACCGTCAGGAGGTTGTCAATTTAAATTGAAGAATGCTCATCATATTCCAGATTTGAAGAAGAGCCTGATTTACGACGTTTTGGAATTCGCAATAGAAGATTACCAAAAGGTCGTTGGTGGTTGCTAGGGGTAAGTTGAGCTGTTCGTTGTATTCCATTAGTGAGAGTAGCGGAGCTTTGTTTGTATTGGCAACGAGTTCAGAGTTAAATTCGGAGATTTCGTTGAGGCATAGGCGATTGGGGCACCTTAGCAAGAAGAACATGAAAATTCTTCAAAAAAGGGGGCTTCTTTCGAAGTTGAAAAAAATGGAGTTAGGGATGTGCGAGAGTTATGTTTACGGGAAGCAAAACATGCTCAAATTTCAGATTGGAGGCATAGTAAAGAAGACAAAAAAGCTGGAGATGTTGTATACGAACGATGGGGTCCAGCCTTAGTGGAGTCTTATGCAGGGAATCGGTACTTCGTGACTTTCATCGACGATGCAAGCCGAAAGATATAGGTTTATGCGATGAAGAACAACTCCGATGTGTTTGGTATTTTCAAACATTGGATTGCATAGGTGGAGAACCAAACGGGGCTGAAGATTAAATGCCTCAAGTCCGATAATGGAGGGGAATACTGCACATAAGAGTTCGAGGTGTTTTGCTCGCAGAAGGGTATTCGTTGGATGAAGACGGTACCGGAGATGCCACAAAAAAATGGCATTAATGAAAGAATGAACAGGACGATTCTAGAGAGAGTGTGGAGCATGAACTTAGATGCGGATGTGCCTAAGTTCTTATGGGCAGCGGCAGTTGATGCTGTTGTGTACTTGATCAACAGATGCCCAGCAAGTGCGCTTGATGGAGGCATTCTGGAAGAAAATTGGTCAGGTAAACCGGTTGATTTTACGCACCTAAAAGTGTTTGGCTGCGTTACGTATTCTTTGGTTGATAAGGCAGAAAGGAGTAAGCTTGACTCCAAATCTAGGAAGTGCGCTTTTAACGGATATGATGGAGATGAGTTCGGATATCGACTGTGGGATTACAAAAGAAAAATGTAATACGAAGCCGGAACGTCATCTTTGATGAGTAGCACTTGTACAAAGAAGAAAATCAAGCCAAGAAATGTGCAATACGTGAGTTCATCGAGCTAGATGGAACTCAAGAGAGCATTCAGGTACATACAGGTGGTGATCAGAACTTGGAGGAAGTTGCAGTGCATGATCAGGTTTAAGAACATGATAGTGATCATGTTCAACAACCAGATGTACCAGTTCTGAGGAGATCTACGAGAGAAAGAAGGATACCTGAAAGACTTGTGACCGACTTCATTTTGTACACAAATGCGAGAGAGCCCGAATCCCTTGAAGAAGTAACAAACGATGGTGCTAGCAAGCAGTGGGAGCAAGCTATGGACGAGAAGATGGAATATTTGAAGAATAACCATACGTGGGACCTAGTGAAGCTACCCAAGGATCAGAAACCATTGCTTAATAGGTGGGTGTACAGGATAAAAGATGAGGTCGATGGTGTGAAGCGGTACAAGACTTTCTTGGTGGTCAAAGGTTACGCGCAAAAACAAGGAATTGACCATCAAGAGATTGTTTCCCTATAGTGAAGATGACATCCATTCGGGTAATCTTTAGCATTGTGGCGGTGGAGGATTTTCCCTTAAAACAGCTAGATGTCAAGACCGTTTTCCTTCATGGAGATTTATATGATGCAGCCACCAGGATACGAGGAGAGGGGGAAAGAAGATATGGTATGTAAGCTGCGAAAGAGCTTGTACGGACTTAAGAAAGCTCCTAGGCAGTGGTATCTTAAGTTCGATCGGTTTATGCTAAAGATGGGATTTGTGTGGAGTGATTCAGATCACTGTG
Organism: Agapanthus africanus; assembly: GCA_030015575.1. Taxonomy (NCBI): domain Eukaryota; kingdom Viridiplantae; phylum Streptophyta; class Magnoliopsida; order Asparagales; family Amaryllidaceae; genus Agapanthus; species Agapanthus africanus. The sequence goes on from CM057337.1 coordinate 993,534,650, forward strand.
TCTATGTTCAGACTTTGGAGGACGGAGACTACATTATTTTTTCACTTCATGTGGAAGACATGTTGGTAGTAAGTCCGAATTTTAAGAAAATTCAAATTTTGAAAAAGACGATGAGAAATTCTCTATGAAGGATTTGGGAGAGGCAAAGCAAATCTTGGATAGGAAGATCGTTCGAGATAGGAAGCAACGAAATCTGTGGTTATCACAAAGGGAGTAAATTGAGAAGGTTTTGAAACGATTCAACATGGAAAAATCAAAGCCAGCGAGTACGCACTTAGCAAAGCATTTCAAACTCATGAAGGAGTTGTGCCCGACAACTCGAGAGCAGAAAAATGAGATGGCAATAGTGCCTTACGTATCTGCAGTGGGGAGTTTGATGTATACGATGGTTGATTGTCAACGGTAACGTGATACGTTTTATAATATGCGTTCTACTTTCGTTTTTTACTTACCGCAATCAAGACGGTGTCACTTTGCAGTTAGCCGGTTGAGCACGGGTCGATCCATAGGGAGATGGTAGTATGTTCGTTCTTCTTTTAGACAAGTTAATGAAAGAATGTATATATATGTTCAAGTCTATCCTAAGTGATCATATTTATGTTCAAGTAAGCTTGTTAGGCTTAAGCTTGGTTAGTAGAGTTAGGATTAGTCTTGTGCTTTTATTTTTCCATTCTTAAAATGAAGTTGGGATAATAGAAAGTAGCAAGGATTATGAGGACATAGGAATGGAATTTGCGAGTTTAAGCAAGCTTTCCAACGCTAAATCCATTCCTAGTGCCCCTTGTCCGTCCGCTACGTGCGCTTATTTCCAACCCTAGACCAAACAACCGCAACCATGTATCTAATTAAGTCACAATTACATGTCACGTTGTAGTGCGTCTGTTCAGTCGAAAATATTGCATTCTTAACACATCAATTTCCCTACTCTTCTTAACCATCTAAGGGTGTTTATTGTAAATATAACACGAATTATAAATTCATCTGGAAAATACCAAATACCACGTGTTATATATATAATCGATACTCTGGAGGGAAATTGTGTGTTTATTACTTCACGCATGATATTGCACATCTCCACACTTTTCATCAAGATTTTGTGCAGAAAAATCATCAGGTTAAAGAACTGGAATCGAAAAATTATCGATAAAACGCAGCAAGTCAAAGACTTAAAATCTGGCAGAGATTCAGAAGAGATTAAATGATTCCAGACATCAAAAGAACACCCAAAGACCAACATCAAATCACCACAGAAACATGATGCAAAGATCTCCTTAAACGGCCGCGGAACCGCGGCCGATCCGCCGCGGATCCGCGGCCGAGTTGGTGGCGCCGGTGACGAAACTTTTCTAGAAGCTCTCCTGTAACCGCCTAGCTTTCTCAAGATGCTTCATTTCCACGTGGCATCTTCTGGAAGGCTCTGCATAACAACCAAGCTTATGAAGGAAGCTTAATTTGAGGCTATAAAAGAGGATCTAGATCTCAATTTTGGGGGTTGTTCATTAATTACACATTTGAGCCACAATTCAATTCAATTCAAGTTACACAACTTGAGATCCAATCAAAGAAAAATCCATTGGGAGCAAAATCAAGCGACAATCGAAGATCCTTTATCGCAACGCTGATCATCATCAAGAGCAAGAGATCCGTGATCGATCCACGTCTCACGAAGATCGAGCCGAGCGAAGATCGACGACAAATTCTCTTTCAAATGAGCGATCGAGAGCTAGTCTTGTAAACTCGAATAGAGAGGTGTAATTTGAAGGAGATTTAATAAAGGTGATAATTGTAATTCTCGCTTTCTTTACATTCTTGCATTATGAAATTTCTCGTTCTTGATTCTTTAATTTTATGATGTGTGAGTGAAATCTCCGCTTGTAAAGGAATCGAGAGAATCGGTAGATCTGATGATGATGAAATCCTAAAACTAATCTTAAGTCTTATAAGATTTATGAACTCTTGGAAAAAGAATCATCAATGACCTAATTTGGAGCGAGATCAAGTTCTTGATTATTTCGTTGCAAATTAGGGATCAAACGATTGATGATTTTCTTTGCTAGAGGCTAGATCCGTATGATGATCAATGAAAAGACAAGGGATAGTGAAGGAGAAACCCTAGTTTCTTCAATAGATCCCTAATCTTCATTCATCCTTATCGATCTGGCTATAATTTATCAATAGATAAGATTAATAATTTTTAGTATTTATCATTGCTACTAATTCGATCGATTCTTACAAGCTATTCTTCATATTCTTGATAATTCACATTGATATTGGACACTTTCTTGATTTCTTGATTCTTGATATATTTTCTTGATTTTTTTTAAATGACAACTCAATTAAGTCTTGAATCTATTTCTTGAATTTTCTTTTATATTTTCATTTCGACTCATCTAAAGCAAGATCGAACAAGTAATCGCATCTCAGTGGACGATCCGTATTCATTAACAAGCTATATCGACACCATTAATTGATTGCGGTTATAAATTCTTTGGTTGTGATTATCTTTCATTTCAAACAAATTCATGATCCGAAGTTAAGATCAATCAAATGGCGCCGTTGCCGGGGATCGCGTGCTATTTTTTTCGTTCTTCTTATTTGAGTTGAAATTTTATTATTCCATCAAAAATTTGAATCAAAATCGCATCAAGTGCTTAACGATTAGTTGTGACTTTTGCAAGGAAATCTGGAATCTCTGTAGCGAGGGGAAAATTATTCAGATCATTTCAGATAGGACAGAGGAGTAATAGGAGCATCAGTACCAAATTTTGTGCAGAGAACCATTCAATACACAGCGGAACCGCGGCGGATTGCATCAATTGGCGGCAGAAGCGCGGCCATCATGAGGAATTAGGGCTCCAGTTCTTTGTTATATATTTCTTACTTTCTTATCTTCTCCCTGCTCTTGTCCAATAACCATTTTCTGCAGGATTCATTGCAAAAATTCGCATCGCCGCTAAAAGAAATTTTTTGCGTATTTTGATATTGGTTGTTTGCATATTTTAATGCGGAAATTAAGGGGCAAAGACCAAATTCAGATTAGCTAGGGATTTCATTACCCTTCCTAAGCCCCAAAAATCACAAAACTAGCATCCGCATCACCCTCATTAACTAAAAAATATCTAGACAAGACTCTAAGGACTGTCGCGCTCAATTAGGACAGAAGAAGGTCGTAGCTAATCTATTGCTTATCCGCATTTCTTTTGTGGTGTCTAAGGCAAGTGTATCTAAGACAAGTGGTTACTTCATTAGGCCCGCTACTTACGTAGCGGAGAACCTCCCACTTACCTGACACTTACCTGGCCACAGAAAGGATAAAGAGGAAGTAGAGGATTTATCCTGCGATTTCTCTTCTGGAAGTTTAGGAGCGGTCTAGTGACTTGACCTAGGTGACCATTAGATCTAGGGTTGCTTGTGCATTTTGTGTGATTTTTTTTTCAAAATCCGTCTTTTTCAAAACAAACACCAAAACAAATCATTTTCTCTAATTATCACTTACGCTGCCACTTGTGCTAAATCATTTAGTGCATGCTCGGCTGGACATGGGATTCTAGTTTCCGTCTTGTCCGCGTTCATTCTATCGACTCCAAAGTCGGTAATTCTACATCTTCTTTTTTTTCACCCACTACCACATCCACTTCGATGGATGGATCTCCATCAAACTTTCATAACACCACTTTGCCACCGCCCGCAGGTGCGCAGAATCCACCGCGTATATCTCTCCAAGAGAGATGTTAGCCGATACGTGGTCCTCTTTCTACCTGTCTTTCCATTCCACCAGCCAATGGGGACAATTTCGAAATCAAACCTCAATACATCAATCTTTTACCCAAATTTCACGGTCTCGAGTCTGAAGACGCATACGTTTTTATTACCAAATTTGAAAACGTATGCACTATGATGGGTACTTCATAGATTTCTGTGGATGCTATGCGTCTACGTCTTCTCCCATTCACTTTGTGCGATTTAGCCGAGAAATGGCTTTATAATACAGCTGCACATTCTATTTCAAATTGGGATGAATTCGTCATAGTTTTCCTTAAGAAATTCTACCCCGATCATAAGACAGCCCAAATCCGTAGCGAAATATATCAATTTACCCAGCTTCCCAATAAACAATTTTTGAAGTGTTTTGAACGCTTCATGGATCTGTTAGTTCAATGTCCTCATCACGGAATCCATCGATGGGATCTGTGCAGAATCATATATGAGGGGATTAATCCTACAACAAAACAGGTGCTTGAATCCATGTGTCAAAGCAACTTCATGTCTAAAGACAATGGTGAAACTTGGAAATTTTTAGAAGATTTCGCTGAAAAAACTTTACAATGGGAGAGTGTTAGTCAATCATCATCTAGGGGTGGTATCCATCAACTGGATGTTTCCATAGGAGTCAAAGCTGAAATGGCAACAATGCAAAAGAAGGTTGAAGCTATGGAACACAAATTTTTATTAGCCTCCCAAAATCAGATGACACTCCCAAAAACTTTCTGTGGATGTTGTTCTGATCCATCACATCTGACGGAAGAATGTCCATTGAATTCTCCATTTCAAGGTCAAGAGCACACTAATGCCGCTTTTCAGTAAAGACCTAGAAACGATCCATATTCTTCTACGTATAAGCAGGGTTGGAGGAATCACCCTAATTTTGCTTTGAACCAACACCAAACTCAAAACACGGTTCCAAACCAAAACAACTTTCAATGGGTCCTTCCACAACAACAGCAACCACTACAACTGAGTCAGCACCCTTATCAATCACAAAATTTTCAAAATCCGGTCAACACTTCTACACCGTATAATAATTCTTTGCAATTGACCGGTACTGATAACTCTTCTTCACTCGAACGAACCTTGGAAATGTTTATGAAACAATCCATCCAAGTGTCGGCTGATATAAGGACTTCTATCGATGACATAAAGAAGAACTCCGCCTCCCAAAGCGAGAGTATTAAATTGATGGAAGACCAAATTGTATGAATAAATGCCGAAATGAGTGATAGAGAGAAAGGGAAACTTCCTTCTCAACCCTTACCGAATCCTGGACATTCACAACACTACAATGTGAATGCCATTACAACATTGAGATCCGGAAGAGTGCTGAATAATCAAGTCGGTGAAGAGATTGATAATAATGATGAATCTATCAATAACACCCCGGCTTTCACTTCCACTTTTCCTTCCACTTCTGACCCTTGTTTGTCTACCCTACCACCTTCTTGCGAGCCTATTCTTCGTTTTCCCCAAGGCTCGAACCCTCAGCACACTTCTTCTAGTCCACCAAAGACGATCCCCACTCCTATTCTGGGATCTGTTTCACACACACCACCTTCTCCAATGTTGGACCCAGCTATTATTGCTAAAGCTCCTTATCCGAATCGGTTAAGGAGAACCAAATCGAGTCCACATATAGAGAAGATTATGGAAATTTTTAAATAGGTTAACATCAACATCCTTCTCCTAGATGCTATACAACAAGTTCCGTCTTATGCGAAAATTCTTAAGGACTTGTGTACTAGGAAGAGGAAGACTCAAGTGCCCAAAAAGGTCTTCATGACAGATAATTTTAGCACTGCTTTTACCCCACAGTTACCAAAGAAACGTAAGGACCCTGGCTGTCCTACAATCTCGATTTTTATTGGGGGTAAAAACATTAACCGTGCTTTACTTGACCTTGGCGCAAGTGTTAACCTGCTTCCATATTCGATCTACGAGCAGTTAGGAATTGGAGAGTTGAAACCAGCTCATTGCACTCTCCAAATGGCAGACCGATCAATCACCAAACCTAGGGGTGAACTGGAGGACGAGTTGATAAAAGTCGGGGAATTTATATTCCCTGTGGACTTCATTGTTCTTGATACACAACCTGTAGCGAACCCACGGAACCAAATTCTAGTGATTCTTAGTCAACCCTTCCTAGCCACTTCTGATGCTGTCATAAATTGTCGAAACGGATTTATGACCCTATCTTTCAGGAAGATGTCAGTTGAGCTGAACATTTACCCTCTGCTCACATTCTTGATGTCTGTTCTGTCCACGAGATAGCTCCCGAAAGCTGCGAAGTTGATGAGCTTTGCTTTGATGATTTCAATGACATTAGCACATCAACGTTTGATCTTGCACATCTTAATGAGGACACTTTTGATGAGTCCACTCCTGAGTCTGAACCTTTTGACTTTTCACCTTCCGGGTCTGTATCCTTTGCAGGCTATGAGCTTCTTCGAGAATCTGAATGTCATTCACATACCCCACCTTCTATTGTCTCTCCGCCGACATTAGATCTCAAATTTCTACTTTCTCATCTTAAATATACATATTTAGATGAGTATGAGTTTTTACCTGTGATCATATCCCCTTCTCTAGCCCTAGAGCAAGAGAACGCTCTTTTATGATCTTGAGATCTAATAGGCAGGCTTTTGGTTAGACGATGGCTGACATCAAAGGGATTAGTCCCTTGATTGTTGAACATCATATACATCTGATGGATGAAGCCAAGCCAATCCGAGAACCAAAAAGACGGTTGAACCCCGTCATGAAGGAGGCGGTAAAGAAAGAAATCGTCAAATGCCTTGACAGTGATATCATTTACCCAATCTCTGATAGCCAATGGGTAAGTCCAATTCATGTAGTCCCTAAGAAATCTGGCATCACGGTCATAACAAATGAGGCAAATGAGTTAATCCAGACACGTGCTCAAACTGGATGGCGTGTATGTATTGATTATAGAAAACTCAATGCTGCAACGAGGAAAGACCACTTTCCTCTACCTTTCATTGACCAGATGTTGGAACGCTTAGCTGGACGTAAATATTATTGTTTCATGGACGGATACTCTGGCTATAACCAGGTCCCTATTGCCGAAAAGGATCAAGAAAAAACCACATTTACTTTTCCTTTTGATACTTTTGCTTATAGACGCATGCCCTTTGGGTTATGCAATGCTCCCGCTACATTTCAGCGGTGTATGATAGGGATATTCTCGGATATGGTCGAGAATTTTTCGGAGATTTTCAAGGATGATTTCTCGATATTTGGAGATTCTTTTGATGACTGCCTATCTCATCTTGACGCGGTTTTTACTCGTTGTAAAGAGAAGAACTTAACTTTGAACTGGGAAAATTGCCATTTCATTGTCCAAGAAGGAATTGTGCTTGGACATGTCATTTCACGAAAAGGCATTGAGGTTGACAGAGCTAAAATAGATGTCATTCGTAACCTCCCTCATCCTAAATGCGTCAAAGATATACGATCTTTTCTTGTCCATGCAGGCTTTTACAGGATATTCATTAAGGATTTTAGCAAAATTGCTAGACTCTTAACTCTTCTCTTGGCCAAGAACACAACATTTCACTTTGACTCGGATTGTGAGGTTGCATTTGACTCACTTAAGAATTCCCTCACTACAGCCTCCGTTTTATCATCTTCTGATTGGAACCACCCGTTTGAGATTATGTGTGATGCATCTGATTTTGCTGTTGGTGCAGTCTTAGGACAACACATTGATAAGATGCCACGTGTGATTTATTATGCAAATAAGACCCTGAATGATTTTGCTTTTGGCAGTTTTATTCGCATTAGAAAAATTCAGGCCTTACTTGATTAGCTCACCAATTGTTGTGTACACTGACCACTCCGCCTTAAAATATCTTTTATCGAAGAAGGATGCTAAAGGTAGGTTAATGCATTGGATCCTTCTATTACAAGAATTTGATCTTGTTATTCGAGATAAGAAAGGATGTGAAAACGTAGTAGCCGACCATCTTTCACGCATCCCTTCTTCACCTGTGACCCTGCCAATTAATGACTCTTTTCCGGACGAACAACTCTTGAATGTATCCACCGAATCTTGATTCGGGGATATTGTGAATTATCTTGCAATAGAACTTATTCCCAGCGAATGGTCTAAACAGGACAAACATCGATTTCTATCCCAAGTAAAACACTTTTACTAGGATGAACCTTATTTGTTTAAGTATTGTCCTGACCAGATCATTCACAGATGTGTCCCTAATGATGAGTTCAAGAGTGTTCTATCTTTCTGTCATGATCAGGCATATGGAGGTCACTTTGGTCCTCAAAAGACGGCGGAGAAGGTTTTGTAATGCGGTTTTTATTGGCCGACTATATTGAAAGATGCATTTGATCATTGCAAAACCTGTACACAATGGCAATATATGGGTAGGATTTCTCGGAGAAATGAGATGCCACTTCAACCGATCCTGGTGGTTGAAATTTTTGACGTTTTGGGTATTGATTTTATGGGTTCTTTTCCCAACTCTTTTGGGAATTTGTACATATTGTTACGTCTCGAATGGGTTGAAGCTATTCCGTGTCGCACTAATGACAAAAAGGTTGTCATTAAGTTCTTAAAAGAAAATATCTTTTCGCGATTTGGACACCCACGCGCTATCATTAGCGATAACGGGACGCGTTTCTGTAATCGGTCTTTCGAGACTTTGATGCGGAAATATGCAATCAACCACAAACTTTCCACACCCTATCATCCCCAAATGAGCGGGCAAGCTGAGATTTCCAACAGGCAAGTCAAACTAATTCTGGAGAAGACTGTTTCTAAAAATCGTAAAGATTGGTCAACCAAATTGACGGATGCTCTTTGGGCATTCCGTACTGCTTTTAAAACTGATCTCGGTATGTCTCCTTATCGTCTAGTGTTTGGTAAGGCTTGCCACCTTCCGGTCGAGATTGAACACAAAGCAATATGGGCCATTAAAGAACCGAACTTTGACTTAAATCAAGCCTGCAACTTTCGGAATCTGCAATTAAATGAGCTAAGCGAACTCCGCGATGAATCTTACGATAATGCTATGATTGTAAAGAATCGGATTAAGGTATTTCACGATAAAAATATTTTGAGAAAAACTTTTACACCTGGTCAACAAGTCCTTCTTTATAATTCACGTCTCCATCTTCATGCGGGTAAACTAAAATCTCGTTGGAAAGGACCATTTGTTGTGCGGTACGTATAGCCGCACGGGGCAGTAGAAGTCGAAGATAGAAAAAACGGTACAATTTTTAAAGTGAATGGACATAGACTAAAACCGTATTTTTCCACTGACCCCTCGGAGGAGCTTCTGTTTTTACAGGAGCCGCTTTATAATGACTGATTTTCCTCCACCTCACCTCCATGTCTTGGTAATATTATCTCATCTTTTAGAATGGAGGTGAGTCAACTTGTACATACATATAAAAAAATAATAAAAAATAAATTATAAAATAAATTGTACATAAATAAAGAATAAGTTTGGGGGAGATTTTCACGATCATATTTCATGTCCCCGTTAATAAATTTTTCCTCCCAAGTTTACAAGTTTCTGAGATTTAACAGATGGCAACAGTGAGGACACTGTTGTAAACAAGTTTGGGGGAGATTTGTGCTTATTTACGCATCACTTTGCATCATACTTTGTATAAGCACAAAACATATAATAAAAAATGTGTAAATAAATAAGTTAATAAAAGATTAGAAAGTGAAAAATTACATTTAAAAGATTGGAAAAATTTAAGAAAAATAAGAAAGTTAGAGTTTTCTTAAACAAAACTAGTAATAAGTAGTTATGAGCCGTGTCCCATGGGTTAGTAAGATGAAAGAAGTCACTAATCCGAGGATAAAAATAAGTCTGAAAAATAGTTCCTATTCTGGAAGCCAAACATTTGAATGTTGATACCCTACTATATGCACTTACACACGTCTTGAAACTCGGGATAGTAAAGAATACCTTGAAATGTTCTTGTCTAAAATCCAAAAGTATGAAGGAAATAATGAATGAAAAATAAAATTTAAAATGGTGAAGAAAAATGAACACTGGTTTTGTAATCACCAAGACAGCATAAAAAAATATAGTAAGGGTGCTTCATCACCTAGTGTCTTAGACCAACTGGTTTGGGAGTCACTGCTAAACTTTAGGTGTTGCAAGACAAGAAAATTGCTAATTAGGCCTAATCAGCAAGCACATGAGTAATCGGTCGGTTAGTACCTCAAGAAGTATTAACGGTCGCATGAAAAATGTGTGAGCAAATCCATCTAAATATTCAGTACTGAGGTAGATGGACAAGAGTATGATAGCTTGAATTGAATTCTCCGAGTGTAGGGATGTACTTTACTAACACGTAGGGGTATATAATCAGTGTTTGGAAGAAAGATAGGAATGAAGAATAAAGGCGTTGTTTTATTGAGGGATGATGTGATTTCTAACATTTTTTCATGACTATTAAGATAGGGCTCATGACAACCGAAAAGCTAGTATAGTTGGAAACTCAAATTTTCAAAGTTTTTCTTTTACAATTCTTATCTTTATATGTAACTTTCACAGTCTTCCTTTTATTATACGATTTTGTTGGTGCAATCCGCTGAAAACCCTCAAGTGACAACACTCCTCCTACTAGGGACACCTAAAGGTTTAAAGACTTGTTGCACGTGCTCAGTGCAATCGTATTGCCTACGAAAGTGTGCTAGTTAGTTTTTCTTTTTCTTAATAAAATTTTCTCCTTCTCTTGAATAAAAGATGTTTGTTTGAGACGACCAAAATTAAGTTTGGGGGAATTTGTTCAGTCGAAAATTTTGCATTCTTAACACATTAATTTCCCTACTCTTCTTAACCATCTGAGGGTGTTTATTGTAAATATAACACGGATTATAAATTCATTTGGAAAATACCAAATACCACGTGCTATATATATAATCGATACTCTGGAGGGAAATTGTGTGTTTATTACTTCACGCATGATATTGTACATCTCCACACTTTTCATCAAGATTTTTTACAGAAAAATCTTCAGGTCAAAGAACTGGAATCGCAAAATTGCCGATAAAACGCAGCAAGTCAAAGACTTATAATCTAGCAGAGATTCAGAAGAGATTAAATGATTCCAGACATCAAAAGAACACCCAAAGACCAACATCAAATCACCCCAGAAACATGATGCAAAGATCTCCTTAAACGGCCGCGGAACCGCGGCCGATCCAGCCCGATCCGCCGCGGATCCACGGCTGAGTTGGGGGCGCCGGTGACGAAAATTTTCTAGAAGCTCCCCTGTAACCGCCTAGCTTTCTCAAGACGCTTCATTTCCATGTGGCATCTTCTGGAAAGCTCTGCATAACAACCAAGCTTATGAAAGAAGCTTAATTTGAGGCTATAAAAGAGGATCTAGATCTCAATTTTGGGGGTTGTTCATTAATTACACATTTAACCCACAATTCAATTCAATTCAAGTTGAGTGACACAACTTGAGATCCAATCAAAGCAAGATCCATTGAGAGCAAAATCAAGCGACAATCGAAGATCTTTTATCGCAACGCCGATCATCATCAAGAGCAAGAGATCCGCGATCGATCCACGTCTCACGAAGATCGAGCCAAGCGAAAATCGACGACAAATTCCCTTTCAAATGAGCGATCGAGAGCTAGTCTTGTAAACTCGAATAGAGAGGTGTAATTTGAAGAAGATTTAATAAAGGTGATAATTGTAATTCTCGCTTTCTTTACATTCTTGCATTATGAAATTTCTCGTTCTTAATTCTTTAATTTTCATGATGTGTGGGTGAAATCTCCGCTTGTAAAGAAATCGAGAGAATCGGCAGATCTAATGATGATGAAATCCTAAAACTAATCTTAAATCTTATGAGATTTGTGAACTCTAGGAAAAAGAATCAACAATGACCTAATTTAGAGCGAGCTCAAGTTCTTGATTATTTCGTTGCAAATTAGGGATCGAACGATTGATGATTTTCTTTGCTGGAGGCTAGATCTGTATGATGATCAACGAAAAGACAAGGGATAGTGAAGGAGAAACCCTAGTTTCTTCAATAGATCCCTAATTTTCATTCATCGTCATCGATCTAGCTACAATTTATCAATAGATAAGATTCGTAATTTTTAGTATTCATCATTGCTACTAATTCGATCGATTCCTAAAAGCTATTCTTCATATTCTTGATAATTCACGTTGATATTGGATACTTTATTGATTTTTTTTGAAATGACAACTCAATTAAGTCTTGAATATATTTCTTGAATTTTCTTTTATATTTTCATTTCGACTCATCTAAAACAAGATCGAACAAGTACTCGCATCTCAGTGGACGATTCGTATTCATTAAAGAGCTACATCGACACCTTTAATTGATTGCGGTTACAAATTCTTTTGTGATTACCTTTCATTTCCAACGCTAAATCCGTTCCTAGTGCCCCTTGTCCGTCCGCTACGTGCGCTTATTTCCAACCCTAGAACAAACACCCGCAACCATGTATCCAATTAAGTCACAACTACATATCACGTTGTTGTAAGTCTACGGTAGCGTCCCGGCCGTATGTCCGAGGCCAAAATGTGGAAACAAAAACTTTTTCTAAACAAGAAACAGGCACTACCGTGGACTAGAAACCCGGATCGGACCATTAACTTACTTCTAGCTAACTAGAGAAAGGGTAGAGAGCTATATAGAGCGATCCGTGTCCTTCGGTCTTTGGCCACCATCCCGATCTCCGCGCGGCATCTCCGGTCTCGATCTCCTCGTCGGAAAAGCACCACATCACCGAGTCTTTTTACGGGCTCCCACCTCTGGACCGAGGCAACTCGAACACGAAGTTGGCTAGCCGACGTGTCCAAGATTGCTGTAGACTAAGTGTAGAAATCTTTGTCTCAAGGGGTTAATGGAAGTTGCCATTTGGATGGAGGTGGAGGGAAAAAACTTTTTAGATGAACTAAAGAGTCTTTGGTGCAAAATGAGATGAATCATTTTTCCACCCAATGAATGGGGATCCCCAAGTAATGGCCGGCCACACTAGAGAGAGGGACAAGAGAGGGGGAGGTAATCAAGTGAGGTTGGTGTAAGCAAAGTGTGGTGATCATGATGAAATAATGTCACGCCACCATCTTTTCCAATCCCTTCATCATAAAGCAAGTAATGATGAACAAAAAGAAGTCAAAGGATGCTAGAACCATCATGAACCCTCCACCACAAAAAACACCCTCCTTTTTGCTAATGTGCACATTTGCAATAACCCCCTCCACACTAATTTTTAGCCAAAGAAAGATAGAAAGGAAAATGGCCGAAACACAATGCAAACTGGCAACTTCAAAAAGACGATCCCGTAATAAATTACAGGAAAACCCGCGACTGTATATACATACCCGCATTTGTATTCCGACCGAATACAAATGCAATGAGACAAAATCTACACTGTACAATACTAGGATCCGCTTAAACCAAAGCCCGCTAGTATTATCCGTCCAATCATGATCCGTGAAATACCGCACGTACATGATCGAACCCTGCCATATATCCATACGGCCTCTACAGCGTTTCGCCCGAAACTTGAGAAACTGTCTGTGGGGGACTCTAAAAACTCGTCAATACTTTGGCTGTGGATTTAACCACTAGCACGTCAGAGGTATTAGCCGTACGTAATGGGCTACCAAGTATTGAACAAAAGGGAGGTCGATGAGCGAACTCATCCTGACACCCTACTGGGCCTGTCAGTGACAATATCCGTACAGTCCGGTCCGTTCATCTATGAGCATCGCATGGCGGGTCTAGGGGGTTGGTAAAAGTCAGACCCCCAAAAGCGGTACACGTCGTGTCGGAGTGTAGCCCAGAACACCCTGAGATACTACTGGAATACTTACCAGTAAATCTCCTGCCTTGGCCAAGGACTTCGTGTAATGGCTCTTCTAGACACAGCGCGACCTCACCCCCAATACGGGGAGAGACGAACCCCTGCAGATCCGCTCACTGCCTCCATGTGGCGCGGGACTGTACCCAACTAAAACCTGTTTGCACGATTCCTTTGAGCCGTGGTAGGGTAGTAATCAAAGTACAGTGGGAACTCACACGAGACAAATGATGATCTCAGGTCGATGAACTAACCTGTACACATGCCAACAGGGAACTGCTATCTGACGTCGGGTATAAAACCAACTAGCATGTTCCCGGCGAGTCCTGTCCGGTGTACTCATAACCCAATGAGCACCTGTATACATCTTAGGTGAACCAACTGACACCAGTGGCTTGTGAGACCGGCCACCGCCCCTCGTCGGGGTCTCGACTGTATACACTAGTCTATTCTGGAGTATCGATGCCCTGTCTCGAAAACTCCCACGACTAGGGACCTTTTAAGAATGTGCATATAGACCCCAGCTCCCACGTATATGATCGCCATCATACTGCTGGCCGTCAAGAAAGAATCCTAAGGGCTCTATCAACGTGCAATAGTGACCTCTAAGGTCACCTAAAGCTGTACACGATGATAAAGATAAACTAGATAGCATATTATCATCTTGAGTAAGACTACCCTACCGGTATAGGTCCTCCCTCAATCATTGCAATCACGTGCCTGTGATCATTGTCATGAGCCCTATCTTAATAGTCATGAAAAGATGTTAGAAATCACATTATCCCTCAATAAAACATCGTCTTTATTCTTCATTCCTACCTTTCATCCAAACATCGATCATATAACCCTACGTGTGTGTAATGGACATCCCTACACTCGGAGAATTCAATTCAAGCTATTATACTCTTGTCCATCTACCTTAGTATTTTTTAATTTGATGAATATTTATGGAATTGCTCACACATTTTCATGCGACCGTTAATACTTCTTGAGGTACTAACCGACCGATTACTTATGTGCTTGCTGATTAGGTGATAGTATTTTTCTCGTCTTGCACCACCTAAGGCTTAGCAGTGACTCCCAAACCAGTTGGTCTAAGGCACTAGGTGATGAAGCACCCTCGCTATATTTTTTTATTGTTGCCTTGGCGATAACAAAACCAGTGTTCATTTATCTTTTCACCAATTTTTTTTATTTTCTTCATTTTTTTTATTTTCTTCATACTTTGGCTTTCAGACAAGAGCATTTCAAGGTATCCTCTACTATCCCGAGTTTCAAGACGTGTGTAAGTGCATATAGTAGGGTATCGATATTCAAATGTTTGGCTTTCAGAATAGAAACTATTTTTCAGACGTATTTTTATCCTCAGATTAGTGACTTCCTTCATCTTACTAACCCTTGGGACAATAGCTCATAACTACTTATTACTAGTTCGTTTAAGAAAACTTCTAATTTTCTTGGTTTTCTTAAACTATTCCTATCTTTTGGATGTAATTTTTCACTTTCTACTCTTATGTTATAAAAGAAAAAAATTTAAAATTTTTGAAAATGTTTTGCTTATGCAAACTATAATGCAAATTGATGTGTAAATAAGCACAAACCTCCCCCAAACCTGTTTACAGCAGTGTCCTCACTGATGTCATCCGTTAAGCTCAAAAAACCTGTAGACTTGGGAGGAGAAAGGGGACAAGAAAAATTGAAAGTGAGATCCTCCCCCAAACTTCTTTTTGGCTCATAATTTTGTAAAGATCATTTTCTTTCAAGAGCCAAAATATACCCCCCCAAACTTGAGTTAAACAATGTTAATCTTTTAAAATCACACGATGGGGTCAAGGTTATTGGTCAATGCCAAGCTTTGCAAAGACCGAAGGTCAACACCAACCATTCAAAAATTTTATTGATGAAGCACCAAGGTTGGTGGAAGAACATGTCACCTTTCGACGTGAAGAAGTGGGGAGGTGATAAGAGGTGTAATGGAAAAGGATTGCGTCTCAATTTGGAGAGACGACACAGTGATAGTAATGATGGATTACTCGCATTATCATGATTGTCCAGAAGAAGGGGTGGAGGTTCAATTTCTTTGTCTTGGAATTGATTCATCTGAACACCCGTGTCTTGTAAAAATGCGAGTTCATCAGCGAAAATTTCCTCAAAGCTTTCGTCGATACCCCGAAGAATAATGTCATCAGAAAAAATGGGGTAATCGTCAGACTCTATAAAAAGTTCCTCATCAGCGTTAGATGTTGACCCGGACAACTCGGTGGAAGAGTCCGTGTCAAGCAACTACATATGAAAAGAGTCAGAATTATGAGGTTGTTCAAATTCGCTGCTGTCGACATCCATTAATTCGACAGAACACACATGAGCATAGGGTTCGGAGGGTTCACTTCCCAACTTGTAAATGTTAAGCTCAATTGACTTCTTTCCAAAAGATAGGGTCATAGAGCCGTTTCTACAATTGATTACTGCGTTGGAAGTGGCCAAAAATGGTCGACCGAGTATCACCGGGATTTGATTTCGTAGGTTCGCTATAGGTTGTGTATCTATAACGATAAAGTCCACAGGGAATATAAATTCCCTGACTTTGATTAACACATCCTCTAGCTCACCCCTGGATTGGGTGATAAATCGATCGGCCATCTTAAAGTGCAATGCGCAGGTTTTAACTCTCCGATCCCTAATTGCTCATAAACAGAATACGGAAGCAAGTTAACACTAGCACCTAAATCGAGTAGAGCACGATTGATATTTTTACCCCCAATAGAAATAGAAATTATAGGACTTCCGGGGTCCTTTCGTTTCTTGAGTAGTTGTTGTGTAAAAGCAGTGCTCACATTACTCGCAAGGAAAACTTTTTTAGGTACTTGAACTTTTCTCTTCCTAGTGCACAAGTCCTTTAGGATTTTCTCGTATGACGGAACTTGTTGAATAGCATCTAGGAGAGGAATGTTTATGTTAACTTGCTTAAAAAATTTCCACAATCTTCTTCATTTGTGGACTTGGTCTGTTGCCCCTTAACCTGTTTGGATAAGGTTCTTTATCAATAAGGGTTTGGTCCAACATTAGAGAGGATTGTGGGGATGGAGTGGATCCCAGAATTGGAGTAGGGATCGTTTTAGGTAGATTCGAGGAAATAGGCGAAGGGTTCGAGCCTTGGGGAAAACGGAAAATAGGCTCGGATGAAGGTGGGAGACTAGACGAATTAGGGGAAGAAGAAGAAGCTGGGGTATCATTGGTGTCACTAACATCATCACATTGCTCACCCACTCGGTTATTCAGCACTTTTCCCGATCTCAACGAAGTAACGACACTCACATTATAACTTTGTGAGTGGCCAAGATTGGGTATGGGTTGAGATGGGAGTTTTCCTTTCTCTCTTGCACTCATTGTGGCGTTCAACTATGCAAGTTGGTTTTCTATTGATTTAATACTCTCGCCATGGGAGGCGGAGTCTTTCTGTATGGTATCAATAGAAGACTTCATCTCAGCCGACAATTGCATGGAATGTTTCATGAACATATCCAAAGTTTGTGCGAGTGAGGAGTTATCAGTACCGGCCACTTGTGGTGTAGATGTGTTGGCCGGATTTTGAAAATTTTGTGACTGAAAGGGGAGCTGACTTTGTGGTTGTGGTTGCTGTGGAGGAGGTCTTTGATAATTGCTTTGTTGATTTTGGTTCCAAGCAAAGTTAGGATGATTCCTCCATCCTTGATTGTACGTGGAAAAATAAGGATCGTTTCTAAGTCGCTGCTGAAAAGCAGTATTAGTTTGAAACGATGCATTCATAGGACATTCTTCTGTTAAGTGTGAAGGATCTGAACAGCAACCACAGACGGTCTTGGGAAGCGTGACCTGATTTAGAGAGAATGATGAAAATTTATTCTCAATAGCTTCGAGTTTCTTCTGCATTGCTGTCATTTCGGCTTTCACTGCGATGGAAACATCGAGCTGGTGAATACCTCCCCTAGATGATGGTGGTCTTACTCTTTCCCACTGCAACATGTTTTCAGCGAGATCCTTCAGATATTTCCAAGCTTCGCCGTCATCTTTAGACATGAAATTGCATTGACATATTGTTTCAAGCATCTGCTTTGTCGCTGGATTAATGCTCTCATATATAATTCGGCATAAATCCCATCTTTGTATTCCATGATGAGGACATTGGACAAGCAGATCCTTGAAACGTTCAAAGCACTTCCAAAATGGTTCATTGGGAAGCTGGGTGAACTGGTTGATCTCGCTCCTAATATGGGCGGTCTTATGGTTTGGGTAAAACTTCTTAAGAAATGCAATTACGATTTCATCCCAATTAGTGATAGAGTGTGCGGCAGTATTATAAAGCCATTTTTCTGCCAAGTCGTACAGTGTGAATGGGAGAAGACGCAAGCGTATAACATCCACAGTCAATTGTGAAGTACCCATCATTGCGCATACGTTTTCGAATTTGGTGATGAAAACGTACGCGTCTTCCGACTCTAGCCCGTGAAATTTGGGCAGCAGATTGATGTAGTGGGGTTTAATTTCGAAATTATCCCAGTTAGCTGGTGGAATAGATAGACAAGTGGGAAGAGGACCAGGGATAAGATAGCATCTCTCTTGGAGAGAGATGCGCGGTGGATTCTGTGCACCTACGGGCGGTGGCAGCGTGGTGTTATAATCTGATGGAGTACCGTCCATCTCGGTTGTGGTGTGTGGTGGGGGAAAAGAAGATGAAGAAGTACCGACTTCGGCGTCGATAGCAGGAACGCGGACAAGACGGGCACTAGAATCCCGTGTCCAGCCGAGCATGCACTAAGCGGGTTTAGTGCAAGTGGCAGCGTGTGTGTGATTTAAAATTGGTTTGTTTTGAAAAAAATGGGACTCAAGACAATCACTATAAAATGCACAAACAACCCTAGAACTAAGGTTACCTAGGTCAGTCTCTAGACCGCTCCTAGACTTCCATAGGACAAGCCGCAAGATAAATCCTCTACCACATCTTTACTACTCTTGTGGCCAGGTAAGTGACAGGTAAGTGGGAGGTATCCGCTATACGAATCACCGAAAATAGCGGGCCTAATTAAGTAAACCACATGCTTTAGACACACTTGCCTAGGCACCATAAAAGTAATACGGATAAGCGATAGATTACCCACAACCTTCCTCTGTCTTTAATGAGCGCGACAGTCCTTAGAGTCTGGTCTAGATATTTTTTAAATTAATGTAGGGTTGATGCAGATGCTCGGTTTGTGATTTGTGGGGCTTAGGAGGGGTGATGAAATCCCCACCTAATCTTGATTTGGTCTTTGCCCCTTAAAGTCCGTATTAAAATATGCAAAACAAAAACCAATCACAAAACTTTTGTAAAAAGATTTTTGAGCGGCGCTATTTTGCAAAGAATCCTGCAGAAAATAGATTTTATTGGATTTGAGAGGAGAGAGAAGGAGTTGAGAAAGATACCAGAGAAGTGTGAACCCTAGATCCCCCAATTTCACCGCGCTTCCGCCGCAGATGCTCTCCTTTGCCGCGGTTCCGCCGCAGGAGAGAAGGATCTGTTGATGAAATTTGTTGTATGCCCTTCTGTGCTCCTCTGGATCTCTAAGAATGTCTCTGTCTCCTGTTTCCTCAAGTCTTTGACTCCAGATCTCCTTGAAAAAATTCACGCACAAATCTTTAAATATGCAATTTGCAGTTTTGTTTTAATTATGATATTGATCGTATAGGAATTCAACACAAATAAAAAGAATAAAAAATTACGCACGTATCCCCGGCAACGGCGCCATTTGATTGGTTCGAAAGAGTGTGTTTAGTAGTTTACCGCAATCAGAACGGTGTCGTGCGTAGCTAGACCGAGGTGAGTACGGGTCGTCCTCAGGGAAACGTTGAATATTTTCCTCTTACTTTAGATGTGTTGAGAAAGGGGAGGAGGAAGGATAAAGAATGTTGATGAATGGTTTCTAGATCTATGTTAAGCACTAATGCAAAATATAGATCTAGATTATCTACGGATGTAAGTTTATATAAGAAGAGGGCTTGTAGGGTTCATTAGGATTTAGTAGTTATGGATGATTAATTAAAAATTACTCTTTCTATCCTTTAATAGATTTAAAACTAGAACGACGGTGATGCATGTAGATTAGGGTTTCTGGAGGTAAAAGGAATCCCACTCTTAACCCCTATCTCGACACGGAACTCCGTTCATATCTAGACTTTATCAAAACAATCATTAATCTAATCTCTAATCGCGGTCGGGACTAACAACAATTGTTAGCGCGCCCGATTAGGATGTTAATGATTCTTTTGATAAAGTTTAATAAACTTTATATGACTTAAAAAGAGTTTAGAGATGTTCATCATCCATTAGCCTACCCTAATCCTACGAACCCTAACAAGAGGAGAATTACTCGCGCAAGTTGGGAGAAAAAGGGATGGAGAGAAAATGCATAATTAAACTACGAAGAAATAGAACAGGAAAAAGAACTACCTTTATTAATCAACAATATTCATTACACTTTGATTCCTTAGAAAATGATTACAAATACTAGTTTGCTTCTCGATCTCTTTTAAGGAGGTAGATGAACCGTTGATGATCAGTCTGAATGCGTGAGCCATCTTGGACTTCGTGATCTCGTCGGCTTGATAATTTTTCTAAGAGGCTCTCAGTCTTTATTTATAGTCCCAAAGCCAGAACCTTTGCTTCCAAATATGGAAGTTAACAGCAAAGATTTTCGCTAAAAATTTGCAACATGTGAATCTTCTAGATTGTCGCGGATCCGCGGCTCAAGGGGGGTATGGCCGCAGATTCGCGGCCGTATGATCTCAACCCTCGATCAAAATTCTGGGGCTCTGTCTTTGTGAAATTTGGCGATCCTTGGAACCTTTGTAAAATGGAAATATTCTTGTGGTTACTGCCAGACTTGATCTCCAAGTTTTGCTTTCTTAATTAGGCAAGTTTTCTTTAACAACTTGATTTCTTGGAAAATTTCTGCACAACAACTTGGAAAATTTCTGCACAACTTAAATAATATTTAGTAGACTTTGTTCTACTAGGATTTGGTCAATGATATTATTTGTATACATTTTCCCACCAAATGCTAATTATAATATATCAACACATGGAAAATAGTATTTTTACAGATAAACCCTCATATGTATGATATATTATAATAAAGACCTTTTTAAATATAGAAATAGTAGAAAAAATGTAATAACAAATATGCAGTTTTATCAACTAAACAATGCCGCTGTCTGACATTGACGAAGGATCTTCTTCATTTACGAACGAACGAGATATCACGTCACTCTTTCGCCTGAGTCTTATTCTTTCTTGGAAGAATGAACTTGACTTGGGAGTTTTTCCCCTCATCATCCATTTTAGGAGTGGGACATGGCTTCTATGTCCCTTCCATGAATTCTGGTTCAAGCGGGCTATTCCACTTGATTGCAGAACCCGCTTGTAGGTCCTTTAATATCCTTTTTGTTCTTTGAAAAAAGGACCACCTCACATAGACGTTCCTCCGCCAGCGAACAAGATGCCCCTTGCGCTTATTTTGGGGAGTGAGTATTCGCATCCCTATCTTTTCAAGGATAGGACCCACGCTATCGCTATTTTGAGTACAGGTTGCTTTAGAGTCACTCATTTTTTGTTTGTGAGCGTTGGCGACAAACGCCGTTGTGCCTTCGCTTTTCATATATTTTCATCGGAAGAGGATGGGCCTTGATCCATATGATCTAATCGAGCCATTTTATCTATGAGCTCTTGGAAGATTGAAGGCTTGAAGAGGATCATATATGGGAACAATTTTGAATTTGGGCTATGAACATTCCTACGGCTGGAGCTTCGTTGATACGCTGCTCGCATTTTGACCAGAGATTTCACCATCGGGTAACATATTGAACCCAAGTTTCATTCAGTCGAACCGTTTCATCGATCAACGTTGTCGCGGTAGTGCGTTTATTCACACTAGCGAATCTCTGACAGAAGAGCATCTTCAACTTGTCGAAGGTATTCACGGAGTCATTTGGGAGTTCCGCATACCATTCGAACGCAGTGCTTGCCAGACTGCTGACAAACTGTCGAAGGAACAGTATATCATTTCTTCCAGTGTTTCTACACATGGATTTAAAACGCGCGATATGCTGGCAAGGATTCCTGATCTCTTTGTAAATGTGAAACGTCGGAAATATGTATTCTGGCGGGTATTGTACTTGATCGTAGCACGCTGGATACGGTCGACCAGTCTTGATCGACCTATTTGCAACTTCACTGGCATAGTGAGTTTTGATTTGCTGAGCGATACATGCGTCCAGCTTTGCTTTTGGGATCATTTCCTTGTTCCCGCCAAAAATTTCTGCGCAAAAGAGCTCAAGGTATCAAATAGCAGCAATACGCTTAAGAAAATACAAACCAGTATTTTCCGGGCTTTATTTTGCCAAACTCCTGAATGAGAATCAGGTAAATTTTGATGGCATCGAAAGCGTCTTGGAAAGTCCTTCGATTTGATATATTACGGAACTCATAACTCTTCAGGAATCAAAGTTATGAGCAAATTTGTTATATACATATAGTCTGAGTAATGCTCTACCACATCGGGGATACATTTTTAGTCCCATATCGGGAAAAAGAGAGATCCCTTCTCTACCACTCCCCTATAAATAAAAGGGGATTCCTCTCAGAAAAAATGGGGTTTCAATTCTCAAAGGAGCTTAGTTCTTCATGGGAATTTAGTTCTTTAACTTAGGGCCTTAGCTACCCCCCCATAATGCGCATATGCGCAAGCGCCACGTGCACCACGTGTGACGCACGTGCGCCCGCCAAGTGCGCACCCCGTGCAACACACGTGTGCCCGCCACGTGCACCACGTACGAGGATTCAATCCTCAAAGGAGCTTAGTTCTTCAAGTTAGGGCCTCAGCTGCCCCGATAATACGCATATGCGCAAGCGCGATGTGTACCACATGTAACGCACGTGCGCCCGCCACGTGCGCACCACGTGCAAGGATTCTATCATCAAAAGAGCTTATTTCTCCATAGGAGCTTAGTTCTCCAAACTTGGGCCTTAGCTGCCCTACCATGATGTGCTTATGCGCAAGCGCCATGTACACCTGCCACGTACGATGCACGCGCGCCCACCAAGTGCGTATTGTGCCCACCAAGTGCGCAACACGTGCAACGCACGAGCGTGAACACAAAGAAGCCTTTTTCAGCAGTTAGGAATTTAAGCTCCAACCTGTTCTTTCCCCTGATGAATGGGACATGGTTCAAAGGGTACATCCCTCCATATCTTCGATATATGGCGCTGTGATCCCTCAGCGTCGTCAGAGAGGTGGTGGATCCTAACGACCAATGATCTCTCTTTCCAAATAAGAGACCACGCCATATGGTTCTGTAAAAATACAGAAAGCTCTCAAAACAACAGAGAATTTAATTCTCAATAAAGAAGAAGATCTTCCTCCTCTCAAATCCTAGGTAAAGAAACCATAGAGATCAAAACATCTCTTTTACCTATCATAGCATATCTAAGGGTGTAACCCTTCTCAAGAACTTAGTTCTTTCTCTGGATCTGAGATCCATAAGACAATTCTTCCATATGTTGGGAATTTAATTCTCATCGGGAAGATCTTGTTCTTGAGAATAAAAAATTCAAGAAAGAACAATGTTGAAAAGAGAGAAGATGGAGTTCATAATACTCCAGAAACCTAGTTATTTCAAATCAAGAACATAATTCTTTAAGAACTCGATCCAAGATCCTTAAAATAGTGATTTTGGTGATCATTAATGGTCAAAATACCATTAACAGATATTTAACCTCTTTTAAAATATGAACAGAAAAACATGGATAAAAGAACATGGAGAATATGGAGTTCATAATACTCCAGGAACTTAGTTCCTTCAAATCAAGAACCTGGTTCTTAAAGAACCCGATCTCAGATCCTCAAAATAGTGATCTTAGTAATCGTTAATGGTCAAAATACCATTAACAGAGTTTTAAATTATCTAAAAACAGCAACAGAGATTAAATCTCCAAAGAACACAGCGCCTCACGTGAAAAGCCCGTAAGCACCCAAGGCTAAGTTACATGACGCCTCACGTGAAACACACGTGAGCGCCAGAAAACAGAAAAGTTTAGTGCTTAACACTAGTGCAGCGCCTTACGTGAAACACATGTGAGCGTCAAACGCTCAGCTCCTCACGTGAAACACACGTGAGCGCCACAAAAGACTAGTACTTAGCACTATTTCAATGCCTCACGTGAAACACACGTGAGCACTATATGCAACTGAGTGCTTAGCACTACTGGGTGATACAGAAACCCAATCTTAGCCCAAATTGGCTAAGCTTATGTTCGTGATATCCAAACTGATTTTAGTTCCATACATGAATAATGATTTTCATCTCATACTTTCTAAGTTAATCTTAGTCTCAAATAAGACTAACGATTCTTAGATGATCCACCATGATCTTTCCCTTGAAAACGAAATTTGGTTCAAGGGTACATCTTTCTACACCTCTATTATATATCGTTATAATTTCTCAGCGTCTTCAGAGAGGTGGCGGGTCCCAATAACCAACAACTCCTTTCATCCTACATTAATGCATTTCCAAATTGACGTGCACATCTCAAATCTGACCGCACCCTAAATTGGGTGTATTCTATGTCATCATTGTTCACTCCACCACGTAATAAATACACGTGTGTGCAAGATGAGTAATGGACCGAAATGTCCTTAAACTAAACCGCGTCCCCAAAATGGGAATGTTGGACCGAAATGTCCCTAAACTAGTGCGTCGCCTCAAACACGGCGGGTCTCCCCAAACACGGCGATAATGGACCAAAATGTCCTTAAACTAACATTCGTCCCCAAATTGGGAATGTTGGACCGAAATGTCCTTAAACTAACATTCGTCCCCAAAACGGGAATGTTAGAGTCCCTAAACTAGCGCGTCGCCCCAAACACGGTGATAATGGATCGTGATGTCCTTAAACTAAAATAATTGAGCCCATATGCTCATTTGATTCTAAGTTGATCTTAATCTCAAATATAAATAACGATCCTTAGATCAAACTCAAATATTTTATGAACAGATGGACCTCACAAATATGAGAAATACATCCTAAGTTCATTCCCGTTGGCAAACCAAGCTACCAACGTGGACCCCGTCAAGAAAATCCTTGACCCAAACCCAAATCTTAAATATACGGATTTGTACTAATCCGCGCCCTACGGGCGATGACATAAATTAGTCTCCGTATACAATCCACGGGCAACCCAAAATGAAACAAAATAACACACGACACGAATTGAACTGCTGGAGCAGGAGAAAGTGGTTATCGCAACGCGATAACGTAATTAACTGCAGGGGCTTGTGGCTGCAGGGAAGAGTGTCCCCACAATCAAAACCCCCTCATAAAACGAGTGGGAATCTGATAAAGTCTGCTATAACGGTCGTATCTGTCCAAACCTCCGATTTATGGTGCCATAAATTAACTTGGTATCTTCGGAGAGGTGGATGGATAAATCCAGATAGGATCTACCCCCAAATTCAGGCAAGACGTCACAACGTCTCAGTCCGGTCTTTCGGCGGTAAAAAGATTCTGGCACACCTGGTGGGACCAATGGCTTCCCAATGCACCTCTTGCAATAGAAACTCCTGCTCTATTCGAACTGGAGGAGTGACCTACGTGCCCAACGCGGCCTCTATTTTCTAGATGCCAGTGGGGCAAGCCACACAAGCTACTACTGAATTGTTCTTTGGGACCATGCTCCTACCTGTGAGTTTTAGTGCCTCAACGCCGCAGGAAGAAGCTCCCCGAAAGTCGGTCATCGGTCTACTAGCAACCACGACGACTCCCATCAGCAAACCGTCAAATCCTGAAATCTCAGTCTTTAAAAGGATGAGCAGGAACTAAAATGGGCCAGAAAAGAAGCTCGTGATACCTGTAGGGGCTACCCTAAAACAGATAGCCCTCCCTACTCTTACTATAAGCGAAGCCGTCAAAGGTGCTTACCCCACCAGGCAGTCGGTCTTCGAAAGACTGACCGCTTCTCCTCAAACTTTACCAAGGACGTCGATATTCAACAGGCTGACGCCGATTGAAGCCCCTCAACAAAGCCGGGGGTACGAAGAAGCCGCTTCCAAAACTGAGGCGGTCCCTTCTGCGAGGCACTCTCGACGTCGCCACTGGAGCCGAGTGAGAAAAAACGGGGGAAACTCCCCCTCTGGACTTACCCTGCCAGCTCCAATGGTGGAAGACGACGCTGCAGTTCCAACCGAGAACAGTTTTGATCCGCTTAGGAGGGTGCGCAAAAACTCCCCGACAACGGTGCTGAAGAAATCACCTCTGCCAGTAGAGGTCCCTGTGCAGGCAAAACCAGAGCGGCCCTATCAGTGGCTCTCCTTGCAAATTCATAGGGTCTGGCGGAAAGTCCAAGACTCTGTGATTAATGAAAAGCATTCACGTCGACCGAAAAAATTGAAGTCTCGGTAAGAAAAAGACCACTCCTCCGCCATACAACGGGGGATTTCTTCTACACAGGTGCCTGTTAAAGTAGACACTTCAACTTCAACCACCCTTAAAAGAATGAGGCTGGAGAAAATCCCACTGCATGTGAACAAATTCCAAAGGCGATGGATCTAAACTCCCTAAGTCTAGGGGCGTAACCGTACATACGGTCTACATGGCTTCAGGAAAATAGGAAAGCCATGCCTCCGTGAGTCACCGACTGCAAACTCGGTCGCTAACAAAGGCTCAGGAAAAACAAAAAAAACTCCAGGAATAATGGCCAAAATGGCAGCATTTACCGGACAGAAAGAAAGTCCGGACAAAGAGATCGAACAAAGCTAAGAGCAGGAGACCGATACAGAGTTTCTGCGAAGAGTGCTCGAGAGAAAGGACAAGGAAGCCGCTGAGAAAGCTGCTAAGATAAAGCAGATGGCTCTCTTGTTTTAACATACGGTTGGAATGATGATCTGGCCAGAACCCCCGGCCGAAGATCCGCCAATAATCATCGAGGATGATAGAGGGGAGATAGTGACAATGATGAGGAAAATGACTCGTCAGAAGACACCGGAGATCATGTAGCAAGTTGACACATGGTCTCCCATTCGTCGCTATATGACGAAGAAGCTCCCTCAGCGTCAGAATCGGTGCTAAAATCCACGGAACTGCCAGAAGACCCGATCGAGAGGCTGTTAAACAAAGCCTTTCAGAAAAGCAAAGTTGATCGAGAATGCTAGACAGCCATATACGAAAAAGCTAAGCATCAACGTCAGGATAAAGAAGCTGTGGTGAGGACGAGTCGTAAAGTACTCCGACCAAACCAAAGCATACCTGCTACAAATAAGAGCAGGATCAAAACAGAGAAGCGGTTCTCCAAAGCCCTATCAATGGGGATGAAGCTGCCACCTCTCATAAGGAGCACTCCCGGGGTCATATGCTTCGATGGAGAAGAATCATATCCAGACTATTGCCTATATCATCGGAGGATCACCCACCCCACTGAGGAATGATGTTCCTTCAAGAAGTGGTAGCAAGGATACGTTGCCCTTCAAAAACACTTCAAGAGGATGAAGCACGAAGCACGAGCTCGTCAGAGGCAAAATAGTGTGACAAACGCGCATGAAGAAATGAATGGCAACTGTCATATGATTGATACCAGTTCGGAAGGGGAAAAACCCCAAGTTCTTACTTTCGGGAGTGATTCTGAGGATGAAATACCCCTCAGCTCTCTCTTTGAAGACTTCATCTCGGGAAAAGAAGAGTAGGAGAAGGAATGTGAAAACATTCAGCTGTGTAACCACACACTGCATAAGAAGAATTTCGGACCTACCAACAAAGGTTCGAACAAAAAAGACAAAGAGAAGGAGAAAATCCCCGAGGAAATCACCCTTGATGAAACATCAGTCAAAGAGCTCACAGCAAAGGACCCGCCTAAGAAAAATAAGGTGGACTAAAATGTCCTAGCACATTTGAGGAAAATACTCTCGCAGCTGAGCATATTGGATGCTCTCCTCCTGTCCAAAGAGGCACGAGATTCTCTGATCAAAGAATTACAACAGCCCGATCGGTTCCAAACTTTCTTCGTGGAAGTGAAGATGAAAGATGACCTGGCAGAGATCCACATAGCCGACATTATATTCAGCGATGAAGATCTCCTCCTCGGTACGTGCGAACATAATCGCCCATTATACGTCACCGGGTACTGCCGCGACATCAAGATAGGGAAAATCCAACGGATCATCCGTCAACCTTCTCAACATGAAGGTGTTGAAGGAAATTTGCATGAACGTTCCGCACCTTGCCCGAGAAAAAATTACCATCTCTGGGTTTGACTCGCAGTCGTCACGGACACTGGGGTCCGTAATACTGACGTTATGCTCCGCGATGCTCATCACCGACATCAAATTTCATGTCATTGACGCCAAAACCTAGTATAACACTTTACTCGGCAGGCCTTGGTTACACGAGTACAACGTCATCCCTTCTACACAACATCAGTGTATGAAGTATTTCAAGAACGGCTCGGAATACATCGTCACAGGAGAGCTAAATCTATTCTCCGTAAACGAAGTCCGGAAATACGAACACGCAAAATACTTCCTACCAGACTTCGAGGATATTGAAAGGTGCCACAAGACGGAGAATAAATAGAAATCCATCGCCACTATCCTGATCTTTAGAAGCAATACCGAGGAAGATGAAGAAATATTCTACTCGGGGCAGCCCCAAAAAGAAAACAATAAGCATGGACCATCTACTCCTATTTCGGTCTTTGGCAGCGACTCTAAGGACGAGGCCAACGCAATGTTCTCCGTTCGCCCGTCAATGAAAACCTTTTCTGAAGCAGATCAGGGTCTACAAATTACAATGGCTGCACCTCATCATTACAAGGAACTTGATGCGCTCGATACATACAGCGACAAGAGCTACAAACTTTCTACGTTCTTCCTAGGCGAAGGGTGTTGTGGTCAAAAATTGCACCCCGGTTGACCAAGTCAAAGTCAAAGTCAACCCCAAGTAAGTGGGCCCAAGCCCATATCAAGTGGGCCCATGCCCAAGTCGAGCCCCGCGGCCGGCCTCCCCATGCCAAAATGAAATCATGTAATAAATAATTTTGATGTAATTTTTTTATGCATGAATGTAAGAAATATGGGCATAAAGCCAAATTTTTGTAAAGCCCATGGCTTATGTGCAAAAGAAATGAGCACATGAGATGGGCAAAATACCATTTTGTAAAGCCCAAGGGGCTATGTGTAAATGTGTAAGCATATAAAAGGCAACATGATAATGAAATAAAGAATAACTTTTCATTCTCATAAAATCTAGGGTTTTTGTGCCTCCTTCTCCTTCCTCAAGATTCTAAACCTTCTTCCCTTTTTCTGAATTAAATCAAGAGTTTTACTCTTGCTTTTCCAAAAGGAAATAGTTTTTCATCACAAAACCTGCAAAGGGGGGCTCAGATCTTCCATTAGATCTCAAAAGGAGAAGATTTTTAAATTTCACCCCCCTTTTCTCCAAGATCTGGCCAACCGAAAGGAAGAAGAACGAGACCCGCCTCCAAAAACCCTACTTTGGGGAAGATCCAGGGCCCAAGAGAGAAGAAAGGGGTCCCCTTTCATGAGCTCCGAAAATATCTTAGGAGTTTAACTCCTCAAAAATAATATATATATATATATATAATAATAATAATAATAATAATAATAAATCTTTCATTTTGGGAGTACAACTCCCAGTGAATGGGCTAAATCCCTTTGTCCTCTTTGTCAGGAGTTCAACTCCAAAAGTCAATCGGGAACACAGCTCCCAGTGCGGGGACCAAGTCCCTTTTTCCTGCTGACGGCCAGCGCCCGCGTTCCAGGCACGTGGGGCGCTGGCGCCCGGTGCCCGCGTGCCAGGCACGTACACCCACGTGTCCTTTGGACGCTATTCTTCTCTTTTTTTTATACACACACACTCTACAACACTGTCCCCGTTAGAAAAAATTTCTAACGGGGCGCTGCCCCGCATCCTGCAAGGGGGTGCTAGCCCCCTTGATCCCCAGCCTGCTATCCTGGTAGCTGGACCCCTGTAAACTCTACGAGGCTCTCGATATATCCAAAACCTCTTAAGACACACATACGCACACAACACATTGAGTTCGCATGACCAGTTTGACCTGTCAATCGGAGGTTCCATCGCTCCAAAGGCGAGGGGTAATTAACGGCAGCTTAGTCCGCGGCTGCCGGAGATTCGGATCTCCACAATATTTAAACCCCAGCCTACCCTAGGCAGGGGGAATCTGTATTGCGCCTGACAAGCACGCGCTTATTCCCATCTCAATAGGGTGACGAAAACACCCTACAGATTTTGGCACGCCCGGTGGGACCTTTTCTCTCCTCCTATATTTCGGGTTAAACGTTCATGCGAACTCAATCAATATACATATCGATTTCCTGTATTGAAATCATGTTTCTATTTGCAGGTTAACAATTTTCAATTTCAATCTTCGGACACAGCAAAAATGTCTCCAAGGACAAGCTCAGCTCTCGACACAGCACCCATCTTCTACACGATGAAGATGGACTCCAGGACGGTCCTCCCGGCCAGTCTCGGGCGACAATGGGAGGAGCCACTGCTACCATTTGGCTCTATTCTGTTCGTGCCAGCTAGCGCCATCCCAGCTTCTCAAGCTCCGGTGACAGAAAAACCGGCCTCGAAAGGCAGGCGACCAAATGTGGTGATCTCGAGGGCACCACTACCCAAACGCAAGTCGATGTTTAAACGACTTTCCTTGGCCCCAGCTAGGGGCAAGGCCATCAACACCAACAAAGAAACAAGGCGTCTCGAGTAAGCTCCGGCGGTGCCCCTAACAACTGCTCGATCGGGTGTTTTCTCTAAGCTCCCCGCCAATCGACTCACAATGGTTTCCTGTATAATGGATGCCCTCCAAGCCCTCAAAATCGAGAAGCTAAGACAGAAAAGGCTCAGATACAGAGCCAACAAAAGGTCTACGGCTCTTGCTAGGCTGAACTTCATAAGGTTCGAAGAACAGGGTTACCCCACCAAAGATGAAGAAATGGCTGGATATGTGGTCCACACTGTCTACATAGTGGGCACGCACAGCAAGAGCAAGGACGGGGCCACCACATCTCAAATCCTATCTGGTGTGAATGTAGATGTCACTTTCCAAGACCAGCATCCTCCGGAGGGTGATGAAAATCCTCCCAGTGAGGCTGATAGGCAGAGAGATCCCTCAGTTCATGAGGAGTCGGGCTCGGAAAGCGAAGATGAGCCAATCTTCCGTTCCAAGAACGCAGAGAAGCAACTTCTACAAGAGCTCCGAAAATAGCTCAGAAGTAAAGACAAGGAGATGGCCAAGCTTTACTCCAAAATTGACGACTTGATGAATGTCGTGATGCAGCTCACGGCCCAAGTTGCCTCTCAGCCATCCAATCAAGCGCAGGGTTCTACTCATGAACCGGGAAACGGTGTTTCGAGACAGCCGACGTCTATTCTCTCAAATCCAAAAGTGGACGGACCGCATGAAAGTCAGTCGCATCCTATCTTGGGAAATGTCTTGGCTATCCCGCTAACTCAAGATCAAATCATGGATTTGGTTGCCAAAAAAGTCAAAACATTGGTAGCCGAAGCCGATGCGCAAAAAGACATCAGCAGTAGTGGGAGACCATATCCTTCTCAGTATGATCTGGTAGAATTTCCTAGCTATGTCATCCCCAAATTCGGAAGATTTGATGGGACAGGAAATACGAATCAGCACATTGCGGGAATATTGGGGGCAATGATGCGCTTCTCCTCCGCCAGTATTTAATAGCCCAACCGATGTCTCTTTCGACTTGTACGCGAGCATACCGGATGGCTCCGTTCTTACTTTCGTCCAAATGGAATCTCTGTTCCGACAAAGGTTCACGGGTGACAGTGATAAGATCACCATTGCCGACCTCGTAAGGACCAAGCCAAAGAACAACGAAAACAGCATGGATTTTATAACCCGATGGCGCAATCTCTCCGTCAAATGTGAACCGCCAATAGAACATGACCAATCTGTCAGCCTCCTCGTCGGAAATCTCAACAATTGGATGGCCCCGTTTCTATGCACCGCGGGTCTCAAAACATTTCAAGAGCTGAACAGGAAAGTCCAGATGTTAGAGCGCTCAAAGCAGGATTCTTCCTCTGATTACCAAAATAACAATAGGTCCTGGAGAAATCGAAAGGACGATAATCGCAAAGGCAAAAATTCCGACGATACTGAAGCTTTCAACACTTCGGCTAACCGAAATAAGCGAGGGATGAGCGGGCCTAATTCCAACTAGCCTCGGAAGCTAGTGTTCGGAGAAGGAGGAGAATCTCCACTGAAAGAGAAACTG
Organism: Agapanthus africanus; assembly: GCA_030015575.1. Taxonomy (NCBI): domain Eukaryota; kingdom Viridiplantae; phylum Streptophyta; class Magnoliopsida; order Asparagales; family Amaryllidaceae; genus Agapanthus; species Agapanthus africanus. Next base: position 993,566,622 of record CM057337.1, read on the forward strand.
GATAAAGTTTATTCCTTCAGAAGGGACAAAGTCCACAAGATATTCAAGGACTCCCTAAGAAACGGTCTACAATTTCCAGAATCGAAGAGACCGCAGGAAGCGAATATCACCGACGACCCCAAAAACTTCCCCTATCACAGAGTGATAGGTAATGACATTGAGGACTGCTTTGTCTTCAAAGATTGGGTCGAAAAGCAATACATGGCAGGAGAGATAGAACTGTCTAAAGGCGTGTTAAAAAACAGTCAAGCTGCGACCGCCAATTTCGTACAAACGGAGAATGAAGTCCTTCGGGAACCTGATTCTCTCAGACATCTGCCTTTCTCTAAAGAGAGTTAACCACTACGTCGTTAAACTGGGAACAGCTGACCCCGCGTCGTTAAACTAGGAACAATCGACCTCTAAGTCATTAAACTGGGGATGTAAAAAAATGTGTAAATAAAAATGTGTGTAAAATAATAATAATAATAATAAATAAATAAATAAAAAGCCGAAATGATGGGGCAACTCGCAATAAAAATCAGTGAGTAAAATAAAAATGAAAACAAACAGCCGAAATGATGGGGCAACCGCGGATAAATAGACGCAGTAATGGGGCAATCGCGACCTTCACGATTAGAAAAGCTGAAATAATAGAGCAATCGCGGTGTAAAAAAAACGGTGGCGAATGATGAGTCGCTCTTGGTACCATATTCCAGTGCAGCGATGCAGACGCCAACCAAATTCCAAATCCCTAAATTCCCAGCGGCGAATGATGAGTCGCTCCTGGTACCATATTCCAGTGCAGTGATGCAGACGCTAACCAAAATTTCAAGTCTCAGAATGTCCCAACGGCGAATGATGAGCCGCTCCTGTTACCATATTCCAGTGCAGCGATGCAGACGCCAATAAAGTCCCAAAATTCTCCCAGCCCTACGGTTGGTCCCCAAGTTGACTACCATATACAATCCACGGGCTCAAATAATTCTCATCATACTCATACCCCACTGCAATCACCCGTCCAGCGGCCGGTCTCCGCCCTTGGAATTATGCTCCATTTGGGAAGACCCACTCATGTGTCCTCACGATACATGAGGAAAATAAACTTGCGAGATCCTCTCGACTCATAAGAAAACACCTTCGTAGGATTCTTACGACACACAAAGGAAAAACATACTTGGGAGTCCTCACGACTCCTAAGGAGAAAATACACCTATGGGATCCTTTCGACTCGTAGGGAGAAAATGCTTTTATGGGACCCTTACGGCTCATAAAATTGAAAAGCCTTAGGTGATAGGGACCTAAACCTATCTCCTAAGCCATCGCTCCCCAACAGGAAAAGGCAAATGATGAATTGCTCCTGACACCTGTGCTTCAGGGTTAGAAACGCTAATGCCGACCCCAACCCCGAAGTTCCAAATCGATCCAATAGACCTCTAAGTCGTTAAACTGGGAACATATGACCCCTAAGTCATTAAACTGGGAACAGATGACCCCTAAGTCGTTAAACTGAGAACAGAAGACCCTTAAGTCATTAAACTGGGAACAGATGACCTCTAAGTCGTTAAACTGGCAACAGAAGACCCCTATGTCTTTAAACTGGGAACAGATGACCCATAAGTCATTAAACTGGGAACAGATGACCCCTAAGTCGTTAAATTGGGAACGAGGGAAATCTCCTCATGACAAATGATGATTCGCTCTTGGTACCATAGTCCAGTGTAGCGAGGTTGATGCCAGACCAAAACCAAAATCCCCAAATCCTCTCATGGAAAATGATGATTCGCTCCTGGTACCATATTCCAGTATAGCGATGCTGATATCGACCCAAATAAAATCAAACCAACAACCCCTGCGGCGGAATCATGCTCCGTCTCAGAATGTACCCCGTGTCGAAATCATGCTTCGCCTCAGAGTATCTACCTTCCCTGTCGGAATCATGCTTCGCCCGGGAATCAGCCTCTACATCAAAACCAGTAACACTCCGTACTGGGGAAACGTCGACTATAGACACTTTGTACCGGAGACATGTCAACCAATGACCTTCCCGTTGGAATTATGCTCCGACTCGGAATCAAGTCAACCAACGACCTCCCCGTCAGAATTAAGCTCCGCCTCGAAATCAAGTCGACCAACAAGATCTGCATCGGAATCATGCTTCGTCTCAGAGTGTACCCCATGTCGAAATCATGCTTTGCCTCGGTGTATCTGCCTTCCCTGTTGAAATTATGCTCCGCCTTGGAATCAAGTCAACCAACGACCTCCCCGTCGGAATTAAGCTCCGCCGCATAATCAAGTCGACCAACAAGCTCTGCGTTAGAATCATGTTTCGTCTCAGAATGTACCCCACGTCGAAATCATGCTTCACTTCGGTGTATCTGCCTTCCCTGTCGGAATTATGCTCCGCCTTGGAATCAAGTCAACTAATGACCTCCCCGTCGGAATTATGCTCCGTCTCGGAATCAAGTCAACCAACAAGCTCTGTGACGAAATCATGTTTCGTCTCAAAATTTACCCCGTGTCAAAATCATGCTTCGCCTCGGAGTATCTTCCTTCCCTGTCGGAATTATGCTTCGCCTGGGAATCAACATCAGCATCGAAATAATGCTTCGGTTAGAATGTCTTTCGCTCGTCGGAATTATGCTCTGCCCGTTGGAATTATGCTCCGCTCATTGGAATTATTCTCCGATCACCGGAATTATGCTCCGACTCGGAATCAAGTCAACCCACGACCTCCCCGTCGGAATTATGCTCCTTCTCGAAATCAAGTCAACCCATATCCCTCTTGGAATCATGCTCCGCTCTTCGGAATCATGCTCCGATCCCTGGAATCATGCTACACTCTTCGGAATGATGCTCCGATCTCGGAATCATGCTCCGCTCTTCGGAATTATGCTCCGGTCCCTGGAATTATGCTCCGCTCATCGGAATTATGCTCCGGCCCCTTGGAATCATGCTCCGCTCTTCGGAATTATACTCCGATCTTCAGAATTATTCCCCGATCCCCGAAATTATGCTCCCGGAATGATGCTCCATCTCCGGAATTATGTTCCACCTCGAAGTCCAACTCCAAGATCCATCAATTTCATGCACACAACTGATATACACAGTGTGCATTTATTGATGGGGCACTTTGTTGGGGTCAAAAATTGCATCCCGGTTGACCAAGTCAAAGTCAAAGTCAACCGCAAGTAAGCAGGCCCAAGCCCATATCAAGTAGGCCCATGCCCAAGTCGAGCCTCGCGGCCGGCCTCCCCCATGCCAAAATGAAATCATGTAATAAATAATTTTGATATAATTTTTTTATGCATGAATGTAAGAAAAATGGGCATAAAGCCAAATTTTTGTAAAGCCCGTGGCTTATGTGCAAAAGAAATGAGTACATGAGGTATGGAATGGGCAAAATACCATTTTGTAAAGCCCAAGGGGCTATGTGTAAATGTGTAAGCCTATAAAAGACAACATGATAATGAAATAAAGAATAACTTTTCATTCTCTCAAACTCTAGGGTTTTTGTGCCTCCTTCTCTTTCCTCACGGTTCTAAACCTTCTTCCCCTTTTCTGAATTAAATCAAGAGTTTTACTCTTCCTTTTTCAAAAAGAAATAGTTTTTCTCCACAAAACCCACAAAGAGAAGCTCAGATCTTCCATTAGATCTCAAAAATGGGAGATTTTTAAATTTCACCCCCTTTTTCTCCAAGATCCGGCCAACCGAGAGGAAGAAGAAGGAGACCCACCTCCAAAAACCCCCACTATGGGGAAGATCCAGGGCCCAAGGGAGAAGAAAGGGGTCCCCTTTCATCAGCTCCGAAAATATCTTAGGAGTTTAACTACTCAAAAACAATGATAATAATAATAATAATAATAATAATAATAAATCTTTCTTTTTGAGAGTACAACTCCCAGTGCATGGGCTAAGCCCCTTTGTCCTCTTTGTCAGGATTCAACACCAAAAGTCAATCGGGAGTACAACTCCCAGTGCAGGGACCAAGTCCCTTTTTCCTTCTGACGCCCAGCGCCCACGTACCAGGCACATGAGGCGCTGGCGCCCAGCGCCCGCGTGCCAGGCACGTGGGGGCTGGCGCTCGGTGCCCGCGTGCCAGGCACTGGGGCGCTCGGCGCCCAGCGTCCGCGTGCCAGGCACATGGGGCGCTGGCGCTCGGCGCCCTGCACTCGCGTGCCAGCCACGTGGGGTGCTGTCACCTGTAACAACTCCAATTTTAGTGTACAAAAATTTGTTTAAAAGTTAATGTATACTTGGGGTATTTGCATTTCCTATGAGTACTATAAGTAATTGTTTTGCTTTTTAATAGCAAGAAGGAGCTTGTAGCTCATTGGTAATACCTTGCACTGCTGAACCAAAGCACCAGAGTTTAAATCCCATCACCCACATTATTTCTTAATATTTTTTTCTTTAATATTTTTAGAAGCCCAAGGGTCTAAACGTGCATAACTCGTAAAAACCCCATTACACATATAAACCAAACTGGCCCAGGGGTAGACCTATCGACGGGGAACACGTGGCGAAGAGCCCCATCCCAACTCGGCCGACTCGGGCCGGCGACTCGGCCGACGGTGCCGGGTTGACTCGATCAAATCCGAGTTGACCCTTTATGACTTCTCTGTCTTTTGATCTTCTGGTAACCCCTGCATAGTTTAAATTACCTGCAATTTAACAGTCTTTAAAAATCCAATTTAATCTATTTTAATGCAATTTATTTCAATTTAATTTCTAAGAAATCCTAACCCTAACCTTACCCTATAAATACCGCACCTAAACACACCCTCCTCGCTTCCAAATTCTATCGAAAACTCTCAAGAAAACTCTCTAGAATTTTGTGTACAAGTGGAGTTAGCAAAGGGCGAAACTCCGGCGATTTTCCGACGACGACTCTAGAAGCTCCCGGCGACGAAACGACGAACCGGAAGCTACTTCCACTCCCTCTTCCTCTCCTCTAAACCAAAAGTCAGTAAGTCCCTCCTTCCTCTTCTGTTCTCTATTCTTAAAACTTCTTTTAATAAAACCCGACGGAAGCGGAGTTAAATCCGACTTCCGATTCGGTTTTCTTTATAAAGTTCAATTTCTCTTAACACAACCATGTTAAACTCTTACATCTTGACTATTAATCATTAAAAAAAACATGTTGAACAACTTTCATAGCAAAATATTTCATTTTGTAACTTTTACCGCTCTTTTTTAGTAAAATACCATGTAGTTTAGTTTCGACTTTAAAACATCATTAATTTTGTTATACCTTTAACTAGATCACGAGGTAATGACCTACCTCCTCACAACACTCATATGAAACATAGCACAATATCTTTCGGGAACATAGAATACGGAAAAACGGAACTTTGCATATAAATACCATTTACTATTAAAACCGTTTTCTACAAGATTATGTATTTTACACAAATCTTTGCAAAGCGCCGCTACAACCCATTTAGAGAACCCGTTCGGGATGGTGTGGATTATTGCACATCCCCGGGCTTAGTAGTGCGAGATGCAGACCTCCGCAAGGAGCATTCGGTCTCGAGAGATTTAAAATGCAAATATCTTAAGAAAATGAGATTTCTAGAAAATAATAAATTAAAATTATTTATATATATATATATATCATCAAAATATCTATTTTTGATATATTATAAATATTCAAACTTTTCTAAATCAAAAGAATTAGTTTACATGAAAATACCATGAAATTCCATATAAGTCCAACACTTTACAATTAAATACCATGTATTATGAAAAATAGGTTTTATTCACAAGAAATGTCACATATATAAAATCTACATCTATGAAAACTCTAAAGACAATAATAAATTACTTGAGTTGTATTTTGAAAATTATACAAAATTATTTTTACATAAAAAACCCTCAAGTTCTATAAATTACCCTAAGGACCCTAGTAAACATAGGTTTAAGCGGGACCAATCTCTTGAGCCTCACGGAGCCAGAGAAGTGGGTGCTTGCCTATTTAAGGTAGACAACTTAACAAACGGTGTTATCAATACGGTAATCTTCTTTGAAAAAGACACAAATCCTGCCGCCCATATGAAGCGGTTACCGATAACATCAAAACCTAATTCAGGATTTCAATTTTCTTTTCTAATTGTTCTGACTCGGACTGAGTCTCATTATAAATAATCTAACTTGAATATGATTCAAGTACAATCTACAATACTACAATTCAATATGAATCCATGAATACATATATTCAATTTATTCAATTTTTATTGACCGAACCGAACCATGAATATACTTATATTTACATGATTCTCCAGTTACATCCATGATTCTCCAGTTATATCCATTTACTGATATCATGGTTTCGGCAAGTCATCGAATTATACAATCTATATTACAAGACAATACAAGTTGCAATACAATACAAACAATACAATAAATTCATCGCGGGGTTTAAGGGGTAGATTGGTACGGAAGGCGTTAGAAGTGGCACGAGACTGCAAGACTAAAGACAACTAACCTGTATTTCCATTGCTGTTGTACCGTGGTATAAACGGTTCCTTGTACTCCTGTTGCCCTTAGTCTTTGGCATATAGAGACTCCTCTCGTATACACTGGCATCCTTCTGTACCAAGCTACAAACAACAAAGTTAACATTAAATACAATTTTAAAAGCTACATTCTCTCTCTGTCTATTCTATTTCTCGCTTATCTTTAGGACTTATCGAGCGATTGTTCGCTGACGACATTCCTTCTCTTTCTTTATTGGAATGTTGTCAGGTGATTCGGATCTTCAGGAGATCAAGCCTAGCACTGAAGACTTGGACCAGTTTATTGAAAATCCTGAGATGTAGTTACACTTGTACATTTCCTTTATATTCTGTATTTCTCTTTTTGTTATGCCAATGTTTAGGCATTGCTTTCATTCAGATATATTTACTTTCCATGCATTATACAAAAGAATGTTAATAAATAAAGTTGTTGTTCAGTTATACCTACTGTCTTTGTCTCTTGTGCATTTTTATTTATATTTCTTAGATACGCTTAGCGTATTTACTTCAGAGTAAATACGTAGCGGCCAGTCGTGTCCTCTGCCCGTTGATCAGTCGAAAATACTGCATTTTTAACACGGCAATTTCCCTATCATTTGCACTCATCTAGAAGTATTCGGTATTCATATTGCACATATTAGCAAAACATTTCTGAAATACCAGATTGCATGTGTTAGACTTTAAAACCGGCACTTTTAGGGAAATTGTGTGTTTATCATGGCATCGCATCATCCTTGTATAGCGCAACTCTTGTCCCAAGAAATTGTGCAGGAAATTGCAGGAATAAAGCCAAAAAAGCCGATCAAAAATACGCCAACTCAATGATTTCAGATCTGGAAGTAATCTAGAAAGAATTTTGAGAATCAACATATCAGAAAAAGGCCCACATATCAGCCCAAGACCACAGTAGATGATTTAAGCCCAAAGGCTTCCAAATCGCCGCGGTTCCGCGGCGGGAGCTGGCTTAAGCCGCGGAACCGCGGCTGCTTGACGACTTCAAGTGCTCAAATTTCCTCACGTGCTTTCCAATAACTGTACAAGCTTCCAGAAGACTCCCGATTCTCCACGTGGCACATCTAGAAGGCTCGGCTAACAAACTATTTCTAGAAGGCTTTCCTTAACAAACTTTTGGAGAGAAATTCAAATCTCTTTAACAAACTTTTGGAGGGAAATTCAAATTTGAAATCCTAGATCTAGAGTTTTGATGGTCTATAAAAGAGAGCTTAGATCTAGGGTTCATTAATCTTCATTCCCCCCTATTCCATCTACAAGTCGAGTGACACATCTTGTAGCCCCAAATTCTAATTCCAATTCAAAATCAAGATCAAGATCCCGAGTACCATTCAAGCAAGAAAGCCTACGACCTTTAGAAGCGACGCCGGATTTCATCGGAGCAAGAGATCCAAGGAGATCCGCAACTCAAGGAGCCGAGCGAAGCCGAAATCGACGATCTAGTTCCTTCCTTTTGTAAATTCAAAAGAGTTGTAACGAAATTTGTCGATAAATAATGGTGAAATTTCTATATCTTGCTTAGCTTTTGATTTAACATTATGATTCGATCTCAATTTGTGATTGCATTTGTTATTATGATGTTTGAGTAAACTCCGCTCGTATAGGAGTTGTGACGATCAATAGAATGATGATGATTTAGATTCTTTTACAATTCTTAAATCTTATAACGATTGTAAATTCTTGTGAATCAAATGATCGATGACCTAGTTTTGGGATGATCCTCTCTTGATTGTGTTCACTCAAAACTAGGGAACAACGATTGATCATTTGATTAACTAGAAGCTAGAATTTGAATGAGATTCATTGAAAGGACAAAGGATAAGACGAGGAAACCCTAGCTTCTTCGCGAGATCCTTAACCTCGACGAATCATCATCGATCTAGTATCAATTCGTTAATGGATAAGAACATGAAATCTTTAGATCTCATCACATCTATAGATCCGATCTACTCCTACGAGCTACACTTCGAATCTTGATTGTTGGTTGGAAATCATCCCAAATTATCACTTCTTGATTTTAATGCTTTCTTAGATCTAGTTTTTTCTCTTTCTTGAAATGCAATTTTATAAATCATGAATTGTTTGTTTTCTTTTCTTTAAAGTTTCAATTCATCTAATTCGAAACACGAACGATTACACAATCCCTGTGGACGATCCGCACTCACTAATGCGCTACAATCCGACACCGTTATTGATTGCGGTCAAATATTTTTGGTTGTGATTTCTCTATACAATTTCCATACGACACAATCGGAAATCGAATTCAATCAAATGGCGCCGTTGCCGGGGATTGTGCGCTAATTGTTCGTATTTTGAAATTTGAGTTGAAAGATTTATTCCATTATAATTTTTAGATCAAAATTCGCGCAAACACTAATACGAGTTGTTGTGATTTGTTGCGAGGAAATATGGAGCTTGCTGTGCAATTGGAATAATTTTTGGAGAATTCCAGAGGACTCAGGAGGTGAACATAAACCTTCTGTGAAAATTTTGTGCAGGAACCCCTCAACATCACCGCGATTCCGCGGCATAAGAGCCTCATTGCGGCGGTTCCGCGGCCTCCTCAAGGCTTCACTGTACCAATTTTTTTAAGGTGATCTTCAACTTTCTTATCTCATCCTAAATCTGCTCCAATTAACAGTTTGCTGCAGGTTTCTTTGCAAATAAATCGCAGCGCCGCTAAAAGCAAAATAAATTGTGCGTGTTTTGATTTTTGGTTGTTTGCATATTAATACGGAATTTACGGGGCACGACCAAATCCAGATTAGGTGGGGAGTTTATTACCCTTTCTAAGCCCCAAAAATCACAAACTTGCATCCGCATTTACCCTCATTAATTAAAAGAAATCTAGAGATGACTCTAAGGACCGTCGCGCTCACTTAGGACAAGAGAAGGCCGTGGGCAATTCATTTCTTATCCGCGTTTCTTTTGTGGAGTCTAAGGCAAGTGTGTCGAAGGCTAGTGGTTACTTAATTAGGCCCACTACTTACGTAGTGGAGAACCTCCCACTTACCTGGCCACAGGAGAGGCAAAGAGGCAGTGGAGGATTTATCCTGCGACTTGTCTTCTGGCAGTTAGGAGCGGTCTAGAGCTTTGACCAAGGTGGCCACTAGATTTTAGGGTATTGCTTGTTGCATTTGTTGTGATCGCATCATATTTCCAAAAATCCGTATCATTTTTCAAAAAAAGCACCAACACTTCATTTCCCCTAATTATATCTACGCTGCCACTTGTACTAACTCTTTTTAGTGCAAGATAGGCTGGACACGGGATTCTAGTGCCCGTTAAGTCCGCGTTCCCCCTATCGACTCCGAAGTCGGTATTTCTCCATTTACTTCTTCTTTACCCACCACCACACCCACATCGATGGATCCGTCTCCATCGAACTTCTTTAACCCTAATCTGCCGCGGTCCGTTGGTGCACAGAATCCACCCCGCATCTCTCTCCAAGTGAGGTTCTATCCTACACGAGGTCCCCTTTCCACATGTTTTTCCATTCCACCAGCCAACGGGGAAAATTTTCAAATAAAACCCCAATACATCAACCTTCTACCAAAATTTCATGGTCTCGAGTCTGAAGACGCATATGCCTTTATCACCAAATTTGAAAATGTATGCGCAATGATGGGTACCTCACAGCTTTCTATGGATGCTATGCGTCTACGTCTTCTCCCATTCACCTTGTGCGATATAGCCGAGAAGTGGCTGTATAACACTACCGCACATTCCATTTCAAATTGGGAAGAATTCGTCAAAGCATTCCTTAAGAAATTCTACCCACATCATAAAACAGCTCGTGTCCGTAGCTAAATCAATCAATTCACCCAGCTTCCAAATGAAACATTTTCATAATGTCTTGAACGCTTTAAGGATCTGTTAGTCCAATGTCCACATCACGGAATTCCCAGATGGGATCTGTGCCGAATTATTTATGAGGGCATTAATCCTAACACAAGACAGACCTTTGAATTAATGTGTCAAGGCCATTTCATGATCAAAGATGATTGGGAAGCCTGGAAATTTTTAAAAGATTTCGCTGAAAAATCTTTACAGTGGGAGGGTGTGAGTCAATCGTCTAGGGGGAAATAACCAATCGGATGTTTCCATAGGAGTTAGAGCTGAAATTTCAGCTATCAATAAAAAACTCGAGACTATGGAAAACAAATTTTTAGCCGCCTCCCTAAATCAAATGTCGCTCCCTAAAACTGTATGTGGGTGCTGTTCTGATCCTTCTCACTTAACGGAAGAATGTCCATTAAACTCTCAGTTTCAAGGTCTTGAGCATACCAATGCCGCATTTCAAAGACCTAGAAACAACCCTTTTTCTTCCATATATAATCAGGGGCGGAGGAATCACCCGAACTTTGCTTGGAACCAATCCCAAAACACGGTTCCAAACCCGAATCAATTCCAACGGGTCCCTCCACCACAACAGCAACCACTTCAACTCACCCAGCACCCCTACCAGTCACAAAATTTCCAAAACCAGGTCAACACTCCTGCACCATCTAATCCTATGCAGTCGGCCTGTTCTGACGAGTTCTTTCAATTCACTCAAACAATGAAATCACTCTTGTCAAATTTCATGGAAGTGTCGGCCGAAATTAGGTCTACCGTCAGTGATATAAAGAAAAACTCAGCGTCCCAAGCTGAGAGTATCAGAACGATGGAAGCTGAAATTGCACGACTTAAAACCGAAATGAGTGCGAGAGAAAAAGGGAAACTTCCGTCTCAACCCCGACCGAATCCTAGGCATTACAATGTAAATGCCGTCACAACGTTGGGATCAGGAAGAGTGCTGAATAACCATGTCGGGGAAGAGATTGATGACACTGAAAAATCTATCGATGATACCCCGGCTGAGACCTTTCCTTCCACTTCTACTTCTAATTCTGACCCCAGTTCTTCTACCCCACCACCTTCTTACGACCTATTCTTCGTTTCCCACAAGGCTCGCCACCTCAGCCCATCTCTTCTAGTACACAGAAAACGATCCCCACTCCTATTCTTAGATCGTTTCCACCTACACGATCTTCTCCAGTGTTGGACCCCGACCTTATTGCCTAAGCTCCTTACCCAAATCGGTTAAGGGGAAACACACTGAGTCCACAAATGGAGAAGATCACTGAAATGTTTAAACAGGTTAACATCAACATCCCTCTTCTAGATGCTATCCAACAAGTCCCCGCGTATGCGAAAACTCTTAAGAACTTGTGCACTAGGAAGAGGAAGACTCAAGTGCCCAAGAAGATATTCATGGCAAAAACAGTAGATACGGCTTTCCCCCAACAATTACCGAGGAAACGTAAGGATCCTGGATATCCTACGATTTCTATTTCTATCGGGGAAAAACACATTAACCGTGCTCTACTAGACCTTGGCGCAAGTGTTAACCTGCTTCCTTTCTCAGTCTATGAGCAGTTAGGAATCAGAGAGTTGAAACCAGCCCATTGCACTCTCCAGATGGCTGACCGATCAATCACCAAACCTAGGGGTGAACTGGAGGATGTGTTAATAAAAATTAGGGAATTTATATTCCCTGTGGATTTTATTGTAATTGATACACAGCCTGTAGCGAACTCACGGAATCAAATTCCGGTGATTTTAGGTCGCCCCTTTTTGGCCACTTCCAATGCTATCATCAACTGTCGTAATGGCTCTATGACCCTATCTTTCGGGAATAGGTCAATAGAGCTGAACATTTACAAGTTGGGAAGTGTACCCTATGAACCTACTGCTCAGGTCTGTTCTGTCGACTTAATGGATGTCGACAGCAGCGAATTTGATGATCCTCATGATACTGATCTTGACTCTTTTCATACGTTATTGTTTGACCCAACTATGTATCATACACATACGGACTCTTCCACCGAGATGTCCGGGTCAACAACTAACACCGATTATGAACCGTTTTTAGAGTCTGAAGATCACCCCGCACTTTATGATGACATTATTCATCAGGGTATTGATGTAACTTTTGAGGAGATCTTCGCTGATGAACTCGCATTTTTGAATGACACGGGGGTTGAGATGAATCATCTCCCAAACATTGAAATTGAACCTCCACCCCTTCTTCTGAACCGTAATAAGAATGCGAGTAATCAATCACATTCACTGCATCGTCTCTCCAAAATGAGACGCACACACATTCTACTCCACCACTTACCCTTTCCCCACTTCTTCTTCCACCAACCAGAGCACTGCATTGATAAAATTTTTGAATGGTTGGTGTTAATCTTCGGTCTTTGCAAAGATTGGCATCGACCAATGATTTTTGACCCCCTCATGTGATTTTCAAAAGATTAACATAGCATAACTCAAGTTTGGGGGGGGTATTTTTTCTGGCTCTTGAAAAGAAATTTTTTACAAAATAGTGAGCCAAGAATAAGTTTGGGGAGGTTCTTCACTTAAATATTTTGCTCCCACTAATAAATTTCCTCCCAAGCTTACAGGTTTTTCGAGATTTAGCGGATGGCAACAGTGAGGACACTGTTGAAAACAAGTTGGGGGGAGGTTTGTGCTTATTTTCGCATCATTTGCATCATACTTTGCATAAGCACAAAACATTTTTGAAAAAAAAAACTATAAAAATTTAAAAAATTTCAAAAATAAAAATAAAAATATTTTGTACATAAATAAGATAATAAAAGATTAGATAGTGAAAAATTACATCCATAAGATTTGAAAAAATTTAAGAAAACTAAGAAAATTAGAAGTTTTCTTATACGAACTAGTAATAAGTAGTTTTGAGCCGTTGTCCCAATGGTTAGTAAGATGAAGGAAGTCACTAATCTGAGGATAAAAATAAGTCTGAAAAATAGTTTCTATTCTGGAAGCCAAACATTTTGAACGTTGATACCTGCTATTCGCACTTACACACGTCTTGAAGCCCGGGATAGTAGAGGATACCTTGAAATGCTCTTGTCTAAAAGCCGATGCAAGAAGGAAATGAAAAAAATGATGAATAAAATATAAAATGGTGAAAAAAAAATGGACACTGGTTTTGTTATCACCAAGGGCAATAAAAAAATATATAGCGAGGTTGCTTCTTCACCTAGTGCCCTAAGGCCAACTGGTCTGGGAGTCATTGCTATGCCTTAGGTGGTGCAAGAAGAGGAAAATACACCAAATAAGCAAGCACATGAGTAATCGGTCGGTTAGTACCTCAAGAAGTATCAACGGTCGCATGAAAGTATGTGAGCACATCTAAATATTCATTAATTAAAAAGTACTGAGGCTGATGGGCAAGAGTATGATAGCTTGAATTGAATTCTCCAGGTGTAGGGATGTCCTTTATACACACGCAGGGTGATATGATCGATGTTTGGAAGAAAGATAGGAATGAAGAATAAGACGATGTTTTATTGAGGGAGGACGTGATTTCTGACATCTTTTCATGACCATTAAGATAGGGCTCATGACAACCGAAAAGCTAGCTTAGTTGGAAACCCTAATTTTCAAAGCTTTTCTTTTACAATTCTTGTCTTTAAATTTAATATTCATGATCTTTCTTTTATTATTGGATTTTGTGGGTGCAATCCGCTGAAAACCCTCAGGAGACAACACTCCTCCTACTAGGGACACCTAGAGGTTTAAAGGCTTGTTGCACGTGCTCAGTGCAATCGTGTTGCCTACGAAAGTGTGCTAGTTAGTTTTTCTCTTTCTTTATTTTCTCCTTCTCTTTTTAATAAAACAGTTCGATCGAGACGATCGAAAATAAGTTTGGGGGAGTTTGATCAGTCGAAAATACTGTATTTTTAACACAACAATTTCCCTATCATTTGCACTCATCTAGAAGTGTTCGGTATTCATATTGCACATATTAGCAAAATATCTCTGAAATACCAGATTGCATGTGTTAGACTTTAAAACCGGCACTTTTAGGGAAATTGTGTGTTTATCATAGCATCGCATCATCCTTGTATAGCGCAACTCTTGTCCCGAGAAATTGTGCAGGAAATTGCAGGAATAAAGCCAAAAGAGCTGATCAAAAATACGCCAACTCAATGATTTCAGATCTGGAACTAATCTAGAAAGAATTTTGAGAATCAACATATCAGAAAAAGGCCCACATATCAGCCCAAGGCCACAGTAGATGATTTAAGCCTAAAGGCCTCCAAACCGCCGTGGTTCCGCGGCGGGAGCTGGCTTAAGCCGCGGAACCGCGACTGCTTGACGGCTTCAAGTGCTCAAATTTCCTCACGTGCTTTCCAATAACTGTACAAGCTTCCAGAAGACTCCCGATTCTCCACGTGGCACATCTAGAAGGCTCGGCTAACAAACTATTTCTAGAAGGCTCTCCTTAACAAACTTTTGGAGGGAAATTCAAATTTGAAATCCTAGATCTAGGGTTTTGATGGTCTATAAAAGAGAGCCTAGATCTAGGGTTCATTAATCTTCATTCCCCCCCATTCCATCTACAAGTCGAGTGACACATCTTGTAGCCCCAAATTCTAATTCCAATTCAAAATCAAGATCAAGATCCCGAGTACCATTCAAGCAAGAGAGCCTTCGACCTTTAGAAGCGACGCCGGATTTCATCGGAGCAAGAGATCCAAGGAGATCCGCGACTTAAGGAGCCGAGCGAAGCCGAAATCGACGATCTAGTTCCTTCCTTTTGTAAATTCAAAAGAGTTGTAACGAAATTTGTCGATAAATAAAGGTGAAATTTCTATATCTTGCTTATCTTTTGATTCAACATTATGATTCGATCTCAATTTGTGATTGCGTTTGTTATTATGATGTTTGAGTAAACTCCGCTCGTATAGGAGTTGTGACGATCAATAGAATGATGATGATTTAGATTCTTTTACAATTCTTAAATCTTATAACGATTGTAAATTCTTGTGAATCAAATGATCGATGACCTAGTTTTGGGATGATCCTCTCTTGATTGTGTTCACTCAAAACTAGGGAAAAACGATTGATCATTTGATTAACTAGAACCTAGAATTTGAATGAGATTCATTGAAAGGACAAAGGATAAGACGAGAAAACCCTAGCTTCTTCGCGAGATCCTTAACCTCGACGAATCATCATCGATCTAGTATCAATTCGTTAATGGATAAGAACATGAAATCTTTAGATCTCATCACATCTATAGATCTGATCTACTCCTACGAGCTACACTTCGAATCTTGATTGTTGGTTGGAAATCATCCCAAATTATCACTTCTTGATTTTAATGCTTTCTTAGATCTAGCTTTTTCTCTTTCTTGAAATGCAATTTTATAAATCATGAATTGTTTGTTTTCTTTTCTTTAAAGTTTCAATTCATCTAATTCGAAACACGAACGATTACACAATCCCTGTGGACGATCCGCACTCACTAATGCGCTACAATCCGACACCGTTATTGATTGCGGTCAAATATTTTTGGTTGTGATTTCTCTATACAATTTCCATACGACACAATTGGAAATCGAATTCAATCACCCGTATACTGGGAAGCGGGGCGTGACTGCACCTACGTGTCCTTTGGACGCTATTCTTCTCTTTTTTTATATACACACACACTCCACAACACTGTCCCAGTTAGAAAAAATTTCTAACGGGGCGCTGCCCCGCACCCCGCAAGGGAGCTGCTAGCCCCCTGACTCCCAGCTCGCTATCCGGGTAGCGGGACCCCCGTAAACTTTGTGAGGCTCCCGATATATCCAAAACCTCTTAAGACACACATATGCACACAGCACATTGAGTTCGCATGACCAGTTTGACCCGTCAATCGGAAGTTCCCTCGCTCCAAAGGCGAGGGGTAATTAACGGCAACTTAGTCCGCGGCTGCCGGAGATTTGGATCCCCACAATCAATAAACCCCAGCCTACCCTAGGCAGGGGGGATCTGTAATGCGCCTGACAAGCGCGCGCGTATTCCTATCTCAATTGAGTGACGTAAAACACCTTACAAAAGGGTGAAAAGGCGATCCTTTTCTACCAATCTATGGAGACCACAGTAGAAAAATAAGTTTGGCATGGCGTCGATTTTGCACTCGACAGGTTTCAGCCCATCCGTCTGCCAAGATATTACGCAGAAGGATTGAAAAGGCTGTTAAGATGCCAAGATGTACCCCTCGAACAAACTGTTTGACAAGCCCAATTCTATAAAAAATTGGGATATTCCTAGGACTCGGCAAAAGATGCCCAATGGGAAGATGGAGACAACCGGGCTCGGATATGTTCGCTCCAAAAAACGGGAGCATATTTACAATTGTCGCGTCGTAAACAGCTTAAGTGAAGAGAAAAACGCTCTTCCAAGTACCTGTGACGTCAAATCGGAGCGAGATCCCGCTCTAAGAACTTTAAGTCCGTCGCTGGAAGAACAAATTTATAAGTTAATAAAAGAAGTTTGTCAAACGAGCCGGGAAAACCACAGCCACGAAATAGACATTTATGAAAAGGCCAGGACACAGCGTCTCAGTCAACAATCTGTGGAGAAAGTAGACTGTAACGCTCTTCACCCCCGGCCCGATATATGCTCTCATGAAAGGGGAAACCCCGAAATGGGGGTAAAAACAGGGCAAAGAATGCAAACAACTCTCGAAAACAACAAAGCGGGTCCAAGACGCCGTGCAAATGAGAAAAGATCGATTGGAGCCCGTCCTTTATAAAAAAAAATGGGTTCGAAATACTTTTTCCCTCAAGAAAAGACAAGGAAAATATTCAACCTTATCATGAAGCTCCAGATGATGACGCTTCTGGAATCTCGGCACCCCGAACAAATAAACGAGGTCCATCACCCGGATTATTGCTCCTATCACCGAGTAATAGGTCATCCCCTTGAAGACTGCTTCACCTTTAAAAACTGGATAGAAGACCAGTATCGACAAGGCAGGTTCGCTTTATCCGACAGCTGGAGGGTAACCTCGCCACAAAAGCATGAGCCAAAAAGAACCTACACAGTCAGGTTAGGACCGGCTCGACAACAAAAAGTGAAGCATACTCGTACCTGCCATATGATAACACTCTCAAAAGAAGGAGGGCATGAGACTATGGATGACCTCTACCGGTGCTTCGCAAATGAAGACGAGGAAGAGGTAATCTCAGAGTTTCCACCAGCACCAAAAGAGCTGGAAGATGGGATACACACTACGGCGGACAACCTAAGAAAAATTGACTTAGGGATAGAAAACGATCCGAGCCCGACGTTCGTCAGTGAGCTACTATCTGAAAAATAGGTAGTCACGTTAAAAGACATACTCAAGCAATATAAAGACTGCTTCACGTGGAACTATTCCGATATGCCGGGTCTAGATCCAAAGGTAGCGGTATATAAATTGGCCATATCCCCGGACATAAAGCCAGTCAAATAGGTGCCAAGAAGAATGCGACTCGAAGTTGAGATGAGTATCAACGCTGAAGTCAAGAAACTAATCGACTCTGGCTTCATCCAAGAGGTTCAGTACCCCAACTGGATCACTAATATCGTTTCAGTGATGAAGAAAAATGGGACGGTCCGCATCTGCGAAGACGACGTCCCAGTCCCCGTTACCGAGCTTATGATCGATAACACTGTTCCCCGCCGAAAATCGTAGCCGGGACTTTGGGACATCAGGGCCAGAATTCCAAGGGAAGATGCTAATAGGTGCTATGCGTCCACCTCTCCGAAGATGCCAAGTTGATTTAATGCAACATGTATCGAAGGTTTAAATGGAAGCGGCCGATGTAGCAGACTTCGTCAGATTCCCCCTCTTTTGAGGGGTTTTTTTTATTGTGGGGACGCTCTTCCCTGCAGGCACAAGCCCCTGCAGTTAATTATGCTACCGCATCGCGGTAACAACTTTCTTCTTCTCCAGATGGTCACTTCGTGTCGTGGGTGTTTGTTTTGTTTGTGGTTGCCCATGGATTGTATACGGAGACTAATTTATGTTGTCGCCCGTAGGGCGTGGATTAGTCCAAATCCGTATCTTCTTAGATTTGGGTTTTGCTTTGGGTTTAAGGATACGGTAGTCTCATTTAAGACTAAGATCAACTTAAACAATTGTTAAGGATACGTTAGTCTAATTTCAGACTAAGATCAACTTAACATGATTATTTAGATCCAACAAAAGAGCATTTGAACTCCATTGTTTAGTTTAGGGACATTGCGGTCGATTATCAGTTTAAGGACATGGTGGTCCATTACCAGTTTAAGGACATGGTGGTCCAGGTTAAGGACATCGTAGTCCATGGGTTTAAGGACCCCATAGTCCAGATTAAGGACATCGTAGTCCATGGGTTTAAGGACCCCACAATCCGTAGAAATGTGTGGTTGTCTGGACCCGTCACCTCTCCGAAGACGTTGAAGGATTACAACGACAGATATCAGAGGAGTAAAGAGATGTACCCTTGAACCGGTGTGAGTTGGTTGAAAGATTTGTAGTCCAGTTTGAGACTAAGATCTGTTGAAATATTCATGAGCAGATGGTCTCAGTTCAATATAAGCAGAGGATTTACGGCCAATATTGGGCTAAGTCCAATTAAAATGTTTAACATTTTGTTGTTCTGGCTATTGAGCCTTTATTTGGGCTTGGCCCTTAATAATGCTGAGCATTAGATCCTGGCATTTTTTGTTGGAGATAGTGCCCTCATAGTCAATTATTGGATCGCAGGTACGTGATTGTAATGATTGCGGAGGACCTATCCCGGTAGGACAGTCTTACTCGAAATAATAGTATGCTATCTGGTTTGCCTTTATCAGTCGTGTACATGTTCAGGTGACTGAATGCATGTTACACTTTGATAGAGCCCTTAGGATCTTGCTTTACTACCAACAGTATGATGGCGATCATATACGTGAGAGTTGGGTAGTTTATATGCATATCCTTAATTGTGGTCCCTAGTCGTGGGAGTTTCGAGACAGGGCATCGATACTCCGGAGTAGACTAGTGTGTACAGTCGAGACCCCGACGAGGGGCGGTGGCCGGTCTCACAAGCCACTGGTGTCAGTTGGATCACCTAAGATGTATACAGGTGCTCATTGGGTTATGAGTACACCGGACAGGACTCACCGGGAATCTGCTAGTTAGTATTATATCTACCGTCAGATAGGAGTTCCCTGGTGACATGTGTACAGGTTAGTTCATCGACCTGAGGTCGTCATTTGTCTCGTGTGAGTTCCCACTGTGCTTTGATTTCTACCCTACCACGGCTCAAAGGAGTCGTGCAAACAGGTAGTTTTTGGGTACAGTCCCGAGCCATATGGAGGCACGTGAGCGGATCGGCAGGGGATTCGTCTCTCCCGGTATTGGGGGCGAGGTCGTGCTGTGTCTAGGAGAGCCATTACACAAAGCCCACGGCCGTGGCAGGAGATTTACTGGTAGGTACTCCAGTAGTATCTCAGGGTGTTATTGGGCTTCACTCCGACACGACTTATACTGCTATTGGGGGTCTGACGTTACTAGCCCCCTAGGCAGATATGCGATACTCATTGACGAACGGACCGGACTGTATATACATCGTCACTGTTAGGCTCAGTAGGGTTTCTGGATGAGTTCGCTCATCGGCCTCCCTTGAGTGTGCTCATCGGTCTCTGTTCATATCAGATTTTTGCATTTTCATACCGCCCAATTTTTATCACTTTGCATATCGGTAGATACTCTTGAGCCGTGTTTGCTAGTCAATTGCAGGTTACAGGTTCTCGGTTCTAAAAACGGTGAAAATCATGGAAAACACGAAAAAGTCCGGGTTCCTGCCAACCACAGATAAAACACGGTCTCCGCCCTTCATCCGTATGTTGCCAGATATCAGTAGGGAGACAAAATGTCAAATCAATGCACAAGGCTCCATGGTAGCAAAAAATCCAAGAGATCTACGCGGAGCTCGAGGCAATCATGACAAAATCTTGACAAAAAGTCCACCTTTCCTTCAACAGAAATTCTGGAAAAATCGGGGAGCCAAATTGAGAAAATATATGTATCAGAATAATGTAGATATCAGATCAGGCCAGCACAAGAAATTGGGGGGCCCAATTCATCTAAACGGCCGCGGAAGTGCGGTCAAATGGGGGTTTTGGCCGCCCTTCCGCGGCCATCTTGGCGCCAACTGCGCAGGGTTTTGGGGGGTATTTTGGTATATTCATATGGGCCAGTATGGTTGCCCTAGTTTCTCATTTTCCATCCTATAAATACCCCAGAATTCTGTGAAGGAAATGGTCCATAATCTTGTATTTTTCATTTTGCTTAGGTTTAGTGTTTCTTCTTCCTCTTCTCACCTCTTCTCCATTAAACTTGTAAGTGAGCTTTGAGTGAAGAGTGATGAATAAAGGAGAACAATTTATTATCATGCTTGTCTCTTTATTTTTATGCTTGTTGTAATTTTACTTGTTGTAATTCGTTAAGTAGTTGTTGTTATATTTGTTGTTCCTTTCTTCTCTCTTTCTCTTTATCCTTACATGCGACAATGATACTTACGCTCGATCCTCGCCAAGGTGAGGTCGCTAATAGTTAGTCGTATTCTTCTAATCTCCTTCTTTCTATCTTCCTCTTTTGTGTTGTTTTATTTTTCCGTATTATGAAGTGTGAGTAGTTCTTTACTTGTTAGGGTAGGATAAGGGAAGTTTGAGAGAAGGAAATCTCTCTCACTCTTTCCTTGCCCAACAACTTAAATCAACTCCCGTTAATTGAACCACAATCCGCTCCTTACAGCACCCTATCCTACATGATAGCGGTGATTCCGTAGTGAGACCGGTTGTGGTTGAGTTAACCGGAGGTTATGGATAAGAGCCAAGAACGGACGGACAAGCACCAAAAGGAAGGACTATGCGTTGGAAAGCCTAGCTTATACTCGCAAGTTCCTTCCTAGTCGTGCTAATCCCCGTTGTTGCCGATTACCGTAACACCGATATTAAGTGGGGCAACGAAAGATGTGGAGACTCCTAACTCAAACTAACCTAATCCTAACCCTAACAAGCTCTCTTTAAATATTAACTCAACACTTAGATAATCAAACAAAATCTGAAAACCGGACTTAACTCGTTAAAACACTTTGAAAAAGACTCCCATCTCCCTGCGGACGACCCGTACTCAACCGGCTAGCTACAAGCGAAACCGTCTTGATTGCGGTATTTTTAAACTAAACTTGAACACGCACTCCCCTATCAATCAAATGGCGCCGTTGCCGGGGAGACGGTAGTTTGTTTCTTTGTGAAATTTCGGGTTAATTTGTAAGTATAAAAAAAAAACGATAAAAAATACATACTTTGTAAAAAACCATCTTGTTATTCTTGATTAGTTTTTGTGCAAGTGCGCAGGAAAATACGAAGTTCAAGATCGACGCCAAAGACGTTGGAAATACGGAGTTCAAGTACAGTGCCAAAGACGTGGGAAGATAGACCCACATTTTCGCGGCTACACCGCGACGGACATAAACGAAGCATCCGGTCTACGGTAAAAATCTCTGTAAGTCCCTCTGCCTCTCTCCACTCCTCTGAACTCCACTGAACTGTGTTTTCTGCAGCCTTCTTTGCGCAAATTCTTCTCCCCCTTCCAATAAACTGTTCTTGTGCAGGATTCTTTGCGCCGCAAATAAAAATTGTTTGCTGTTGATTTGTTACTGTTTTGCATTCTTTAATACGGACTTAAGGGGCTTGAAACCAATCCAGATTGGGTGGGGATTTCATCACCCTTCCCAGGACCCCAAAAATCACTAAAGCATATGCATTGTCCATTGTAAATTAAAAAATACTAGACTTCAGCCCTAAGGACTTCGCGCTCATTAGGAGAAGATAAACCGTGTTTAGAACCTCGCTTAACCGTATATTGATTACGGGGTGTCTAGGAAAGTGTTAAAGGCGCAACCGCCGAAAGAGAAAGGGTTATTTAATTAAGGAACTTCGCGAAAGCGTTGGACAACCTCCCCTTATCTCTGCACTTACCTGGCCCCGTGATCGGTGTATTTTTAAGCCTGTTTCTCGACACTGTTTAACTTCGAAAATCAAGTTCAGGAGCAGGTCTAGTAGACCTAGGCAACCGTAGATCTAGGTGTGATTGTGCATATCTTGTTTGTGATTGCTTAAGCCGTATTTCCGTACATGCTTCTGTAAATCTCTTTCTAAAAATAAAAAAAAAAAAAATTCAAAAAAAAAAAACTTTTATAAAAACTTGCCCTTTTGTCGCCAAATCCATTTTCACCCACCACCCATCGCCTTTCTCCATTGACGTTTTCTTACCCGCACCTTCTCCGCTTTGACTATACTAAACTCGTTTAGTGTATGTCCGCTTGGACTCGGGACACTAGCGCCCGTTTAGTCCGCGTTACGTTAGTCGCGACCGACTACGCGATCGACTCCGAAGTCGATACTCCGTCCACTCCTCTTTCACCCCTTCCTTTACCGGCCAACTCCAACGTTGACCGGAATTCTGTTCATACATCTTCACCTTCACCTTCACCTTCACCAACCTCTTCTTCCGCGATGTCAGGATTCAATCCGAACATCTCTTTGACTACCCCTGGATTGGCTCCACCTCCTACGGAGACCAATCTTCCACCTCCTCCGCCTGTTGTAGCGCCACAGCGAATCGCGCTCCAGGATCGTTTCTACCCTACCCGTTCTGCACTTCCCACCTGCCTTTCTCTTCCTCCGGCCAATGGGGACAACTTTGAAATTAAGCCCCATTTCATCAACATGCTTCCACGTTTT
Source organism: Agapanthus africanus (assembly GCA_030015575.1). Taxonomy (NCBI): domain Eukaryota; kingdom Viridiplantae; phylum Streptophyta; class Magnoliopsida; order Asparagales; family Amaryllidaceae; genus Agapanthus; species Agapanthus africanus. The sequence goes on from CM057337.1 coordinate 993,589,746, forward strand.
CATGGGCTTGAATCTGAAGATGCCTATATCTTCATAAACAAATTTCAAAATGTCTGTGCCATGATGAAAACAACCCAGCTGTCGGACGATGCTATACGTCTAAGGGTCATTCCGTTCACTCTATGTGATCTCGCTGAAAAATGGCTGTATAGCACCGCGTCCCACTCAATCACCAGCTGGGACGAGTTTGTTAAAGCGTTTCTGAAAAAATTCTACCCAAATCATAAGACCGCAAGAATTCGAAATGAAATCAACCAATTCTCCCAGCTTCCTTCTGAACCCTTCTGGAAGTGCTTTGACCGATACAAAGACCTTCTTGTTCAGTGTCCTCACCACGGTATAGAGAAATGGCAGCTCTGCCAAACCTTATACGAGGGACTGAACCCAGCAACGAAGCAGTTGCTGGAAACCATCTGTCAGGGTCACTTCCTATCAAAATCTGACGATGAAGCGTGGCAGTTCTTTGACGATCTTGCGGAGCAAACGCTACAGTGGGAGAGCACTAGACCGACTTCTTCTTCTTCTTCATCTACCTCCACTTCTACCGGTCAGTCTAGGGTAGGAATCCACCAACTCGACGTCTCTATTGCTATGAAAGCTGAAATGGCTGCAATAACACGAAAGCTTGAAGCGATAGAGAGCAAATTTTCTGCTCCTTCTCCTGCCCCTGTTCTCCCCCTTCGTACCATTTGCGCTTGTTGTTCTGATCCTTCCCACTTGACCGAAGAGTGTCCTTACAATCCACCCCCGCAAGGACAGGATCAGGTTAATGCTGCCTTCCAGCAAAGACCGAGGAATGATCCATACTCTTCCACCTATAATCCCGGTTGGAGGAACCATCCCAATTTCGCCTGGAATCAGAATCAGAATCAATTCCAGGGCAACAATTTCCAAAGGGCCCCTCCGCCGCAACAACAAGCGCAACAACAAACTCCACATCCATATCAGCAGCCCTTCCAACCCCAGCCTTACCAAAACCAGACGAACAATTTTGCACCAAACAATTCCTTTCCACCAAATAACAACTTTGTTCCGTCAAACACTGATAAGGTTTCCTCGCTCGAGCGAAGTCTGGAGGCGTTTGTTAAACAATCGACTCAATCCACCGCCAACATCCAGTCTTCGATCCAATCTTTAGTGCAACACACCGCCGCACACGGGCAGAGCATCAAAACCATCGAGGCCCAGATTGCACAGCTGAACGCGGCCTTGAGCGAGCGAGAGAAGGGGAAGCTCCCGTCCCAGCCACTTCCAAATCCCGGTCACCCACATAATGCACATGTTGCTCTTGAACAACAAAACCATAATGTGAGTGCCGTGACCACACTGAGATCGGGGAGGATGCTGCAAAACAACATTGGCACAAGACTTAACGATGGCACCCCGGCCGCCGCTTCTTCTTCTTCTTCTTCTTCTTCTTCGTCTTCTGAGCCTATTCTCCGTTCTTCAACATGCTCTCCTTCTTCTTCTTCTTCTGCTCTGAACGGACCAGCTTCTCACTCCACGAAAACACCTATTCTGGGATCCGTTCCAACTCCAAAATCTCCTCCTCCAGCATTAGACTCAACCAATTTTCAAAATGTTCCATTTCCAAACCGGTTGAGGTCTAACAAACAAAATCCACAAATGGAGAAGATTTTGGAGTTATTCAAGCAAGTTAACATTAATATTCCTCTTTTAGATGCTGTCCAACAAGTCCCATCTTACGCGAAAATCTTAAAGGACTTGTGCACGAAAAAGAGGAAGTCTCAGGTACCCAAGAAAGTTTTCTTGGCTAGTGCTGTGAGTGATGCCCTTACCCAATCTTTACCACAAAAACGGAAGGACCCTGGCTGTCCTACGATTTCAATTACCATTGGGGATAAGAACATCAACCGCGCACTATTAGATCTTGGTGCCAGTGTTAACTTGCTTCCGTATTCAGTATACGAGCAATTAGGCGTCGGAGAGTTGAAACCCACACACTGCACTCTCCAAATGGCCGACCGATCGATCACCCACCCTAGGGGTGAGCTAGAGGATGTGTTGATAAGAGTCGGGGACTTCATATTCCCCGTTGACTTCATTTTATTAGATACACAACCTGTAGCTAACCCCCGGAATCAAATTCCGGTGATACTCGGTCGCCCATTTCTCGCAACCTCAAATGCTGTGATCAATTGTCGCAACGGTTCGATGAACCTCTCTTTTGGAAATATGACAATTGAACTCAACATTTTTAGGTTGGGGAATCAGCCCACCGAACCTAATGCTCATATATTAGATGTTTGCTCGATCCAGGAGATCACCCCTGAAGAATGTGAGTTCGAGGAGTTTCTATTTCACGACGATAACCTTGACGCCACTAGTGCGTTTCTCTTCGAACCTGCTGCTGCTTCCGCGCCCAACTACGACTATGAGTGTTTTACGTTTTCACACGATCTTAGCCGCTCACCACCCGAGTTTGAATCGTTTGACTTTTCGGATGAGTTACCTGAACCATCCAACTCGGTGGCTTACACTCGTGTCGAACCTTTGTTGGAATCCTTTGAGTTCGAGACCTTATCTCCAATCCTTCCTTCTATCATTTCACCTCCAATTCTCGAACTCAAGCCTTTGCCGTCTCACCTTAAGTACGCTTACTTAGGTGAGAACGAGACCCTCCCAGTTATCATTTCGGCTTCTCTAGCTCCTGAGCAAGAGAAAGCCCTTCTTTCGGTCTTGCACGGCAATAGGCAAGCTTTTGGATGGTCCATGGCGGACATTAAGGGGATTAGTCCCCTGATCGTAGAGCATCATATACATCTGATGGATGATGCCAAACCAGCCCGGGATCCACAAAGACGTCTCAATCCAGTCATGAAGGAGGCTGTGAAGAAGGAGATCGTCAAATGTCTAGATAGTGGTATCATTTATCCTATCTCTGATAGCCAGTGGGTTAGCCCCATTCATGTTGTCCCCAAGAAGTCGGGCATTACGGTCATCACCAATGAGGCAAACGAGTTAATCCCTACTCGCACCCAAACTGGGTGGCGAGTATGCATTGATTACCGAAAACTCAACGCCGCAACGCGGAAAGACCACTTTCCGCTACCTTTTATTGACCAGATGCTCGAACGATTGGCCGGACACGAGTACTATTGTTTTCTAGATGGCTACTCTGGCTATAATCAAATTCCCATCGCCGAAAAAGACCAGGACAAGACCACTTTCACTTGTCCTTTCGGCACGTTTGCATATCGTCGCATGCCCTTTGGGTTATGCAATGCGCCCGCTACCTTCCAGCGGTGTATGATGGGAATTTTCTCAGACATGGTGGAGAAATTTCTGGAGATCTTCATGGACGACTTCTCCATCTTTGGCGATTCTTTTGACGAGTGTCTGCTGCATCTCGACGCTGTCCTTACCAGATGTAAGGACAAGAATCTCACTTTGAACTGGGAGAAATGCCACTTCATGGTGCGCGAAGGTATTGTCTTAGGACATATCATCTCGCAAAATGGCATAGAGGTTGACAAAGCAAAGATTGAAGTCATTTCCAATCTGCCTCCTCCCCGATGCGTCAGAGATATCCGAGCCTTCCTTGGCCATGCCGGTTTTTATAGACGGTTCATCAAGGACTTTAGCAAGATTGCTAGGCCCTTGACTCTTTTGCTGGCCAAGGATACACCTTTCGACTTCAACTCGAGCTGTGTGACTGCATTCGAGTCACTGAAACGCTCACTCACTTCTGCTCCCGTTCTTTCTTCTCCTGACTGGACGCACCCATTCGAGATCATGTGCGATGCATCCGACTTTGCCATCGGTGCTGTCCTTGGACAGCACATCAACAAGATGCCGCACGTGATCTACTACGCTAGCCGAACCCTGAACGACGCCCAACTTAACTATACAACAACTGAGAAGGAATTCTTAGCTGTTGTATTTGCTTTAGAAAAGTTCAGGCCCTACCTCATCGGCTCTCCAGTCATCGTCTACACGGACCATTCAGCTCTGCGCCATCTTTTTGCGAAGAAAGATGCCAAGTCTCGGTTAATCCGTTGGATCCTCTTGCTTCAAGAGTTTGACCTTGTCATTAAGGACAAACGAGGATGTGAAAACGTGGTTGCCGACCATCTCTCGCGACTTCCTTCTTCGCCTTCGCTTCCAATTCCGATAAACGACGTTTTTCCGGACGAACAACTCTTGACAGTATCGTGCGAACCCTGGTTTGCAGATATTGTGAACTATCTGGCCACGGGATTGCTACCGACCGAATGGTCGAGTCAGGACAGACTTCGCTTCTTATCCCAAGTAAAACATTTTTACTGGGACGAACCCTACTTGTTCAAGTACTGTCCCGACCAGATCATTCGTCGGTGTGTCCCTAATGAGGAATTCAAGAGTGTGCTGTCATTTTGCCACGATCAAGCGTGTGGCGGGCACTTTGGGCCCAGAAAGACAGCTGAGAAGATCTTGCAATGTGGTTTCTACTGGCCACAACTTTTTAAGGACGCTCACTAATATTGCAAGACTTGCTCCCGGTGCCAACACATGGGCCGGATATCCCGGAGAAACGAGATGCCGCTCCAACCGATCTTGGTTGTGGAGATTTTCGATGTGTGGGGGATAGACTTCATGGGGCCGTTTCCCAGCTCTTTTGGGAACTTATACATTCTTCTAGCTGTTGATTACGTCTCTAAATGGGTCGAGGCTGTGGCCAGCCGGACTAACGACAACAAGGTTGTCGTTAGGTTCCTTAAAGAAAACATTTTCTCCCGGTTTGGCCACCCCCGAGCGATCATTAGCGACAATGGAAGTCATTTCTGCAATAAAACTTTTGAAGCCTTGATGCGGAAATACTCCATTAATCATAAGCTCTCTACGCCCTACCACCCCCAAACCTGCGGGCAGGCCGAAGTTTCAAATCGGCAAATCAAGCAGATACTGGAGAAGACGGTTTCCAAGAACCGTAAGGATTGGTCTCTGAAACTCACTGATGCCCTTTGGGCATTTAGAACTGCTTATAAGACCGACCTTGGCATGTCTCCCTATCGGCTTGTGTACGGAAAAGCCTGCCACCTTCCCGTCGAAATCGAGCATCGCGCATTTTGGGCGATAAAAGAGCTGAATCTGTCACTTGAGGACGCGGGCAGCCATCGGAAGCTGCAGCTGAACGAACTGAACGAGCTTAGGGATGAGGCTTACGACAACGCGGTTGTCGTTAAGAATCGAACGAAGGTGTTCCACGATAAACACCTTTTGCGCAAAACCTTCGTACCTGGTCAACAGGTACTTCTTTACGACACCCGACTTCACTTCCATCCTGGAAAGCTCCGATCTCGCTGGAAAGGGCCATATTTTGTGCGGAATGTGTATCCGCAGGGCGCTGTGGATTTGGAAAATCCAAAGGACGGTTCCCTCTTCAAGGTAAATGGACACCGATGCAAACCGTACCTTAGCGCCGAACCAACAGAGGAGCTCCTGTTCTTACAGGAGCCGGTTTACCCTGCATGATCTTCCTCTGCCTACCTCCAAACTTCGGTTATCCAACCAAATAAGTTTGGGGGTATGTACAAACCATTTTGTTTATATTTGTGTATACTCTTTTTCTTTTCTTTAAAAACAAAAAAAAAAAAAAAAACAAAACAAATAAAAATTGTGTATCACTAACCGACAATTTTGAACCTTCCAACTGCTCTCTTCATGCCACGACAGTGAGGACACTGTCTAGTTTAAGTTTGGGGGTACACTCGGTACGCATTTCTTACCTTCGCATTCATATGTATATTTTTGCATCTGCATATTAAAATCCATCAAATCCATAAAAATTTGAAAATTTTCTAAAAAATATAAAAACTTTTTCGTCAAGTTAACTTGTGGAAGAACTCTGATTCAACATTCGACGGTTTTAGTTTGAAAAAATAGGAATAACTAGATCTTATATTTAGATTTTGAAAACCTGAAAGATAACTCTCCTTTGAAGTTAACTATAGCTGATATACGTCTTTACATCACACTACACGTGTCGTTAGTCTTGGAAATTAGATGACAAGTCTTTTATGTTTAAAAACTTTTAAATAGATAAATGATTTTCTGAGGATCAAATAGGTTTGTTCTGAAATAAGTAATGTCAAGAATAGTTTATGAAGTAAAGCGAATATGAAGGAATGTTATTGATGCCGTAATTGGAGCTAAGTCTGAAAAATAACCCATCTAAAACTTGATTGGAATGATTACACACCAAACACGTCCTTTATCCAAAAAATATTTGAACTGCCGGTTATATCTCCGTTCGTATAAAATCATCTGATTTTCACGCCAAACTGTCTTTTGTTTTTGGACCTAGGTAACTTGAGTAATTAAGTCCGCTGGGGTGTTTCTACACCTAATGCCCTAAAACCAACTGGTTTGGGTGCATTGGCCCAAAGCTCGCTAAGAAGCCTAGAAAGTCCAGTTTAAAACAAAGTCAAGCAAGTGTTCTCTCCAAGTTAAAATTCCTAACGGTTCTTTGTGTGAGAATAATCTTGATAAAAGACAGGCTTTTTAAAAAAAAAAAAATTTTAACGGAGATATGAAGGTTTTACTCTTTGATAAAGACTATTGCACGTTCACAGAGGTGTGTATGAAATAAAAACAAGGAAAAGGTGGGGTGAAAAATACGACTTAGTTTCCTGTTAAGGAAGATAGAAATTCTGAAGTTGAAACCTTACTGGAAAACGAAACTTGAAAAATGCTTAACTCGTTATAAAACTTATGTGATCCTTTTAAAATTGTTATCTGGGCTTTATTGTGCGACATGATGACTTTATTCGACCTTTCGGGAACTTAACGACACTATTTGCACCGCACGTAAAGACATGTAAAATCTGTAGTTAAATAAGAAGCGAGGTGTGAAAAATAAAGGTTCGATGGTCTAGACTTAGGATTATAGAATTGTTATTTTCTAAAACAAAACTTTAGGGTTTGAAGCTTAGTTATTTTACAAAACCAACTTGACCGGATTTTGTGGGTAGTATCCGCTGAAAACCCTCAGGAGACAACACTCCTCCTACTAGGGACACCTAGAGGTTTAACGGCTTGTTGCACATGCTCAGTGCAATCGCGTTCCCTGCGAAAGTGAGGGTAGGAAATTTTTTGTAAATAAATGGACTTTGCTCGGGACGAGCAAATGATAAGTTTGGGGGTATTTGTTCATATCAGATTTTTGCATTTTCATACCGCCCAATTTTTATCACTTTGCATATCGGTAGATACTCTTGAGCCGTGTTTGCTAGTCAATTGCAGGTTACAGGTTCTCGGTTCTAAAAACGGTGAAAATCATGGAAAACACGAAAAAATCCGGGTTCCTGCCAACCACAGATAAAACACGGTCTCCGCCCTTCATCCGTATGTTGCCAGATATCAGTAGGGAGACAAAATGTCAAATCAATGCACAAGGCTCCATGGTAGCACAAAATCCAAGAGATCTACGCGGAGCTCGAGGCAATCATGACAAAATCTTGACAAAAAGTCCACCTTTCCTTCAACAGAAATTCTGGAAAAATCGGGGAGCCAAATTGAGAAAATATATGTATCAGAATAATGTAGATATCAGATCAGGCCAGCACAAGAAATTGGGGGGCCCAATTCATCTAAACGGCCGCGGAAGTGCGGTCAAATGGGGGTTTTGGCCGCCCTTCCGCGGCCATCTTGGCGCCAACTGCGCAGGGTTTTGGGGGGTATTTTGGTATATTCATATGGGCCAGTATGGTTGCCCTAGTTTCTCATTTTCCAGCCTATAAATACCCCAGAATTCTGTGAAGGAAATGGTCCATAATCTTGTATTTTTCATTTTGCTTAGGTTTAGTGTTTCTTCTTCCTCTTCTCACCTCTTCTCCATTAAACTTGTAAGTGAGCTTTGAGTGAAGAGTGATGAATAAAGGAGAACAATTTATTATCATGCTTGTCTCTTTATTTTTATGCTTGTTGTAATTTTACTTGTTGTAATTCGTTAAGTAGTTGTTGTTATATTTGTTGTTCCTTTCTTCTCTCTTTCTCTTTATCCTTACATGCGACAATGATACTTACGCTCGATCCTCGCCAAGGTGAGGTCGCTAATAGTTAGTCGTATTCTTCTAATCTCCTTCTTTCTATCTTCCTCTTTTGTGTTGTTTTATTTTTCCGTATTATGAAGTGTGAGTAGTTCTTTACTTGTTAGGGTAGGATAAGGGAAGTTTGAGAGAAGGAAATCTCTCTCACTCTTTCCTTGCCCAACAACTTAAATCAACTCCCGTTAATTGAACCACAATCCGCTCCTTACAGCACCCTATCCTACATGATAGCGGTGATTCCGTAGTGAGACCGGTTGTGGTTGAGTTAACCGGAGGTTATGGATAAGAGCCAAGAACGGACGGACAAGCACCAAAAGGAAGGACTATGCGTTGGAAAGCCTAGCTTATACTCGCAAGTTCCTTCCTAGTCGTGCTAATCCCCGTTGTTGCCGATTACCGTAACACCGATATTAAGTGGGGCAACGAAAGATGTGGAGACTCCTAACTCAAACTAACCTAATCCTAACCCTAACAAGCTCTCTTTAAATATTAACTCAACACTTAGATAATCAAACAAAATCTGAAAACCGGACTTAACTCGTTAAAACACTTTGAAAAAGACTCCCATCTCCCTGCGGACGACCCGTACTCAACCGGCTAGCTACAAGCGAAACCGTCTTGATTGCGGTATTTTTAAACTAAACTTGAACACGCACTCCCCTATCAATCAGTCTCCCTTGAGGTCAGTCCGTGGGCAACCGTTACGCATTGCTAGTGCCGCTGACGGTTTGTGGTTAAACCCACTGCCAGGGTACTGACGAGTCATTAGAGTCCCCCACAGACAGTTTCCCAAGTTCGGGCGAAACGTTGTAGAGGCCGTATGGTTTTATGGCAGGGTTCGGAAAATGCACGTGCGTTTACGCACGTGTCAGTTTTCGGGCAGATAATACTGGTCGGCTTTGGTTTAAGCCGGATCCGAGTATTATATTGAGTAGGTATAATATCTTTGTCTCAGTTGCATTTGTATTCGGTCGTAATACAAATGCGGGTATATTTATACAGTTTCGGGGTTATCCTGAAAGTTGTTTCAGGATCACTTTTGGAAGTTGCCAGTTTCCAGTTTTCTATCAGCCGTCTTTTAACATTCTGTTAAAGACGGATTTATCTTTTCTTCAGATATGGTGAGTCATCATTCTAGAAGCTTCTAGAAGTGATGATGAGGCTTGGTGAGTCATTTGTGATAAGGTGACTAGGTTTAATGTGATTGGTTCCTTTATATGAGTCATTGTTTCATTATGGTTTTTTGGATTGCTTAAGATATTTTGGTTATGATAAGGTTACTTGATATGGTCACCTCCCTCCTCCTACCATCACCTCCCTCCTTGATAAATATGGCCGGCCCCCTCCTCTCCCCATTTCACTTGATGCTTGATTAATTTTGTAGAGGAGATATGATAGTATTTGGGTGCATGGAAATTACATTACCTCATTTCATTCCATCACCTAATTTCCTCGGCAACTTCATTTACCGATCGTCCACGGACTTGGACGAAGTGAGACAAAGTCATCTACTCATTCTCTACATCATTCTTGGTCGTCTCTTTTAGCAAACTTGACGATCGAGTTGCCTCGAGTCAGAGGCGGGAGCCCGGTTAAAGAATCGTCGACGTGGTGCCACCTCGACAAGGATTTCGGAGATCGACGAGATCGGAGCATCCGCAACGGAGCGTGGGATGATGGTTGAAGAACGAAGGACTCGGATCGTTCGGTACAACCTTTCTACACTCTTTACAGTTTGTTAGTTTAGCAATAATGGCAGATCCGGGTTAAAGTATACGATAGCGCCAGTTTAAAAGTTTTGTTCCGCATTTTGGCGTCTGTAGACGGCCGGGGCGCTAGCGTAGACTTACAGTGGTATCAGAGCCTCACCATTTTGCTATACTAACTTGTGCTAATGCGTTTAAAATATCGATCCGACCGGAAATCGAAAATTCCAAAATTCAAGCCCGACAGTTTCTGTTAATTTTAAATGGCTTCAAAAATTATTTCTGGATGTCTTAAAAATCCGTGCAGGCTTTTTTAAGAGTCACGACAAAATTTGGGGTCGTGATCCCTCCAAGCTGCCGCGGAAGGGCATGGTTTGGCCGCGCATCCGCGGCCACGTGGGGAGCACGTGCTCCCAAATTTTGTCAGTGGGTTCTGTTTGGGATTTTGGGGTTTTTGGTAAATATCGTTTTGGCCCAGGTTTTGTTACTGTTCACCAGTAAGTCATGGGGCCCACTTTTTTTGATATTTGGTCGATCGAAATTTAAACACGTTAGTTTACAGTGCTTACATTATATCTCCGACCGGGAATGTCATTTGATCGGTAAACCGCGTTTGATTGCTATAGTTCTTTTAGACGGGTTTGCGAACGTGACATTCGCGTTGATGTTCTGTGTTGTGCTGTAATGTTGCGGATTTGTCGTGGTGAATAGCAGTGTGCAATGGTAGTACAGTTTGTGTTTATTTGTACATTTGATATTGCGGGGCGAGCGTCCAACTTGTGGACAGCCGTCACTGCCTGTTGTATAATATTCTTTTGGGGTACGACCAGGTTGCGGTCGATGTACCTATTGTACTATTTTTCATTACTGTACTAGGTTTTACCCCGCGACGGAGTGCACGGATAGCCGGGTTCGGGAAAGCAACGGGTCCGCATCTCATGGCTTTGAGAGGCAGAGGGGCCCCACTTCAGAATTGGCAGACTATTCGCCGCACTCGTAGGGGGTACAGGTTGACCCAAGGAGGGGTGCTCAATTTACCGGATTCCGTAAAGTGCCGGGTGTTCCATTCACTATGCTGTGGGGGACTGCCTCGCTTCAGGTTTTGGCGGGTAACTTGCCGCACCCGTAGGGGTCTAGGTTTCATTGCACAGGCTATCCACACGACAGGGGAACGTCGGGTTTCAGCAGCGGCTCTGTAAAACCCGGGGATCCCAGATTATCTGTATTGTTCTGTGATGCTTATTACTTTTCTGTAATGTTGCATATTATCACGCCTGGAGCGATTATTGTATATTGGTTTATATACTATTAGATGTTGTATATGTTTTACACCCGCGCTAGTCCAGTCCCCGCTCTGTCGTTAGTTAAGTAACCTAACGGGTGATGACGGGACCCAGTGACGAATGCGGATGGCATATACGTACATTTTATTTTCGTTCTTTTCTGGTGTGATTGAATGATGGGACTGTGTTGATTCTGATCAACGCAAAGTAAAACAAACCTGTTTACAGTTGTTGGAACAATTTAAAAAGTGTTATTGCAAAGACGTTTTCTTTTGTTATGCATAGCGGTATTCAGTGGAATATCCTGCACCTCATTCGACGGGGCAAGGGCCGATATCCCTTCACCTGGACCGACCCCTTGGACAGAAGTTTGCGTCAGGGTAATAACTTCACTATAGTCGATTACATGTTGCTTTGCATAGCGGTATTCAGTGGAATATCCTGCACCTCATTCCACGAGGAAAGAGCCGAGATCCCTTTACCGGGAGTGACCTCTTTAGCAAAAGGTTTTCGCCACTATATTTTAAAAAGCTATCAGGTTCCTTCAGCGATATCAAGTTCACTACGCTAAAGGTTTTTCGCCAAAAACCAGCCGTAGCCCTCCGTCACTTCTTTTGGGTATTCAGTAGTATTCAAGCTATGTATTTTGACCTAACGCCAAGGAATAGTGTTTGGTAGCTGCTGCGTATTCAATTGTTACATAGATAGATGAGTTAGTTTGGGACAGCCGTTCTGCCATTTTGATTTAACGCCAAGGGCATGTGCGGGTGGGTTCAAATTAACAAGATAGTGATGGGTAAAACTTGGCATGTGACTTATGACATTTTGACCTAACGCCAAGGTTATAAGAGCATGGGGCAAAAACAATATCGGGAGTTTCTAAAGAAACTGAAACTTGCCAAGTATGCGCATACCATCTGGAGTATGAGTAACGTGGATGCATTCCATCACGTTATCATGCGATGAGAGTTGGATCCCGATTCCCACTGATGAGTTGGTTTACTCTTCGGGTGATCCCGATTGATTCTTCTTTAGGTTTGGAGGAGAATTTGACAGGACAGTGGGAGGTTTCCGGATTAGATAAAGTATATGACCATTCTGATCTAGGTTAGAGTGCACGCAGAGTGTTTCTTTTCTCTCTCTCTCTTTGGCAGCGACCTTTGACCGACCCTAGACTATGACTCAGTGACCAGGTTGACCGAACCTTCTTAAAATACTGGCTTTTGGATTGTCTGAGTTGCATAAGTCATTGCCACTCCTTCTTTTACCCTTTGAATTTCTCAGAACACCCGTATTACTACGGATATCCACTTCCATTGGATAGATCCATCGTATGGTTAAATACGAACTCGAAGGGACTTCTTCGAGGATAGATCCAGGTTCAGGAGAAATAGAATTGGTTTATTCAGTTGTCTTTTATTATCACATTCTCTCAGGTTGCGAGAGCTCCTTGGTTTAGGAGAGTACACCCATTACGCTTATTGGATAGTCTTATTCCAAACCATAGGCTGGTGCCGAAAGGTAGGGAATGAAGAAAACCAATTAGCCTAAGTAGGGTGTGCAGAAGGTAATATGTAAAGAAAAAATAAAGGGATTAGAAAGAGGGCAAAGTAAATTGCGAATAATATCATTCACGACCAAAACCGCGTACTTCATCGCCGCTCCTATTTCACCTTTAAAAGAATAAGGTATTATTCAGTTGTCTTTTATCATCACCTTCTCTCGAGATGCGAGTACTCCTTGGTTTAGGAGAGTACACCTATTATGCTTACTGGATAGTCTTCTTCCAAACCATAGGCTGGTGCCGAACGGTAGGGAAGGAAGAAAACCAGTTAGCCTAACGATGGTGTACAGAAGGTAACGACTAAAGACAAATAAAGGGATTTGGAGAGACGGCAATAAAATATACGGTTGAAGTCATGAATTGGATTATGGAAGAGGCATTGCTATGAATACCAGGATACCCCTACGAAACATTTTCATGTTTCAGTGCATCGTTAAAGAAAAACTGTTTTCCCGATTAGACACTTACTCCAAGGGTATGTATTTACCAGGTTTCATTCTCATATCTGTATGGTTTTACAGATGATGAGTGGGAGTAAGATATTGGGAATTAGGTGATCATCCTCATTATATCGGAATTCGTTGTAATTGGTGATATTTGAGGAAATCGCCAGGGTACAGTTTTCCACCTACAACGCACAGGTTTTGAGTTGTTCAACTCAGCGGACTTATACAGAGTATTGTATGTTGTCCAGTGTCCTTCAGGACAAAGGGGTAGGTCCTCGTACTATGTTCTGTTTACTTATAACTTCTCTAGTTTTTAGACAAGTGTTTCGTAGAAATACAAGGTCTAATTTTGAGAAGTTGTGGGTATAAGAATAAAGTAGAGAACCAGGTTTCACAAGTATCGGGATTCTTCAATGAGATCGAAGATGTAGATTCTTGTGATTGGTATTCAGATGATAGTGATGGTTTTGAGAAACGAGCTTTCTCTTTCAGGTTACTCATAATTGGATGGATTCCTAAGTTGAGTAATGCTGATTAGCCTCTTTCCATTAAGTTGATATGCACTGGAGACAGCTGCATGATTTGAATATGGTTCCAATTAAATAAGTGCCAAAGTTTCTGTATTGGATATAGAATGGATCGTACCTTAAAAGAAATTAAGGTATGGGGAGTTGTCCAGCTTATGCTTAAAACCAGACACTGGATGACTCAGGGCACGTTTCTGTAATGGCTGTTTGTGGGTTGACCCTGGCTATGACGAGGGTTGATATTCTACCATTTGGAAGATCAATAGTGATATTGTTCTTGACTCGCCACATTTTTAGTAAAAATGGATCTTTTTCAGAAAACAATAGTGGGAGTATGGTAGAACTGGAAGTAATTCCAGAACCGCAAACGATTACGGAAAATTTAATAGGACCTATACATTCAATCAGGGTTGACATTCCAATAGCCACTCCGCAGATATGGTAGGTAACCTCAGACACCCGAGAGATACTTCGGTAGGCTCAAGGACGGTGACAGGGAGGTTCTTATCTACCAAGACTTGACACTACTGTTGTTCCAGGCTATGAGACCCGCTAGGAGGGTTGTCGTAGTCAGTGGGAGCAACGGAAGTATGGTGGGCAAGTAGCTTATATCTATTTATAGACTAGAGCAGTAATAGCGGAGATAGATCATCTGATTTTGATGTGATAGTCATGGGTTTGACTTCAATCAGGATAAGGGATGGATCTGTTAAGAAGGCAGTAGGGTGTAATGTCATGGTATCTGGATGACATACACAGAATGGGAAGCAAAATTCCTATACTACGATCGGTTGTACTGTGGTCGTCACACAGTTGTTTCTCCAGACAGGACATGGATATAATATTAGACATTCTGGTTTCTGGATCTATGGTTTTAGATCTAGATTTGGGTGGTTTCCCAATGTGGGTACTTTGACAGATATTCTAATGGTTTTTAGAATAGTTGACTCCTAGCATGGTAGTGTACCTGCAGGTGATGGAGTCACCCTCTCTAAAGGTGTCGTATAGACTAAAGGGGAGAGGGATGTGCATGATTGGCAGATCACTTGCTTAGGCAATTGAGTCAATCATGTGATGTCAAGTACCACACCAAATGTTGGTTTTGCACTAGATGCAATAAGTTTGTATTAATCCAATCCTGGAGAAACATAGGGAAGCAGTTTTAGAACATTGGTACATGTTCTACGGATTTGATAACGGCAGCCTCTTTCGGGAGACGGTTATCATTCCAGGCTTCAAAGGTGACATGGATGACAGAGTGATTGTCAGAGTTTTAGTTTTCCCTCTGACGAGGGACAGTATTATGGACAGGTGGTTCCATAGGATACTGTGGGTGGCATGGTGCCGGATACTGATTAGGTTCAGTGATCCATACAGTCTAAGAAGTTTGGATATGGAGTTCATTTATGAACTAAGGTCCCATCAGATATCCAGACATATTCTAAGACAGGTACTACTCAATTCGGGAGATGGCTTTCTCCGCGAACTTGAGATTAAGAGAGATACAGAAAGAAACTTCTAGGCGGATCCACTCACCGAGGCTATTTCTCGAACACAATAGTTTTACAAACGGGCTTTGTGAAACTGATTAGTAGAGGAGTTGGATGTTCGGTTTCATACGGGCTGTGAGTAGTCGACATCGCAATATTAGCCTTGAGTGCAAGTGGGAGATTGTTGGAGATAGTGCCCTCATAGTCAATTATTGGATCGCAGGTACGTGATTGCAATGATTGCGGAGGACCTATCCCGGTAGGACAGTCTTACTCGAAATAATAGTATGCTATCTGGTTTGCCTTTATCAGTCGTGTACATGTTCAGGTGACTGAATGCATGTTACACTTTGATAGAACCCTTAGGATCTTGCTTTACTACCAACAGTATGATGGCGATCATATACGTGTGAGTTGGGTAGTTTATATGCATATCCTTAATTGTGGTCCCTAGTCGTGGGAGTTTCGAGACAGGGCATCGATACTCCGGAGTAGACTAGTGTGTACAGTCGAGACCCCGACGAGGGGCGGTGGCCGGTCTCACAAGCCACTGGTGTCAGTTGGATCACCTAAGATGTATACAGGTGCTCATTGGGTTATGAGTACACCGGACAGGACTCGCCGGGAATCTGCTAGTTAGTATTATATCTACCGTCAGATAGGAGTTCCCTGGTGACATGTGTACAGGTTAGTTCATCGACCTGAGGTCGTCATTTGTCTCGTGTGAGTTCCCACTGTGCTTTGATTTCTACCCTACCACGGCTCAAAGGAGTCGTGCAAACAGGTAGTTTTTGGGTACAGTCCCGAGCCATATGGAGGCACGTGAGCGGATCGGCAGGGGATTCGTCTCTCCCGGTATTGGGGGCGAGGTCGTGCTGTGTCTAGGAGAGCCATTACACAAAGCCCACGGCCGTGGCAGGAGATTTACTGGTAGGTACTCCAGTAGTATCTCAGGGTGTTATTGGGCTTCACTCCGACACGACTTATACTGCTATTGGGGGTCTGACGTTACTAGCCCCCTAGGCAGATATGCGATACTCATTGACGAACGGACCGGACTGTATATACATTGTCACTGTTAGGCTCAGTAGGGTTTCTGGATGAGTTCGCTCATCGGCCTCCCTTGAGTGTGCTCATCGGTCTCCTTTGAGGTCAGTCCGTGGGCAACCGTTACGCATTGCTAGTGCCGCTGACGGTTTGTGGTTAAACCCACTGCCAGGGTACTGACGAGTCATTAGAGTCCCCCACAGACAGTTTCCCAAGTTCGGGCGAAACGTTGTAGAGGCCGTATGGTTTTATGGCAGGGTTCGGAAAATGCACGTGCGTTTACGCACGTGTCAGTTTTCGGGCAGATAATACTGGTCGGCTTTGGTTTAAGCCGGATCCGAGTATTATATTGAGTAGGTATAATATCTTTGTCTCAGTTGCATTTGTATTCGGTCGTAATACAAATGCGGGTATATTTATACAGTTTCGGGGTTATCCTGAAAGTTGTTTCAGGATCACTTTTGGAAGTTGCCAGTTTCCAGTTTTCTATCAGCCGTCTTTTAACATTCTGTTAAAGACGGATTTATCTTTTCTTCAGATATGGTGAGTCATCATTCTAGAAGCTTCTAGAAGTGATGATGAGGCTTGGTGAGTCATTTGTGATAAGGTGACTAGGTTTAATGTGATTGGTTCCTTTATATGAGTCATTGTTTCATTATGGTTTTTTGGATTGCTTAAGATATTTTGGTTATGATAAGGTTACTTGATATGGTCACCTCCCTCCTCCTACCATCACCTCCCTCCTTGATAAATATGGCCGGCCCCCTCCTCTCCCCATTTCACTTGATGCTTGATTAATTTTGTAGAGGAGATATGATAGTATTTGGGTGCATGGAAATTACATTACCTCATTTCATTCCATCACCCAATTTCCTCGGCAACTTCATTTACCGATCGTCCACGGACTTGGACGAAGTGAGACAAAGTCATCTACTCATTCTCTACATCATTCTTGGTCGTCTCTTTTAGCAAACTTGACGATCGAGTTGCCTCGAGTCAGAGGCGGGAGCCCGTTTAAAGAATCGTCGACATGGTGCCACCTCGACAAGGATTTCGGAGATCGACGAGATCGGAGCATCCGCAACGGAGCGTGGGATGATGGTTGAAGAACGAAAGACTCGGATCGTTCGGTACAACCTTTCTACACTCTTTACAGTTTGTTAGTTTAGCAATAATGGCAGATCCGGGTTAAAGTATACGATAGCGCCAGTTTAAAAGTTTTGTTCCGCATTTTGGCGTCTGTAGACGGCCGGGGCGCTAGCGTAGACTTACATTTTTTGTCTTGTATTGAATGCATAGCATTCATCAGAACAATGTGTGTTCTGACAGCGCGCCACGTGGCGCGCCAGGCGCTTTGCGCCAATTAAAGAGTGCATTGCGCTTCTGCCAAGTAGCGCGCACGAAGAGGACACATGTCGCGCTTAGCGCTAAGCGCCAGTTTATAAGCGCATTGCGCTTTCAGTTTGTGAGTGCCTTGCGCTAGTTCAGTGGCGCACCAGTGTATGACACGTGGCGTGCAGTGCAGAGCGCAGTGCATGAGCGCGGTGCGCTGTTCCCGAAGCGCAAATTGTGTCTATGGTTGACACGTGGTGCGTTTTGGCGCTGAGCGCCAATCCAAGGAGCGCAAAAGCGCAGCTCATAAGTGCAAGGCACTTTTCAGTAGCGCAAAGCGCATTTGATCAAATTTATGATCAGAGAACAAGTTTATGTTCTTTTTAAAGGAGGCTTTGCCTCAAGATTCAAGAACAAAAGTTCTTATTTTGGAAAGGGCTTTGCCATTTGTAGATCAAGGATCTGTGTGAAGAATATGTTCTTCTATATTATTTGATGAGATCTTGTGATCTCTTTTTTTTATCAAAGACCTTGGTCTTTAGATCTATGATCTTTTTTAGAAGATAGTTCTTCTTTTTATGAGATGATTTCATCTCTGTGTTCATGGTTCATGTTCTTTACCTTGAAGAAATGATCTTCTTTTGCTAAAAACTTGCTTTTTCTTTCTTTGAGTTTTCTGAAAGTTTGTAGTTTTTTTTTTCTATATCAGACTTTAGGTCTTGGGGCCTTTATATAAGGCAAATTGATTTGTTAAATCAGTTAAAAGATCTTTCTCTGAGTGATTTGGGGATATTTCCCCACCGTTGGATCTTTGATCCTCTGGCTTCTATTTTACAGAAGGCAATCTTCTTGTTTTTAACAACATTGGAAAGATCTTTCCATAACAGAATTTTAATTCTGATTAATTAGTGACTTATCATTATCATTAGATCTTTTGATCTAACGGTGGGGAATTTCATAATTCCAGCGCCAGCGCACCCGTGCTTTGCACGTGGTGTGCTGCTCAGAGCGCAGCGCACTTTGCGCTAGCGCACCTACGTTTGACACGTGGCGCGCAGTGCAGAGCGCAGTGCAGCCTGCGCTAGCGCACCAATGTTTGACACGTGGCGCGCAACGTGCCTAGCGCCGGATCTGAAGCATTGCTTCATTTTTTAACTCTTGGCTTTGAGGCATTTGTTACATTCTTTGCATGTGGAGTTTTTCCCTTCATTTTTTATTTTATTATTATTTTATATTATTATTATTATTATTTTATTTTTTTTTATAAGGGAGCAGGTTGTGAGCCAAAATTTTGGCGGGAACAAATGCCCCCCACTACTTTGCCCACGTAAGTATGTACGTGGGTAAAGTAGTGCAGAGTTATGCATGGTCACAGAATTGAGGGCTTAGGAGACAAGTTTCGGGTCCTTGTAGCCTAAGACTTTCTTCGTCTTCATGAGCCGTAAAGGTCTCAAGAAGGTTTTTTTCCCTACGAGTCAATAGGATCTCATAGGTGCAAATTCTCCCTAGAAATCGTGAGGATTTCTAAGTGTTCATTAGCTCTGTGAGTCGTGAGGATCTCACTCGGGTATTTTTCCTTACGAATCGTGAGGACCCGTAAGTAGCTTCTTTACTTCAGCAGCGAATGCGGATTTGGCAAATGTGGCCCATAGATGGTAGATGCCATTTCATCCTGAACTCTTTATAAGGTAGCGATGGCTTGCAGGTTCAGATCTGCTACCTAAGACTTTTCAACTTCATGAGCCGTGAGGGTCCCATAAAGACTTTTCTCCCTACGAGTCAAGAGGATCTCGTAGGTGTATTTTCTCCTTAGGAATCGTGAGGATTCCTAAGTGCGTTTTCTCTTGAGAGTCGTAAGGATCTCACAAGAGAATTTTCCCTCCTAGAAGTCGAGAGGACTCGTAAGTGGTTGTTTCCCTCCTTGTCGAGATTCGACTTTGGAGAGTGTGGCCCGTGAATAGTATGCAAGAGTCCATCTTGGACCGACTTGCAGGGCCTCAGTGCTTAGGAAACCGGTTCTTATCCCCATTGCCTAAGGCTTTTCCTTACGAGTCGAGACGAATCGAGCATTTCTCGCAAAGACACTAATTTCCTCGCGAGTCGAGACGAATCGAACATTTCTCACAAGAATATCCTAACGTCGCAGTTAACCTATGCTCTTTACGACAGAGGTCCATCAGGGTCTGTGGTACTAGGGTTTTGTCCGTCGTACCGTCGCGTTGGCAGATGTATTCCTCGACGGGCAATCTTGCTGTTCGAGTAGTCTTGCGACTGTCGTGTCTCTGATCCCTCCGGGGGCTGGACAAGACGTCTTCAAGCAATCCTCCTAGGCAGTTTGACCGTCGGAAGAGCAAGCGTTAGGAGTTTTGCCATGCCGCTTTTTACTTGAGGTTAGGCTCATTTTGGAGAGCCCCGATGAGTCATAACCACTCCGCGCTAGTGTGGGATGATCTCCGATAGTCTTTCAGGTTTTATATGAGTTGCCGTTAAGACCCTGAAGCTAGGAATTTGGCCTTAACTTCGTTTGTTGGCATGGCGTCTGCTGTATCGGGACGAATGTCGCGGTTGTCTCTAGGTTGCTAGTGAACCGTCGAGGTTTGGAACTAGGGATTTTGCCGTGGCTCCATTTGTTTGATTGTCGCGTCTGAATCCTACCGGAGGAAGAACGCTGTGGTGACATCTCGTCTGCTGTTGTCGAGACGAACGTCGAGGTGGTGACCACTCCGCACTGGTGTGGGATGATCTCCGATGGTCTTTCAGGTTTTATATGAGTTGCCGTCAAGACCCTGAAGCTAGGAATTGGCCTTCTCTTTGTTTGTTGGCATTGCGTCTGCTGTATCGAGACGAATGTCGAGGTTGTCTCTAGGTTGTTGGTGAACCGTCGAGGCTTGGAGGTAGGGATTTTGCCGTGGCTCCGTTGTTTGATTGTCGCGTCTGAATCCTGTTGGAGGAAGAACGCTGTAGTGACATCTCGTCTGCTGTATCGAGACGAACGTTGAGGTGGTGACCACTCCATACGGGATGATCTCCGGTAGTCTTTCAGGTTTTATATGAGTTACCGTCAAGACCCTGAAGCTAGGAATTTGGCCTTCGTTTCATTTGCTTTGGCGTGTCCGAATCCTGTTGGAGGAAGGACGCTGTAGTGACATCTTGTCTGCTGTATCAAGACGAACGTCGAGGTGGTGACCATTCCGCGCTGGTGTGGGATGATCTCCGATGGTCTTTCAGGTTTTATATGAGTTGCCGTCAAGATCCTGAAACTAGGAATTTGGCCTTCGCTTCGTTTGCTTTGGTGTGTCTGCATCCGGTTGGAGGAAGAACGCTGTGGTGACATCTCGTCCGCTGTGTCGAGACGAACGTTGAGGTAGTGACCAATCCACGCTGGTGTGGGATGATCTTCGATAGTCTTTCAGGTTTTATATGAGTTACCGTCAAGACCCTGAAGCTAGGAATTTTGCCTTTGCTTCGTTTGCTGGCATTGCGTCTGCTGTATCGAGACGAATGTCGCGGTTGTCTCTAGGTTGTTGGTGAACCGTCGAGGTTTGGAACTAGGGATTTTGCCATGGCTCCGTTGTTTGATTGTCGCGTATAAATCCTGCTGGAGGAAGAACGCTGTGGTGACATCTCGTCTGCTGTGTCGAGACGAACGTCTAGGCGGTGACCACTCCACGCTGGTGTGGGATGATCTCCGATAGTATTTCCGGTTTTATATGAGTTGTCGTCAAGACCCTGAAGCTAGGAATTTGGCCTTCGCTTCGTTTGCTTTGGTGTGTCCGCATCCGGTTGGAGGAAGAACGTTGTGGTGACATCTCGTCTGCTGTGTCGAGATGAACGTCGAGGTGGTGACCACTCCATGATGGTGTGGGATGATCTCCGATAGTCTTTCAGGTTTTATATGAGTTGCCGTCAAGACCCTGAAGCTAGGAATTTTGCCTTTGCTTCGTTTGCTAGCATTGTGTCTGCTGTATCGAGACGAATGTCGCGGTTGTCTCTAGGTTGTTGATGAACCGTCGAGGCTTGGAACTAGGGATTTTGCCGTAGCTCCATTTGGTGATGTTGCGTCTGAGTCCTGCTGGAATGAGGAGGAACGCTGTTGTGGGTCTCCAAGCAGTAGATGTGGCCGCCGAGACTCGGAACTTGGTACTTTGCCATTGCTCCGTTGTGTCGACTGTGAGGTCTTTCATTGACGTTGCATCTGCATTCTGCTGGACTGCGAAGGAACGCCGTTGTAGACATTGTGTCTGGTGTAATGAAACGAATGCTGAGGTGGAATTGGGATTTTGACATCACTCTGCCTTGCTGACGCTGCGTCTGCTGTAATGAGACGAATGCCGAGGTGGTCTCTAGGTTGTCTGGGAACCATCGAAATTTGGGGTAGGGGCTTTGCCGTAGCTCCAGGGTTGATTACAGTGTTTGAATCCTGATGGAATGGGGAGGAACGCTGTTGATGACCTCTAGGCTATCATCCCTGAACCGTCGAGATTTGTTTTCGTTTTCTGGTGAAGCTTAGGAAGGGAAGGAGTGATTCCTTCTTTGTTTGTGCCCCTGAATTGTATATAGGGATTGATGTGATAGCACCTGTAGGGCATAAATTTTATTTATATATATTTTTATTTCTTTCCGCGATGCTCTATCATTTCAGCTTTTATATCGCGAAGGTCGCGATTGCCTAATCATTTCGGCTATTTTTTCGCGGTGCCCAATCATTTCGGCTATTTATTTTATTTTTACCCGCTGCTTTTTATTGCGAGTTGCCCAATCATTTCGGCAATTTTTTCGCGGTGCCCAATAATTTCGGCTATTTCGTATGCATGTGTGGCTCGTTAGCTTCTTGCTGCAAACTTGGAATTAGACACCTATTTTGGCATCAACACCGCTACAACTGGAATATTGCCAGGAGCGTATCATCATTTGCCTCTGTCGATGTCGAACAAAGGTGGCTTAGCAAACAGGGTTAGGATCCTGTCGACTAAGGCTTTTGACTTCATGAGCCGTAAGGGTCTTATAAAGGTATTTCTCCCTGGGAGTCGTGAGGGTCCCGTAGGTGCGTTTTCTCCTTAGGAATCATGAGGACTCCTAAGTGTATGTTTTCTTATAAGTCTTAAGGATCTTACAAGAGTGTTTTCTCCTTATAAGTCGAGAGGTCTTACAAGGGCTGTTTACCATGTAGACATATCCCTAGTCACGGATGAGACTTTGTTAGGGAAATGTTTATTCGCGCCCGTGGATTGTATACAAGGGTCAGCATTGAACCGCTTGTAGGGCAGTGTTGGAGGTTATGGTGGTTGCTTAAGAACAGGTTCAGATCCCTGTTGCTTAAGAATTTCAAATCTTATGAGCCGTGAGGGTCCCATAAGAGGGTTCTCCTTACGAGTCGTGAGGATCTCGAAAGTGTAATTTCTCCTTAGGAATCGTAAGGATCCCTAAGTGTGTTGCTCCCTTGTGAGTCGTAAGGATCTCATGCAGGTAGTTTCTCCCCACAAGGTCGAGAGGATCTTGCAAGTGTCTTTTAACGAGATTGCGCCCTTTCGGGTTTTCACAAAAATCGCCGGTAGCCCTTACTGTTTTTACTCACGGAGCATTTTTGGGTTTTCATCCGTGCCTTTTTTGCTTATAGACATACCTTTTTTTTTACCATGTTAGTCTGAGGATGCTGCAGGTTGGTAGTAGTTTAACGACATTTCAGTCATCAGTTAGCGTACGATTACGCAGCTAGATTTTGCCGCAAATCTTCGCATGTTTTCTGTCGGAGGTGGATTACTTGAAGAGAGGGCTGAGGGCGATTTCTTCGTCAGAGTCGCTTCCAAAGGTGACAACTTGCGATCCCTTGTTGTCGGCTATGTGACAGTTGCCGGCAGCTCTTTCTCACTCATCTATCATGCTTTTCTGTCCCCGACGAACCTTGCGCTTCACTCGTTGAACGTTTCATCGATGGGCAACATATCCCTGCCACCAGTTTTTAAAGGCTATGCACTTCTCGGTAGGGTGTGCAATCCTCTGATGGTATAGGCAGAAATTAGGATGTATATCCGCTTCCTCAAGACGTATATTGCCAGAGGAATTTCCTTTGAGAGAGGGAAACTTCAATCCTATTGCCAGGGCCCTAGCGAATCGTTTCCTTACTTTAAGCTTGCTTTTGCTAGTGATAGGCATGATTTGCTCCGGTTGGAGTGTCTTGGCATTTTCCTCTGGTCGTCGGCGTTTGGCTTTTTCGAATACAGCCAGTTCACGCTCTCGATTAGCTTTGTTTTTCTGACGGGCTTCGTTCAGTAGCAAGTCGATCATCTCGTCAGACGGTTCCAAGGGTTTTGGCTTTGATCCTGCCCCCAGCTCTTTTATGCTATCTTCTATCGCCGAGTGCATTTCTTCATTAGTTAATGTCGAATGAGAGATCATATGGCAACTTGCCATATAGTCCTCAGATTCTTTTGACGAGTCATCCCTGTCGTTATTGTCGTCATCTCCGTTCTCAAGGATATTGTTGAGAAATTCTTGGAGTGTGACCGGGGTCCGTGCCTTCTGGTTATATTCTTCTAGAGCGTCGATCTGTTTTTGCATGTCTGTGCGCTTGTTATCAAGCTTCACGGGCTTTTGGGTCTTCTTCTTTTTCTTCGAAGACTTTGATGGCCGGGTTCGAACGCTTTGACTATCACCACCAATTTTTGTAGTCGGGCGCGGTTTCAGCATTCCTTCGACGATCTCAGGTTCCAGTGGATTTTTCCACCTGATTGCCCGGCACGTTTGGAGATCCTTCAGCATTCTTTTCGTCTTTGCCGAAAGAACAACTTCCCACGGGGCTTCCCTTATGAATGAGCACGATGCTCCCGGCACGTCCACTTTTTTAGGGCGTGAGGTTGCGGTGGGTTCACCTTCCAGTTTTCCGATAATGCGAATTTGCCTTGTTGGTATTGGTCCTCAACCCGGTTTTTGAAGACGTAGCAGTCTTCGATCGGATGGCCCAATACTCGGTGGTAGGGGAAGTAATTGGGATCGTTGACGTCATTGGGCTGCAACGGACATTTTGGATCTGGCAGATTGATGAGTCTGTTGCGCACTGCCAGCTCGAACAGTCTCCTCGTTTTATCTTGGGGAAACGAGTAAGGACGTCCTAGCCTCTCCTCGATGGATGGGCATGGACGCATATTGTTTTGGCGAACAACCGTCTTTAAGTTGCTCGGCTGTTGTTGAGTATTGGCGACGAAAGTTGCTTTTCCTTTCCCCTTTTTCATTTCGAGGATCCGTCTTTGGAGGAGATGTTCTATAACCCATCTGGTCCATTTGGGCCAACTTGTCAATCAAGGCCTGGAAAGTAGTTGGCTTGAAGAACATCATGAACTGGGAGATGGTCGCCTGCGGGTCAAGAGTGCCTACGAACATGCCTACCGCCGGCGCTTCTTCGATGCGCTGTTCGCATTTCGACCACAGATTCCGCCATCGGATTGCGTATTGAACCCACGTCTCGCCTGGCTTCACCCTGGCATTGATCAATGCCGTTATTGGGGTGCGTTCACTAGCACTCGCGAATCGCTGGGTGAATAACAACTCCATTTCTACGAAAGACTTGACGGGGTCGTTTGGAAGTTCGGAGTACCACTCAAATGCCGTATCCGACAAGCTGCCGACAAATTGACGGAGCAAAAGTTTATCATCGCCCCCGGTGTTGCCGCAAAGAGTCCTGAACTGAGCGACATGCTGGTGGGGATTGCCAGTCCCCTTGTACACATGGAATTTGGGGATCGTATATCCCGGCGGGTAACTTATTTGGTCATACCAGCCTGGATATGGTCGTCCAGTTTTAACAACTTGGCCGGCCGCTTCATTCGCTCGGTGAGCTCGTATTTGTTGAGCTATATAATCATCGAGTGTGGCTTTAGAGATGGTTTCCTCTTTGGCTGTTGAAAGAGCCGGAGGAGGGTTCGATGTCTCCCTTCTATCGTCTTCAATGATGATTGGAGGGTTTTCAGCTAGAGGTTCCGGCTGTAACATCATCCCGACCATGTCTTGGAAGAGAAGCGCCATTCGTTTTATGTTGGCATCTTGTTCTGCTGCTTCTCTGTCCTTCTTTTCGAGAATTCTGTGTAGGAAGTCAGCATCGGTTTCATGTGCATGACGCTGCTCCGATGACGCCTCATGGCTTTCTTTTGGCCCGGTGAGTGCGGCCATTTGCGTCAGCATTTCCTGAAGCTTCTGTTGTTGCTCCTGGGCTTTTGTCACGGATCGGGTGAGCGGTCGGTGACCCGTCGAAGTGTGGCTTTCCTCTTTTCCGGAAGCTATATAAACAATATGCACCATTATGCCCCCAGACTTGGGGCGTTTAGATTCAGCGATTTTACGGTTCGCCACGTTCATAGGGGCTTTCTCTGGCCCCCTTCTCTTTTGAGCGATTGACGTTGAGGGATCCGTTGCAGTGGGCACCCAGACGGATGACATTTTCTGTGGTACCTCAAGATGGCTCTTTTCTTGCTGAGCTTTGAGCTTTTTGGGTCGGCGAGAGTAATCTTGATCAATTACTGAGTCTTGAACCTGTCGCCACACCTTGTAAATTTTGGAGGACAGCCACTGAGGGGACCGCTCCGACTTCGTTTTTGTAACATTCTCCACGGGTGGAGGAGATCTTTTCAGTACGGCGGTAGGATAGTTCCTGTGCACCTTGTTCAAAAATTCAAAGCTGTTCCCGATTGGAACAGCAGTATTGACTTCCACCGTTGGGGCTGGTGGAGTTAGCCCAGAGGGAGAGTTGCCTCCGGCCTTTCTTACTCGGCGCCAGTGGCGACGTCGAGCGCGTCGAGCTGTTGGGATGGTTTCAGCTATGGGGATGGCTTCGTCGTGCCCTCTGTTTTGGAGAAGGGCTATTGCCGGCGCTAGCCGGTCGAAGACCGACGTCCGTTGAGAGGGGATAGTCAGTCTTGCGAAGGCCGACTTTTGAACAGAGGAAGCAGCCTTCGTGACTTCGCATGGAGTAGGAGCTGAAACAGACAGTCTTGTAAAGACTGGCCCTTTAGCAGGGGAAGCTGCCTTGACGACTTTAGGAGAAGGAATGGCTATCCGCTTCAGGATGGCCGCTTCAGGTATCGCGGGCTTCTTCATGGGCCCACTTGAGCTTTGGCCCGGTTTGCTGAGAACTGGGGCATTGGACTTGGGCGACCCATTGAAAGGGGCCACGGTAGTTGTAAGCCGATCAAAGACCGACTTCATTGGAGCTTCTTGCGACGACATTGGGGAATTGAAGCTCATCGGTGGGAGCATAGTCCCGAAGAATAGCCCAGTGGTGGCCTGAATCACCTGTTCCACAGGCATAGCGAAGATGGAGGCCGCTTAGGGCCCGTAAGTCACTCCTCCGGACGGGACGGAGCGAGAGTTGCAGTTGCAGTTAGTGCAGTTTGAAGCCATTGATCTTCTGTTTTCTGCACGGAGCAAGACACCAAATCTTAGTACCTCAAATCCACAGGCAACCATAGCAAACCGTGATTCGTTTACGAACACGACACACGAAGTGTGGAGTTGAAAGAGGAAAAGTTCCCACCGGGCGTGCCAGAATCTGTTCCCCGCCGAAAATCGCGGCCGGGACGTTGGGACATCAGGGCCTGAATTCCGAGGGCAGATGCTAATAGTTGCTATCCGTCCACCTCTCCGAAGATGCCAAGTTGATTTATGGCACCATGTATCGAAGGTTTAAAAGGATGCGGCCGATGTAGCAGACTTCGTCAGATTCCCCCTCTTTTGAGGGGTTTTTTGATTGTGGGGACTCTCTTCCTTGCAGGCGCAAGCCCCTGCAGTTAATTACGCTACCGCATCGCGGTTACAACTTTCTCATTCTCCAGATGGTCACTTCATGTCGTGGGTGTTTGTTTTGTTTGTGGTTGCCCGTGGATTGTATACGGAGACTAATTTATGTTGTCGCCCGTAGGGCGTGGATTAGTCCAAATCCGTATCTTCTTAGATTTGGGTTTTGGTTTGGGTTTAAGGATACGTTAGTCTCATTTAAGACTAAGATCAACTTAAACGTTTGTTAAGTATACGTTAGTCTAATTTTAGACTCAGATCAACTTAACAGGATCATTTAGATCCAACAAAAGAGCATTTGAACTCCATTGTTTAGTTTAGGGACATTGCGGTCAATTATCAGTTTAAGGACATGGTGGTCCATTACCAGTTTAAGGACATGGTGGTCCAGGTTAAGGACATCGTAGTCCATGGGTTTAAGGACCCCACAATCCAGGTTAAGGACATCGTAATCCATGGGTTTAAGGTCCCTACAGTCCAGGTTAAAGACATCGTAGTCCATGGGTTCAAGGAACCCACAGTCCAAGTTAAGGACATCGTAGTCCATAGGTTTAAGGACCCCACAGTCTAGGTTAAGGACATCGTAGTCCATAGGTTTAAGGACCCCACAGTCCAGGTTAAGGACATCGTAGTCCATGGGTTTAAGGACCCCACATTCTGTAGAAATGTGTGGTTGTCGGTACCCGTCACCTCTCTGAAGACGTTGAAGGATTACAACGACAGATATCAGAGGAGTAAAGAGATGTACCCTTGAACCGGTGTGAGTTGGTTGAAAGATTTGTAGTCCAGTTTGGGACTAAGATCTGTTGAAATATTCGTGAGCAAATGGGCTCAGTTCAATATAAGTTGAGGACTTATGGCCAATATTGGACTATGTCCAATTAAAATGTTTAACATTTTGTTGTTCTGGCTATTAAGCCTTTATTTGGGCTTGGCCCTTAATAATGCTGAGCATTAGATCCTGGATTTTTTTGTCTTGTATTGAATGAATAGCATTCATCAGAACAATGTATGTTCTGACAGCGTGCCACGTGGCGCGCCAGGCGCTTTGCGCTAATTAAAGAGCGTATTGTGCTTCTGCCAAGTAGCGCACACGAAGAGGACACGTGTCGCGCTTAGCGCTAAGCGCCAGTTTATAAGCGCATTGCGCTTTCAGTTTGTGAGCGCATTGCGCTTTCAGTTTGTGAGTGCATTGCGCTAGTTCAGTGGCGCACCAGTGCATGACATGTGGCGTGCAGCGCAAAGCGCAGTGCATGAGCGCGGTGCGCTGTTCCAGAAGCGCAAAGCGCAAATTTTGTCTATGGTTGACACGTGGAGCGTTTTGGCGCTAAGCGCCAGTCCAAGGAGCGCAAAAGCGCAGCTCATGAGTGCAAGGTACTTTTCAGTAGTGCAAAGCGCATTTGATCAAATTTATGATCAGAGGACAAGTTTATGTTCTTTTTAAAGGAGGATTTGCCTCAAGATTCAAGAACAAAAGTTCTTATTTTGGAAAGGGCTTTGCCATTTGTAGATCAAGGATCTTTGTGAAGAATATGTTCTTCTTTATTATTTGATGAGATCTTTTGATCTCTTTTTTTTATCAAAGACCTTGGTCTTTATAGATCTATGATCTTTTTTAGAAGATAGTTCTTCTTTTTATGAGATGATTTCATCTCTGTGTTCATGCTTCATGTTCTTTACCTTGAAGAAATGATCTTCTTTTGCTAAAAGCTTGCTTTTTCTTTCTTTGAGTTTTCTCAAAGTTTGTAGGTTTTTTTTTCTATATCAGACTTTTGGTCTTGGGGTCTTTATATAGGGCAAATTGATTTGTTAAATCAGTTAAAGAGATCTTTCTCTGATTGATTTGGTGATGTTTCCCCATCGTTGGATCTTTGATCCTAGGGCTTCTGTTTTACAGAAGGCAATTTTCTTGTTTTTAACAAGATTGGAAAGATCTTTCCATAACAGAATTTTAATTCTGATTAATTAGTGACTTATCATTATCATTAGACCTTTTGATCTAACGGTAGGGAATTTCATAATTCCAGCGCCAGTGCACCCGTGCTTTGCACGTGGTGCGCTGCTCAGAGTGCAGCGCACTTTGCGCTAGCGCATCTATGTTTGACACGTGGCACGCAGCGCAGAGCGCAGTGCAGCCTTCGCTAGCGCACCCGTGTTTGACACGTGGTGCGCAACGTGCTTAGCTCCGGATCTGAAGCATTGCTTCATTTTTTAACTCTTGGGTTTGAGGCATTTATTACATTCTATGCATGTGGAATTTTTCCCTTCATTTTTTATTTTATTATTATTTTATATTATTATTATTTTTTTTATAAGGGAGCAGGTTGTGAGCCAAAATTTTGGCGGGAACAAACACGTCTACCCATGAGGTCTTCTCCTGCATGGATGGATCTTCAGGATACAACCAAATAAAAATTCATCCAGAACACAAAAAGCATACCGCGTTCCAGACTCTGCTTGGCATATTGTGCTATAAAGTGATGCCCTTCGGTCTGATGAACGCTGGCGCTACCTACTAGAGGGCCATGATAAAGATCTTTTGATGACCTCATACATGAGATCGTCGAATGCTATATCGACGACCTTATGGTAAAGCATTGGGAACATCTAAAAATAGTGTTCCAATGTCTCCGGAAGTATAATCTGAAGATGAATTCTCTAAAATGCATGTTTGGAGTTTCCTCATGCAAATTCCAAGGATTCATCTTACGTCACCAATCGATCTCTCAAAGATCAAGACGATTATGGAAATGCCCAAGCCAAGGACCCTCAAACAACTGCGGTCTCTCCAAAGAAAGCTCGCATATATCTGTCGGTTCGTAGCCAACCTCTTCAGAAAATACCGTCCCTACAGTCATTTGATAAAGAAAGGGACCCCATTCATCTGGGATCAAAAGTGTCAGAACGCACTGGACGAAATCAAGCAATACCTACAAAATCCGCCGGTATTGACCGCTCCGGTTAAGGGAAAACACCTTATTCTATATACAACAGCCCTTGAGGGTTCTTTAGGCGCACTCTAGGCACAAGAGAACAATCGGGGAAAGGATAGAGCTCTATACTATTTAAGTCGGGTTCTCGTGGGGGCAGAAAATAACTATTCCCCCATCGAAAAGCATTGCATGGCACTGATCTTCGCACTAACGAAGCTCAGATATTACGCCTTGGCACATGAGGTCCTCCTCATATCGAAAGTGGATCCTCTCAAATATCTAATGTCAAGGGCCATATTAATTGGAAGACTTGCCAAATGGGCCCTCATCCTGATGGAGTTCTCGATAACGTATCGACCCCTCAAAGCAGTGAAAGGTCAGGCTATAGCCGACTTTCTAGCAGAGCATTCGATACTAGCTGACTCCCCCTTAAATTGCGAGTTGCCGGATCAACATGCGTTCGACGCAATCAAAAAAGAGAAAGAAGAAAATGACTCCCAAAGGGAACTCTACTTCGATGGAGCATCTTCCGTGAAAAGGCGAAAGAAAAACACCCCCATAATCAAGGCCGGGATAGGCCTTATCCTCATGACTCCGAGGGATATTGCGTTATACCCTCTCTTCAACAGAGCCAAGGACTAATAACAAAGCTGAATATGAAGCTTTGATAGCAGGTCTCGAGATTGCTATCGACATGGGAATCAAAGACCTCCTCATATATGGAGACTCCCAGCTGATCGTTAGCCAAGTAAATGGCGACTATCAGACATGCAAGCCAGAGCTGATAACGTATGATGAAAGAGTATAGCAACTGCTGACACAAATCCCTTCCTGTACCCTGAAAAGTATATCGCGTGCGGAAAACAACAAGGCGGATGCATTCGCCAAATTAGCTAAGGAATTGGCTAATGAAGACCTCGATGACATGAGAATCATTGTGCAAAACCGCAGGGTTCTCACACCAACAGATATATTTTCGGAAGACCTGATAGAGCCATCCGAAGGAAAAGAAACGACCGAACAAGTAGCCCTTCAAATAGAGGACGAAGAAAAGGTCGCGGACTGGAGGGAAGTCTTTATAGACTACTTTAATTTCCAACGAACGCCCGAAAATACGTCGTCTAAACATCAGCTCATGAAACGAGCTTTGTTATTCGCCTTTGTCAATGATACTCTATATAAGAGATTGTTCGACTCTCTATGACTAAGATGCCTGGGGTCGGAGGAAGCAAAGAAAGTCGTCCAAGAAATACACGATGGACATTACAGTTCTCACCAATCTGGGTCAAAGATGAAGCTAAAGATAAAAAGAATAGGTTATTATTGGCCTACGATGATCCAAGACTGCCTCGAATATGTGAATCGGTTTCACTCATGCCAAATTCGCAGGGACTTCATCCATCAACATAAAGGATTCCTTAGAACGACAGCAAGGTTTTGGGGGGCATCGTGCATGCCATTTTAAAAAATTTGCCGTTACAAAGAACCCTAAACTAGAATCGTTAACTAGAGATTTAGAACGGAATAGAATGCAAACATCTTTACATCTAAAAGGATCAAGAATACAACCTTTGTAGACGGTCCTTCTCTTCAATATGCTCCGTGTAGTAGTCCCGTGACTCCATAAGGCTTCTCTTGAGACTTTGAACAAGCTTCCTTCGTTGCCTTCGTGCCAAAGATGATCCACCACGAAGCTCCTACTAGTCTAAGCTACCACTGCATAATTTGTATTCAAGCTTCATGATTCACATCACATGTGAGGGTTGAAGCTTGAAGCAAAGCAAGAGGAGGAAGAAGAAGCATGAGAAAAAAATGGCTATGTCTTTTGGAATGAGTAAGAATAAATCAAAAGCCAAGACCCCTCACTCATTCAAGCATGGAATTATGCAATATTAAATTGCAACCATGCTTGAATAGTGAGTCAAGAATGAATAAACAATATAAAACACCATGCTTGCTACCATGCTTCAGCTTTACACCTCATTTCTATTTTCATAAAATAGAAAAGAAAATGCCATGCTTCATTTTAATATATATATATATATATATATATATGTATTTAATGAAGATTAATTAGTGAGCTAATGATATTACTTAATATGTAATTATATCACATATAATTTATATCACATTATTAAATAAACATTTGATTTAATAATCCGGTTATATCATATATGACCGACTAATATCATTTATCTATATATCACATTATCGAATTAACACTTGATTCGACAATCTGGTTATATCACATATAACCGCACCGATGACAGATTACTGTCATATTACAATACGGTATCACATACTCGTATTTAATCAGGCCCACACACATATCACATATGTGTCCTACTCCGTTTCGCTTGAACCAGAGAACTTCTTTGTGGGACTTTAAAGACTCGTCAATACGCTGGCAGAAGGGGATGATCATATCAGTCACCTACAAGCCGTCAGCGGTACGGGCTGGACGTAATGGCTACCCGGATATTGAGCGATATGAAGATCAACAAGCAAGCATGTCCACAGTCTCCATGAAGCATATCAGTAACACTCCCGTACAGTCCAGTCTCTTCGTCTGATATGTCGCATATCATGTCTACGGGTGGAAATCGTCAGACCCCAGTAACGTGATAAGTCATGCCGATGTGAGGCTCATAACAGGTCGAGAAACTAATGATAAAACTTATCAGTAGATCTCCATATCAGCCTTGGCCAGGGACTTCCAGTTATTGCCAATCGAGCGTAGCGCAACATCAACCCCCAATACCGGGAGAGACGAAACATCTCCTATCGCTCATTGCCTCCATACGACTCGGGGCTGTACCCAAAATCCACCTGTTTGCACGACTCCTCTTGAGCGTGGTAGGGAGGCACAGTGGGAGCCGCACAAGACTCTATGGCGATCTCGGGTCTACTGACTAACCTTTACCAGTGTCACCAGAGGACTGCTATCTGACGATAGGTATACTACCACATAGGAGTCCTCAGCGAGTCATGTTCAGTGTAGCCAGTCTCCACTGATCACACGTATACCATCTCTGATGTCAAACACCAATGGATGTGGGATCATCCATCGCCCATCATATGGGTCAAGAAGCGCATATGCTAGTCTACTCTGGAATATCGATGCCCTGTCTCGATTGTTAGTTATATGTATGCCCTAGAGGCCATTACTGTACATGCGATGTATATTGTAGTGGATGCTTGGACATATATAAGAAGGACTTTCTTGCTCGACATGATAGTATGCTATCTGGTTGCACTTTATCTTAACATGTAAACGAATACTGTTTTGTGATCACATATTGATAAAGCCCTTAGGATGAGTACTTGACTAACAGGACTATGATGTAGATCATACTAGTGGGGATTGGGTAGTCGATAAGTATATCCTTCAAATGTTCCTAGTCATGGGAGTATCGAGACAGGGAATTGGTTCTCCGGAGTAGACTAACGTCTGCGCTTCTTGTCCCATATGATGGGCGGTGGATGATCCCATATCCATTGGTGTTTGACATCAGAGAAGATATAAGGGTGCTCAGTGGAGACTGGGTACACTGGACGGACTCGCCGAGAACTCCTAGATGGTATTATACCTATCGTCGGATAGCAGTTCTATGGTGACACTGGTACATGTTAGTCTGTAGACCCGAGATCGTCATAGAGTCTTGTGTGATTCCCACTGTGCTTTAATTTCCACCATACCACGGTCAAGAGATCACGTAAAACAGTGGCTTTTGGGTACAGTCCCGAATCACATGGTGGAAATGAGCGATAGGAGGGGTTTCGTCTCTCCCGGTATTGGGGGTTGATGTTGCGCTGTGTTCGATTGGCTATAACCGGAAATCCTTCGCCAGGGTTGCTGAGATTTACTGGTAAGTGTTATCAGTAGTTTCTCGAACTATTATGGACCTCATATCGACACGACTTATCGGTTATTGGGGTCTGACGTTTACCACCCCTAGACTGTGATATGCGACATATCAAACGAAAAGACTGGACTGTACGGTAGTGTTACTGATTGGATTCGCAGGAGTTATAGCAGGCTTGCTTGTTGATCTTCTGATCGCTCAATAACCGAGTGGCCGTTACGTTTAGCAGACCGCTTGCGGCTTGTGGGTGTTTGATTTGATCATCACCTACTGCCGGCGTATTGACGATTCTTTAGAGTCCTACATAGAGGTTTCCTGGTTCATGCGAAATGGATTAGGAGCACATATATAATATGTGCGGGACCGAGATTAATACGAGTATGTGATACCGTATTCTATTCTAGCGATATGTGATATCGGCCGGTTATATGTGATATAGTCGGGTTATCGGAACAAGTGTTGATTCGATGAAATAATATATATATATATATATATATATATATATATATATATATAAATTATATGTATTATATGCTCACTTAAATATTTATTATTCTCACTTGTAATACATTTAACACATATATGATATATGTTTATTGTATTGTTTTTCTTTTGTTGCATAAATATTATATATGTGACATATAATATTGTGACATGCTAGGTTATACATGCAACATGGATGTATGAGAATTATACCATGCTATATATTATGTTTGAGTTTAAATTCTTAAGTAATTCAAAAGGGAAGAAATGAGTCATTGTGAAGCTTCATGAAGCTTCAAGATAAACTTTGACAAAGTCTTCTCCTTTTGTTTTGCTTAAGATATTTCTAAACTCAACCATGACACATAACCATGGTTAACTCTCTACAAGAGTTAGTGGATGACATACACTAACCTAAGGTTGCATTTCTAATCTCATCTTTTTCGTTATTAATCTTCTTCCTCATTTTGATTTTTGCTCTCTAGCTTTTGAGAAAAGAGAAGAAAATAGTGAGAAAATAAACAATAAAGTGAGCAATATTCCTACTTCATCATCCTATACTATTAGCCATTTAGTTTAGGGTGTTTGCTTCACTAATCTACACAATTAGTGAAGAGATAGCATGAGCTAGTGTCTCCTCGACGTAGATCAGCTTCGGCCTCGAAGACTTCAAAGCAAGCTTGTTCGTTTCTTCATGGGAGGCTCTCTAGAGTCCGGAAGATCGTGATCACAGCGAAGGGACTTCTACACGGAGCTATTGAAGTGAAGGACCGGTCTACAAAGGTTGTATTCCTTGTTCACTTAGATGTAAAGTGTTTACATATCATGTTTAACCCTAAGTCTCTAGTTAAGATCTTGGTTAGGGTTTGTTTAGTATCCCAAAATTTTTTAAAGTAACATGATTGATGCTTGTCAAACCATGCTAAGGTGATAAGACAACCCTACAGTGGTATCAGAGATAAGCTAGAGCATTAGGCGTCGTGTAGGCGAAGTTTAAAGTCTGATCGAACTCCGAAACCCCGAAAAATCCCACTTTCTGGTAATTTTTTCAAAAGTTGAAATTTTTCATATTAAAAATACTCAGAAAATCATGCTGGGAATTCTAAGGATTACTGTGAAGTACGAAACCATAACTCACTCAAGGGACCGCGGAACCGCGGCCAAACCATGCGTTTGGCGGCGGTTCCGTGACCAACTTTGGGAGTTAGGGGCTAATACTTCAGGGATTTATTCTTGGGTACTTTTTCATGCTTCTGGGAATTTTTAATTCTACTCAAGTGTTGAGCTTTCTGGGAATTATTGGGAACTCGTTGATTGGATCGGAAAGTTTAACTTCGTTTAAGTTTTTTCCGGGTAATTTAGAACGTGTTAAAAGGTTCGAACGGATATCAATAACTCACTTTTTCTCCTGTCGGAAAACTTTCAAGTGTTGGATTTTTCCTGAGTTTAAAACTTTCAGAAAATCATGCAAGCGAATCTGTGGACCCTCTAGAAGAACGTAACCTTAACTCGATTATGTGACCGTCAAAACCGCCTCTGAATCTTATGGTTTGTGGTAGTTTAGCGTTGACACATGTGAGGCGTTGGTTTGACCCTTCTACGGCTGCTTCATAGCGGCTGTGACATGTTCTGGGACTTTTTTGAACTCCGCTCAAGTGTTGAGCTATTTGGAAAATCTTGGGTATTTGTTTATTTGATCAGAAAGTTTAACGTTGTCTATTTATCTGGAATGTGATACAATATGTGGAATTCATATAGTTAGGCATAAAATGCAAAGTATGTGATATTTCGGATTTAAGATGTCTAAAGTGATTGTGGATTCCAAATGTTGTAGTTTTTCATTTTCTTCTCTGCGACCGTAAGTGTAATATGTGGTGTATCGCCGGTTTCGGTGCTATATGTCAACGACAATTGGGATACACATATTTACTTACGTTGATGATATGTGTTGTTATGTGTTGCTGTGATATGTTATATTGGATCGTCGTGTTTTGAATAGCCGGGGTTTTTTTAATGTGAGATGAGAGTTTTTCATTTTTATTCATGTAAAAGCTTGTATGTAATATTCTTTTATTGGGGCACTTCTGGGTTGAGGATGATGTCACCATTGTATATTATTTACTTTTCCGCATTAGGATAGACCAAAGGCGGGGAGTACAAGTAACCGGGTTCTAGGGTCCAGTAGGAGGCCATCTCAAGGAGTCGAGACCGGGTCTCCTAACCCAAGAATTGGCAGGGTTACTTGCCGCTCTCGTAGGAGTCTAGGGATGTGGGTTTGGCTATTCATCGCGACCGTGGAATCCGTGTTTTATACTGGCTTAACTTAAAACACGGAATTCCTAGTATATCCAATATTTCATATGTGATTCTTCTGCTGCTGATATTATGTGATGTAATCATATTATATGCCTGAGATGAATGCCTATATATTATATATATGAGATATAATTAATATTGTTGCTTTCGTTTCTTCTGTGATGCTTAGGAAGCATAAATAAATGGGACTTCATTAATGAGATTAATGAAAGAAAAAGGAACCTAAAGATGTTGTAGAAAATTGTTTAAAAACCGGTAACTCTAGTTCTTGCTTTGTATAG
Organism: Agapanthus africanus; assembly: GCA_030015575.1. Taxonomy (NCBI): domain Eukaryota; kingdom Viridiplantae; phylum Streptophyta; class Magnoliopsida; order Asparagales; family Amaryllidaceae; genus Agapanthus; species Agapanthus africanus. Next base: position 993,626,854 of record CM057337.1, read on the forward strand.
CGATATTCCTTGTAGAATATCTAGCACCTTATTCGATAAGGAAAGTGCCGAGATCCCTTCACCGGGAGTGACCTCTTTAGCGAAACTAACAGATGCTACAACTCGGATTTTCTTTTGATTGATTTTATAGTTTTTGCTTTGCATAGTGGTATTTATGAAATATCCTGCACCTTATTCGATAAGGAAAGAGCCGAAATCCCTTCACCGGGAGTGACCTCTTTAGCAAAACTAGGAAAAGCCTCAAAAACACTCCTTTTTCAAAATCACTCGATTCTACAACGATATCAAGTTCATTACGCAAAGGGTTTTCTTAAAAACCTGTCGTAGCCCTCCGTCATTTCAGATAAGTAGTATTTAGTATTCGTGCTGCGTTTGTTGACCTTGTCAAGGCATAGTGTGCGGTAGCTGATTAGTGCTTATCTGCATAAGCATATGATGCGATTGGATTAGGGTAGTCGTGCGGCCTTGTTGACCTTATCAAGGGTCGTGCGGGTGAGTTTAATTCAATCGGGAAATGACGGGTTGAACTTGACTTGCTGTCTATGGTTTGTTGACCTTGTCAAGGTCATAGATCGCTTGGGGCAAAACATTATTGGTAATTTCAAGTGTTGAAATTTGCAATGAGATTGCATACCTTCTATGAGATAGTTGGATCGTGATACCCACCGCGAGTAAGAGTTACTCCTGGGAGAGTTTTACACATCACAATTAGCCGATCAAGTAGATGTCTAAAAAGGTGTTAACTGGGTTATGCCCCTGGGAAAATGAGGTTTATTTTAATTAGGTCTGTATGAAAGCACGGGGAACCTCCCTCAAAGTACCGACACTAGCCTGGCCGAAAGATTGGCGAACTTGTAGGGTGTAATTAATCCCGGCTAATCTTAACTTTTAGGGTTTGAAGGAAGATTTAACTAAAACAGTGGGAGCCATCCTGATTAGATAAAATGATAACCAATCTAATCTTGCAAAAGCGCATGCAGAGTGTTTTCTTCTCTCTCTCTCCTGGTAGCAACTATGTCATGCCTTAATCATGAAAATAATATAGATGCATTGACCGAACCTGCTTATTATACTGAGCTAGGGAACGTTTGTTCCGCTCAATCTTATAATTATTATAAGTCCGAGCAGGAAATAGGGGAATATCCGGATTCCAATGCCACCCAATCAAAGAAAAGTACATGTTGATGCATATTCTTCAGGTGTCCTTATTACAGAGAACTGAGAATGGGTGATATGTCTCTAAGTGTTAGAGAATGGTGCAATTGTTGCAGCTAAACCATTTGGCAGATATCACCTTGTATTAATACATTGATTCTGAACGAATGTTATTACATACCGAACCTGATATACATCATTACATCAGATTCTTTATTAAATTAAAAAAGGATATAATTTTGTATTGAAGGATAATGTTGTGAACATTTTCCTGAATTAAGAGTTGATTCGATCAGGCACGCTATATAATAGCATATACGTTCTAAATCAAACCACAGTTCAAAGTATCTAGAACACACACAAGAGGAGTAGTTCAGAAATGAACGAATCCTTCTTATGGCATTATAGACTAGGTCATATCAATGCGACACGACCAGCTAAGTTACATAAAGATGAATATGAGAATCTGTTCGAATTTTCATCTTATGCTACTTGCTAGTCATATCTCAAAGATAAAATGACCAATACTCCGTTTACTGGAAACAGAGAAAGAGTTACTGAACTCTTGGGACAGATACATGATGATGTATATGGTCCCATTTCTACAAATGCCAAGGTTGGTTCTTTTGAGAGCCAAACGGGTCGAAGTATTAATGTCCTACGATATGATCGAGGAGGCGAATACTTTCGTATGGAGTTCCTGGAGTTTCTAAAAAAAGAGAATGTGATTCTCTCTCAGATTACTCCTTCGTATACACCACAACAAAATGGTGTATCGGGATGGAAATATCGCACCCTATGAGATATGGTGCGCTCTATGATGAGTACTGCTGAGTTACCTGTTTTCTTTTGGGTGTTATACACTTGAGAAGCTGCATACCTATTGAATGAGGTTCCATCCAAATCAGGGCCTACCACTACATATGAGATATGGTATGGGAAGAGACCATGTCTTAAAACGAGTTAAGATATGAGGTTGTCTGGCCTATGTTGAAAAGCAAAATCCGGACAAGCTCAAGGCAAGATCGGTTGTGTGAGTTTGTCGGGATATCCCAAACATTAGTAAGGGAATATCTTCTACCTAACTAAGGAGCAAAATGTGTTTTTTTTCTCAGCATGCCACTTTTTAGAAAAGGAATTTCTTGCAAAGAAATTAAGTGGTCATGAGGTAGAACTGGAAGGAGTTCCACCTAGACAAACTAACAGCTGATGATTTGGTAAAACCAAAGGATTCAATAGTTTCCGACGAACCTCAGCCTCTCCACGAATCTGGTATGGTTTCTTATCCACTCGAGAAATACTACAGTCTTCTCACTGACAGTAGGAGCGAGGAGTGCATCATGAGATGATGGCCCAACCGGGTTCAGGCAATTGGAACATTTGTTTTGATATGATAGTCAAAGAGTTTGACTTCATCAAAATGGCAGATGAACCTTGTATATACAAAAAGGTTGTAGAGTGTAAGGTTGTCTTCCACGTATTGTACGTAAATGACATACTCTTGATAGGAAATGGTTTCCTATGCTACACTCGGTCAAATCTCCTCTTATCACGAAGATTCTCAAAGAAAGATCTGGATGATACCTACTACATCTTATGGATTATGATCTATGGTGATAAATCTATATGGATGTTGGGAGTGTCCCAAATCCAGGTACATTAACACCATACTAAAGGGGTTTAGTATGGAAAATTCAAAGCGTAGTGGTTCGCCCGCTTACTCTTGGATCACTCTCTCCAAAAAGATGTCTCCCGAGACTGATTTGAACAGAGCTCGCATGCAAGAGATACCCTATGCTTCGGCAGTAGGCTCTATCAGAGTGTACGATGTTATGTACCAGACCAGATGTACATGACTCACTAAGTGTAGTGATCAGGAATCAATCGGATCTTGGGAGAATCACTGGATAGCTGTGGAGGACATTCTTAAGTACTTGAGAAGCACTAAAAGAAAGTTCTTGGTTCGAGCTTCCAGAGTGATAAGGTCGACTGAGGGTCAGTCACAGGCATTGTCTTTACCTTCAGTGAAGGGACGGTATGTTGGAAGAGTTCCAAGCTAGATACCGTGGCAGACTAGACGATAAAGCTTGAATACATTGCTACCAACGATACTGCCAAAGTGGCTATCTAGACATTTCTTGTTCATAAGATGAACAAGGTTCCAACCATTGATCGTCCAATAACTGTTATGTGACAACGATGGAGTTGTGGTTTTGGTCTAGGAACACCCGTCCCATAAAAGATTCAGACATATTCTGAGGCTAGTAGCACCTGATCAGGGAGATGGTTGATCTCCAAGGGATCAAGGTTAAGAGAGTTGACACGAAGGATAAACACAGCGGATCCACTCACAAAGGCCTTACCCCTAGAGAGACTTCTCTACAATGGTTAAGTATGGGATAGTACAATCTCTGCTATATTGTTGGGTATTGGATACTACAACAGATGGCCTTAGTGCAAGTGGGAGATTGTTAGTTATATGTATGCCCTAGAGGCCATTACTGTACATGCGATGTATATTGTAGTGGATGCTTAGACATATATAGGAAGGACATTCTTGCTCGACATGATAGTATGCTATCTAGTTGCACTTTATCTTAACATGTAAACGAATACTGTTTTGTGATCACATATTGATAAAGCCCTTAGGATGAGTACTTGACTAACAGGACTATGATGTAGATCATACTACTAGGGACTGGGTAGTCGATAAGTATATCCTTCAAATGTTCCTAGTCGTGGGAGTATCGAGACAGGGCATCGGTACTCCAGAGTAGACTAGCGTATACGCTTCTTGTCCCCTATGATGGGCGGTGGATGATCCCATATCCATTGGTATTTGACATCAGAGAAGGTATACGGGTGCTCAGTGGAGACTGGGTACACTGGACGGACTCGCCGAGAACTCCTACATGGTATTATACCTATCGTCGGATAGCAGTTCTCTGGTGACACTGGTACAGGTTAGTCTGTAGACCCGAGATCGTCATAGTGTGTTGTGTGATTCCTACTGTGCTTTGATTTCCACTATACCACAGTCAAGAGATCGTGCAAAACGGTGGCTTTTGGGTACAGTCCCGAATCACATGGAGGCAATGAGCGATAGGAAGGGTTTCGTCTCTCCCGGTATTGGGGGTTGATGTTGCGCTGTGTTCGATTGGCTATAACTGGAAATCCCTGGCCAGGGTTGCTGAGATTTACTGGTAAGTATTATCAGTAGTTTCTCGAACTGTTATGGACCTCATATCGACATGACTTATCAGTTATTAGGGTCTGAAGTTTACCACCCCTAGACTGTGATATGCGACATATCAGACAAAGAGACCGGACTGTACGGTAGTGTTACTGATTGGATTCGCAGGAGTTATAGCAGGCTTGCTTGTTGATCTTCTGATCGCTCAATACCCGGGTGGTCGTTACGTTTAGCAGACCGCTTGCGGTTTGTGGGTGTTTGGTATGATCATCACCTACTGCCGGCGTATTGACGAGTCTTTAGAGTCCTACATAGAGGTTTCCTGGTTCATGCGAAACGGAGTAGGAGCACATATGTGATATGTGCGGGACCGAGATTAATACGAGTATGTGATACCGTATTCTATTCTCGCGATACGTGATATCGGCCGGTTATATGTGATATAGCCGGGTTATCGGAACAAGTGTTGATTCGATGAAATAATATAATATAATTATATATATTATATGCTCACTTAAATATTTATCATTCTCACTTGTAATACATTTAACATATATATGATATATGTTTATTGTATTGTTTTTCTTTTGTTACATAAATATTATATATGTGACATATAATATTGTGACATGATACATTATACATGCAACATGGATGTATGAGAATTATACCATGCTATATATTATGTTTGAGTTTAAATTCTTAAGTAATTCAAAAAGGAAGAAATGAGTCATTGTGAAGCTTCATGAAGCTTCATGATAAAGTTTAACAAAGTCTTCTCTTTTTGTTTTGCTTAAGATATTTCTAAACTCAACCATGACACATAGCTATGGTTAACTCTCTACAAGAGTTAGTGGATGACATACACTAACCTAAGGTTGCATTTCTAACCTCGTCTTTTTCATTATTCATCTTCTTCCTCATTTTGATTTTTGCTCTCTAGCTTTTGAGAAAAGAGAAGAAAATAGTGAGAAAATAAACAATAAAGTGAGGAAAATTCCTACTTCATCATCCTATACTATTAGCCATTTAGTTTAGGGTGTTTGCTTCACTAATATACACAATTAGTGAAGAGATAGCATGAGCTAGTGTCTCCTCGACGTAGATCATTTTCGGCCTCGAAGACTTCGAAGCAAGCTTTTTCGTTTCTTCGTGGGAGCCTCTCTAGAGTCCGGACGATCGTGATCGCAGCGAAGGGACTTCTACACGGAGCTATTGAAGTGAAGGACCGGTCTACAAAGGTTGTATTCCTTGTTCACTTAGATGTAAAGTGTTTACATATCATGTTTAGCCCTAAGTCTCTAGTTAAGATCTTGCTTAGCATTTGTTTAGCACCCCAAAATTTTTTAAATAACATGATTGATGCTTGTCAAACCATGCTAAGATGATAAGCCAACCCTACATCGATATTCCCTCGACTAGGAACAATTAAAGGATGTACTTGTGAACTACCCTGGCGCCACTAGTATGATCTCCATCATAGTCCTGGTAGTCAAGTACATATCCTAAGGGCTTTATCAACATATGAGAGTAAGACAGTATAAATACCAGTGTACATGTTAAGATAAAGGTAACCAGATAGCATACTATCATTTTGAGCAAGAAAGTCCTCTCTATATATGTCCAAACATCCACTATAATATACATCATATGTACAATAATGGCCTCTAGGGCGCACTTATAACTAACACAACATCCAAATCCGCTACACCCGACAATGGCTAACTAACCGTTCGAAACGTGGGGAACTGATATAATCGGCCCTATCGAACCGACATCATCCAAAGGACATCGGTTTATATTGGCAATGACCGATTAGTGCTCTAAGTAGGCAAAAGCAATACCACTGAGGGAGGTGAAGACGAAGAATATCCTCCACTTCTTCAAAACCTATGTCATATCGGTTCGACACTCCACGACGAGTTATCTCGAATAATGGACCAGCTTACAGAAGCAATAAAATAAGCTTCTTCACATAGCAACATAAAATAGATTGGAGATACTCTTCAGTCTATAATTCTCGGGCCAATGGTCTAGCTGAACCTTTCAACAAGACCTTGATAAAGATTATAAAGAAAACAGTGTCCAGAAAAAAAAATATTAGCACGAAAGGTTGCATGAAGCTCTCTAGGCGTATCGAACAACGTTCAATACAGTATGAATACAACACCATATGCTGTGCTCTCATTGGAAATAGAGCTCCCCTCTCTACGAGTAGTGGTTCAATACGAGCTAACAGATGAAGAGAATGCTCATCTTAGGCTCGAGGAGCTCGACGCCCTCAACGAAACTCTCCGTATAGCACGGCTAAATCTGAAGGCTTATATGGTAAGGATGACACGGTCATACGAAAAATTGACCAGGCCGAGAACATTCTGCCAAGGCAATCGCCGGTCTTCAAACGGGGAAGTTTGAGCTGAACTATGAAGGCCGGTACATCATATATAAAGTCTACCAAGGTGGAGCCTACCTGGTTATGGATATGCATGGGGAAAGACCCTTCCGGCCAATAAACGGCTGATTCCTAAAAAAATACTACGCCTAACAAGTCATGAATTGGATCAATGATAGATGACGACGCTTGTGTCCGCTGGCTATCCTCCCGAGTCAGAACTCTGAGAGTAGTATCCAAAAAGCTCTGTCGCCTCAAAAATGGCAATAATGGACCGAGAAGTCCCTAAACTAACATCCGTCGTCTCAAAATTGGTGATATTGGACCAAAATGTCCTTAAACTAAATTGCGTCCCCAAAATGGGAATGTTGGACTGGAAATTCCTTAAACTAATACTCGCCTCAAACATGGCGCATCGCCAAAAATACGGTGATATCCTCTCTTGATATCTATATTGCAATCGAAGTCTCACCGGCGATGGTTGAAACTCAAGTCCTACCAGCTACACAGCTACTCCAGCGATGAAGCCACCCTCAAGTCCCATCGGAAAACAGATAGGTCACCTGCGGCGAAACTACTTTCGATAACTCCATCGTTCGCAAAAAAACGGTACGTCTATAAGTGAAACGGGCACGGATAAAAATCCGAAAGGGCGTCTTGAGTAAAAATAGTAGGACTACCGGCGAGTCTGTGAAAACCCGAAAAGGGGGCAAACTCTTAAAATAAAAAAGTCATGTGCACTTGCAAGGTCCTCTCGACCTTCTAAGGAGAAAATACCTGCGTGAGATCCTTACGACTCATAAAGGAGCAACACATTTAAGAATCCCTACGATTCCTATGGAGAAGTTACACTTGCGAGATCCTCACGACTCATAAGGAGAATTCCCCCTATGAGACCCTCACGGCTCATAGGATTCAAAAGCCTTAATCTACAAGGACCTAAACATGTTCTTAAGCCGTCATATTCCCATAATATCGCCCTACAGGAGGTCCCATATTGACCCTTGTATACAATCCATGGGAATAAATAAATATATCCCCCACCGAGTTCCACATATGGTGAGAAATGTCCCTGTATGGTGGACAACGCTTGTGAGTCCTCTCGGCTTACAAGAAGAAAATACTCTTGTAAGACCCTTACGACTTATAAAAGAAAACACACTTATGAATCCTCACGATTCCTAAGGAGAAAATACACATACGAGATCCTCACGACTCGTAAGGAGAAAAACCTTTATGAGACCCTTACGGCTCATAAAGTCAAAAGCCTTAGTCAACAGGATCTTAACCCTGTTTACTAAGCCACCTTTGTTTAAATCAACAAAGGCAAATGAAGAGTCGCTCCTGGAAATATTCTAGTCGTAGCGATGCTAATGGTTAAAAAGGTATCAAACATCAAGTCCTTGTTGGTGTATATGCCCTAGGGGCCATTATTGTATCATACTAGTTTGTATATTACTTAATGGAAGCTTGGGATATTCACAGTTATATTAACAGTCTTGCTCAACATAGTAGTATGCTACTTGGTTTAATTCTATCTTAATATGTGTATATGTTAGCATATCGCAAATACATATTGATAGAGCCCTTAGGATCTTGTTTGACTACCAGCGATGTGATGGCAGTCACACTAGTGGGGGCTGGGTAGTCTACAAGCACATCCTTTTTCAGGTCCCTAGTCGTAGTATTATCGAGACAGGGCTTCGATACTCCGGAGTAGACTGGTGTGTACGGTTCTCATCCCAGCAGGGGAAATGGTCTGTCCCACAGCCAGTAGTACGTTGTACTGGAGATAGTATACAGGTGCTCATTGGGTTACGGGTACACCGGACAGGACTCGTAGGGAACTGTTGGTTGGTATTATACCCGTCGTCAGTTAACAATTCCCAGGTGACATGAGTACAGCATAGTCCGCAGACATCACACTGCTGCTTTGTCTCGAGTGTGTTCCCAATGTTCTTAGATTGCTACCCTACTACGGCTCAAAGGAGTCGTGCAAACAGGTAGCAGTTGGGTGCTGTCCCGAAGCACTTGGAGGCAGTGGCGGTTAGATAGGATTCATCTCTCTCGGTATTGGGAGTTGATATCGCGCTGTGTTTAGAAAGCCATTACGCAAAGTCCCTGGCCAGGGCAAACGAGATTTACTGGTAGGATTTCCAGTAGCTTCTCAAAATGTAATGGGCTTTGCTCTGACACGACTTATACCGCCTATAGGGGACTAACGCTTGCCGCCCCCTAGGCCCGATATGCGATAGTCTTAGACGAATAAACCGGACTGTACGGAGATTGTCACATCAGGCTTAGTAGAAGTTCAGATGGGTTTCCTCATCAGCCTTCTTATCGACATTTACCTGGGGACCATTACGTACAGCTAGTGCCGCTTGCGGTCTGTGGTTAAACCCACTGCCCACATTGTGTCGAGTCTTTAGAGTCCCACACAGAGAGTTTCCCTACTTTAGGCGAAACGATATAGAGGTCGTATGGTTTTACGACAGGGTTCGGACACATACGTGTTTTTACGCACGTACGATGTTCGGACAGTTTATACTAGCAGGCTTTGGTTTAAGCCAGATTCTAGTATTGGATTATTGGATTTATACAGTCTCAGTATTTCCGTGTTTTCACGGATGGGAGGGGCATTCTCGTAATTAGTCGAGAAGCTTCTAAATGATTGATGGGTTGGAGGCTTTGGTGGAATTTGCATTAAATGGTTTAATGACTCATTGTGTGATTCATCCAAAGGAGTTAATGATGCATTTATTGATTAATGACTCATGAGATGAATCACACAAAGTGAGTTAATGAAACATGGTTGATATTATTATTTTTTTATTCATTTAATAATTATTATGCTTCATATATTCACAAATGAGATATTATTTCATTTGATTCTCACTCTCACCTTCTCTCTCCTCAAGCTCTCTCTCTTCAAAGAACTAACTTTAACCTCTCATGTGTTAAGATCCAAGGGTTAGCAAGACTAATAGATCCCTAATCCTCTTCTATATCCTCTAGGTTACTTTGATTAGCACTCATAGCAACCTAGTTATCTCAAGTGAGAGGTTAAGCTTGGAGAAGTAGCTTTCGGGTGGATCTTCTATCACAACGAGGAGGCCGACGAGGAGGTGGTCCACGAGAACAAGAAGGACTTGATTCATTAGGTATAATCATCTTTCATAGTAGCTAAAAACTTCTATGTTGTTGTTAGTTAGGGTTTAGCAAAGATCCGTAAAGTTAGTCGATGTTAGTTTAAACAAAATCATTGTTTTACCTATTCCTTCTCCCCGCATCATGTGGGGTGTCTAACGTCAACTTACAGTGGTATCAAAGCCTCGCTAAACCATAACTAACTTGTTAGCAAAGTCGTTAGAATTTCGATCGCAAAACAAACCCGAATAAACATCATTTTAACCAAGTTTCTGCCGATTTTAAAACGGGGTCTAAAAATTTTTCAAGGACCCTTAAAAATTCAAGCAGGGAATTATAAGATTACTGGAGAAATTTGGGATCGTGACTCGGCCAAACCGCCGCGGAACCGCGGCAGATCCAAGCGATCCGCCGCGGATCCGCGGCCGAGATGAAGCCGAGTCAGCCAAATTTGCCCAGTAATTCTTCTGAGTTGATTTTGTATTTTCTGGGATGTTTTGTTTCTGCTTAGGTTTCAGGTGCACAAAGAATTATTTGGAGTAGAATCATTTGTGTTTGCTTGATTGAAATTCTAAGATGTTTGGCTAACTCTATTATATCTGTGATGTGTTTAATGTGTTCGTAAACCTCCCCTAACTGCTAGTATGTCTGTTAGCAGGGGGTTGCACATTTCTGTAATGGTTTTTACTGGTTTGTGTTTGTGGACTTGTTGGATTGTCGTGAATGGATAGCCGGGGATGTGAGACGGGTGTTTCTTTCATTCAAATGTAATTTGTAAATTGTTGTAATATTCTTTTGCGGGGCACATCCGGCTTGAGGTTGTAGCCACTGTTGTATTATTTCATTTACTGTTTTCTTCTCCTAGGATAGACCCAAGGTAGGGTACACAAACTACCGGGTACTTTGAAGTGTTTAGTGGCCTACTCACGTTGTTGAGGGAGACCGCTTCACTTCGGGTACTAGGCGGGTAGTTTGCCGTACCCGTAGGGGTCTAGGGTGAGGTTTTGGCTATTCATCGCGACTATGTAATCCGTCTTTCTTTGCAGGCTCAAAAGGAATGCGGATTCGTAGAAAATCCAATATGTTCATCTGTGATCTAGAATACCTATTATTGCGTCTGACGAATGTAAAATATCTATATATGATATCTATTAGGCGTCACTTATGTTTTACACCCGCGCTAGCCCAGGCCCTGCTCTGTCGTTAGTTAAGTAACATAACGGGTGAATGACGGGACCCAGTGGCGAATGCGGATGGCATAAGAGGACGTTGTATTTTCGTTGTTTTCTGCAATGATAGGTTAATTGATGGGACGCATTATATTAATGCAAAGAAAATAAACCAAAGTTGAATCGTTGGAACAGTTTAAAAGAAACCACCCGGTTATTTTAAAACAGAAGATATTTTTTAAATCGCGGAGCTTAAGCTACTCCTTTTAAAAGCTATCAGGTTCCTTCGATCATATCATGTTCACTACGTTTACGGTTTCGCCAAAACCATTCGTATCCCTCCGTCATTTCATTTGGGTATTCAGTAGTATTCAAGCAATGTTTTTTGACCAACGCCAAGGCATAATGTTTGGTAGTTGCTGGGTATTCATTTTTTGCATAGATAGATGAGTTAGTTTGGGACAGTCGTATTATCATTTGGCCAACGTCAGGGGTATGTACGGATGGGTTCAAATTAACAAGATAATGATGGGTAGAACTTGACATGTGACTTATGACATTTTGACCAACGCCAAGGTCATAAGAGCATGGGGCAGAAATTTATATCGGGAATTTCTAAAGAAACTGAAATTTGCTAAGAGTTGCATACCATTTGGAGTGTGATAATTTTGGTAGGATTCCTTCAGCTTTATCATACGATGATATTTGGATCCCGATCCTACTGTGTGTATCCGCTACTCATCAGGAGACTTGTCACTTAACGATCAATGCTATAAACCAAGTAGGTGTCGAGAAAGGTGTCAGCGGGGCTACGCCCCCGGAGAAAAGAGGTTATTTAATTAAAGAACTTCACGAAAGCGTCGTAAAACCTCCCTCGAAGTACCGACACCGGCCTGGCTGAACGGTTAAGCAAGAATTGTACGGTGAGAATAGTCCTGACTAGTTCTTCCTTTTTGGTTTGAGGAGGGATTCGAGAAACAGTGGGAGCCATCCAGTTTAGATAAACTAAAAACCACTCTAAACTTGCAAGAGCATCATGCTAAAGTGTTCCCTCTCTCTCTCTCTCATTGCAGCGACCCAGAACATGACAGGCCTTAAGTTACTATTAGATAAAAATATTTTGACAGGGCCAAACTATAAAGATTGGTTCCGGAATGTTAAGATAGCTATAACTTATGACAAATTGGGGTATGTCCTTACTACTAAGGCACCTGCTGTCCCTGGTCCAGAATCCATTGTCGCGAATAAGGAAATCCGCAAGACCTGGGAGATTGACTGCGCGAAGGCCAAATGCATCGTGCTTGCCTCTATGAATAATGAACATCAGAGGAGGCATGAGAATATGGATCTTGAATCCATATTTCTCCACACCATGATTTGTATGGAGAGCAATCTCGTATAGCAAGATACGAGACCTCGAAGAACTTGTTTCAGTCGAGGCTGGCCGTTGGATCATCGGTAGGAGAACATGTCCTTAAGATGATTGGCTATATAGAAGAGCTCGCGGACCTTGGGACGACTTTAGAGAACGAGCTATATACAGACTTGGTTCTTCGGTCCCTTCCTTCCACCTACGCCCAGTTTATTCTGAATTTCAACATTCAAGGAAAAGAAGTTGAACTTCCAGAACTCCTTAACATGTTGAGGAGTGCAGAGGGCACCTTGAAGAAAGCAAGGGAAACACCCACTATGTTTGTTAGCGGTGCTTCCTCTTCCGGGTCCAAGGCAAAGGCCAAAGGAAGGAAGAAGAAGGCCACTACCAAACCGAGAGGTGGTGTTGGTAAGGTGGGAATTAAGGGAAAGGCAAAGGTTGCGGTGCCAGTAGTGGCAAAGGACGAGTGCTTCCACTGTCGTAGGAAAGGCTATTGGAAGAAAGATTAGAAAGCTTGGATTGTCAAGAACCAGGAACCGAAGCATGCTGTGGCTTCGACTTCAGGTGTGTTTGTAATTGAAAATTGTCAGTAAATCAACTCTACTTCCTCGATATTGGATACCGGATCAGTATCTCATATATGCAATTCATTGCAGGTACTGAAAAACCGTAGAGTGCTGAAGGTTGGTGATATGACCCTCCAGATTGCTAACGGAGCTAGCGTGGGTGCTGTGTCCGTAGATGATTATCACCTAGGATTGAGGAGTGGACATATTTTGGTTTTCCGCAACTGTTTTTGTGTACCTAGTTTAACGTGTAATATCATATCAGTATCGTTGTTATCAAAAGAAGGTTATGATTTCACGTTTGTAAGTGATGTTGTTAACATCCACCTTAATCATGGTTTGATTGGGTCCGGTACACTAGATAACGGTATATACGTATTAAACCAATTACAGATTTTCAATATCCAGAACACACTAAAAAGAAAGTCTCCAGATATAAATCAGGCTTTCTTATGGCATTGTAGACTGGGTCACATCAATGAGACAAGGTTAACTAAGTTACATAGAGAAGGATATTTGGATCCGTTCGAATATCAATCTTATGCAAGTTTTAAGTCATGTCTCAAAGGAAAGATGACAAAGACTCCATTCACTGGACATGGAGTAAGAGCGAGCGAGCTCTTAGGACTCATACACAGCGATGTGTGTAATCCAATGTCTATACATGCAAGAGATGGTTTTTCATATTTCATTACTTTTACGGACGATTACTCTAGGTATGGATTCATTTTCTTAATGAAATATAAATCCAAGGCCTTTGAGAAATTCCAAGAATATAAGAATGAAGTAGGAAACCAAACCGGCAAAAGTATCAAGACACTGAGATCTGATCGAGGTGGTGAATACTTAAGTGCCGAGTTCCTGGGTTGCCTAAAGAGAAAGGAATTCTCTCTCAGCTTACTCCTCCATACACTCTGTTCCCGCAAAAAATTTCTGCGCAAAAGAGTCCAAGGTATCAAATGACAGCGATACGCTTAAGGAAATGCGAACCAATATCTTCCGGCCTGTATTTTGATAAGTTCCCGAATGAGGAACTATTAAAATCTGATGGTATTGGAAGCATCTCGAAAAACTCTTCGATTTGATATATTATGGGCCTCATAATTCATCCGGGATCAAAAGTTATGAGGCATCACGTGTCCACACGTGATGGACCTTTAAGAACCCGCTGGAGGAGTTAGAAGATGTAATAAAAACTCAGAAAAGACCCCAATGGGGCATCACGTGCTCACACGTGACCATGGATCACGTGCAGACACGTGATGTGCTCTTAAGGCCTCTAAAATAATGAATAGAATTAAATTCTAAAATCTGTTCCCTGATTAAAAAATCAGGAAGTACCTCAATGAGATATCACGTGCTCACACGTGACCAATGGTCACGTGTTGACACGTGATGGTTAAAACAACAACATGAACAAGCTGCTGTTAAAGGAACCAATTTGGGGGTCACGTGCTCACACGTGATCAAGGGTCACGTGCCAGCACGTGACAGGCTTTGAAAGCCTTACAGTTTAATAGAATTAAAATTCTAAATTCCTCTAAAAATCTTTCGAAATAGAATTAAATTCTAAAAGCTTCTAAATCTTTCCGAATGGAAAAGGATTATGGGGACCGTTGGATTAAAGATCCAAGGGTGATTAAATATCACCAATTTATGGAAAAATCCTAGACAAGGAAAGATTTCCCCTAAATCTCACCGGAAATAACAAAGGAATATCTTTGGATTTAAAATCCAATGGTGAATAAAATTCACCTAATAATCCAAAGGTCCAGATGAATGATGAATACAAATCAAATCTCTAACAATCAAATCAAATCTTTCAAAGAGAGATTTGCTAAACAAATTGATTCTTTTCCTTCTCCTATAAATAGGAGCCAAGAAAAGAAGAGAAATGGATCTACTTTTTTGGGAGAAGAAACAGAGGGAGGAGAATTTAATTCTCAAGAGAAAAAAGAAAAGAGGGGAGAATTTAATTCTCTGCAAAAGAAAAACCCTAGGTAAGAAAAGAGAGGCTTCAAAAGAGAATTTAATTCTCAAAATTTAAGAGTTTAACTCTTCTGCAAATAAAGAACTTAGTTCTTCTTCTGGTGGAATATCTGTACAGAGCACATCTCCCCATAGGATGAGAATTTAATTCTCATCGGGTCGAGATCCTGCCATGCAGATCCTAAACTTAGAAGGGGAATTGAGTTTTGAGAATTTAATTCTCCCAAACTAATTAGAATTTAATTCCTACAGAATCATAATTGGGGTTTAACCCTACTTAAGAATTTAATTCTTTTACATATCTGGGAATTTAATTCCTTTGAAAAGAAATCAGGGTTTTATCCTAAATAAGAATTTAATTCTTTCACGATAGGAATTTAATTCCTCCAAAATCATAATTAGGGTTTAACCCTACAAAGAATTCAATTCTTAAAAGATCTCTGCCCCCACGTGACCCTTGAAAAGATCCCCTGCAAAGAACTTTGAAGCATCACCTCACGTGCTCCCACGTGACTCCCAAAACGCAGAAGGAAAAAAGCAAAGGAAATGAAAGTTTTGGGCGCTCTCACGTGTTATCACGTGACCCCTCAGCAAATGCTTTAACAATTGGCGCACAGATCCCCATCACGTGCCAACACATGATGCTCTAAAATAAAAATGAAAGTGTTTAACACTTAATGGAAAAACAAAAGAAAAGAAGCTTTGGGCGCTCTCACGTGTCCCCACGTGACCCCTCAGCAAGTGCTGTAATATTCGATTCATAAACCCCATCACGTGCCAACACGTGATGCTCTAAAATAAAAATAAAAGTGTTCAACACTTGTTCACAGATTTGAGGATAAACCAAAAGGAGATCTGGCTCCACATTTAGGGCGCCCTCACGTGTCCCCACGTGACCCCTAACGAATCCCTTTAATATCGAATGGATGGATGCCTATCACGTGCCCACACGTGATGGCCAGGAAATTAAAAGAGTTAAACACTGATCTGCAGAATAAAATAAGGGAAATCAGGACGCTCTCACGTGTCCGCACGTGACCCCTCCCTCCTTAGTGTTTAACACTAATTGGAAAACTCTATCTGCAGTGTTTAACACTGATTTTCTTAGTGTTTAACACTAATTTGGAAAACTCTATCTGCAGTGTTTAACACTGATTTTCTTAGTGATTAACACTAATGTGAAAACTCTGTTCCCGGTGTTTAACACTGATTTGCTTTAGTGTTTAACACTAATTTGAAATCTCTGCTACCAGTGTTTAACACTGATTTGCTTTAGTGTTTAACACTAATTTGAAAGCCTCGTTTCTATTGTTTAACACTGATTAACTTTTAGTGTTAAACACTAACTTGCTAATCTTAATTCCAGTGTTCAACACTGTTGGTCTTTAGTGTTTAACACTAGCTTTAGCCCAATTGGCTAAGTTTCTAGAAGCAAAGCCGCCAACAGAGGGCCAATATTTCAAACATAATTGGACTTAGCCCAAACTGGCCATAAGTCCTCAAATCATCTTGAACTGAGCACATATGCTCTTTCAACCAACTCATTGGTTCAATGGTACATCTCTGAACTCCTCTGATATTTGTCGTTGTAATCCTTCAACGTCTTCAGAGAGGTGACGGGTCCCGACAACCACACATCAACACGGACTATGGGGTCCTTAAACTCATGGACTTATGCGTCCTTAAACCAAGATACGGACTGTGGGGTCCTTAAACCCGCGGACTTATGCGTCCTTAAACTAACGGACTAATGCGTCCTTAAACACACCCATATGGACTATGGGGTCCTTAAACCCATGGAGTTATGCGTCCTTAAACTACCAACGGACCGTAATGTCCTTAAACTACCAATGGACCACTATGTCCCTAAACTGGAGATGGACCACTATGTCCTTAAACTGGTATTGGACCACCATGTCCCTAAACTGTCAATGGACCACCATGTCCCTAAACTGGAACAATAGAGCCCAAACGCTCTTTTGTCGGATCTAAACGATCCCGTTAAGTTGATCTTAGTCTCAAACTGGACTAACATATCCTTAACAAACGTTTAAGTTGATCTTAGCCTCAAATACGGCTAACGTATCCTTAAACCCTCAAACAGACTTTAGTTCCAAATTGGACTACAGGTCTCCCAACCAACTTTGGCTCAAGGGTACATCTCTGAACTCCTCTGACACCTGTCGTTGTAATCCTTCAACGTCGTCAAAGAGGTGATGGGTCCCGACGGTCATGCATTCAATGGACCACTACGTCCCTAAACTGGAACAATAGAGCCCAAATGCTCTTTTGTCGGATCTAAACGATCCTGTTAAGCTGATCTTAGTCTCAAATTGGACTAACGTATCCTTAACAAACGTTTAAGTTGATCTTAGTGTCAAATATGGTTAATGTGTCCTTAAACCAAACCCCCAAATCCAAATCTAAGAAAATACGGATTTGGACTAATCCACGTCCTACGGGCGACAACATAAATTTGTCTCCGTACACAATCCACGGGCAAGCACAAACAAAACAAACACCCACGACACGAAGTGATCAGCTGGAGAAGGAGAAAGTTGTTACCGCGATGCGGTAGCGTAATTAACTGCAGGGGCTTGCGCCTGCAGGGAAGAGCATCCCCACAATCAAAAACCCCTCAACGAGGGGGAATCTGACGAAGTCTGCTACATCGGTCGCATCCGTTTAAACCTTCGATACATGGTGCCATAAATCAACTTGCCATTTTCAGAGAGGTAGACGGATAACACCAATTAGCATCTGTCCCGAATCTCAGGCAAGACAGTCCATGTCTTGGCCGCCGTTCGGAGGGGAACACACTCCACAGCATAACGGTGTATCGGAGAGACGGAACCGAACCCTATTGGATATGGTACGTTCCATGATGAGTTATGCTGAGTTACCGCGATCTTTCTGGGGTTATGCACTAGAATTAGCTGCATATCTTTTGAACAGTGCTCCTACCAAGACGGTGCCTACCACGCCATATCAGATGTGGAGTGGGAAGAAACCCTATCTTCAGTATCTGAAGATATGGGGATGTCCAGCTTTTTTTAAAAAGCAGCATGCGGACAAACTCGAGGCACGATCAGTACAGTGTAAGTTTGTGGGATATCCAAAGAACTCCAAGGGGTATTTCTTCTATTATGCAGAGGAACAAAAGGTTTTTGTTTCTTGTAATGCCCATTTTCTAGAACAACAGTTTTTAGAAAAGGAAACAAGTGGGAGCGCAATAGAACTAGAAGAAATTCCAGAACCACAAACTACTACTGAAAGTTTGGTAGAATCAGTAGTTCAAGAAGAACAGGACATTCCCGCATCCCTCCGCAGGAGTAGTAGGCCGTCTCATCCGCCTGAGAGATACTACGGTTTTCTCATAGATGGGGATAGAGAGGATTGCGTCATTGATAATGATGAACCTACTAGCTTTCAGCAGGCCATCCAGAGCGGCGACTAGATAAGATTGCTGGATGCAATGCGGACCGAGATGGAGTCCATGTACACCAACAAAGTATGGACTTTGGTCTTTGCTCCAGGTGGGGTAAAACCCATAGGATGCAAATGGATCTTCAAGAAAAAGATTGGTGTAGATGGACGGGTGGAAACCTATAAGGCTAGACTTGTTGCAAAGGGTTTTCGTCAAAGACCTGGTTTGGACTATGACGAAACTTTTTCTCCAGTGGCTATGCTCAAATCCATTCGGATCCTTCTTGCCATTGCCGCCTTCCATGATTATGAGATCTGGTAGATGGACGTAAAGACGGCTTTTCTAAATGGTAATTTAGAAGAGTGCGTCTATACGGATCAGCCAGAAGGTTTCAATCAGAATGGGAGCAGCGGGAAAGTGTGCAAGTTGCTTAAGTCCATTTATGGACTAAAGCAGGCATCGCGGAGTTGGAACATCTGTTTTGATGAAACAGTCAAGGAATATGACTTTATCAAAAATCCAGATGAACCATGTATATATAGTAAAATTGTAGCACGAACTGTCGTATTCCTCGTCTTGTACGTGGATGGCATTCTATTAATAGGAAATGAAATTCCTATGCTACAATCTGTCATAGGATTCTTGTCACGCAGGTTCTCCATGAAAGACCTGGGTGATGCCTCTTACATTCTGGGGATCCAGATCTATCGTGATAGATCTAAGAGGATGTGGGACTTTCGCAGTCCAGGTATATCAACACTGTACTGAAAAGATTCAGTATGGAAGATTCTAAGCACGGTAATTTACTGGCTTGTCACGGAATCACCCTATCCAAAGAGATGTCTCCCAAGACTGATTTGGAAAGGGATCGCATGTTAGTTATACCCTACGCTTCTGCAGTAGTCTCTATAATGTATGCGATATTGTGCACCAGACCAGATGTAGCCTACGCACTGAGCGTGGTAAGTAGGTATCAGTCAGACCCAGAGGAGAAGCACTGAATAGCAGTAAAGAACATTCTCAACTACCTGAGAAAGACTAAGGATATGTTCTTGGTTTACGGCGGAAAAGACCTCCAGATCGAGGCTTTTTTCGACTCTAACTTCCAGAGTGACAAGGATGACTTCAAGTCCATATCAGGTTATGTCTTTACCCTCAATGGAGGGGCGGTGTGCTGGAAGAGTTTCAAGCAGGACACCACTGCTGACTCGACGATGGAAGTGGAGTATATCGCTGCTTGCGATGCCGCAAAAGAAGCAGTCTGGATGAAGAAGTTCCTAACAGAACTTCAGGTGGTTCCTACCATTGCTGATCCAATACCGCTGTATTGTGACAACAACGGAGCTATATCTTTAGCGAAGGAACCCAGGTCCCATTAGAAGTCCAGACACATCTTGAGGCGGTATCACCTGATCAGGAAGATCATAGATCGCCAGGAGATCGAGGTCCGGAGAGTTGCTACAGAGGAGAACACTGCCGATCCATTCACAAAGGCCTTACCTCAGATTCAGTTCGAGAGGCTACTCGAGATGATAGGTCTTCGATATGCCAGTACATGGCCCTAGTGCAAGTGGGAGATTGTTAGTGTATATGCCCTAGGGGCCATTATTGTATCATACTAGTTTATATATTACTTAATGGAAGCTTGGGATATTCACAGTTATATTAACAGTCTTGCTCAACATAGTAGTATGCTATTTGGTTTAAGTCTATCTTAATATGTGTATATATTAGCATATCGCAAATACATATTGATAGAGCCCTTAGTATTTTGCTTGACTACCAGCGTTGTGATGGCAGTCACACTAGTGGGGGCTGGGTAGTCTACAAGCACATCCTTTTTCAGGTCCCTAGTCGTAGGATTATCGAGACAGGGCATCGATACTCTGGAGTAGACTGGTGTGTACGCTTCTCATCCCAGCAGGGAAAATGGTCTGTCCCACAGCCATTAGTACGTTGTACTGGAGATAGTATACAGGTGCTCGTTGGGTTATGGGTACACCGGACAGGACTCGCATGGGAACTGTTGGTTGGTATTATACCCGTCGTCAGTTAAAAATTCCCAGGTGACATAAGTACAGCATAGTCCGCAGACTTGACACTGCTGCTTCGTCTCGAGTGTGTTCCCATTGTTCTTAGATTGCTACCCTACCACGGCTTAAAGGAGTCGTGCAAACAGGTAGCAGTTGGGTGCAGTCCCGAAGCACTTGGAGGCAGTGGCGGTTAGATAGGATTCGTCTCTCCCAGTATTGGGAGTTGATATCGCGCTGTGTTTAGAAAGCCATTACGCAAAGTCCCTGGCCAGGGCAAACGAGATTTACTGGTAGGATTTCCAGTAGTTTCTCAAGGTGTAATGGGCTTCGCTCCGACACGACTTATACCTCCTATAGGGGACTGACGCTTGCCGTCCCTTAGGCCCGATATGCGATAGTCTTAGACGAACAGACCGGACTATACAGAGATTGTCACATCAGGCTCAATAGGAGTTCGGATGGGTTTTCTCATCGGCCTTCTTATCGACATCTACCTTGGGATCGTTACGTACAGCTAGTGCCACTTGCGGTCTGTGGTTAAACCCACTTCCAGCGTAGTGTCGAGTATTTAAAGTCCCACACAGAGAGTTTCCCTGTTTCGGACGAAACGATATAGAGGTCGTATGGTTTTACGACAGGGTTCGGACACATACGTGTTTTTACGCACGTACGATGTTCGGACAGTTTATACTAGCAGGCTTTGGTTTAAGCCAGATTCTAGTATTGGATTATTGGATTTATACAGTCTCAATATTTCCGTGTTTTCACGGATAGGAGGGGCATTCTCGTAATTAGTCGATAAGCTTCTAGAAGATTGATGGGTTGGAGGCTTAGGTGGAATTTGCATTAAATGGTTTAATGACTCATGGTGTGATTCATCCAAAGGAGTTAATGATGCATTTATTGATTAATGACTCATGAGATGAATCACACAAAATGAGTTAATGAAGCATGGTTGATATTATTATTTTTTATTCATTTAATAATTATTATGCTTCATATATTCACAAATGAGATATTATTTCATATGATTCTCACTCTCACCTTCTCTCTTCTCAAGCTCTCTCTCTTCAAAGAACTAACCCTAACCTTTCATGTGTTGAGATCCAAGGGTTAGCAAGACTAATAGATCCATAATCCTCTTCTATATCCTCTAGGTTACTTTGATTAGCACTCATAGCAACCTAGTTACCTCAAGTGAGAGGTTAAGCTTGGAGAAGTAACTCTCGGGTGGATCTTCTATCACAACGAGGAGGCCGACGAGGAGGTGGTCTATGAGAACAAGAAGGACTTGATTCATTAGGTATAATCATCTTTCATTGTAGCTAATCATTTCTATGTTTTTTTTAGTTAGGGTTTAGCAAAGATCCGTAAAGTTAGTCGATATTAGTTTAAACAAAATGATTGTTTTACCTATTCCGCATCCCCTCATCATGTGGGGTGTCTAACGTCGACTTACAGTCCTATCACGGCAAATGATGATTCGCTCCTGGCAATATTCCAGTCGTATCGATCCTGATGTCAAAATTGGTATCAAGACCTAAGTCCCCAACTCGCAACAAACTTAGTGAGTCGCAAAAAAAATGCATATGAAACAGCTGAAATGATGGGGCAACTCGCAATATAAATCAGCGAGCAAAAATATATGCATATAAAAACAGCCGAAATGTTTGAGCAACTCGCATTAAAATGTAGCTAGTAAAAATAAAAAAATAACCGAAATGATGGGGCGCCGCGATTAATAGCCGAAACGATTGGGCAATCGCAAATTTTGCGAAATAAAAGCTGAAAAGATAGAGCATCACGGAGAGAAATTATATTTGAAAAAATGAAAATGAAACTTTTCTGCCCTGCAGGTAGGTCCACACTGACCCTTGTATACAATCCATCGGTACAAATGAAAGAAAGGGAACCATATTTTCTTACCAGGCTCCGTCAAAGAGGGACCTAGATCTCGACGGCAACATCAACAGCCTAGAGGTCATCCCGATGTTCTTCTCATTCCGACAGGATGCAGATGCAACGTCAGCAAAACTCCAAGGAGCCAAAACAAAAGTGGAGCAATAGCAAAATCCTAGCTCCGAATCTCAATGGCAACATCAACAGCTTAGAGATCAACTCGACGTTCTTCTTATTCCAACAGGATGCAGACATAACGTCATCAAAGACCAAAAGGTCAAATCAAAATGGAGTAATGGCAAAATCCCAACTCCAACTCTTGACGGTTCATATACAACTTAGAGATTATCCCGGCGTTCCTCTTCATTCCGCACGATGCAGACGCAATGTCATAAAAAAAAGACCCAAGGGTCAACGAAAAAATGGAGTAATGGCAAAATCCTAACTCCGAGTCTTGACGGTTCATATACAACCTAGAGACTATCCCGGCGTTCTCCCTCATTTCAGCAGGGTGCAGATATAACTATCAAATGAAATTGGAGCAATAGCATATTCCTAGCTCCAGACTTCAACCACAATACATACATCATAGACGTCCTACAGATGTCTACCCTACTTCAGCAAGGAATTGGCGCGACATCGTCAAAGAAAAAACCCGAAGTGATGGCATATTCTTAACTTAGGGTCTTAACGGCAACTCATATAAAGCCTAATGACTGTTGGAGATCATCCCATCCTAGAAGGGTGCAGTTATGACTCAGCGGGGATCCAAATTGAGCCTAACCTCAAGTAAAAAGCGTCATGGCAAATACCTAACGCTTGTTCTTCCAACGGTAATATTATCTAAGAAAAATTACTTGAAGACGTATTTTCCAGCCTCAGAACGGATCAGAGACACGACAGTAGCGGGGCCACTCGAACAACAGCTTAAAGACTGCATATCGAGGAATACATCAGCCAACGCGACGGTACCACGGACTAAAACCCTAGTACCACAAACCTAATGGACCCTTATGAAAAAAGGGGGTTATCTATATTTTACGTTAGGATACACCTGCGAGATCCTCTTGACTCATCTCGACTTGTAGGGAAAAACATTTTTATGAGACCATCACGGCTCATGAGGGTGAAAAGCCTTAGGCGACGGGGATATCAACCTATTTCCTAAGCACTGTGGCCCTACAAGTAGGTCCAAACTGACTCTTGTATACTATCCACGGGCCACATTCTCCAAAGTCGCATACCGATTAGGAGGAGAAACAACTTACGAGTCCTCTCGACTCGTAAGGGGAAAATTCCCTTATGAAATCCTTACGACTCTCAAGAGAAAAAGTACTTAGGAATCCTCACGACTTCTAAGGAGAAAATACATCTAGGAGATTCTCTTGACTCCTATGGAGAAACATCTTTATGAGACCCTCACGGCTCATAAATTTGAAAGGCCTTAGGCGATGGATCTAAACCTGTTTCCTAAACCATTGCTGGCCTATAAGAAAGTCTAAACCGACTCTTGTACACTATCCATGGGACACATTCGCCAATATAGTGAAGAAGCCACTTGCGGGTCCCCTTGTCACGCCCCGCTTCCCAGTATACAGGCAGAGGACGCGACGGGTCACGCGACGCATTTACTCTGAAGTAAACACGCTAAGCGTATCTACGCAATATAACTAAAATGCACAAAAGACAATGACAATAGATATAATTGAACAGCGACTTTATTTATTAACATTCTTTTTACAATGCATCTGGAAAGGTAAATACATGGAATGAAATCAATGCCTAAACAGTGGCATAACAGAAATGAAAATGACATGTACAAGTAAACTAGAGCTCTGGATCTTCAGCAAACTGGTCCAAGTCCTCGCTGCTGCGCTCGATCTCCAGTGAGTCCGAAACAACTAACGACATTCCAAAGAAGAAGAAAGAGAATGTCGTCAACGAACAAATCACTCCGTAAGTCCCGTAAATAGACAGGAATGGAATAGACAGAATATAGAGTATATCTGTATAATGTTGTTATTTAGTCTTAACGCTGTTGTTTGTAGCTTGGCACAGAAAATGCCAGTGTATACGAGAGTAGTCCCGCTATTCCGGAGACTATGGTATGCGGAGCACAAGGAACCGTTCAGCCACGGTACAACGACAATGGATATTCAGATTAGGTGTGTTATGGTTACAGTCTCGTGCCACTTCTAACACCTTCCATACTAATCTACCCCTTATAAACCCCGTGATGTCTTGATTGTATTGTTTTTATTGTTTGAATTGTATATTGTATATATATGGATGACTTGCCGAAACCATGATATCAGTAATGGAACGGATATAATGGATGAACTTATAAATGGAGTATATCCATGGTTCGGTTCAGTCAAGTTCTATAGATTGAATAGATTAAATATATGGATTCATGGATTCATCTTGAATATATACTTGAATCATATTCAAGTCAGTTTGATTATATCAAGACTCAGTCTGATTCAGACATTTAGAAAAGAACTTGAAGTCCTGAATTAGTTTTGATGTTATTGGTAACTGTTGCACATGGACGGCAGGATTTATGTCTTTTTCCAATACAATTACCGTGTTGATAACACCGTTTGTTAGATTTTCTACCTTAAATAGGCAAGCACCCATATCTCCGGCTCCCTGAGGCTCAAAAGACCGGTTCCGCTTAAACCTATGTTTACTAGGGTCCTTATTGTAATTTAGTATAACTTGAAAGGGTTTTATGTAAAATAGTTTTGTTATACTTTCAAAATATACCTCAAGTATTTAATTATCGTCTTTACAGTTTTCATAGATGTTTCTTTTATTCAATGTGAAATTTCTAGTTAATATGACATAGTTTTTAAAGTATAAGGTATTTATTTGAAATATTGGAATTGTATGATATTTTCTTGTAAATGGGATGTTTTTCTTGAATTTTGGAAATTTAGAATATTATAAATATTAAAAATAGATATTTTGATATTAATTATACATATATTTATTTATTAAAAATATAAGTTTTATTTATAATAGAAATCACATTTTCTAAAGAAAAATGCATTAAAAATCTTTCAAGATCATATGCTCCGTGAGGAGGTCTGCATCTCACTCTACTAGGCCCGAGGATGTGCAATAAATCGTACCATACCGAACGGGGGTCCTCAATAGTGGATTGTAGAGGCACAATTGCAAAGATTTGTTAAATACATTTCTTATAGAAAAATGTTTTATAAGTTGAAGGTAGTTATATGTAAAGTCGTATCTTCCCGAATCTATGTTCCCAAATTCCATCGTGCTATGTTAGATATGTGTGTTGTGAGAAGGTAGGTCATTACCTTGTGAGTTTTCTAAAGATAACATGGTTAAAAGGTATAAACATGTCGATATGAAACATAAAGGTATTTTAATGTAAAATCGAAATACAACTTGCTATGGTTATCATTTTGATGTCAAACTTGTTCTATTGTCTTTGTTAATAATTACTAAACAATATATCAAAAGTTGTAGGTTTGTTATTAAGAAAAAATTGTATTTTTAAAAGAAAATAGAATTGGAAGCCGGATAACTCCGCTTCCGACACGTTTTAAGAATGAAGAGTTTGAGAATAGCAAGAGAGAGAAAGAAAGGGGACTTACTGGCTTTGATGAGAGGGGAGAGGTAGGAGGAGGTCTGAGATTCGTCGGTGCTTCGTTTCGTTGCCGGGAACTCCTTGTATCGTCGCCGGAACTTCGTTGGAGTTTCGCCCTTTGTTAACTCCACTTGTACACTATGGGAACTTGGAAATTTCTTAAGAGTTTTTTCAGGGAATTGCGAGTGAGGAGGTGTGAAACGAGGGTGGTATTTATAGGGGGAAATTAGGGTTTAGGGTGTTTAAAGAATGCATTGAAATATGCATTAAAATGAGGTTAAATGGGCATTTTATTGCTCTCCGGATTAATTCAGAGTAAACAAGCAATAAGGGAGTAGTGGGATATGCCAAACGTTGCAGGGGTGAAATTTGGGAGCATTTAGGTCGGTTCTACCCGACGTCGTTGGATTTTTTGAGTGTGTCGTCGGCCTAATGCCGACGGTCTGGATTGATGATGGGTATTGGGTCGGGGTCGTTTGGTAATCTACACTGCACGTGTTTGATTATCTTGTGTCTCTTCAGTTTACGTGTAGTGAACGTGTAGTCTTTTGGGCTTCTAAAAATATTAAAAGAATACAAAATAAAAATAATGTGGCTGATGGGATTTGAACTCTGGTTCTTTGGTTCAGTAGTGCAAGGTCTTACCAATGAGCTATAAGCTCCTTCTTGCTGTTCTAAAATAAAACAAACTTATAACGCATGCTCAGGCTTAGGTTTCTCTTTCTGTATTTTGAAAATTCGTACAGAAAGTTAGGGTTGTTACACCCCTCAACTCGTAAGGAGAATACTTGCGTGAGATCCTTACGACTCTCGAAAGTGAAAGACACTTAGGAATCCTCACGATTTCTAGGGAGAATACGCATCTATGAGATCCTCATGACTCATGGGGAGAAAAACCTTCTTGAGACCCTTACGGCTCATGAAGATGAAAATGTTTTAGGCGCAGGGACCTAAATCTGTCTCCTGAACCATCAATTCAATGGAGATGCATAACTTTGCACTACTTAACCCACGTATATACCTACGTGGTCAAAGTAGTGCAGGATATTTGTTCCCGAGAAAAATTTATGCGCAAAAGAGCCCAAGGTATCAAATGGCAGCAATACACTTAAGAAAATACAAACCGGTATTTTTTGGGCTGTATTTTGCCGAACTCCTGAATAATAATTAGGTAAATTCTGATGGCATCGAAAGAGTCTCGGAAAGTCCTTCGGTTTGATATATTGCGGGTCTCATAACTCTTCCGGAATCAAAAGTTATGAGCAAATGTGTTATGCACGTATAGTCTAAGTAATACTCTACCACATGGGGGATACAATTTTAGTCTCACATTGGGAAAAAGAGAGCTCTCTTCTCTACCACTCTCCTAAAAATAAAAGGGGATACCTCTCAGAAAAAAATGGGGATCCAATCCTCAAAGGAGCTTAGTTCTTCCATGGGAGCTTTGTTCTCCAAGTTAGGGCATTAGCTGTCCCCCACATAATGTGCATATGCACAAGTGCCATGTGCACCACGTGCGATGATTGATCTGTAAAGTGTGTATAGTAACCGCAATCAATAATGGTGTCGCGTGTAGCTAGACCGTGATGGGTACGATTCGTCCTCAGGGAAACGTTGAATCTTTTAATCTTACTTTAGGCGTATTGATTAGGAAAGGAGGAAGAATAATAAAAAGTGGAGAATGGTTGTAGATTCTAGATCTAAGTCAATCACGAATGTAGGATATAGATCTAGATTAACTACGGATGTAGGTTTTATTGTAGAAGGGGGCTTGTAGGGTTCGTTAAGATTTAGTAGTCATGGATGATTAATTAAAGATTACTCCTTTTTATCCTTTAATAGATTTAAAACTAGATCGACAGTGATCCATGTAGATTAGGGTTTCTGGAGGGTATAGGGTTCCCACTCTTAACCCCTATCTTGACATGGATTTCCATTCGTGGTCGTGAATATCAATGAATTGATAGCGTGTCCGATTAGGATGTTAACGATTCTTTTGGTAAAGTTTATAAACTTTATAGGAGGTAAAAGGAGTTAAAGGATTTTAATCATCTATTGATCTACCCTAATCCTGCGAACCCTAACAAGCGGAGAATCACTCGCGCATGATGGAGATAGAAGAGCGGATAGAGATCATGAAAAAAATAAAATGCAATAAGAATAAAACAACTACCTTTATTAATCAACTTGATCAATTACACTTTGTTCCTTTAGAAAGTGATTACAAAACCCTATTTTGCTTCTCGATCTCTTCTTAAGGAGGTAGATGAACAGCTAAAGATCAACCTGGATTCTTGAGCCGTCTAGGACTTCGTGATCTTGTCGGTTTGATAAGTTTTCAAGTGAGGCTCGGTTCTATTTATAGTCATAGAAGTTGAACTCCCTAGATCCCCAGAATTAGGGTTAGTTGTAGCAAATCCAACCTGAAAATCTCAAATCCCAACTCCCCCTTTAGGTCGTGGATCCGCCGCATTTTGGTGTTTTGGCCGCGGTTGTGCCGCGTATTGGTGTGATCTTTGGTTCAAAATTCTGGAGCTTCATCTAGTTGACATGTGGTGATCTTTTGAATATCTGGATTTTGGAAATCTTCTCTAAGTCTCTGCCAGAATTGATTTCTTCGATTTACTTTAATATTTCTGCAGATTTGATCTCGATAACTCGGATTTCCTTGATTCCAGTCCTGATGTAATTTCTGCATAATATCTCAATTAATAATGTTAGTAGAATTTGGTTTTATTGAGATATTATCCTAAACATTTGATATGATATTATAGTTTAAGAGAATTGGTTATTGATATTTGATATGGTATACATATTTAAATGGACTAAATATTATATAGATATTATATGCTTATATTTTCCTTCATAATGTTAATTATAATATATAAACATATGAAAATAGTATTTTTACAGATAAACCCTCATATGTGTCATATTTATAATAAACAACTTTTATTATATAAAAATAGTAAGGAAAATGTCATATCAAATGCATGATATTTTCGACTGAACAAATACCCCTAAACTTAACTTTCATCGTCCCGAGCAAACTAGTTATTCAAGAGAAGGAGAAAAAGAAAAAGAAAAAAATCCTAAGTAGCACACTTTCGTAGGCAACACGATTGCACTGAGCACGTGCAACAAGCCGTTAAACCTCTAGGTGTCCCTAGTAGGAGGAGTGTTGTGTCCTGAGGGTTTTCAGCGGATTACACCAACAAAATCCTATAATAAAAGAATGATGGGGAAAGTTATATATAAAGATAAGAACTATAAAAGAAAGAACTTGAAAATAAGAGTTTTCAACTACACCAGTTTTTCAGTTGCTATGAGCCCTATCTTAATGGTTATGAAAAAATGTTAGAAATCACATCATCCCTCAATAAAACATCACGTTTAGTCTTCCTTCCTATCTTTCTTCCAAACATTGATCATATACCCCAACGTGTGTGTAAAAGACATCCCTATACTTAGAGAATTCAATTCAAGCTATCATACTCTTGTCCATCTTTCAACGTACTTTATAGTTGGTGAATATTTTCGATAAAATTGCTCACACATTTTTCATGCGACCGTTAATACTTTTTAAGGTGTTAACCGACCGATTACAAAATGTGCTCGCGTATTTAGACGTAATTCCTCGTTTCGCAACACCTAAGGCTTAGCAGTGGCTCCCTAACCAGTTGGTCTAAAGCACTAGGTGATAAAGCACTCTCGCTATATTTTTTTTATGCTGCCTTAAGCAATTACAAAACCAGTGTTCATTTTTTTCTTCACCACTTATATATATATATATATATATATATATATATATATATATTCCTTTCATACTAAGTCTTTTAGACAAGAGCATTTCAAGGTATCCTCTACTATCCCAAGTTTCAAGATGTGTGTAAGTGCGTATAGTAGGATATCAACATTCAGATGTTTGGCCTAAAGAATAAGGACTATTTTTCAGATTTATTTTTATCCTCAGATTAGTAATTTCCTTCATCTTACTAACCCTTGGGACAACGACTCATAACTACTTATTACTAGTTTCATTTAAAAAAATATCTAACTTTCTTGCTTTTCTTAAATTTTTCCTATCTTTCATATGTAATTTTTCACTTTCTACTCTTTTATTATATAAAAAAGAAAAAGAAAAAGAAAAATTCGTATAGTGCTAAGTGCCAAAAGATAATTTAGTGGATACAAACCTTTCCCCCAAACCTGTTTTCAGCAGTGTCCTCATTGATGTAATCTTTGAATGCATAAACCTGTAGACTTGGAAAGAGAAATTAAGAGGGGTAAAATAATAGTTAAATGAAAACTACCCCAAAACTTGTATTTTGGCACGCACAGATATTTAGTTAAGTCCTATTTCACTCACCTCGATTCTTAAAATGAGACAATGTTACTGAGACATGGAGGTGAGGCGGAGGAGTTTTAGTTATGATAAAGCGGCTCCTGTAAAAACAGGAGCTCCTCCGCTGGGTCAGCTGAAAAATACGGTTTCAATCTATACCCATTTACTTTAAAAATTGAACCATTTTTAATATTTTCAACATCTACTTCCCCGTACGGGTATACATACCACACCACAAAAGGTCCTTTCCAACGAGATTTTAGCTTACCCGGATGAAGATGGAGACGGGAATCATAAAGAATGACTTGTTTTCCCAGTGTGAAGGTTTTCTATAAAGGTTTTTTTATCGTGGAACACTTTAGTCCGATTCTTTACTATAACCGCATTATCGTAAGCTTCATCGTAGAGTTCGCTTAGCTCATTTAATTGCAGCTTCCGATAGCTGCAGGATTGATCAAAATCGAAGTTAAGCTCTTTAATAGCCCACATTGCTTTATGCCCGTTCTCGACAAGAAGGTGGAAAGCCTTTCCAAACACTAGGCGGTATGGAGACATACCAAGATCGGTCTTATAAGTGGTACGAAATACCCAAAGAGCATCCGTCAATTTGGTTAACCAATATTTACGGTTTTTAGAAACCGTCTTCTCCAAAATTTGTTTTATCTGCCTATTGGAAATCTCAGCTTGCCCACTCGTTTGGGGATGATAGGGCGTAGAAAGTTTGTGGTTGATTGAATATTTCCGTATCAAAACCTCGGAAGACCGATTACATAAATGCATCCCGTTGTCGCTAATTATAGCGCGAGGGTGTCCGAATCGCGAAAAGATATTTTCTTTAAGGAACTTAATAACAACCTTGTTGTCATTAGTGCGACACGATATTATTTCTACCCATTTTGAGACATAATCAACCGCTAACAAGATATATAAATTTCCAAAAGAGTTGGGAAAAAGGCCCATAAAATCAATACCCCAAACATCGAATATCTCCACAACCAAGATAGGTTGGAGCGGCATATCATTTCTTCGTGAAATCCGACCCATGTATTAATACCGTGGACAAGTTTTGCAATGATCATATGCGTCTTTAAATAATGTTGGCCAATAAAAGCCACATTGCAACACTTTCTCCGCCGTTTTACGTGGACCAAAATGACCACCACATGCGTGATCATGACAAAAAGACAATACACTCTTGAATTCATCGCTGGGGACACATCTGCGAATGATTTGATCGGAACAATACTTAAACAAATAAGGCTCATCCCAGTAAAAGTGTTTTACTTGGGATAGAAATCGAAGTTTGTCTTGTTTCGACCAATTGCTAGGAATAAGTCCCGTCGCTAGATAATTCACAATATCCACGAACCAAGATTCGCAGGATACGGCCAAGAGCTGTTCATCAGGGAAGGAATCGTTTATTGGCACGGTCAACGTTGGTGAAGAATTGATGCGTGAATGATGGTCGGCTACAACGTTTTCACATCCATTCTTGTCTCGTATGACAAGATCAAATTCTTGTAACAACAGGATCCAACGTATCATCCTAGCTTTAGCATCCTTCTTCGATAAAAGGTGTCGTAGGATGGAATGATCAATGTAAACCACTATTGGCGAGCTAATTAAGTAGGGCCTGAATTTTTCTAATGCAAATACAACTGCCAAGAGTTCTTTCTCGGTAGTTGTGTAATTAATTTGTGTATCTTTCAAGGTACTACTTGTATAGTAAATTACATGTGGTATCTTATCAATGTGTTGTCCTAAAACTGCACCAATAGCAAAATCTGATGCATCACACATAAGCTCGAACGGGTGATTCCAATCCGGAAATGATAGAACGGGGGCTGTAGTGAGAGATCTTTTAAGCGATTCAAAAGCAACCTCACAATCCGAATTGAAGTGAAATGTTGTATCCTTGGCCAAGAGAAGAGTTATGGGTCTAGCAATTTTGCTAAAGTCCTTAATGAATCTCCTATAAAATCCTGCATGACCAAGGAAAGTTCATATATCTTTGACGCATTTGGGAAGAGTAAGGTTATGGATGACATCAATTTTAGCTCTGTCAACCTCAATACCTTTTCGTGAAATGATATGTCCAAGGACAACACCTTCTTGGACCATGAAATGATATTTTCCGAATTCAAAGATAAGTTCTTATCCTTACAGCGGGTAAGAACCGCGTCAAGATGACGTAGGCATCCTCAAAAGAGTCCCCAAATATGGAGAAATCGTCCATAAATATCTCCAGAAAATTCTCAACCATGTCTGAGAATATCCCCATCATACACCGCTGAAATGTAGCGGGAGCGTTGCATAACCCAAAGGGCATGCGTCTATAAGCAAAAGTACCGAAAGGACAAATAAATGGTGTTTTATCTTGATCCTTTTCGGCGATGGGGACCTGGTTATAGCCAGAGTATCCGTCCATGAAACAATAGTATTCATGTCCAGCTAATCGTTCTAACATCTGGTCAATGAAAGATAGAGGGAAGTGATCTTTCCTCGTTGCGGCATTGAGTTTTCTGTAATCAATACATACGCCCCATCCATTTTTGGTGCGTGTTTGGATCAACTCATTAGCCTCATTGGTTATGACCGTGATGCCATACTTTTTAGGGACCACATGAATAGGACTTCCCCATTGGCTATCAGATATTGGGTAAATTATACCACTATCTAGACACTTGACGATTTCTTTCTTTACTGCCTCCTTTATAACGGGATTTAACCGTCTTTGTGGGTCTCGGGTTGGTTTGGCTTCATCCATCAGATGTATATAATGTTCAACAATTAAGGGACTAATCCCTTTGATGCCAGCCATTGTCCAACCAAATACTTGCTGATTTGATCTCAATACGGCCAAAAGTGCATTCTCTTGCTCTAAAGCTAGATAAGCGGATATGATCATGAGCAAAGAATCATTCTCACCTAAATATGCATATTTAAGATGAGAAGGTTTGAGATCTAGTACTGGCAGAGAAACAATAGAAGGTGGGGTAAGAGAATGATACACGGACTCCCTAAGAGGTTCATAACATGTGTAGGATATTGACTCGGAAAGCACTACTGACTTTTGTGACGAGTCAACGGATTCAAACTCGGGGATGGACTCATCGAAGATATCCTCACTATAATAATTTGCCATATCAAACAATGTCGCACTAGTGTTGTCAAGATCATCATAGCAAAGTACTTCAGCTTCGCAGCTGTTGGAAAATATCTCATTGATGGAATAGACATCGATTAAATGAGCAGAAGGTTCAGATGGTTGACTTCCTAGCTTGTAAATATTAAGCTCAATTGTCATCTTCCCGAAGGATAAGTTCATAGAACCATTACGAAAATTAATGACAGCGTTGGAAGTTGCTAGGAAAGGTCGATCGAGTATCACCGGGATTTAGTTGCGTGGGTTTGCCACAGGCTGTGTATCGAAAACAATAAAGTCCACAGGGCATATGAATTCCCCTACTTTGATTAATGTTCAGTTGATAAAACTGCACATTTGTATTACAATTTTCCTACCATTTTCATATTAAAAAAGGACTTTATTATAATATATTATACATATGAGGGTTTATGTGTAAAAACACTATTTTCCATGTGTTAATATATTTTAATTAGCATTTGGTAGAAAAATGTATGCAAATAAATTCATTGACCAAATCCTAGTAGAACTAAGTCTACTAAATATTATTTAAGATTATTGTGCAGAATTTTCCAAGTTGTTATGCAGAATATATCAAAGAAATCAAGCTATTGAAGAAGACTTGCCTAATTAAGAAGCAAAACTTGGAGACCAAGTCTGGAAGCAACCGAGAGAAGATTTCTGAATTCTAAAGGTGCCTAGGATTGCCACATGTCACAAGAAGAAAGCCCAAGAATTTTGATCAAGAGATCCTCACCTTTGAGCGCGGATCCGCCGCAATTATAGGAAATCAGAGCACAAGATTTTGTGGGGCGAATCAAAGCTGAATTTTACCAAGTTTCCAACTAAAAGATTCTGGCTTTGCACTATAAAATGGCACCGAGAGCCTCTTGGAAAAGTTATCAAGCCGACGCGATCACGAAGCCCCAGACGCTCACGCATCCAGGCTGATCATCGACTGTTCGACTACCTCCTTAGGAAAGATCGAGAAGCAACTAGTTGTAATCATTTTCTATGGATTAAAAGTGTAGTTTGTTCAAGTCGATTAATAAAGGTAGTTATTTTATTTAATTGTTTTTTTGCATTTTACATTATGTTTTCCCTCTCTTTCTTTTCATCTTCTTCTCCCAACATGCGCGAGTAATTCTCCGCTTGTTAGGGTTCGTAGGATTAGGGTAGGCTAATGGACGATGAAAATAATTAAACCCTTTTTAGGTCCTATAAAGTTTAGGAACTTTATCAAAAGAATCATTAACATCCTAATCGGGCGCGCTAGCAATTCTTTGCTAGTTCTAACCGCGATTAGAGATTAGATTAATGATTGTTTTGGTAAAGGCTAGATATGAACGGAGTTCCGTGTCGAGATAAGGGTTAAGAGTGGGATTTCTTTTCCCTCCAGAAACCCTAATCTACACGCATCACCATCGTTCTAGTTCTAAATCTATTAATGGATAAAAAGGGTAACTTTTAATTAATCGTCCATAACTACTAAATCCTAACGAACCCTACAAGCCTTCTTATTATATTATCTAAGTCTCTAAAATAATCTAGATCTATATTTTACATTCTTGTTTAACGTAGATCTAGAAACCATTCTATAAAATTCTTTATCCCTCCTCTCTTTCTCAACACATCTAAAGTAAAAGTAAAAGGTTCCACGTTTCCCAGAGGACGACCCGTACTCATCTCGGTCTAGCTACACGCGACACCGTCATTGATTGCGGTTAAACTACAAACACAACTTTTTGTATCAATCAAATGGCGCCGTTGCCGGGGAAACGTGCGTAATTTTTATTTTTACTATTTGTGTTGAATTCTTAGACGAGTCATATCATTATTAACACAAAACTGCAAATTTCATATTTAACGATTCGTGCGTGAATTTTTGCAAGGAGATCTGGAGTCACAGAATTAAGGAGAATAGGAAACAGAGACATTTTTAGAGATCCAGAGGAGCACAGAAGGCTATACAAAAAATTTCATCAACTGTTCCATCTGCCACGCGGCAGAACCGCAGCATAAAGGCACTTCCTGCGGCGGAAACGCGGCAGTTTAGAGGGATCAACGCCACATAATTCTTTGGTATCTTTCTTAACTCCTTCTCTCTCTCCTCAAATCCAATAAAATCTATTTTCTGCAGGATTCTTTGCAAAATTACGCCGCTAAAAAATCTTTTTGCAAAAGTTTTGTGATTGGTTTTGTTTTGCATATTTAATACGGACTCTAAGGGGCAAAGACCAAATCAAGATTAGGTGGGGATTTCATCACCCTTCCTAAGCCCCACAAATCAAAAACTGAGCATATAGATCAACCCTTCATTAATTTAAAAAATATCTAGACCAGACTCTAAGGACTGTCGCGCTCAATAAGGACAGAGAAAGTTCGTGGGTAATCTATCGCTTATCTGCATTACTTTTGTAGTGACTAGGCAAGTGTGACAAAGGCTAGTGGTTTTTAATTAGGCCCATGACGTGGTTCCTTCCCACTTACCTGGCACTTACATGGCTACAAGGGTAGTACGGAGGAGATAGAGGATTGATCCTGCGGCTTGTCCTTTGGAAGTCTAGGAGCGGTCTAGAGACTGGACCTAGGTGACCTTAGTTCTAGGGTTGCTTTTGCATCTTAGGGTGATTTGTCTTGAGTCCCACTTTTTCAAAAACAAGCCAATTTTAAAATCACACACACGCTGCCACTTGCACTAAACCCGCTTAGTGCATGCTCGGCTGGACACGGGATCCTAGTGCCCGTCTTGTCCGCGTTCCTGCTATCGACGCCGAAGTCGGTACTTCTTCATCTTCTTTTCCCGCACCACACACCACATCGACCGTGATGGACGGCACTCCATCTAATTATAACACCACGCTGCCACCGCCCGCAGGTGAGCAGAATCCACCGCGCATCTCTCTCCAAGAGAGATGCTATCCTATTCGTGGTCCTCTTCCTACCTGTCTATCTCTTCCACCACCTAATGGGGATAATTTCGAGATTAAACCCCACTACATCAATCTGCTGCCCAAATTTCATGGGCTTGAGTCGGAAGACGCGTACATTTTCATCACCAAATTCGAAAACGTATGCGCAATGATGGGTATTTCACAATTGACTTTAGATACTATGCGCTTACGTCTTCTCCCATTCACACTGTGCGACTTGGCAGAAAAATGGCTTTATAATACTGCCGCACACTCTATCACTAATTGGGATGAATTCGTCGTAGCATTTCTTAAGAAGTTTTACCCAAATCATAAGACTGCACATGTTAAGACCGAAATCAACCAGTTCACCCAGCTTCCCAATGAACCATTTTGGAAGTGCTTTGAACGTTTCAAAGATCTGCTTGTCCAATGCCCCCATCACGGAATACAAAGATGGGATTTATGTCGGATTATATATGAGGGCATTAATCCAGCGACAAAGCAGATGCTTGAAACAATGTGTCAATGCAATTTCATGTCTAAAGATCACGGTGAAGCATGGAAATATCTGGAAGACCTTGCTGAACACACGTTGCAGTGGGAAAGCGTAAGACCACCTTCAACTAAGGGAGGTATTCACCAGCTCGATGTTTCTATCGCAGTGAAAGCCGAAATGGCAGCGATACAGAAGAAACTTGACGCTATTGAGAACAAATTCTCATCATTCTCCCTAAATCAGGTCACGCTTCCTAAGACCGTCTGTGGTTTCTGTTCGGATCCTTCACACTTAACGGAAGAATGTCCTATGAATGCTTCGTTTCAAGCTAATGCTGCTTTTCAGCAGCGACCTAGAAACGATCCTTATTCTTCCACATATAATCAAGGATGGAGGAATCATCCTAACTTTTCTTGGAATCAAAACCAACAAAGTAATTATCAAGGACCTCCTCCACAGCAACCACAACCACAGAATCAGCCCCCCTTTCAGTCACAAAATTTCCAAATTCCGGCCAACATTTCTACACCACAAGTGGCCGGTAC
This sequence comes from Agapanthus africanus, assembly GCA_030015575.1. Lineage (NCBI taxonomy): Eukaryota > Viridiplantae > Streptophyta > Magnoliopsida > Asparagales > Amaryllidaceae > Agapanthus > Agapanthus africanus. Next base: position 993,664,264 of record CM057337.1, read on the forward strand.
TGACAACTCACTTGCACAAACTTTGGATATGTTCATGAAACAATCCATGCAAATTTCGGCTGAGATGAGGTCTTCTATTGATACCCTAACGAAAAACTCCTCCTCCCATGGTGAGAGTATTAAATCAATAGAAAACCAAATCGCACAGTTAACGCCGCAATGAGTGCGAGAGAGAAAGGGAAACTCCCATCTCAACCCCTACCGAATCCTGGCCATTCACAAAGTCATAATGTGAATACCATTACTACGTTGAGATAGGGGAGAGTGCTGAATAACCGAGTGGGTGAGCAATTTGATGACAGTGACATATTTGATACCCCTTCTTCTTCTTCTTCCCCTAATTCGTCTAGTCTTCCACCTTCATCCGAGCCTATTCTCCGTTTTCCCCAAGGCTCGAACATTTCGCCAAATCTATCTAAGTCGACTCCCACTCCAATTTTGGGATCGAATCCGTCGCTACAGTCTTCTCCACAAACGTTGGACCCAAAACTTATTGATCGAGCTCCATTTCCAAACCGATTAAGGGCCAACCGACCTAACCCGCAAATGGAAAAGATTGTGAAAATGTTTAAGCAAGTTAGCGTGAATATTCCTCTCCTAGATGCTATTCAACAAGTCCCATCTTATGCAAGAATCCTTAAAGACTTGTGCACTAGGAAGAGAAAAACTCAAGTGCCTAAAAAGGTTTTCATGACGAGTAATGTTAGTACAGCTTTTGCCCAACAAATACCAAAGAAACGTAAGGACCCCGGCTGTCCTACAATCTCTATTTCTATTGAGGGTAAAAATATAAATCGTGCTTTACTCGATCTAGGCACTAGCGTCAACTTGCTTCCTTATTCAGTATACGAGCAGTTAGGAATTGGAGAGTTAAAACCCGCCCATTGTACTCTCCAAATGGCAGACCGATCTATCACCAAACCTCGGGGCGAACTAGAGGATTTGTTAATTAAAGTCGGGGAATTCATATTTCCCGTGGACTTTATTGTTTTAGATACACAACCTGTAGCAAACCCACGCAATCAAATCCCGGTGATACTTGGTCGACCCTTCCTAGCAACTTCTAACGCTGTAATTAATTGTCGTAACTGTTCTATGAACTTATCCTTCGGGAAAATGACAATTGAGCTTAATATTTACAAGCTAGGAAGTCAGCCATCAGAACCTTCTGCTCAATTGCTGGATGTTTGTTCCATCCACGAGATAGCTTCCGAAAGCTGCAGGGATGAGGAGCTTTGCTTTGATGTTTTCGACAACACTAATGAGACATCGTTTGATCTTGCACCACTTTATAGTGAGGATATGTTCAATGAGTCCGACCTTGAGATTGAACCCGTTGACTCATTGCAAAAGTCAGCAGCACTTTCCGAGTCAATATCTTATGCAAGTTTTGAACCTCTTCGGGAGTCCGAATATCATTCGCTTACCCCACCTTCTATTGTCTCTCCACCAATTCTTGATCTCAAACTGCTACCTTCTCATCTTAAATATGCATATTTAGGAGAGAATGAGACTTTGCCAGTGATTATTTCCTCTTCTCTAGCCTTAGAGCAAGAGAATGCACTTTTGGCAGTGTTGAGATCGAATAAGGAAGCATTTGGTTGGACAATGGCTGACATCAAAGGGATTAGTCCCTTAATTGTTGAACATTACATACATCTGATGGATGAAGCCAAACCAACCCGAGACCTACAAAGACGGTTAAATCCCGTTATGAAGGAGGCGGTAAAGAAAGAAATCGTCAAGTGCCTTGATAGTGGAATAATTTACCCCATATCTGATAGTCAATGGGTAAGTCCAATTCATGTGGTCCCTAAAAAGTCTGGCATCACGGTCATCACTAACGAGGCTAATGAGTTAATCCAAACACGCACCCAAACTGGGTGGCGCGTATGTATCGATTACAGGAAACTCAATGCCGCGACGAGGAAAGATCACTTCCCTCTACCTTTTATTGACCAGATGTTGGAACGATTAGCGGGATACGAATAGTACTGTTTCTTGGACGGATACTCTGGTTACAACCAGGTCCCCATCGCCGAAAAGGATCAAGATAAAACCACTTTTACTTGTCCTTTCGGAACTTTTGCTTATAGACGCATGCCCTTTGGGTTATGCAACGCTCCCGCTACATTTCAGCGGTGTATGATGGGGATATTTTCAGATATGGCATAAAATTTTCTAGAAATTTTTATGGCCGATTTCTCCATTTTTGGGGACTCCTTTGAGGACTGCCTTCGTAATCTTGACGCTGTTCTTACCCGCTGTAAGGATAAGAACTTGACTTTGAATTGGGAAAAATGTCATTTTATGGTCCAAGAAGGTATTGTACTTGGACATATAATTTCACATAAAGGCATTGAGGTTGACAGAGCTAAATTAGATGTCATTCAAAACCTCCCTCGTCCCAATTGCGTCAAAGATATACGATCCTTCCTTGGTGCTGGATTTTATAGGAGATTTATTAAGGACTTTAGCAAAATTGCTAGACCCTTAACCCTTCTATTGGCCAAGGACACTACTTTTCACTTCGATTCGGATTGTGAGGCTGCTTTTGAATCGCTTAAAGAATCACTCACTACAGCCCCCGTTCTATCATCTCCGGATTGGAACCACCCGTTCGAGCTTATGTGTGACGCATCAGATTTTACTATTGGTGCTGTCTTGGGACAGCATATTGATAAGATGCCACATGTAATTTACTATGCAAGTAGGACCTTGAATGATGCACAAATAAATTACACAACTACTGAGAAAGAACTCTTGGCAGTTGTATTTGGATTAGAGAAATTCAGGCCCTACTTGATTGGCTCGCCTATTGTGGTTTACACAGATCACTCCTCCCTACGACATCTTTTATCGAAGAAGGATGCGAAGGCCAGACTAATACGTTGGATCCTATTGTTACAAGAATTTGATCTTGTCATCAAAGACAAGAGTGGATGTGAAAACGTTGTAGCCGACCATCTTTCACGCATCACTTCTTCGCCAACCGTGACCGTGCCGATAAATGACTCATTTCCCGACGAACAGCTCTTGAATGTATCCTACGAACCTTGGTTCGTGGATATCGTGAACTATCTTGCGACGGGACTTATACCTAGCGATTGGTCGAAACAAGACAAACTTCGATTTTTATCCCAAGTAAAATATTTTTACTGGGATGAACCATATCTATTCAAGTATTGTTCCGATCAAATCATTCGCAGGTGTGTCCCTAACGATGAATTCAAGAGCGTGTTATCATTTTGTCACGATCAAGCATGCGGCGGTCACTTTGGACCTCGAAAAATGGCGGAGAAAGTTTTGCAATGTGGCTTTTATTGGCCAACATTATTTAAAGATGCATTTAAACATTGCAAAACTTGTCCGCGATGTCAGCATTTGGGTCGGATTTCACGAAGGAATGAGATGCCGCTCCAACCTATATTGGTTGTGGAAATATTTGATGTTTGGGGTATTGATTTTATAGGCCCTTTTCCAAACTCCTTTGGGAATCTATATATCTTGTTAACGGTTGATTATATCTCGAAGTGGGTGGAAGCTATACCGTGTCGCACTAATGACAACAAAGTTGTCATTAAGTTCCTTAAAGAAAATATCTTTTCGCGATTCGGACATCCTCGCGCTATCATTAGCGACAACGGGACACATTTCTGCAATAGGTCTTTCGAGGCCTTGATGCGGAAATATTCAATCACTCACAAGCTTTCTACGCCCTATCATCCCCAAACAAGCGAGCAGGCTGAGATCTCAAATAGGCAGATCAAACAGATATTGGAGAAGACGGTTTCTAAGAACCGTAAAGATTGGTCAACCAAATTGACGGATGCTCTTTGGGCATTCCGCACCGCTTATAAGACCGATCTTGGTATGTCTCCATACCGCCTTGTGTTTGGGAAGGCATGTCACCTCCCTGTCGAGATTGAACATAAGGCAATGTGGGCTATTAAAGAGCTTAATTTTGATCTTGATCATGCAGGCAGCTATCGGAAGCTGCAATTGAATGAGCTAAACGAACTCCGCGATGAAGCTTACGATAATGCGGTGATAGTAAAGAATAGGACCAAAGTGTTCCACGATAAGAATCTTTTTAGAAAAACCTTCACATCGGGGCAACAAGTCCTTCTTTACGATTCCCGTCTCCATCTTCATCCGGGTAAGCTTAACTCTCGTTGGAAAGGACCTTTTGTGGTGTGGTATGTACACCCGCACGGGGCATTTGAAGTCGAAAATTTGAAAAACGGTTCGATTTTTAAAGTAAATGGGCATAGATTAAAACCGTATTTTTCTGCTGACCCCGTGGAGGAGCTCCTGTTTTTACAGGAGCCGCTTTATCAAAACTAAATTTCCTCCGCCTCACCTCCATGTTTTGGTAACTTTTTCACATTTTAAGAATGGAGGTGAGTAAAAAAAATGATTTGATTGAATATTTGTGCGTGTCAAAGAATAAGTTTGGGGGAATTTTTCATTTAACTATTATTTTACCCCTTGTATCTCTCCCTTAGTATACAGGTCCATATTCTCAAAAGGCTATATCAGTGAGGACACTGCTGAAAACAGGTTTGGGGGGGGAGGTTTGTATTCACTAAATTATCTTTGACACTGGGCATTAAAATTTTCTTTAAAACAAAAGAGTAGAAAGTGAAAAGTTACATCCAAAAGATAGGAATAGTTTAAGAAAACCAAGAAAATTAGAAGTTTTCTTAAACGAACTAGTAATAAGTAGTTATGAGCTGTTGTCCCAAGGGTTAGTAAGATGAAGGAAGTCACTAATCTGAGGATAAAAATAAGTCTGAAAAATAGTTTCTATTCTGGAAGCCAAACATTTGAATGTTGATACCCTACTATATGCACTTACACACGTCTTGAAACTCGGGATAGTAGAGGATACCTTGCAATGCTCTTGTCTAAAAGCCAAAGTATGAAGGAAATAAAAAAAATGATGAAGAAAATATAAAAATGGAAAAAAAATGGACACTAGTTTTGTATCGCCAAGCCAGCAATAAAAAAATATAGCGAGGGTGCCTCTTCACCTAGTGCCCTAAGGCCAACTGGTCTGGGAGTCACTGCTAAGCCTTAGGTGGTTCATGACGAGGAAAATATTATCACCTAATCAGCAAGCACATAAGTAATCGGTCGGTTAGTATCTCAAGAAGTATTAACGGTCGCATGAAAATGTGTGAGCAAATCTTAATATTCATTAAATTAAAAAGTACTAAGGTAGATGGACAAGAGTATGATAGCTTGAATTGAATTCTCCGAGTGTAGGGATGTTCTTTACACACACGTAGGGTTATATGATCAATGTTTGGATGAAAGGTAGGAATGAAGAATAAAGACGATGTTTTATTGAGGGATGATGTGATTTCTAACATTTTCTCATGACTCTTAAGATAGGGCTCATGACAACTGAAAAGCTAGTATAGTTGGAAACTCTTCTTTTCAAGGCCTTTCTTTTATGGTTCTTATCTTTATATGTAAATTTCACCATCTTTCTTTTGTTATAGGATTTTGTGGGTGTAATCCGCTGAAAACCCTCAGGAGACAACACTCTTCCTACTAGGGACACCTAGAGGTTTAACGGCTTGTTGCACGTGCTCAGTGCAATCGTGTTGCCTACGAAAGTGTGCTTAGTTTTCTCCTTTCTTTTTCTCCTCTTAAATAAACTAGTTTGCTCGGGACGATCAAAGATAAGTTTGGGGGTATTTGTTCAGTTGATAAAACTGCACATTTGTATTACAATTTTCCTACCATTTTCATATTAAAAAAGGACTTTATTATAATATATTATACATATGAGGGTTTATGTGTAAAAACACTATTTTCCATGTGTTAATATATTTTAATTAGCATTTGGTAGAAAAATGTATGCAAATAAATTCATTGACCAAATCCTAGTAGAACTAAGTCTACTAAATATTATTTAAGATTATTGTGCAGAATTTTCCAAGTTGTTATGCAGAATATATCAAAGAAATCAAGCTATTGAAGAAGATTTGCCTATTAAGAAGCAAAACTTGGAGACCAAGTCTGGAAGCAACCGAGAGAAGATTTCTGAATTCTAAAGGTGCCTAGGATTGTCACATGTCACAAGAAGAAAGCCCAAGAATTTTGATCAAGAGATCCTCACCTTTGAGCGTGGATCCGCGGCCAAACCCCCCTTGGGCCGCGGAACTGCCGCAATTATAGGGAATCAGAGCACAAGATTTTGTGGGGTGAATCAAAGCTGAATTTTACCAAGTTTCCAACTAAAAGATTCTGGCTTTGCACTATAAAATGGCACCGAGAGCCTCTTGGAAAAGTTATCAAGCCGACGCGATCACGAAGCCCCAGACGCTCACGCATCCAGGCTGATCATCGACTGTTCGACTACCTCCTTAGGAAAGATCGAGAAGCAACTAGTTGTAATCATTTTCTATGGATTAAAAGTGTAGTTTGTTCAAGTCGATTAATAAAGGTAGTTATTTTATTTAATTGTTTTTTGCATTTTACATTATGTTTTCCCTCTCTTTCTTTTCATCTTCTTCTCCCAACATGCGCGAGTAATTCTCCGCTTGTTAGGGTTCGTAGGATTAGGGTAGGCTAATGGACGATGAGCTTCAAATTCCCGATCGAGATCATCGAGAAAGATATTCAAGAAAATGTCAGATATTCCATCGAAAGGAGGAACTCCAGTCTTTAACGAGAGGTCCATTCCATTTTCATCAATAATCGATAAGTTGACAAAATCAGCGATTAACTTGACTAAAAACTGCTCATTATTACAAATAAATGTCATCTTCTCTAAAAGGCGGGACCTGGGGATCAACAGTTTGGACTGAAAGCTATTTATTACAATGAAAGATGTATAATTACGACACTCTTGAATGGCTTCGAAGTAGTATGTCTCATAATCATCTTCAATATTGGCATATGAGCTATAGCACGAAGGTAGAAAATAGGAAGGTTTATGAAACCTCAACTCTCGAATGAGAAGATTTTCAAGTGCTCCAATAACCACATTGTCATAGGGTGAGGATGTGATGATATCAAAAGGACGGTGGGGGCGGCTCCTCCGTTGTGGGTAAACGGGAAACCCGACTCTACGAACCCGAGGAAGCACAGCTTCCGTAGGGGCGTTAAGACCGGAGCTTTTTGTAGTGCTAGCAGAAATGCAAGTGAATGAATCCCATCCCCTAGCGAGCTTTAAAGTCAGCGAGGGCGTAGCAACAGCGCCTTATTGAAGTAGGGCGCGCTACGGCAACCTATAAAGTTTAGGAACTTTATCAAAAGAATCATTAATATCCTAATCGAGCGCGCTAGCAATTCTTTACTAGTTCCGACCGCGATTAGAGATTAGATTAATGATTGTTTTGGTAAAGGCTAGATATGAACGGATTTCCGTGTCGAGATAAGGGTTAAGAGTGGGATTTCTTTTCCCTCCAGAAACCCTAATCTACACGCATCACCGTCGTTCTAGTTCTAAATCTATTAATGGATAAAAAGGATAACTTTTAATTAATCGTCCATAACTACTAAATCCTAACGAACCCTACAAGCCTTCTTATTATATTATCTAAGTCTCTAAAATAATCTAGATCTATATTTTACATTCTTGTTTAACGTAGATCGAGAAACCATTCTATAAAATTCTTTATCCCTCCTCTATTTCTCAACACATCTAAAGTAAAAGTAAAAGGTTCCACATTTCCCAGAGGACGACCCGTACTCATCTCGGTCTAGCTACACGCGACACCGTTATTGATTGCGGTTAAACTACAAACACAACTTTTTCGTATCAATCAATTAACACATCCTCAAGCTCACCCCTAGGTTGGGCGATAGATCGGTCTGCCATCTGGAGAGTGAGTGGGTAGGTTTCAACTCTCCTATACCTAGCTGCTCATAGACAGAATATGGAAGCAAGTTAACACTAGCACCGAGGTCAAGTAGAGCACGATTGATGCTTTTTCCCTCAATAGTTATAGATATTGTAGGACAACCGAGGTCCTTACATTTCATAGGCAATTGTTGGGTAAAAGCTGTGCTCACGTTACTTGTCATGAATACTTTTTTTGGCACTTGAGTTTTTCTCTTCCTAGTTCATAAGTCCTTAAGAATTTTCGCATAAGACGAAACTTGTTGAATAGTATCTAGGAGAGGGATATTTATGTTAACTTGCTTAAACATTTCCACAACCTTCTCCATTTGTTTGTTAGGTTTGTTGGCCCTCAACCTGTTTGGAAATGGAGCTTTATCAATAAGTTTTGGGTCCAAAATTTGTGGAGAAGTTTGTGGAGATAGAATCGATCCCAGAATTGGAGTGGGATCGTTTTAGGTAGATTAAAGGAAGTGGGCGAAGTGTTCGAGCTTGGAAAAAACGGAGAACAGACTCGGAAGAAGGTGGGAGACTAGACGAAATAGGGCAAGAAGTGGAAGTCGGGGTTTCAATTGATTACTCATCATCAATCTGTTCACCCATTTGATTGTTCAACACTCTTCCCGATCTCAACGTGGTAACGGCACTCACATTATGACTTTGTGAGTGGCCAGGATTCGGTAGGGGTTGAGATAGAAGTTTTCCTTTTTCTCTCGCACTCATCGCGGAATTTATTGTGCAAGTTGTGCTTCTATCGATTTTATACTTTTACCGTGGGAGGTGGTGGTCTGTGTTAATGATCAGATAGAAGACATTATTTAATCCGTCGATTGCATGGAATGTTTAATAAACATATCCACGCTTCATTCGAGTGCAGATGAGTTTTCGTTCCCGGCCGTTTGGAAAGAATTGTAATAAGGTGTAGAATTGTTGGCTGGATTTTGAAAAGGTTGCGATTGAAAGGGGTGCTGACTCTGTGGGTTTGGTTGCTGCTGCTGTTGAGGAGGTCTTTGAAAATTGCTTTGGAACTGGTTTTGCTTTTGGGTTTGGCCTTGGTTCCAAGCAAAATTAGGATGATTCCTCCATCCCTGATTGTACGTGGAAGAGTAAGGATCGTTTCTAGGTCGCTGCTGAAAAGTATCATTAGTGTGTTCTTGACCTTGAAACGGTGCATTTGAAGGACATTCTTCCATCAGATGTGATGGATCGGAACAGCAACCACACACGGTCTTAGGAAACGTAACCTGGTTTAAGGAGATTGATGAGAATTTATTCTCCATAACATCGAGTTTCTTTTGTATTGCAGCCATTTCGGCTTTTATTGCGATGGAAACATCGAGCAGATGGATACCTCCCCTAGATGATGGTATAACGCTTTCCCACTGCAAAGTGTGTTCAACGAGATCATCCAGAAATTTCCAAGCTTCACCATCGTCTTTCGACATGAAATTGCATTGACACATGGTTTCAAGCATCTGCTTTGTCGCTGGAGTAATGCCCTCATATATAATTCGGCACAGATTCCATCTATGTATTCCATGATGAGGACATTGGACAAGCAGATCCTTAAACCGTTCAAAGCACTTCCAAAATGGTTCATTGGGAAGCTGGGTAAACTGGTTTATTTCGTTCCGAACATGGGCGGTCTTATGATTGGGGTAAAATTTCTTAAGGAATGCTATCACGAATTCATCCCAATTGGTAATAGAGTGTGCGACAGTGTTATAAAGCCATTTTTTTGCTAAATCACACAAAGTGAAAGGGAGAAGACGCAAGCGCATAGTATCCACTGAAAGCTGTGATGTACCCATCATTGCGCATACGTTTTCGAATTTAGTGATAAAAACATATGCGTCTTCAGACTCAAGCCCGTGAAATTTGGGCAACAGGTTGATGAAGTGGGGTTTAATTTCAAAATTATCCCCATTGGCTGGTGGAATAGATAAACAGGTAGGAAGAGGACCGCGTATAGGATATCGTCTCTCTTGGAGAGAAATGCGTGGTGGATTCTGCGCACCGAAGGGTGGTGGCAGGGTGGTGTTATAATCTGATGGAGAACCGTCCACCTCGGCCGTTGTGGTGGGAGGAGGGGAAAAAGAAAATGAAGAAGTACCGACTTCGGAGTCGATAGCAGGAACGCGGACAAGACAAGCACTAGAATCCCGTGTCCAGACAAGCATGCACTAAGCGGGTTTAGCTCAAGTGGCAGCGTGTGTGTGATTTAAAATTGGTTTGTTAAAAAGTGTCGGACGTGAGACAAATCACACAAAAATGCACAATCAACCCTAGAACTAAGGTTACCTAGGTCAAGTATCTAGACCGCTCTTAGACTTCTAAAGGACAAGCCGCAGGATTAATCCTCTACCATCTCTTTATCAATCTTGTGGCCAGGTAAGTGCCAGGTATATGGAAGGTATCCGCTATACGAATCACCGAAAATAGTGGGCCTAATTAAGTAACCACTTACCTAGACACACTTGCCAAGGCTCCATAAAAGAAATGCGGATAAGCGATAGATTACCCACGACCTTCCTCTGTCTTTATTGAGCGCGACGGTCCTTAGAGTCTTGGTCTAGATATTTTTTAATTAATGTTGAGTGATGCGGATGCTCGTTTTGTGGGGCTTAGAAAGGGTTATAAAATCCCCACCAAATCTGAATTTGGTCTTTTCCCTTTAATGTCCGTATTAAAATATGCAAAAACAAACCGCAAAACAAAACTCACAAAAAGATTTTTGAGCAGCGATATTTTGCAAAGAATCCTGCAGAAAAGATATTTTATTGGATTTCAGAGGAGAGAGAAGGAGATAAGAAAGTTACCAGAGAAGTTGGGAAGCAAGATCCCCCAATTCCACCGCGGTTCCGCCGTAAAGATGGTGATTTGGCCGCGGTTTGGCGGCGGGAATGAGAGCTTGATCAAAAAATTTTGTTGCAGTGTCCTCCCTTGCTCCTCTGGGTCTTGATGAATGTCTCTGAATCTCTGTTTCCTCAAATCTGTAACTCCAGATCCTCTTGCAAAATTCACACAATAATAGTTAAATACACAATTTTTTGTTTTGTTTATTTATGATATGGATCGAATAAGAATTCAACACGAATAGTAAGAAAAAATATTACGCGCGTATCCCCGGCAACGGCGCCATTTGATTGATCTGTAAAGTGTGTGTAGTAACCGCAATCAATAACGGTGTCGCGTGTAGCTAGACCGAGATGAGTACGCGTCGTCCTCAGGAAAACGTTGAATCTTTTAATCTTACTTTAGGCGTATTGATTAGGAAAGGAGGAAGAATAATGAAAAGTGGAGAATGGTTGTAGATTCTAGATCTACGTCAATCACGGATGTAGGATATAGATCTAGATTAACTACAGATGTAGGTTTTATAGTAGAAGGTGGCTTATAGGGTTCGTTAAGATTTAGTAGTCATGGATGATTAATTAAAGATTACTCCTTTTATCCTTTAATAGATTTAAAACTAGATCGACAGTGATGCATGTAGATTAGGGTTTCTGGAGGGTATAGGGTTCCCACTCTTAACCCCTATCTTGACATGGATTTCTGTTCATGTCTAGCCTTTACCAAAACAATTGTTAATCTAATCTCTAATCGTGGTCGTGAATATCAATGAATTGATAGCGTGCCCGATTAGGATGTTAACGATTCTTTTGGTAAAGTTTATAAACTTTATAGGATGTAAAAGGAGTTAAAGGATTTTAATCATCCATTGATCTACCCTAATCCTGCAAACCCTAACAAGCGGAGAATCACTCGCGCATGATGGAGATAGAAGAACGGATAGAGATCATGAAGAAAATAAAATGCAATAAGAATAAAACAACTACCTTTATTAATCAACTTGATCAATTACACTTTGTTTCTTTAGAAAGTGATTACAAAACCCTAGTTTGCTTCTCGATCTCTTCTTAATAAGGTAGATGAACAGCTGATGATCAACCTGGATTCTTGAGTCGTCTTAGACTTCGTGATCTCGTCGGTTTGATAAGTTTTCAAGTGAGGTTCTCGGTTCTATTTAAAGTCATAGAAGTTGAAATCCCTAGATCATCAGAATTAGGGTTAGTTGTAGCAAATCCAACCTGAAAATCTCAAATCCCAACTCCCCCTTTAGGCCGCGGATCCGCAGCATTTTGGTGTTTTGGCCGCGGTTGCGCCCCGTATTAGTGTGATCTTTGGTTCAAAATTCCGGAGCTTCATCTAGTTGACATGTGGTGATCTTTTGAATATCTGGATTTTGGAAATCTTCTCTAAATCTCTGCCAGAATTGAATTCTTCGATTTACTTTAATATTTCGGCAGATTTGATCTCGATAGCTCGGATTTTCTTGATTCCAGTCCTGATGTAATTTCTGCACAATATCTCAACAAATAATGTTAGTAGAATTTGTTTTTATTGAGATAGTATCATAACCATTTGATATGATATTATAGTTTAAGAGAATTGGTTATTGATATTTGATATGGTACGCATATTTAAATGGACTAAATATTATATGCTTATATTTTCCTTCGTGATGTTAATTATAATATATAAACATATGAAAATAGTAATTTTATAGATAAACCTTCATATGTGTCATATTTATAACAAACGCCTTTTATTATATAAAAATAGTAAGAAAAATGTTATATCAAATTCACGATATTTTCGACTAAACATGCGACGCACGTGCGCCCGCCACATGCACACACGTGCAAGGATTCAATCCTCAAAGGATCTTAGTTCTCCAAGTTAGGGCATTAGATACCCCCCATAATGTGCATATACGCAAGCGCCATGTGCACCACGTGTAACGCACGTGTGCCCGCCACGTGCGTGTTCCCCTCCGAATGACGGCGAGACGTGGACGTCTTGCCTGAGATTCGGGGCAGATGCTATTTGGTTTTATCCGTCCACCTCTCCGAAGATGCCAAGTTGATTTATGGCACCGTATATCGAAGGTTTAGACGGATGCGGCCGATGTAGCAGACTTCGTCAGATTCCCCCTCGTTCGAGGGGTTTTCGATTGTGGGGACGCTCTTCCCTGCAGGCGCAAGCCCCTGCAGTTAATTACGCTACCGCATCGCGGTAACAACTTTCTCCTTCTCCAGATGGTCACTTCGTGTCGTGGGTGTTTGTTTTGTTTGTGGTTGCCCGTGGATTTTATACGGAGACTAATTTATGTCGTCGCCCGTAGGACGTGGATTAGTCCAAATCCGTATTTTCTTAGATTTGGGTTTGGGGTTTTGGTTTAAGGATACGTTAGCCATATTTGAGGCTAAGATCAACTTAAACGTTTGTTAAGGATACGTTAGTCTAATTTGAGACTAAGATCAACTTAACGGGATTGTTTAGATCCGACAAGAGAGCATTTGGGGGCTCGATTTTCCAGTTTATGGACATGGTGTGTAAGTCGATGTAGTACACCCCAGTACTTGTGGGGAGGCGGAAATTACAAAAACGATCAAGTTTAAGGAACGAACATCGACTAACCGCTTAAATCGAAGCTAAACTATAAATAACCGTACACAAAGATTATCTTATCACTTGTGATTAGGGATTATACCTATCGAAACTAGTCCTTCGTCTTTGTGTCCTCCTTTGTTCTCCTCGACCTTCTCTAGGTAGTAGACGATCCACCCGAGAGCAAAACACCAAGCTACACCTCTAACTTGAGGTAACTAATCTACTTTGATTGCCAATCAAAGAAGAAAGGATGATATAGAGTGAAGGTAATGGATGCTTAAGTCTAACTAAACCTTTGATCTCAACACATGAGGATTAAGGATTAGTTACTTGAAGATGAGAGCTTGAGGAGAGAGAATGTGAGATAAGATAATGAGAAGAGAGAGAGTGTATCATAATATATTATGAAGCATTCTTATTTAAGAATAATGAATAAAAGAAATGAATAAGCATGCTTCATAAATGAAAAGAGGTGATTCATTAAGCATGAGTCATTATCATTTATGGTGCAATTAATGATAATGATGAATCACCTCATGACTCACTTTCTTATCCATAAGTAACCTCCTTAGTCACATCTTCTAGAAGCTTCTCGTACAATTACGAGAACGCCCCTCCAATCCGCAAAAATACGGAAAAACTTTAGACTGTAAAAATCCAATAACCGGATACCAGTAACTGGCTTAAACCAAAGCCGACTGGTAAAAACTGTCCGAAAGTCGTACGTGCGTAAACGCACGTATGCGTCCGAACCCTTTGTCGCAAAACCATGCGACCTCTATATCGTTTCGCCTGGAGTAGGAAACTCTCTGTGTGGGACTCTAGAGACTCGACTACTACGCTGGCAGTGGGTTTAACCACAGACCGCAAGCGGCACTAGCTGTACGTAACGGTCCCCAGGTAGTTGTCGATAAGAAAGCCGATGAGAAAACCCATCCGAACTCCTACTGAGTCTGATGTGACAATCTCCATACAGTCCGGTCCGTTCGTCCAAGACTATCGCATATCGGGCCTAGGGGGGCGGCAAGCGTCAGTCCCCTAATAGCGGTATAAGTCGTGTCGGAGGGAAGCCCATTACACCCTGAGAAACTACTGGAACCTACCAGCAAATCTCGCTTGCCCTGGCCAGGGACTTTGCGTAATGGCTCTCTGACACAGCACGATATCTACTCCCAATACCGGGAGGGACGAATCCTGTCTAACCGCCACTGCCTCCAAGTGCTCGGGACTGCACCCAACTGCTACCTGTTTGCGCGACTCCTTTGAGCCGTGGTAGGGTAGCAATCTAAGAACAGTGGGACACACTCGAGGCGAAGTAGCAGTGTCAAGTCTGCGGACTACGCTGTACTCATGTCACCTGGGAACTGTTCACTGACGACTGGTATCAAACCAACCAACAGTTCCCTGTGAGTCCTGTCCGGTGTACCCGTAACCTAACGAGCACCTGTATACTATCTCCAGTACGACGTACTGACGGCTGTGGGACAGACCATCTCCCCAACTGGGATGAGAAGCATACACACTAGTCTACTCCGGAGTATCGATGCTTTGTCTCGATAATCCAACGACCAGGGACCTGAATGAGGATGTGCTTGTAGACTACCCAGCCCCCACTAGTGTGACTGCCATCACAACGCTGGTAGACAAGCAAGATCCTAAGAGCTCTATCAATACGTACACTCACATATTAAGATAGAAAAACCAAGTAGCATACTACCATGTTTAGCAAGACTGTTATATACATGTGAATATCCCAAGCTTCCATTAAGTAATATACAAGCTAGTATGATACAATAATGGCCTTCTAGGGCATAAACACTAACAATCTCCCACTTGCACTAGGGCCATGTACTGGCGTATCGAAGACCGATGATCTCGAGTAGCCGCTCGAACTGAATCTGAGGAAGGGCCTTTGTGAATGGATCAGCAATGTTCTCTTCTGAAGCAACTCTCCGAACCTCGATCTCCTGACGATCAATGATCTCCCTGATCAGGTGATACCGCCTCAAGATGTGTCTGGACTTCTGATGGGACCTTGGTTCCTTCGCTAAAGCTATAGCTCCGTTGTTGTCGCAATACAGAGGTATTGGATCAACTATGGTAGGAACCACCTGAAGTTCTGTTAGGAACTTCTTCATCCAGACTGCTTCTTTTGCGGCATCGCAAGCAGCTATATACTCCGCTTCCATCGTCGAGTCAGCAACGGTGTCCTGCTTGGAGTTCTTCCAGCACACCGCCCCTCCATTGAGGGTAAAGACATAACCCGACATGGACTTGGAATCGTCCTTATCACTCTGGAAGCCGGAATCAGCAAAGGCCTCCAACCTGAGGTCTTTTCCGCCGTAAACCAAGAACATCTCCTTAGTCCTCCTCAGGTACTTGAGAATGTTCTTTACTGCTATCCAGTGTTTCTCCCCTGGGTCTGACTGATACCGGCTTACCACGCTTAGTGCGTAAGCTACATCTGGTCTGGTGCACAACATCGCATACATTATAGAGCCTACCGCAGAAGCGTAGGGTATAATAGACATGCGTTCCCTTTCCAAATCAGTCTTGGGAGACATCTCTTTGGAGAGGGTGATTCCGTGACAAGCCGGTAGATTACCGCGCTTAGAATCTTCCATACTGAATCTTTTCAGTACAGTGTCGATATACCTGGACTGCGAAAGTCCCAACATCCTCTTGGATCTATCACGATAGATCCGGATCCCCAGAATGTAAGAGGCATCACCCAGGTCTTTCATGGAGAACCTGTGTGACAAGAATCCTTTGACAGATTGTAGCATAGGAATGTCATTTCCTATCAATAGAATGTCATCCACGTACAAGACGAGGAATACGACACTTCTGGCCACAACTTTACTATATATGCACGGTTCATCTGGATTTTTGATAAAGTCATATTCTTTGACTGTCTCATCAAAACAGATGTTCCAACTCCGCGATGCCTGCTTTAGTTCGTAAATGGACTTAAGCAGCTTGCATACTTTCCCGCTGCTCCCACTCTGATTGAAACCCTCTGGCTGATCCATATAGACGCTCTCTTCTAAATTTCCATTCAGAAAAGCCGTCTTTACGTCCATCTGCCAGATTTCATAATCATGGAAGGCAGCAATAGCAAGAAGGACCCGAATAGATTTGAGCATAGCCACTGGAGAAAAGGTTTCGTCATAGTCCAAACCAGGTCTTTGACGAAAATCCTTTGCAACAAGTCTAGCCTTATAGGTTTCCACCTGTCCATCTACACCAATCTTTTTCTTGAAGATCCATTTGCATCCTATGGGTTTTACCCCATCTGGAGCAAAGTCCAAAGTCCATACTTTGTTGGTGTACATGGACTCCATTTCGGTCCGCATTGCATCTAGCCATCGTACCGAGTCGCCGCTCTGGATGGCCTGCTGGAAGTCAGTAGGTTCATCATCTTCTATGATGCAATCCTCTCTATCCCCGTCTATGAGAAAACCGTAGTATCTCTCAGGCGGATGAGACGGCCTACTACTCCTGCGGAGGGGTGCGGGAATGTCCTGTTCTTCCTGAACTTCCGGTTCTACCAAACTTTCAGTATTGGTTTGTGGTTCTGGAATCTCTTCCAGTTCTATTTCGCTCCCACTTGATTCCTTTTCTAAAAACAGATGTTCCAGAAAATGGGCATTACGAGAAACAAAGACCTTTTGTTCCTCTGCGTAATAGAAATAATATCCCTTGGAGTTCTTTAGATATCCCACAAACAAACATTTTACTGATCGTGCCTCGAGCTTGTCCACATGCTGCTTTTTAACAAAAGCTGGACATCCCCAAATCTTCATATGCTGAAGATGGGGTTTCTTCCCAGTCCACATCTGATATGGAGTGGTAGGCACAGTCTTGGTTGGAGCCCTGTTAAGAAGATATGCCGCTGATTCTAGCGCATAACCCCAGAAAGATCGCGGTAACTCAGCATTACTCATCATGGATTGTACCATATCCAATAGGGTTCGATTCCGTCTCTCCGATACACCGTTATGCTGTGGAGTGTATGGAGGAGTAAGCTGAGAGAGAATTCCTTTCTCTTTTAGGTAACCTAGGAACTCGGCACTTAAGTATTCTCCACCTCGATCAGATCTCAGTGTCTTTATACTTTTGCCGGTTTGGTTTTCTACTTCATTCTTATACTCTTGGAATTTCTCAAAAGTCTCGGATTTATGTTTCATCAGATAAATGAATCCGTATCTTGAGTAATCATCCGTGAAAGTAATGAAATAGGAAAAACCACCTCTCGCATGTGTAGACATTGGACCACATACATCGCTGTGTATGAGTCCTAAGAGCTCGCTCGCTCTTACTCCTTGTCCAGTGAATGGAGTCTTTGTCATCTTTCCTTTGAGAAAAGATTGACAAGTGTCATAAGATTGATATTCGAACAAGTCCAAATATCCTTCTCTATGCAACTTAGTCAACCTTCTCTCATTGATGTGACCCAGTCTACAATGCCATAAGAAAGCTTTATTCAAATCTGGAGACTTTCTTTTTAGTGTGTTCTGGACGTTGAAAATTTAGAGTTGGTTTAAAACATATATGCCGTTATTTAGAGTACCGGACCCAATCAAACCATGATTAAGGTGAATGTTGACAACATCTCTTACAAACGTGAAATCATAACCTTTATTTGATAACAAGGAAACTGATATGATATTACACGTTAAGCTGGGTACAAAATAACAGTTATGTAAAACCAAAATGTGTCCACTCGTCAATCCTAGGTGATAATCCCCGACGGACGCAGCTCCCACGCTAGCTCCGTTAGCAACCCTGAGGATCATATCACCTTCCTTCAGCACTCTACGGTTTCTCAGTGCCTGCAATGAATTGCAAATATGAGATCCTGATCCGGTATCCAATACCCAGGAAGTAGAGTTGATCGACAGACAATTCTCAATTACAAACACACCTGAAGTCGAAGCCACAGCTTGCTTCGGTTCCTGGTTCTTGGCGTTCCACGCCTTGCAATCCTTCTTCCAGTGCCCTTTCCTGTGACAATGGAAGCACTCATCCTGACCAACTATCGGTACTGCAGTCTTTTTCTTTCCCTTCCCTCCCACCTTACTAACACCTCCTCTAGGTCTGGGTGCGGCCTTCTTCTTCCTTCCTTTGGCCCTAGCCTTGGACCCGGAAGAAGATGTACTGCCAACAAACATAGCGGGTGTTTCCCTTGAATTCTTCAAGGTGCCCTCTGCACTCCTTAACATGTTCAGGAGTTCCGGAAGTTCAACTTCTTTTCTTTGAAGATTGAAGTTCAGGATAAACTGGGCGTAGGTGTGAGGAAGGGACTGAAGAATAAGGTCTGTATAGAGCTCATTATCCAAAGTCGTCCCAAGGTCTGCGAGCTCTTCTATGTAGCCGATCATCTTTAGGACATGTTCTCCTACTGATGACCCGACAGCCAACCTCGCTCGAAACAAGTTCTTTGAGGTCTCGTATCTTGCTATACGAGATTGCTCTCCATAAAGTTCCTTTGTATGGAGAAATATGCCATCAAGGTCCATATCCTCGTGCCTCCTCTGATGTTCATTGTTCATCGAGGCAAGCACGATGCACTTGGCTTTCGCGCAATCTAAATCCCAGGTTTTGCGGATTTCCTTATCCGCATTGCTGGATTTGGGACCAGGGATAGCAGGTGCCGTAGCGGTGAGGACGTACCCCAGTTTGTCATAGGTCAAAGCCATTTTGACATTCCGCAGCCAATCTTTATAGTTTGGCCCCGTCAGTATATTTTTCTCTAAAAGTAACTTAAGTCCAGTCATTTTCAGGGTCGCTGCAATTAGGAGAGAGAGAAGAAAACTCTTTAGCATGATGCTCTTGCAAGTTTAGAGTGGTTTTTAGTTTATCTAAACTGGATGGCTCCCACTGTTTCTCGAATCCTTCCTCAAACCATAAAAGAAGAATTAGCCAAGACTATTCTCACCGTACAATACTTGCTTAACCGTTCAGCCAGGCCGGTGTCGATACTTCGAGGGAGGTTTTCCAACGCTTTCGCGAAGTTCCTTAATTAAATAACCTCTTTTCTCTGGGGGCGTAACCCCGCTGACACTTTTCTGGACACCTACTAGGTTTATAGCATTGATCGTTAAGTGACGAATATCCTGATAAGTATCATATACTCACAGTAGGATCGGGATCCAAAAATCATCGTCTGATAATGTTGTAGGAATGCTACCAACATTCATCAAACTCAAAATGGTATGCATCTCTTTGCAAATTTCAGTTTCTTTAGAAATTCCCGATATAAATTTTTGCCCCATGCTCTTATAACCTTGGCTTTGGTCAAAGTGTCATAAGTCACATGTCAAGTTCTACCTGTCATTATCTTGTCAATTTGAACCCACCCGTATTTACCCCTGACTTTGGTCAAATGGTAATACGACTGTCCCAAACCAACTCATCTATCTTATGCAACAAATGAAAACCCAGCAGCTACCAAACACTATGCCTTGACTTTGGCCAAAATACATAGCTTGAATACTACTGAATACCCAAATGAAATGACGGAGGGCTACGACTGGTTTTGGCGAAACCGTGAACGTAGTGAACTTGATATAACCGAAGGAACCTGATAGCTTTTAAGAGGAGTGGTTAAAGCTCCGCATTTAAAAATATCTGTTTTAAAAATAACCGAGTGGTTTCTTTTAAATTGTTCCAACGATTAAAACTTTGGTTTATTTTCTTTGCATTATAGATAATGCGTCCCATCATTAACCTATCATTGCAGAAAACAACGAAAATACAACGTCCTCTTATGCCATCCGCATTCGCCACTGGGTCCCGTCATCACCCGTTAGGTTACTTAACTAACGACAGAGCGGGGGCTGGGCTAGCGCGGGTGTAAAACATAAGTGGCGTCTAAATAGCTATCATAAATATAGATATTTTACATTCGTCTGACGCAATGATATTCATTCCAGAACACAGATAAACAATATTGGATTTGCAAGCAATCTGTATTTCTTTTGAGCCTGCAAGAAAAGACAGATTACACAGTTGTGATGAATAGCCGTTACCCCACCCTCGACCCCTACGGGTACGGCAAACTACCCACCCGGCAGTCTGTGTACCCCACCTTGGGTCAGTCCTAGGAGCAAAAACAGTAAAATGAAATAATACAACGGTGGCTACGACCGCAACCTGGAAGTGCCCCGCAAAAATAATATTACAACAAATTACATTTACAACAAATGAATTAAACAATAACCCATTGCTAACCCCGGCTATACACCACAACAGTCCAATACAGTTTATATGCACAAACAGATATAACCATTTCAGAAATGTGCAACCCCCTGCCAACCGACATACTAGCAGTTGGGGGAGGTTTACGAACACATTAAACAATCACAGATATAATCCAATATGCAAATACTGTACAATTTCGATCGATTAAACAACATCAATATTGCTCCAAAATCTGCTCTGTTAAACAGTAACCTGAGCAAATATTAAATATTCCAGAAAACCCCAAATTTCACAGAGAAGCAACAGAAGAAAAATCGACTCCTGACTCGCCAACTCGGCGGCGGAAGCGCGGCGACTCAGTAGGCTGAGGCCGCGGTTCCGCGGCGAGTTGGGCGATTCAGTCGACTGTTTTTCTTGGGTGTTTTACTGGTGTCATGTCAAGCACTCTGAGCTCACCTGAAAAATTTTCTGACATCGTTTTAAATTCGACAGAAACTTGCATTTTTTAGGGTTTTCCGGCTTCGTTTTTCAGTTCGAAATTCGTACAAATTTGCGATTAAGTTATTTAGTGTTTAGCGAGGCTCTGATACCACTGTAAGTCGATGTAGTACACCCCAGTACTTGTGGGGAGGCGGAAATTACAAAAACGATCAAGTTTAAGGAACGAACATCGACTAACCGCTTAAATCGAAGCTAAACTATAAATAACCGTACACAAAGATTATCTTATCACTTGTGATTAGGGATTATACCTATCGAAACTAGTCCTTCGTCTTTGTGTCCTCCTTTGTTCTCCTCGACCTTCTCTAGGTAGTAGACGATCCACCCGAGAGCAAAACACCAAGCTACACCTCTAACTTGAGGTAACTAATCTACTTTGATTGCCAATCAAAGAAGAAAGGATGATATAGAGTGAAGGTAATGGATGCTTAAGTCTAACTAAACCTTTGATCTCAACACATGAGGATTAAGGATTAGTTACTTGAAGATGAGAGCTTGAGGAGAGAGAATGTGAGATAAGATAATGAGAAGAGAGAGAGTGTATCATAATATATTATAAAGCATTCTTATTTAAGAATAATGAATAAAAGAAATGAATAAGCATGCTTCATAAATGAAAAGAGGTGATTCATTAAGCATGAGTCATTATCATTTATGGTGCAATTAATGATAATGATGAATCACCTCATGACTCATTTTCTTATCCATAAGTAACCTCCTTAGTCACATCTTCTAGAAGCTTCTCGTACAATTACGAGAACGCCCCTCCAATCCGCAAAAATACGGAAAAACTTTAGACTGTAAAAATCCAATAACCGGATACCAGTAACTGGCTTAAACCAAAGCCGACTGGTAAAAACTGTCCGAAAGTCGTACGTGCGTAAACGCACGTATGCGTCCGAACCCTTTGTCGCAAAACCATGCGACCTCTATATCGTTTCGCCTGGAGTAGGAAACTCTCTGTGTGGGACTCTAGAGACTCGACTACTACGCTGGCAGTGGGTTTAACCACAGACCGCAAGCGGCACTAGCTGTACGTAACGGTCCCCAGGTAGTTGTCGATAAGAAGGCCGATGAGAAAACCCATCCGAACTCCTACTGAGTCTGATGTGACAATCTCCATACAGTCCGGTCCGTTCGTCCAAGACTATCGCATATCGGGCCTAGGGGGGCGGCAAGCGTCAGTCCCCTAATAGCGGTATAAGTCGTGTCGGAGGGAAGCCCATTACACCCTGAGAAACTACTGGAACCTACCAGCAAATCTCGCTTGCCCTGGCCAGGGACTTTGCGTAATGGCTCTCTGACACAGCACGATATCTACTCCCAATACCGGGAGGGACGAATCCTGTCTAACCGCCACTGCCTCCAAGTGCTCGGGACTGCACCCAACTGCTACCTGTTTGCGCGACTCCTTTGAGCCGTGGTAGGGTAGCAATCTAAGAACAGTGGGACACACTCGAGGCGAAGTAGCAGTGTCAAGTCTGCGGACTACGCTGTACTCATGTCACCTGGGAACTGTTCACTGACGACTGGTATCAAACCAACCAACAGTTCCCTGTGAGTCCTGTCCGGTGTACCCGTAACCTAACGAGCACCTGTATACTATCTCCAGTACGACGTACTGACGGCTGTGGGACAGACCATCTCCCCAACTGGGATGAGAAGCGTACACACTAGTCTACTCCGGAGTATCGATGCTCTGTCTCGATAATCCAACGACCAGGGACCTGAATGAGGATGTGCTTGTAGACTACCCAGCCCCCACTAGTGTGACTGCCATCACAACGCTGGTAGACAAGCAAGATCCTAAGAGCTCTATCAATACGTACACTCACATATTAAGATAGAAAAACCAAGTAGCATACTACCATGTTTAGCAAGACTGTTATATACATGTGAATATCCCAAGCTTCCATTAAGTAATATACAAGCTAGTATGATACAGTAATGGCCTTCTAGGGCATAAACACTAACATGGTGGTCCATTGCCATTTTAGGGACATGGTGGTCCATCGCCAGTTTAGGGACATGGTGGTCCAACATTCCCATTTTGGGGACGAATATTGGTTTAAGGACACGTTAGCCATATTTGAGGCTAAGATCAACTTAAACGTTTGTTAAGGATACGTTAGTATAATTTGAGACTAAGATTAGCTTAACAGGATCGTTTGGATCCGACAAAAGAGAATTTGGGCTATATTGTTCTAGTTTAGGGACATAGTGGTCCAATGCCAGTTTAGGGACATAGTGGTCCATTTCCAGTTTAGGGACATGGTGGTCTATTGCATGTATGGCCGTCGGGACCCGTCACCTCTCTGAAGACGTTGAAGGATTACAACGACAAATATCAGAGGAGTTCAGAGATGTACCCTTGAACCGGGTGTAAGTTGGTTTGAGAGAGAGCAGTTGTGCTCGGTTCAATTTAATTTGAGGACTTATGGCCAGAATTGGGTTAAGTCCAGTTAGAAAAATGTCTAAATTTTGTTTATATTTGGCCTGTTAGGCCCTTTCTTGGGCTCTACACTGTTAAACAATGCATAGCATTGGGCTTTTAATTAAATGCATAGCATTTATTTAGGCTTGTTAGGCCTTTTTAATTGGGCTCTGTTCCTTTTTATAATGCATAGCATTTGTTTTGGTCTGTTAGACCTTTTAATTGGGCTCTGCCCCTTTTTAATAATGCAGAGCATTTAATGGTCTGACAGCGCGCCACGTGGCCTGTCAGGCGCTCTGTGCCAGTTAAAGAGCGCAAGGCGCCAGCGCATGTGGAGGTGACACGTGTCACGCACTGGTGAGCGCAAGTCTGCTAGCGCAGTGCGCTGCGCCAGTGCGTTGCGCTAGCGCGCTGTTGACACATGGCGCACTCTGGTGCAGTGCGCCAATCCAAGAGCGCAACAGCGCAAATCGAGAGTGCAAGGCACTGTACAGTAGCGCAGAGCGCATCTTGATCTAATTTAGATCAAAGAGAAGAATCTTTTTAGAGGTTTTACCTCAAGATTCAAGAACCGATGGTTCATCAAAAGGCAATGCCTTTATATGAAGTAAATTACTTCTTCTTTTTTTTTATTGGATCTTCTTTGATATTTTTCTTTTTATTGAAGATCTTAATCTTGTTCTTAGATCATTGATCTTTTTAGAAGAAATTCTTCTTTTCTCAAAGGTTTATCTTTTTTCTCTTTCAGTTCTTCTCAAAATTTTTAGAGGAGCTCTGTATATCTCAAACTTGGGGTCTAGGGGCCTTTATATAGGTCCAATTAGTTTGTTAGGTTGGTTACAGAGATCTTTCTCTGATTGATTTGGGGATATTTCCCCACCGTTGGATCTTTGATCCTAGGGCTTCTGTTTTACAGACGGCAATCTTCTTGTTTTCAACAAGATTGGAAAGATCTTTCTAGAATTTTAATTCCGATTTAGTGCTGGCACAGTTGGCGCAAGCGTACCTGCGCTTGACACGTGCCGCGCAGCGCGGAGCGCAGCGCAACTGCGCTAGCGCATCTGCGCTGACACGTGTCGCGCAGCGCAGCACAACTGCGCTAGCGCAACTGCGCTAGCGCAACTGCGCTGACACGTGTCGCGCAGCGCAACTACGCTGACACGTGTCGCGCAGCGCAGAGCGCAAGTCATCTGAAGCGTTGCTTTCTTTATTTTTATTTTAAAACAGAGCCTTGCTCTGATTGGGTGCGCTGTGTCTGCTTTTGACACGTGGCGCGTTACGCGCAGCGCAAGGAGTCTGAAGCGTTGCTTCAATTTTTGAATTTTTGAAATTCAAACAGAGCTTTGCTCTGATTGGAGGAAACAAATGCCCCCCCCCCCCCACCGTTGCGCTCACATGGCGCACACGTGAGTGCAGCGGTGGAAAGATCGCAACCATTAGATAAACTCAGACGTTGAAGGGGCGCTTAAGCACCTATAAATAGGACCCTTGGTCCTCCTCAGATGTTTATCATCTTCAAGAATTTTATTTTCAGAGCCTTGCTCTTGTTTTCAAGAACCTCAGAGCCTTGCTCTCATTTTCAGAGTTAAAACTCTAGAAACACCATAGGTAAAAATTAATCTTAAATTAAATTAATTTTAATTAATAGAGCCTTGCTCTTATAGTGTTAGTTATATGTATGCCCTAGAGGCCATTACTATACATAGGATGTATATTGTAGTGGATGCTTGGACATATACACGGATGACTTTCTTGCTCGATATGATAGTATGCTATCTGGTTACTCTTTCCCTTAACATGTACACTGATTGTCTCTCTGTTACATGTTGGTAAAGCCCTTAGGATGTGTACTTGACTACCTGGACTATGATGCGGATCATACTAGTGGGGACATGGTAGTCCATAAGTACATCCTTCAAAGTCCCTAGTCGTGGGTGTATCGAGATGGGGCATCGATATACCAGAGTAGACTAGCGTATACCTTCTCGACCCATAAAGATGGACGATGGATGATCTCATATTCATTGGTGTTTGACATCAGAGATGATATACGGGTGCTCAGTAGAGACTGGGTACACTGGACGAACTCGCCGAGAACTCCCAGATGGTATTATACCTTACGTCAGATGGCAGTTCTCTGGTGACACTGGTACAGGTTAGTCTGTAGACCCGAGATCGTCATAGAGTCTTGTGTGATTCCCACTGTGCTTTGATTTCCATCATACCACGTCCAAGAGGGCGTGCAAAGAGGTGGTTTTTGGGTACAGTCCCGAATCACATGGAGGCAATGAGCGATAGGAGGGGTTTCGTCTCTCCCGGTATAAGGAGTTGATGTTGCGCAGTGCTCGATTGGCTATAACAGGAAGTCCTTGACCAAGGCTGCTTTAGGGATTTACTGGTAAGTGTGACCAGTAGTTTCTCGACCCGTTATGAGCCTCATATCGACACGATTTATCGAGTTATTGGGGTCTGACGTTTACCACCCCTAGACAAGATATGCGACATATCAGACGAACAGACCGGACTGTACAGTAGTGTTACTCGTTGGATTCACAGGAGTGTGAGCGGGCTTGCTCGTTGATCTTATGATCGCTCAATACCCGGATGGCCGTTACGTTTAGCAGACCGCTTGCGGCTTGTGGGTGTTTGATATGATCATCACCTGCTGCCGGCGTATTGACGAGTCTTTAGAGTCCTATACAGGGGTTTCCTGGCTCAAGCGAAACGAAATAGGAGCGCATATGAGATATGTGCGGGACCGAGAATAATACCACTATGTGATACTGTATTCTATTCTCGCGATTTGTATCATCGGTCGGTTATATGTGATATAGTCGGGTTACCGAATCAAGTGTTGATTCGATACATTGATACACTTGATATTAGTCGGTTATATGCGATATGACCGGATCGTTAAATCAAGTGTTGATTTAATGATTTAATGTATAATTATATATTTGATATATTACTTTATATTAACTAGTATTGGTTCACTTAAGATTGATTTTCTCACTTGAATGTGCACATTGTTTATATGTGATATATGCAAGTGTGCATGTTTGTATCATGCTTGATGATACAAACAAGTTGTGTGTATGAGACTTGAACCAAATCAAGGTTAGATTAGGGTTTACTATTTTCCTAAACAAATAACAAAAGAGTGTGACTTTGGTCAAAGTTATCAAGCTTCATGAAGCTTCATGAACATTGACAAAGTCAACTCTCTTTGTCATTTGTTTAAGATATTAGCTAACCCAACCCTTAACCTTATGGTATGGTTAATTCTCTACATGAGTTAAGCATGAGGGCTTAACTCAACCATGGTACCATTATTCATTTGGATAAGTTTCATTTTGGATATTATTCATATGATTCTTTCTTCTTCTTCATCTTCATCAAGCTCACAAAAGCTTGAGAGCTCCAATGGTGCCATGGTAAAAAGAGTGAGAAATCCAATTCTAAAGTGAACCCACTTCCTATTTCTTCATTCTCTACTACTTGCCATGTAGTATAGGGTGTTCTCTTCACAAAGTTTTTGACCAAGTGAAGGAATAGCTTGAGTTTGAGTCTCCCCGACGTAGATCATCTTCGGCCTCGAAGTCAATGACCTAGCCCGATCATTTCTCCGACGAAACCATTTCTAGAGTCCGGGATCCGATGATCGCAGCGGAGGGACGTCAACACGGAGCTAAAGAAGTGGTGGACTGGATCTACAAAGGTTGTAATCCCTTTCACTTATTAGCAAAGTTGTTTGCTTGCTTGTAGTTTCGCCTTTACTTCTAGTTAACGATCTATATTAGGGTTTCTCGGCACCGGAAAATTTTTGTTTGGCATGGTTGATGCCTTGTAGAACCTCGTGAGTGTGCCTAGTAACCCCACAGTGGTATCAGAGCCTTGCTAGAGCTTTAGGCGAAGTGTAGACGAAGTTAGAAAGCCGATCGAACCCCAAAACCCCACACGACACCCCTCTCTGTACAATTTTTAAAACAGTGGATTTTTCCAAATTAAAAATTCTCAAAAATATCAGCAGGAAAATACAAGGGTTACTGTGAAGCACGTGACCGTGATACGGCTAAAGCGCCGCGGAAATGCGTCCTTAACATGGTAATAGCGGCGGTTCCGCGGCCGTATGTACTGATCAGGGAATTCTTTTTGCACAGTAACCTCAGTTGGTGTTTGCTGATTCTTCTGGGAATTTTTATGTTTCACTCAAGAGTTGAGTTTTCTGGGGTGTATTGGGGACTCGATAATTCGATCGGATTATTTAACTTTGTTTATTAAGTTTTTCCGGATAATCTTAGAACATGTTAAAAAGTTCGACCGGATATAAATACCCAGTTTTTCCCCTGCCGGGAAATTTCCAAGTGTTGGATTTTTCCGTGGTTTGAGAACGTTCTAAGTAGTGCAAGTAACGCGATGGACCCTCTAGAAGAAAACAAACCTTAACTCGATTATGTGACCGTCTTGAACTGCCCTTTGAACCTTAGGGTTTGGGGCAGTACGGCGTGCCACATGTGAGGCGTTGGCTTGACCTTCTACGGCTGGACCGTTGGTACTGTGGCATGAAGTGAATATTTTTAAACTTATTTCAAGTGTTGAGCTGTTTCGGGAAAACTTGGGTGTTTGATTGTTCGATTGGAAAGTTTAACATTTTCTATTTATCTGGAATGTGATGCAATATTTGGAATCCACAAGTAGTTATGAGATAACTGATTTGGATGTTATAAACATAGCACTTTAGTCTCACTTGATCGGTTGCCACGGAATTTTGATGTGATCAAAAGTACGTCGCAATCACGTAGCGTACGCGGATACTCGCCGGTTAAACTTAATAGACAACCACAATCCACAAGTAGTTATGAGATAACTGATTTGGATGTTATAAACATAGCACTTTAGTCTCACTTGATCGGTTGCCACGGAATTTTGATGTGATCAAAAGTACGTCGCAATCACGTAGCGTACGCGGATACTCGCCGGTTAAACTTAATAGACAACCACACCCCATAGCCCCGACCAAGTGACTGTAGGAGAACCCCGTCGCCGAAAGCATCCGTCCGGGTGCTCGCGGCAGCGGTGTTCCGCCTTAGTGCACTTCGTCGACGGCATCGGGGGTGCGGCTGCCTACTAAAGTTTGCGACGAGCATTCGATCAGGATGTCGGGAATCTTGTTGAATTACCCGACTAGATATTGAAAAGTGTTTTCGATATAGAGACTAAAATGCGGGGTTTATAAATGTTAGGCATGCGATGTCTAAGTAATTCATTTGATTAGGCATGCGATGTCTAAGGAGGTTGCGGATTCCAACTGTTGTAGTTTTACACTTTCTTTTCTGCGACCGTAAGTGTAATATGTGATATCGCCGGTTTCGTTGCTATATGTCAACGACAATTGGGATGCGCACATTTACTTACGTTGATGACATGTGATGTTATGTGTTGCTGGATATGTTATATTGGATCGTCGCGTTTTGAATAGCCGGGGGTTTTTATGTGAGATGAGTATTTTCATTTTCATTCATGTAAAAACTTATATATTTTATTGGGGCACTTCCAGGTTGCGGAAGATGTCACCGTTGATGTATATTATTTATTTTTCCGCACTAGGATAGACCCAAGGAGGAGGGCACAAGTAACCGGGTTCTGGAGTCCAGTGGGAGACCAACTCGAGGAGTCGAGTCCGGGTCTCCTAACTCTAGAATTGGTAGGGTTGCTTGCCGCTCTCATAGGGGTCTAGGGGTGTGGGTTTGTCTATTCATCATGACCGTGGAATCCGTGTTTTATACAGGCTCGTATTAAAAACACGGACGTCCTAGTATATCCAATGTTTCATATGATTCTTCTGCTGCGATATCTGTGATGTGATCTTTTGATGTTCTGTGATGGATACTGTATATAGTATATATGATATATTATATAGACGTTACTTATGTTTTACACCCGCGCTAGCCCTGCCCCGCTCTGCCGTTAGTTACCTAACCTAACGGTGCACGAGGGGACATCGAGGCGAATGCGGATGGCATAAGTGTACGTCGTATTTATCTGTGATGTTTAGGTACTTAAATGATGGGACTTCATTAATATGATTAATGAAAGAAAAGAAACCTAAAAGATGTTGTGGAATCGAATTTCTCAAAAACAGGTAGCTACAGTCTTTCTTTGCACAGCGGTATATATGATATATCCTGCACCTTATTCGATGAGGAAAGGGCCGACGATCCCTTCACCGGGAGTGACCCCTTTAGCAATAACTGGCAGATGCTACACAACTCGGTTTGTCTTTTGATTGCTTCTATAGTTTCTGCTTTGCACAGAGATATATATGATATATCCCGCACCTCATTCGACGAGGAAAGGGCCGACGATCCCTTCACCGGGAGTGACCCCTTTAGCAAAACTAGAAGAGCTTCAAAAACACTCCATTTAAAAACCATTTGATTCCGCAACGAGATCAAGTTCAGAGCGTTAAAGGTTTTTTATAAAAAACCATTCGCAACCCTCCGTCATTTTAGGAAGTAGAGTACTTAGTATTCGTGCTACGTTTGTCGACCATAGCCGAGGCGTAGTGTACGGTAGCTAAGTGATGTCTTCCTAAACCGCATATGATGCGATTAGTTAGGACAGTCATGTGGCTTTGTTGACCTTAGCCAAGGGTCATGTGGGTGGGTCTAATTAATCATCAAATGACGGGTAGAACTTGACTAGTGCTTATGATTTGTTGACCTTAGCCAAGGTCATAGGTGCTAGGGGTAAAAACCATTATCGAGAGTTTCAAGTGTTGAAATTTGCAATGAGATTGTATACCTTCTATATGATAGTTGGATCCCGATACCCACTGCGAGTAATTGTTACTCCTGGGAGAGTTTTGCACTTTACAATTAGCCGATCAAGTAGGTGTCTAGAAAGGTGTCAACGGGGTTACGCCTCTGGGAAAACGAGGTTTACTGTAATTAGGTCCGTGCGAAAGCACGGGGAACCTCCCTCAAAGTACCGACACTGGCCTGGCTGAAAGATTGGCGAACTTGTAGAGTGTAATTAATCCCGGCTAGTCTTTCCTTTTAAGGTTTGAAGGAAGATTTGATAAAAACAGTGGGAGCCATCCTGATTGGATAAAATAAATAACCAATCTGATCTTGCAAGAGCGCACGCAGAGTGTTTTCTTCTCTCTCTCTCTAGGTAGCGACCATATCACGCCTTAATCAAGATAATAATATGGATGTATTGACTGAACCCGCTTGTTATACTGAGCTGGGGAACGTTGGCCCCGCTCTAACTTATAATTGTTATAAGACAGAGCAGGAAATTGGGGAATACCAGATTTCCCGTGCCGCCCAAACGAAGAAAGTGCATGTTGATGCATCATCTTCGGGTGTGTTCATTACATAGAACTGTTTCTCTGTATCCTTTACGTCCTGGGTATGTGATACCTGATCAGGATCCTGCATATGTAATCTGTTACATGGGCTACAGAAAGGTAGAGAACTGAGATCGGGTGTTAAGTTTCATGAGGCAGAAAACGGTGCAAGTGTTGCAGCCAAGTCTGTTAGTCACTGTCACCCTGTATTACCAGAATACATTGATTCTGAACAGATGTTATTAGATACCGAACCTGATATAAAAAATCATATCAGTCTCTTAATTTAAATAAAGAAGGATATAATTTTGTATTGTTGGATGATGTTTTGAACATTTCCTAAATCAAGAGTTGATCGGTTCAGGCACGTTATCTAAAATCATTAATGTTCTAAATCAAACTACAGTTCTTAGTATACAGAATACACACAAGAGGAAGAGTTCAGAAATGAACGATTCCTTCTTGAGGTGTTATAGACTAGGTCATATCAATGCGACCCGACTAGCTGAAGTTACATTTAGATGTATATTTAAATCAGTTTGAATTTACATCTTATGAAACTTGCCAGTCATGTCATAAAGATTAGATGACCATAGCTCTGTTTATTGGAAACAGAGAAAGAGTTAGTGAACTCTTGGGACTGATACATGATGATGTATGTAAGGTCTCCTGTCTACACATACCAGGACCGGTTCTTTGTACTTCATTACATTCTCTGATAGTCTCTCAAGATTCAGCCATATGTTCCTGTTGAAACATAGGTCCGAAGCTTTTGAGATATTCATAGAATATAAGTTAGAAGTAGAGAACCAAAAATACGGGTAAAAGTATTATGTCCTTTGATGTGATGAAGGAGGAGAATACTTGCGCATGGAAATCCTGGATTATTCTTAAGGAGAATGAGATTCTCTCTCAGCATTACTCCTCCGTATACACCATAGCACGATGGTATATCGGGGCGGAGCAACAGCACCCTATGTGATATGGTGTGCTCTATGATGAGTACTACTGAGTTTCCTATTTCCTTTTAGGGAGTTATGCACTTATGAAGTTGCATACCTATTGAATAGGGTTCCGATCGAATCAGTTGCCTACCATTTCGTATAAGATATGGAAAGGGAAGAGCCCATATCTTAAGTTTGTTAAGATTTGGGGTTGTCCGGCCTATGTCTAAAAGCAAAATCCGGACAAGCTCGAGGCAAAGTCAGTTCTGTGGAAGTTTGTTGGATATCCCAAGCATTCGCAAGGGAATATCTTCTACCTAACCGAGGAACAAAAATGTTTTGTTTCTCAGCATGCCACCTTTATGAAAGGGAATTTCTTATGAAGAAATTTATGGACATGAGGTAGAACTGGAAAAAGTTCCAGCTATACAAACTGCAGCTTATGATTTGGTAGAACCAAAGGATTCAATAGCAACCAACGAACCTTAGCCTCTCCGCCGATCTAGTAGGGTTCCTCACCCACCTGAGAGATACTTCGGTTTCTCTATGACAGTGGGAGCAAGGATTTCATCATGAGATGATGACCCAACTAGTTTCGGGCTGGCCAACAGGAGTAGGACTCTGTAAGAATGGCTGGGTGCTTATCGATCTGAGATGGAATCCTTATACACCAACAAAGTATGGACTTTGGTTGCTTTATCTGAAGGGTTAAATCCCCATCAGGAGCAAGTATATCTTGAGAAGATTACTTGGTGTACATGGAAAAGTCGAGACTTTCAAAGCTAGACTCGTTAAAGGTTTGCGTCATAGACCAGTTGTGGCTAATGATGAAACCTTTTCTGGGGCCTATGCTTAAGTCCATCCAGATCCTACTTGCCACGGCTACATACCACGACTACGATATCTGGCGGTTGGGTGTCATGACTGCTTTTCTAAATAATGATTTAGAAGACAGAGTCTATAAGTACACAGTCAGAGGGCTTCGTAGACAGTGGGAGCAGCGAAAACGTGTGCAAGATGTTTTATATGATAAAGCAGGCATCGCGGAGTTGGAACGTCTGTTTTGATGAGATTAGTCAAAGAGTTTGACATCATCAAAATGGTAGATGAACCTTGTATATACAAAATGGTCGTAGGGAGTATGGTGGTGATCCTCTTAGAGTACGTGGATAACATACTCTTGATAGGGAAGGAGTTTCCTATGCTACACTCGGTCAATCTCCGCTTATCACAAGGATTCTCCATAAAGGATCAAAGTGATACCTCATAAATCCTGGGTTTTGGATCTATGAGATAGATCTAATTGGATGTTAGAATACTCACTAGTTGTAGTGAGATGGTATCAATCGATCCTAGGGAGAATCACTGGAAAGGTTCCATGGTGATAAGGACGACTGAATGTCAGTCACAGGAATTGTCTTTACCCACTGTAAAGGGACGGTATGTTGGAAGAGTTCCAAGCTAGATACCGTGGAATACTAGACGATAAAGGCTGGATACATCGCTACTTAAGATGCTACCAAAGAGGAAGTCTGGGTGTATATTAGTTCATGAGATGAACTCCGTTCCTCCCATTGTGTGACAATGGAGTTGTGGCTTATGCCAAGGAACGCCCGTCCCATCAGTGATCCAGGCATATTCTTAGGCAGTATCACCTGATCGTGGAGATGGTTGATCTCTAGGGGATCGAGGTTAGGAGAGTAGACTCAGAGGACAACACGGCGGATCCACTCATGAAAGGCCTTTTCCTAGAGAGAGACTTTTATGGGATGGTTGAGTATGAGATACTACAACCACTGCTATCAGATGGCCCTAGTGCAAGTGGGAGATTGTTAGTTATATGTATGCCCTAGAGGCCATTACTATACATAGGATGTATATTGTAGTGGATGCTTGGACATATATAGGGATGACTTTCTTGCTCGATATGATAGTATGCTATCTGGTTACTCTTTACCTTAACGTGTACACTGATTGTCTCTCTGTTACATGTTGGTAAAGCCCTTAGGATGTGTACTTGACTACCTGGACTATGATGCGGATCATACTAGTGGGGACGTGGTAGTCCATAAGTACATCCTTCAAAGTCCCTAGTCGTGGGTGTATCGAGACGGGGCATCAATATACCAGAGTAGACTAGCGTATACCTTCTCGACCCATACAGATGGGCGATGGATGATCCCATATCCATTGGTGTTTGACATCAGAGATGATATACGGGTGCTCAGTGGAGACTGGGTACACTGGACGGACTCGCCGAGAACTCCCAGATGGTATTATACCTTACGTCAGATGGCAGTTCTCTGGTGACACTGGTACAGGTTAGTCTGTAGACCCGAGATCGTCATAGAGTCTTGTGTGATTCCCACTGTGCTTTGATTTCCATCATACCACGTCCAATAGGGCGTGCAAAAAGGTGGTTTTTGGGTATAGTCCCGAATCACATGGAGGCAATGAGCGATAGGAGGGGTTTCGTCTCTCCCGGTATAGGGAGTTGATGTTGCGCAGTGCTCGATTGGCTATAACAGGAAGTCCTTGGCCAAGGCTGCTTTAGGGATTTACTGGAAAGTGTTACAAGTAGTTTCTCGACCCGTTATGAGCCTCATATCGACACGACTTATCGAGTTATTGGGGTCTGACGTTTACCACCCCTAGACAAGATATGTGACATATCAGACGAACAGACCGGACTGTACGGTAGTGTTACTCGTTGGATTCACAGGAGTGTGAGCGGGCTTACTCGTTGATCTTCTGATCGCTCAATACCCGGGTGGCCGTTACTTTTAGCAGACCGCTTGCGGCTTGTGGGTGTTTGATATGATCATCACCTGCTGCCGGCGTATTGACGAGTCTTCAGAGTCCTACACAGGGGTTTCTTGGCTCAAGCGAAACGAAATAGGAGCGCATATGAGATATGTGCGGGACCGAGAATAATACCAATATGTGATACTGTATTCTATTCTCGCGATTTGTATCATCGGTCGGTTATATGTGATATAGCCGGGTTACTGAATCAAGTGTTGATTCGATACAATGATACACTTGATATTAGTCGGTTATATGCGATATGACCGGATCGTTAAATCAAGTGTTGATTTAATGATTTAATGTATAATTATATATTTGATATATTACTTTACATTAACTAGTATTGGTTCACTTAAGATTGATTTTCTCACTTGAATGTGCACATTGTTTATATGTGATATATG
Organism: Agapanthus africanus; assembly: GCA_030015575.1. Lineage (NCBI taxonomy): Eukaryota > Viridiplantae > Streptophyta > Magnoliopsida > Asparagales > Amaryllidaceae > Agapanthus > Agapanthus africanus. The sequence continues at coordinate 993,699,233 of CM057337.1, forward strand.
CAAGTGTGCATGTTTGTATCATGCTTGATGATACAAACAAGTTGTGTGTATGAGACTTGAACCAAATCAAGATTAGATTAGGGTTTACTATTTTCCTAAACAAATAACAAAAGAGTGTGACTTTGGTCAAAGTTATCAAGCTTCATGAAGCTTCATGAACATTGACAAAGTCAACTCTCTTTGTCATTTGTTTAAGATATTAGCTAACCCAACCCTTAACCTTATGGTATGGTTAATTCTCTACATGAGTTAAGCATGAGGGCTTAACTCAACCATGGTGCCATTATTCATTTGGATAAGTTTCATTTTGGATATTATTCATATGATTCTTTCTTCTTCTTCATCTTCATCAAGCTCACAAAAGCTTGAGAGCTCCAATGGTGCCATGGTAAAAAGAGTGAGAAATCCAATTCTAAAGTGAACTCACTTCCTATTTCTTCATTCTCTACTACTTGCCATGTAGTATAGGGTGTTCTCTTCACAAAGTTTTTGACCAAGTGAAGGAATAGCTTGAGTTTGAGTCTCCCCGACGTAGATCATCTTCGGCCTCGAAGTCAATGACCTAGCCCGATCATTTCTCCGACGAAACCATTTCTAGAGTCCGGGATCCGATGATCGCAGCGGAGGGACGTCAACACGGAGCTAAAGAAGTGGTGGACCGGATCTACAAAGGTTGTAATCCCTTTCACTTATTAGCAAAGTTGTTTGCTTGCTTGTAGTTTCGCCTTTACTTCTAGTTAACGATCTATATTAGGGTTTCTCGGCACCGGAAAATTTTTGTTTGGCATGGTTGATGCCTTGTGGAACCTCTTGAGTGTGCCTAGTAACCCTACATATAGATCTTTTGATCTACAGAAAACCCTTTGGGGTTTCACAAATAGAGCTTTGCTCCCAAGAAATTATTTCAGGGTTTCTTAACACATGAACAGAGCTTTGCTCATGGATAGAGTATAGATCTTTTGATCTCTTAAGAGTTTTCATGGATTTTTAAGATCCCAAATTTTTTAATTTTTAGGAATTAATTTTCCTTTGATGGATTTTTCCATCCTTATTATAGAGCTAGGCTCTTTAAGGAATATTATTCCCTTGTGACCAGAGTTTGACAAGTGTCACTCTGTGACAGAGGTTTGCTCTGAAAGGGAGATTTTCTCCTTGTCTCAAGGGATTTCTCATTTAATGAGAATATTCTTTTAGGGATCTCCTCATTAATTGACAGTCTCATCCAATGATGGGGCTGTCTTATTAACTGATTCATTATCATCTGGATTTTGTGGGTCCCCCTTTGGTCCCCTTTCCACTGCATTACAGTGTGGTACAAATTTTTAAAGTATCAAGCGTCAGGCTTTCAAAATTAAATTATGACACTGACAGCTGAATTTCATTTTTCTTTGCAGGCAACCTGTCTGCTGATCTGGCATTCCCGTTCTTCCGCTCAGAGGGAGGTTTCCCTGAGGCGCCGGTGGACCGGGAGGTTCTCGCTTTGATTAAGTATCACGGCCCGGAGCATAAGAACCTTCATTTATGGGGGAGATGGTATAGTGAAATCATCAAGGGTCGCCGAAGCTTCTCTTGTGTGAAGCCGTCAGAGCCGATCTCGTCGATCCCATATGCGGATGCACCCCCAGTGAACTATGCCGTGGAGGTCGTGAACTGGAATTCGGAGGTTCTTCTCCAGCCTTCGATTGCTGCCATTCCCGTGCAGCCACCGGCAGCCGTGGACATTTTGGGGCGGCGCATATGCCAGGGTGAGGCATGCCCTTGGGGACAACCTTATAACATCGGATTGAACCCCCGACAATCGGCCGGGTATTTGCAGTGGGCTAGGTATATCCTGTCAGCGAAGAAGACGCATTTGATGAAGATTGGTCTGTACTCTGCAGTCTACGCCTCACTGTTCGAGTACCCTATTCCTCCGACGTGGTGGGTTAAAGCCTTTGTGGAGCAATGGAACACCCCCACCCATACTTTTCTTCTAACGGACAGGGAAGTCTCCATCCCCCTGGAAGAATTTGCTGAGATTTCCGGCCTGCCGGCGAGGGGGGAGCACTATGAGGAGTTACTTTCTCCTGACGAGTATGTCTTCTCCACCAAACCGCTGGTAATGGGCCTAACGCCGGAGAATACTATTCAGCACCAGTTTCCGAACCTGGTGAAGGTGCTGAATATGTATGAAGGTCTCTATTTAGAATCGGGAATCCGGGGAGTTAGTTTTGCAGATTTTATCGCCCGCTTTCTTCGACCGGAGATTCTATCGCAGCGGAGCGAGAAGTTCGCCAAGCTCGATGACCCCTTCGGCTTTGGCTTAGATCGTCGACCAGTACTGGAAGACGATCAAAAGGGTTTCTATCTCCCCGATGCCGCCATCATGCCCTTATCGGAAATCACCGCCCCGGGCATCGATGAGGAGACCTTCTTTCTCGGGTTTCTGGGATTATGGATGTGCTGGTTCGCGCTCCCCATGCACCCGCGCTACATGAGGCCGTCCGTTTTCTACCCAGCTCATCGGATGGTGGCTGGCATACAATTGTCGATCGGAATCGCCGGGCTGGCTCACCTATACCATGGACTCAGCATGGCGGCGGACGCAAATGAACCTGGGGTGCAACCTGCCAATTTCCCGAAGCACTACTTCACTTCGTGGATGGAAATGCCTGTGCTCGGGGTATTTGGCATTCATAAGAGCCCCTCGTTTTTCGAGAAGTGCAGACTCCCAAGAGTTATGCGGCTGATTGGCGCCTCGATTGTGAATCCGTCTCCGCGGGAGGCTAGAGGGTTGCTTCTTCGTCCGCACATGGTCGGGGCGAGGATTTCTTTCATGGACAAAGTCGTAACCATCGGCCCGGAGACCTCCAAGGCGGTGTTGACGCTGCGTGATGGTTTCAAGGACGGGGCCTCCGTATTGAAAGCCCGGGAGATTCTTCACTTATACTCCATCCGGCCAGGCTTCCTGGTGTTCAGGAAAAACGACATGGCGCTCTTCATGAGGAACAACCCCCATCGGTTCGCCCAACAATCAAGCTATAACCAGGGGTCCCACTGGAGGCGTTTTTGGAAGAGCCTGCGGCCACTAGGGAGGGGATACGGAGCGCGCTGCACCATTTTATGCTACTGAACATGGGCTCCCACTTCTTTATCAGCGAGCCGAGCTGCGTCCCGTGGGCCCTCCACGTGTACGTGGCTTGGTACGCGCACGCGATGGATGCCATCATCCGGGAAGAGAAGCAGTTGTTGGTTGACCGCAAGGGTGCGCCCCCTGGCAGCGACTGCAAAGCTCCCCTGAGGCTAAGGATTCATGCCGTTCCTCCGTTAAGAGATGCTGGAGCTGAGCCACCGCGCGTGTTGAGCCCTCCGTGCGGATTGCCTCGTGATACCGTGGACGTGCCCCCAGCGCCCCGTGCTCCGGTGCAGATGGTGAATGTGGTTTCTCCTGAATCCAGCGTGGGCTCGGACATCGGGACCCGCCGTCCCAAGGTGCCCACGAAACGCAAGTTGATTTTGGGTGCACCCGGGGCTCGCGTGCAGAAGAGGAAGAAGAAGTCGCTCTTCTCTGCCGACATTGCATTTGGTCAAGAACCTCATGCCCCTTATAGCGAGGGCTTGGGTGAGTATGGGACCAACGAGGGCCTATTTACGCCGCCAGACGACACTGATATGGCGACCGCCATCGCAGCTTCTGAGCGATTGGCAAGGCGCGATGCGTGGTTGGCTAAACTTGCACAATCGAGTAATTACTAGTTGTATTTTTCCGTCATTGCATCATACTTTTATCATCGTCTTTGACTAACGCTTTCCCCCTTTTTTTAACAGGCATTTCTACCGAAGAAGCTATCGCTGCTTCCCTCAAAACTTTCCAGGAGGAGGAACGACTCAGAGCATCCTTAGGCCTTGGTACATTTCGGTTCATTATGTCTCTCCTTCCATTCCTTATGAGTAATTTGACCCCCCCCCTTTTTGTCTTATCGCAGGGACCACAAGACCTATCTCGCAAACTGATGCGGGACTTCTCTCCGGGCCAGCTACCGATGTTCCGGCCTCTTCGGAATTGCCGCAAGAGACCCAACTCAAAAAGCCTATGATGGATGCCTTGAAGGCTTTGGAGACAACTCTGAACGCGGACAACGACGCCTTGCCGAAGGAGGCTTCCAAGAGGTCCGTCGTGACGGCCCAGGAGGAGAGGAAACGCTTGAGGCGCGCAGCGAAGGAGCGCGGCGCTGCTTTGGCCGTTGGAGCGGGCCCAAGTGTCGTTACTCCTGCTGCTACTCCTTCCGAGGAGCCACCGGTCGCCTTGTCTACTGCTCAAAGACGGGCGGTGCGTGCAGCCCGAGAAACCAACGATCAATCCACCTCAGGTAACGTGTTTTTCGAGGTTTTGTTGTAAAAGTTGTAAAACTATCGGTTCTTACACATCTTGTCCTACAGGGCCGAGTCCAACTAAAAGAGCGGCGGCGACCGTCGAACCGGAGGGGACGGTGTAGAAGGCAGCAGCCGAAACCGAGGCGACGGTAGGCGATGCAGTCGTAGTTGCCGGGCCCGAGCTAGTGGCTGACGAGACAGTCATGCCTACTATGCCCGAGAAGGTTGCCGATGCCGAGCCCGAAGGGGCGGCAGGTGAGACGGATGCTACGACCGAGCCTGGGGCAGTAGCGGATGAAGCGGCTGCGACCGATGAACCTATGGCAGCGGTGGACGAGACGGTCGCGACTGCTGAGCCCGAGGGGGTAGTGGGTGAGACGGGCATGAATGCTGAGGATGAGACGGCCGCTCTTTCTCAAGAGTCGGGAGCCGCTCTGATCATCGCTCTCCCCGTTTACGGCTCCTTGTCGTCTTCCGGTATCACGAGCGTGACGACGGCTCCCGTAGAGTCTAGCGATGAGGCAACGGGAGGTGAACCCATGCCAATGGAGGAAGGAGACGCCGCCGTTTCGGCTGGCGACTCGTCAGGTAAATTTTGGGTTACCGCCCTTCTTTTTATTCTGCAATCTTTCTTGACAGGGCTTATCTTATTTCTAACGCAGGTGCGGCTAGTGCTGATGCCCCTTTACTCGAGGGAGCGCAGTCAGTTACTGCCCTGACGGTGGCCACATCTCTACCCTCTCTCGTACCGTCGCAAATGCTGGAAGGAATAGATTTGCGACTTATCAGCCTTATCTTGGCTGCATGATTTATGTACTGATGTTGTATTATTGCGTCCTTGCAGGAGTGCTTTTTGATCACCTGAATCAGGTGCTACACCCACACTTCTCCTTCCCGTCGGAGCTTGCTTCCTCCAGTGGCGCTGGTGAGTATAGTTTTCAATTAATGCCCTTTCTTTTTCCAATAATGAAATTGTTTCTGATTTTTTCTTGCTCTGATTGCAGTGCTACAACTCGAAGGAGGAGATGTAAGATCAGTCGCGCCACCGGTTCTCCCGGCTTTGCCGCCTGCTGCAGCTGGTATAGTAGACCCTACTGTTCATGAGTCTCCTGTATTTTTAGGTCTGTCATCTGACTGTGATTTGTTTTGCAGCTATCGCTCCGGTTCCGGTCCCTTTCGAGTCCCGCATCATGATGCTGGCAGGCCCGTTCTCCAGGCGTCCATCCTCAAAAGGTGCTGCGATGAGCTTGAGCATGCTGAGTGGATGCGTCGAGGATCTTGACGCAGAAGCTCCTACATCCGCCGCCGATTTCGCTGCGGAGGTTAATCCGATGCTGGCGACGCTTGTAAGTTTCCATAATGAAGGCGTCGTCGAGTCTTGGGTTAATCACTGCAGGGAGATCGAGGCCCGCCTGCATCAGCTGGAGCTTATGCGTCCTGCTCCTGAGACTCAGGCTTTGAATTCCCAGCGGGCCGCATGGGTTGAGCAGAGTGCGTCTTTCCTCCGCCATTTTGAACAGGAAGCGAATTTAAGGCAGAAGGAATGCGAGGAGGCTTCCGCTGAGTCTGTCCAATTGCTTGCCCAGGTTGAAGCGAACGCCGCACAACTGAAAGCCGTCTTTGACACTTTACAGCAATTAATTTCGGACGGGCTTGTATTAAGACAGAAGCTTGACTCTAGCAAGCGGGTTAGGCAAAGTAGTGAAGCTGCCCGGCGGGAAATTGATGAGATGATTTCATCGTGCTTGCAACAAAGGGCTCAAGTTGAAGAGGAACTGGCCGCGGCGGCTGATCATGAGAAGGCGTTGAAGGAAGTGCGAGAGCAATTGATGGGCCTACTTAAGACGCTTCCTTCTCAGTAGCTGCTTTTGTATCAATTATACACTTGTAATCTTTGAATAATATCTATCCATTCTTTATTCTTTTATACGATTCGCCTTGTACTTAATTGAATTCATGAATAAAGATACACACATTTTTTTTTGCAATGTCTTGTGTCATCTCTGCACTTTCTCCCTTCTTTTATTATCAGCATGTTACCTTAGTAAACATGATTGACAGATTATAGAGCGAGCATCTTGTCTTGGCTTCTTCAAGAGGTAGTGATGGCTTAGGCCGCAGGTTCAGATCTGCTGCCTAAGACTTTTCAAATTTATGAGCCGTGAGGGTATCACAAAGACTTTTCTCCCTACGGATCGAGAAGATCTCGTAGGTGTATTTTCTCCTTAGGAATCGTGAGGATTCCTAAGTGCGTTTTCTCTTATAAGTCGTAAGGATCTTATAAGAGAATTTTCCCTCTTACGAGTCGAGAGGACCCATAAGCGATTGTTTCCCTCCTTGTCGAGATTCGACTTTGGAGAGTGTGACCCATGGATCGTATGCAAGAGTCTATTTTGGATCGACTCGCAGGGTCCCAGTGCTTAGGAAACAGGTTTTTTAATCCCCGCTGCCTAAGGCTTTTCCTCACGAGTCGAGACGAATCGAGAAGTTCTCGCAAAGACACTAATTTCCTCACGAGTCGAGACGAATCGAGCAGTTCTCGCAAGAATATCCTAACATCACAGTTAACCCCTGCTCTTTACGACAGAGGTCCGTTAGGGTCTGTAGTACTTAGGGTTTTGTCCGTCGTACCGTTACGTTGGCTGATGTATTCCTCGATAGGCAATCTTGTTCTTCGAGTAGCCTTGCGATTGTCGTGTCTCTGATCCCTTCGGGGGCTGGATAAGACGTCTTCAAGCAATCCTCCTAGGCAGTTTGACCATCGGAAGAGCAAGCGTTAGGAATTTTGCCATGTCTCTTTTACTTGAGGTTAGGCTCATTTTAGAGAGCCCCGATGAGTCATAACCACTCCGCGCTGGTGTGGGATGATCTCCGATGGTCTTTCAGGCTTTATATGACTTGCCGTTAAGACCCTGAAGCTAGAAATTTGTCCTTTGCTTTGTTTGCTGGCATTGCGTCTGTTGTATTGAGACGAATGTCGCGGTTGTCTCTAGGTTGCTGGTGAACCGTCGAGATTTGGAACTAGGGATTTTGCCGTGGCTCCTTTTGGTGATGTTGCGTCTGCTGTGTCGAGACGAACGTCGAGGTGGTGACCACTCCGCACTGGTGCGAGATGATCTCCGATTGTCTTTCAGGCTTTATATGACTTTCCGTTAAGACCCTGAAGCTAGGAATTTCGCCTTCACTTCGTTTGCTGGCATTGCGTCTGTTGTATCGAGACGAATGTCGCGGTTGTCTCTATGTTGCTGGTGAACCGTCGAGGTTTGGAACTAGGGATTTTTCCGTGGCTCCTTTTGGTGATGTTGCGTCTGCTGTGTCGAGACGAACGTCGAGGTGGTGACCACTCCGCACTGGTGCGAGATGATCTCCGATTGTCTTTCAGGCTTTATATGACTTGCCGTTAAGACCCTGAAGCTAGGAATTTGGCCTTCGCTTCGCTTGCTGTGGTGTGTCCGAATCCTGTTGGAGGAAGGACACTGTAGTGACATTTCATCTGTTGTTTTGAGACGAATGCTGAGGTGGAACTGGGATTTTGCCGTCACTCCGCTTTACTGACCATAGGGTCTTTTGTTGGCGTTGTATCTGCATCCTGCTGGACTACGAAGGGACGCCGTTGTTGACATCTCGTCTGCTGTATCGAGACGAGTGTGGAGGTGAAGATGGGATTTTGCCGTCGCTTCGTTTTGTTTCGACCGTGGGGTCTTTTGTTGGCGTTGTATCTGCATCTTGCTGGACTGCGAAGGAACGCCGTTGCTAATTCTTAGGCTGTAGATATTGCCGTTAAGATTTGGAACTAGGGACTATGTCGTGGCTCCGTTTCGTTGCGACTCTGAGGTCGGTTGTTGACGTCATGTCTGCATCTGATTGGAGTGAGGAAAAACGCCGTTGGTGATCTCTAAGTTGTCGACATCGACGTCGAGACCCTGAAGCTAGGGATCTTCCTTCGCTTCGTTTGTTGACATTGTGTCTACAATATTGCGACAAATATCGAGATTGTCTCTAGGTTGTCTATGAACCGTCGAGATTTGGCTTGCTTTCTAGTGGAGCCTGTTGGGAAGGTATGGTTCTCTCTTTGTTTGTGCCCCTGGATTGTATACAGGGATCGGCGTGATTTCACCTGTAGGGCAAAAGTTTCATTCATTTTTTTTACATTATTATTTTATTTCCGCGATGCTCTATCATTTCATCTTTTAGATCGCGAAAATCATGATTGCCTAATCATTTCGGCTATTTTTCGCGGTGCCCAATCATTTCGGCTATTTATTTTATTTTTACTCGCTGCTTTTTATTGCAAGTTGCCCAATCATTTCGGTTGTTTTTGTATGTGATCAGTCAAAAATACTACATTTCTAACACAGCAATTTCCCTACCTTTTGCAGTCAAGTAGAGGTATCCGGTTTTCATATCACACATATTTGCAAAACACATGTAAAATACGGGATTACTTGTACTGTGTACTAAAACCAGCATTTTTTGGGAAATTGTGTGTTTTTCATGGCATCGCATTATCCTTGTATTGCGCAACTCTTGTCTTGGAGTCTGTGCAGGAAATTCCGGAAGCAGAGCTTAAAATTGGAGGAAGATCTGATAAAAGAAACGCCAACTCAAAGCCTGAAGATCTGGTAGTGATACAGAAGGCCAAATAAAAATCCATATATCAGAAAAAGGCCCACAAGACAATCCAAGAATTACCACAAAATTTGAAGCACCAAGGCCACCAAAGGGGCGCTGATCCGCGGCCCAAGCCCCCTTAGCACGGCGGATCCGCGGCCATATAGTGAGATCAATTCACCCAATTTTGTCACATGCTCAATTATAACAGCCAAAGCTTCCAGAAGACCCCAGAAGCTCCACGTGGCATTTCTAGAAGGATCGACTTAACAACTTCTTGGAGGGAAAATTTAAATTTTGGGCTTAACTAACTTTTTGGGGGGAAATTTGAATTTAGGCTTAACTAACTTTTTGGAGGGAAATTTAAATCTTTTGGTTAACTAACTTGTGGAGGGAATTCAAATTCTAGATCTAAGATTTGGAAAGTCTATAAAAAGGAGCCTAGATCTAGAGGGGAAATTGTTCAAGAATTATCTCCATCTTCTACCCACAAGTTTAGTGACAAAAGCTTGTGCCAAATTCAATTCCCATCTCCAATTCAAAATCAAGATCAAGATCCCGAGATCAATTTGAGCAAGAGAGCCTTCAACCTTTAGCAAGCGACGCCGGATTTCCAACGGAGCAAGAGATCCACGCCGATCCGCGACTCAAGGAGCCGAGCGAAGCCGAAATCGACGATCTAGTTCCTTCCTTTTGTAAATTCAAGAGAGTTGTAACGAAATTTGTTGATAAATAAAGGTGAATTTTCTATACTCTTGCTTATCTTTTAATTCAAGCATAATGATTAGATCTCAATTTGTGATTGTGTTTGTGATCATGATGTTTGAGTAATCTCCGCTCGTGTAGGAGTTGTGACGATCTTTAGATGATGATGATTTAGATATTTTTACAATTCTTAAATCCTATAATGTTTGGAAATTCTAGTGAATCAAATGATTAATAACCTAGTTTTGAGATGATGCTTTCTTGATCGTGTTCACTCAAAACTAGGGAACAACTATTAATCATTTGATTAACTAGAAGCTAGAATTTGAATGGGATCTATCGAAAGGACAAAGGATGAGTTGCGGAATCCCTAATTTTCTCGCATGATCCTTAACCCTCGATGAATTTGCATCGATCTAGTATCAATTCATTAATGGATAAGAATTAGTAATCTTTAGATCTCATCACATCTATAGATCCGATCCACTCCTACGAGCCATACTTCTAATCTTGATTGTTGGTTGGAAATTATCACACATCTCAATTCTTGCTTTTAATGTCTTTTCTAGATCTAGATTTTTCTTATTTCTTGATCTTTAAATGCAAATCATGAATTGTTTTCTTTTCTTTGCCTTAAATTTTCAACTTACCTAATTCGGAAATTGAACGGAACTCACTTTCCCTGTGGACGATCCGCACTTACTAACGCGCTACATCCGACACCGTTATTGATTGCGGTCAAAATAATTTTTGGTTGTGATTTCTAAAAATCTATTTTCTAATACGACACAATCGGAAAATCATATAAATCAAAATGGCGCCGTTGCCGGGGACTATTTGATTCGATACACACAACGAGAAATTTATCATCAATCAGTATGCATATATTTTTACTTGCTGATTTCGTTACAAGTTGCCCCATCATTTCGGCTATTTCGTATGCATGTGTGTCTTGCTGTCTTTTTCACCGCAAGCTTAGGATTAGACACCAATTTCGGCATCAGCACCGCTACGATTGGGATGTTGCCAGGAGCGAATCATCATTTGCCGTGAAAGGACTTGGAATTTGATACCGGTTTAGGCATCAGCATCGCTACAACTGGGATATTGCCAGGAGCGAATCATCATTTGCCTCTGTCGATGTTGAACAAAGGTGGCTTAGCAGACAGGGTTAAGATCCCGTCGACTAAGGCTTTTGACTTCATGAGCCGTAAGGGTCTCACAAAGGTATTTCTCCCTATAAGTCGTGAGGATCTCGTAGGTGTGTTTTCTCCTTAGGAATCGTGAGGATTCCTAAGTGCATGTTCTCCTGTAAGTCGTAAGGATCTTACAAAAGGGTTTTCTCCTTATAAGTCGAGAGGACTTACAAGGGTCGTTCACCATATGGACATATCCCTAGTCACGGGTGGGACTTTGCTGAGGAAATGTTTATTCGCGCCCGTGGATTGTATACAAGGGTCAATACTGAACCCCTTGTAGGGCAGTATTGGAGGTTGTGGGGGTTGTTTAAGAACAGGTTCAGGTCTCTGTAACTTAAGACTTTCAAATCTTATGAGCCGTGAAGGTCCCATAAGAGAGTTCTCCTTACGAGTCATGAGGATCCCGCAAGTGTAATTTCTCCTTAGGAATCGTGGGGATCCCTAAGTGTATTGTTCCCTTGTGAGTCGTAAGGATCTCACGCAGGTGGTTTCTCCTCAAAAGGTCGAGAAGACCCTGTAAGAGTTTTTTTTTAACGAGGCTGCGCCCTTTCGGGTTTTCACAAACACTCGCCGATAGCCCTGCTGTTTTTACTCACGGAGCCCTTTCGGGTTTTCATCCATGCCTATTTTGCTTATGGACATACTGTCTTTTTTTATTCTTTTTATTCTTTTTTCTAACGAGGTTGCGCCCTTTCGGGTTTTCACAAACACTCGCCGGTAGTCCTGCTTTTTTTACTCACGGAGCCCTTTAGGGTTTTCATCCGTGCCCATTTTGCTTATGAACATAACGTTTTTTTTACCACGTCAGCCTGGGGATGTCGCGGGTTGGTAGTAGTTTAACGAAGTTTCGGTCATAGATCAACGTATGATTACGCAGCTAAATTTTGCCACAAATCTTCACATGTTTTGTGCAGGAGGTAGGTTCCTTGAAGAGAGGGCTGAGGGCGACTTCTTCATCAGCGTCGCTTCCAAACGTGATAACTTGCGATCCCTTGGTGTCGGCTATGTGACAGTTGCCAACAGCTCTTTCGCGCTCATCTGTCGTGCTTTTCCGTTCCCGACGAGCCTTGCGCTTCACTCGTTGAACGTGTCGTCGATAGGAAACATATCCCTGCCACCAGTTTTTAAAGGCTATGCACTCCTCGGTATGGTGTGCAGTCCTCTGATGGTATAAACAGAAGTTAGGATGTATGTCCGCTTCATCAAGACGTATATTGCCAGGGGAATTTCCTTTGAGAGAGGGTAACTTCATTCCTATTGCCAGGGCCCTAGCGAATCGTTTCCTTACTTTAAGTTTGTTTTTGTTGGCGATAGGGATGCTTTGCTCCATTCGGGTCGTCTCGACCTTTTCCTCCAGTCTTTGGCGTTTGGCCTTTTCAAATATAGCCAGTTCACGCTCTCGATTGGCTTTGCTTTCCTGACGGGCTTCGTTTAGGAATGCATCAATCATTTCTTCTGATGGTCCTAGAAGTTCTGCTTCGGGACCTGCCCCAAGTTTCTCTGTGCAAGAAGCCTTTTCATCGTCTGTAAACGAGTGAGAGATCACATGAAAACTTGCTACGTAACCCTCAGATTCATCCGACGAGCTTTCTCCATCATCTTCCTCCTGAAAGACGTGGCTGAGGAACTCTTGGAGCGTGATGGGAGTCCGCGCCTTCTGATTATATTCCTCCAGCGCGTCGATTTGTTTTTGAAGTCTCGTGTGCTTGTCACCAGGCTTCACGGGCTTTTTGGTCTTCTTCTTCTTTTTCGAAGACTTTGGCGGCTGGGTGTGCGAGCTTTGGCTATCACCATTGATCTTTGGAGTTGGGCGCGGCTTTAGCATCCCTTCTACGACCTCGGGTTCCAGTGGATTTTTCCACCTGATTGCCGGGCATGTGTGAAGATCTTTCAGCATCCTTTTCGTCTTGGCTGAAAGAGCGACCTCCCATGGAGATTCTTTTATAAAAGAGCACGATGCCCCCGGCGTGCCCACCCTTTTAGGAGCATGAGGTTGTGGCGGGTTCACCTTCCAGTTTTCGGATAATGAAAACTTGCCTTGTAGGTACTGATCCTCGATCTATCCCTTAAAGACGAAGCAATCCTCGATTGAGTGACTTACCGTTTGGTGGTAAAGGCAATAATTGGGATTATTCACTTCGCTGGGTTGCGGTGATCGGCTTGGATTCGGGAGATTGATAAGCTTATTGCGCATCGCCAGCTCGAACAGCCTCTTCGTTTTATCCCGCGGGAATGAGTAAGGGCGCTTCATTTTCTCATTATAATACCGTCGTCTCTCTTCCAGTTGATCCACTAGCTTTGGGGCACTGGGCTGCTGTTGGGTGTTCGCAACGAAGGTCGCCTTCCCTTTACCCTTGTCGTTTCGGGGTTTCGGCTTCGTAGGAGATGGTCTGTGACCCATTTGATCCATCTGGGCTAGCTTATCAATTAAAGCCTGGAACTTGGTCAGTTTAAAGAACATCATGAACTGTGAAATGGTCGCTTGCGGATCAAGAGTGCCCACAAACATGCCCACCGCTGGTGCTTCTTCGATGCGCTGTTCGCACTTCGACTATAAGTTCCGCCACCGTATTGCGTATTGAACCCAAGTTTCACCCGGCTTTACTCTTACATTAATCAAAGCTGTTATTGGAGTACGCTCGCTGGCGCTTGCGAAACGCTGGGTAAACAACAACTCCATTTCAGCGAAAGTTTTTACGGAGTCGTTCGGAAGCTCGGAGTACCATTCAAACGCCGTCTCCGATAAGCTGCCGACAAATTGGCGAAGCAGGAGCTTATCATCGCCGCCGGTGTTGCCACAAAGAGTCCTGAACTGGGCAACATGTTGATGGGGATTGCCTGTCCCCTTGTAGACATGGAATTTTGGGATCGTGTAGCCCGGTGGGTATTTGATCTGATCATACCAGCTCGGATATGGTAGTCCCGTTTTGACAACTTGACCGGCTGCCTCAGTTGCCTGGTTAACTCATATTTATTGAGCAATATAGTCATCCAGGGCAGCTTTGGAAATTGTCTCCTCCTTGGCTGTTGAAAGAGCCGGCGGTGGATTTGACGTTTCTCCTCTGTCATCTTCAAGGATAATCGGAGGATCTTCGGCTGGGGGATCCGGCTGGATCATCATCCCTACCATATCTTTGAAGAGGAGCGCCATTTGTTTTATGTTAGCAGCTTGCTCTGCGGCTTCTTTGTCCTTCTTTTCGAGGACTCTGCGTAAGAAGTCAGCGTCAGTTTCTTGTTCGTGGCGCTTTTCTGATGATGCCTCCGGGCTTTCTTTCAGCCCGGTAAGTGCGTCCATTGCAGTCATCATTTCCTGAAGCTTCTGTTGTTGCTCCTGGGCTTTGGTCACGGATCGAGTGAGCGGTCGGTGACCCGTCGAAGCACGGCTTTCCTCCTTTCCGGAAGCCATATAAACGGTGTGCACCACCATACCCCCAGACTTGGGGCATTTAGATTCAGTGGTCTTGCGATTCGCCATGTTCACAGGGGCTTTTTGCGGCCTCCTTTTCTTTTGAGCGATTGACGTTGAGGGAGCCGTTGCAGTGGGCACCCAGCCGGCTCACGTCTTCTGTGTTACCACGAGATGGCTCTTTTCTTGATGAGCTTTGAGCTTCTTTGGCCGGCGAGAGTAGTCCTGGTTAATCACCGATTCCTGGACCTGTCGCCAGACTTTATAAATTTTGGAGGACAGCCGCTGAGGAGGTTGCTCCGGTTTGTTTTATGTATCATTCTCCACGGGAGGAGGAGATCTTTTCAGTACGGCGGTCGGAGAATTCCTACACACCTTATTTAGCAGCTCAAAGCTGTTCCCGGTTGGAACAGCAGAATTAATTTCCGCCGTCGGGGCTGGTGGAGTTAGCCCAGAGGGGGAGTTGCCCCTGGCCTTCCTTACCCGGCGCCAGTGGCGACGTCGAGCGTGTCGAGCTGATGGAGTTGGCTCGGTGACGGGGATGGCTTTTTCTTTCCCCCTATTCAGGTGAGGGGCTGTTACTGGTGTCAGCCTGTTGAAGACTGACGTCTTTTGAGTAGCAGGAGCGGGAGTTGGGACAGTCAGTCTTGTAAAGACTGACCCCTTGGAAGGAGAAGCCGCCTTGACGACTTCAGGAGCAGGGTTGGTCATTCTCTTTTGAATAACCTTCTTTGGGACCGCAAGCTTCATCGTGGGCCCGCAGAAGTTTTGGCCTAGTCTGGAGAAGACCGAGGCTTTGGTGTTGGGCGACCCGTTAAGAGGGGCCGCAGCAGCTGTAAGTCGATCGAAGACCGACTTCTTAGGAGCTTCCGGTATGGGCAC
The DNA here is from genome assembly GCA_030015575.1 of Agapanthus africanus. Taxonomy (NCBI): domain Eukaryota; kingdom Viridiplantae; phylum Streptophyta; class Magnoliopsida; order Asparagales; family Amaryllidaceae; genus Agapanthus; species Agapanthus africanus. The sequence continues at coordinate 993,714,389 of CM057337.1, forward strand.
TGGGGCAGTGAAGCTTATTGGCGGGAGCATGGTCCCGAAAAACAATCCAGTGGTGGCCTGAGTCACCTGTTCCACAGGTATAGCGAAGATGGAGGCCACTTGGGGCCCATAAGTCACTCCTCCGGACGGGACGGAGCGAGAGTTGCAGTTGCAGTTAGTACAATTTGAAGCCATTGATCTTCTGTTTTCTGCATGGAGCAAGACACCAAATCTAAGTACCTCGAATCCACAGGCAACCACAGCAAACCGCGATATTTTTGCGAACATGACACACGAAGTGTGGAGTGGAAAGAGGAAAAGGTCCCACCGGGCGTGCCAGAATTTGTTCCCCTCCGAATGACGGCGCGACGTGGACGTCTTTCCTGAGATTCGGGGCAGATGCTATTTGGTTTTATCCGTACACCTCTCCGAAGATGCCAAGTTGATTTATGGCACAGTATATCGAAGGTTTAGACGGATGCGGCCGATGTAGCAGACTTCGTCAGATTCCCCCTTGTTCGAGGGTTTTTGATTGTGGGGACGCTCTTCCCTGCAGGCGCAAGCCCCTGCAATTAATTACGCTATCGCATCGCGGTAACAACTTTCTCCTTCTCCAGATGGTCACTTCGTGTCGTGGGTATTTGTTTTGTTTGTGGTTGCCCGTGGATTGTATACGGAGACTAATTTATGTCGTCGCCCGTAGGACGTGGATTAGTCCAAATCCGTATTTTCTTAGATTTGGGTTTGGGGTTTTGGTTTAAGGATACGTTAGCCATATTTGAGGCTAAGATCAACTTAAACGTTTGTTAAGGATATGTTAGTCTAATTTGAGACTAAGATCAACTTAATGGGATCGTTTAGATCCGACAAGAGAGCATTTGGGGGCTCGAATTTCCAGTTTAAGGACATGGTGGTCCATTGCCATTTTAGGGACATGGTGGTCCATCGCCAGTTTAGGGACATGGTGGTCCAACATTCCCATTTTAGGGACGAATATTGGTTTAAGGACACGTTAGCCATATTTGAGGCTAAGATCAACTTAAACGTTTGTTAAGGATACGTTAGTCTAATTTGAGACTAAGATCAGCTTAACAGGATCGTTTGGATCCGACAAAAGAGCATTTGGGCTCTATTGTTCTAGTTTAGGGACATAGTGGTCCAATGCCAGTTTAGGGACATAGTGGTCCATTGCCAGTTTAAGGACATGGTGATCCATTGCATGTATGGCCGTCGGGACCCGTCACCTCTCTGAAGACATTGAAGGATTACAATGACAAATATCAGAGGAGTTCAGAGATGTACCCTTGAACCGGGTGTAAATTGATTTGAGAGAGAGCAGTTGCGCTCGGTTCAATTTAATTTGAGGACTTATGGCCAGAATTGGGTTAAGTCCAGTTAGAAAAATGTCTAACATTTTGTTTTTATTTGGCCTGTTAGGCCCTTGCTTGGGCTCTGCCCTTTTAAACAATGCATAGCATTTGGCTTTTAATTAATTGCATAGCATTTATTTAGGCCTGTTAAGCCTTTTTAATTGGGCTCTTTTCCTTTTTATAATACATAGCATTTGTTTTGGTCTGTTAGACCTTTTAATTGGGCCCTGCCCCTTTTTAATAATGTAGAGCATTTAATGGTCTGACAGCGTGCCACGTGGCCTGTCAGGCGCTCTGCGCCAGTTAAAGAGCGCAAGGCGCCAGCGCATGTAGAGGTGACACGTGTCACGCTCTGGTGAGCGCAAGTCTGTTAGCGCAGTGCGCTGCGCCAGTGCGCTGCTGACACGTGGCGCACTCTGGCGCAGTGCACCAATCCAAGAGCGCAACAGCGCAAATCAAGAGTGCAAGGCACTGTACAGTAGCGCAGAGCACATCTTGATCTAATTTAGATCAAAGAGAAGAATCTTTTTAGAGGTTTTACCTCAAGATTGAAGAACCGATGGTTCATCAAAAGGCAATGCCTTTATATGAAGTAAATTACTTCTTCTTTTTTTTGGACCTTCTTTGATCTTTTTCTTTTTATTGAAGATCTTAATCTTGTTCTTAGATCATTGATCTTTTTAGAAGAAATTCTTCTTTTTTCAAACGTTTACCTTTTTTCTCTTTGAGTTCTTCTCAAAATTTTTAGAGGAGCTCTGTGTATCTCAAACTTGGGGTCTAGGGGCCTTTATATAGGTCTAATTAATTTGTTAGGTTGGTTACAGAGATCTTTCTCTGATTGATTTGGGGATATTTCCCCACCGTTGGACCTTTGATCCTAGGGCTTCTGTTTTACAGAAAGCAATTTTCTTGTTTTCAACAAGATTGGAAAGATCTTTCTAGAATTTTAATTCTGATTTAGTGCTGGCATAGTTGGCGCAAGCGTACCTGCGCTTGACACGTGTCGCGCAGCGCGGAGCGCGGCGCAACTGCGCTGACACGTGTCGCGCAGCGCGGAGCGCAAGTCATCTGAAGCGTTGCTTCATTTATTTTTATTTTAAAACAGGGCCTTGCTCTGATTGGGTGCCCTGTGTCTGCTTTTGACAAGTGGCGCGTTACGCGCAGCGCAAGGAATCTGAAGCGTTGCTTCAACTTTTGAATTTTTGAAATTCAAACAGAGCTTTGCTCTGATTGGGGGAAACAGTGCGCACCACGTGCGAGGATTCAATCCTCAAAGGAGCTTAGTTCTCCGTAGGAGCTTAGTTCCATAAGCTGGGGCATTAGCCCCCCATGATGCGCATATGCGCAAGCGCCACGTGGGCACTACGTGTGACGTATATGCGCCCGCCAAGTGCGCAACACGTGCGACTCACGTGCTCCCTCCAAGTGCGCAATGTGTGCGACGCACGTATGCCCAACACGTGCGACGCACGTTCGCGAATGCAAAGAAGCCTTTTCAGCAGTTAGGTGTTTAAGCTTCAACCTGTTCTTTCCCCTGATGAATGGGACATGGTTCAAAGGGTACATCCCTCCACACCTTCGATATATGGCACTGTAATCATTCAGCGTCTTCGGAGAGGTGGTGGGTCCCAACCCCTCTTTCCAAATAAGAGAACACCCCATAAGGTTCTGTAAAAATACAAAAAGCTCTCAAAACAACAGAGAATTTAATTCTCAATAAAGAAGATGGTCTTCCTCCTCTCAAACCCTAGGTAAAAAAACCACAGAGTTCAAAACATCTTCTTTATCTATCATAGCATATCTAAGGGTTTAACCTTTCTCAAGAACTTAGTTCTTTCTCTGGATCTGAGATCCACAAGTCAAGTCTTCCATAAATTGGGAATTTAATTCTCATCGGGAAGATCTTGTTCTTAAGAATCAAAGATTCAGGAAAAAAAGTTGAAAAGTAAGAAGTTGGAGTCTATAATACTCTAGGAACTTAGTTCCTTCAAATCAAGAACTTACTTCTTTAAAAACCCGATCCAAGATCCTCAAAATAGTGATCTTGGTGATCGCTGATGGTCAAAATACCATTAACAGAAGTTAACCTCTTTGAAAATATGAATAGAAAAACATGGATAAAAGAACATGGAGAATATGGAGTCCATAATACTCTAGGAGTTTAGTTCCTTCAAATTAAGAACTTAGTTCTTAAAGAACCTGATCTCAGATCCTCAAAATAGTGATCTTGGTGATCGTTAATGATCAAAATACCATTAACGGAGTTTTAAGTTCTCTAAAAATATCAACAGATAATGAATCTCCAAAGAACTCAGCGCCTTACGTGAAAAGCACATGAGCACCCAAGGCCAAGTTACATAGCGTCTCACGTGAGCGCCAGAAAACAGAAAAGTTTAATGCTTAGCACTAGTGCAGCGCCTTATGTGAAACACACGTGAGCGCCACAAAAGACTGGTGCTTAGCACTATTTCAACGCCTCACGTGAAACACATGTGAGCGCTATATGCAACTGAGTGCTTAGTACTGCTGGGTGATATAGAAACCCAATCTTAGCCCAAATTGGCTAAGCTTATGTTCGTGATATCAAAAATGATCTTAGTCCCATACATGACTAACGATTTTTATCCTATGCTTTCTAAGTTAATCTTAGTCTCAAATAAGGTTAACGATTCTTAGATAATCCACCATGATCTTTTCCTCGAATACGGGATTTGGTTCAAGGGTACATGTTTCCACACCTCTGTTATATGTCATTTTAATTTCTCAGCGTCTTCAGAGAGATGGCGGGTCCCGACAACCAAAAACTCCTTTCATCCCACATTAATGCACTTCCAAATTGACGTGCACAGCTCATATCAGACCGCACCCTAAATTTGGTGCATTCCATGTTAACATTGTTCACTCCGTCACGTAACAAATACATGTGCGCGCAAGATGAATAATGGACCGAAATGTTCTTAAACTAAATTGCGTCCCCAAAATGGGAATGTTGGACCAAAATGCCCTTAAACTAGTGCATCGCCTCAAACATAATGCGTCGCCCCAAACACGGCGATAATGGACCGAAATGTCCTTAAACTAACATTCGTTCCCAAAATGAGAATGTTAGACCAAAATGTTCTTACACTAACATTCGTCCCCAAAATAGGAATAATAGACCGAGATGTCCCTAAACTAGCGCGTCCCCCAAACACGATGATAATGGACCGTAATGTTTTAAAACTAAAATAATTGAGCCCATATGCTCATTTGTTTCTAAATTGATTTTAGTCTCAAATATGACTAAAGATCCTTAGATCAAACTTAAATATATTATGAATGGATAGACCTCATAAATGTGAGAAATACTTCCTAAGTTCATTCCTATTGGAAAACTAAGCTACCAACGTGGACCCCGTCAAGCAAATCCTTGATCCAAACCCAAATCTCAAATATACGGATTTGGACTAATCCGCGCCCTACGGGCGACGGCATAAATTAATCTCCGTATACAATCCACGAGCAACCCAAAACGAAACAAAATAACACACGACACAAAGTGAACTGCTGGAGCAGGAGAAAAAGGTTATCACAACACGATAACGCAATTAACTGCAGGGGCTTGCGCCTGCAGAGAAGAGCATCCCCACAATAAAAAATCCCCTCATAAAACGAGGGGGATTTGATAAAATCTTCTACAACGTTCGCATCTGTCCAAACCTCTAATATATGGTGCCATAAATTAACTTGGTATCTTCGGAGAGGTGGATGGATAAATCCAAATAGTATCTGCCCCCAAATTCAGGCAAGACGATCTGTCTCAGTCCGGTCTTTCGGCGGTAAACATTCCTCCTTAGCCGTTGATGGGGCTTGCAGAGAATTTGAAATGTCATCCTTGTTTTTAAGAGCGACTGCTGGCAGTTCATCTGCCAGTGGTTCTGAATGGACCATCATTTTAGCCGTATTCTGGATCAGAAGGGTCATCTGGTTAATTTTAACAGACATCGCTTCCTCTTCTTCATCTCTCTTCTTAAAAGTGTGCTTCGGGAAATCAATATCCGACTCCTACCCTGTCTTTTCTACAAGTGTGTCTTCGGGGTTTGCCTTAGGCAGTAGACTCGTAAGTGCTGCCACCTGAACAAGCATCTCCTGTAGCTTTTCGTGTTGCTGAGATTTTGTCAGAGACCGAGTATGCGGCCATTGACTAGTAGAAGTACGACCTTCATCCTTAGAATTCACCATATAGACTGTGTGAACTACCATTTCCCCAGTTTTGGGGCGTTTGGAGTTTTGAACTTTGGAGTTTTCCTCGGGTGCTTGCGGTTTATCTGGCCTCTTTATTTTGTGAGAAGCTTCTTTGGGAGGAACCATCATAATAGGAACCGTCATGAGATGAGTCCTTTTGTATTTAGGAGGGGAGTTATCATAGTTTTGCTTACTCTTAGGGGAAGAGCCGCAGAGGACGATGGAGTTCTTCACCTTCTTCCACACCTTGTATATAGATGAGGAAAGTACTTTTGGGGAGCGAACTGTTTTCTGCTCTCGTTGGATCTCCACGGGCTGCGGAGACTTCTTCAGTACTGCGGTTTTGTCTGACCCCTCGCAGCAATATGAAGCTGTTTCATGTTAAAACATCAGCATTCAACATTAAAGTTGGAGCCAACCTAGACGGAGAACTGCCCCATCTTTTCTTATATGACTTCGATCATATCTTGCAACCAGAGCTTCACCAGTCTCTGGAATTTGCTGAGTTTGCCCTCTGTTTTCTTTGAGAGCATGAATATTTGGTCTTTGGCAGCTACCGGTTGTTTGGAGACTGATTATGTCAGCAAAGCTGTAACACCCTAGTACTTTTATACTATATATTTGGTATTTTAAATCTTGCGGCAAAATTCTTTACTATTGTTGCTATTGGGTTGCGAATGATGCAATTAGTAGCTGTGGTCATTATCCGACCCGATCCGCATGTTTGAAACCCAACATTGTTCGAGATTATATCAAATATTTGCTAGTACAGTGTATCCATACAAATCTAGATTTTATACACATATATAATATATTTTAGATTCCAAATATCTTTTTATAATACAAAATAAAAATCAAATAATATATATTTTCTTATCTAGCCTTGCATATCATAGTACCCAATGTCATGTGGTTGCGCTCATATATCATGTTCATATCCTAATTTTTAAACAAACTCGTTTTTTATCGCTACGTATATTTACGTAGATTCATATTTGGGGTATATGTTTTTATTTAGTGGATATCATATTATGGTTTAAACTTTTACATATATTCTCCATATTGAAAAACTAGATTTTTGAAGGGATACGGATAATATTCGGAGCAATCCGGTATTATTTGTAAAACCCTATAATAAATATTATATATATTTTATAACTAATAATATATATAATCTTTTATGTATATATATATAATATTAATTAATTAATTAATCTCTTTCTTTATCTCTCTCATCTCTCTCTCTCTCTATCTCTCGTCTGCCTCTCTCCCCCTCCCTTAAAACCCTCGTCCCCACCTTATTCTCTCTCCCTCTCTAATATATATATATATATATATATATATATATATATATATATATATATATATATATATATATATAATAAAACTCAATAAACCTATACTCTCTCTCTCTTCCTCATTTCTTCACGTCCCCGTCGAGAACCCGAGCCCTAACCCGTGCCTCCTCATTGCAGCCTCACATCGCTGCCCTCATCACTGTTCCCATCTCCTCACCACCCCTTCCTCGCCGCCATCACCCCCTCTCCTCCTCTCCCCGACGACCTCAAGCCCCCAACCACAACACCGAACCCATCTCGTCCAAACCAACACCTCGCCGGCAACCCCTCGTCACCGGAAAACCCACTAACACCGACCACCCTCCTCACCCTCCTCGTCTTTCTGCAACCCCAGACCACCACCACACCTCTTCTCCCGCCCCCGCTATTCCCTGATCACCTCACGGCCCTTTGTCTAGACGACCTCGCTGACGACGACTTCGTCTCATCACCGTCACCATGTCACCACCTTCTCCTCTGTCCTCGACAGAACACCTGTAACCCTAACAGCCAGTTCACTCTTCATCTTCTTCTTCTTCTATCTTTTCTTTTCTTTATCTCCAATCGTCTTGCCGGAGTTGAGCATGTCGCCGACAATCCAGACGATCTAGTCTCCATCATCGTCTAGCCCAGTTACCACTTCAAGCAGCTGTCTACCAGGTCAAGTCCTATGTGCGTAATTTTTGCATCATAACGTTATTTCGACGTCGAAACGTGTATCCGTATTTCGATGTGAGATCCGATCAGGTAAGTTTCAAACTTGTAACATGCTACTTTATTTTTATTTCTATGATTAATGATAGTATGTGTTCTAATATTCAGCAAGTAGTACCAAGTTATAATTTTATAGCATCCGTCTGTATCCGTACTGATAATAATTTATCTAGTACATGCCGGATTGTCACAATATTATTATATTACTATATCAGCATAGTATGTTATCTAGTTTGCAATATAAATGGTAATGGACATATAATAGTTATTACAGATAGATACTTATGTATCCTGGCATCAGTTGTGTTTCGATATTGATTACAATTTTACATTTGGCATCTATTTTGATTAATATATAGTACATGACATGTTCACGACACACTACCAGACTTGTTACTTGGATTTTATTGCTAATACCAACAATCCTGATTGTTGTCTAGTTTGAGTCAAAAAAAAGAATATAGGTAGTAGTAGTAGTAACCGCAATCAATAACGGTGTCGCATGTAGCGAACATTAGTGAGCACGGGTCGTCTTCTGGGATTCGAGAAATTCGTAAATTCTTGCCTTAGATAAGTCGAAAGAACTAGTAAAGAAATTCAAAAAAAAATTTAAGATTTAGTTGAAATAATAGTTTCAAGAAAATCAAGAAATCGTTTTCAAGAAAGGACATCAAGAAAATGTTCAAGATCTAATTATCAAGAAAATATGAAGAAGATTTGTAGGATTCGATCGGATTTAGCAACCATGGATGACTAATAAAGGTAACTCATCTTTTTTATTGACAGTTTAATGCTAGATTGATGGCGATGAATGCGGATTAGGGTTTTTTGGAAGAAACTAGGGTTTCTTCATTATAGTCCATTGTCCTTTCATTGATCCCATTCATTTTCTAGCCCTTCAAAAAAAGATCGTCAATCTTATCTCACATCGTGGTCAAGATAATCAATAATTTGATATCGTACCCAATGAGGATGTTAACAATTCTTTTGCGAAGGTTTGTAAACTTCATAAGACTAAAGAAATGTATAGAATTCTATCATCCATCGATCTACTCTAATCCTACGGATCCTATCAAGCGGAGATTTACTCGCGCATTATGAAAATCGAAGAAAGATTAAAAAAAGAACTCATAATTCAGAATTTTAAAAGAAAGAGAAATTGAAACTAATTACCGCCTTTATTATTCAACTTCAAATTATAACTTCTTCAATCCGAGATTACAAGAAGAATTACTCTCGATCACTCCCTTGGAAAGGTAATTTTTCCGTCGATTTTTACGTTACTCGATCACCGTGAGTCTTGGACCTGTCGTGAATCACGTGCTCGTTGATGATGATCGGCTTCGTATAAAGGATCTTTTGTTGAATCGCTTGATGAACTTCTCGATGATTCTTAATTTTGGATCTTGGATTTGATATTGTTCTTGGATTTGTGTTGAATTGGATGAAAGATTTGAGAAAAAATTAGGAACTAATTGGGAACCCTTTTCTTCATGACCATAGTCCTTTTTATAGCCCCCTCTTTAAGCTTCCCCAACAAGCTAGGTTGTTATAGAGAAGTTTCCAGAATAATGTTATTACATTGAGGCTTCCCCAGCAAGCTAGGATGTTGATAAGAAGTTTCCAGAGAGCTCCCAACCCCGAAGCCCCTAAATCGGCCGCGGATCCCCGGCGACTCGGCCAGGCCGCGGTTCCACGGCCAATTGGTGGGTTCATTGGTTAAAACTTCAGGTGTTTTCTTCTGTTGATTTCTGGTTCTTTATGTGATATCTGGAATCTTCTTATCTCTTCTGAATTTCTATCAGTATTTGATTCTTCGACTTTCTTGTATTTTATCGGCAGATTCCTGATTCTCGATATCTGACCTGAGCTAATTTTGCACAAGATCTCAATGAAGAATATAAGATACAAAATATTATGCGTAAAAATATTAAACATAAAATTTCCTTCATAATGTTGATTATAGTGTATAACACATGGTAAATGATATTATGCAGATGAACTTCTAATATGTGTTATATTTATAGCAAATACTTTTAGATGATCAACAAAAGTAAGGAAATTGTCATGGTAAAAATGCAATAATTTCGACTGAACAAATTCCCCCAAACTTGACTATGATTGTCCCAAGCAAACTTTATTTATTCAAGAAAAGGAGAAAAAAAAGAAAAAGAAAAAACTAATTAGCATACTTTCGTAGGCAACACGATTGCACTGAGCACGTGCAACAAGCTTTTAAACCTCTAGGTGTCCCTAATAGGAAGAGTGTTGTCTCCTGAGGGTTTTCAACGGATTGCACCCACAAAATCCTATAATAAAAGAAATACTGTGAAAGTTACATATAAAGATAACAATTATAAAAGAAAGAAACTTGAAAATCAGAGATTTCAACTACACTAGCTTTTCGGTTGTCATGAGCCCTATTTTAATAGTCATGAAAAGATGTTAGAAATCACATCATCCCTCACTAAAACATCATATTTATTCTTCATCCCTACCTTTCCTCCAAACATCGATCATATACCCCTACGTGTGTGTAAAAGACATCCCTACACTCGGAGAATTCAATTCAAGCTATCATACTCTTGTCCATCTACCCCGGTACTTTTTAGTCGGTGAATATTTTTAGATGGAATTGCTCACACATTCTTCATGCGACCGTTAATACTTCTTGAGGTACTAACCGACAGATTACTAAATGTGCTCATTTATTAGGCGTAATTAGCAATTTTCTCGTCTTGCAACACCTAAGGCTTAGCAGTGACTCCCAAACCAGTTGGTATAAGGCACTAGATGATGAAGCATCCTCGCTATATTTTTTATGCTGCCTTGGTGATTACTAAACAAGTGTTCATTTTTCTTCATCATTTTATATTTTTATGCTTCATTTATTATTTTCTTCGTACTTTGGCTTTTAGGCAAGAGCATTTCAAGGTATCATCTTCTATCCCGAGTTTCAAGACATGTGTAAGTGCGTATAGTAGGATATCAACGTTCAAATGTTTGGCTTCCAGAATAGGAACTATTTTTCAGACTTATTTTTATTCTCAGATTAGTGACTTCTTTCATCTTACTAACTCTTGGGACAATGGCTCATAACTACTTATTACTAGTTTCGTTTCAAAAAACATCTAATTTTCTTGGTTTTCTTAAACTCTTCCAATCTTTTAAATGTAATTTTTCACTTTCTAATCTTTCATTATAAGAGAAAAAATTTTGAAAATTTTGTGCTAATGTAAAGTGTAATGAAAAGTAATGCGTAAATAAGCACAAACCTCCCCCAAATCTGTTTACAACAGTGTCTTCACTGTTGTCATCTTTTAAATCTCAAAAACCTGTAGACTTGGGAGGAAAAGTTATTAACGGGAAAAAGAATAAATCAAACTGAAAATCTCCCCCAAACTTATTTTTAATCATATGGATATTCAGTTAGGTCCTATTTAACTCACCTACATCCTTATGATGAGACAATATTATCGAGACATGGAGGTGAGGCGGAGGAAATTTAGTTATGATAAAGCGGCTCCTTAAAAACAAGAGCTCCTCTGTGGGGTCAGTGGAAAATACGGTTTTAATCTATGCCCATTCACTTTTAAAATATAACCGTTTTTAATATTTTCAACTTCAACTGTCCCGTGCGGGTATACATACCGCATCACAAATGGTCATTTCCAACGAGATCTTAGCTTACCCGCATGAAGATGGAGACGGGAATCGTAAAGAAGGACTTATTGTCCTGGGATGAAATTTTTTCTCAAAATATTTTTATCGTGAAATACCTTAGTCCGATTCTTTACTATAACCGCATTATCATAAGCTTCATCACGGAGTTCGCTTAGCTCATTTATTTGCAGCTTCCGAAAGTTACAGGCTTGATTTAAATCGAAGTTAAGTTCTTTAATGGCCCACATTGCTTTATATTCGATCTCGACAGGAAGGCAACAAGCATTTCCAAACACTAGGCGGTAAGGAGACATACCAAGATCAGTCTTATAAGCGCTACGGAATGCCCAAAGTGCATCCGTCAATTTGGTTGACCAATCTTTACGGTTTTTAGAAACTGTCTTCTCCAAAATTTGTTTGATTTGCCTATTGGAAATCTCAGCTTGCCCGCTCGTTTGGGGATGATAGGGCGTAGAAAGTTTGTAGTTGATTGAATATTTCCGCATCAAAGTCGAAAGACCGATTACAAAAATGCATCCCATTGTCGATAATTATAGCGCGAGGGTGTCCAAATCGTGAAAAGATATTTTCTTTAAGAAACTTAATAACAACCTTGTTTTCATTAGTACGACATGGTATTGCTTCCACCCATTTTGAGACGTAATCAACAGCTAACAAGATATATAAATTCCCAAAAGAGTTGGAAAAATGACCCATAATATCAATACCCCAAACGTCAAAAATTTCCACAACCAAGATAGGTTGGAGTGGCATCTCATTTTTTCGAGAAATCCGACCTGTATGTTGACACCGTTGACAAGTTTTGCAATGATCAAATGCATCTTTGAATAATATAGGCCAGTAAAAACCACATTGCAAAACTTTCTCCGCCGTTTTACGTGGACCAAAGTGACCACCACATGCCTGATCATGACAAAAAGACAAAACACTCTTGAATTCATCATTGGGGACACATCTGCGAATGATTTGATCAGGACAATACTTAAACAAATAAGGCTCATCCCAGTAAGAATGCTTTACTCGGGATAGAAATCGATGATTGTCTTATTTAGACCATTTTCCTGGGGATAAGTCCTGTTGCTAGATAATTCACAATATCCACGAACCAAGGTTCGCAGGATACAGTCAAGAGCTGTTCGTCAGGGAAAGCGTCGTTTATTGGCAAGGTCACGGTAGGAGAAGAAGAGATGCGTGAAAGATGGTCGGCTACTACATTTTCATATCCTCTTTTATCTCGCATGAAAAAAAAATTCTTGTAATAACAGAATCCAACATATTAACCTAGCCTTAGCATCCTTCTTAGATAAAAGATGTTTTAGGGCGGAGTGATCGGTGTTTGTCGTGGTGACACGTGTCACACTCTGGTGAGCGCAAGCGCAACAGGGCGGTACGCTGCGCCGGTGCGCTGCGCTGTTGCGCTGCTGACACGTGGCGCGCTCTGGTGAGTTGCGCCAACTTTAAAGAGCAATACTCTATTTTAAAAGCGCACAGTGCAAGTGGTCTTGGAGCTAACACGTGGCGCTCTCTGGTGGCTTGCGCCAACCCAGGAGCGCAACAGTGCAGATTTGCAAGTGCAAGGCACTGTTTTAATAACTTAATCCAATTTTGGATTTAAAAGAAGAATCTTTAAGATTCCAGAACCAATGGTTCATAAAAAAAAGTGCAAGGCACTGCTATTATTATATATTTTTTATTGAAGATCATTGATCTTGTTCTTAGATCAATGATCTATTCAGAAGAAATTCTTCTTTATTATAAAGGTTTTTACCTTTTTTCTTTTCTTGAGTTCTTCTCACAATTCTTCAAAGTTCTCTCTGTTTCTGAGTTTTTGTTTTCTCTCTGTTGTTTTTGAATTGGGGTCTAGGGGCATTTATATAGTGCCCATTAATTTGTTAAATTTGTTAAAGAGATCCTTCTCTGAGTGATTTTGGGGAATTTTCCCCACCGTTGGATCTTTGATCCAAGGGCTTCTGTTTTACAGAATACAATCTTCTTGTTTTAACAAGAACAGAAAAGATCTTACTGGAATTTCAATTCTGTTTGGCGCAAACGCACCAGCGCTTGACACGTGTCGCACAGCGCACAGCGCAGCGCAACTGCGCTGACACGTGTCGCGCAGCGCTCGCGCAACTGAAGCGTTGCTTCCTTTAATTTTTGTTTTAAATAGAGCCTTGCTCTGATTGGGCGCGCTGCCTTGGGTGCTGCGCTGACGTATCAACTTCTGACACGTGGCGCGTTGCGCGCAGCGCACGGGATTTGAAGCGTTGCTTCAATTTTTGAATTTTTGAAATTCAAACAGAGCTTTGCTCTGATTGGGGGAAACACCCGTATTCTATGTTCCCGAAAGGTATTGTGCTATATTGCATATGAGTGTTGTGAGGAGGTAGGTCCTTACCTCGTGATCTACTTAAAGGTATAGCAAGATTATTGATATTTTGTGTCGAAACTAAACTTCATGGTATTTTACTGAAAAGGTACTATAAAAATTGCAATATGAAATTTTTTACTATAGAACTTGTTCAACATATTTTGTTAATAATTAATAGTCAAGATATAAGAGTTTAACATGGTTGTGTTAAGGAAAATTGAATTTTATTAAGAAAATCGAATCGGATGTCGAATTTAACTCCGCTACCGTCGGGTTTTAGAAAAAGAACTTTTTAGAATAGAAAAGGGAAGAGAGAGGTGGGACTTACGGGTTTAAAATCAAGAGAAGCGGGAGAGGAAGACGTAGGATTTACCGGTGCGTCGTTTCGTCGCCGGATGCTCCTAGAGTCGTCGTCGGAAGATCGCCGGAGTTTTTCCTTTCGCTAACTCCACTTGTACACAAATTTCTAGAGGAATTTCTTGAGAGTTTAGACAGAATTGTGAGTGGGGGGGTGTCTAGGGGGTATTTATAGGGCAAAGCTAGGGTTAGGATGGGTGAAAGGGTGGATTGAAAATGTATTAAATATATGGTTTAATGGGGTTTTAATTAATTTAAAAGGCTCTGTTAAATTGCAGGAAATTTAAAGTGTACAGGGGTAATGGGGAGGCAGAGAGACAAACTTTCACTGTTGACAACGCGGCGATCTGGCTCAACTCGGCAGGCGGCGGCGGGCCAAGTCAACCGAGTCGCCGGCCCGAGTCGGCCAAGTCGGGCCGGAGCTCGCTGCCACGTGTCCTAGGTCGTATGGTGGATCCCCTGGGTCAGTTTGTTTTATATGTGTAGTGGGGTTTTTACGAGTTATGCACGTGTAAACCCTTGGACTTCTAAAAATTTAAAATAAAACAATATTAAAAATAATGTGGCTAATGGGATTTGAACTCTGGTGTTTTGGTTCAGCAATGCAAGATTTTACCAATAAGCTACAAGCTCTTTCTTGCTATTAAAAAGCAAAACAAACTTATATCTTGTGCTAAGGCAAAAGTACCTCTTTCTGTATTTTTTTTGAAAAATTGTACAGAAAGTTTAGGGTTGTTACATTCTACCCTCCTTATAAAAATTTCGTCCTCGAAATTTGTAAAAGGAAAGTGTAACAGATTCAAGGAAGTTTGGTGACTGAAGTACTGATAGTGTATGAAAAATATGTGAAGGAACTAAAGAATGCGAAGGTTTTGGTAAGATTGTAAAAGAAATAAGGGGATTTTGGGTTAGGACATATTCAAAATATATGAAATGATAAGATTCAAGAAATATGAATTGTAAAGAATGTTTTAGTTACTGGTTCTTGCGTTTTATTACTTAGGTTGTTCACGCAGAACAGAACTGCATAGTAGTGTTCCATTCAGTTCTGACCTGCATGGGCCACCAACAAAACCTGTCACGCCCCGCTTCCCGGTGTACGGGAAGGGGACGCGACGAGGCCGCTACGTATTTACTCTGAAGTAAATATGCTAAGCGTATCTAAGCAATATAAATGAAAATGCACAAGAGACAAAAGATATAATTGAACATCAACTTTATTTATTAACATTCTTTTACAGTACATCGAAAAGTAAATACATCTGAATAAAAGCAATGCCTAAACAATGGCATAATAGAAATGGAAAGTATTGAAATGAAATGTGTATAAGTATACTACAGCTCGGGATCTTCAATAAACTGGTCCAAGTCTTCAGCGCTGGGCTCGATCTCTAGAAGGTCCGAATCACCTGACGACATTCAAAGAAGAAGAAAGAGAATGTCGTCAGCGAACAAATCGCTCGGTAAGTCCCAAGGATAAGGAAGAAGTAGAATAGACAGAGAGAGAGTGTGTGTAGCTTTTAAAGTTGTATTTTATTATACTGTTGTATTTAGTGTTCACGCTGTTGTTTGTAGCTTGGTACAAAAGGATGCCAGTGTATACGAGAGGAGTCTCTAAATGCCAGAGACTAGAGAAAATGAAAGTACAAGGCTCCATTAGAAAGCCCGGAACAACGGCGTGGTATTCAGGTTAGGTGTCTTAAATCTTACAGTCTCGTGCCACTTCTAACACCTTCCGTACCAATCTACCCCTTAAACCCCGTGATGTCTTATTTGTAGTGTTTGTATTGTATTGCAATTTGTATTGTCTTGAAATATATATTGTATAATTGTTTTGCCGAAACCATGATATTAGTAAATGGATGTAACTGGAGAATCATGGATGTAACTGGAAAATCATGTAGATGGATGCATATCCATGGTTCGGTTCAGTCAAGTTGTATAGATTGATAGATTGAATAGATTGAATATATAGTTTCATGTTGAATTGTTATATTGTAGATTGTACTTGAATCACATTCAAGTCAGATTGATTATAATGAGACTCAGTCTGAGTCAGACAATTATAAAAGAAATTAAATTCCTGAATTATGTTTTGGTGTTATCGGTAACCGCTGCACATGGGCGGCAGGATCTGTGTCTTTTTCAAAAACGATTACCGTATTGATAACACCGTTCGTTAAGTTGCCTACCTTAAATAGGCAAGCACCCATATCTCCGGCTCCCCGAGGCTCAAGAGACTGGTCCTGCTTAAACCTATATTTACTAGGGTCCTTATTGTAATTTATAGAACTTGAGAGGTTTTATGTAAAAATACTTTTGTATAGTTTTCAAAATACACCTCAAGTATTTAATTATCGTCTTTAGAATTATCATAGATGTAGATTTTATATATGTGACATTTCTAGTGAACGAAACCTATTTTCATAATATAGGGTATTTAATTGTAATATTGAACTTGTATGGAATTTTATGGTATTATCATGTAAAGTGATTCTTATGATTTAGAAAATTTGGGATATTGATGTTATAACAAAAATAGATATTTTGATAATACATATATATTTATATATATAAAAAAATAATTTTAATTTATTATTTTCTAGAAATCTCATTTTCTTAAGATATTTGTATTTTAAATCTCTCGAGACCGAATGCTCCTTGCGGAGGTCTGTATCTCGCACTACTGAGCCCGATGATGTGCGATAATCCGCACCATCCCGAATGGGTTCTCCAAATGGGTTGTAGCGGCACTTTGCAAAGATTTGTGTAAATACATATTTCTTGTAGAAAAAGGTTTTATTAGTAAATGGTATTTATATGTAAAATCTTGTTTTCCCGTATTCTATCTTCCCGAAAGGTATTGTGCTATATTGCATATGAGTGTTGTGAGGAGGTAGGTCATTACCTTGCGATCTACTTAAAGGTATAGCAAGATTATTGATATTTTGTGTCGAAACTAAACTTCATGGTATGTTACTGAAAAAGTACTATAAAAATTGCAATATGAAATTTTTTGTTATGAAACTTATTCAACATGTTTTGTTAATGATTAATAGTCAAGATGTAAGAGTTTAACATGGTTGTGTTAAGGAAAATTGAATTTTATAAAGAAAATCGAATCGGGAGTCGGATTTAACTCCACTTCCGTCGGGTTTTAGAGAAAGAACTTTTTAGAATAGAAAAGGGAAGAGGGGGGTGGGACTTATGGGTTTAAAATCAAGAGAAGATGGGAGAGGAAGACGTAGGATTTTCCGGTGCGTCGTTTCGTCGCCGGAAGCTCCTAGAGTCGTTGTCGGAAGATCGCCGGAGTTTTGCCCTTCGCTAACTCCACTTGTACACAAATTTCTAGAGGAATTTCTTGAGAGTTTGGACAGAATTGTGAGTGGGGGGGTGTTTAGGGATGGTATTTATAGGGTAAAGCTATGGTTAGGGTAGGTGAAAGGGTGAATTGAAAATGTATTAAAAATATATTAAAAATATAGTTTAATGGGGTTTTAATTGAATTTAAAAGGCTTTGTTAAATTGCAGGAAATTTAAAGTATACAGGGGTAATAGGGAGGCAGAGAGACACACTTTCACTGCTGACAACTCGGCGATCCGGCTCAACTCGGCAGGCGGCGGCGGGCCGAGTCGGCCGAGTCGCCGGCCTGAGTCGGCCGAGTCGGGCCGGGGCTCGCTGCCACGTGTCCTATGTCGTATGGTGTAGCCCCTGAGTCAGTTTGTTTTATATGTGTTGTGGGGTTTTTACGAGTTATGCACGTGTAAACCCTTGGACTTCTAAAAATTTAAAATAAAACAATATTAAAAATAATGTGGCTAATGGGATTTGAACTCTGGTGCTTTGGTTCAGCAGTGCAAGTTCTTACCAATGAGCTACAAGCTCTTTCTTGGTATTAAAAAGCAAAACAAACTTATATCTTGTGCTAAGGCAAAAGTACCCCTTTATGTATTTTTTTTGAAAAATTGTACAGAAAGTTTAGGGTTGTTACATCATTAGTCGTATATGAGACTAAGATCAGCTTGGATATCATCGATGAAAAATCATTAGTCGTATATGAGACTAAGATCAACTTGGATATCATGAGCATATGGGCTCAGTTGATTTAAAATCAAAAAAGAAGCTTAAGCTTCACAGACTTAGCCAATTTGGGGTTAAAATTAGGTTCCTATACCACCCAGCAGTGCTAAACATCCGGTCACGTAGCGCTCACTTGAATATCACGTGAGGCGCCGAGTCTCTGGAATTTTTCAAGTGCTCATGTGTATGGCACGTGAGGCGCTGAATCCTTACTTATGGGCGCTCACGTGTATGGCACGTAAGGCGTTGTCTTCATGGGCCTTGGGCTCTCACGTATATGGCATGTGAGACGCTGAGTCTCTGAACTTCTGTGCGCTCATGTGGATATCACGTAAGGCTCTTATTCATGTTTCTTTTGAGCAGTCATGTGGATATCACATAAGGCGTTGTCCTTAGAAATTTAATCTCTGTTTATATTTTTAAAAAAGTTAAACTTCTGTTAATGGCATTTTGACCATTAACGATCACCAAGATCACTTTTTTGAGGATCTGGGATCAGGTTCTTTAAGAACTAAGTTCTTTATTATAAAGGAACTAAGTTCCTGAAGTATAAACTCCATCTTCTTCATGTTCTTCTTTCATCATTATTCTTTTCAACCTTATTCTTCTCTGAATCCTTAATTCTCAAGAACAAGATCTTCCTGATGAGAATTAAATTCCCAACTTATGAAAGACTTGTCTTGTGAATCTCAGATTCAGAGAAAGAACTAAGTTCTTTAAAGGGTTAAACCCTATTGTTTTATGCACGATAGGTAAAAAGGAGACATATTCCTTCCTTATTTTTACCTAGGGAATTTTGGGAGAAGGAAGATCTTCTTCTTTATTGAGAATTAAATTTTTTGTTGTTTTGTGGAAGATTTTAGATAGCCTTCTGTATTTTTACAGAAGTTTATAGGGGATCTCCTTTCTCCCAAATTTAATCTCTTTGCTCTTATTTATAAGAGAGAAAAAATCAATATGTTTTGAGAAAATCTTTCATTGAGAGATCATGATTGATTTCATAATCAACCAAAATGATCTTAAAAATTAATCGGTGAATTTTATTCACCGTTTGATTTTGAATCCAAAGGCTCTCTGTTTAACAGAGAAGATCATTCTTGTTTGTTTAATAAGATTAGAAAAATATTTTTGTAAGATAGAATTTAATTTTATCAGATAATCAATTGGTGATTTTATAATCACTGCTGGATCTCTGATCCAAGAATTCTTTGTTTAACAAAGAATATCTTTAGAGTTTAAGAAAGATTAGGGAAATATTTACCCCATAAAATTTAATTCTATCAAAAAGAACATTCATGTGTATTGCATATGAGGCGCTGCCCAATAGCGCTCACGTGGATATCATGTGAAAGTTGCCAAGAAACTGGCAAGTGCGCTTACGTGGATATCACGTGAGGCGCTGCAAAGAAATTGCATGCGCACTCATGTGGACATCACGTGAGACGCTGCCAAGAGACTGAACTAGCGCTTCACGTGGATATCACGTGAGGCGCTTATGTGTTCAACATATGGAAACCAATATAGAATTTGATCCCATCAGAAGTGGCACTCACATGTTTTGCATGTGGGTGCGCACGTGTTTAACATGGGGGGTTTTCCTTTATTTTTATAAGGGAACAACAAGCTCTGGGTCAAAAATTTTGGCGGGAACAAACATACTCGCTGAAGTGATGTCTCCCCGAAGTGTAATGGAAGGATGCACCCGAATCAAGGAGCTAAGTATCTGTCTTTGTGTTCTCGCTTGTCGATAAATAAAGACCTTGTTCCCCATGTTCTTGTGTGGACACCACATTAACTTCCTTTCCATCCACCTTCTCATTCGAGTCTTTCTTTGGAGCTTTACAGTCACTTTTTCTGTGACCCTTCTTTCCACAGTTCCAACAGTCGTCTTAGATCTTCACCTTCGATTTTCCTCAGCTCTTAGACTTGCCCTTCTTTCCCTTTTCCCTTTCCAGCGTCCTGTCGTGATTCTCCACCGAAAGTACAGAAGTTGCAGAACTCCCGCTCACGGCCTTTCTCCGCATCACATTGTTTAATATACAACTCACCGTATCATTAAATGTGAGAGTTCCTGAGATAGAGTTACTCACCGCCATAACTAGGTTCTCCAAACTCTCCGGCAACGAACAGAGGAATAACAGGGCCCGAATCTCGTCTTCGAACACGATCGAAATGGATTCTAACTAGCTCATCACGCTGTTAAACTCGTTCAAGTGCTCCTTCATCGATCCGTTTTTAGTCATCTTCATATTGAAAAGCTTCTTTATCAGGAATATTTTGTTTCATATAAAAGGCTTCTCATACAATTTCGCTAACATCGTCATTAGCGCCTTGGTTATTTTCTCATTTGAGATATTAAAGGCTACCTGCAGAATCAACGACAACCGGATTGTTGCCAGAGCTTTCCTATCAAAAAGGTTCCATGCCTCATCATCCATCTTCTAGGGCTTTTCTCTTAGTAATGGAAGATACAAGTCCTTTGGGTACAGGTAGTCCTCCATCTGTATACCCCCACTAATCAAAATTGTGACCATTGAACTTTTCGATCCTTATTTTACCATCCGCTTTCTTTCGCTCTTCCGTCGCTGCAAACACAACTTTCCCCTTAGATCTGAATCACCACTTTCAAAACGACGATCTAAGAAAGTGGGGAAGAGGACGTAGTTATCGTTACTCACCGTTGACTTAGATCGTGGATTTGAAGAACCTCAGGTTTCTTAACGAAGCTCTGATACCAATTGTTAGGAGAAAATCGATCACGGAACAATACCCGCGACAAAGCAAATCACGCAACAATAACATCCACGCAATTAATCAATGAAAGATAAATAAGTGCAAGAATAAAATAAGAAACAAAAACCAAAGAGGTACAAGGAATTTTTTAAGGGGGCTCACCTACCGTATGGCTAGTTTTCGGCAGAGCGGAATTTGCAAACGCCTACTAAATTCTTAAATCAAGTTTACAGGTAACCTAAGAAGATTTCTTTTAATTATTTTTATTAGCCGTCACCCTCTCAATTACAATAATCTCTCAGGATTAATTATTGCCTCTGGCCGCAGCCCCTTTTATAAGGAAAAAACTTCCCTGCAAGGGCTTGCATGCTCCAAGCCCTTGCAGAGCCGTTGGATGGAAGAGCCCCACTAGTGGGGCCCCCCATCCAACGGCTCTAGAGGGGGCTTGCAGCATGCAAGCCTTTCTAGGAAAGTTTTTTTCCTTTTATAACACTCTGAAATGAATTGGCTCTGTTGATGGGAGTTTGTGGCCGCATGCACTTAAATTAATTTCCCTGCAATCTCATGGGTATTATAAATAGAGAGAGAGAGGGAGAGGGGGAGAGGGGTAAAGGGCTTTTCAGTAGATAATGTGAAATTTTAAATTAAGATTAATTTAAATCTTTACAAAATCCAAACAGAGCCTATTCAAATCCCATCCCCAGATCCAGCCGTTCTCTTCACTTGATGATTGATGTTTGTGGGCTCTTCTTGGGCCTTCGACTTGGGCTTGAGTTTTGCAATAAAAAATAACAAGTCTATTGGGTTCCCTTCACCGTGGGAATTATTTTTTGACCAAAAATGAAATGCAAAAATGCCCCGTACTTGATTAGAAGAAAATTTTAAAGAAGCTAGCAAATTTATTATAAAATGAAAGAAAAAAATGCTTCAAATCCCAACTCCATTCCATCATCCGTAAACCATCCTTCGCATTCGATGGATCGGACTCCGCGTCCAAGATCATGTATCCTTTCCCTTAGCCGGATCGGACTCCACGTCCAATGATCGGGCATTCTTTTTCTTCGCCAGATTGAACTCCGCGTCCATGATCGGACATTCTTTCGTTTCGCTGGATAGGACTCCGCGTCTACGATCGGGCATCCTTTTCCTGCGCCGGATCGGACTTCGCTTCCACAATCACATTCAGAGTCACGTAGATTAAGCATCCTACTTTTTTGCCGAATCGGACTCTACGTCCGGGATTTGGCATCCTTCCCCTTCACCAGATTAGACTCCACGTCTTTGATGGGGCATTCTTCCCCTTCTCTGGATTGAACTCTGCATTCTCAATTAGACATCCATTCTCTTCGCCGAGGCAGCTATCATTCTCCTTGATCAGATCATACTCCGCGTCTTCCATCAGATGTCCCTCTTCTCGACATCCTCTATCGGACATCCTTCCACTTTGAATTAGTTTTCTTTTTCTTTCTCTTAGCGTTGGTTCCTAGGTTTTCCACTTTTTTCGGCCTTACGTCTGTTCCTTTTCAGCGTAAAAAAAATTAGTTTGATATTGTCAAACCTCACATTAATATTCACAAGGGTTCTTACATAAAACCCCCTAAGACTGAGTTAATTGTTAAAGAAAAACCCAAAACTTAATAATTACTTATTATCCCTTGAAAACGTTAAAATTGCATTATTTTACCCCCAACTAGCCCTTTCACTTAACTCCATTAGTCAATTAACGAAAAAAGTCGGGTTAGCGTTATCAAACTCCTCCTAACGCACTCATATTCACTCTTCATCATCTAAAATTCCAAATTAGAACCCCTGGTTAAGGAAGAAGAACCATATTTCATTGTCAACTAGAGATTTGAAGCCCTAATTCCGAATAATGGCGCTAATTTGGAATTTCAGATAATGAAGAGTGAATACAAGTGGATTGGGGGGTTTGATAACCCAAGCTCAACTTTCTTCATTAATAGACTAACATAGCGAAGTGAAAGGGCTGGTGAGGGATAAAATAATGCAACTTTAACGTTTTGTATAATAAGTAATTATCAAATTTTGGGTTTTTTAGTAATTAGCTTAGTTTTGAAGGGCTTTAAGTAAAAACCCCTATTCATAATCTCATTTCCAACTAAAAACTGCACGTAATTATATAATTTTTTATTAATTAATCTATGTGAATCGCACTTGTAAAATAATAATGACATGAATAAATAGGAAGCCACATGAACAATCAATTTTAAAATTAAATGACCCTCTTCTTTGCCTTATGATAGAGATAGAGATAAAGATGAGCATAACAAGTTAAATATATGTGTATTTTATAGGAATTCTTAAATATCATACGCATAATATAATAGACCCTCGGGTCCGTTGGAAATTGCTCCATATGTTTAGTCGAAAATTCACCGTACCTCCCACATAGTAACGAGAGTGTATTTACAGCTAGAGCTAAGGCTCTTTGGCCAAGAGCGAACTTTTAAATAATCAACTGACTCCTCAAAATCTTCTTGCTTTAAATGAATGCAAGAAGATTAAATTTGCTATTAGGATCATGGATTTGGCCAAGAATCCTGCTATGTCTTCTCCCCAACCGTTGGATTCCTTCTTGACTCCCTTTCTATTTTATTCCATTTTCGGCCGGTGGAATGACAGGAATCCTACTTGCCAGGCAGAGGATCCAGATCCGAAAAACAAAGCTAAAGCAAGAAAGAGACTATTATCATCATGCACTTCCAATGCCATTAATGCCAATTTTGATACAACAATGGTAAGATCCTTGTTTATGTTACCCAATTTACAACATAGTTAATTCCACAATTGATGTCGACAGCAAGAAGAAAACTCAACAATTACTTATCACAATGAAATCAGCTGAGAGAAAAACCAGCCGCATTAATTTCATATATCTTTCATCCTTGCAATTGGTTAATTTTTCAAAACCTCATTGCTTCGGTTCGGGAACGGCTTCATTCTTTTCGGCAGGCTTCTCCTCGGCTGTCTTGCTCTCCTTGGCAGCTTCTTCGCTTATCGTCTTCTCCTTCTCGGCCTTGGACTCATCTACGACATCTTTGGATTTGGGCTCCTCTGCTTTCGGCTCGGGAAGGTCTACCAAAGGTTTCTCCTCCTCCGCATTCTCTTTTGTACTCTCGCTCGACTCGGCTGCGGCCTGCAGTCACAAAAACAAAAGCCAACTAACTCGGTGTTGAATTGCGTTGATTCTTTGCTAATATTAGCTTATACCTTTTCTGTTGAGTAACTCTTGCGTTTTTGCTATTATAATAGTAAATTTTCTTTTTACATGGTTCCTGTTATTTTTGTAAAACAAATATTTAACTGTTGTTGTAATCTTAACTTTGATGGTTAATCGCTAATTGTTGTTCTAAGGTATTAACATTTATTTTATTATACAATGTTTAAACTCCTTTTTCATAACTTGCATAAATAGAAAATTCGACCTGCCCTAAATCTACTCTTTGATTTTTCAGGTACAAATTTAAACCCGTGCAACCTGCGAATGCGTGTTGTGCTTCTTAAGTTTATTTCCATGTCACTCGATGCATGTATAATATTCTAAGTCGGAGAAGGGAAAAGGTATGCAGCGTCTCTGTACTACGCAGAGGAAATGCCGAGGGTTGGGGGGCAACTTAAAATGGGATGATCCGCCCCTGTTTTACTAGTAGCTTCCCTTTGCGTTGCGTAGAGAGTGGAAGAATGAATTACCTCAGCGGTGGCACCGGCTTCAGCTGGTACCTCCTCTGTTGTGGTGGCCGGTGTCTCTTCTGCTGCTGGAAGCTCCACGGGTGTCTCGCCCTCCAACACCTCAGGTTTGGTAGCACAGGCACCCATGGCTTCCCTAGTCAAGCGAGAGGGAGAGTTATTGATTTGTTGGAGGGTATAGAATGTGAGATCTTCGAAGAAACCACTGCGAAAAATCATGAAGACATGAGGCACATTTTATAGGTTGAAATCGCCAGGAAAGTGAGGGAATGGTAATGGCCTTGCATGAAGCGTGGAGGTTTAGAATGAGAGGTTGGAAAACTGAATTGAGATTATATATAGGTTTAGTTTGTGGTTACAAGGAGCGCATGGACCGTTTCATATGAAGTTGGTGCCTAAAAAACGCTTTGATAGACGCCTCTTAATACTAATAATAAAAAAATGCATGTTCACATATCAATACCATTTCAACCTTTTAAGATACCGGCCTTTGTCCCCTACCAGCGTTCAACCGAAGGTCTTACCGGAAGAGTCTCCAATTATAGAGACTTTCATCCCATCATCAAGAAGCCGATAGGATGATCTGGTAGAAAAAGAAAAAATTTCTATCGATAACGTCGTCACCATTTTGAAGTTTTAAACTAATCATTTTTCAGGAGAAAAAAAGGTGTCGGCTTATGAAAAACTCTGACAAAGGATTATACACGGTTGTTAATCCACTATTATGGAATCTGATCATACATGGTCATGCCCTCATTTTTTTAATATGATGTCAACTTCTCATACAAAAAACCCTTCATGTATATATTTCTCTGATTTGCATCTATTATCCTAATATACATGCATGTCTTACATAGGTAAAGTATCAAAATTCACAACAATTGAAGACCAACAAATCCATTAAGGGAACTAATATTTAACAGCTCTTCGGTACATGAAAAGCACGATCCGTTTAGATCCGTTTAGATGGTTTTGTTTAAGGTATGTACATTTAAAAGACAATAATTCTCACAACTTTATAGTAAATATTTGCATGCTGACGGTACAGTTAATTGTGTGAGATTCACACACCGATCCAGCAGCTAGCAAGTCGATGGGGTACAGACCCTGAGCCATCAAATTTTGTAGGATAAGAGAGCCACAAAAGAAAAGTAGATAGAATTTGTAGAGTTCATCGAGTATGAAAGTTTTTATTTTTAAAAAAAAAAACTAAAAACTTTATTGTACTTGAGAGTAGAAAGCGAAAATTTCCCTACATGCTAGTGACACAGGACAAATATTAGCAGTCTTGTTGCAGTCCCAAGTGAAATAATCAGCCACACATGAAATCATTTTTGTAACCATTTTTCTTTCTAATTTTGTGCCTTTTCTTTGTCAATTTCAACAAATGAAACTTCGATTGCGTCATTTCCATTACTGCAGAGAGAAATGCAATTGGCAAAACCTTGCCTTATAGGATGGGTAGCTTGTAGGTGGGAAACGAAATCTAATAGGTAAAATTATTCAGGCCGGACTCACCATCAATGTAGATTGAAGATTTTCAACCGTCCAGATTATCAGGACGGTTAACACTAGCCTCTCCAGTGGCTCCTAAAAGGATTCAAGTTCGCTATCTCCACAAATCCACAAGATCCTGCTTTGAGCAAAGATACGGATACAAAAAATTATAACTCAGAAACAGAGAGAGATCAAGGAAGCAACAACAGTTATCTTGTTAGTGTTGTTTGCTCTGGGTAGCAGCCGTGAAGGATGGTTCAGACTTATGTCACGACCAAACAGCAACATATATCTGCAAATTCCCACGACCCATTAATTGGAGGTTCCCCCGCATCGGAGCAAGGGGTAATTAACGACAGTTTAGTCCGCGGCTGCCGGAGATTAGAATCCCCACAATCAATAAATCCTTGCCTACCCTGGACAGGAGGAATCTATATGACAACTGATGCCATGCCCCGCTACCCGGTATACACTAAAATACGGGACATGACTTGGCCAGCCATACTACCTACGGTAAGTAATCATCCTTTCATTATCATATTAAGGCTGTCATGCAGTGATCAAGCTCAACAATATTAAATAATATAACTATCACACGTCCACTATGCCATAATAAATAATAACAATACTCAAAAATCGCGAGTCAATAGAATCAGTAGCGGAAGCAATAATAACCATCAAGTATCAAGATCCAAGGAAAAAGAACAATAAATAGTTGACACTTATGGGCTCACAATAAATCCAATAAAACTATTTGATACGATAATTAAACCTAAAATATAATAACTAAATCAATAACAATATCATTTACTGATCAGCAAGCTTCTCGTAATACTCCTTATCTGCTTGATCTAAATCCAAAGTATCCGGGCCATGCAAAACCCAGATTTCAGAGTGTCGAATATAATATCATAATTAATACAATTGTCACGCCCTGCTTCATAAAAGACGGGAGCAGCTACGAGATGAGGCCCGCGAGGTCCTTTCTTAAAACAAATACGTTAAGTGTATATAAACAATATAAAGTGACACAAGAACAAGAATGAAACTGAAATTTCCAACAACAATTTTATTTATATTCAAATTTCACAAGTTTCAAACTGATACATGATGTCTGAAAAACAAAAATACAAAATATAAAATTTCCAAAACAAGTGGAATATTTAAACTGAAACTGGAAAGAAAATCTAAAGATCGAAATTAGAAGCAAGCTAGCCGTAATCCTTTGTAGTCGCTTCAACCTCCTCGGTCCCTAGAACACCTGACGAACGTTTCAAGAAAACAAAAATGGATGGAATGTGTTGGATATGTATAACCTAAATTCCTGTATTGTATAGAATGTTAGGGATATGTATATACAGGACAATCTTACTCATTTATATGGTATACAATTTGAGTTGTCTTTATCTGAAATGTGTATATGTTTTTCTTACTACTTTGTATTGCCTATAAATGTTGATAAAGACTCGTTACAGTAGTATACTATTTTGGTTTGTTTTTATCTTATCATGTGTATATGTTATATTTAATATCATATATGGCGGATACATGTTGATAAAACCCGTAGGATTTTGCTTGACTACTAGCGTTATGATGACGATCATACTTTTTGGAGCTGGGTTATCCATAAGCGCATCTTTAAAGGTCCCAAGTCGCAGGAGTATCGAGACTGGACATCGATATTCCAGAGTAGACTTGTGTATATATTTCTAGACCCCCGACAAGAAGTGGTGGTTGGTCCCACAGCCATTGGTGTGATCACCTAAAATTGTATACATGTGATCACTAGGGGTGAGTACACTGGACGGACTCGCCAAGAACCTCTAGATGGTATTATACATATCATCGGATAGCGGTTCTCAGGTGACATGAGTACAGGTTATTTTTTAGACCTGAGATCATCATTTGTCTCGTGTGAGTTCCTACTGTGCTTTGATCACTACCCTACCACGGCTCTACTGAGTCGTGCAAACAGGTTTTGGTTGGGTACAATCCCGAGTCACATGGAGGCAGTGGGTGATTTTCAGGGATTCATCTCTCCCGGTATCGGAAGTCGATATCGCATTGTGTCATGTTGGCCAGAACCATAAGACATTGGCCAAGGCAGTTGAGATTTACTGATGGTTAGATCAGTAGTTTCTCGGATTGGTACCGAGCCATATCGACACGACTTATCGGGTCAGTAGGGGTCTGAAGTTTACCATCCCCTAGACCCGGTATGCGATACTCTAAGACGAAAAGACCAGACTGTACACGGATAGGCTCAGTAGGGGTTCGGATGAGCTTGCTCATCGGCCTTTCTTTCGACAGGTATCTGGATAGCCGTTACGTACAGTTAGTGCCACTAACGTACTTTTGGTTAAACCCATTGCCGGCGTACTGTCGAGTATTTAGAGTCCCATACAGAGGGTTTCCCTGGTTCAAGCGAAATGATGTAGTATCCGTATTTTGATACTTGCAGGGTTCCGATCGAATGATAATACTGGCCGGCTTAGAATTAAGTCGGATTATTAAATCAGGTATTGATTTAATAATTTACATATACATATTTCGGCATGTATATTCTAGTTTTATCTGGGCTTTCGATCGGATAGTTGATAATACTAGCCGGCTTAGGATTAAGCCAGATTATTAAATCAGATAATGATTTAATAATTTACATACATATATTTCGATATGTATATTCTAGTATTATGTTCTTTGTATTATTATACCTCTTTGGGTATTCGTATTTTGATACGAATACGGGTATGTATATATGGTAGAGTGTATTCCGTATTTATAAGGAAAATATTCTAGAAGGATGACACCTCATTTCCATGGTTTTTCTTTTATTGAAAATTGAAATGATGTAGAGGGGTGAGGTGGAAAGGAGAATGGTGTGAAGTATGGTTGAATAGGGTAAACAAATGAATTTATAATTCATTTTTCTACACTATTCAAGTATGGCTGGATTTTATATTTACAAAATCCATTTTGATAAAACTATACTTGCATTATTATTTTGAGATGAGATTTTCATTTCACCATTCTCTTTCTCTCACCATTCTTGATCTCTTTCTTCCTCTTCATCCTACACTCTCATGAGTTGAGAATTAAGGGTGAAGAAAGATAGAAAAAAAATACTAGAACCATATACTACATCACTAGACACCTCTAGATTAGCAACCTAGAGCTTTTAGTTGCTCTACTAGGTTTTTGAGTGGAGCTAGAGCCATGAACCACATCTCTCAGGTGGATCATCTTCGACAGAGGAAGACCCACGGTCAAGCTCGATCATGGAGGCCCCATGGAGCCAAGGGAAAGGGTAGAAGACTAAAGGACACGGATCATTCGGTATAACCCCTTTTCAGAGTATCTAGATCTCTTTAGTTTACTAGTTTAATGTTTGGTTAGATTCTAGATAGTAATTTCTAGCGCCAGTTTTTTACATTACTGCTTTAGTTTCAAAACCCAACATGGTATCAGAGCCACCCAAACATTAATGCTTTAGTTTCAAAACAAAAAAATTCCAATTTTCAAGAACCCATTCTCTGTCCAAAACTTTTTAGTCTCTAAATTTTTTAAAACAAGTGCAAAGGCTTACTCTTCATGTGTATATGACACACGATGAAAACGAGGCAAAACAACCATACAAAAACCGCCAGAAATTCCTATATCCCTATTATGGGCGGTTTTTTGAACTCTTCTGGTCCCCGTTTTCATCCAGTGCCTTAGGTTTTAAGAATTGGGATTTTTGTTCTTGTTTGATTTGCCACAGATTTTACTTAGTGTTATCTTTGTTTTGGGGCAGCTTGGAAAGTTTAGAACTTGAAACTTTTGCATCATTGATCTCTGTGATGTGGTGTATGTGTTTTCAAACGTCGTCTATTTACTATATGTCATTTAGACGGGGATGCACATACTTGCTTATATTGCTGTGATATTTATATATGTGATGGTTTATTCGGATTGTCGTGTTGGATAGCCTCCAGTGCAATGGTAGTTGTACAGTTTAGATTCATTTGTATATTCATTATTACGGGCGAGCGTCCGATATGTAAACTGTCGTTTCTGCTAGGTTGTATATTCTTTTATTGGCGCATGACTGGGTTGAAGTTGATGTCACCATTGTATATATTTTTCTTTTCTGTACTAGGATTACCCAGCGGAGGAGTGCTCGAATAGCCGGGTTCTAGAGGGCAACATGACCACATATCATGGCGTTGACACCGAGGGGGCCTTACTCTAGAATTGGCGGACTATTCGCCGCACACATAGAAGGTATAGGATGACTCATGGAGGGATGCTCAAGTTACTCGATTCCGTGAAGTGCTGGGTGGCCTATTCACTATGTTGATTAGGGTTGCCTCACTTCCGGAATTGGCGGGTAACTTGCTGCACTCGTAGGAGTCTTGGTTTTACATTACACAGGCTATCCACACGACCGGGGAACGTAGGGTTTTATTTGCGGCTCAAATGAAACCCGGGGCTCTTAAATTATCCGCTATTCCATATTTCTTATCGCTGTTATGTGATGTTGCTTATATCATGCCTGAGACGAATGGTTATATATATAATTTTTTCGACGATCGTCCCCCATCATCTTCATCGTTATCATCTAAGATGTGGGTACACCAAATTTCATGTGATTCTACAACCTTTTCACCGTTGATTTAGCAATGTAAAAAGTTCTATTATTGGTAAACCGTTAATTTTGAACCCACTAAATCAACGGTGAAAAAGTTGTGGAATCACATGAAATTTGGTGTATGCACATTTTAGATGATAACGATGATGATGATGGGTGCCGATCGTCGGAAAAAATGGTGGAGGTTGTATTTTTTCCATGCTATAGGAGGAAATCTCCTCCTATGGCCTCTTTTCTCCATTAATCTCTCTCTCTCTCTCTATACACACACACACACACACACACACACACACCAGTAAATGGTGTATATGTTTTGCATCCACGCTAGTCCAGCCCCCGCTCTGCCGTTAGTTAAGTAACTTAACAGTGTATGATGGGCCCCGTGACGAATGCGGATGTCATATACGTATATTTTATTTTTCGTTCTTTTCTGATGTGATAAGAATTAATTGATGGGACCATATTAATACTGATTAATACGGGAAAGGAAGACTAGAGATTTATGTGCGGTGAAGTGTGTCAAAAATGAAAATCAGAAGGTTTTAGTTCGAGATGAGAATATCAAGGAAAGATGGAGAGATTATTTTGACAAATTGTTCAATGAGAGCTTTACTAAGAATTTGGATGGACTTGTCATTCAATCTAAAAATATAAACCGTGATTTCATGCGTAAAATAAGATTACCTGAGGTTAAAGATGTTTTGAACAGAATGAGTTTAAGAAAAGCGGTTGGTCCTGACGGGATTCCTATCGAGATTTGGAGATGCTTAGGAGAAATAGGCGTTAAATGGATGACAAATCTATTTAATAAGATTTGGCAGACAAAAAAGATGGCAAATGAATGGAGGAAAAGTATCCTTGTACCTATCTACAAGAACAAGGGTGACATTCAAAGTTGCTTAAACTACCGTGGAATAAAACTTATGTGTCACACCATGAAACTTTGGGAGAGAGTGATTGAACACAGGCTAAGGAAGGATATTAAGATAACAGAGAACTAGTTTGGGTTCATGCCTGGACGAGCGACGACAGAGGCTATTCATTTGCTTCGTCAACTTGTCGAGCGTTTTCGAGAGAGGAGAAGAGATTTGCATATGATATTTATTGATTTAGAAAAAGCGTACGACAAGGTACCTAGAGAAGTATTATGGGGGACAATGATGAAGAAGGGGGTCCCTGTCAAGTATATTGACATAATCAAGGATATGTACGATGGAGTAGTGGCAAATGTCAGAACTTGCGGCGGCTTAACGAGTGATTTTCCGATTACAATTGGTTTACATCAAGGATTTGCATTAAGTCCATTCCTGTTTACCATCGTGATGGATGAGCTTACTAGAACTATCCAAGATGAGTTACCTTGGTGTATGCTATTCGCTGATGATATTGTTCTAGTAAATGAGACGAAAGCAGGGGTTAATGCCAAATTGGAATTATGGAGGCAAACATTGGAATCTCCGGGATTCAGATTGAGCAGGTCCAAGACAGCATATATGCATTGCAAATTTAGTAACCAGAGAAGTCAAAACCATATTGGTATAATATTGGAAGGGCAAGAGATATCACCGAGTGACCAGTTTAAATATCTAGGTTCCATCATCCAAAAGAATGGGAAGATCGATAGTGATGTTAATCAAAGGATCCAAGCTGGTTGGTTGAAATGGAGGAGTGCAACATGGATTTTTTATGATCGTAACTTTCTGTTAAAATTGAAAGGGAAGTTTTATCGGAGCGCTATTCGGCCTGCCTTATTATATGGTACAGAATGCTGGGCTCCTAAGAAGCATCATACACAGAAGATGCACGTAGCGGAGATGTGCATGCTTCATTGGATGTGCGGTAACACTAGAAAAGATAAGGTGTGAAATGAGGATATTCGTGCAAAAGTTGGTGTAGCACCTGTGGAGGAGAAGATGCGGGAAAACCGGCTAAGATGGTTTGGTCATGTGCGACGCAGACCTATGGAAGCACCGGTTCGACGAATAGATACTCTCGATATGGGTAATGGCAAAAGGGCAAAAGGGAGACCGAAGAAAACATGGATGGAGGTGATACGAAACGATATGGTTGCCAAAGGACTCAATGAAAGTATATTATTCGATAGGAGTGAGTGGAGGCGGAGGATTCATGTGCTGGACACGGCGTGATTCTCATGTTAGTTCATGTTGCCTACCCCATATGCTTGGGATAAAAGGCTCAGTTGTTGTTGTTGTTGTTGTATTAATTCTGATTAATGCAAAGAAAAGAAATCTAAAAGATGTTTTTGGAACAAATTTCGAAAAACTATAGTCATATTCTTTTGTTTTGCATAGTTGTATTCGGTTAGGAATATACAACACCTTATTCGAGGAGGCAAGAGCCTAGATCCCTTCACGGGGAGTGACCTCTTGAGCAAAAGTTTAGGTTACTATAAATTACTTGGTTTTCTTCAAAACCACTAGTTTTCAAAAACGGAGCCTAAACCATTCCTTTTCAAAACTACTCGGTTCCTTCAACGATATCAAGTTCATTACGTTAAAGGGTTTTTCGCCAAAAACCCAGCCGTAGCTCTTCGTCATTTCTTACAAGTATCGCCTAGTATTCATGCTATGTATGTTGGCCTACATCAAGGCATAGTGAATGGTAGCTGGGTAATACTTATTTGCTGCATAGATATGCGATTATTTAGGACAGTCGTACAGTTATTTTGGCCTACGTCAAGAACTTGTACAGGTAGGTCTAAATTAATTCAGGATAATGAAGGATTGAACATGACTAACGACTTATGATATATTGACCTACGTCAAGGTCATAAGCATTAGGGGGAAAAACCATATCGGGAGTTTCAAATATACAGCAAACTTGCTAGTGTTGCATACCTTCTGG
Organism: Agapanthus africanus; assembly: GCA_030015575.1. Taxonomy (NCBI): domain Eukaryota; kingdom Viridiplantae; phylum Streptophyta; class Magnoliopsida; order Asparagales; family Amaryllidaceae; genus Agapanthus; species Agapanthus africanus. Next base: position 993,747,936 of record CM057337.1, read on the forward strand.
AGTGTGGTCACCAGAGTGGATTTCATCTAGGTTATCACGCGATGATAGTTGGATCCCGATCCTACTGATGAGTATGATTACTGTTGGGATATATTTTTCACTTCGCAATTAACCAACCTATTAGGTGTCTAGAAAAGTGTTAACGGGGCTACGCCTCTGCGGAAACGAGGTTTATTTTAATTAAGTCCGTGCGAGAGCACGGGGAACCTCCCTCGGAGTACCAACACCCACCTAGTTGAACGGTTAGCGAACTTGTAAGGTGCGAATGATCCTGACTAGTTTTCCTTTTAAGGGTTTGAAGGAAAATTCGAGGAAACAGTAGGAGCCATCCGGATTAGATAAAATAATAACCAATATAATATTGCAAGAGCGCACGCTGAGTGTTTCTTTTCTCTTTCTCTCCAGGTAGCAACCATGTCATGCCCTAATCAAGATAATAAAATGTATGACTTTACCAAACCAGTTTATTAACGAAGGTTCGGTTCAAACTTGTGACAACTGTCACGAGTATGGACAAGGGAAAGATCTGTGAGGAATTCCAGATGACCCTATTGAAGGAGAAGCATTCTAATGAATCTTTTTTGGGTGTATTTGTTATTGAAAAATGTTTTTCGGTCAACCGTACCTCCTGGGTACTAGATACCAGATCAGGATCTCATATCTGTAATTTATTATAAGGACTGAGAAAAAGTAGAATCGTTGGACCGGGTGATATGTTCCTCACAATAGGGAACGGAGCACAAGTTAATGCTGCAGCCGTCGGCGAATATCACCTTGTGCTGCCAAGTGGCAACACTATAATTTTTAACAACTGCTACTATGTACCTTCCATGCTTTGTAATATCATATCAGTTTCTTTACTTGATAAAGATGAATATAACTTTGGTCTTGATAGAAATATCATGAACATTTGCCTTAATCAGGTATTGGTTGCAGAAGATACATTGTGTAATGGTATCTACGTTCTCAATCAAAACACGATTTTCAATGTACAAAACACACGTAATAGGAAGAGTTCAGATACGAACGAAACCTACTTGTGGCATTGTAAACTTGATCATATCGGTGAGAAAAGACTAAGTAGGTTGCATAAAAATAGATATCTGAATCCGTTAGAATTTTCATCCTATGAAACTTGTCAGTCTTGACTCAAAGGAAAGATGACTAAATCTCCATTCACCAGACACGGTGAAAGAGCTACAGAGCTCTTAGGATTCATACATAGTGATGTATGTGGTCTAATGTCTATATATGCAAGGGATGGGTTCTCGTACTTCATTATATTCACTGATAATCTCTCTAGATTCGGATATGTATTTCTCATGAAACACAAATCAGAAACTTTTGAGAAGTTTAAAGAATATAAAGCAAAGTAGAGAACCAGACAGGAAAAAGTATCAAGATCTTTCGATCAGATCGAGGAGGAAAGTACTTGAGTACGGAATTCGTGACTTTCTAAAAGAGAACGGTATTCTCTCTCAACTTACTCCTCTATATACACCACAGCACAACGGTGTATCGGAGCGGAGGAATCATACTCTATTAGATATGGTTCGCTCCATGATAAGTAATGCTGAGTTGCCTCTTTCTTTCTGGGGATATACACTTGAGACAACGATATATCTATTGAATAGGGTTCCAACCAAATCTGTGCCTACCACTCCATATGAAATATGGAGTGGTAAGAAACCATGTCTTAAATTCATTAAGATATGGGGTTGTCCGGCTTATGTTAAAAAGCAAAATCCAGACAAACTGGAGGCACGTTCGGTTCTATATAAGTTTTTGGGATACCCCAAGTATTAACGGGGGTATCTGTTCTACCACACCGATGAACAGAAGGTGTTTGTTGCTCGTCACGCCACCTTTTTAGAATGGAAATTTCTTACAAAACAAATTAGTGGGAGCAAGGTGGAACTGGAAGAAATTCTGGAACCACAAACTGAAACTGAAGAAATGGTAGAAGCTCAGGATTCATTTATCCTGGACGAATCTCAGCTACCCCGTAGATCTAGTAGGATTTCTCATCCGTCCGAGAGATACTACGGTTTTCTCATAGATGGGAATCGAGAGGATTGCATCTTGGAAGAAGATGATTCTACTAGTTTCAAGCAGCCATTACCAGTATGGACTCTGATAAATGACTGGATGCTATGCGATCCGAAATGGAATCCATATACACCAACAAAGTTTGGACGTTGGATGTTGCTTCTTCTGGGGTAAAACTCGTTGGATGTAAGTGGATCTTCAAAAAGAAGATTGGTGTAGATGGACAGGTGGAAAGCTATAAAGCTAGACTTGTTACAAATGGTTTTCGTCAAAGACCCGGGGTGGACTATGACGAAACCTTTTCTCCAGTTGCTATACTGAAATCCATTCGGATCCTACTTGCCGTTGCTTCCTACCATGACTATGATATGCGGCAGATGGACGTTAAAACGGCTTTTGTAAATGGAAGTTTAGAAGAGTGTGTTTATATGGATCAGCCGGAGGGATTCATAGACAGTGGTAGCAGCGGGAAGGTGTGTAAGTTGTTTAAATCCATTTATGGATTAAAGTAGGCATCGCGGAGCTGGAACATCTGTTTTGATGAGACGGTCAGACTTCATCAAAAATGAGGATGAACCATGTATCTACAAGAAGATTGTAGGGAGAACTGTTGTATTTCTCGTCTTGTACATGGATGACATTCTCTTGATAGGAAATAACATTCATATGCTGCAATCGGTCAAATTGTTCTTGTCACAAAAGTTCTCCATAAAAGACCTGGGTGATACCTCCTACATTCCGCGGATTAAGATCTACAGAGATAGATCCAAGAAATTGTTGGGACTTTCACAGTCCATGTACATAAAGTCCATACTAAAGAGATTTAGTATGGAAAATTCCATGCGCGGTAATATACTCGCTTTGCATGGAATCACCCTCTCCAAAGAGATGTCTCTCAAGACTGATGAGGAGAAGATTCACATGAGTACTATACCCTACGCTTCGGCGGTAGGATCTATAATATATGCGATGATGTGTACCAGACCAGATGTAGCTTACGCGCTTAGCGTGGTGAACCGGTATCAGTCAAACCCAGGTGAGAATCATTGGACAGCCGTGAAGAACATTCTCAAGTACCCGAGAAAGAGTAAGGAGATGTTCTTGATTTACGGTAATGAAGACCTCCAGGTTTAGCGTGGTGAGCCAGTATCAGTCAAACCCAGGTGAGAATCATTGGACAGCTGTGAAGAACATTCTCAAGTACCTGAGAAGGAGTAAGGAGATGTTCTTGGTTTACGGTAATGGAGACCTCCAGGTCAAGTCCTTTACTGACTCAAGCTTCCAGAGTGACAAGGGTAACAGGAATTCTGTCTCGGATTTTGTGTTTACCCTCAACGGAGAGGTGGTTTGTTAGAAAAGCTCCAAACAAGATATCATCGCAGACTCGACGATGGAGGCTGAATACATTGCTGCAAACGATGCCGCAAAAGAAGAGGTCTTGATGAAGAAGTTCATTATCGAACTTAAGGTGGTTCCATCCACTGTTGATACCATACTTTTGTGTTGCCATAACAATGGGGCATGGCTTTAGCGAAGCAACCACGGTCCCATCAGAAATCCAGACACATCTTGAGGCGGTATCACCTGATCAGGGAGATCGTAGATCGCCGGGAGATCAAGGTTCTGGAGAGTAGATGCAAAAGAAAATACGGCGGATTCATTTACCAAGGCCCTCTCTCAAGCGCAGTTCGAACGACTTTTTGAGATGTTGGGTATGCGATACGTCAACAACTGTCCCTAAAGCAGACATTGGGTATTCGGTATACCAATTACAGGCCTTAGTGCAAGTTGGAGATTGTTGGATTTGTATGCCCTAGAAGCCTGTATTGTATAGGATACCAGGGATATGTATGTATAGGACAATCTTGCTTAGTTATATGGTATACTATTTGAGTTGTCTTTATCTGAACATGTGTATATGTTTTTCTTACTTCCTTGTATTGCTTATACATGTTGATAAAGACCCGTTACAGCAGTATACTATTTTGGTTTGTCTTTATATTAACTTGTGCATATGTTATACTCGATATCACATATGGCGGATACATATTGATAAAGCCCGTAGGATATTGCTTGACTACAAGAGTTATGATGGCGATCATACTTATGGGAGCTGGGTAGTTCATAAACACATCCTTAAAGGTCCCAAGTCGTAGGAGTATCGAGACCGGGCATCGATATTCAAGAGCAGACTTGTGTATATGTTTCTAGACCCCGACGAGGGGCGATGGTTGGTCCCACGGCCATTGGTGTGATCACCTAAGATTGTATACAGATGCTTATTGGGGGTGAGTACACTGGGCGAACTTGTTGAGAACCTCTAGATGGTATTATTCCTATTGTCAGATAGCGGTTCTCAGGTGACATGTGTACATGTTAGTCTTTAGACCTGAGATCATCATTTTTCTCGTGTGAGTTCCCACTGTGCTTTGATCACTACCCTACCATGGCTCTACTGAGTCGTGCAAACAGGTTTTGGTTGGGTAAGGTCCCGAGCCGCATGGAAGTAGTGAGTGATTGTCAGGGATTCTTCTATCCCGATATTGGGAGTCGATATTGCGTTGTGTCCGGTTGGCCAAGGCAGTTGAGATTTACTGATGGTTAGATCAGTAGTTTCTCGGATTGGCTCTGAGCCACATCGACACGATTTATCGGGTTAGTAGGGGTTTGATGTTTACCATCCGCTAGACCCGGTATGTGATATTCTTAGACGAAGAGACCGGACTGTGCGGAGATTGTCACGGATAGGCTTAGTAGGGGTTCGGATGAGCTTACTCGTTGGCCTTCCTTTCGACAGGTACCTGGGTAGCCGTTATGTACAGCTAGTGCCACTGACGTGCTTATGGTTAAACCCACTGCCAGCGTACTGTCGATTATTTAGAGTCCCACACAAAGGGTTTCCCTGGCTCAGGCGAAATGATGTAGTAGCCGTATTTTAATACGTGCAGGGTTCCAATTGAATGATAAAACTAGCCGGCTTAGGATTAAGCTGGATTATTAAATCAGGTATTGATTTAATAATTTACATATACATATTTCGGTATGTATATTCTAGTGTAATCCGGGCTTTCGATCGGATGGTTGATAATACTAGCCGGTTTAGGATTAAACCGGATTTTTTAATCAGGTATTGATTTAATAATTTACATAAGTATATTTTGATATGTATATTCTAGTATTATGTTCTTTGTATTATTCTACCTCTTTGGATATTCGTATTTTGATACGAATACGGGTATGTATGTATGGTAGAGTGTATTTCATATTTATACAGAAAACATTCTAGAATGAGGACACCACATTTCCATGGTTTTTCTGTTATTGAAAATTGAAATGAAGTGGAGGGATGAGGTGGAAGGGAGAATGGTGTGAAACATGGTTGAATGAATTTATAATTCATTTGTCTATACTATTCAAGTATGGTTGGATTTTATATTTGCAAAATCCATTTTGATAAAACTATGCTTGCATTATTATTTTGGGATGAGATTTTCATTTCACCATTCACTTTCTCTCACCATTCTTTAGCTCCTTCTTCATATTCACCCTGCACTCTCATGAGTTAATAATCAAGGGTGAAGAGAGGTAGAAAAAATACTAGAACCACACACTATATCACTAGACACTCTATATTAGCAACCTAGAGATTTTAGTTGCTCCACTAGGTTTTTGAGTGGAGCTAAAACCATGAACCACATCCGTCGGGTGGATCATCTTCGAGAGAGGAAGACCCATGGTCAAGCTCGATCACAAAAGCCCCATGGAGATAAGGAAGAGTGTAGAAGACCGAAAGACACGGATCATTCGGTATAACCCCTTTTAAGAGTAGCTAGATCTCTTTAGTTTGCTAATTTAATATTTGGTTAGATTCTAGGTAGTGGTTTTTAGCGCCAATTTTTTTTTAAAAGTTAAAGTTTTTTGTTTCACAACGGCCGCGGTTGGAGACTTGGGCGCTAGGAACCCCAACAAAATGCACGTCAGCGAACTTGCGTTCGGTAAGTCCATAAGAAAGGTGTGATTATAAATAGTGTAGTGATGTGTTAATAGTTATAAGACAGATATGATATCTCAAGTAAACATTGCAATCATTTAAACATGGCAAACTAAGTAAATATGGCAGCTCAGGTTGAGCAGTGGTTAATCTAAGCATGTGATAATTGTGTGTTGATGAACATGAAGTAATGCGTCTTAAAAGTCTCTACAATGGTAAAATAATCTAATGTCAGTTCAAGAGTGAATGCCAACCAATTTCAAGAGTGTTCTCGAACTCAACAGGCTGTAATTCAGGGATACTGAACTACGGGGTCCGAATCAAGTGTTAGCAACGAGACTTCAACCTAGTGTTGAAATATTCTAAATCCAACAGGGTATAATTCAGGGGTAAGGAAACACAGGCCCTCATGATATATTGCATGTGTTAGTAGACATGTATTCATGTATTAGAGGGACTCCTGAGATTTTGTTGGATTAACACTGAAACTACCCTAACATCCCGCATAATCTAATTTACAATTATAGTCAAAAGTTTTGCCCGAATCAATGAATACATAAGAAGAGTATAAGTTCATGGTTCAAGTCGAGTTCATATATTCATGTCAAGTTTAAGTATTCATGTCAAGTCATTACGTATTCATGATTCAGGTCAAGTCTAGTCAAGCATGTAATAGGTTTGATCGAAGAAATCATATAGATGCAATTGATTTCATGTCAGGATCAAGTAGTCATGTCAACTGCCAGTATACAAGTCAAAGTGTATTCATGTGTTGGGTCATGTTTGATTTATTATTAAAGTAATATGATTTCTGTGAATAAATGGATTTTATATCGGGGGATAAGCAAGTGATAATACTAATTGTCTCCGGCTTTTCGAGGCTCAAGAGAATAGGTCACTTAAACCCGTCTGTTAATATTTGTTTTATGTATTCTAGGTATTTATGTGAAAATATATCATTTGGAAATTCTAAGGTATTTACTTAAACTAAACCATTTGAAAACTCGATGTGGTTTTATGGAAAATACTTTATGTTAAAAGTAAACCTCGAGAGTGTTTTTGGTAAAAATATGTTAATTAGAATGTCGAGGGTTTTTAATAAATATGTATTTTGGATTTCGTGTTATTTTAGTGACAAAAATTAGCTTTTAAGAGTTTATGATATTTTAGTGAATAAATAAATTTTTTGGAAAACTTGAGATATTTTAATTGAAATTAAAAATATTTTCATTTTAGGGTATTTTATTTAAAATCTAATTTTGTGAAAAAAAATTCTTTGAGGTTACAAACATGATATTTAAGTTACTTTAAATTTTTTTAATTTTGATTTAAAATCCCGTATTTTCTTTTCCTTCGAGAAAACGCTCCGATCACATCCACTAGATCCAAGATTTGTGATAATCCGCACTATCTGCAACAGGGCTCCTCTAAAAAGGGTTTTAGGGGCGTAATTGCCAAGTGAAAAGGATTTCGATTAAAAATTCTATGTTTCAAGATTTGAGAGTATTTTATTGAAATACGATTATTTATAGGATCACTAAAACCATATGATCGTGCTATGATTTCAAAAGTGTGCCTGAGAAAGGCAGGTCATTACCCCGTAATTTATTTATATAACAATATCACAAAAAACTAGTAGGCGATAAAATAAACGTTCATGGTATTTATCCGTTATATTTTATTCTAGTACTGTTTTTACAGTAGCAAATTTATTTTAAATTCATGTAACATTTAGATGTGGCATGGCATACAAGTATGATATGATGGTGGTTGATATTCTTATTATAACAGATATGTCAAGTTTGTAATAATAGTTTTAAATAAAAATTCATTTTCTAAAATATACTATGTCGATGGTGAGGGAAGAAAAAAACAAAGAGAGTGATCGAGTTGGGACTTACGGATTGAGCTGGACGTATAAGAGGAAGACAAAGTCTCGGTTGGAAGAACCGAGACTAAAGATGTGTAAGTCCACGTTGCCCACCCCGGTGCTTGCGGGGAGGCGGAAAACGGAATAAAAATCGGATTTTTATCATGCTAGGGAACATGGTCTAGACAAAGGAGGATCTTTGCTAAACAAAAACAAGCTAAAACTAACTAGAAACTAGCTAAAGAGTAGAATGGTTATACCTAGGGCTTTATGTCCTTCTCTCCTTGCTCCTTGGAGTAGTAGAAAGGGATCACCTTTGTCGTCTTCTCACGTCGAAGAAGGATCCACCCGAAAGCCTCAACCTTTGGCTTCAATTTCAAGCTAGAAGTAACTAGGGTGCTAGAAGTGCTAATCCTAGAACCCTAGATGAGAGTAGAGATTATCAAGAAGAGGTTTTTCTCAAGCTCAAGTGTTTCTCAACACATGAGAGAGGAGAGCTTGAGGAAGAGGAAGAGGAAGAGAGAGAAAGTATATGATAGAATGAGAGAATTATGAAGCATTCTCACATATATGTGTGAATTATTGTAAATTGAAAATTAGTGAGATAATTGTCATGGCTTAATCAAGACATGACCATTATCATTTCATTTTTAATGCAAATTGCAAGGATCAAAGAGCATCTTCCAAATGAAATGATGATGGTCAAAGTGTCAACCTAGGTCAACAAGTCAAGAATTTCAAATGGTCAACAACCATAACCATGCACAATTATATTAAACTAATATCAATTAACCATAATACACACATAAGCATTAGGGTTAATAAAATGACAATGGTCATTAACCCTAATCAAAGTCCTCTCCCTCTGTCTCAAGCAACTGTGCATACGCACCCGTATTCGTGATCCGAGGAACACGAATACAAAGAGATAAAACCAATCCCAAATCATATACTAGGATCTGACTTAAACCAAAGCCCGTTAGTATAAGCTGTCCGGACAGCAAACGTGCACAAGTGCGCGGATGTGAATGAACCCTGTCGCAAAACCATGCAACCTCTACTCATTTTGCCAAAAGGCGAATAGCTCTCTTTGTGGGATTCTAAAGACTCGATACTACGCTGGCAGTGGGTTTAACCACAGACCGCAAGCGGCACTAGCTGTACGTAACGGTCCCCAGGTAGATGCCGATAAGAAGACTGACGAGGTGACCCCATCTGAACTCCTACTGAGTCTGTATGTGACAGTCTCCGTACAGTCCGGTCTGTTCGTCTGATATATCGCATGGCGGGCCTAGGGGGCGGTGAACGTCAGTCCCCTAACAGCGGTACAAGTCGTGTCGGAGTGTAGCCCAGAACACCCTGAGATAACACTGGAAACCTACCAGTATATCTCGCTTGCCCTGGCCAGGGACTACTTGTATAATGGCTCTCCTAGACACAGCGCGATGTCAACCCCCAATACCGGGAGAGACGAATCCTGTATAACCGTCACTGCCTCCAAGTGCTTCGGGACTGCACCCAAAAACTACCTGTTTGCACGACTCCTTTGAGCCGTGGTAGGGTAGTAATCAAAGTTCAGTGGGAACACACTCAAGGCGAAGTGACAGTGTCAAGTCAGCGGACTAAGCTGTACTCATGTCACCTGGGAACTGATAACTGACGATAGGTATAATACCAACCATCAGTTCCCGACGAGTCCTGTCCAGTGTACTCGTAACCTAACGAGCACCCGCATACTTTCTCAAGTATGACGTACTGACGGCTGTGGGACAGACCGTCTCCCACACTGGGATGAGAAGCACATACGCTAGTCTACTCCGGAGTATCGATGCCCTGTCTCGATAGTCCAACGACTAGGGACCAGTATAAGGATGTGCTTATGGATTACCCAGCCCCCACGAGTGTGAGCGCCATCACAACGCTGGTAATCAAGCAATAATCCTAAGGGCTCTACTAATATATATATCAGCGATATGCTAAAAGAAACACATGCACATATTAAAGCAGAGACAAACTAAGTAGCATACTACCATTTCGAGCAAGATTGTATATACAACTGTGAATATCCCAAGCTTCCATCAAGTAATATACAAACTAGTATGATACAGTAATGGCCTCTAGGGCATATACACTAACAATCTCCCATTTGCACTAAGGCCATGTACTGGCGTATCGAAGACCTATCATCTCGATCAGCCGCTCGAACTGAGTCTGGGGCAAGGCCTTGGTGAATGGATCTGCAGTGTTATATTCTAAAGCAACCCTCCGAACCTCGATCTCCTGGCGATCCACGATCTCCCTGATCAGGTGATACCGCCTCAAGATGTGTCTGGATTTCTGATGGGACCTGGGTTCCTTCGCTAAAGCTATAGCCCCATTGTTGTCGCAATACAGAGGTATTGGGTCAACAATGGACGGAACCACCTGAAGTTCTTTCAAGAACTTCCTCATCCAGACAGCTTCTTTTGCGGCATCAGATGCAGCGATGTATTCCTCTTCCATAGTCGAGTCAGCAACGGTTTCCTGTTTGGAGCTCTTCCAACACACCACCCCTCCATTGAGGGTAAAGACAAAACCCGACATGGACTTGGAATCATCCTTGTCACTCTGGAAGCTGGAGTCAGCAAAGGCCTCAATCTGGAGGTCTTTTCCTCCATACACCAAGAACATTTCCTTAGTCCTTCTCAGGTACTTGAGAATGTTCTTTACTGCTATCCAATGTTTCTCCCCAGGGTTTGACTGATACCTGCTTACCACACTCAGTGCATAAGCCACATCTGGTCTGGTACACAACATCGCATACATTATAGAGCCTACCGCAGAAGCGTAGGGTATAATAGACATGCGATCCCTCTCCAAATCAGTCTTGGGAGACATCTCTTTGGAGAGGGTGATCCCGTGACAAGACGGTAGAGTACCGTGCTTGGAATCTTCCATACTGAATCTCTTCAGTATGGAGTCGATGTACCTGGACTGCGAAAGTCCTAATATCCTCTTGGATCTGTCACGGTAGATCCAGATACCCAGAATGTATGATGCATCACCCAGGTATTTCATGGAGAACCTGTGTGACAAGAACCCCTTGACAGATTGTAGCATAGGAATGTCATTTCCTATTAAGAGAATGTCATCCACGTATAAAACGAGGAATACTACAGTTCTCGCTACAAATCTACAATAGATGCATGGTTCATCTGGATTTTTGATAAAACCAAATTCCTTGACCGTCTCATCAAAACAGATGTTCCAACTCCGCGATGCCTGCTTTAGTCCATAAATGGATTTAAGCAACTTGCACACCTTTCCGCTGCTCCCACTCTGAATGAAACCCTCTGGCTGGTCCATATAGAAACACTCCTCTAAAGGTCCATTTAGAAAAGCGGTCTTTACGTCCATCTGCCAAATCTCATAATCGTGGAAGGCAGCAATGGCAAGAAGGATCCGAATGGATTTCAGCATAGCTACTGGAGAAAAGGTTTCGTCATAGTCCAAACAAGGTCGCTGACGAAAACCCTTTGCAACCAGTCTAGCTTTATAGGTCTTAACCTGTCCATCTACACCAATCTTCCTTTTGAAGATCCACTTGCATCCTACGGGTTTTACCCCATCTGGAGCAATGTCCAACGTCCATACTTTGTTGGTGTACATGGACTCCATTTCGGTCCGCATTGCATCCAACCATTTTACCGAGTCGACGCTCTGAATGGCTTGCTGGAAGCTAGTAGGCTCATCACAATCTATGATGCAATCCTCTCTATCCCCGTCAATGAGAAAACCGTAGTATCTCTCTGGCGGATGAGACTGCCTACTACTCCTGCGGAGTGGCGTGGGAATGTCCTGATCTTTCGAACCCTCTGGTTCTACTAAGCTTTCAGTAATAGCTCGTGGTTCTGGAATTTCTTTCAGTTCTATTGCTCTCCCACTTATTTCTTTTTCTATGAACTGGTGTTCTAGAAAGTGGGCATGGCGAGAAACAAAGACCTTTTGTTCCTCTTCGCAATAGAAGAAATATCCCTTGGAGTTCTTTGGATATCCCACAAACTTGCACTGTACTGAGCGTGCCTCGAGCTTGTCCGCATGCTGCTTTTTTACAAAAGCTGGACATCCCCATGTCTTAATGTGATTAAGATAGGGTCTCTTCCCACTCCATATCTGATATGGTGTAGTAGGCACAGTCTTAGTTGGAACTCGGTTCAAAAGGTATGCAGCTGATTCTAGCGCATATCCCCAGAACGATCGCGGCAACTCAGCGTTACTCATCATGGACAGTACCACATCCAATAGGGTTCGGTTCCGTCTCTCCGATACACCGTTATGTTGCGGAGTCTATGGAGGAGTAAGCTGAGAGAGAATTCCATTCTCTTTTAAGTAACCCAGGAACTCGGCACTCAAGTATTCACCACCTCGATCAGATCTCAGTGCCTTGATACTTTTGCCTGTTTGTTTTTCTACTTCATTCTTATATTCCAGGAATTTTTCAAAAGCCTCGAATTTATGTTTCATTAAGAAGACATAACCGTACCTTGAAAAGTCATCCGTAAAAGTAATGAAGTAAGAATAACCGCTTCGCGCATGTGTAGACATTGGACCGCACACGTCGCTGTGTACAGTCCCAAGAGCTCGCTCGCTCTTACTCCGTGTCCAGTGAACGGAGTCTTTGTCATCTTTCCTTTGAGACAGGATTGACAAGTTGCATACGATTGATATTCGAACGGATCCAAATATCCTTCTGTATGTAACTTAGTCAACCTTCTCTCATTGATGTGACACAGTCTACAATGCCATAAGAAAGTTTTATTGATTTCTGGAGACTTTCTTTTGTGTGTATTATGGACATTGAAAATCTGTGGTTGGTTTAATACGTATATACCATTGTTCAATGTACCTGACCCAATCAAAACTTGATTAAGGTGAATGTTCACTACATTACTTACAAATGCAAATTCATAACCTTCTTTAGATAATAAAGATACAGAAATGATATTACAGGTTGCATTTGGTACAAAATAACAACTACGTAAAACCAAAAAGTGTCCATCCGACAATCCCAGGTGATAGTCCCCCACGGCCTCAGCATCCATGCTAGCACCGTTTGCAACTCTGAGGGTCATGTCACCTGCCTTCAAAACTCTACGCTTTCTCAACGCCTGCAAAGAATTACAGATATGAGATCCTGATCCGGTATCCAATACCCAGGATGTAGAGTTTATTGATAGACAGTTTTCAATAACATACACACCTGAAGCCGAATCCGCAACTCACTTCAGATCCTGGGTTCTGGCCTTCCAAGCCTTACAATCCTGTTTCCAGTGACCACTTTTGTGACATTAGAAGCATTCTTCCTTCCCCACCAGCTTTCCCGCTACCTTTGTTGTCTTTCCTTTTCCCTTCGTATCCACTTTACTGACACCGCCTCTTGGTTTGGCGGGGGCTTTCTTCTTCTTACCCTTGGCTTACGCCCTGGATCTAGAAGAGGAAGATCTTCCTACAAACAAAGTGGATGTCTCCCTACCCTTCTGTAGGATGCCCTCAGCACTCCTCAACATGTTCAGAAGTTCGGAAATTTTAACCTCCTTTCCTTGCATGTTGAAGTTTAAGACAAACTGGGCGTAAGTGGAAGGAAGGGACTGGAGAATCAAATCAGTGTAGAGTTCATTCTCCAACGTGGTCCCAAGATCCGCGAGCTCCTCTATGTAGCCAATTATCTTAAGCACGTGTTCCGCTACCGATGATCCGACGACCAATCTTGCCGAAAATAGCTTCTTCAACACTTCGTATCTTGCGATACGAGACCGCTCTCCATACAGTTCTTTTGTATGGAGAAATATGGACTCTAGGTCCATATTCTCATGCTTCCTCTAATGTTCGTTGTCCATCGAGGCAAGCACGAGGCATTTGGCCTTCGCGCAATCGATCTCCCATGTCTTACGGATTTCCTTATCCGCGACGCTAGAGGTGGGACCTGGGACAGGGGGAGCTTTGGTGGTAAGGACATACCCCAACTTGTCGTAAGTGATTGCCATCTTGACATTCCTGAGCCAATCTTTGTAGTTTGGCCCTGTCAGTATGTTTTTATCTAGTAATAACTTAAGTCCGGTCATGTTGAATGGTCGCTGCAATTAGGAGAGAGAAAAGAAACACTTTAGCATGATGCTCTTGCAAGTTTAGAGTGGTTTTTAGTTTGTCTAAACTGGATGGCTCCCACCGTCTCTCGAATCCCTTCTCAAACCGTAAAGAAAGGATTAGTCGGGATCAATCTCACCATACAATACTTGCTTAACCGTTCAGCCAGGCCAGTGTCGGTACTTCGAGGGAGGTTTTCCAACGCTTTCGTGAAGTTCCTTAATTTAAGAACCTCTTTTCCCTGGGGGCGTAGCCCCGCTAACACCTTTCTAGACACCTACTAAGTTTATAGCATTGATCGTTAAGTGAGAGTTTTCCCGAGGAGTAGCATATACTCACAGTAGGATCGGGATCCAAATATCATCGCGTGATAAAACCGAAGGAATCCTACCAGAACTATCACACTCCAAATGGTATGCAGCGCTAGCAAGTTTCAGTACTTATGAAACTCCCGATGTGGATTTTTGCCCCATGCTCTTATGACCTTGACTTTGGCCAAAATATCATAAGTCACATGTCAAGTTCTACCCGTCATTCTCCTGGTTAATTTGGACCCACCCGTACCTACCCTTGACTTTGGCCAAAATGGCAGCACGACTTTCCCAAACCAACGCATCTATCTATGCTGCACATGAATACCCAATAGCTACCAATCACTATGCCTTGACTTTGGCCAAAATACATAGCTTGAATACTTTTTGACCATTCATGTGGAATGACGGAGGGCTACAAATGGTTTTGGCGAAACCGTGAACGTAGTGAACTTGATATAATCGATGGAACGAGATAGCTTTTAAAAGGAGTGGTTCAAGCTCCGCGTTTAAAAGTTTAGTTTTGAAAAGAACCAAGTGGTTTTCAAAAGTGTTCCAATCGACTTTTACTTGGTTTATTTTCTTGCATTAGTTCTTTTAATGCGTCCCATCATTTAATCCTACCATTCCAGAAAACAACCAAAATATGACGTACGCTTATGCCATTCGCATTCGCCACGGGGCCCCTTCATCACCCGTTAGGTTACTTAACTAACGACAGAGCGGGGTCTGGGCTAGCGCGGCTGTAAAACATAAGCAACGCCTAAATAGTTATAGTATATAAATATATATCAATGATAGACATTACAGATCACAGATGAATACATTGGATATACTAGGAATCCGCAATCCGTTCGAGCCTGCAACGAAAAGTGGATTACACGGTCGCGGTGAATAGCCAATACCCCACCCAAGACCCCTACGAGTGCGGCAAACTACCCGCCAAGTACCCGAAGCGAAGCAACCTCCCTCAACACCGTGAGTAGGCCACTCGGCACTTCGAGGTACCCGGTAGTTTGTGCACCCCCTCCATGGGTCTATCCTAGGAGCAAAAACAGTAAAAAGAATTATACAATAACGGCTACAACCTCGACCCGGTTGTGCGGCCATATAAATAATAATACATCAATTTACATGTTACAATGAATGAAAGAAAAAGAAACACTCATCTCACATCCACCCCGGCTATTCACCCGCGACAATCCAACGCATTCATATACACATACTATCATCAAACACAGATCACAGATATGTATAACCCCCACTAATCGACTTATAGCGATTAGCAGACGTTCAATACATATAAACATCACAGATATAACCCATTAGTCAAAGTGTAATGAAGTTCGATCAAAAATACGGATTTATAGGCCTCCAAAAACAAATTTCTTTTCTGGAAAATCTGGGCTGAAATAAACCATCTTAAAAATCCCAAAACCACAACCTAAAAACACTGCACCAAACTCGGTCATGAACCGAGTCAAAACGGCGGCGGTTCCGCGGCAAAAGTATACCCATTGCCGCGGAACCGCGGCGCTTTGAAGGGATCACTCGACCGTTTTTGGTGGGCTTCTTCACAAAACCCTGAGATGATTTTTGATGTAAGATTTATTTTTTTTTTAACAGAAAAAATTTCAACAGAAACTTAGGGTTTTGATGTTTTGGTTTTTCGATTTTTCCGATCAAACTTCCATACACTTTTACTACCTAGCTAGTTTATGTTTAGTTAGGCTCTGATACCACTGTAAGTCCACGTTGCCCATCCCGGTACTTGCGGGGAGGCGGAAAACGGAATAAAAATCGGATTTTTATCATGCTAGGCAACATGGACTGGACAAAGGAGGATCTTTGCTAAACAAAAACAAGCTAAAGCTAACTAGAAACTAGCTAAAGGGTAGAATGGTTATACCTAGGGCTTTATGTCCTTCTCTCCTTGCTCCTTGGAGTAGTAGAAAGGGATCACCTTTGTCGTCTTCTCACGTCGAAGAAGGATCCACCAGAAAGCCTCAACCTTTGGCTTCAACTTCAAGCAAGAAGTAACTAGGGTGCTAGAAGTGCTAATCCTAGAACCCTAGATGAGAGTAGAGATTATCAAGAAGAGGTTTTTCTCAAGCTCAAGTGTTTCTCAACACATGAGAGGGGAGAGCTTGAGGAAGAGGAAGAGCAAGAGAGAGAAAGTATATGATAGAATGAGAGAATTATGAAGCATTCTCATATATATGTGTGAATTATTGTAAATTGAAAATTAGTGAGATAATTATCATGGCTTAATCAAGACATGACCATTATCATTTCATTTTTAATGCAAATTGCAAAGATCAAAGAGCATCTTCCAAATGAAATGATGATGGTCAAAGTGTCAACCTAGGTCAACAAGTCAAGAATTTCAAATGGTCAACAACCATAACCATGCACAATTATATTAAACTAATATCAATTAACCATAATACACACATAAGCATTAGGGTTAATAAAATGACAATGGTCATTAACCCTAATCAAAGTCCTCTCCCTCTGTTTCAAGCAACTGTGCATACGCACCCGTATTCGTGATCCGAGGAACACGAATACAAAGAGATAAAACCAATCCCAAATCATATACTAGGATCTGGCTTAAACCAAAGCCCGCTAGTATAAGCTGTCCAAACAGCAAACGTGCACAAGTGCGCGGATGTGAACGAACCCTGTCGCAAAACCATGCGACCTCTACTCATTTTGCCTAAAGGCGAATAGCTCTCTGTGTGGGACTCTAAAGACTCGACACTACGCTGGCAGTGGGTTTAACCACAGACCGCAAGCGGCACTAGCTGTACGTAACGGTCCCCAGGTAGATGCCGATAAGAAGACTGACGAGGTGACCCCATCTGAACTCCTACTGAGTCTGTATGTGAAAGTCTCCGTACAGTCCGGTCTGTTGGTCTGATACATCGCATGGCGGGCCTAGGGGGCGGTGAACGTCGGTCCCCTAACAGCGGTACAAGTCGTGTCGGAGTGTAGCCCAGAACACCCTGAGATAACACTGGAAACCTACCAGTATATCTCGCTTGCCCTGGCCAGGGACTACTTGTGTAATGGCTCTCCTGGACACAGCGCGATGTCAACCCCCAATACCGGAAGAGACGAATCCTGTCTAACCATCACTGCCTCCAAGTGCTTCGGGACTGCACCCAAAAACTATCTGTTTGCACGACTCCTTTGAGCCGTGGTAGGGTAGTAATCAAAGTGCAGTGGGAACACACTCGAGGCGAAGTGACAGTGTCAAGTCAGCGGACTAAGCTGTATTCATGTCACCTGGGAACTGATAACTGACGATAGGTATAATACCAACCATCAGTTCCCGACGAGTCCTGTCCAGTGTACTCGTAACCTAACGATCACCCACATACTATCTCAAGTACGACGTACTGACGGCTGTGGGACAGACCGTCTCCCACACTGGGATGAGAAGCGCATACGCTAGTCTACTCCGGAGTATCGATGCCCTGTCTCGATAGTCCAACGACTAGGGACCAGTATAAGGATGTGCTTATGGATTACCCAGCCCCCACGAGTGTGAGCGCCATCACAACGCTGGTAATCAAGAAATAATCCTAAGGGCTCTACTAATATGTATATCAGCGATATGCTAAAAGAAACACATGCACATATTAAAGCAGAGACAAACCAAGTAGCATACTACCATTTTGAGCAAGATTGTATATACAACTGTGAATATCCCAAGCTTCCATCAGGTAATATACAAACTAGTATGATACAGTAATGACCTCTAGGGCATATACACTAACAAGATGCAAGGAGAAGACTTGGGATCGACGTGGCGAGAAGAACGAGCTTGAAGTACTTGAGCATGGCTTGGACTTGATGAAACTTGGACTTGAGAGTCTTGAGAGATGGAACTTTTAAAAGAAATTTAGAAGAAATTTAGAGTATTTTCATAAATGGGGAGGAAGCTAAGATGGCTAGGTATTTATAGGCAATGAGAGATAGAGTTATGGTGAATTAAAAAGAGATAAATTATAATAAAAATGGTGTTTATGGAAGAGATGAAGAGTATGTAGTGTTACTGGATTGAATGGAGAGTTTGGTGTATGAAAAACAGCATAAGGGTGGCCAAAGATCGCATGTACGAAAGACGGAGGCAATTGGAGTAATGGAGGCCAACCAAACTGGTGTTTGGGGCCCAGGCCACTGCGTCGGTATGGGTTGGGGTTTGTGTCATGGATCCGGTTCAGTGTAAATAGCCAATATTTATACATCTTTTCTGTTAAAACGTTTCGAAACCCCGTGCAATACTCGTGCAAACTCTTGGGCTGCCAAAACGTCAAAAAAATAATAAAATAATTGTGGCAGGAAGGATTCGAACACGCGGGCTATAGGACTGGAGAGTCTTAACCAATAAGCTACAAGCTTGTTCTTGCTTTAAATTATCAAGAATAATTTATAATTCGAAACCAGAATAGAAAATTAACTCTTGTATCAACTAGAACAAAAGTGATGGTATACGAAAATTAGGGTCGTTACAACAACCATGATCAATATAACATATGGGGAAACAGTAAAAAATATCAATATCAAGTAATGAAAAATCATGATATAATCAAGGCAATACAGTCCCGAGCCACATGGAGGCAGTGAGTAATTGTCAGGAATTCGTCTCTCCCGGTATTGGGAGTCGATATCGCACTGTTTCCGGTTGGCTAGAACTATAAGACCTTGGCCAAGGCAGTTGAGATTTTCTGATGGTTAGATCAGTAGTTTCTCGGATTGGTCCTGAGCCAAATCAACACGAATTATCAGGTCAGCAGGAGTCTGAGTTTACCACCCCCTAGACCCGGTATGTGTTACTCTTAGACGAAGAGACCAGACTGTACGAAAATTGTCACAGATAGGATCAGTAGGGTTTCAGATGAGCTCGCTCGTCGGATTTCTTTTCGATAGGTACTTGGGTAGCCGTTACGTACAGATAGTTCCACTGACGTGCTTGTGGTTAAACCCACTTCCAGCATACTGTCGAGTATTTAGAGTCCCACATAGAGGGTTTCTCTGGTCCATACGAAACGATGTGGTGGTCGTATGTTTATATGTGCAGGATTTCGATCGAATGATAATACTAGCCGGCTTAGGATTAAACCGAATTATTAAATCAGGTATTAATTTAATAATTTACATATACACATTTCGATATGTATATTTTAGTGTCATCCGGTTTTTCGATCAAGCAGGGTTCCGATCGAATGATAATACTAGCCGGCTTAGGATTAAGCCGGATTATTAAATTGGGTATTGATTTAATAATTTACATATCAATATTTTGATATGTATATTCTAGTGTTATCCAGGTTTTCGATCGGACGATTGATAATACTAGCGGGCTTAGGATTAAATCAGTTTGATAAATCAGATATTGATTTAATAGTAGTATTATATTAGTAGTATTATTCTATCTCTTAGATATTCGTATTTTGGTACGAATACGGGTATGTATATATAATAGAAAGTATTTTGTATTTATACAAAATACCTTCTAGAAGATGACACCTCATCATGCATTTTTCTATTTTGTTGAAAATAGAAAATGAGGTGGAAATGGTGAGATGAAATGAAGCATGGTTTTGTATTTATTGCAAATACTGTTGGAGTATGGTTGTGATTTTTTAAAAAAGAAAATGCTTCATGTAAAAAGACTTAGCCATTCTTCTTTTCATCTTTGATGAAGTGATTCTTCACTTGCTCTCTTCTCTTCATCTTCTTGAGTTCATTCTCTTGTGCAAATCCTTATCATTCTCATGTGTTGAGAACCAAAGAATTTGAGATAGAAAACTACTACTAAGCATTCACTACATCATCCTAGCAACCTACATTAGCAATCTAAGTTGTTGAGTTGCTTCATTAGTGAAGCTAAGTTTGGACCACAAACTCTCGGGTGAATCATCTAGGAACGAATAGGCCGACCATCAAGGTTTATCTTGGAGACCATGTTTCCCCCCAATAAGAGAGCAAGGCTCTGTTCAAAATTTAAACTGAGGCAGCACCTCTCGTGCAAGGCACGAGAGCGCCAACGCCAAGAGTTAAAAACTCTGAGGCAGCGCCTCACGTGCAAGGCACGAGAGCGCCAGCGCCAGAACTAAAAGTTCTCCACCCTTGGATCAAAGATCCAACGAAGATGATAAATCATCAGAGCAAAGAATTAGAATCTGATTGAGGAAATACTCCTCAAATCTTTCTAAACGAGAAAGATTGTGCTCTGTAAATCTGAGCACCGTTGGATCAACGATCCAATGGTGATTAAAAATCACCAAGATACAGAATAAGTTCTGTATGGGAAAATATTTTCCCAATCTTTTTAAAAACAAGAAAAATGTCTTCGGTAAAACAGAACTCCTTGGATCAAAGATCCAACGGTGGATAAAATCCCCAAATCAATTAAGAAACCTCTCAACGATAGATTTCCTCAACCGAATTAACAAATCAGCATCCCCTATATAAAGGACCCAAGACTTCAAGTCTTGTACAGAAGAACCCCCCCTAAACTTCAAGTTCAGAAAGAAGTGCAAGAAAAAAGAGCTTTAAAACAGAAAATCACCAAGATACAGAATAAGTTCTGTATGGAAAAATATTTTTCCAATCTTGTTAAAAAGAAGAAAAACGTCTTCTGTAAAACAGAAGTTCTTGGATCAAATATCCAACGGTGGATAAAATCCTCAAATCAATTAAGAAACCTCTCAACGAGAGATTTCCTCAACTGAATCAACAAATCAGCATCCCCTATATAAAGGACCCAAGACTACAAGTCTTGTACAGAAGAACCCCCTATAAATTTCAAGTTCAGAAAAAAGTGCAAGCAAAAAGAGCTTTAAAACAGAAAATGAAAGAAGAAGAACTTTCTTCAAGGTAAAGAGATATCATAGTATCTCATCTGCATACCTAAGGGTTTAACCCTAAAAAAAGAACATAGTTCTTTCCCTGGATCTGAGATCCATGAGACAAATCTCCCACAAATGAGAACTTAATTCTCGTAGGGATGAATTTGTTCTTGGGGATTGAAGATCCAGGGGAAAAAAAGAATTGAATTCTTCAGTAAATACACAAAGAAGGAGATAGCGCCAAGCGCTCCACGTGCCCTTCACGTGAGCGCTAATAAAAAAAGAGTGCTTAGCACTCCGTGGTTGGCGTCCAGTGCCAAGCGCTCTACGTTCCCCTCACGTCGGCCCTAATAAAAAGAGAGTGCTTAGCACTCAGTGGTTGGTGCCCAGCGCCAAGCGCTCCACGTGCCTCTCACGTGAGCGCTAATAAAATAAAGAGCGCTCTGCACTCAGTGGTTGGCGCCGAGCGCCCCACGTGCTTCTCACGTGGGCGCTGTTTAACATAAAGCGCTCTGTAAATAGAGCCCAGCGCCACAAAAAGTGTTTAACACTCAATAAAAAACAAAAAGAAGGGGTGAGCATCAAAGCCCATATCAATGCTCAGCATTGTTAAACAAAAGAGACTGAGCCCAAACAAGTGTTTAACACGTTATTCAAAAATTGAGGGGGTTGAGTCCAAGCTGACCAAAAGTCCCTAATTCAGATCAACCGAGCTAATGTGCTCACAATTTTTCTAAATTTGATCTTAGTCCTAAAACCAACTATAGATCTCTCAACTGGCATTGGTTCAAGGGTACATCTCCTCACACCTCTTATATATGTCGTCGTAATTCTTCAACGTCTTCAGAGAGGTGGCGGGTCCCGACAACCAACAATTCAATGGACCGTAATATCCTTAAACTAACTATAGACCGTAATGTCCTTAAAACTAACTATGGACCGCAACGTCCCTAAACTAAACTCTACGGACTATGATGTCCTTAAACATGGACTATGATGTCCTTAAATAATGGACCGCAATGTCCTTAAACTAATGATAGACCGCAATGTCCTTAAACTAAATTTGGACCGTAATGTCCTTAAAACTAACTATGGACCGCAACGTCCCTAAACTAAACTCTACAGACTATGATGTTCTTAAACATGGACTATGATGTTCTTAAACTAATGATGGACCGTAATGTCCTTAAACTAATGATGGACCGCAATGTTCTTAAACTAATGATGGACAATGATGTTCTTAAAACTATGGACCGCGATGTCTTTAAACTAATGACGGACTATGATGTCCTTAAACCACGGACTATGATGTCCCTAAACCATGGACTATGATGTTCTTAAACACGGACTATGATGTCCTTAAACTAAAAACCCTATGGACTATGATGTCCTTAAACTAAAAACCCTATGGACTATGATGTCCTTAAACTACGGACCGCAATGTCTTTAAACTAATGACGGACTATGATGTCCTTAAACCACGGAATATGATGTCCTTAAACATGGACTATGATGTCCTTAAACTACGGACCGCAATGTCTTTAAATTAATGACGGACTATGATGTCCTTAAACCACGGACTATAATGTCCTTAAACCACGGACTATGATGTCCTTAAACTAAAAACCCTATAGACTATGATGTCTTTAAACCATGGACTATGATGTCTTTAAACACGGACTATGATGTCCTTAAACAATGGACCGCAACGTCCCTAAACTAATAACGGACCGCAACGTCCTTTAACTAAAATGATGAGGCCCAAATGCTCTTTCGTTGGATCTAAATGATCCTAAAACCCCGTTAAGTAGATCTTAGTCTAAAAATAGACTAACGTATCCTTGAAAAACACTTAAGTTGATCTTAATCTTAAACGACGTTAACGATCCTTAAATCAAACAAAACCCAAATCTAAGAAAATACGGATTTGGACTAATCCCCGCCGTACAGGAGACAACATAAATTAGTCTCCGTATACAATCCACGGGCCACCAAAAATAAAACAAACACACACAAAACGAAGTGACCTTGTGGAGAAGGATAAAGTGGTTATCGCTATGCGGTAACGTAATTAACTGCAGGGGCTTGCGCCTGTAGGGAAGAGCGTCCCCATAATCAAAAACCCCTCACAACGAGGGGGAATCTGATGAAGTCTGCTACAACGGCCGCATCTGTTTAAACCTTCGATACATGGTGCTATAAATTAACTTGGCATCTTCGGAGAGGTAGACAGATAAAACCAAATAGCATCTGCCCCCAAATTCAGGCTAAACATTTGTCTTCCCGGCTTTCGGTGGTAAACAGATTCTGGCATGCCCGGTGGGACCTTTTCCTCTTTCCACTCCACACTTCATGTGTCGTGTTTCGCGAACAAATCGCGGTCTGCTATGGTTGCCTGTGGATTCGAGGTACTAAGATTTGGTGTTCCTATGCAGAGAAAAGAAGATCAATGGCTTCCAGCTGCACCAACTGCAACAACAACTCCCGCTCCGCCCCATCTGGAGGAGTAACTTACAGGCCCCAAGCGGCCTCCATCTACGCAATGCCGGTGGAACAAGTGACACAGGCTACCACTGGATTGTTCTTCGGGACCATGCTCCCACCAATGAGCTTCAACACCCCAGTGCCATCACAGGAAACTCTAAAGAAGTCGGTCTTCAATCGGCTTGCAACTGCGACGGCTCCTCTCAATGGGTTGTCCAAGTCTACTGCCTTGGTTTTCGACAAGCTGAGCCTGAACTCAAGTGGGCCTGCAAAGAGGCTCGCAATACCAGAGAAGACTATCCCAAAAAGGATAGCCCTTCCAACTTTTGCTGCGGGCAGAGTCGCCTAAATTGCTTCCCCTACTCAAAAGTCAGCCTTCGACAGATTGACGATTCCCTCTCAGCAGATGTCTGTCTTCGACAGGCTGACACCGACAACAACCTCTAATCAAAGCAGGGGACATGAAGAAGCTACTCCAACGATAGATGTGATCCCGAATACACGACATGCTCGACGATGTCACTGGCGCCGAGTGAGGAAAGCTGGGGGCAGTTCCCCCTCTGGACTTATCCCACCAGCTCCAATGGTTGAAGTTGATACTGCTGTTCCAACTGGGAACAGCTTTGAGCCTCTCAGGAGGGTGCGCAAAAACTCTCTAACTGCCATGTTAAAAAGGTTTTCTCCACCTGCTGAAAACATCATAAAGGCAAAGCCGGAGCAGTCCCCTCAGCGGCTGTCCTCTAAAATCCACAGGGTCTGGCGAAGAGTCCAAGACTCTATAATCGACAAAGACTACTCCCGCCGATTAAAGAAAATGAAAGTCCGGCATGAGGAGAATCATCCCGCCGTCATACCACAGAAAGTATTATCTGCGACAGCCCCCTCAACTTCGACCGCCCATAAAAGGAGAGGACGGAGAAGATCTCCATGTCTGCAACAAATCTCAAGGGAACTGAATCCAAACGCCCCAAGTCTGGGGGCATGATAGTGCACATCATTTACATGGCTTCCGGAAAAGAGGAAAGTCGTGCTTCTGGGGGTCATCGACCACTTACGCGGTCCGTAACAAAAGCTCAGGAGCAACAACAGAAACTCCAGGAGATGCTGACAAAGATGGCCGTACTTACTGGGCAGAAAGAAAGCCCAGAAGTATCGTTGGATCAACGCCAGGAACAGGAAACCGACGCCGAGTTCCTCCAAAGGATGCTCGAGAAGAAAGATAAAGAGGCCGCGGAACAAGCGGCTAACATAAAATAAATGGCGCTCCTGTTCCAAGATATGGTGGGGATGATGATCCAGCCGGACCCTCCAGTCGAAGATCCCCCAATAATCATTGAAGACGACAGAGGGAAACATCAAACCCTCTTCCGGCCTTATCAGTAGCCAGGGAGGAGACGATCTTGAAAGTTGCGCTTGATGACTACATAGCTCAACAAATACGAGCTCATCAGGCAAGCGAAGCCGCTGGCCAAGTCGTCAGAACTGGGCGACCCTATCCAAGCTGATACGATCAAATTAAGTACCCGCTGGGATATATGATCCCCTAAATTTCACGTGTATAAGGGGACAGGCAACCCCCATCATCACGTCGCTCAGTTCAGGGCTCTATGCGGCAATAATGGATATGACGAAAAACTGCTGCTTCGCCAATTCGTCGGCAGTTTAGCGGAGACGACATTTGAATGGTACTCGGAGCTTCTGAATGACTCCATCAAAACATTCACGGAAATGGAGTTGCTATTCACCCAGCGTTTCGCAACCCCTAGCGAACGCACGCCAATCACGGCGTTGATCAACGCCAGAGTGAATCCGGGAGAGACATGGGTTCAGTATGCAATTCGGTGGCAAAACCTATGGTCGAGATGCGAACAACGCATAGAAGAGGCTCATGCCATGGGCATGTTCGTAAAGACCCTCGATCCGCAGGCGACTATATCCTAGTTTATAATGTTTTTCAAGCCGACCACTTTCCAGGCCTTGATCGACAAGCTGGCCCAAATAGACCAGATGGGCCATAGACCATCCTCCTCGAAAATGGAGCTTCGAAATGAAAAGGGCAAAGGGAAAGCGACCTTCGTCGCCAACGCTCAGCAACAGCTGAGTGATCCGAAACCAGCTGCTCGCCAAAATGATAAACAACGAACACTCGGAGAAAAACTGAGACGTCCTTACTCATTCCCTCGGGATAAAATGAGAAGACTATTCGAACTAGCGGTGCGCAAAAGGCTTATCACTTTACCAGATCCGAGACACCCGCTGCAACCGGGCGATGTCAACAATCCCAATTACTGCCCCTACCACCGAATAGTGGGCCACCTAATCGAAGATTGCTTCGTCTTTAAAAATTGGATTGAGGACCGGTACCAACAAGGCAAATTCGCGCTGTCTGAAAACTGGAGGGTGAACCCGCCACAACCGCATGCTCCTAAAAAGGTGGACACACCGGGGGCATCATGCTCATTTATAGAGGAAGCTTTATGGGAAGTTGTTCTTTCGGACAAGACTAAGAGAATGGTAAAGGATCTTCAGGCATGTTCGGCAATTAGATGGAAAAGCCCGCTGAAGCCAGAGATCATTGAGGGGATGCTGAAACCGCACCCAACATCGAGGGTTGGTAGCGATGGGCAAAATACCCAGCCCAGCCGTCAAAGTCTTCAAAGAAAAAGAAGAAGACCAAGAAGCCCGCACAGCCTGGTGACAAGCGCACGGATCTGCATAGGCATATTGACACACTGGAGGAATATAACTAGAAGGCGCGAACCCCGGTCACACGCCAAGAGTTTCTCAACCATACCCTTGAGGGCGGAGATAAGGATAATGATGAGGGAGAAGACTCGTCAGAAGAACCCAAGGATTATGTGGCAAGTTGTTACGTGATCTCTCATTCACTAATAAATAACGAAGAAGCTCACTCGGCATCAGAAGATAATATAGAGGAACTAGGGGTAGGATCGGTGCCAAAATCCTTGGAACCGTCAGACGAGATGATTAACATGCTGCTGAACGAAGCTCGTCAGAAGAGCAAAGCTGATCAAGAGCGTGAAATGGCCATATTCGAAAGAGATAGGTGTCGGCATCAAGTTAAATAAGTCATGGTAGATAAGTCACAAAGCACTCCGACCAGATCGAAGCACACCCGCGGCATACAAAAGCAGGCTTAAGACAAGGAAACGGTTCGCTAAAGCCCTGTCAATGGGAATGAGGCTGCCATCTTTCAAAGGAAATACTCTAGGCGGTATACACCTTGACGAAACGGATGTACATCCTAATTACTGCTTATACCATAAGAGGATTGCACATCCTACCGAAGAATGCATGGCTTTTAAGAAGTGGTGGCAGGGATACGTTGCTCACCGACATCATTTCAAGCGGATGAAACGAAAAAATCATCGGGTGCAGAGAAGCACGATGGATGAGCACAAAAGAACTGCCGGCAACTGTCACATGGTTGATGCTAAGAAATTCAAGTTCTCACCTTCGGAAGTGATTCTGACGAAGAAATAGCTCTCGGCCCTCTCTTTAAGGAATCCACCTCAGGGAAAGAGGAAGAGATAAAGAACTGTGAGAATATTCAGCTGCGTAACAGTACGTTGCCTGAAAAGAATCTCAGGCCCACAAACAAGGGATCTAATAAAAAAGATAAGGGGAAGGAAAAAGTCCCTGAGGATATCGCCCTCGATGACCGAGTCGTCGAAAAACTCACAGTCAAGGACCCGCTCAAGAAGAACAAGGTGGATTACAATGTCCTGGCACATCTGAGAAAGATACCCTCACAATTGAGTATCTTGGATGCCCTTCCCCTGTCTAAAGAGGCACGAGAGTCCCTGATTAGAGAATTACAAGAGCCGGAGCAGTTCCAAGCTGTCCTTCCCGAAGAAAAGATGAAGGACGAACTGGAAGAAGTGCACACAGCTGACATCACTTTCGGCGATGAAGATCTCCTCCTTGGAACGTGCGAGCACAACCGTCCCCTGTATGTCACTGGGTACTGCCATGACATCAAGATAGGGAAGATCTTAGTTGACAACGGGTCATCTGTCAACCTCCTAAATGTGAGGGTGCTAAAAGAAATCTGCATGAGCGTTCAGCACCTCGCTCGGGATAAAATCACCATCTCCGGGTTCGACTCCCAGTCATCACGGACGCTCGGGTCTGTAATACTGACGTTACTCTTTGGGCTGCTCGTCACTGACATCAAATTTCATGTTATTGACGCCAAGACCTACTACAACGCTTTGCTCGGCAGGCATTGGTTACACGAGTACAGCATCATCCCCTTACACAACATCAGTGTATGAAGTATTTCAAAGAAGGTCTCGAGTATGCCGTGATAGGGGAACTAAACCCATTCTCCGTAAATGAGTCCGCAAGTATGAAGACGCTAAGTATTTCCTACCAGATTTTGAAGACACGGAAAGATGCCATAAATCGGAGAATAAGCAAAAAACTATCACCACTATCCCGGTCTTCGGGAGAGATACCGAGGAGGAAGAAGAGATAGTCTATTCGGGGCCGCCCCTATGCAACAAGCCGGGACCATCTATCCCTATTCCAGTCTTTGGAAGTGACTCTGAAAACGAAGTCAACATAGTGTTCTTGGTCCGTCAATCAATGCACGCCCTCGTGGGAGATGATCAGAGTTTGCAAATCGCCGTGGTTCCGCGGCAGCACTACAGAGAGCTTGATGCGCTTGAGACATATAGTGTGCAAGAGCTGCAGACATTCTACGTCCCTCCCAGGTGAAAAGGCGAAAAGGTGTTCCTATTCTATCGATCTGGGGAAACCAAAGTTGAGAGAGAAGTCTGGCGTGGTGCCGAACCTGCACTTGACAGGCTCCAACCAATCAGTCTGTCCAGATACTACGCAGAGAGATTGAAAAGGCTATTGAGATGCCAAGGCGTACCCTTTAAGCAAACAACGCGACATGCCCAATTCTACAACAGGATCTGGAACATCCCCAGAACTCAGCGAAAATTGCCTAACGGAAAAATAGAAACGATCGGGCTTGGATATGTCCAGTCCAAGAAACGGGAACAATTCCATGGTTTCCATGTCATAAATGACCTTGATGAAGAAGGGGATGCTCTTTTAGAAGACGCTGACACTGAACCAGAACGAGGTCCTGTCATAAAAATGCCGAGTCCGTCGTTCTAAGAACAGATGGATAAGCTAGTGAGGGAAGCGAGTCAAAAAGTTCGGAACGACCACAGCAATGAAATGGCAATTTACGAGAAAGCCAAGACGCAACGCCTCCTTCAGCAGGCTACGGAGGATGACAATGCCCTCCACCGTCATCTCTCCATGCATTCCCAAGACAAGAAAAAGGCCCGATGTGGAGGCAAAAGCAAGTTGAAGAACGAAAATAATGTTCGACAGCGGCAAAACGGATCAAAAAGGCCACGCGATCGAGAAAAGGTCGGCCGGAATCCGTCTCTTATGAAAAATATGGGTAGAGCATATTCTTTTCCTCGAGAAAAGACAAGGAGAATCTTTGACCTTGTCATGAAACATCAAATGATGACACTCTCGGAGTCTCGGCACCTCGATCAAGCAAATGAGGTTCATCACCTGGATTATTGCTCCTATCATCGAGCGATAGGAAATCCTCTTGAAGACTGCTTCACCTTCAAAAACTGGGTTGAAGACTAATATCAACTCGGCAGATTCGCTCTATCCAACAGTTGGAGGGTAGCCCCACCACAAAAGCATGTGTCAAAAGCAACGTATATAGCAAGAGTAGAACCAGATCAACATCGGTCTTGGAAACAATCTTGCACCTGTCATGTGATAACGCTGTCGGAAGAAGGAGAGCACGAGAATATGGATGACCTCTCCTGGTGCTTTGAAAATGAGGATGAAGACGAGATGATCTCAGAATTTCCACCGGTGCCAAAAGAATTGGAAGATGGGATACACACCATGGCGGACAACCTGGAAAAAATCGACTTGGGGACGGCAAACGACCCACGGCCAACGTTGGTCAGTGAGTTGCTGTCTAAAGAGCAAGTGGCTACGCTAAAAGATGTGCTCATGCAATATAAAGATTGCTTCGCATGGAACTATTCCGAGATACCGGGGATAGATCCAGAAATAGATGTGCATAAATTAGCAATATCTCTGGACGTCAAGCCAGTCAAGCAAGCACCAAGAAGAATAAGGCTTGAACTTGAAATGAGTATCAACGCCGAGTTCAAGAAGCTAATCAACCCCGGATTCATCCAAGAAGTTCAGTACCCTAACTGGATCGCCAATATTGTCCCAGTGATGAAGAAAAATGGGACGGTGCGCATCTGCGTAGACTTTCAGGACCTCAACAAAGCCTGCCCGAAGGATGATTTACCCGTACCGGTTACCGAGCTGATGATAGATAACACGTCCACTCATGAAGTCTTCTCCTTCATGGATGGATCATCAGGATACAATCAAATAAAGATGCACCCCGAAGACCAGAAGCATACCGCTTTCCGGACTCCTCTGGGCATATTCTGTTACAAAGTGATTCCTTTCGGTCTGAAGAACACCGGCGCTACCTACCAGAGGGCCATGACAAAGACTTTCGATGACCTCATACATGAAATCGTCGAATGCTATATCGATGACCTCGTAGTGAAAAGCAAATCGTACGAGGAACACTGGGAACATTTGAAAATAGTGTTCCAACGTCTTCGTAAGTATAACCTGAAGATGAACCCTCTGAAATGCGCATTTGGAGTTTCCTCAGGAAAGTTCCTAAGGTTCATCATACGACACCGGGGCATCGAAATAGATACATCGAAGATCAAGGCGATTATGGAAATGCCCATCCCAAGAACTTTAAAAAAATTGCGGTCTATACAAGGGAAACTCGCGTATATCCGACGGTTCATAGCCAACCTCTCCGGAAAATGCCGTCCCTACAGTCACCTGATGAAGAAGGGAACCCTGTTCATTTGGGATCGTAAATGCCAGGGTGTACTGGACGAAATCAAGCAATACCTACAGAATCCGCCGGTACTGACCGCTCCGGTCACGGGAAAGCCTCTCATCCTGTACACAACCGTCCTTGAAGGTTCCTTAGGCGCACTATGGGCACAGGAAAACGACAAAGGGAAGGAGAGAGCCCTCTACTATTTGGGTCAAGTTCTCCCGGGGGCAGAAAACAACTACTCCCTTATCGAAAAACACTGTCTGGCATTAATCTTCTCTATAACGAAGCTCAGACGCTATGCTTTGGCATATAAGGTCCATCTCATATCAAAGGTGGATCCTTTCAAGTATTTGATGTCAAGAGCCATACTAACAGGACGACTCGCTAAATGGGCCCTCATCTTGATGGAGTTCTCGATAGTCTATTGACCCCTCAGGGCAGTGAAAGGCCAAGCCATCACCGACTTTCTCACTGAGCATCTGATACCTAGCGACTCACCTTTAAATTGCGAACTGCCAGACGAGCACGCATTTGACACGATCGACGGGAAGAAAAGAGGGAGTGATACCCGATGGGAACTCTATTTCGACGGAGCATCTTCCATGAAGAAGCGACAGCACAACACCCCTATAATCAAATCTGGGCTAGGCCTTATCTTCGTGACTCCGCAAGGAGAGATAATGCGCTTTGCCTTTTCCTTAACAGAGCAGAGGACAAATAATGAAGTAGAATATGAGGCGTTGATAGCAGGTCTTGAGATCGCTGTCGACATGGGAATCGAAAACCTTCTCATATACGGAGACTCCCAGCTGGTCGTTAGCCAAGTAAACGGTGACTATCAAACGTGCAAACCAGAGTTGGTAAAGTATGGCAAAAGAATGCAATAGTTACTAACTCAAATTCCCTCTTATGCCCTGGAAAGCATACCATGTACGGAAAATAGCAAAGCGGATGCACTAGCAAAGCTCGCTAAAGAACTGGCTGACGAAAACCTCGATGACGTAAGGATCATTGTACAAAACCGTCAGGTTCTTGCACCAGCATAAATATCTCCGGAGTCGTCTGAATAAAAGGAAGCGACCAAGCAAACAACTATACAAATAGAGGACCAAGAAAAGTATAAGGATTGGAGAGAAGTCTTTATAGACCTTCAAATCCCATCAAACACCGGAAGATGCATCCTCAAGACATCAGTTCATGAAACGAGCTCTGTCTTTCACCTTCGTCAATGATACTCTATATAAGAGATCGTTCGACTCTCTGTGGCTGAGATGCCTGGGACCAGAAGAAGCAAGGAGAGTCGTCCAAGAAACTCACAACGGACTCTGCAGTTCTCATCAAGCCGGGCCAAAGATAAAGCTGAAAATCAAAAGAATGGGCTACTATTGGCCCACGATTATTCAGGACTGCCTCGAATACGAGAAGCAGTGCGACTCGTGCCAAATTCATAGAGACTTTATCCACCAACATCCAAACCCGCTACACCCAACATTGGCTAGTTGGCCATTCGAAATGTGGGGAACCGACATAATCAGACCCATTGAACCAGCGTCATCCAAAGAACATCGGTTCATATTGGCGACAACTGATTACTTCTCTAAGTGGGCAGAATCCATGCAGCTAAGAGAAGTGAAGACGGAGAACATCCTCCATTTCTTCAAGACACGCGTCATCTATCAGTTCGGCACTCCGCGACGGATTATCTCTGATAACGGGCCGGCCTATAGAAGTCACAAAATCAGCCACTTCGCACAGCAGCATAATATAGACTGGAGATACTCTTCGTTCTATAATCACCGAGCTAACGGTCTAGCTGAGGCTTTCAACAAAACCTTGACAAAGATCATAAAGAAGACGGTGTCCAAAAAAAAGAGGACTGGTACGAGAGACTGCGTGAAACTCTCTGGGCTTATCGGATCACGTTCAAGACGACCACGAACACAACGCCATTTGCGTTAGTATTCGGCACGGAAGCGGTACTTCTCTTGGAGATAGAGCTACCTTCTCTATGAGTGGCGGTTCAGTATGAACTAACAGACGAAGAGAATGCTCATCTTCGGCTTGAAGAGCTAGACACCCTCGATGAAACTCGTCTCGTGGCACAACAAAACTTAGAAGCTTACAAAGCAAGGATGACGCACTCATACAAAAGATTGACTAGGCCAAGAACATTCCGCCAAGGCGAATTTGTGCTAGTTGTCAAAAGACCTATGATCCCTAATCGTGCCAAATGGAAGAAATTCGAGACAAACTATGAGGGCCCATACATCATAGACAAAGTCTACCAAGGTGGGGCTTACTTGCTCATGGACATGCATGGCGAAAGACCCTTCCGGCTAATAAACGGCCGATTTCTTAAGAAATACTACACTTGACGAGTCACAGCCCAGGTTAATGATAGATGACGACGCTTGTGTCCGCTCGCTGTCTTCCTGAGTACCAAACTCTGTAAGTGATATCCGACAAAACTTCGCCGCAGAAAACTAGCTGCGGACCGAAACGTCCCTAAACTAACTATGGACCGTAATGTCTTTAAACTAGCTGCGGACCGAAACGTCCCTAAACTAATGATAGACCGTAATGTCCTTAAACTAGCTGCAGACCAAAACGTCCCTAAACTAACTATGGACCGTAATGTCCTTACACTAGTTGCGGACCAAAATGTCCCTAAAACTAACAATGGACCGCAATGTCCTAAAACTAGCTACGGACCGAAACGTCCTTAAACTACTATGAACCGCATCATCCTTATGTGGCAAAAAAATGGTACGTCCATAAGCGAAATGGGCATGGATGAAAACCCGAAAGGGCTCTGTGAGTAAAAACAGCAGGGCTATCGGCGAGTTTGTGAAAACCCGAAAGGGCGCAGACTCTTAAATTTTTTTTTCTGTGCATTTGCACAATCCTCTCGACCTTGTAAGGAGAAAATACCCGTGTGAAATCCTTACGACTCACAAGGGAGCAAAATACTTAGGAATCCTCACGATCCCTAAGGAGAAATTACACTTACGAGATCCTCATGACTTGTAAGGAGAATTCCCCTCTATGAGACCCTCACGGCTCACAGGATTCAAAAGTCTTAAGATACAGGGACCTGAACCTGTTCTTAATCCATTATAGCCCCCAAATTGCCCTACAAGCGGTTCAATACTGACCCTTGTATAAAATCCACGGGCACAAATAAACGTTTTCCTCACCGAGTCCCACCAACGACGCGAAATGTCCTCATGTAGTGAACGACACATGTAAGTACTCTCGACTTATAAGGAGAAAACACTCTTGTAAGATCCTTACGACTTATAAAAGAACACGCACTTAAGAATCCTCACGATTCCTAAGAAGAAAACGCACCTACGAGATCCTCACGACTCGTAGGGAGAAACACCTTTATGAGACCCTTACGGCTCATGAAGTCAAAAGCCTTAGTTGACAGGATCTTAATGTTGTTTGCTAAGCCATCTTTGTTCGAATCGACAAAGGAAAATGATGATTCGCTCCTGGAAATATCCCAGTTGTAGCGATGCTGATGCCTAAATCAGTAACAAATTCCAAGTCCTTTCACGGCAAGTGATGATTCGCTCCTGGCAATATTCCAGTCGCAGCAATGCTGATGCTAAGATTGGTATCAGATCTCAAGTCCATACTCGCAACAAAATCAGCGAGCCAAAAATACATATAAAAATAGCCGAAATGATTGGGCAACTCGCAATAAAAAGCAGCGAGTAAAATGAAAAATAGCCAAAATGATTGGGCACCGCGAAAAATAGACGAAATGATTGGGCAATCGCGACTTTCGCGATATAAAAAGCTGAAATGATAGAGCCTTGCGGAAGGAAATAAAAAAATGAAAGAATGAAACTTTTGCTCTACAAGTGAGTCCATACTGACCCCTGAATACAATCCAAGGGCATAAACGAAAAGGGAACCATATTTCCCAACAAACTCTGTCAAAGGGAGAGTCAGATCTCAACGGCAACATCTGCATCCCAGAAGATCAACACGGCGTTCTTTCCCGATACCGCAGAAAGCGGGGCGAGTTAACTAATGACCTTCCCGCCGGAACAACGCTCCGTCTCGGAAATAAGTCAGCCAATGACCTCCCCGTCGGAACAACGGTCCGTCTCGGAAACAAGTCAGCCAATGACCTCCCCGCCGGAACAACGCTCCGTCTCGGAAACAAGCCATCCAATGACCTCCCCGCTGAAACAACGCTCCGTCTCGGAAACAAATCAGCCAATGACCTCCCCACCGGAACAACGCTCCATCTCGGAAACAAGTCAGCCAATGACCTCCCCACCGGAACAACGCTCCGTCTCGGAAACAAGTAAACCAATAATCTCCCGATTCATCTCGACCTCCCAGGGAAATCAGTGTCCCTGCGCAAACCGCTCAACCCGTAAAAAGAAAAATCTCTTATGAGATCCTTACGACTCTCAATAGAAAACGCACTTAGGAGTCCTCACGACCCCTAAGAAGAAATTACACTTACGAGATCCTCTCGACTCACAGGGAGAAAAGTCTTTATGAGACCCTCACGGCTCATAAAGTTGAAAAGTCTTAGAAGGCAGATCTGAACCTATCTTCTAAGCCATCGCTATCCTGAAAGGAGGTCAAGATGGACTATTATATATCATCTACAGGCCACATTTGCTAAAGTAACATGCCAACGACACAGTAGAGAAAAGAAAGCGATAGTAGGAGATAAAAAAATATGTCTTTTTATTCATGAATTCAATTGAGTACAAAATACATCATATAAAAGAATAAAAAAAATGAGTGTATGTTATTCATAGATTACAAATTTTCAGTCGATACAAAGACGGCTACTGATAAGGAGGCATCTTCAGTAAGTCAGCAAGCCGCTCGCGCACTCCTCTCAACTCCTTTTCATGTTCATCCACCGTGGCGAACTCCGTTTCAATTCGAGCCCGTTGCTGCAAACAGGATGAAAGTTTCTCATCGATTTCCTGCTGAGCAGCTTCGCAACTCTGCGTAACCCGCTCAGTGAAATCAAGCTTCTGCCTCAGCACTAGCCCATCAGAAATACATCCTTGGAGGTCTTCAAAGATAGCTTTCAGCTGCGCAGCGTTCGCTTCGACCTGGGCACGCAATTGGACAGAATTGCTGGAAGCCGCCTCATGTTCCTTTCGTCTCAGGGTCGCCTCTTGTTCAAAATGACGGAGGAAAGGAACACTATGCTCAACCCATGCATCTCGCTAGGAATTCAAAGCCAGAATCTCAGGAGCAAGACGCTTGAGCTCAATCTCATGCAGACAAGCATTGATGTTTCTGCAGTAATTAACCCAAGACTCGTTGACACCTTCATCATGGAAGTTCACGAGCGTCGCCAGCATAGGATTAACCTCAGCAGCAAAATCTGAAGCGAATGTGAGGGCCTCGGCGTCAAGATCCTCGACGAATTCGCTCAACATTCACAGGCTAGTCACAGCGCCCTTGTTAGATGGGCGTTTAGCAAAGGGCCCTGCCGGCATTAGGATGCGAGACTCAAAAGGAGCTGAAGCCGGTGCGATTGCTACAAAAAAAATTATGGTCAAATATCGACTCAGGAGGTAAAGAAAATACATGAGCAATGGAGTCTACTATACCGGCTGTGGTAGGTGGCAAAATTGGGAGTATCGAAGGCGCGGATATTCTCTCGTCCCCCCTCCGATCCGTGACGCTGCGATCAATATAAAGAAGACTTAGCAACAATACTGCTATTCATAAAAGAAAGAGAGAGAGACATTAGCTAAAGAATATACTAACCAATACCAACAGGCGGAATGACTTCCGACTGGAAGGAGAAATGCGGGTTCAACACCTGGTATAGATGGTCGAAAAGGACTCCTGCAGAGTTGCGACAATATACTGTCAATAAAAGGAAGATGGTGTCCACAATTAAACTAGATAAATTGCAAACCTATACCTTCCAGCATTTTGGAGAACATAGGAGAAGGCGAGGGAACAACAACCATCATGGCGGCAACTGGAGGTGCTTCAGATAGCACAATCTCAGCGTTCACTACACCTACAAACAAAATATCGTCAGAAAGAGATGAACAGGATTGAGAAATAAAAAGAGAACAGTGTCACAATACTTACTTGATGGGTCATCAACCACAACCGCGATGGAAGCATCACCAGGCGTAGCGGCTTCTTCGCTCTCCCTCGGAGGAGTAGTTTCTACGCCCATGACTTCATCCCCTGATTCGACAAGGGCCGTCGTGACGCTTGCGACGCTCGCCGATACCGGGGAGCCACAAGGGGAAAGAGCGGCGGTTTGGGCAATCCCAGACTCCCGAGAGAGAGTAGCCACTCGGGCTCTGTGGTCGCCATCGCCTCGCCTGCCATCCCATCATCAGGACTTGGCCCTGCAGGATATGGTATATCAGAATTTTCGGATCGAGTTCTAATAAAAAAACTGGGCATTACATTACCTTGCGATGGATTCTCAGTTTCCTCCTGAGCCGCGCGCGCAACCTGTCTATGGGCGGTAGACAGAGCAGCTGAACCACCCTCTGAAGGACTAGCGACAGGTGGAGTGGTGCTTGAGTCTGCACCTACAGCCAAGGCGGCATCACGTTCCTCTGCTGCACGCCTCCTGCGCTTCCTTTCGGTCTGGGCCATGAGAACTGACCTCCTCAGGACTTCTGATAACGGGAAGTTGTCGTCCGAACCAAGCTCTGCCTCTGGAGCCGTTACGGCATCCTTCATCGGCTGCTTCAGCAAAGCCTCCTGCGGGGACATTGGGAGAGCTGGGGCCACAACAGCTGGCTCCGGAAGTTTTGCTGCATCGCTGCTCGGGATCGGCACTACACTTGGAATAACCCGAGTGAAGGTAGTCCCTGCAATAAGATGAAAGAAAGGGTCAGAGCAAAAATGAAGAAAGGAATGAAGACACAATGAGATGAATTATACCAAGTCCCAAAGAAGCGCAGAGCCTCTCTTCCTCCTCGAACGTCTTGATGGAAGCCGCTCGAACCTCTTCGGCAGAAATACCTATTGAAGAAAAGGACATTAGTAAAAGCATAATAATAAGGAAGGAATGAACGAAAAAAATACAACTGAAGTATACCCGACTTCGCGATGGTGATCAGCGCCGCTTCTTCGTGGGCCAGTCGCTCGGAGGCCACAAGGGCAGCCTGTAGATCGGTGTCGGTCACAGGCGTGTCGAACAAGCCATATTTAGTGCCGTACTCACATAAGCCTTCGTTGTAGGGAGCATGGGGCTCCTGGCCGATTACAACGTCAGCAGAAAAGAGCGACTTCTTCTTTTTCTGTGAGCGAACGCCGACGACCGATGACACGAGCTTGCGCTTGACGGGCATTTTTGGGCGACGAGTCCCGATCTCCGTACCCACTCCAGACTCCGGGGACGCTGCAGCTACCGTTTTTACAGGAATACGGGGTATAGGCTTCTCGGGAAAGGCGCGCAGGACTGCAACCGCAGCAGCTTCTCTTAAGGAAGGACGAACAATAGTCCTTCGCTTTAAGGGGACGACTGGATTAATGGCAGGGACTGCAACCTTGCGATCGAGCAGTAACCGCCTTTCTTCCCTAATTACAGCACTCGTCTCATGATGGTACCACGCTATGTATGCGTTCGAGGCTTTCAGAACGCAGCTCGGCTCACTGATAAAAAAGTTGGACCCGGTGTTTAGCCGCATGAAATGATGCAGCACGGTGCGGATACCCTCTTCCATAGCAACCGGCTCAGCTAAAAAAGCCTCAAGCAGGACACCCTGATCGTAACTCGACTGTTGAGAGAAACGGTGCGGGTTGCACCTCATGAACAGCGCCGAGTCGTTCTTCCTGAACACTAAAAAGCCCGTCCTGATTGAATAAAAATGCAGATTCTCCCGAGCCTTCAATATAGAAGCCCTGTTTTTGAAGGTATTGCGCAGCGGCTACACCGATTTAGTGGATTCCTTGCCGATAGTTAAGACCTTATCGACGAAGGTCATGCTATCCCCAACCATACGCGAGCGAAGGACCAGACCCCGGGCATCTCACTGTGACGGATCTAAAGCAGAAGCATCAACTAGGAACATAACCCGAGGGAAATTATAACTGTTATAGAAACGGGGCCGTTTGTGGACTCCAAAAACGCCGAGAACATGCAGCTCGATCCACGACGTGAAATATTGCAGCGGGAGATTAACAGGCTGTACCCCCGGCTGGGTGGTGTCTGCCGCTAAGCTGAGGCCATGATATAGGTGAGCCAGCCTAGCGATCCCGACGGCCACTCGCGTCCCGGCAACCATTCGATGAGCCGGATAGAATACGGATGGCCTCATATAGCGAGGGTGCATCGGGAGCACAAACCAGCTTAATCATAGGCCAAGGAACCCCAAAAAGGACGCCTCTTCATCGATGTCTGAAGCTGCGAGCTCTACAAAGGGGACGACCGGGGTGTCTGGGGGGAAGAAATTCCTTTGATCTGCTTCCGCTGTCGGCTGGCTGTCCAAGCCAAAGCCAAAACCAAAAGGATCGTCAAGCTTGGCGAATTTCATGGTTTGTTTTGACAAGGCTTCCGGGCGAAGAAAGCGGACGATGAAATCCGCGAAGCTGACTCCGTGCCCTCCGGACTTGAGAAACAGACTCTCGTAAATGTTTAACACCTTGATTAGACCCGGGAATCGATGTTGAATAGCATTCTTCGGAGTAAGACCCATCACCACTGATTTGGTGGCGAAGATGTATTCGTCAGGGGGAAGTATTTCGTCGTAATGTTCCCCTCTGACGGGTAGGCACGAAATTTCTGCAAATTCCTCCAAGGAAATCGAAACCTCCTGGTCCGATAGAAGAAAAGTGTGAGTCAGGGTATTCCACTGTTCCAAGAAAGCCTTGACCCACCATACGTGAGGCGCGGGATACTGGAAAAGAGACGCGTAGATAGCAGGGTACAACCCGAGCTTCAGCAGCAGCGACTTTTTGGCCGATAAGATGTATCGAGCCCAATGCAAATATCCAGTTGAATGGTGAGGAGTTAATCCTATCATGTATGCCTGTCCCCAAGGGCGCGACTCGTCTTGACATATGCGCCGCCCCAGAATATCCAAAGCCATCGGCGGCTGTACAGGTATCGAGCCCATAGAGGGCTGGAGGCGTCCATCCGTAATCCAGCTAACCTCTTCCACAGCGTAATTCACCTGGGATGAGTCAGCATAATGAATGGCGGAAATTGGCTCTGAAGGCACCGCACAAGAGAAACTGCGCCGACCCTGAATAATTTGGTTGTACCGCAACCCCCATAAGTGAAGAGACTTCTGCTCCGGGTCGTGATCTTTAATCAATGCAAAAACTTCCCGGTCCACGGGCGTGTCGGCGTATACACTCTCTGGGCGAACAAATAGGAAAGAAGATCAAAAGACATAGTACCTGCACGAAAAGAAACGAGGGTTAAATGACAATACTACATTACAAATTCTGAAATTCGGTACTTTATATTTGTACACAATGCAATACAGAAAAAAGGGACCGAGGGGGACCCACAAAATCAAAGTAACGGCTCATCATTGATGAGACAGTTAATCATTAAGGAGAAAATCCTAAAAAGATTCTCATTTAATGAGAAACTCATTGGGCCAAGGAGTTAAACTCCCTCCAGAGCAGTGCTCTGCAAACAGAAAATACATATGTCAACTTTAATTATGAGGGGAATAAAAATTCGCCAAAATTTCTAAGAGCTATGCTCTCTGAAAACGATGGAGTAATCCATCAAAACCCTAAAAAAGCAAAGCTTTTTACAGAGTAAAAACTCCAAGATCTTTTAGATCTACAAAACAAACTATAAGAGTTCTTCATAAAAATGAACAATGTTCAAATTAATGGGTTAAGTAACCCTAAAAATTCATTTTAAGATCTATGATCTGAGAAGAGCAAAGCTCTGTTAATAGGTTCAATCCTTACCAAATTTAGACAGAGTTCTAACTCTAAAAGGAATTTCCTTGGGCAGAGATCTAAGCTCTGAAGGGAGAATTAAATTCTCAGAAGTAAGAAAGAAAGAAGATGAACACAAGTCATCTCAAGAGCCAAAGGCCCTACTTATAGGAACTGGAAGACAATCCAACTTCCAAGATGATCCAACGGAGGAAAGGTTGCCACAGCTGCACTCACGTGTGAGCCACATGAGCGCAACGGTGGGGGGGGGGGCATTTGTTTCCCCTCCAATAAGAGAGCAAGGATCTGTTCAAAATTTGAACTAAGGCAGCGCCAAGAATTAAAAACTCTGAGTCAGTGGCTTACGTGCAAGGCACGATAGCGCCAGCGCCAGAACTAAAAGTTCTCCACGCTTGGATCAAGGATCCAATGAAGATGATAAATCATCAGAGCACAGAATTAGAATCTGATTGAGGAAATACTCCTCAAATCTTTCTAAATGAGAAAGATTGTGCTCTGTAAATCAGAGCACCGTTGGATCAAAGATCCAATGGTGATTAAAAATCACTAAGATACAGAATAAGTTCTGTATGGGAAAATATTTTCCCAATCTTGTTAAAAACAAAAAAAATGTCTTCTGTAAAACAGAAGTCCTTGGATCAAAGATCCAACAGTGGATAAAATCCCCAAATCAATTAAGAAACCTCTCAACTAGAGATTTCCTCAACTGAATCAACAAATCAGCCTTCCCTATATAAAGGACCCAAGACTTCTAGTCTTGTACAGAAGACCCCCCCTATAAACTTCAAGTTCAGAAAGAAGTGCAAGCAAAAAGTGCTTTAAAAACAGAAAGGAAAGAAGAAGAACTTTCTTCAAGGTAAAGAGAGATCATAGTATCTCATCTGTATACCCAAGGGTTTAACCCTAAAAAAGAACATAGTTCTTTTCCTGGATCTGAGATTCATGAGACAAATCTCCCACAAATGAGAACTTAATTCTCATACGGATGAATTTGTTCTAGGGGATTGAAGATCCACGGGAAAAAAAGAATTGAATTCTTCAGAAAATGCACAAAGAAGGTGATAGCGCCAAGCGCTCCACGTGCCCCTCACGTGAGCGCTAATAAAAAGAGAGTGCTTAGCACTCAGTGGTTGGCGCCCAGCGTCAAGCGCTCCATGTGCCACTCACGTAGGCGCTAATAAAAAGGGAGTTCTTAGCACTCAGTGGTTGGTGCCCAACGCTAAGCGCTTCACATGTCCCTCACGTGGGCGCTAATAAAATAAAGAGTGCTCTACACTCAATGGTTGGTACCCAGCGCCGAGCGCCCCACGTGCTTCTCACGTAGGCACTGTTTAAGATAAAGTCCTCTGTAAATAGAGCCCAACGCCATAAGAGTATTTAACACTCAATAAAAAAACAAAAAGAAGGGGTGACCATCAAAGCCTATATCAATGCTCAGCATTGTTGAACAAAAGAGACTGAGCCCAAACAAGTATTTAACACTTTATTCAAAAACTGAGGGGGTTGAGTCCAAGCTGACCAAAAGTCCCTAATTCATATCAACCGAGCCCAAGTGCTCACAATTTTTCTAAATTTGATCTTAGTCCTAAACCCAACTACAGATCTCTCAACTGACATTGGTTTAAGGCTACATCTCCTCACACCTCTTATATATGTTGTCGTAATTCTTTAACATTTTCAGAGAGGTGGCGGATCCCGACAATCAATAATTCAATGGACCGTAATGTCCTTAAACTAACTATGGACCGTAATGTCCTTAAAACTAACTATGGACCGCAACGTTCCTAAACTAAACTCTACGGACTATGATGTCCTTAAACATGGACTATGATGTCCTTAAATAATGGACCGCAATGTCCTTAAATTAATGATGGACCGTAATGTCCTTAAACTAATGATGGACCGTAATGTCCTTAGAACTAACTATGGACCGCAACGTCCCTAAACTAAACTCTACGGACTATGATGTCCTTAAATATGGACTATGATGTCCTTAAATAATGGACCGCAATGTCCTTAAACTAATGATGGACCGCAATATCCTTAAACTAATGATGGACCGCAATGTCCTTAAACTAATGATGGACCGCAATGTCCTTAAAACTATGGACCGTGATGTCTTTAAACTAGTGACGGACTATGATGTCCTTAAACCACGGACTATGATGTCCTTAAACTAAAAACCCTATGGACTATGATGTCTTTAAACTACGGACCGCAATGTCTTTAAACTAATGACGGACTATGATGTCCTTAAACCATGAACTATG
Source organism: Agapanthus africanus (assembly GCA_030015575.1). Lineage (NCBI taxonomy): Eukaryota > Viridiplantae > Streptophyta > Magnoliopsida > Asparagales > Amaryllidaceae > Agapanthus > Agapanthus africanus. Next base: position 993,790,707 of record CM057337.1, read on the forward strand.
ATGTCCTTAAACACGGACTATGATATCCTTAAACTAGAAACCCTATTGACTATGATGACCTTAAACTACGGACCGCGATGTCTTTAAAATAATGACGGACTATGATGTCCTTAAACTACGGACTATGATGTCCTTAAACCATGGACTATGATGTCTTTAATCTAAAAACCCTATAGATTATGATGTCCTTAAACCATGGACTATGATGTCCTTAAACACGGACTATGATGTCCTTAAACAATGGACCGCAAAGTCCCTAAACTAATAACGGACCGTAACGTCCTTAAACTAAAATGATAGGGCACAAATGCTCTTTCGTTGGATCTAAATGATCCTAAAACCCCGTTAAGTAGATCTTAGTCTAAAAATAGACTAACATATCCTTGAAAAATATTTAAGTTGATCTTAATCTCAAACGAGGTTAACGATTCTTAAATCAAACAAAATCCAAATTTAAGAAAATACGGATTTGGACTAATCTCCGCCCTACGGGCGACAACATAAATTAGTCTCCGTATACAATCCACGGGCAACCAAAAATAAAACAAACACACACGACACGAAGTGACCTTCTGGAGCAGGAGAAAGTGGTTATCGCTATGCAGTAACGTAATTAACTGCATGGGCTTGTGCCTGCGGGGAAGAGCGTCCCCATAATCAAAAACCCCTCACAATGAGGGGGAATATGATGAAGTCTGCTACAATAGCCGTATTTGTTTAAATCTTCGATACATGGTGCCATAAATTAACTTGGTATCTTCGGAGAGGTCGACAGATAAAAAAAATAGCATCTGCCCCCAAATTCAGGCTAGACGTTTGTCTTCTCGGCTTTTGGCAGTAAACAAACCCTAAGGAGCATAAGAACAGGAGTGAAGATCCAAAGGACACGTGTCTATCTGTATAAGCTTCTCTCATAATAAATAGATCTCTTGTAGCTTGCTAGTTTAGGGTTATGGTTTGATCGCTTGGGTTAGGTTGGTTGTGCTTGCTTAAAAATTTAATTTTTCTGCATTTCGCATCTCTACTTCAATGTAAAGTGAGCACAACTTACCAATATGGTATCAGAGCCACACCATAAACCTTAACTAGACTAGTTTGCATTAATTTAAATTTTCGATCGACGGAATTTTCCAAATCACATTTCCAAATCCTTGCTTGTTGTTCGAATTTTAAAGTTGCTGAAAAAAATTTCAGGTTACAATAAAATTATGTGCATGCAAAACTAAAGACCAGGAAAATTTTTACGCACCTAAGCCAAAAATTAGCCGCTAATCCACCGCCAAATGTGCCATTTGACTGCAGATCCATGGCCCAATTTTGGCAACAGTGCCCCAAAAATTTTTTGGTGCTCTAATTCATGGAAATGTGATTTTTGAAATATTTGATTTTGGCCCAGATTTGTTTGTGGACCGATTTGTACTTGGGGCCAATACAGAAAATTTTAATCGATCGAAAATTTAAATTCTTGGTTTCCAGTGCACTTATTTCTGCGACCGTGAATATCATAGCACGGTATAATCCGACTGGTTGCTATATGTACAATAAAACGGGTTTATGAACATGATATCCGCGTTGATGTTATGTGTTTCACTGATGTTATGGATAGATTGTCGTGGTGGATAGCTTATAGTGCAATGGTTGTTGTACAATGTTGATTCATTTATATATTCATTATTGCGAGGCGAGCGTCCGACATGTGAACTGTCGTTTCTGCCTGTTTGTATATTCTTTTATTAGAGCACGGCCTGGTTGGGGTCGATGTCACTATTTGTATATATATTTTTCTTTTCTGTACAAGGATTACCCCGCGGAGGAGTGCTCAAATAGCCAGGTTCTAGAGGGCAACGGGTCCGCATCTCATGGCGTTGAGACGGAGGGGGTCTTACTCTAGAATTGGCGGGTTATTCGCCACACTCGTAGGGAGTATAGGATGAACCACGGAGGGGTGCTCAAATTACCGGATTTTGTGAAGTGCTGGATGACCCATTCACTTTGTTGATTAGGGTTTTCTCACTTCCGGAATTGGCGGATTAACTTGCCGCACTCATAGGGGTCTAGGTTTTTCATTGCACAGGCTATCCACACGATTGGAGAACGTCGAGTTTCATTTGCGGCTCAAATGAAATCCGAGGCTCCTAGATTATCCGCTATTCCATATTGCTTATTGATGTTCTGTGATGTGTTAGTTATATGTATGCCCTAGAGGCCATTACTATACATAGGATGTATATTGTAGTGGATTCTTGGACATATATAGGGAGGACTTTCTTGCTTGACATGATAGTATACTATCTGGTTACTCTTTACCTTAACGTGTATACCGATTGTCTCTCTGTTACATGTTGGTAAAGCCCTTAGGATGTGTACTTGACTACCTAGACTATGATGCGGATCATACTAGTGGGGACATGGTAGTCCATAAGTACATCCTTCAAGGTCCCTAGTCGTGGGTGTATCGAGACGGGGCATCGATATACCAGAGTAGACTAGCGTATACCTTCTCGACCCATATAGATGGGCGATGGATGATCCCATATCCATTGGTGTTTGACATCAGAGATGATATATGGGTGCTCAGTGGAGACTGGGTACACTGGACGGACTCGCCGAGAACTCCCAGATGGTATTATACCTTACGTCAGATGGCAGTTCTCTGGTGACACTGGTACAGAGTAGTCTGTTGACCCGTGATCGTCATAGAGTCTTGTGTGGTTCCCACTGTGCTTTGATTTCCACCTTACCACGTCCAAGAGGGCGTGCAAAACGGTGGCTTTTGGGTACAGTCCCGAATCACATGGAGGCAATGAGCGATAGGAGGGGATTTGTCTTTCCCGGTATAGGGAGTTGATGTTGCACTGTGTTCGATTGGCTATAACCGGAAATCCCTGGCCAGGGTGGCTGAGATTTACTGGTAAGTGTTACCAGTAGTTTCTCGAACTGTTATAGACCTCATATCGACACGACTTATCGAGCTATTGGGGTCTGACGTTTACCACCCCTAGACGAGATATGCGACATATCAGACGATCAGACCGGACTGTGCGGTAAGTGTTACTGGTTGGATTCACAGGAGTGTGAGCGGGCTTGCTCGTCGATCTTCTGATCGCTCAATACCCGGGTGGCCGTTACGTTTAGCAGACCGCTTGCGGCTTGTGGGTGTTTGATATGATCATCACCTACTGCCGGCGTATTGACGAGTCTTTAGAGTCCTACACAGAGGTTTCCTGGCTCAAGCGAAACGAAATAGGAGCGCATATGAGATATGTGCGGGACCGAGAATGATGCGTGTATGTGATACCGTATTCCATTCTCACGATGAATGTATCTATTGGTTGTATGCGATATAACCTAGTTATCGATTCAAGCATTGATTCGATAAGTCGATACATTGGATACTAGTCGGTTATGTGAGACATGACCGGATCATTGAATCAAGTGTTGATTTAATGATTTAATGTATAATTATATATTTGATATATTACTTTGCATTAACTAGTATTGGTTCATTTTAAATGGATTTTCTCACTTGCATTGCACATTGTATATGTGATATATTTTTATGTGCACTTGATTGTATCATGTTTGATGATACATGCACACTAGGGTTTGTGTAAAGATTAAACCATGGTTGTATAATGGTTAGGGTTTTTCATTTTCTTATTCATTTATTTATTTTTTTTGTTTATTTATTTTGGATAAGACAAAGAAAAAATGGTGGCTTTCTTTGTTTGTTATTGAAGCTTCATGAAGCTTTGACTAAGTGACCATTTTGTCTCATGCTCAACCCTAACCATTCCACTTAACCATAGTCTATTCTCTACACATAACCATGGTTAGTATATGATAAGTATTCATTTTATTTTTCATTTTGAATAATACTTATGATATTCTATCATCTTCTTCTTCTTCATCTTCAAGAAGAAAAGCTTGCCTCCATCAATGGCAACTTGAGCAAATGAGTGAGAAATCCAATTCTAAAGTGAACCCACCTCCTATTTCTTCATCCTCTACCTCTTGCCAAGTAGTATAGGGTGTTTTCTTCACAATTTTCATGACTTGGTGAAGTGGGAGCTTGATCTTGTGATGCCTCGACGTAGATCATCTTCGGCATCGTAGTCGATGACCTAGCCCGCCCATTTCTCTGATGAAGCCGACACTAGAGTCCAAGATCCGATTTGTACAGCGGAGGGATGTCTACGTGGAGCTAAGGAAGTGGAGAGCTGGATCTACAAAGGTTGTATTTCCGTTTACCATTAAGTTTAGTTGTTAACTAGCTCGTAGTATCGCCTAAAATTCTAGTTAACGATCTAGTCTAGGGTTTCTCGGCACCGTAAAATTTGAAATTGGCATGGTTGATGCCTTGTGAGACCTCATTAGCATGCCTAGGAACCCTACAGTGGTATCAGAGCCTAGCTAGAGCCTTAGGCGAAGTGTAGACGACGTTTGAAATCCGAACAAACATCGAAACCCTAACTCAAATTGCTCTCTGGAAATTTTCTGAAAATTTGGATTTTTGTGAATTAAAAATTGCCAAAAAATTCAGCAGGGAATCCTATGAATTACTGTGAAGCACGTGAGGCTAACTCGACCAAAGAGCCGCGGAACCGCGGCCCCACCCTGGGTTTCGCGGCGGTTCCGCGACCATTTTGGTGAGTTAGACCACATGGCTTGCACAGTAATTCTTGTATTGAAGTGCTGAGTCTTCTGGAAATTTTTATTTTTTACTCAACAGTTGAGTTTTTCTGGGGTTGTTTTGGGGATTCGATTATTCGATTGGATTATCAAATTTTGTCTATGTGGCTTTTCGGATATTTTAGAATATGTTAAAAAGTTCGACCGGATGTAAATATCCAATCTTTCCCCTGCCGGGAAATTTCCAATTGTTGGACTTTTCCGTAGTTTAATGACGTTCAAAGTAGTGCAAGTAACGCGATGGTCCCTCTAGAAGACAACAAACCTTAACTCGATTATGTGACCGTCTTGAACTGCCCTTTGAACCTTCGGGTTTGGGGCAGTACGACGTGCCACATGTGAGGCGTTGGCTTGACCCTTCTACGGCTGGACCGTTGGTACTGAGGCACGAACTGAATGTTGTTAGACTTATTTCATGTGTTGATCTGTTTCGGGAAAACTTGGGTGTTTGTATGTTCGATCGGAAAGTTTAACATTTTCTGTTTATCTGGAATGTGATACAATAATTGGAATTCACAAGAAGTTATGAGATAACTGAATGAATGTTGTAAATCTAGCGGTTTAGTCTCACTTGATCAGTTGCCACGGAATTTTGATGTGATCAAAAGTCCGTCGCAATCACATAGTGTACGCGGATATTCTCCGATAAACTTAATAGACAGCTACACCCCATAGCCCCGACCAAGTGACTGTAGGAGAACCCCGTCGCCGAAAGCATCCGTTCGGGTGCTCGCGGCAGCGGTGTTCCGCCTTGGTGCACTTCGTCGACGGCGTCGGGGGTGCAGCCGCCTACTAAAGTTTGCGACGAGCATTCGATCGGAATGTCGGGAATCCTGTTGAATTGCCCGACATGATATTGAAAAGTGTTTTCGATAATGAGACTAAAATGCGGGGTTTATAATTGTTAGGCATGCGATGTCTAAGGAATTCATTTGATTAGGCATGCGATGTCTATGGAGATTGCGGATTCCAACTGTTGTAGTTTTACACTTTCTTTTCTTTGACCGTAAGTGTAATAAGTGATGTCGCCGGTTTCGTTGCTATATGTCAACGACAATTGGGATGCGCATATTTACTTACGTTGATGACATGTGATGTTATGTGTTGCTGGATATGTTATATTGGATCGTCGCGTTTGAATAGCCGGTGTTTTTTTATGTGAGATGAGTGTTTTTCATTTTCATTCATGTAAAAACTTGTATGTAATATTCTTTTATTGGGGCACTTCCAGGTTGCGGAAGATGTCACCGTTTGTATATTATTTACTTTTCCGCACTAGGATAGACCCAAGGAGGGGAGCACAAGTAACCGGGTTCAAGAGTCCAGTGGGAGACCAACTCGAGGAGTCGAGTCCGGGTCTCCTAACTCTAGAATTGGTAGGGTTGCTTGCCGCTCTCGTAGGGGTCTAGGGGTGTGGGTTTGGCTATTCATCGCGACCGTGGAATCCATGTTTTATACTGGCTCGTATTAAAAACACGGACGTCCTAGTATATCCAATATTTCATATGTTTCTTCTGCTGCGATACCTGTGATGTGATCATGTGATGTTCTGTGATAAATACTGTATATAGTATATATGATATATTATATAGGCGTTACTTATGTTTTACACCCGCGCTAGCCCTGCCCTGCTCTGCCGTTAGTTACCTAACCTAATGGTGCACAAGGGGACATCGAGGCGAATGCGGATGGCATAAGTGTACGTCGTATTTATCTGTGATGTTTAGGTACTTAAATGATGGGACTTCATTAATATGATTAATGAAAGAAAAGAAACCTAAAGATGTTGTAGAATCGAATTTCAAAATAAAACAGGTAGCTACAGTTCTTGCTTTGCACAGCGGTATATGTGATATATCCTGTACCTTATTCGATAAGGAAAGGACCGAGATCCCTTCACCGGGAGTGAATCCTTTAGCAATAACTGGCAGATGCTACACACTCGGTTTGTCTTTTGATTGCTTCTATAGTTTCTGCTTTGCACAGTGATATATATGATATATCCCGCACCTCATTCGACGAGGAAAGGACCGACGATCCCTTCACCGGGAGTGACTCCTTTAGCAAAACTAGAAAAACCTCAAAAACACTACATTTCAAATTCATTTGATTCTACAACGATATCAAGTTCATTACGCAATAGGTTTTCAGAAAAACCTGTCGTAGCCCTCCGTCATTTCAGATAAGTCCTACTTAGTATTCGTGCTACGTTTCTTGACCTCCGTCAAGGCGTAGTGTGCGGTAGCTAACTAGTATTTATCTGCTTATGCATATGATGCAGATTGGATTAGGGTACTCGTGCGACCCTGTTGACCTCCGTCAAGGGTCGTGTGGGTGGGTTTAATTCAATCAAGAAATGACGGGTTGAACTTGACTAGTAGCCTATGGTTTGTTGACCTCCGTCAAGGTCATAGGGTGCTAGGGGCAAAATTATCGGGAATTTCAAGTGTTGAAATTTGCAATGAGATTGCATACCTTCTATGAGATAGTTGGATCCCGATACCCACTGCGAGTAATTGTTACTCCTGGGAGAGTTTTACACATTACAATTAGCCGATCAAGTAGGTGTCTAGAAAGGTGTCAACGGGGTTACGCCTCTGGGAAAACGAGGTTTACATTAATTAGGTTCGTGCGAAAGCACGGGGGACCTCCCTCAAAGTACCGACACTGGCCTGGCTGAAAGATTGGCGAACTTGTAGCGTGTAATTAATCCCGACTAGTCTTTCCTTTTAGGGTTTGAAGGAAGATTTGATAAAACCAGTGGGAGCCATCCTGATTAGATAAAATAATAACTAATCTATTCTTGCAAGAGCATACGCTGAGTGTTTTCTTCTCTCTCTCTCCAGGTAGCGACCATATCACGCCTTAATCAAGATAATAAAACGGATTATTGACCGAACCCGCTTGTTATACTAAGCTGTGGAACGTTGGTCCCGCTCCAACTTATAATTGTTATAATACAGAGCAGGAAATTGGGGATTACCAGAATTCCCGTGCCGGCGAAACGAAGAGAGTGCATGCTGATGCATCATCTTCGGGTGTGTTCATTACAAAGAACTGTTTCTCAGTATCCTCCGAATCCTGGGTATATGATACCGGATCAGGATCCCAGATATGTAATCTGTTACAAAGGGCTACAAAAGGGTAGAAAAACTGAGAACGGGTGATAAGTTTCATGAGACAGAAAACGGGGCAAGTGTTGCAGCCAAGTCTGTTGGTCACTGTCACCCTGTATTTTCAATACATTGATTCTGAACGAATGTTATTAGATACCGAACCTGATATACAAAATCATATCAGTCTCTTTATTAGTAAAGAAATGATAAAATTTTGTATTGTTGGATAATGTTTTGAACATTTCCTATATCAAAAGTTGATCGGTTCAGGCACGTTATCTAAAAGCATTGACGTTCTAAATCAAACTACGGTTCTTAGTATATAGAACACACACAAGAGGAAGAGTTCAGAAATGAACGAATCCTTCTTGAGGCATTGTAGACTAGGTCATATCAATGCGACCCGACTGGCTGAAGTTACATTTAGATGCATATTTAAATAAGTTTGAATTTACATCTTGTGAAACTCGCCAGTCATGTCACAAAAATATAATGACACCAGCTCTGTTTATTGGAAACAGAGAAAGAGTTAGTGAACTTTTGGGATTAATACATGTTGATGTATGTAGGTCCCCTGTCTACACATGCCAAGACCGGTTCTTTGTACTTCATTAAATTCTCTGATAATCTCTCAAGATTCAAACATATGTTCCTGTTGAAACACAAGTCCGAATCTTTTGAGATATTTACAGAATATAAGTTAGAAGTAGAGAACCAAAATACGGGTATAAGTATTATGTCCTTTTATGAGATCAAGGAGGAGAATATTTGAGCATGGAATTCATGGACTATTCTAAAGGAGAATGAGATTCTCTCTCAGAATTACTCCTCCGTATACACCATAGCATGATGGTATATCGGGGCGGAGCAGATACACTCTATTTGATATGGTGTGCTCTATGATGAGTACTACTGAGTTGCCTTTTTCCTTTTGGGAGTTATGCACTTGAGAAGCTGCATACCTATTGAATAGGGTTAAAATCAAATCAGTTGCCTACCACTTCATATATGATATGGAAAGGGAAGAGCCTATATCTTAAGTTAGTTAAGATTTAGGGTTGTCCGGGCTATGTCTAAAAGCATAATCCGGACAAGCTCAAGGCAAGGTCAGTTATGTAGAACTGGAAAGGTTCCAGCTATACAAACTGCAGCTGATGATTTGAAAGAACCAAGGGATTCAATAGTTACCGACGAACCTCAGCCTCTCCGCCGATCTAGTAGGGTTTCTCACCCACCTGAGAGTTGCTTCAGTTTCTCGATGACAGTGGGAGCGAGGAATGCATCATGAGATGATGACCCAACTGGTTTCGAGCTGGCCATCAGGAGTGAGACTCTGTAAGAATGGCTGGATGTTTATCGATCTGAGATGGAATCCATGTACACCAGCAAAGTATGGACTTTGGCTGCTATATCTGAAGGGTTAAATCCCCATCAAGAGCAAGTATATCTTGAGAAGATTACTTGGTGTAGATGGAAAAGTTGAGACTTTCAAAGCTAGACTTGTTAAAGGTTTTCGTCATCGACCAGGCGTGGATAATGATGAAACCTTTTTCCAGTGCCTATGCATAAGTCCATCCAGATCCTACTTGCTACGGCTACATACCATAACTACGATATCTGGCGGTTGTATGTCTTGACTGCTTTTCTAAATGATGATTTGGAAGAAAGCGTCTATAAGTACACAGCCAGAGGGCTTCGTAGACAGTGGGAGCAGCGGAAACGCGAGCAAGATGTTTTATGTGATAAAGCAGGCATCGCGGAGTTGGAACGTCTGTTTTGATGTGTTAGTCAAAGAGTTTGACATCATCAAAATGGTAGATGAACCTTGTATATACAAAAAAGGTAGTGAGGAGTATGGTAGTGATCCTCGTAGAGTACCTGGATGACATACTCTTGATAGAGAAGGAGTTTCCTGTGCTACGCTCGGTCAATCTCCGCTTATCACAATGATTCTCCATATAGGATCAAAGTGATACCTCCTAAATCCTGGGTTTTGGATCTATGAGATAGATCTAATTGGATATTAGGATACTCACTAGTTGTAGTGAGATGGTATCAATCGATCCTAGGAAGAATCACTGGAAAGGTTCCAGGATGATAAAGACGACTGAATGTCAGTCACAGGCATTGTCTTTACCCTCAGTAAAGGGACGGTATGTTGGAAGAGTTCCAAGCTAGATACCGTGGCATACTAAACGATAAAGGATGGATACATCGCTACTTAAGATGCTACCAAAGAGGCATTCTGGATGTATATTGGTTCATGAGATGAACTTATCCATTGTGTGACAATGGAGTTCTGGCTTATGCCAAGGAACACCGGTGCCATCAGTGATCCAGACATATTCTAAGGCAGTATCACCTGATCATGGAGATGACTGATCTCCAAGGTGATCGAGGTTAGGAGAGCAGACTCAGAGGACAACACGGCGGATCCACTCACGAAGGCCTATTCCCAGATAGAGACCATTATGGGATGGTTGAGTATGAGATACTACAACCACTGCTACAGATGGCCCTAGTGCAAGTGGGAGATTGTTAGTTATATGTATGCCCTAGAGGCCATTACTATACATAGGATGTATATTGTAGTGGATGCTTAGACATATATAGGGAGGACTTTCTTGCTCGACATGATAGTATGCTATCTGGTTACTCTTTACCTTAACGTGTATACCGATTGTCTCTCTGTTACATGTTGGTAAAGCCCTTAGGATGTGTACTTGACTACCTAGACTATGATGCGGATCATACCAGTGGGGACATGGTAGTCCATAAGTACATCCTTCAAGGTCCCTAGTCGTGGGTGTATCGAGACGGGGCATCGATATACCAGAGTAGACTAGCGTATACCTTCTCGACCCATATAGATGGGCGATGGATGATCCCATATCCATTGGTGTTTGACATCAGAGATGATATACGGGTTCTCAGTGGAGACTGGGTACACTGGACGGACTCGCCGAGAACTCCCAGATGGTATTATACCTTACGTCAGATGGCAGTTCTCTGGTGACACTGGTACAGAGTAGTCTGTTGACCCGAGATCGTCATAGAGTCTTTTGTGGTTCCCACTGTGCTTTGATTTTCACCTTACCACGTCCAAGAGGGCGTGCAAAACGGTGGCTTTTGGGTACAGTCCCGAATCACATGGAGACAATGAGCGATAGGGGGGATTCGTCTCTCCCGGTATAGGGAGTTGATGTTGCACTGTGTTCGATTGGCTATAACCGGAAATCCCTGGCCAGGGTTGCTGAGATTTACTGGTAAGTGTTACCAGTAGTTTCTCGAATTGTTATAGACCTCATATCGACACGACTTATCGAGCTATTGGGGTCTGACGTTTACCACCCCTAGGCGAGATATGCGACATATCAGACGATCAGACCAGACTGTGCGGTAAGTGTTACTGGTTGGATTCACAGGAGTGTGAGCGGGCTTGCTCGTCGATCTTCTGATCGCTCAATACCCGGGTGGCCGTTACGTTTAGCAGACCGCTTGCGGCTTGTGGGTGTTTGATATGATCATCACTTACTGCCGGCATATTGACGAGTCTTTAGAGTCCTACACAGAGGTTTCCTGGCTCAAGCGAAACGAAATAGGAGCGCATATGAGATATGTGCGGGACCGAGAATGATGCGTGTATGTGATACCGTATTCCATTCTCACGATGAATGTATCGATTGGTTGTATGCGATATAACCTAGTTATCTATTCAAGCATTGATTCGATAAGTCGATACATTGGATACTAGTCGGTTATGTGAGACATGACCGGATCATTGAATCAAGTGTTGATTTAATGATTTAATGTATAATTATATATTTGATATATTACTTTGCATTAACTAGTATTGGTTCATTTTAAATGGATTTTCTCACTTGCATTGCACATTGTATATGTGATATATTTTTGTGTGCACTTGATTGTATCATGTTTGATGATACATGCTCACTAGGGTTTGTGTAAAGATTAAACCATGGTTGTATAATGGTTAGGGTTTTTCATTTTCTTATTCATTTATTTATTTATTTTGTTTATTTATTTTGGATAAGATAAAGAGAAAATGGTGGCTTTCTTTGTTTGTTATTGAAGCTTCATGAAGCTTTGACTAAGTGACCATTTTGTCTCATGCTTAACCCTAACCATTCCACTTAACCATAGTCTATTCTCTACACATAACCATGATTAGTATATGATAAGTATTCATTTTATTTTTCATTTTGAATAATACTTATGATATTCTATCATCTTCTTCTTCTTCATCTTCAAGAAGAAAAGCTTGCCTCCATCAATGGCAACTTGAGCAAATGAGTGAGAAATCCAATTCTAAAGTGAACCCACCTCCTATTTCTTCATCCTCTACCTCTTGCCAAGTAGTATAGGGTGTTTTCTTCACAAGTTTCATGACTTGGTGAAGTGGGAGCTTGATCTTGTGATGCCTCGACGTAGATCATCTTCGGCATCGTAGTCAATGACCTAGCCCGCCCATTTCTCCGATGAAGCCGACACTAGAGTCCAAGATCCGATTTGTACAGCGGAGGGACGTCTACGTGGAGCTAAGGAAGTGGAGAACCGGATCTACAAAGGTTGTATTTCCATTTACCATTAAGTTTAGTTGTTAACTAGCTCGTAGTATCGCCTAAAATTCTAGTTAACGATCTAGTCTAGGGTTTCTCGGCACCGTAAAATTTGAAATTGGCATGGTTGATGCCTTGTGAGAACTCATTAGCGTGCCTAGGAGCCCTACATGATGTTGCTTATTTCATGCCCGGGACGAATGGTTACACACACACACACACTCACACTAGTAGATGTTGTATATGTTTTGCATCCACGCTGGTCCTGCCCCCGCTCTGTTCGTTACTTAAGTAACCTAACGTTGCATGACGAGGCCCCGTAGCGAATGCGGATGGCATATACGTACATTTTATTTTCGTTATTTTCTAGTGTGATAGAATTAATTGATTGGACCACGTTAATTTTAATTAATGAAAGAAAAATAAACTTAAAAGATGTTGTTGGAACAAATTTCAAAAAACTATAGTCATACTCTTTCACTTTGCATAGTAGTATTCGGTTAGGAATATCCTGCACCTCATTCGAGGAGGCAAGAGCCTAGATACCTTCATGGGAAGTGACCTCTTGAGCAAAAGTTTGTGTTACTATAGAATACTCGGTTTTCTTCAAAACAACTAGTTTTCAAAAGCGGAACCTTAACCACTCCTTTTCAAAACTACACGGTTCCTTCAACGATATCACGTTCATTACGTTAAAGGATTTTTCGCCAAAAACCCAGTCGTAGCCCTCCGTCATTTTTTACAAGTATTATTTAGTATTCGTGCTGCGTATGTTGACCGTGTCAAGGCGTAGTGTGCGGTAGCTAAGAAGTGATTGTTTGTAGCATATGATGCGATTGGTCAGGACAGTCGTATAACCATTTTGACTGTGTCAAGGGTCATGCGGTGGGTTAATGTAATATAGGACAATAACGGGTTGAACTTGACTAGCGACTTATAACATGATGACTGTGTCAAGGTCATAAGCCGTTAGAGGCAAAAAGCACATAGAGAGTTTCAAATATATAAGAAACTTGCTAGTGTTGCATACTTTCTGGAGTGTGGTAACTAGTGTAGCTTCCATCTAGGTTATCACGCGATGACAGTTGGATCTCGATCCCACTGATGAGTAGGATTTCTCTTGGGAAATATTTCTCACTTCACAATTAACTAACCAATTAGGTGTCTAGAAAAGTGTTAACGGGGCTACGCCTCTGCAGAAACGGGGTTTATTTTAATTAGGTCCGCGCAAGAGCATGGGGAACCTCCCTCGGAGTACCAATACACACCTGGCTGAACAGTTAGCGAACTTGTAAGGTGCGAATGATCCCGACTAGTTTTCATTTTAAGCTTTGAAGGAAAATTCGAGGAAACAGTTGGAGCCATCCTGATTAGATAAACTAATAACCAATCTAATCTTGCAAGAGCGCATGCTGAGTGTTTCTTTTCTCTCTCTCCAGGTAGCAACCATGTCACGTCCTAATCAAAATAATAAAATGTTTGACTTGATCGAACCAGTTTATTACACTGGGCTGGAGAACGTTGGTTCGGCTCTAACTTTTGACAACTGTCACGAGTATGGGCATGCGAAAGAGGACTGTAAAGAATTCCAAATGACCCTATTGAATGAGAAGTATTCTAATGCATCTTCTTCAGGTGTATTTGTTATTGAAAACTGTTTTTCGGTCAACCCTACCTCCTTGGTACTGGATACTGTTCATATCAGATTTTTGCATTTTCATACCGCCCAATTTTTATCACATTGCATATCGGTAGATACTCTTGAGCCGTGTTTGCTAGTCAATTGCAGGATACAGGTTCCCGGTTCTCAAACGGAGAAATTCATGAAAAACACGACAAAATCCGGTTCCTGCCAACCACAGATAAAACACGGTCTCCGCTCTTCATCCGTATGTTGCCAGATACCAGTTAGGAAGACAAAGTGTCAACTCAATGTCATTCTCATGCACAAGGCTCAATGGTACCACAAAATCCAAGAGATCTACGCGGAGCTCGAGGCAATCATCCACAAAAAAGTCCACCTTTGCTCAATAGAAATTCTGGAAGAAATAGGAATGAATTATCAGAAAATACCCACACCAGACAAGAGGGGACAGGAGAACAGGAAAAACCTCAGAAGCCCACACCCTACACACACTATAGGGGCGCGGATCCGCGGCCATAGGGGGCTATAGGCGGCGGATCCGCGGCCGTACAGTGGGTTCAGGCAGTGACTTTTGGGGGGAAGTTTGGTCATTGCGTCAGGGTTCTGTTGGTTGCCCTAGGGTTTCATTTCTTGGCCTATAAATAGTCCAGAATTTTTTGAAGGAAAGGTCAATTTTTGTATTCTCATTTTTTGCCTAGTTTTAGTCTTGTTCTTCTTCCTCTTCTCACCTCTTCTCCAATCAAACTTGTAGTGAGCTTTTGAGTGAAGAGTGATGAATAAAGAAGACCAATTTTTTATCATGCTTGTCTCTTTCTTTTACTTGTTGTAATGTATTGTAATTTTAATTGTTAAGTAGTTGTTGTTATTTGTTTGATTGTTTCTTTCTTCTCTCTTTTCCTTTATCCTTCATATGACAATGATACTTACGCTCGATCCTCGCCAAGGTGAGGTCGCAAATAGTTAGTCGTATTCTTCTAATCTCCTTCTTTCTATCTTCCTCTTTGTTTTGTTTTGTTTTTTTCCTTATCATGAAGTGTGAGTAGTTTTATACTTGTTAGGGTAGGATAAGGGAAGTTTGAGAGAAGGAAATCTCTCTCACTCTTTCCTTGCCCAACAACTTAAATCGACTCCCGTTAATTGAACCACAATCCGCTCCTTACGGCACCCTATCCTACATGATAGCGGTGATTCCGTAGTGAGACCGGTTGTGGTTGAATTAACCGGAGGTTATGGATAAGAGCCAAGAACGGACGGACAAGCACCAAAAGGAAGGACTATGCGTTGGAAAGCCTAGCTTATACTCGCAAGTACCTTCCTAGTCGTGCTAATCCCCGTTGTTGCCGATTACCGTAACACCGATATTAAGTGGGGCAACGAAAGATGTGGAGACTCCTAACTCAAACTAACCTAATCCTCACCCTAACAAGCTCTCTTTAAATATCAACTTACACTTAGATAACCACAACAAAATCTGAAAACAGGACTTAACTCGTTAAAACACTTTGAAAAAGACTCCCATCTCCCTGCGGACGACCCGTACTCAACCGGCTAGCTACAAGCGAAACCGTCTTGATTGCGGTATTTAAACTAGAACTTGAACACGCACGTATCCTATCAATCAAATGGCGCCGTTGCCGGAGAGACGGTAGTTTGTTTCTTTGTGAAATTTCGGGTTAATTTGTAAGTATAACTCTAACCGAAAAACAAAAAAAAAATATATACATTGTAAACAAAACCATCTTGTTATTTTTGATTAGTTTTTGTGCAAGTGTGCAGGAAAATACGAAGTTCAAGATCGACGCCAAGGACGTTGAAAATACGGAGTTCAAGTACAGTGCCAAAGACGTGGGAAGATAGACCCACATTTCGCGGCTACACCGCGACGGACAAAACGAAGCATCCGGTCTACTGTTAAAATCTGGAGCAGATACAGTGAGCAAATCAGAATTCCACATATCCAGAAAAGCAGAGGACAAGCACAGAAGCACCCATAAGAAAATTGAAGCCCCAAGTCCTCAACTAAGCCGCGGATCCGCGGCCATTGCATGCTTTTGGCCGCGTTTCCGCGGCCATCTGTTGGCTTCAGGGCTGCAGTTTCTTTTGGTGAGTCTCTCTCTTCTCCCCTCTCCTCTGAACTCCACTGAATTGTGTTTTCTGCAGGCTTCTTTGCGCAAATTCTTCTCCCCCTTCCAATAAACTGTTCTTGTGCAGGATTCTTTGCGCCGCAAAATAAAAATTGTTTGCAGTTGATTTGTTACTGTTTTGCATTCTTTAATACGGACTTAAGGGGCTTGAAACCAATCCAGATTGGGTGGGGATTTCATCACCTTTCCCAGGACCCCAAAAATCACTAAAGCATATGCATTGTCCATTGTAAATTAAAAAAATACTAGACTTCAGCCCTAAGGACTTCGCGCTCATTAGGAGAAGATAAACCGTGTTTAGAACCTCGCTTAATCGTATATTGATTACGGGGTGTCTAGGAAAGTGTTAAAGGCGCAACCGCCGAAAGAGAAAGGGTTATTTAATTAAGGAACTTCGCGAAAGCGTTGGACAAACTCCCCTTATCTTTGCACTTACCTGGCCTCGTGATCGGTGTATTTTTAAGCCCGTTTCTCGACACTGTTTAACTTCGAAAATCAAGTTCAGGAGCAGGTCTAGTAGACCTAGGTTACCCTAGATCTAGGTGTGATTGTGCATATCTTGTTTGTGATTGCTTAAGCCGTATTTCCGTACATACTTCTGTAAATCTCTTTCTAAAAAAAAAAAAGAAAAAAATCAAAAACTTTTATAAAAACTTGCCCTTTTGTCGCCAAATCCATTTTCACCCACCACCCATCGCCTTTCTCCATTGACGTTTTCTTACCCTCACCTTCTCCGCTTTGACTATACTAAACTCGTTTAGTGTATGTCCGCTTGGACTCGGGACACTAGCGCCCGTCTAGTCCGCGTTACGTTAGTCGCGACCGACTACGCGATCGACTCCGAAGTCGATACTCCGTCCATTCCTCTTTCACCCCTTCCTTTGCCGGCCAACTCCGACGTTGACCGGAATTCTGTTCATACGTCTTCACCTTCACCTTCACCTTCACCTTCACCAACCTCTTCTTCCGCGATGTCGGGATTTAATCCGAACATCTCTTTGACCACCGCTGGATTGGCTCCACCTCCTACGGAGACCAATCTTCCACCACCTCCGCCTGTTGTAGCGCCGCAGCGAATTGCGCTCCAGGATCGTTTCTACCCCACCCGTTCTGCACTTCCCACCTGCCTCTCTCTTCCTCCGGCCAATGGGGACAACTTTGAAATTAAGCCCCATTTCATCAACATGCTTCCACGTTTTCATGGGCTCGAAACTGAAGATGCCTATATCTTCATCAATAAATTTCAAAATGTCTGTGCCATGATGAAAACAACCCAGCTGTCGGACGATGCTATACGTCTACGGGTCATTCCGTTCACTTTATGCGATCTCGCTGAAAAATGGCTGTATAGCACCGCTTCCCACTCAATCACCAGCTGGGACGAGTTTGTTAAAGCGTTTCTGAAAAAATTCTATCCAAATCATAAGACCGCAAGAATTCGAAATGAAATCAACCAATTCTCCCAGCTTCCTTCTGAACCCTTCTGGAAGTGCTTTGACCGGTACAAAGACCTTCTTGTTCAGTGTCCTCACCACGGTATAGAGAAATGGCAACTCTGCCAAACCTTATACGAGGGACTGAACCCAGCAACGAAGCAGTTGCTGGAAACCATCTGTCAGGGCCACTTCCTATCGAAATCTGACGAGGAAGCGTGGCAGTTCTTTGACGATCTTGCGGAGCAAACGCTACAGTGGGAGAGCACCAGACCGACTTCTTCTTCTTCTACCTCCACTTCTATCGGTCAATCTAGGGTAGGAATCCACCAACTCGATGTCTCTATTGCGATGAAAGCTGAAATGGCTGCAATTACACGAAAGCCTGAAGCGATAGAGAGCAAATTTTCTGCTCCTACTCTTGCCCCTGTTCTCCCCCTTCGTACCATCTGCGCTTGTTGTTCCGATCCTTCCCACTTGACCGAAGAGTGTCCTTACAATCCACCCTTGCAAGGACAGGATCAGGTTAATGCTGCCTTCCAGCAAAGACCGAGGAATGATCCATACTCTTCCACCTACAATCCCGGTTGGAGGAACCACCCCAATTTCGCCTGGAATCAGAATCAAAATCAGTTCCAGGGTAACAATTTCCAAAAGGCCCCTCCGCCGCAACAACAAGCGCAGCAACAAACTCAACACCAATATCAGCAGCCCTTCCAACCCCAACCTTTCCAAAACCAGACGAACAACTTTGCACCAAACAATTCTTTTCCACCAAATAACAACTTTGTTCCGTCAAACACTGATAAGGTTTCCTCGCTCGAGCGAAGTCTGGAGGCGTTTGTTAAACAATCGACTCAATCCACCACCAACATCTAGTCTTCGATCCAATCTTTAGTGCAACACACCGCCGCACATGGGCAGAGCATCAAGACCATCGAGGCCCAGATTGCACAGCTGAACGCGGCCTTGAGCGAGCGAGAGAAAGGGAAGCTCCCGTCCCAGCCACTTCCAAATCCCGGTCACCCACATAATGCACATGTTGCTCTTGAACAACAAAACCATAATGTGAGTACCGTGACTACGCTGAGATCGGGAAGGATGCTGCAAAACAACATTGGCAAGCGAATCATCGATGACACCCCGGCCGCCGCTTCTTCTTCTTCTCCTTCTTCTTCGTCTTCCGAGCCTATTCTCCGTTCTTCACAAGGCTCCCCTTCCTCTTCTTCTGCTCTGAACGGACCAACTTCTCACTCCACGAAAACACCTATTCTGGGATCCGTTCCGACTCCAAAATCTCCTCCTCCAGCATTAGACTCAACCAATTTTCAAAATGTTCCATTTCCAAACCGGTTGAGGTCTAACAAACAAAATCCTCAAATGGAGAAGATTCTGGAGTTATTCAAGCAGGTTAACATTAATATTCCTCTTTTAGATGCTGTCCAACAAGTCCCGTCCTACGCGAAAATCTTAAAAGACTTGTGCACGAAAAAGAGGAAGTCTCAGGTACCCAAGAAAGTTTTCTTGGCTAGTGCTGTGAGTGATGCCCTTACCCCATCTTTACCACAAAAACGGAAGGACGCTGGCTGTCCTACGATTTCAATTACCATTGGGGATAAGAACATCAACCGCGCACTATTAGATCTTGGTGCCAGTGTTAACTTGCTTCCGTATTCAGTATACGAGCAATTAGGCGTCGGAGAGTTGAAACCCACACACT
Source organism: Agapanthus africanus (assembly GCA_030015575.1). NCBI lineage: Eukaryota > Viridiplantae > Streptophyta > Magnoliopsida > Asparagales > Amaryllidaceae > Agapanthus > Agapanthus africanus. The sequence continues at coordinate 993,810,037 of CM057337.1, forward strand.
GCACTCTCCAAATGGCCGACCGATCGATCACCCACCCTAGGGGTGAGCTAGAGGATGTGTTGATAAGAGTCGGGGACTTCATATTCCCCGTCGACTTCATTGTATTAGATACACAGCCTGTAGCTAACCCCCGGAATCAAATTCCGGTGATACTCGGTCGCCCATTTCTCGCAACCTCAAATGCTGTGATCAATTGTCGCAACGGTTCAATGAACCTCTCTTTTGGAAATATGACGATTGAACTCAATATTTTTAGGTTGGGGAATCAGCCCGCCGAACCTAATGCTCATATACTGGACGTCTGCTCGATCCAGGAGATCACACCAGAAGAGTGTGAATTCGAGGAGTTTCTGTTTGACCACGATAATCTTGACGCCACTAGTGCGTTTCTCTTCGAATCTACTGCTGTTTCTGCGCCCGATAACGAATACGAGTGTTTCACATTCTCGAACAATCTTAGCCGCGCACAACCCGAGTTCGAATCTTTCGACTTTCCGGATGAGTTACCTGAACCATCCGACTCGGTTGCCTACACTCGTTTTGAACCTTTGCTGGAATCCTTTGAGTTCGAGACCTTTGCACCAGTCTTGCCTTCCATCATTTCACCTCCAACGCTCGAACTCAAGCCGTTGCCGTCTCACCTTAAGTATGCTTACTTAGGTGCGAACGAGACCCTCCCTATCATCATTTCGGCTTCTCTAGCTCCCGAGCAAGAGAAAGCCCTTCTCGCGGTCTTGCACAGCAACAGGCAAGCTTTTGGCTGGTCCATGGTGGACATCAAGGGGATTAGTCCCCTGATCGTTGAGCATCACATTCATCTGATGGATGATGCCAAACCAGCCCGGGATCCACAAAGACGTCTTAATCCAGTCATGAAGGAGGCTGTGAAGAAGGAGATCGTCAAATGTCTAGATAGTGGTATCATTTACCCTATCTCTGATAGCCAGTGGGTTAGCCCCATTCATGTTGTCCCCAAGAAGTCGGGCATCACGGTCATAACCAACGAGGAGAATGAGTTAATCCCTACTCGCACCCAAACTGGGTGGCGAGTTTGCATTGATTACAGAAAACTCAACGCCGCTACGCGGAAAGACCACTTTCCGCTACCCTTCATTGACCAGATGCTTGAACGATTGGCCGGACATGAGTATTATTGCTTTCTAGATGGCTACTCTGGCTACAATCAAATTCCCATCGCCGAAAAAGACCAGGACAAGACCAATTTCACTTTTCCTTTCGGCACGTTTGCATATCGACGCATGCCCTTTGGGTTATGCAATGCGCCCGCTACCTTCCAGCGGTGTATGATGGGAATTTTCTCTGACATGGTGGAAAAATTTTTGGAGATTTTCATGGATGACTTCTCCATCTTCGGCGACTCCTTTGACGAGTGTTTGCTGCATCTTGACGCTGTCCTTACCCGATGTAAGGACAAGAATCTCACTTTGAACTGGGAGAAATGCCACTTCATGGTGCGCGAAGGTATTGTCTTAGGACATATCATCTCGCAAAATGGCATAGAGGTTGACAGAGCAAAGATTGAGGTCATTTCCAATCTGCCTCCTCCCCGATGCGTCAGAGATATCCGAGCCTTCCTTGGCCATGCCGGTTTCTATAGACGGTTTATCAAGGACTTTAGCAAGATTGCTAGGCCCTTGACGCTTTTGCTGGCCAAGGACACGCCTTTCGACTTCGACTCGAGCTGTGTGACTGCATTCGAGTCACTGAAACGCTCACTCACTTCTGCTCCCGTTCTCTCTTCTCCTGACTGGACGCACCCATTCGAGATTATGCGCGATGCATCCGACTTTGCCATCGGTGCTGTCCTTGGACAGCACATCAACAAGATGCCGCACGTAATCTATTACGCGAGCCGGACCCTGAACGACGCCCAACTGAACTATACAACAACTGAGAAGGAATTCTTAGCTGTTGTATTTGCTTTAGAAAAGTTCAGGCCCTACCTAATCGGCTCTCCAGTCATTGTCTACACGGACCATTCAGCTCTGCGCCATCTTTTTGCGAAGAAAGATGCCAAGTCTCGGTTAATACGTTGGATCCTCTTGCTTCAAGAGTTTGACCTTGTCATTAAGGACAAACGAGGATGTGAAAATGTAGTTGCCGACCATCTCTCACGACTTCCTTCTTCGCCTTCGCTTCCAATTCCAATTAATGACGTTTTCCCGGATGAACAACTCTTGACAGTATCTTGCGAACCTTGGTTCGCAGATATTGTGAACTATTTGGCCACGGGATTACTACCGACCGAATGGTCTAGTCAGGACAGACTTCGCTTCTTATCCCAAGTAAAACACTTTTACTGGGACGAACCCTACTTGTTCAAGTACTGTCCCGACCAGATTATTCGTCGGTGTGTCCCCGATGAGGAATTCAAGAGTGTGCTGTCATTTTTCCACGATCAAGCGTGTGGCGGGCATTTTGGGCCCAGAAAGACAGCTGAGAAGATCTTGCAATGTGGTTTCTACTGGCCACAACTTTTCAAAGACGCTAACGACTATTGCAAGACTTGCTCCCGGTGCCAACACTTGGGCCGGATATCCCGGAGAAACGAGATGCCGCTCCAACCGATCTTGGTTGTGGATATTTTCGATGTTTGGGGGATAGACTTCATGGGGCCGTTCCCCAACTCTTTTGGGAACTTGTACATTCTTCTAGCTGTTGATTACGTCTCTAAATGGGTCGAGGCTGTGCCCAGCCGGACTAATGACAACAAGGTTGTCGTTAGATTCCTTAAAGAAAACATTTTCTCCCGGTTTGGGCACCCCCGAGCGATCATTAGCGACAATGGAAGCCATTTCTGCAATAGGACTTTCGAGGCCTTGATGCGGAAATACTCCATTAATCATAAGCTTTCTACGCCCTACCATCCCCAAACCTGCGGGCAGGCCGAAGTTTCAAATCGGCAAATCAAGCAGATACTGGAGAAGACGGTTTCCAAGAACCGTAAGGATTGGTCTCTGAAACTCACTGATGCCCTTTGGGCATTTAGAACCGCTTATAAGACCGACCTTGGCATGTCTCCCTATCGGCTTGTGTACGGAAAAGCCTGCCACCTTCCTGTCGAAATCGAGCATCGCGCATTTTGGGCGATAAAGGAGCTGAATCTATCTCTGGAGGATGCGGGCAGCCATCGGAAGCTGCAGCTGAACGAACTGAGCGAGCTTAGGGATGAGGCTTACGACAACGCGGTTGTCGTTAAGAATCGAACGAAGGTGTTTCACGATAAACACCTTTTGCGCAAAACCTTCGTACCTGGTCAACAGGTACTTCTTTACGACACCCGACTTCATTTTCATCCAGGAAAGCTCCGATCTCGCTGGAAAGGGCCGTATTTTGTGCGGAATGTGTATCCACAGGGCGCTGTGGATTTGGAAAATCCAAAGGACGGTTCACTTTTTAAAGTAAACGGACACCGCTGCAAACCGTACCTTAGCGCCGAACCAACAGAGGAGCTCCTGTTCCTATAGGAGCCGGTTTACCTTGAATGATCTTCCTCTGCCTACCTCCAAACTTCGGTTATCCCGCCAAGAACAGTGGACACTGTTCCAAATAAGTTTGGGGGTATGTACAAACCATTTTGTTTATATTTGTGTATATTCTTTTTCTTTTCTTTAAAAACAAAAACAAATAAAAATTTGTGTATCACTAACCGACAATTTTGAACCTTCCAACTACTCTCTTCATGCAACGACAGTGAGGACACTGTCCAGTTTAAGTTTGGGAGTACGCTCGGTACGCATTTCTTACCTTCGCATTCATATGTATATTTTGCATCTGCATATTAAAATCCATAAAATCCATAAAAATCTGAAAATTTTCTAAAAAATATAAAAACTTTTTTGTCAAGTTAGCTTGTGGAAGAACTCTGATTCAACATTCGACGGTTTTTGTTTGAAAAAATAGGAATAACTAGATCTTATGTTTGGATTTTGAAAACCTGAAAGATAACTCTCCTTTGAAGTCAACTATAGCTGATATACGTCTTTACATCACACTACACGTGTCGTAAGATTTTTGGAATTAGATGACAAGTCTTTCATGTTTTAACTTTTAAACAGATAAATGATTTTTTGAGGATCAAATAGATTTGTTCTGAAATAAGTAATGTCAAGAATAGTTTATGAAGTAAAGCGAATATGAAGGAATGCTATTGATACCGTAATTGGAGCTAAGTCTGAAAAATAACCCATCTAAAACTTGATTGGAATGATTACACACCAAACCCACTAGACACGTCTTTTATCCAAAAAAATATTTGAACTGCCGGTTATATCTCCGTTCGTATTAAATCATCTGATTTTCACGCCAAACTGTCTTTTGTTTTTGGACCTAGGTAACTTGAGTAATTAAGTCCGCTGGGGTGTTTCTACACCTAATGCCCTAAAATCAACTGGTTTGGGAGCATTGGCCCAAAGCTCGCTAAGAAGCCTAGAAAGTCCAGTTTAAAACAAAGTCAAGCAAGTGTTCTCTCCGAGTTAAAATTCCTAACGGTTCTTTGTGTGAGAATAATCTTGATAAAAGACAGGCTTTTATAAAAATTTTAACGGAGATATGAAGGTTTTACTCTATGATAAAGACTATTGCACGTTCACAGAGGTGTGTATGAAATGAAAACAAGAAAAAGGTGGAGTGAAAAATACGACTTAGTTTCCTGTTAAGGAAGATAGAAATTCTGAAGTTGAAACCTTACTGGAAAACGAAACTTGAAAATGCTTAACTCGTTATAAAACTTATGTGATCCTTTTAAAATTGTTATCTGGGCTTTATTGTGCGACATGATGACTTTAATCGATCCTTCTGGAACTTAACGACTCTATTTGCACTGCACGTAAAGACATATAAAATCTGTAGTTAAATAAGAAGTGAGGTGTGAAAAATAAAGGTTCGATGATCTAGACTTAGGATTATAGAATTGTTATTTTCTCAAACAAAACTTTAGGGTTTGAAGCTTAGTTATTTTACAAAACCAACTTGACCGGATTTTGTGGGTAGTATCCGCTGAAAACCCTCAGGAGACAACACTCCTCCTACTAGGGACACCTAGAGGTTTAACGGCTTGTTGCACATGCTCAGTGCAATCGCGTTCCCTGCGAAAGTGAGGTTAGGAAATTTTTTGTGAATAAATGGGCTTTGCTCGGGACGAGCAAATGATAAGTTTGGGGGTATTTGTTCATATCAGATTTTTGCATTTTCATACCGCCCAATATTTATCACATTGCATATCGGTAGATACTCTTGAGCCGTGTTTGCTAGTCAATTGCAGGATACAGGTTCCCGGTTCTCAAACGGAGAAATTCATGAAAAACACGACAAAATCCGGTTCCTGCCAACCACAGATAAAACACGGTCTCCGCTCTTCATCCGTATGTTGCCAGATACCAGTTAGGAAGACAAAGTGTCAACTCAATGTCATTCTCATGCACAAGGCTCAATGGTACCACAAAATCCAAGAGATCTACGCGGAGCTCGAGGCAATCATCCACAAAAAAGTCCACCTTTGCTCAATAGAAATTCTGGAAGAAATAGGAATGAATTATCAGAAAATACCCACACCAGACAAGAGGGGACAGGAGAACAGGAAAAACCTCAGAAGCCCACACCCTACACACACTATAGGGGCGCGGATCCGCGGCCATAGGGGGCTATAGGCGGCGGATCCGCGGCCGTACAGTGGGTTCAGGCAGTGACTTTTGGGGGGCAGTTTGGTCATTGCGTCAGGGTTCTGTTGGTTGCCCTAGGGTTTCATTTCTTGGCCTATAAATAGTCCAGAATTTTGTGAAGAAAAGGTCAATTTTTGTATTCTCATTTTTTGCCTAGTTTTAGTCTTGTTCTTCTTCCTCTTCTCACCTCTTCTCCAATCAAACTTGTAGTGAGCTTTTGAGTGAAGAGTGATGAATAAAGAAGACCAATTTTTTATCATGCTTGTCTCTTTCTTTTACTTGTTGTAATGTATTGTAATTTTAATTGTTAAGTAGTTGTTATTATTTGTTTGATTGTTTCTTTCTTCTCTCTTTTCCTTTATCCTTCATATGACAATGATACTTACGCTCGATCCTCGCCAAGGTGAGGTCGCAAATAGTTAGTCGTATTCTTCTAATCTCATTCTTTCTATCTTCCTCTTTGTTTTGTTTTGTTTTTTTCCTTATCATGAAGTGTGAGTAGTTTTATACTTGTTAGGGTAGGATAAGGGAAGTTTGAGAGAAGGAAATCTCTCTCACTCTTTCCTTGCCCAACAACTTAAATCGACTCCCGTTAATTGAACCACAATCCGCTCCTTACGGCACCCTATCCTACATGATAGCGGTGATTCCGTAGTGAGACCGGTTGTGGTTGAATTAACCGGAGGTTATGGATAAGAGCCAAGAACGGACGGACAAGCACCAAAAGGAAGGACTATGCGTTGGAAAGCCTAGCTTATACTCGCAAGTACCTTCCTAGTCGTGCTAATCCCTGTTGTTGCCGATTACCGTAACACCGATATTAAGTGGGGCAACGAAAGATGTGGAGACTCCTAACTCAAACTAACCTAATCCTCACCCTAACAAGCTCTCTTTAAATATCAACTTACACTTAGATAACCACAACAAAATCTGAAAACAGGACTTAACTCGTTAAAACACTTTGAAAAAGACTCCCATCTCCCTGCGGACGACCCGTACTCAACCGGCTAGCTACAAGCAAAACCGTCTTGATTGCGGTATTTAAACTAGAACTTGAACACGCACGTATCCTATCAATCAGATACCGAATCAGGATATCATGTATGTAATTTATTACAAGGATTGAGAAAAAGTAGAATGATAGGACCGGATAATATGTCCCTCAAAGTAGGGAATGGAGCACAAGTGGATGTTGTTGCCGTCAGTGAATATCACTTAGTATTTCCAAGTGGCAATATTATGATTTTGAAAAATTGCTACCATGTATCTTCCATGCTTTGCAACATCATATCTGTGTCTTTACTTGATAAAGATGGATATAACTTTTTTCTAGATAGAAATACCATAAACATTTACCTTAATCAGGTATTGGTTGCAGAAGGTACACTGTGTAATGGTATCTACGTTCTAAATCAAAACACAGTTTTCAATGTACAAAACACACGCAAGAGGAAGAGTTCAGATATGAACGAAGCCTGCTTGTGGTATTGCAGACTTAGTCATATCAATGAGAAAAAAATAAGTAAGTTGCGTAAGCATGGATATCTGAATCAGTTTGAATTTTCATCCTATGAAACTTGTCAGTCTTATTTCAAAGGAAAGATGACCAAATCTCCGTTCACCAGACATGGAGAAAGAGCTACGGAGCTCTTGGGACTCATACACAGTGATGTATGTGGTCCGATATCTGTACATGCGAGGGGTGGGTTCTCATAATTTATTATATTCACTGATGATCTCTCTAAATTCGGATATGTATTTCTCATGAAACACAAATCTAAAACTTTTGAGAAATTCAAAGAATATAAAAACGAAGTAGAGAACCAGACATGAAAAAGTATTAAGATCCTTTGATCTGACCGGGGAGGGGAGTACTTGAGTACGTAATTCCTCGATTATTTAAAAGAGAATGGAATTCTCTCTCACTGTACTCCTCTGTATACACCACAGCACAATGGTGTATCAGAGCGGAGGAATCGTACCCTGCTAGATATGGTTCGCTCCATGATGAGTCATGTTGAGTTACCTCTTTCATTATGTGGATATGCGCTTGAGACAGCAGCATATCTGTTGAATTAAGTTCCATCTAAATCCGTGCCTAAAACTCTATATGAAATATGGAGTGATAAGAGTTTGTATTTTTAAAGTGTTAAGATATAGGGTTGTCCTGCTTATGTCAATAAGCAAAACCCAGATAAACTCGAGGCACGATCAGTTTTGTATAAGTTTGTGGGATATCCAAAATATTCGAATGGATATATATTCTACCACGTTGAGGAACAGAGGATTATTGTTTCTCGGAACGCCAAATTTATAGAATGTCGGTTTCTTGCAAAAGAAACTAGTGGGAGCGCGGTAGAACTGGATGAAGTTCCAGAAGCACAAAGTACAACTGAAGATTTGGTAGAACCATAGAATTTAATGGAACCCGACGAACCTCAGCCACTTCGCAGATTTAGTAGGATTTCTCGTCCGCCAGAGAGATACTATGGTTTTCTCATAGATGGGGATTAAAAGGATTGCATCTTGGAAGAAAATGATCCTACTAGTTTCAAGCAGCCCATTAACAGTAGGGACTCTGTAAAATAGCTTAATGCTATGAAATCCAAAATGGAGTCCATGTACAGCAACAAATTTTGGACTTTGGATGTTGCTCCACCTAAGGTAAACCCGTTGGATGCAAATGGATCTTCAAAAAGAAGATTGGTGCAGATGGACAGGTGGAAACCTATAAGGCTAGACTTGTTGCAAAAGGTTTTCGTCAAAGACCAGGAATGGACTATGACGAAACCTTTTCTCCAGTGTCTATACTAAAATCCATTCGGATCCTGCTTGCCATTGCTGCCTACCATAACTATGATATCCGGCAGATGGACGTTAAAACGAATTTTCTAAATGGAAGTTTAGAAGAGTGTTTATATGGATCAACCGGAGGGATTCGTAGACAGTGGGAGCAGCGGGAAGGTATGCAAGTTGCTTAAATCTATTTATAGATTAAAGTAGGCGTTGCGGAGCTGGAACATTTTTTTTGATGAAACGGTCAAGGAATTTGACTTCATCAAAAACGAAGATGAGCCTTATATATATAAGAAGATTGTAGGAAGAACTGTCGTATTCCTAGTCTTGTATGTAGACGATATTCTATTGATAGGAAATGGCATTCCTATACTAAATCGGTCAAGCTGTTCTTGTCATAAAAGTTCTTCATGAAAGACCTGGGTGATACTTCCTACATTCTGGAGATTAAGATCTAAGAGATTGTTAGGACTTTCACCGTCCAGGTACATAGAGACCATACTAAAGAGATTTAGTATGGAAGATTTCAAGCGTGGTAATATACCCGCCTTGCACGGAATCACCCTCTTCAAAAAGATGTCTTCTAAGACTGATGAAGAGAGAGTTCGCATGAGCATTATACCCTATGCTTCGGAGGTAGGATCAATAATATTTGCGATGATGTATACCAGACCAGATGTAGCATATGTGCTTAGCGTGGTGAGCTGGTATCAGTCGAACCCAGGTGAGAATCATTGGACAGCTGTGAAGAACATTCTCAAGTACCTGAGAAAGATTAAGGAGATGTTCTTGGTTTACGGTAATGGACACCTTCAGGTCTCAAGCTTCCAGAGTGACAAGGATGACAACAAGTCTGTCTTGGGTTTTGTGTTTACCTTCAATGGAGGGGCGGTCTATTAGAAGAGCTCCAAACAGGACACCATCGTAGACTCGACGATGGAGGCTGAATACATTGCTGCCAACGATGCCGCAAAAGAAACAGTATGGATGAAGAAGTTCATTACTGAACTTGAGGTGGTTCCGTCCATTGTTAATCCAATACCTTTGTATTGCGATAACAATGGGGCTATAGCTTTAGAAAAGGAACCGCGGTCCCATCAGAAATCCAGACACATCTTGAGGCGGTATCACCTGATCAGGGAGATCATAGATTGCCGGGAGATCGAGATCCGGTGAGTAGATACGAAAGACAACACGGCAGATCCATTTACCAAGTCCCTCCCTCAAGCGCGGTTCGAGCGACTTTTTAAGATGTTGGGTATGCGATACGCCAACACCTGGCCCTAGAGCAGCCGTTGGCTGTTCGGTACGCCAATTACAGGCCTTAGTGAAAGTGGGAGATTGTTGGATATGTATGTCCCAGAGACCTATATTGTATAGGATGCTAGGAATATGTATGTACAGGACAATCTTGCTCAATTGTATATAGTATATTATTTAAGTTTTCTTTATCTTAATATGTGTGTTTCTTTCTATTGTTGCTTTATATTGTTTACACATTGTTGGGGTCAAAAATTACACCCCGGTTGACCAAGTCAAAATCAAAGTCAACCTTAAGCCAATTGGGCCCAAGCCCAGGCCAAATGGGCCCATGCCCAAATCAAGCCCGAATATGAAGCGGCCAGCCTTTCCTATGCCAAAATGAAAATTATTTAATAAATAATTTTGATGTGATTTTTATGAATAAATGTAAGAAAAATGGGCATAAAGCCAAATTATTTTAATGCCCATGGCTCATGTGCAAAAGAAATGAGCACATGATGTATGGGATGGGCAAAATGTTATTTTGTAAAGCCCAAGGGGCTATGTGTAAATTTGTAAGCCTATAAAAGGAAACATAATGATAAAATAAAGGATAATAATTGATTCCTTCAAAAGCTAGTGTTTTTTTTGCCTCCTTCTCCTTCCTCAAGGTTCTAAACCTTCTTCTATCTTTGAATTAAATCAAGAGTTTCACGCTTTCTTTTCCAAAAAGAAATAGTTTTTCACCACAAAACCCTCGAAGGAAAACTCGGATCTTTCATCAAATCTCCAAAAGGGTGGATTTTTAAATCTCACCCTCCCTTCTCCAAGATCCAGCCAATAGAGAGGAGGAAGAAGGAGACCCATCCCAAAAAGTCCCACTTTGGGAAGATCCAAGGCTCAAGAAAAAAACCGGGGCTCAAGGGAGAAGAAAGGGGTCCCCTTTCATCATCTTCGAAAATATCTTGGGAGTTTAACTCCACAAATATATATATATATATATAATAATAATAATTATTATTATTATAAATCTTTCTTTTTGGGAGTAAAACTCCAAGTGCAGGAGCTAAGCCCCTTTGTCCTCTTTTTTAGGAGTTTAACTCCGAAAGTCAATTGGGAGTACAACTCCCAGTATAAGGGCTAAGCCCTTTTTCCCGCTGGCGCCCGGCGCCCGCGTGCCAAGCACGCGAGGCGCTGGCGCCCGGCGCCCGCGTGCCAAGCACGCGAGGCGCTGGCGCCCGGCGCCCAATGCCCGCGTGCTGGGAATGTGAGGCGCTGGTACCCACGCATCCTTTGGACGCCATTTTTCCATTTTATATATATATATATATATATATATACACACATTCCACAACACTGCTGAAAGGACGATAATCGCAAAGGCGGAAATTCCGACGATGCTGAATGTTTTAACACTTCGGCTAACCAAAATAAGCGAGGGATGAGCGGGCCTAATGCCAACCGGCCTCGGAAGCCAATGTTCGGAGAGGGAGGTGAATCTCTACTGAAAGAGGAGCTAGATAAGGTCTATTCCTTCAAAAGGAACAAAATCCGTAAAATATTCAAGGATTCCCTAAGAAACGGTCTACAATTGCCAGAATCAAAAAGACCTCAAGAAGAGAATATGACCGACGACCCCAAATATTGCCCCTATCACAGAGTGATAGGTCATGCTATTAAGAACTGCTTTATTTTTAAAGATTGGGTCAAAAATCAATACAAGGCAGGAGAGATAGAACTGTCTAAAGGCGTGTTAGCAAATAGTCAAGCCGCGACCGCCAATTTCATACAAACGGAAACCTGATTTTCTCATACATATGCCTTTCTATGAAAAGAGCGGACCAAGACAACAAGCTAAGAGCCAAACGAGCAATATTGCCAATGAAGAATCGGTAGATGGGTACACAACCCAGACGGTCTACATGATGGAGCCCAGAGGAACAAGTCCTCCTACGCCTTATAACCATGACGATGACGTGGTTGTTGCCATCTAACACCGGCTCGTTCTAAATGACGGAAAGCCCGCTTATGCAATTAAGCCAAAGGAGCCCGTGGTTCCTACAGAATCGAGCTCAGACTCTAACAGAAGACCACCACGTCGTTAAACTGGGAACATTCGACCCCTAAGTAGTTAAACCGGGGATGTAAAAATGTGTAAATAAATGAAAAATAAAAAAAGCCAAAATGATTGGGCAACTCGCAATAAAAATCAGCGAGTAAAATAAAGATGAAAATAAAGCCGAAATGATAGGGCAAACGCGAGAAAATAGCCGAAATGATAGGGCAATCACGACCTTCGCGACAAGAAAAACTGACATGATAGAGCAATCGCGGTAAAAAAAAGGGCGAATGATGAGTCTCTTCCGGTACCATATTCCAGTGCAGCGATGCATACGCCAACCAAAATTTCAAATTCTTGAATGTACCAACGGTAAATGATGAGTCTCTCCCGGTACCATATTCCAGTGAAGCGATGCAGAAGCCGACCAAAATCCAATTCCCCAAATGGCGAATGATGAGTCACTCTCGGTACCATATTCTAGTGCAGTGATGCAGACGCCAACCAAAATTTCAAATCCTTGAATGTCTCAACGGCGAATGATGAGTCGCTCCTGGTACCATATTCCAGTGCAGCGATACAAACACTGACCAAAATCTAAATCCCCAAATGGCGAATGATGAGTCACTCCCAGTACCATATTCTAGTGCAGCGATGCAGACGCCAACCAAAATTTCAAATCCCTGAATGTCTCAACGGCGAATGATGATTCGCTCCTGGTACCATATTCCAGTGCAGCGATGCAGACGCTGACCAAAATCTAAATCCCCAAATGGTGAATAATGAGTCGCTCCTAATACCTTATTCCAGTGCAGTGATGCAGACACCAACCAAAATTTCAAATCTCTGAATGTCCCAATAGAGAATGATGAGTCACTCCTGGTACCATATTAGAGTGCAGCGATGCAGACACTAACAAAGTCCCAAAATTTTCCAACCCTACAGTTGTTCCCCGAACTAACTACTGTATACAATCTATGGGCTCAAATAATTCTCATCACACCCATGCCCCACCACAATCCCTAGTCACGCGGCCGGTCTCCGCCCTTAGAATTATGCTCCATTTAGAAAGAACCACTCATGTGTCCTCACGATACATGAAGAGAACAAACTTACGAGATTCTCTCAACTCGTAAGAAAACTCTTTTATGGGATCCTTACAACTCACAAAGAAAAAACACACATAGGAGTCCCCACGACTCCTGAGGAGAAAGTACACCTACGAGATCCTTTCGACTCGTAGGGAGAAAATGCTTTTATGGTACCCTTACGGCTCATAAAATTGAAAATTCTTAGGTGATAGGGAACTAAACCTGTCTCCTAAGCAATCGTTCCACAACAGGCAAAGGCAAATGATGAATTACTCCTGGCACCTGTGCTTCAGTGTTAGCAATGCTGATGCCGACCCCTACCCCAAAATTCCAAACTTCCGATCTAATAGACCCCTAAGTATTTAAACTGGGAACAGATAACCTCTTAGTCGTTAAACTGGGAACAGATGACCCCTAAGTCGTTAAACAGGGAACGAAAGAAATCCCGTCACGGCAGATGATGATTCTCTCTTGGTACCATATTCCAGTGTAGCGGTGCTGATGCCAAACCAAAACCAAAATCCTTAAATTCTCTCATGACAAATGATGATTCGCTCCTGGTATCATATTCCAGTGTAGCTATACTGATATCAACCCAAATCATATCAAGTCAGTAAGATAACCAACGGCCTCCCTGGTGGAATCAAGCTCCACCTCGGGAACAAGTCGAATCTCGACACCGCAGAAAGCGGAGTAAGTCAAATCCAATCCCTGACACCGCAAGAAGCGGAGAAAGTCAAATCAAGCACCGATCGTCCAAGTCACAAAAAGGGAAGCACCAACTGTCCAAGTCGCTAAAAGGACAGCACCGACCGTCCAAGTCGCTGAAAGGGATGCACTGACCGTCCAAGTCGTAAAAAGGGCAGCAATGACCTCCCCGTCGGAATTATGCTCCGTCTCGGATCAATTCAACCAATGACCTTCCCGTTGGAATTATGACCTGACTTATAATCAAGTCAACCAACAATCTCTGCGTCGGAATCATGCTTCGTCTCAGAGTGTACCCCGTGTTGAAATCATACTTCGCCTTGGAGTACCTGCTTTCCCCGTCGGAATTATGCTTCGCCTGGGAATTGACCTCTACGTCGGAATCATGCTTCGTTTCAGAGTGTACCCCGTGTTGAAATCATGCTTCTCCTCGGAGTATCTGCCTTCCCAGTCGGAATTATGCTTCAACTCGGAGTCAACTTCTGCATCGGAATCATGCTTCGTCTCGGGGTGTACCCCGTGTTGAAAACATGCTCCCCCCCGGAACCTTGCGTCGAAACTATGCTTCGTCTCAGAATATATATTACCCTTGGAATCATGCTCCGATTTTCGAAATTATGCTCCGATCCCCGGAATTATGCTCCGATCCCCGGAATTATGCTCCGCACCCGGAATGATGTTCCACCTTGAAGTCCAACTCCAAGATCCATCAATTTCATGCATACAACTCATATAAGCGGTGTGCATTTATTGATGGGGGCACTCTGTTGGGGTCAAAAATTACACCCCGGTTGACCAAGTCAAAATCAAAGTCAACTCCAAGCCAATTGGGCCCAAGCCCAGGCCAAATGAGCCCATGCCCAAATCAAGCCCGAACATGAAGTGGCCAGCCTCTCCCATGCCAAAATGAAAATTATGTAAAAAATAATTTGGATGTAATTTTTATGAATAAATGTAAGAAAATGGGCATAAAGCCAAATTTTAGTAAAGCCCATGGCTCATGTGCAAAAGAAATGAGCACATGATGCATGGAATGGGCAAAATGCCATTTTCTAAAGCCCAATGGGCTATGTGTAAATTTGTAAGCCTATAAAAAGCAACATGATGATGAAATAAAGGATAATAATTTATTCCCTCAAAAGCTAGGGTTTTTGAGCCTCCTTCTCCTTCCTCAAGGTTCTAAACCTTCTCCTTTTTTTTTGAATTAAATCAAGAGTTTTACTCTTCCTTTTCAAAAAATAAATAGTTTTTCACCACAAAACCCTTGAAGGAGAACACAGATCTTCTATCAAATCTCCAAAAAGGGAGTTTTTTAAATCTCACCCCCTTCTCCAAGATCCAGCCAATAGAGAGGAGGAGGAAGGAGTCCTATCTCCAAAAATTCCACTTTGGAAAGATCCAAGGCTCAAGAAAAAATTCAGGGCTCAAGGGAGAAGAAAGGGGTCCCCTTTCATCATCTTTGAAAATATCTTGAGAGTTTAACTCCATAATATATATATATATATATATATATATATATATATATATATAATAAATCTTTCTTTTTGGGAGTAAAACTCCCAGTGCAGAGACTAAGCCCCTTTGTCCTCTTTTTCAGGAGTTTAACTCTAAAAGTCAATTGGGAGTACAACTCCCAGTATAGGGGCTAAGCGAGGGGTAATTAACGGCAGCTTAGTCCGCGGCTGCCGAAGATTCGGATTCCCATAATCAATAAACCCCCACTACCCTAGGCAGGGGGAATCCGTAATGCGCCTGACAAGCGACGCGTATTCCCATCTCAATGGGGTGACGAAAAACACCCTACACATATATTGATAAAGACTCGATACAGTAGTATACTATTTGTCTTTATCTTAACATGTGCATATATTATACTCGATATCACATACGGCGGATACATGTTGATAAAGCCCGTAGGATTTTTCTTAACTATCAGCGTTATGATGGCGATCATACTAGTGGGAGCTGGGTAGTCCATAAGCACATCCTTAAAGGTCCCAAGTCGCAGCAATATCGAGATCGGGCATCGATATTCCAGAGTAGACTAGTGTATACATTTCTAGACCCTGATGAGGGGCGGTGATTGGTCCCACAGCCATTGGTGTGATCACCTAAGATTATATATAGGTGCTCACTGGGAGTGAGTACACTGGACAGACTCGCCGAGAACCTCTAGATTATATTATACCTATCGTCAGATAGCAGTTCTCAGGTGACATGAGTACATGTTAGTCTTTAAACCTGAGATCATCATTTGTCTCGTGTGAGTTCCCACTGTGCTTTGATCACTACCCTACCATGGCTCTACTGAGTCATGCAAACAGGTTTTGGTTGGGTACAGTCCCAGGCTACATGGAGGCAGTGAGTGATTGTCAGGGATTCGTCTCTCCCGGTATTGGGAGTCGATATCGCACTGTGTTCGATTGGTTAGAACTATAAGATCTTGGCCAAGGCAGTTAAGATTTACTGATGGTTAGATCAGTAGTTTCTCGGATTGGTCCTGAGCTAAATTAACATGACTTATCAAGTCGGTAGGGGTCTGGCGTTTACCATCCCCAGACCCGTTATGCGATACTCTTAGATAAAGAGACTAGACTATACAAAAATTGTCATGGATAGGCTCAGTAGGGGTTCGGATGAGCTTGCTCGTCGGCGTTCTTTTTGACAGATACTTGGGTAGCTATTACGTACAGCTAGTGCCGCTGACGTGTTTATGGTTAAACCCACTTCCAGCGTATTGTCGAGTCGTTAGAGTCTCACACAGAGGGTTTCTCTGGTTCAGGCGAAACAATGTGGTGGACGTATATGTTGGTGAGTGCTGCATGCTCCCACAACTCTTGTGGCGCGGCGGAAGCGATGAACAAAAATTTTCTTTGCATATAACACGCACTTAACCGAAGATCTTGTCTAAACCACAACTAGTATACCCTAACTAGAGATCTTATCTACTATGTTAGGGATTATACCTTGATGATACGGTCCTTCGGGTCTTCTCTTGGATGCAAATCCTTTGCTCCTTTCTCCTCTTTTGGTGAACTCCTTGGCTCCTTTAGATGTTGCCGATATTTTCGATCTCCGGCTACCGAAGACCTAGATGATCCACCCGAGAGTTTTCGTGCAAGCTAGAAACTCTTCTCAAGAGTTTAACCGAGAGACCAAATTTGCTAGAAGAGGTCACTAGGATGATGTAGAGATAAGTATATTGGATTAACTTGAAATCCTAAGCTTTGGATTCACATCTCATGTGAGGGTTTAAGCTAGGAAGAATGATCACCATCATTTTCTTTCTTTCTTCTTATACACTTGTTATGATACACTTATCATAATTTTGTGTGGGATTTGAATGCCTTGATTTCACATCTCATATGAAGGTATTTATAAGAAGAAGGAGGAGGAAAGAATAAGTGCATTTCATGATTAAAAAGTTTAAGCATGATAAAAAGAAAATAGCACTAACTAAAGCATGTATTATGAAAGAAGTATCATGCTTTAATAGTGCATCCACTTCAAAAACCACATTATCATGCTTATACCTTTTAATTTACACCTCACTAATTTATTTTCACAAAATAAATGATGTCATAATTATGTCATTATGAGGTGGCATCTTCTAGAAGGTATTCTTGTAACAATTACAAAAATACCCCTCCTCTGTATACCGTATACATGCATCCGAATTCCGAAAAGTACGAATACAATTAATCCAATAATATAATACCGGTATCCAACCAGTATTATTCTTCCGATTATTATTCCTGTAACAATTACACGAACATAATTGAAAACCTGCCGCAACACCTTACGGCTGCCGTAACAACTTACGGTCTCTACATCTTTTTCCTGAATGAGGGAACCCTCTGTGTGGGACTCTAAAGACTCGTCAGTACGCTGGCAATGGGTTTAACCACAAGCACGTCAGCGGCACTAGCTGTACGTAACGGCTACCCAGGTACATGACGAAAAGGTGGCCGACGAGCGAACTCATCACAACCCTTACGAGCCTATAAACAACACTTACCGTACAGTCCGGTCTCTTCATCTGATACGTCGCATATGAAGTCCAAGGATGGTAAATGTTAGACCCCGGTAACTTTATAAGTCATGTTGATTTATGGCTAATAACAGGTCGAGGAACTACTGATAACACTTATCAGTAAACCTCGAGAACCCTGGACAGGGATTTAGGTGTTATAGCCGATCAAACATAGCGCGACATCAACTCCCTATACCGGGAGAGACGAAACCCCTCCTGTCGCTCACTGTCTCCATATGATTCGGGACTGTACCCAAAATCCACCTGTTTGCACAACTCAGTAGAGCCGTGGTAGGGAGGAAATCAAAGTACAGTGGGAATCAGACAAGACTCTATGACGATCTCGGGTCTACAGACTAACCTGTACAAGTGTCACCAGAGAACTGCTATCTGACAATAGGTATATATACCATCTAGGAGTTCTCGGCGAGTCCATCCAGTGTACCCAGTCTCCACTGAGCACCCGTACACCATCCTTGATGTCACACACCGATGGATATGGGATCATCCATCGCCCATCATATGGGTCAAGATGCGTATACGCTAGTCTACTCTGGTGTATCGATGCCCTGTCTCGACACACTCTCGACTAGGAACAGTTATAGGAAGTACTCATAGACTACCGTGGCCCCACTAGTATGATCTCATCATAGTCCCAGTAGTCGAGCACAAATCCTAAGGGCTTTATCAACATGTAACAAAAGAGACAATCACAGTACATGTTAAGATAAAGTACAACCAGATAGCGTACTAACATGTCGAGCAAGAAAGTCCTCCCTATATATGTCCAAGCATCCACTACAATATACATCGTATGTACAGTAATGGCCTCTAGGGCACACATATAACTAACAATCTCCCACTTGCACTAGGGCCATTTGTTGTGGTATCACATACCAAACAATCAGCTGTGGTTTAAGTATCTCATACTCAACCATCCCATAAAAGTCTCTACTGGGAAAAAGCCTTAGTGAGTGGATCCGCTCTGTTGTCCTCTGTATCTATTCTCCTAACCTCGATCTCCCTGGAGATCAACTATCTCCATGATCAGGTGGTGCTGCCTAAGAATTATATCTGGATTTCTGATGGGACGGTAGTTCCTTTGCTAAAGCCACAACTCCACTGTCACACAATGGTAGGAACGAAGTTCATCTTATGAACTCATCTATATCCAGACTTTATCTTTGGTAGCATCCTTAGTAATGACGTATCTTGCCTTTCTAGTATGTCACGGTATCTAGCTTGGAACTCTTCCAACACACCGTCCCTCTACTAAGGGTAAAGACAATGACTGTGACTGACATTCAGTCGTCCTTATCATCCTGGAACCTTTCCAGTGATTCTCCCCTAGATCGATTGATATTATCTCACTACAACTAGTGAAAATCCTAACATCCAATTAGATCTATCTCATAGATCCAAAACCCAGGATTTAGGAGGTATCACATTGATCTTATATGGAGAATCCTTGTGATAAGCGGAGATTGACCGAGTGTATCATAGGAAACTTCTTCCCTATCAAGAGTATGTCATCCACGTACTCTACGAGGATCACCACCATACTCCATACCACGAGGTTCTACCATTTTGATGAAGTCAAACTCTTTGACTACCACATCAAAACAAATGTTCCAACTCCGCTGTGATTCTCCCCAGGATCAATTGATACTATCTCACTACAACTAGTGAGTATTCTAATATCCATTTAGATCTATCTCATAGATCCAAAACCCCGGATTTAGGAGGTATCACCTTTGATCCTATATGGAGAATCTTTATAAGAGGAGATTGACTGAGCGTAGAATAGGAAACTCCTTCCCTATCAAGAGTATATCATCCACGTACTCTACGAGGATCACCACCATACTCCCTACCACCTTTTATGTATATACAAGGTTCATATTATATTTTGATGAAGTCAAACTCTTTGACTACCATATCAAAACAGATGTTCCAACTCCGCGATGCCTGTTTTATCGCATAAAACATCTTGCACACTTTTCCGCTGCTCCCACTGTCTACGAAGCCCTCTGGCTGTGTACTTATAGACGCTCTTTTCTAAAACTTCATTTAGAAAAGTAGTCATGACACCCAACCACCAGATATCGTAGTCAAGATATGTAGTAGTAGCAAGTAGGATCTGGATGGACTTAAGCATAGCTTTGAAAGTCTCAACTTTTCCATGTACACCAAGTAATCTTCTCAAGATACACTTGCTCCTGATGGCGATTTAACCCTTCAGACAGAGCAACCAAAGTCCATACTTCGTTGGTGTATAAGGATTCCATCTGAGATCGCTCAAGCATCCAGCCATTCTTACAGAGTCTCACTCCTGATGGCCTGCTCGAAACTAGTTAGGTCATACCACTTTGGTCAGGCAACAACCCCATCCCATAGGGTCGCCGTGGCACCAAAAGGTCCCTCAGCAGCTACTTTCTACGCATGCCCCCTTGTGAGGACTACAACCCGCCGGAACACCTTCCAGTCTCGGGACACGCTGGGGTTAAGATGAAATCCTCGCTCCCACTGTCATAGAGAAAACGAAGTATCTCTTAGATGGGTGAGGAACCTTACTAGATCGGCGGAGAGGCTGAGGTTCGTTAGAGTCTATTGAATCCTTTGGTTCTACCAAATCATCTGCTGTAGCTGGAACTCCTTTCCAGTTCTACCTCATGACCACTAATTTCTTCACAAGAAATTCCCTTT
This sequence comes from Agapanthus africanus, assembly GCA_030015575.1. Classification (NCBI taxonomy): domain Eukaryota; kingdom Viridiplantae; phylum Streptophyta; class Magnoliopsida; order Asparagales; family Amaryllidaceae; genus Agapanthus; species Agapanthus africanus. The sequence continues at coordinate 993,830,353 of CM057337.1, forward strand.
CACAAAGGTGGCATGCTGAGAAACAAAATAACTTTTGTTCCTCGGTTAGGTCATCTGTTGTAGTTTGTATAGCTGGAACTCCTTCCAGTTCTACCTCATGACCACTAATTTCTTCATAAGAAAATCCCTTTCACAAAGGTGGCATGCTGAGGAACAACTTTTGTTCCTCAGTTAGGTAGAAGATATTCCCTTGCTAATGCTTGGGATATCCAACAAACTTCCACAGTTTTGACTTTGCCTCGAGCTTGTCCGGATTTTGGTTTTTAGACATAGGCCGGTCAACCCCAAATCTTAACATCTTTAAGATATGGGCTCTTCCCATACCATATCACATATGGAGTAGTAGGCACCTGATTTGATTAGAACCCTATTCAATAGGTATGCAGCTTCGCAAGTGCACAACTCCCAAAAGGAAAATAGGAAATTCAGTAGTACTCATCATGGAGCACACCATATCACATAGGGTGCAATTGCTCCGCCCTGATATACTATCATGCTATGGTGTATACGGAGGAGTAATGCTGAGAGAGAATCTCATTCTCCTTTAGAATAGTCCATGATTTCTATGCTAAAGTATTCTCCTTCTTGATCTCATCAAAGGACATAATACTTATACCTGTTTTTGGTTCTCTACTTCTAAGTTATATTCTGTGAATATCTCAAAAGCTTCGGACTTGTGTTTCAATAGGAACATATGTCTGAATCTTGAGAGATCATCAGAGAAAATAATGAAGTACAAAGAACCGGTCATGGCATATGTAGACAGGGGGCTTTTCATACATCATCATGTATCAATCCCAAGAGTTCACTAACTCTTTCTCTGTTTCCAATAAATAGAGCTATGGTCATCTTATCTATGTGACATGGCCAGCAAGTTTCACAAGATGTAAATTTAAACTAATTTAAATTTGCATCTAGAATGTAACTTCAGCCAGCCGGGTCGCATTGATGTGACCTAGTCTACAATGCCTCAAGAAAGATCCGTTCATTTCTGAACTCTTCCTCTTGTGTGTGTTCTGTATACTAAGAACTGTAGTTTGATTTAGAACGTCAATGCTTTTAGATAACGCGCCTGAACCGATCAACTTTTGATATGGGAAATGTTCAAAACATTATCCATCAATACAAAATTTTATCATTTCTTTACTAATAAAGAGATTGATATGATTTTGTATATCAGGTTCGATATCTAATAGCATTTGTTCAGAATCAATGTATTGGTAATACAGGGTGACAGTGACCAACAGACTTGGCTGCAACACTTGCCTCGTTTTCTGTCTCATGAAACTTATCACTCGTTCTCAGTTTTTCTACCTTTTTGTAGCCCTATGTAACAGATTACATATCTGGGATCCTGATCCAGTATCAAATACCCAGGATGCAGAGGATACTGAGAAACAGTTCTTTGTAATGAACACACCCGAAGGAGATGCATCATATGCACTTTCTTCATTTGGGCGGCATAGGAATTCTGGTATTTCCCTATTTCCTGCTCTGTCTTATAACAATTATAAGTTAGAGCGGGACCAACGTTCCCCAGCTCAATATAACAAGCGGGTTCAGTCAATATATCCGTATTTATTATCTTGATTAAGGCATGATATAGTCGCTATTTGGAGAGAGAGAGAAGAAAACACTTTAGCGTATGCTCTTGCAAGATTAGATTGGTTATTATCTAATCCAGATGTCTCCCACTGTTTTTATCAAATCTTCCTTCAAACCCTAAAAGGTAAGATTAGCCGGGAATAATTTCACCCTAAAATTTCGTCAAATTGTCTTGTGTAAAACTTTCCCAGGAGTAACTCTTACTCGCAGCGAGATCGGGATCCAACTATCATATAGAAGGTATGCAATCTCATTGCAAATTTCCACTCTTGAAATTCCCGATATGATTTTTACCCCTAGTGACTTATGACCTTAACTATGGTCAACAAATCATAAGCACTAGTCAAGTTCAACCCGCCATTTCGTGATTGATTTAGGCCCACCCACATGACCCTTAACTATGGTCAACAAAGTCATGAGAATGCCCTAATCAATCGCATCAAATGCTTTGTAGGAATTCACCACTTAGCTACCGTACACCACGCTTTAACTATGGTCAACAAACGTGGTACGAATACTAAGTACTCTGCTTCCTAAATTGGCGGAGGGCAACGGATGGTTTTTATGAAAACCTTTTAACGTTTTGAACTTGATATCGTTGTAGAATCGAGTGGGAAGGAGTGGTTTAAGCTCCAGTTTTAAAAATCGAATGATTTTGTAGTATTTTTCTAATTTTGCTAAAGAGGTCACTCCCGGTGAAGGGATCTCGGCTCTTTCCTTATCGAATAAGGTGCTGGATATGTAAATATCACGATGCAAAGCAACAATAGATCAACTATAAAATCAAATCGAGTTCTTTGTAACATTTTCCAGTTTCGCTAAAGGGGTCACTCCCGGTGAAGGGATCTCGGCCCTTTCCTCATCGAATGAGGTGCAGGATATTCAAGAATACCACTATGCAAAACAAAAGCTAGAGTTACCCTTTTTCAAAAAGTTTGATTCTATAACATCTTTAGGTTTCTTTCTCTTAACATTAATCACATTAATGTTGTCCCATCTTTTACGTTTCCTATCTTTTACATTTCCTAAATATCACAGAAAAGAAACGCAAATAGAACGTACGCTTATGCCATCCGCATTTGCCACTGGGCCCCGTCATGCACCGTTAGGTTACTTAACTAACGGCAGAGCGGGGGCTGGACTAGCGCGGGTGCAAAACATAAGCAACGTTTATTATATATATCTCATATATAAATATAACCATTTCAGATCACAGATGAATGCATTGGATATGCTAGGAATTCCGTATTTCATTCAAGCCCTTAATGAAAAACGGGTTCCACGGTCGTGATGAATAGCCAAAACCCCCCTAGACCCCTACGGGTGCGGCAAACTACCCGCCAAATTCCCGAAATGTAGCAACCTCCCTCAACAATTTAGTAGGCCACTCGGCACTTGGAGAACCCGGTAGTTTGTGCACCCCACCTTGGGTCTATCCTAGGAGCAAAAACAGTAAAAAGAAATTATACAATATAACATTGCTTTTTACAAATTACATGGAATGATAGAAAAGGAAAAACACTCTTCTCACACCCCCCGGCCATTCATCACAACGATCCAACACATTCATATACACATACCATCTCATGATATCCATATGTGCAACCCCCACTAATCGTCATATAGCAATTAGCGGATGTTTCAAACACATATAACAAAAAATGAAAACCCGATTAGCCAAACACTATTAGAATTTCGATCGATAATTTTAAACCATGCCAACACTTGACATGTCCCAGTACAAACAACTTTGTACAATTCTACACATCCCAGAAAACATTTTTACCAAATATAAGAATACTGTAGCAAACCGAGTCAACTCCGCGTTGACTCGGCCGCGGATCCACGGCCAAACCCAGGGTTTGGCCGCGAATCCACGGCGGTCTTGGCGAGTTGGGACTCCGGTTTTCTACAGTGATCTTATAAATCCCTGCTTGTATTTTTAAGACATGTCAAATTAATTTTGGAACACTTTCAAAAACTGATAGCAGCAAGTGCAGAATACGATTTTTCGGGAGAAAAAACTGTCAATCGAGCTTCTAACTTTTGGCTAATATCTAATTGTGGTTTATTTAGGCTCTGATACCATGTTGGTGAGTGTTGCATGCTCCCACAACTCTTGTGGCGCGGCGGAAGCGATGAACAAAAATTTTCTTTGCATACAACACGCACATAACCGAAGATCTTGTCTAAACCACAACTAGTATACCCTAACTAGAGATCTTATCTACTATGTTAGGGATTATACCTTGATGATACGGTCCTTCGGGTCTTCTCTTGGATGCAACTCCTTTGTTCCTTTTTCCTCTTTTGGTGAACTCCTTGGCTCCTTTAGATGTTGCCGATATTTTCGATCTCCGGCCACCGAAGACCTAGATGATCCACCCGAGAGTTTTCGTGCAAGCTAGAAACTCTTCTCAAGAGTTTAACCGAGAGACCAAATTTGCTAGAAGAGGTCACTAGGATGATGTAGAGATAAGTATATTGGATTAACTTGAAATCCTAAGCTTTGGATTCACATCTCATGTGAGGCGTTAAGCTAGGAAGAATGATCACCATCATTTTCTTTCTTTCTTCTTATACACTTGTTATGATACACTTATCATAATTTTGTGTAGGATTTGAATGCCTTGATTTCACATCTCATATGAAGGTATTTATAAGAAGAAGGAGGAGGAAAGAATAAGTGCATTTCATGATTAAAAAGTTTAAGCATGATAAAAAGAAAATAGCACTAACTAAAGCATGTATTATGAAAGAAGTATCATGCTTTAATAGTGCATCCACTTCAACAACCACATTATCATGCTTATACCTTTTAATTTACACCTCACTAATTTATTTTCACAAAATAAATGATGTCATAATTATGTCATTATGAGGTGGCATCTTCTAGAAGGTATTCTTGTAACAATTACAAAAATACCCCTCCTCCGTATACCGTATACATGCATCCGAATTCCGAAAAGTACGAATACAATTAATCCAATAATATAATACCGGTATCCGACCAGTATTATTCTTCCGATTATTATTCTTGTAACAATTACACGAACATAATTGAAAACCTGCCGCAACACCTTACGGCTGCCGTAACAACTTACGGTCTCTACATCTTTTGCCTGAACGAGGGAACCCTCTGTGTGAGACTCTAAAGACTCATCAGTACGCTGGCAATGGGTTTAACCACAATCACGTCAGCGGCACTAGCTGTACGTAACGGCTACCTAGGTACATGACGAAAAGGTGGCCGACGAGCGAACTCATCACAACCCTTACGAGCCTGTAAGCAACACTTACCGTACAGTCTGGTCTCTTCGTCTGATACGTCGCATATGAAGTCCAAGGGTGGTAAATGTCAGACCCCGGTAACTTTATAAGTCATGTTGATTTATGGCTAATAACAGGTCGAGGAACTACTGATAACACTTATCAGTAAACCTCGAGAACCCTGGCCAGGGATTTAGGTGCTATAGCCGATCAAACATAGCGCGACATCAACTCCCTATACCGGGAGAGACGAAACCCCTCCTATCGCTCACTGTCTCCATATGATTCGGGACTGTACCCAAAACCCACCTGTTTGCACAACTCAGTAGAGCCGTGGTAGGGAGGAAATCAAAGTACAGTGGGAATCAGACAAGACTCTATGACGATCTCGGGTCTACAGACTAACCTGTACAAGTGTCACCAGAGAACTGCTATCTGAAAATAGGTATATATACCATCTAGGAGTTCTCGGTGAGTCCATCCAGTGTACCCAGTCTCCACTGAGCACCCGTACACCATCCTTGATGTCACACACCGATGGATATGGGATCATCCATCGCCCATCATATGGGTCAAGATGCGTATACGCTAGTCTACTCTGGTGTATCGATGCCCTGTCTCGACACACCCTCGACTAGGAACAGTTATAGGATGTACTCATAGACTACCGTGGCCCCACTAGTATGATCTCATCATAGTCCCAGTAGTCGAGCACAAATCCTAAGGGCTTTATCAACATGTAACAAAAGAGACAATCACAGTACATGTTAAGATAAAGTACAACCAGATAGCGTACTAACATGTCGAGCAAGAAAGTCCTCCCTATATATGTCCAAGCATCCACTACAATATACATCGTATGTACAGTAATGGCCTCTAGGGCCCACATATAACTAACAGTATATTTATACGTGCAGGGTTTCGATCGAATGATAATACTAGCCGGCTTAAAATTAAGCCGGATTATTAAATCAGGTATTGATTTAATAATTTATAATGTACACATTTCGATATGTATATTCTAGTGTCATCCAGTTTTTCGATTAAGCAGTGTTCCGATCGAATGATAATACTAGCCGGCTTAGAATTAAACTGGATTATTAAATCAGGTATTGATTTAATAATTTACATATACATATTTCAATATGTATGTTATATTGTTATCCAGGTTTTCGAATCGGACTGTTGATAATAATAGCGGCCTTAGGATTAAGCCAGTTTGTTAAATCAGATATTGATTTAATGCTAGTATTATATTAGTATTATTATTCTATCTCTTGGGTATTCATATTTTGGTACGAATACGGGTATGTATACACGGTAGAAGGTATTTTGTATTTATACAAAATAACTTCTAGAAGATGACACACCATCATGTATTTTTCTATTTTGTTGGAAATAGAAAATGAGATGGAAAGGGTGAGATGACATGAAGCATGGATTTGTATTTATTGCAAATACTATTGGAGTATGGTTGTGATTTTTAAAAAAAGAAAATGCTTCATGTAAAAAGACTTATCTGTTCTTCTTCTCATCTTGATGAAGTGATTCTTCGCTTGCTCTCTTCTCTTCATCTTCTTGAGTTCATTCTCTTGTGCAAATCCTTATCATTCTTATGTGTTGAGAACCAAAGGATTTGAGATAGAAAACTACTACTAAACGCTCACTACATCATCTTAGCAACCAAGATTAGCAATCTAGGTTGTTGAGTTGCTTCATTAGTGAATCTAAGTTTGGACCACAAACTCTCGGGTGAATAATCTAGGACCGAGCAGGCCGGCCATCAAGATTGATCTAGGAGACCTCATGAAGCTTAAGAAGATGAGTGAAGCCCCGAAGGACACGTGTCTATCGGTATAACCTTCACTCATAATAGATAGATCTCTTATAGCTTGCTAGTTTAAGGTTATGGTTTGATCACTTGAGTTAAGTTGGTTGTGCTTGCTTAAAAATTTATTTTTTGTGCATTTCTTCTCTCTACATCGATGTAGAGTGAGCATAACTCACAAACAACAATTCAGTTACATTCTTGATTTTCCCTTTCCCATGTTTTATGTTCATGTCAAGTATCAATGTTGTGTTCCTAATGCCAATACAAGAACAATCAAAATATGTATATGCCATGTCTATCAAGACGACAAGTCAATCAATCAATATCAGATTTGTTGACATTTCGGTGAACATCACAATTCAGATATGGTGACATGATAGCAATACTCAATCAATCATAATTTCAAGTAAACAATCAATAATATGGAAATTTAGGAATATCGTAATCGTATCAATTTCAAGATCAAGGTTATACGCATTAACATGAATTGTATAGAAATCAATCATAATCTGGTCAAATACAAGTCCAGGAAATGTGTCGTGCATTTGTGAATCAATGTAACGTGTCCAGTGTCATTTCAGGTTCAATATCAGGTTCAAATTAACTTGAGACGGCTCATCAAGGAGTTGAGATGGCTCAAGAAGTCGTCCAGAAAAAATATTTTATTTTCTATGTGTGAGAGACTGCTCAAGAGGGTCTTGAGACGGCTCAAAGTCATGCCTGGAGTGATGATAAGTGCTCTTTGTACATGAGATGGATCTTGTAATGTTGAGACGGCTCATGCCTAACTTAAGACAGCTTAAACTATTCTGAGACGGCTCAAGGCTTTGCCATGAACTGTAATTAAAACTCTGTTGTTATGAGACGACTCACGGTTGTCTTGAGATGGCTCAAAGCCTATTTCCTAGGAAAATTTGATATTTAAGTCCAGTTTTCTATTCGAATTTGATATATGCAGTTAATATGTGTTAATATGGTTTATCAGAGGGTGATAACTTTTAGGGTTAACAAGACGTCATAAATATGGGTTTGTCGATACGTCGTGATTCCGATCTCGACATATCGTTAATTAGGTTTAGAACTTAAGTGTCAAACGATCAATATCAATAATACAAGATTATACAATGTCTAGCAAGATCTCTATCATGTTAAACGTGCATATGATAAAAAAAAACTACAAGAATCAAATAAAGAAATATCATGCATACTTATTTCAATGTATAAATCGATATCTATTCATTATAAATAATAATAAAGATCTAATCTTACTTAGCATATAACATGTACAAAGTACTTGCTTTGATTAAGATGATCTCGCAATGATGATACTATCTCTCGATCTAGATGGGTTCGATCCGATGCTTTTAGGAACGATAGGAACAAGACGATGTCGATGTTGATGATTCCCACGAAACGGTGAATATGATGATGGTGACGAACTTGAATTTGGGTTAGAGTTTAGGTTGTAGATGATGAGGAAGGGACGACTTAGGGATATGAAAAGATGGAGGCTAGGGTTTTGTGTTTGAGAGGAAAACAATAGGGATCGGGGTTTGCATGAGTTGTGTGTAGGTTGATATAGGATAGATCAATCAAATGGGCCGAGTAACCAAAATATCCTATATCAAATAGAAATAGGGCCAGAGATAAGATAAAATATTAATCACTTATCAGACCGTGCATATCATTATCAATCTAATATATTACCATAACCCAACAATCAATAACAAGCCCAATAAAACGATAATGAGTCAAGATCATGTCAGGAAACCAATATCAAGTCACACCAGGTTGAGACGGCTCAATATTAAGCTAAGCCGGCTCACAAGCCTATCCAAGCAATCCATAAGTCTCTGGGTGTATAAGACGGCTCACACTAACTTTGAGCCGGCTCACGATGCCCCAAAACCAAAACTCAGTAAAATCAGCACAATCAATTAATTCAAATTCGTTATCTCAAATACATACGATTATTCTAGAGTGTTACACCTGACAAGTAAGCACATTCCTATCTATAGAATGGAGAAAAACGCTCTGCATCAATGCGTCGCTTCCAAAATTATGTTAACTAGATAAGAAATTAATTTCTAAATCTATATTTATAGTTTTATATTAACCATCGAAATATAAATATATGAAAAGACTCAAAGACATACATACAAAATTATTTGAATCGGTTGGGAATGTTTTTTGGGTTTCTTTTAATTTTACACGACAATTATCAAAGAATCATTTATACCAAATTATCTATTACATAAATATAAATAACAACCTAGCATAGTAGCGTCAATGCAATAATCGGTTAAAATTATATTATTTAAGTTATTTTTATAATTTTCATCCTTTTTATTTTCGGTTTCGATTGGATTAATTTGATCCCACACTTTATGCTGTTGGATATAAGTATTCCCTAGAGACCATTATATGTATAGTGGATGCTTGGACATGTATATATGTATATTTATATATATGACTTTCTTGCTCGACATGATAGTATGCTATCTGGTTTTATTTTATCTGACATGTTTACTTGATACTGTTCATTTGATACATGTTGATAAAGCCCTGAGGATATTTGCTTAATTTCCATGGCTATGATGAAGATCATACTAGTGGGGCATGTGTGGTCTATAAGCATATCCTTAAATGCTTCTATTCGTAGGTATATCGAGACAGAGCATCGATATTCCAGAGTAGACTAGCGTATACGTTTCTTGACCCATATGATGGGCGATGGATGATCCTATATCTATTGATGTTGTGACATCGAAAATTGTATACGGGTGCTCAGTGGAGACTGGGTACACTGAACGGACTCACCGAGAATTCCTATATGGTATTATATCTATCGTCGGATAGCAGTTCTCTGGTGACACTGGTACAGGTTAGTCTATAAACCCGAGATCGTCATAGAGTCTTGCGTGTTCTCCCACTGTACTTTGATTTCCACCCTACCACAGCTCTACTGAGTCGTGCAAACAGGTGGCTTTTAGGTATAGTCCCGAGACACATGGAGACAGTGAGCGATAGGAGGGGTTTCGTCTCTCCCGGTATTGGGAGTTGATGTTGTACAATGTGCGATTGGCACTGACTTGAAGTCCCTGGCCAGGGCTGATAAGATTTACTGATAAATGTTATCAGTAGTTTCTCGACCGGTAATAGTTCATATCGACATGACTTATTGAGTTATTAGGGCTCGATGATTCCATCCCTAGACTTGATATGCAGCATATCAGACGAAGAGACCGAACTGTACGGTAAGTGTTACCAATGGCTCGACGGGAGTTTTGACAGGTCCGCTTGTTTTTCTTCTGATCGCTCAATAACCGGGTGGCCGTTACGTTTAGCTGACCGCTCGCGGCTTGTAGGTGTTTTGATATGATCATCACTTACTGTCGGCATATTGACGAGTCTTAGAGTCCCACACAGGATTTTTCTAGCTCGGGCGAAATGATGTGGTGTGCATATGTGATATACGCAGGAGCTCGATTAAATACGAATATGTTATACCGTATTTTAATCGGGCGTTCACTATTGGTTGGGTTGTATTTGATATGAACGATTTATTAAATCAAGTGTTGATTTAATATTATCTTTTAGCTCACTTTTAATTAACCCTATTTTTTTGGATATATGCATGTACGTTTACACACAAATGATGATGTGCATGCACACATACACACATACATATGTATCATGGTTGATGATACAAATGAGATGGCAATGCAAGACTTACATGGTTGATAAATATCTAGATTTTGTTAATGATTTAAAGAAAAGGAAATTAGCAATAATGACTCATTTTTCTACACACTTCTTCTTTGACCATTGGCTTTAACTATAGTTATATTTCCTTTGTTCTTTAACCTATCCAAATAATATCTAGATATTTAGCCAACCATGGTTATATTTGAGGGTGTCTCATATATAATCTTTTCTTTTCAATTATTGAAAATAAGTTTTTCATTATATTCACAAAAGCTTTTGCCATCTTCATCTTCCTCCTCTCTCTAGCTCACTTGAGTTTGTTAAAAGAGTAAGGAACCAAAAAGAAAGGGGTTTTAAGTGAGTTTACAAACCACATAACCATTCTACACTACCCTAACCCTTTAGTATAGAGTGTTTGCTTCACTTCATCTTGATTTTGTGAAGCAAAGAGCTTGACCTAGAAATCTCCAGGTGGATCATCGTAGACGACGAAGGACCTCTAGCGGAGTTGATCCAAGCTTCGAGCAAAGCCATATGAGTCCATAAGACTGAAGGAGTTGGCTACAAAGGTTGTATATCCTTTTCCTTTAGCTTAGACTTCATATTATGTTGATATTACCCTAATCTCTAGTTACGATTCGTAGTTCGTTTGTAATAACCCTCTAGAATTTGAAATTTCACTACTTTATGATGTTGCAACCCAACTAGAGGCGCTACTACACACCAACATGGTATCAGAGACTAGCTAGAGCTTTAGGGTAAACCGGACGACGTTTAAAAACTCAATCGAACATGAAAAATGATATTTTTACTTGCTCACTGGAAAAATTTTCAAAAGTTGGAATTTTTGTAATTAAAAATATTCAGAAAATAGAGCAGGGTTTTCTGTGGATCCCCAAGAAAAACGAGCGCCTAACTCGACACAACGACCGCAGAACCGCGGCCAAATAGGGGTATTTGCGGCGGTTCCGCGGCGCCGTTGGTGAGGCTTGGACCGTGCGTTCTTGCGTTGATCCGTAGGTACTATATATGCTCTCTGGGAATTTTTATGCAGGTTCAAGTGTTGAGATCTATTACAACAGTGGGTATGTTGATGTGTTGATTGATATATTTTAACGTCGTCTATGCTTTTCAATTGTTGATGTGATATGATTTATAGGATCGTCGTGATCGAGTGGCCGGGGTTTTTTATGTGAGACGAGAGTTTATCTTTTCATTCATGTAAAATTCATTGTATATATTATTCTTTTATTGGGGCACATCCGGGTTGAGGATATTGTCCTCATTGATGTATATTTTACTTTTCCGCATTAGGATAGACCCAAGGAAAGGAGCACGAATGACCGGGTTCTGGAGTTCAGTGGAAGGCCATCTCGAGGAGTCGAGACCGGGTCTCCTAAACTCCAGAACTGGAAGGGTCACTTGCTGCTCTCGTAGGGGTCTAAGGGTGTGGGCTTAGCTATTCATCACGACCGTTGAATCCGTATTTTCTATCTTAGGCTAAATATAAAATACGGAGTTCCTAGTATATCCTATATTTTCATATATGTGTTTCTGCTGCTAATTATTCTGTGATGTGATTGCTTAATATCTGAGACGAATGTAATATTTTTATATATGTGATATGTAATACTGTTTTTTCGTTTCTTTCTGTAATGACTTAGGAACTTAAATGATGGGAATACATTAATGAGATTAATATAAAAGAAAAGAAACCTAATGATGTTTTAGAATCGGATTTGAAACCCACTCGGCCTTTTTTAATGAAAAAGCAAGTTTCAAAAGATGCGGAGCTTAAGCCACTCCTTTTCTAAAAACTATTTAGATTCTACAACGAAATCAAGTTCAAAGCGTTAAAAGTTTTCATAAAAACCATCCGCAACCCTCCGTCGTTTTAGGATGCGTGCTACGTATGTTGATCATAGTCAAGACGTAGTGTACGGTAGCTAAGTGATGTCTTCCTACAAAGCATATGATGCGATAAGTTAGGACATTCATGTGATTATGTTGATCATAGTCAAGGGTCATATGGGTGGGTCAAGTTAATCACGAAATGACGGGTAGAACTTAACTAGTGCTTATGATATGTTGACCATAGCCAAGGTTATAAGCATCTAGGGGTAAAAACTATATCGGGAATTTCAAGTGTTGAAATTTGCAATGAGATTGCATACTATCTATATGATAGTTGGATCCCGATCCCACTGTGAGTAAGAGTTACTCGCAGGAGAGTTTTGCACTATACAATTAGCTAATCCAGTAGGTATATAGAAAGGTGTCAACGGGGTTTAACCTCTGGGAAAATGAGGTTTATTTTAATTAGGTCTGTGCGAAAGCACGGGGAACCTCCCTCAAAGTACTGACACTGGCCTGGCTGACCGGTTAGCGAAACGGTAGAGTGTAATTAATCTTGGCTAGTTTTCTTTTTAAGATTTTAAAGAAAATTTGATAAAAACGGTGGGAGACATCGATTAGATAAGATAGTAACCAATCTGATCTTTGCAAGAGCCTTTCGCTGAGTGTATTTTTTTCTCTCTCCTAATAGCAGATACCGATGATGGGACTTAAGCTTCTTTCAGAGAAAAACAAACTGACTGGACCGAATTATAAAGAATGGTTGAGGAACTTGAACATTGCACTCACATATGATAAAATATCATATGTTCTCACTACCAAAGCCCCACCCGCCCCAGGACCTGAATCATCTGTTTCGGATAAGGAGATCCGAAAAACATGGGATATTGATTGAAACACGGCCACGTGCCTCGCGCTTGCTTCTATGGAAAGTATCCATCAGAAACAGCACGAGAAGATGGATGTACAATCCATCTTTCTTCATACAAAGGAGTTGTATGAAGAGCAATCTCGTACTTTACGATATGAGGCGTCTCGAAAGCTGTTTCGGATGCAGACGGCCCCTAGCAGACCATGTTCTGAATATGATTGGTCTTATAAAAGAACTTGAGGAACTGGGATGGACTATGGATAATGAGCAATATACAGATATTGTTCTGCAGTCTCTTGCCCCCGGCTTTGCTCCGTTCATAGTGAATTTCAATATGAACGATTTGGAGAAATCATTGCCTGAACTTCTCAATATGTTAAGAAGTGCAGAGAGCACGCTTAAGATAGCGAAAAATCCCGCTCTGCTTTATGGGCCATCTTCCTTTTCAGTCCCGAAAGCCAAGGCCAAGGGAAAGAAGAAGAAGAATCCCACCAAGCCGAGATGTGGAGTTGAAAAGGCGAAGGGGAAAGACAAGTCTGGGGCCATGGAAAGTGGAAAAGGAGAATGTTTTTACTGCCACAAGTCGGGACATTGGAAACGCAATTGTGCTTTGTACCTTGCTGATCTCAAGAAAAAGAAGCATACTGATGTTTCCGTTTCAGGTGTGTTTGTAACTGAAAATTGTTTTTCATTAAACTCTGCATCTTGGGTATTAGATACCGGTTATGGTTTTCACATATGTAATTATGTGCAGGGATTGAGAAACAGTAGAGTTTTGAAGACCGGGGACCACACTCTACGGGTTGGAAATGGTTCCAATGTACATGCTGTATCCGTAGGAGAGTATCATCTGGGGTTGCTTTCAGGATATATTTTGGTTTTGAACCCTAGTTATTTTGTACCTGGTATGCTATGCAATATAATATCCGTATCTTTGTTGGACAATGAAGGATATCATTTTGTGTTGCAAAATAATGTTATGAACATTAACTTGAATCAACAGTTGATTGGGTATGGTACACTAAGTAACGGAATTTACGTCCTAAACCAACACACGGTTTTCAATATACAACATACAAATAAAAGAAAGATTTCAGATATAAATGAATCTTTTCTTTGGCATTGTAGACTTGGTCATATTAATGAAACAAGACTAAACAAGCTACATAAAGATGGATATTTGAATCCTTTTGAATATAAATCTTATGCGACTTGTCAGTCTTGTATCAAAAGTAAAATGACCAAAACTCCGTTTATAGGACACGGAGAGAGAGCTACAGAACTCTTAAGCCTCATACATAGTGATGTATGCGGACCAATGTCTACACATGTTAGAGGCAGTTTTTCATACTTCATCACTTTTACTGATAATTTCTCAAGATTCGGACACGTGTTTTTATTGAAGCATAAATCCGAAGCTTTCGAGAAATTCAAGGAGTACAAACTTGAAGTAGAAAAACAAACTGGCTCGAGTATCAAGATACTTCGATCAGATCGAGGTGGAGAGTATTTAATCACTGAGTTTTCAGACTTCTTAAAAAAGAATGGGATTCTCTCTCAGCTCACTCCTCCTTACACATCACAGCACAACGATGTGTCAGAACGGAGGAATCGTACCCTATTAGATATGGTATGGTCCATAATGAGTGATGCTGAGTTACCACTATCCTTTTGGGAACATGCATTAGAGACAACAATTTATCTATTGAACAGGGTTCCAACCAAGACCATGTCTACCACTCCATATGAGATGTGGTGTGGGAAGAGACCATCTCTTAAAAGAGTTGGGATATGGGGTTGTCCGGCTTATGTCAAAAAGCAGAATCCGGATAAACTCGAGACACGATCGGTCATGTGTACATTTATGGGATATCCAAAACATTCATATGAATATCTTTTCTACCACAAGGAGGAACAAAAGGTGTTTGTTTCTCAACATGCCACATTTTTTGAAAATGAAATTTTTACAAATAGTACTGATGGTAATGAGGTAGAACTAGAAGAGGTTCTAGAGACACAAATTACTCATGAAGAATTGGTTGAACCTGATATTGCAGTAGAACAACAAGAACCTCAGCCGCTCCGGAGATCTAGTAGAACTTCTCGCCCACCAGAGAGATACTATGGTTTTATCATTGATGGTGATAGAGAAGATTGCATCATGGATGATGATGACCCTACTAGTTTTAAACAGGCTATCACAAGTGGAGACTCAGTGAATTGGCTGGATGCCATGAGATCTGAAATGGAGTCCATATACACCAACAAAGTATGGACTTTAGACGTTGCACCTCGTGGGATAAAACCCGTAGGGTGCAAATGGATCTTAAGAAAAATATTGGGGTAGATGGACAGGTAGAGACCTATAAAGCAAGGCTTGTAGTGAAAGGTTTTCTTCAAAGACCAGGACTGGACTATGATGAAACTTTCTCTCCAGTAGCAATGCTTAAATCCATTCGGATCCTACTTGCTATTTCTTCTCACTACGACTATGAAATCTGGAAGATGGACATTAAGACTGCATTTCTAAATGGTGATTTAGAAGAGTGCGTTTTTATGGATCAGCCAGAGGGCTTCACAGACAGTGGGAGCAGCGAAAAAGCATGTAGGTTGCTTAAATCCATTTATGGGTTAAAGAAGGCATCTCGGAGCTGGAACATCTGTTTTGATGATACAATCAAAGAGTTTGATTTTATCAAAAATATAGATGAACCATGCATTTATAAGAAGATTGTATGGAGTACTGTCACTTTCCTCGTATTGTACGTAGATGATATTCTCTTGATAGGAAATGATATTCCTATACTATAATCGATCAAATTATTCTTATCACAAAGGTTCTCCATGAAGGACCTGGGTGATGCCTCGTGCATTTTGGGCATAAGGATTTATAGAGATAGATCTAAAAGATTATTGGGATTGTCCCAATCAAAGTACATTGATACCATCCTAAAAAGGTTTAGTATGGAAGATTCCAAGCATGGTGCCTTGCCCACTTGCCATAGAATCACTCTCTCTAAGGACTTCTGTCCGAAGACTGATGAAGAGAGAGCTCGCATGAGCATTATACCCTACGCTTCAGCCGTAGGATCTATAATGTATGCGATGATATGTACTCGCCCTGATGTAGTTTATGCACTAGCTATAGTGAGCAGGTATCAATCCAACTCAGGGGAGCAACACTGGATAGCTGTGAAGAACATTCTTAAGTACTTACGAAGGACTAAAGAATTGTTCTTGGTGTATGGTAATGGGGATCTCCAAATGAAGGCCTTTACCGATTCCAGCTTCCAAAGTGATAAGAATGACAGTAAATCTATCTCAGGGTTTGTATTTACCCTCAATGGAGCGGCGGTATGTTGGAAGAGTTCCAAACAGGATACCGTTGCAGACTCCACAATAGAAGCTGAGTATATTGCTGCAAATGATGCTGCTAAGGAAGCCGTCTGGATGAGGAAGTTCGTCGTGAAGCTAGGAGTAGTTCCTACCATTATTAATCCAATACCATTGTATTGTGATAATAATGGAGCTATGGCGTTGGCCAAAGAACCCAGATCCCATCAAAAGTCCAGACACATTCTCAGGCGATATCATTTGATCCGGGAGATAGTTGATCCCAAGAGATCGAGATTCGGAGAGTAGATACAAAGGATAACATCGCTGATTGATTGGTAGGGATTCTGCGTGTTCAAGTTTAGTTAATTACCGCAATCAAGACGGTTTCGCTTGTAGCTAGCCGGTTGAGTACGGGTCGTCCGCAGGGAGATGGAAATCTTTTTCTATGTGTTTTAACGAGTTAAGTCTGAAAGTCCAGATTTTGTTTGTGATTATCTAAGTGTTAAAATGATATGTAAAGAGAGCTTGTTAGGGTTAGGATTAGGTTAGTTTGAGTTAGGAGTCGCCCACTTCTTTCGTTGCCCCTCTTAATATCGGTGTTATGGTAATCGGCAACAACGGGGATTAGCACGACTAGGAAGGAACTTGCGAGTATAAGCTAGGCTTTCCAACGCTTAAGTTCTTTCTTTTGGTGCTTGTCCGTCCGTTCTTGGCTCTTAGCCATAACCTCCGGTTAATTCAACCACAACCGGTCTCACTACGGAATCACCGTTATCATGTAGAATAGGGTGCCGTAAGGAGCGGATTGTGGTTCAATTAACGGGAGTCGAATTAAGATGTTGGGCAAGGAAAGAGTGAGAGAGATTTCCTTCTCTCAAACTTCCCTTATCCTACCCTAACAAGTATGAAACTACTCACACATCATAATGAAAAGAAAACAAAACAAAAGAGAAAGATAGAAAGAAAGAGATTAGAAGATAACAACTAGCTATTTGCGACCTCACCTTGGTAAGGATCAAGCGTAAGCATCATGGTTGTTTTAAGGATAAAGGAAAAGAGAAAAGAAAGAAATAACAACAACTAAGTTAACAAATTAAAATTACAAACAATTAATAAGAGAACTAAAGAACAAGAAAAGCATGATAAGTAAAAGAATCTTCTTTATTCATCATTCTTCACTCACAAAAGCTCACTACAAGATTTTCAATGGAGAAGAGATGAGAAGAGGAAGAAGAAACAAGTATTCTAAACCTAGAAAAATACAAGATTATGCACCCTTGGCTTCACAAGGTTCTGGGCTATTTATAGGCAGGGAAATGGAAATCTAGGGTAAAATTCTGCCTATACATAGAAAGACCAAACTACCCCTGAAATTTCATCAACTGAGGAGGCCGTACGGCCGCGGTTCCGCGGCCTAAGAATGCTAATGCCGCGGAACCACGGCGCTTTAGAGGACTTGGCTTCTCGTATTTTCTGTGCTTCTTAGTGTTGATGTTTGGATCAGTTTGGTACACTTTTTTTCTCAGAATCTCTCCACATTTCCTCCAGATTTGCAGCATGCCAAAAGGTGATTTGATGTGGATCTTTTTGTCACGATTTCCTCGAGCTCCGCGTAAATTTCTTGGATCTTGTGTTGCCATTGAGCCTTGTGCATGAAAACGACATTGATTTGCCATTTTGTCTCTCAAACTGGTGTGTGGCAACAGACGGATAAAGAGCGGAGATCCGTGTTTTATCTGTGGTTGGCAGGAAACCGGTCTTTGTCGTGTTTTCACATGAATTTCACCGTTTTAGAGTCGAGAACCTGTATCCTGCAATTGACTAGTAAACACGGCTCAAGAGTACCTACCGATATGCAATGTGATAAAAATTGGGCGGTATGAAAATGCAAAAAACTGATATGAACAAATACCTCCAAACTTATCCTTTGCTCGTCCCGAGCAAAGCCAATTTATTCACAAAAAATTTCCTAACCTCACTTTCGCAGGGAACGCGATTGCACTGAGCATGTGCAACAAGCCGTTAAACCTCTAGGTGTCCCTAGTAGGAGGAGTGTTGTCTCCTGAGGGTTTTCAGCGGATACTACCCACAAAATCCGGTCAAGCTAGTTTGGTAAAATAACTAAGATTCAAACCTTAAAGGTTTTTTTCAGAAAATAACAATTCAATTATCCTAAGTCTAGACTATCGATCCTTTATTTTTCACACCTCGCTTCTTATTTAACTACAGATTTTATATGTCTTTACGTGCAGTGCAAATAGTGTCGTTAAGTTCCAGAAAGGTCGAATAAAGTCCCCATGTCACACAATAAAGCCCAGATAAGAATTTTGAAAGGATCACATAAGTTTTATAAAGAGTTAAGTATTTTTCAAGTTTCGTTTTCCAGTAAGGTTTCAACTTCAGAATTTCTATCTTCCTTAACAGGAAACTAGGTCTTATTTTTCACTCCACATTTTTCTTGTTTTCATTTCATACACCCCTCTGTGAACGTGCAATAGTCTTTATCATAGAATAAAACCTTCATATCTCCGCTAAAATTTTTATAAAAGCCTGTCTTTTATCAAGATTATTCTCACACAAAGAACCGTTAGGAATTTTAACTCGGAGAGAACACTTGCTTGACTTTGTTTTAATCTGGACTTTCTAGGCTTCTTAGCGAGCTTTGGGCCAATGCACCCAAACCAGTTGGTTTTAGGGCATTAGGTGTAGAAACACCCCAGCGGACTTAATTACTCAAGTTACCTAGGTCCAAAAACAAAAGACAGTTTGGCGTGAAAATCAATATGATTCAATAAGAACGGAGATATAACCGGTAGTTCAATTATTTTTTGGATAAAAGACGTGTTTAGTGGGTTCGGTGTGTAATCATTCCAATCAAGTTTCAGATGGGTTATTTTTCAGACTTAGTTCCAATTAAGGCATCAATAACATTCCTTCATATTCGCTTTACTTCATAAACTATTCTTGACATTACTTATTTCAGAACAAACCTATTTGATCTTCAGAAAATCATTTATCTGTTTAAAAGTTTTTAAACATAAAAGACTTGTCATCTAATTCCCAAAAACTCACGACACGTGTAGTGTGATGTAAAGACGTATATCAGCTATAGATATCTTCAAAGGAGAGTTATCTTTCGGGTTTTCAAAATCTAAACATAAGATTTAGTTATTCTTATTTTATCAGACAAAACCGTCGAAATGTTGAATCAGAGTCCTCCCACTAGCTAACTTGACAGAAAAGTTTTTATGTTTTTAGAAAATTTTCAGATTTTTATGGATTTTATGGATTTTAATATGCAGATGCAAAATATACATATGAATGCGAAGGTAAGAAATGCTTACCGAGCGTACCCCCAAACTTAAACTGGACAGTGTCCTCACTGTCATTGCATGAAGAGATCATTTGAAGGGTCAAAATTGTTGGTTAGCGATACACATTTTTTTGTTTTTAAAAGAAAAAGAAAAAGAATGGAAAAGAATATCCACACATATATACAAAAGGCTTTATACATACCCCCAAACTTATTTGGAACAATGTCCACTGTTCTTGGCTGGATAACCGAAGTTTGGTGGTAGGCAGAGGAAGATTATGTAGGGTAAACCGGCTCCTGTAAGAACAGGAGCTCCTCTGTTGGTTCGGCGCTAAGGTACGGTTTGATTCGGTGTCCGTTCACTTTGAAAAATGAACCGTCCTTTGGATTTTCCAAATCCACAGCGCCCTGCGGATATACATTCCGCACAAAATACGGCCCTTTCCAGCGAGATCTGAGCTTTCCTGGATGGAAGTGAAGTCGGGTGTCGTAAAGCAGTACCTGCTGACCAGGTACGAAGGTTTTGCGCAAAAGGTGTTTATCGTGAAACACCTTCGTTCGGTTCTTAACGACAACCGCGTTATCGTAAGCCTCATCCTTATGCTCGCTCAGTTCGTTCAACTGCAGCTTCCGATGGCTGCCCGCATCTTCGAGAGACAGATTCAGTTCTTTTATCGCCCAAAATGCGCGATGCTCTATTTCGACAGGAAGGTGGCAGGCTTTTCCGTACACAAGCCGATAGGGAGACATGCCAAGGTCGGTCTTATAAGCGGTTCGAAATGCCCAAAGGGCATCAGTGAGTTTCAGCGACCAATCCTTACGGTTCTTGGAAACCGTCTTCTCCAGTATCTGCTTGATTTGCCGATTTGAAATTTCGGCCTACCCGCAGGTTTGGGAATGGTAGGGCGTAGAGAGCTTATGATTAATGGAATATTTCCGCATCAATGCCTCAAAAGTCTTATTGCAGAAATGACTTCCATTGTCGCTAATGATCGCTCGGGAGTGCCCAAACCGGGAGAAAATGTTTTCTTTAAGGAACCTAACGACAACCTTGTTGTCGTTAGTCCGGCTGGGCACAGCCTCGACCCATTTAGAGACGTAATCAACAGCGAGAAGGATGTACAAGTTCCCAAAAGAGCTGGGGAACGGCCCCATGAAATCTATCCCCCAAACATCGAAAATCTCCACAACCAAGATCGGTTGGAGCGGCATCTCGTTCCTCCGGGATATCCGGCCCAAGTGTTGGCACCGAGAGCAAGTCTTGCAATAGTCATGAGCGTCTTTGAAGAGTTGTGGCCAGTAGAAACCACATTGCAAGATCTTCTCAGCTGTCTTTCTGGGGCCAAAATGCCCGCCACATGCTTGATCATGGCAAAACGACAGCACACTCTTGAATTCCTCGTCAGGGACACACCGACGAATAATCTGGTCGGGACAGTACTTGAACAGATAGGGTTCGTCCCAGTAAAAGTGTTTTACTTGGGATAAGAAGCGAAGTCTGTCCTGACTTGACCATTCAGTCGGTAGTAATCATGTGGCCAAATAGTTCACAATATCTGCGAACCAGGGTTCGCAAGATACTGTCAAGAGCTGTTCATCCGGGAAAACGTCGTTGATCGGAATTGGAAGCGAAGGCGAAGAAGGAAGTCGTGAGAGATGGTCGGCAACTACGTTTTCACATCCTCGTTTGTCCTTAATGACAAGGTCAAACTCTTGAAGCAAGAGGATCCAACGTATTAACCGAGATTTTGCATCTTTCTTCGCAAAAAGATGGCGTAGAGCAGAATGGTCTGTGTAGACAATGACTAGAGAGCCGATGAGGTAGGGCCTGAACTTTTCTAAAGCAAATACAACAGCCAAGAATTCCTTCTCAGTTGTTGTATAATTGAGTTGGGCGTCGTTCAGGGTTCGGCTCGCATAATAGATTACGTGCGGCATCTTGTTGATGTGTTGTCCAAGGACAGCACCAATGGCAAAGTCGGATGCATTGCACATAATCTCAAATGGGTGCGTCCAGTCAGGTGAAGAAAGAACGGGAGCAGAAGTGAGTGAGCGTTTCAGTGACTCGAATGCAGTCACACAGCTCGAGTTGAAGTCGAATGGCGTGTCCTTGGCCAGCAAAAGAGTCAAGGGCCTAGCAATCTTGCTAAAGTCCTTGATGAACCGTCTATAGAAACCGGCATGGCCAAGGAAGGCTCGGATATCTCTGATGCATCAGGGAGGAGGTAGATTGGAAATGACCTCAATCTTAGCTTTGTCAACCTCTATGCCATTTTGCGAGATGATATGTCCTAAGATAATACCTTCGCGCACCATGAAGTGGCACTTCTCCCAATTCAAAGTGAGATTCTTGTCCTTACATCGGGTAAGGACAGCGTCAAGATGCAGCAAACACTCGTTGAAGGAATCGCCGAAGATGGAGAAATCATCCATGAAAATCTCCAGAAATTTTTCCACCATGTCTGAGAAAATTCCCATCATACACCGCTGGAAGGTAGCGGGAGCATTGCATAACCCAAAGGGCATGCGACGATATGCAAACGTGCCGAAAGGACAAGTGAATGTTGTCTTGTCCTGGTCTTTTTCGGCGATGGGAATCTGATTATAGCCGGAGTAGCCATCAAGAACGCAGTAGTACTCGTGTCCGGCCAATCGTTCAAGCATTTGGTCAATGAAAGATAGCGGAAAGTGGTCTTCCGCGTTGCGGCGTTGAGTTTTCTGTAATCGATGCATACTCGCCACCCAGTTTGGGTGTGAGTAGGGATTAACTCGTTCGCCTCGTTGGTTATGACCGTTATACCTGATTTCTTGGGGACAACGTGGATGGGGCTAACCCACTGGTTATCAGAGATAGGGTAAATGATACCACTATCTAGACATTTTACGATCTCCTTCTTCACAGCCTCTTTCATGACTGGATTGAGACGTCTTTGTGGATCCCGGGCTGGTTTGGCATCATCCATCAGATGAATGTGATGCTCAACGATCAGGGGACTAATCCCCTTGATGTCCGCCATAGACCAGCCAAAAGCTTGCTTGTTGCTGTGCAAGACCGCGAGAAGGGCTTTCTCTTGCTCTGGAGCTAGAGAAGCCGAAATGATGACAGGGAGGGTCTCGTTCTCACCTAAGTAAGCGTACTTAAGGTGAGACGGCAATGGCTTGAGTTCGAGCGCTGGAGGTGAAACGATTGAAGGCAAGATTGGTGCAGAGGTCTCGAACTCAAAGGACTCCAGCAAAGGTTCAAAACGAGTGTAGGCGACCGAGTTGGATGGTTCAGGTAACTCATCCGGAAATTCGAAAGATTCAAACTCGGGTTGTGCGCGGCTAAGATCGTTCGAGAACGTGAAACACTCGTAGTCGTTGTCGGGCGCAGAAACAGCAGCAAGTTCGAGGAGGAACGCACTAGTGGCGTTAAGATTATTGTGATCAAATAGAAACTCCTCGAATTCACATTCTTCTGGGGTGATCTCCTGGATCGACCATACTTCCAGTATATGAGCATTAGGTTCGGCGGGCTGATTCCCTAACCTAAAAATATTGAGTTCAATCGTCATGTTTCCAAAGGAGAGGTTCATCGAACCATTGCGACAATTGATCACAGCATTTGAGGTTGCAAGGAATGGGCGACCGAGTATCACAGGAATTTGATTCCGGGGGTTAGCTACAGGCTGTGTGTCTAATACAATGAAGTCAACGGGAAATATGAAGTCCCCGACTTTTATTAACACATCCTCTAGCTCACCCCTAGGATGGGTGATCGATCGGTCGGCCATTTGGAGAGTGCAGTGTGTGGGTTTCAGCTCTCCGACGCCTAATTGCTCGTATACTGAGTACGGAAGCAGGTTAACACTGGCACCAAGATCTGATAGTGCGCGGTTGATGTTCTTATCCCCAATGGTAATTGAAATCGTAGGACAGCCAGGGTCTTTCCGTTTTTTTGGTAAAGATTGGGTAAGAGCATCACTCACAGCACTAGCCAAGAAAACTTTCTTGGGTACCTGAGACTTCCTCTTTTTCGTGCACAAGTCCTTTAAGATTTTCGCGTAGGACGGGACTTGTTGGACATCATCTAAAAGAGGAATATTAATGTTAACCTTCTTAAATAACTCCAGAATCTTCTCCATTTGAGGATTTTGTTTATTAGACCTCAACCGGTTTGGAAATGGAACATTTTAAAAATTGGTTGAGTCTAATGCTGGAGGAGGAGATTGTGGAGTTGGAACGGATCCCAGAACAGGTGTTTTCGTGGAGTGAGAAGTGGGTCCATTCAGAGCAGAAGAAGAGGAAGGAGAGCCTTGTGAAGAACGGAGAATAGGCTCAGAAGACGAAGACGAAGAAGAAGAAGAAGAAGAAGAAGCAGCGGTCGGGGTGTCATCGTTGATTCGTGTGCCAATGTTGTTTTGCAGCATCCTTCCTGATCTCAGTGTGGTCACGGCACTCACATTATGGTTCTGTTGTTTAAGAGCAACATGTGCATTATGTGGGTGACCGGGATTTGGGAGTGGCTGGGACGGGAGCTTCCCCTTCACTCGCTCGCTTAAGGCCGCATTCAGCTGTGCAATCTGGGCCTCTATGGTCTTGATGGTTTGCCCGTGAGCGGCAGTGTGTTGCATTAAGGACTGAATGGAAGACTGGATGTTGGCGGTGGACTGAGTCGATTGTTTAACGAACGCCTCCAGACTTCGTTCGAGCGAGGAAACCTTATCATTGTTTGACGGAACAAAGTTGTTTGGTGGAAAAGAATTGTTGGGTGCAAATTTGTTCGTCTGATTTTGAAAAGGTTGGGGTTGGAAGGGCTGCTGAAACTAAGTTTGTTGTTGCGCTTGTTGTTGCGGCGGAGGGGCCCTTTGGAAATTGTTGCCTTGGAATTGATTCTGATTCTGATTCCAAGCGAAATTGAGGTGGTTCCTCCAACCGGGATTGTAGGTGGAAGAGTATGGATCATTCCTCGGTCTTTGCTGGAATGCAGCATTAACCTGATCATGTCCTTACGATGGTGGATTGTAAGGACACTCTTCGGTCAAGTGAGAAGGATTGGAACAACAAGCGCAAATGGTATGAAGGGGGAGAACAGGGGCAGGAGTAGGAGAAGAAAATTTGCTCTCTATCGCTTCAAGCTTTCTTGTTATTGCAGCCATTTCAGCTTTCATCGCAATAGAGACATCAAGTTGGTGAATTCCTACCCTAGACTGACCGGTAGAAGTGGAGGTAGAAGAAGAAGAAGTCGGTCTGGTGCTCTCCCATTGTAGTGTTTGCTCTGCAAGGTCGTCAAAGAACTGCCACGCTTCCTCGTCAGATTTCGATAGGAAGTGGCCCTGACAGATGGTTTCCAACAACTGCTTCGTTGCTGGGTTCAGGCCCTCGTATAAGGTTTGGCAAAGTTGCCATTTCTCTATACCGTGGTGAGGACACTGAACAAGAAGGTCTTTGTACCGGTCAAAGCACTTCCAGAAGGGTTCAGAAGGAAACTGAGAGAATTGGTTGATTTCATTGCGAATCCTTGCGGTTTTATGATTCAGATAGAACTTTTTGAGAAACGCTTTAACAAACTCGTCCCAACTGGTTATGGAATGGGAAGCGGTGCTATACAACCATTTTTCAGCATGATCGCATAAAGTGAACGGAATGACCCGTAGACGTATAGCATCGTCCGACAGTTGGGTGGTTTTCATCATGGCAAAGACGTTTTGAAATTTATTGATGAAGATATAGGCATCTTCAGATTCAAGCCCATGAAATCGTGGAAGCATGTTGATGAAGTGGGGCTTAATTTCAAAGTTGTCCCCATTGGCCGGTGGAAGAGAAAGGCATGTGGGAAGTGCAGAACGGGTGGGATAGAAACGATCCTGGAGCGCGATTCGCTGCGGCGCTACAACAGGCGGTGGTGGTGGGTTATTGGTCTCCGTAGGAGGTGGAGCCAATCCAGGGGTAGTCAAAGAGATGTTCGGATTAAATCCCGACATCGCGGAAGAAGAGGTTGGTGATGGTGAAGGTGAAGATGTATGAACAGAATTCCGGTCAACGTCGGAGTTGGCCGGCAAAGGTAAAGGTGAAAGAGGAGTGGACGGAGTTTCGACGTCTGAGTCGATCGCGTAGTCAGTAGCGACTAATGTAACACGGACTAGGCGGGCGCTAGTGTCCCGAGTCCAAGCGGACATACACTAAACGAGTTCAGTATAGTCAAAGCGGAGAAGGTGAGGGTAAGAAAACGTCAATGGAGAAAACGATGGGTGGTGGGTAAAAAATGGATTTGGCGACAAAGGGCAAGTTTTTATAAAAGTTTTTGATTTTTTTTTTATAAAAAGATCTTTACAGAAATATGTACGGACTTACGGCTTTAAACAATCACAAACAAGATATGCACAATCACACCTAGATCCAGGGTCACCTAGGTCTGCTAGACAGCTCCTAACTGTTCCAGAGGGCTAGAAATAGAACCTCAAACCGCCTCTTCTCCGTCTAATGCGGCCAAATAAGTGCCAGGTAAGTGGGAGGTTGTCCAACGCTTTCGCGAAGTTCCTTAATTAAATAACCACTTGCCTTCGTCACACTTGCCTAGGCACCGCAAAAGTCAGATAGGATAAACGGCCGATGCCTGTAACTAGTCCTCTGTCCTATTGAACGCGAAGTCCTTAGGGCTGAGTCTAGTATTTTTTTAATTAACAATGGTCAATGCATATGCTTTTTGTGATTTTTGGGGTCCTGGGAAGGGTGATGAAATCCCCACCCAATCTGGATTGGTTTCAAGCCCCTTAAGTCCATATTAATGAATGCAAAGCGATAACAAATCAACTGCAAACAATTTTTATTTTTAGCACGGCGCAAAGAATCCTGCACAAGAACAGTTTATTGGAAGGGGGAAGAGAGTTTGCGCAAAGAATGCTGCAGAAAACACAGTTTATTGGAGTCCAGAGGAGTGGGAAAGAGAAGAGAAAGACTCACAGAGAGTTTGGCAGCCCGAAGGCACCAAATGGCCGCGGTTCCGCTGCCTAAGCCTCCTTATAACGCGGTTCCGCGGCGGTTTGTTGGGGTTAGGCTGCGGAAATTTTTAGGTGTGCTCTGTTGGGTGTCCTCTGCTTGTCTGAATGTGCTGAATTTTGACTTGCTCACTATATCTGCTCCAGATTTTTACAGTAGACCGTTTGCTTCGTTTTGATCCGTCGCGGTGTAGCCGTGAAATGTGGGTCTATCTTCCCACGTCTTTGGCACTGAACTCGAACTCCGTATTATCCTGCACACTTGCACAAAAACTAATCAAAAATAACAAAATGATTTTTTTTCAAAGTATATTTTTTTTTGTTTTTCGGTTATATTTATATTCACAAGTTAACCCGAAATTACACAAAGAAATAAACTACCGTCTCCCCGGCAACGACGCCATTTGATTGGTAGGGATTCTGCGTGTTCAAGTTTAGTTAATTACCGCAATCAAGACGGTTTCGCTTGTAGCTAGCCGGTTGAGTACGGGTCGTCCGCAGGGAGATGGGAATCTTTTTCTATGTGTTTTAACGAGTTAAGTCCGAAAGTCCAGATTTTGTTTGTGATTATCTAAGTGTTAAAATGATATGTAAAGAGAGCTTGTTAGGGTTAGGATTATGTTAGTTTGAGTTAGGAGTCGCCCGCTTCTTTCGTTGCCCCTCTTAATATCGGTGTTACGGTAATCGGCAACAACGGGGATTAGCACGACTAGGAAGGAACTTGCGAGTATAAGCTAGGCTTTCCAACGCTTAAGTTCTTCCTTTTGGTGCTTGTCCATCCGTTCTTGGCTCTTAGCCATAACCTCCGGTTAATTCAACCACAACCGGTCTCACTACGGAATCACCGCTATCATGTAGGATAGGGTGCCGTAAGGAGCGGATTGTGGTTCAATTAACGGGAGTCGAATTAAGATGTTGGGCAAGGAAAGAGTGAGAGAGATTTCCTTCTCTAAAACTTCCCTTATCCTACCCTAACAAGTATGAAACTACTCACACATCATAATGAAAAGAAAACAAAACAAAAGAGGAAGATAGAAAGAAAGAGATTAGAAGATAACAACTAGCTATTTACGACCTCACCTTGGTAAGGATCAAGCGTAAGCATCATGGTTGTTTTAAGGATAAAGGAAAAGAGAAAAGAAAGAAACAACAAGAAATAACAACAACTAAGTTAACAAATTAAAATTACAAATGATTAATAAGAGAACTAAAGAACAAGACAAGCATGATAAGTAAAAGAATCTTCTTTATTCATAATTCTTCACTCACAAAAGCTCACTACAAGATTTTCAATAGAGAAGAGATGAGAAGAGGAAGAAGAAACAAGTATTCTAAACCTAGAAAAATACAAGATTATGCACCCTTGGCTTCACAAGGTTCTGGGCTATTTATAGGCAGGGAAATGGAAATCTAGGGCAAAATTCTGCCTGTACATAGAAAGACCAAACTACCCCTGAAATTTCGTCAACTGAGGAGGCCGTACGGCCGCGGTTCCGCGGCCTAAGCATGCTAATGCCGCGGAACCGCGGCGCTTTAGAGGACTTGGCTGCTCATATTTTCTGTGCTTCTTAGTGTTGATGTTTGGATCAGTTTGGTACTTTTTTTCTCAGAATCTCTCCACATTTCCTCCAGATTTGCAGCATGCCAAAAGGTGATTTGATGTGGATCTTTTTGTCATGATTTCCTCGAGCTCCATGTAGATTTCTTAGATCTGGTGTTGCCATTGAGCCTTGTGCATGAAAACGACATTGATTTGCCATTTTGTCTCTCAAACTGGTGTGTGGCAACAGACGGATAAAGAGCGGAGATCCGTGTTTTATCTGTGGTTGGCAGGAAACCGGACTTTGTCGTGTTTTTCCATGAATTTCACCGTTTTAGAGTTGAGAACCTGTATCCTGCAATTGACTAGCAAACACGGCTCAAGAGTACCTACCGATATGCAATGTGATAAAAATTGGGCGGTATGAAAATGCAAAAATCTGATATGAACACGGATCCACTCACCAAGGCCCTTCCACAGCCGCAACATGAGCAACTTTTTGAGATGTTGGATATGAGATACGCCAATAATTGGCCTTAGTGCAAGTGGGAGATTGTTGGATATATGTATGCCCTAGAGGCCATTATATGTATAGTGGATGCTTGGACATGTATATATGTATATTTATATATATGACTTTCTTGCTCGACATGATAGTATGCTATCTGGTTTTACTTTATCTGACATGTTTACTTGATATTGTTCATTTGATACATGTTGATAAAGCCCTGAGGATATTTGCTTAACTTCCATGGCTATGATGGAGATTATACTAGTGGGGCATGTGTGGTCTTTAAGCATATCCTTAAATGTTCTTAGTCGTAGGTATATCGAGACAGGGCATCGATATTCCAGAGTAGACTAGCGTATACGTTTCTTGACCCATATGATGGGCGATGGATGATCCCATATCCATTGATGTTGTGACATCGAAAATTGTATACGGGTGCTCAGTGGAGACTGGGTACATTGAATGGACTCACCGAGAATTCCTATATGGTATTATATTTATCGTCGGATAGCAGTTCTCTGGTGACACTGGTACAGGTTAGTCTGTAGACCCGAGATCGTCATAAAGTCTTGTGTGTTCTCCCACTGTACTTTGATTTCCACCCTACCACAGCTCTACTGAGTCGTGCAAACAGGTGGCTTTTGGATATAGTCCCAAGACACAAGGAGACAGTGAGCGATAGGAGGGGTTTCGTCTCTCCCGGTATTGGGAGTTGATGTTGTGCAATGTGCGATTGGCCCCGACTTGAAGTCCCTGGCCAGGGCTGATGAGATTTACTGATAAGTGTTATCAGTAGTTTCTCGACCGGTCATAGTTCATATCGACATGACTTATTGAGTTATTAGGGCTCGATGATTCCATCCCTAGACTTGATATGCAGCATATCAGACGAAGAGACCGGACTGTAAGGTAAGTGTTGCTAATGGCTCGACGGGAGTTTTAACGGGTCCGCTTTTTTTTCTTCTGATCGCTCAATAACCGGGTGGCCGTTACGTTTAGCTAAGCGCTTGCGGCTTGTAGGTGTTTTGATATGATCATCACTTACTGCCGGTGTATTGACGAGTCTTAGAGTCCCATACAGGATTTTTATAGCTCAGGCGAAATGATGTGGTGTGCATATGTGATGTGCGCAGGAACTCGATTAAATACGAATATGTGATACCGTATTTTAATCGGGCGTTCACTATTGGTTGAGTTGTATTTGATATGAACGATTTATTAAATCAAGTGTTGATTTAATATTATCTTTTAGCTCACTTTTAATTAACCCTTTTTCTTTTGGATGTATGCATGTATGTTTACACATACAATGATGATGTGCCTGCACACATACACACATACATATGTATCATGGTTGATGATACAAAGGAGATGGCAATGCAAGACTTAAATGATTGATAAATATCTAGATTTTGTTAATGATTTAAAGAATAAATTAGCTATAATGACTCATTTTTCTACACACTTCTTCTTTGACCATTGACTTTAACTATGGTTATATTTCCTTTGTTTTTTAACCCATCCAAATAATATCTAGATATTTAGCCAACCATGGTTATATTTGAGGGTGTCTCATATATAATCTTTTCTTTTCAATTATTGAAAATAAGTTTTTCATTATATTCACAAAATATTTTTCCATCTTCATCTTCCTCCTCTCTCTAGCTCACTTGAGTTTGTTAAAAGAGAAAAGAACCAAAAAGAAAGGTTTTTTAAGTGAGTTTACAAACCACATAACCATTCTACACTACCCTAGCCCTTTAGTGTAGAGTGTTTGCTTCACTTCATCTTGATTTTGTGAAGCAAAGAGCTTGACCTAGAAATCTCTGGGTGGATCATCTTAGACGACGAAGGACCTCTAGCGGAGTTGATCCAAGCTTCGAGCAAAGCCATAGGATTCCATAAGACTGAAGGAGTTGGCTACAAAGGTTGTATTTTCTTTTCCTTTAGCTTAGACTTCTTATTATGTTGATATTACCCTAATCTCTAGTTACGATTCGTAGTTCGTTTGTAATAACCCTCTAGAATTTGAAAGTTCACTACTTTATGATGTTGTAACCCAACTAGAGGCGCTACTACACACCAACATATGCGTGGTGCCGACACTTGATCTAAATATAGAAAATGCTCAAAATATATTATTTGTTCTTTGAATTGATTTAGTCTGTGTACACTATTCTTTTCAAAGGAGTTTTTTTTATAATAAACTATCATAATACTTAGGCTTATTTACTGAAAATTCCTAACAGTTTTGGGTCAGAATCAGAAAAATACTAGTACCTTTAATATGGTCAAAAAACTAACAAACTTAACAGTAACATGTCAGTCCCGTCTGTGCCATGTCAATTCCACATGATTTAAGTTGCAACGTCAGCGAAAAAATTTTAAAACGCCCAATTACCTTGAATCTAACCCTACCCTAATTTCAAAAAATAAAAAAATAAAAATATATAATTAAAAAATCTCTTCCTCCTCCTCCACGACCATCACCGTGGATTACGGCGCCACCTCGTACCTTTTCAGTCCACTACCGCCGCCGCCGCCTCCTCCTCCTCCTTCCTCCTCTTCAAGTCACTGCCGCCACCATCAACAACAACATCACCATCTTCTTCTTCATCTCAACGTTACCGCCACCATCATCATCAACACCATCTTCACCATGTTTCTGCTCTTCTTCTTCAACCAGCCACCGCTATGACCATCACCACCACATGAACACCACAACGCGACTCGTGCGGGCGCTTCAACAGGCGGAAGATTCGGGTTATTCGCACCTAACGGAGGTGGAATCCTTCACGTCGGTAAGGTGTTGTTAGGATCGTATCCCGACATACCTTCGGAAGAATGTGATGGTGAAAGTGAAGAAGTGGACAAGATTTCGACTTCGGAGTCGAAAGGTTCGTCGGTCGGTACCAACGAAACACGTACTAATCGGGCGCTAGGGTCCCTAGTCCAACCGGACATACACTAAAAGGGTTAGTGTAGTCGAAAGATGAAGTACAGAATGTGGAGGTAAGGAAACGTCAATGAGAAGAAGTGGTGTAAGTGAGTGCAAAGATTCTTTAGCGACAAGTTGCAAGTTTTGAAAAGATTTTTCCTTTTTCTTTTTTTTATGTGTGCTTTTGCAAAAAGATTTTTTTGAAAAGAGACTTGTGACACAAATGCAATTAACCACACATGCACAATCAGGCCTAAGTCTAGGGTCACCTAGGTCAGCTAGACAGCTCCTAACTGTTCCAAAGGGCTAGAGATAGGACCTCAAACCGCCTCTTCACCGTCAGTTGCGGCCAGGCAAGTGCCAGGTAAGTGGGAAGGAACCACGCTGTGGGCTTAATTAAAAACCACTAGCCTTGACACACTTGCCTAGGCACTGCAAAGACAGGTTAGGATAAACGGCCGATGCCTATACTAGTCCTCTGTCCTATTGAGCTCGACTTCTTTAGGGCTGAGTTTAATATTTTTTAAATTAAAAGTGGTCAATGCAAATGCTTTAAATGATTTTTGGGGTCCTGGGAAGGGTGATGAAATCCCCACCCAATCTGAATTGGTCAATAGCCCCTTAAAGTCAGATTAAAGTATGCAAAGCAGTAAATCACTTGCAATCAATTTGCTATTTAGCGCGGCGCAAAGAATCCTGCAGAAAATCAATTTATTGGAAAGGGGAAGAAGATTTTTAGCGCAAAGAATCCTGCAGAAGATTTGGCAAAAGATATATGGAGATTTGTAGAGGGGAGAATGAGGAAGCAAACCTAGCAAATTTCGTGCAAAGAAGACTCCAGACGACCGCGGAATCGCAGTTCTGACCAGGTAATTGCCGCGGAAACGTGGCTCTTTGGGGGCTTTAGGTCTCCAAATTTCTTCAGCTGCTCTGTACTTTCAATCTCCTGCTGTTTTGATATACCCTTTTCTGATTTGCCTTCTGTGTTGTTTCAGATCCGTCAAACCCTGCAAAGATTCACAAAGAAACCCTTCAAACAATAAAAGATGATAAAAATTTTATATTTTTGGAATTTTTCAGATTTTTATGATTTTTATATTTTATATTAACCCGAAATTACAAAAAAGAAAATTTTACGCCATCCCCGGCAACGGCGCCATTTGATTGAGAGAGGTTTTGTCGATCGAAAATATTTACCACAATCAAGAACGGCGTCGCTTGAAACTAGCCGGTGAATACGTGTCGGTCCACAGGGATGTGTAAATTTCCTTTAAGTTCTTACGAGTTAATTCCAAATGATGTTGGATCTTATAAATAAACCTAAAAATTGAAGTTGTATGATACTAGGATTAGAAACTTGCTAGGATTAGGTCTAGGGAAAATTTGGTAAACAAAAATCTACATCTCTTTCCATTGCCATTAATTAAATCTATCATATTAGTGTTACGGTAAATATTTATAAAGGGGATTAGGATGATTGAAATGATTGATTCTTCCTCTAGATCCTTGTCCTTCCTTTATTAATCTTTACCCTAACCTCCATGGAAAACCTTAAAATCCGGGCCTTTAGACTACGGAATCACCGTTACCTTGAGGGTAAAAGTGCCGTAGGGAGCGGAACAAGAAGGTATGCATGGAGTTCTAATGTTCATAAAAGTTTGGCAACGAAAAGAGATGAGAGATCTTCATCTCTCAAATCCTTCCCTATTCCTAACCCTAACAAGCGAGGAAACTACTCGCTAATTGAGGGGATGAAAAAAGACATGATTTTATTAAAGAGAGAAAACATTTACTGCAAGTTAATAAAAACAAAACTAATTTAGACTAAGGCGAGAAAGTAATTTACCTAAGGCAGATATGAAAAACTACAACTACTGCAAGGAAAATAACCTACTTACTTTTGATGCGCTCTAACTTCAAGAAAACAGAATTTTATTCATGAGTAGAGGCATAAGAAAATACAAAGCTTTTGGGTTCTATTTATAGGACATAGAAACCCTAGGTTTACAATTGCACCGCATGTCTACAATTACAAATATACCCCCAGAAAATCTTTCCATAGCCGCCAAGACAATTTGGTAAAAATTTCTTTCCATGAAGCCTTCAAACGGCCGCGGAACCGCGGCATTGGTGCGCTTGGGCCGCGGTTCCGCGGCCTAATGGTGAGCTCTTGCAATGAATTTTCTTGGGCTGTCTTGGTATCTTTTGGGCTTCCTGGTTCTTTATTCCTTTTATCAATTGGGTTTCTGTATTAATTCCAGATCTTCAGTGAAAACTTTGCAAGGGATCTTTTAACCGTCTTTCTTGCAAATTTGGATCTTGCGTTGTCTTGTTGATGGTGAACCATTCTTCTGCTGGGCTTTACTAAGATCCTCCTAATTGTTGGTCAAAAGTCCTTCTTTTGTGTCGTCTTTTGTGTTTTTCACTGTTTTTGCTCCAAGAACCTGTAACCTGTAACATGTAACAGACATGGGTCAAAAGCACCTGTTTTCATTGTAAAATGCATAAGAATGGGGAATACGAAATGCAATATTATGTTATGAACAACCGCCACAACCCACTGAGGTGAATAACCCTAACTACTGCCCTTACCATCAAACGGTAAGTCATCCGATTGAGGATTGCTTCGTCTTCAAAGGATAGATTGAAGATCAATACCTCCAGGGGAAGTTTGCGCTGTCTGAAAAGTGAAAGGTGAACCCACCACAGCCGCATGCTCCTAAGAAAGCAGATACACCGGGGGCAACCTGTTCCTTTATTGAGGAAGCTCCATGGGAGGTCGTGCTGTCAACTAGAACCAAAAGAATGCTGAAGGACCTTCATGCGTGCCCGGCGGTCGAATGGAAGGACCCGCTGGAACCCTAGATCATTGAAGGAATGCTGAGGCCGCGCCCAACTACAAAAAGCGGTGGTGATGGCCCAAGTACTCACACCCTACCGTCAAAATCTTCGAAGAAAAAGAAGAAGAAATCTAAGAAACTCGTGAAGCCTGGAGACAAGCGCACGAACTTGCAGAAGCAAATCGACGCGCCGGAAGAGTACAATCAAAAGGCGCGAACTCCTGTCACGCTGCAAGAGTTCCTCAACCACATCTTTCAAGAGGAAAATGATGGAGAGAGTTCGTCGGATGAATCCGAGGGATATGTGGCGAGTTGTAACGTAATCTCCCACTCGTTTACCGACGATGAAAAAACTCCTGGCACCAAGAAACTGGGGGTAGAGCCTGAACCAGAGCTTGGGTGGCCGACATACGAAATGATCGACGCTTTTCTAGACGAGATTCGTCTGAAGAGCAAAGCGGATCAGGAGCGTGAGATGGCCGCATCGGAAGGAGCCAAATGCAGGCGACTGAACGAAAGAGTTGAAGTACTCCCGCCAGATTGAAAGGCATCCCAGGCAGACAAGAAGATATTCAAGACGAGGAAAAGGTTTGCCAAAGCCATGTCAATGGGAATGAAGCTACCACCCTCGGAAGAAAACACGCTCAATGGGGCGGAGAGGCACCCTAATTATTACGCATATCATCGGAAAATTTCACACCCTACGGAGGAGTGCCACGCCTTTAGGATATGGTGGCAGGGATATGTTGCTCATCGGCAACATTTTAAGCGCATGAAATGCAAGACTCGTCGGGAACGAAGAAGTACTGCCGACGGGCACAACAGAACTACTGGCAACTGTTACATGGTTAACGCCGGAAGGTCACAAGTTCTCACCTTTGGGAGCGACTCTGATGAAGAAATGGCTCTGGGCCCTCTCTTTAAAGAATCCGTTTTAGGAAAAGAGGAGGAACCGGAGGCCTGCGAAAACATTCAGCTGCGCAATTGCACGCTCCCGGAAAAGAATCTCGGGCCCGCAAATAGAAAAGATAAGGGAAAGGAAAAGGTCACTGAGAATATCACTTTAGATGACCAAGTCATGAAAGAGCTGACTACCAAAGACCCTCCTAGGAAGGGTAAGGTGGACTACAACATCCTGGCGCACCTAAGGAAGCTACATTCTCAACTTAGCATTCTCGATGCCCTCCTATTATCAAAAGAAGCGCGAGATTCACTAATTAAGGCGTTACAAGAACCTGAGCAATTCCAAGCCTTCCTCGCCGCGGAAAGGATGAAGGATGAACTGGAGGAAGTGCATACGGCCGACATCACTTTCGGTGAAGAAGACCTCCTTCTCGGGACGTGCGACCACAACCGTCCCCTATATGTCTCTGGATACTGCCATGATATCAAGATAGGCAAGATCCTGGTGGATAATGGATCCTCCGTCAATCTCCT
This sequence comes from Agapanthus africanus, assembly GCA_030015575.1. Lineage (NCBI taxonomy): Eukaryota > Viridiplantae > Streptophyta > Magnoliopsida > Asparagales > Amaryllidaceae > Agapanthus > Agapanthus africanus. The sequence goes on from CM057337.1 coordinate 993,866,384, forward strand.
TAACATTCGGGTGTTAAAGGAAATCTGCATGAGTGTGCAACACCTCGCTCGTGACAAAATTACCATCTCCGGTTTTGATTCACAATCGTCACGGACTCTCGGATCCGTGATACTAACATTACGCTTTGGACTACTCGTCACAGACATCAAATTCCATGTCATTGACGCCAAGAACTGCTACAACGCCTTACTCGGTCGTCCTTGGTTACACGAGTACAACATCATCCCTTCTACACAACATCAGTGTATGAAGTACTTTAAGGATGGTTTCGAGTATACCGTAACAGGTGAGCTGAACCCATTTTCCGTGAACGAAGTCCGCAAATACGAAGATGCGAAGTACTTTTTGCCAGATTTCGAGGATACAGAAAGGTGTCGCAAGCCGGAGAACAAAGCCGCCGCCACCATCCCTATTTTTGGGAGCGATACCGAAGATGAAGAAGAGATAGTTTACGCTGGTCCGTCTCGGCGCAACAACCCGGGACCGTCCGCCCCCATGTTGGTCTTCGGAAGTGACTCGGAAGATGAGGTTAATGCCATATTCTCCAGTCGGCCGTCAATACAAGCATCCCCTAGCGATGATCAGAGTTTGCAAATCACCATGGTGCCGCAGAAACACTACAAAGATCTCGACGCACTTCAAGCTCACAATATGCAGGACCTGCAGACGTTTTACGTCCCTCCCAGGCAAAGGGGTGAGAAGGTAATCCTATTCTACCGATCCTCAGAGACGAAAGTAGAGAAAGAGATCTGGCATGGCGCGGATGCTACACTCGACAGGCTCCAACCCATCCGTTTGCCCAGATATTACACAAATGGACTAAAGAGGCTATTGAAGCGCCAAGGAGTACCCTTAAAACAGACTGTTCGACAAGCTCGGTTCTACAACAGGATTTGGGATGTCCCTGGGACTCAACGCAAGTTGCCCAACGGGAAAATGGAAACGCTTGGGCTTGGATATGTGAGATCCGAGAAACGGGAGCGAGCCCACAGCAGCTACGCCATATATACCTTTGATGAAGAAGAAGACGCCCTGTCAGGAAATGCCAACCCCTCATCAAAACCAGATCCCGCGATTGAAGTACCGAGTCCGTCGTTTGAAGAATGAATGGACAAGCTTATCAGGAAAGCGGGTCAAAAAGCTCGGAAAGACCACAACCGCGAGATGTCCATCTACGAGAAGGCCAGGACGCAACGTCTGTTTCAACAGGCTGCAAAAGACAAAGATGCTCCTCCCTGTCAACCCGTTGTACAAAAGGCCCGACGCAGAGGCAGAAATAAATCAAGAAGCGGAAAGAAAAGACGACAACAACGACGCAGGATTAGAGAGTCGTGTGATCGGACATTGCGCGGTCCGGATTTGTCCCTCATGAAGAAGATGAGTCGAGCGTACTCCTTCCCCCGAGACAAGACGGAGAGGTTACTCGAGCTCGCTATAAAACATCAAATGATCGCGCTTCCAGAGTCTAAGCACCCTGAGCAAGCTAACAAGGCTTCTCATCTGAGCTATTGCTCTTATCACCGAACCATAGGACACCCTATCGAAGACTGCGTCACCTTCAAGAACTGGGTCGAGGACCAGTACCAACAGGGCAGATTTGCTTTATCCAAAGGCTGGAGGGTAACGCCGCCACAAAAGCACGAACCCAAAGCTGCAAGAGCAGAACCGGATCCACCTCAGTCTTGGAAGCGGATTCGCACCTGTTACATGATTACGATATTAAAAGAAGAGCCTAAGAACATGGATGACCTTCCCTGGTGCTTTGAGAACAGCAATGATGAGGTGATCTCAGAATTTCCGCCAGCTCCGAAAGAACTGGAAGATGGCATACATACTACTGCAGATAACCTCAAGAAGATTGAGTTGGGATCGGCAGATGATCCGCGACCGACATTCGTCAGCGAGCTGCTATCTGAAGAAAGGGTGGCTGCGTTAAAGAACGTGCTTCTACAGCATAAAGATTGCTTCGCGTGGAACTATTACGAGATGCTAGAATTAGATCCGGAGATTGCTGTGCATAAATTAGCAATATCCCCGGATATCAAGCCAGTCAAGCAGGCGCCGAGAAGGATGCGGCTCGAGCTTGAGATGAGCATCAACGCCGAAGTCAAGAAGCTGATCGATTCTGGATTTATCCAAGAAGTCCAATATCCCGACTGGATCGCCAACATCGTCCCAGTAATGAAGAAAAATGGGACGGTACGCATATGCGTGGATTTCAGGGATCTCAATAAAGCCTGCCCGAAGGACGATTTCCCAGTACCGGTAACCGAGCTAATGATAGATAACACGTCCACTCACGAGATTTTCTCCTTTATGGACGGTTCATCAGGGTACAATCAGATAAAGATGCATCCCGAAGACCAGAAGCACACCGCTTTCCGGATCCCTTTGGGTATATTCTGCTACAGGGTTATGCCTTTTGGTCTAAAGAACGCCGGCGCTACCTATCAAAGGGCCATGACAAAGATCTTCGACGATCTCATACATGACATCGTCGAGTGCTATATCAATGGCCTCGTAGTGAAGAGCATGTCATACGAAGAGCATTTAAAGCATCTGGAGACTGTATTTCAACGCCTTCGGCAATATAATTTGAAGATGAATCCCCTCAAATGCGCGTTTGGAGTCTCCTCGGGTAAATTCCTGGGATTCATCATCCGACACCGAGGTATCGAAGTAGATCCATCTAAGATCAAGGCGATCATGGAAATGCCTCCGCCAAGAACCCTCAAACAGTTGCGGTCTCTCCAAGGGAAGCTCGCATACATCCGGCGATTTATCGCCAATCTTTCAGGCAAGTGCCGTCCTTACAGCCACCTGATGAAGAAGGGAACTCCATTCGTTTGGGATCACAAATGCCAAGGTGCACTAGACGAGATCAAGCAATACCTGCAGAACCCCCCGGTGTTGGCTGCGCCGGTCAAGGGAAAACCCCTCATTCTTTATACAACCGCCCTCGAAGGTTCCTTAGGCGCATTATGGGCACAGGAGAACGATCAAGGAAAAGAGAGAGCACTCTACTACTTAAGTCGAGTTCTGCTGGGGGCAGAAAGCAACTACTCTCCCATTGAAAAACACTGCTTGGCGTTGACCTTCGCGATAACAAAGCTCAGGCACTATGCGTTGGCGCACGAAGTCCGTCTCATCTCGAAGGTGGACCCTCTTAAATATTTGATGTCAAAGGCTATATTGACGGGCCGACTCTCTAAATGGGCTCTACTCCTGATGGAGTTCTCGATAACGTATCGACCTCTCAAGGCAGTGAAAGGCCAGGCCATTGCCGACTTCCTTGCTGAGCATCCAGTACCTGCCAGTTCTCCTCTGAACTGCGATCTGCCAGACGAGCATGCATTTGATGAGATCGGCGGCGGCGGTACCCGATGGGAACTCTATTTCGATGGAGCGTCCTCCGTAAAGAAGCGCAAACAAGGTATCCCGATGATCAAATCGGGGGTAGGCCTCATCTTCGTAACTCCACAAGGAGGGATAATGCGCTTCGCCTTCTCCTTAACAGAACCGAGGACAAACAATGAAGTCGAATACGAAGCTCTGATAGCAGGCCTCGAGATCGCCATCGACATGGGAATTGAAAATCTCCTCATATATGGGGACTCCCAACTGGTCGTTAGTCAAGTAAACGGCGACTACCAGACATGCAAACCAGAATTGGTGAAATACGGCGAAAAGGTGCAACAACTGTTGACCCAAATTCCCTCCTATACTTTGGAGAACATACCGCGTGCGGAAAACAGCAAAGCAGACGCGTTGGCCAAACTTGCTAAAGAGCTGGCTGACGAAAACCTCGATGATGTAAGAATCGTGGTACAAAGCCGTCGGGTGCTTGCCCCAACGGAGATATCTCTGGAATCACCCGAAGAGAAGGGAGCGACTGAGCAGATGACCTTACAAGTAAAAGAACGAGAAAGGGTTGAGGATTGGAGGGAAGTCTTCATAGACTACTTTAAGTCCCACCGAATGCCCGAAGAAGCGTCCTCACAGCTCATGAAACGAGCTCTATCTTTCGCTTTCGTCAATAATACTCTGTATAAGAGGTCGTTTGATTCTCTGTGGCTGAGATGTTTAGGACCTGATGAAGCAGAAAGAGTCGTTCAAGAGGTTCATGACGGAATCTGTGGTTCTCATCAAGCAGGCCCAAAGATGAAGTTAAAAATTAAACGGATGGGTTACAACTGGCCCACGATGATCCAGGACTGTCTCGAATATGCGAAGCAATGCCACTCGTGCCAAATCCACGGGGATTTCATCCACCAGCATCCGAATCCACTACATCCGACGGTGGCTAGCTGGCCATTCGAAATGTGGGGGACTGACATAGTCGGCCCCATCGAACCAGCATCGTCCCGGGGACATCGTTTCATCCTGGCGACAACTGATTACTTCTCCAAATGGGCAGAAGCAGTACCACTGAGGGAAGTGAAGACGGAGAATATCCTCCACTTCTTTAAGACGCACGTCATCTATCGGTTTGGAACTCTACGGCGGATTATCTCCGATAACGGGCCAGCCTACAGAAGCCATAAGATTAGCCGCTTCGCGCAGCAGCATAATATAGACTGGAGATATTCTTCAGTTTACAATCCACGAGCTAACGGTCTGGCCGAGGCCTTCAACAAGATCCTGACGAAGATCATAAAAAAGACGGTGTCCCGAAATAAGAAAGACTGGCACAAGAGGCTGCAAGAGGCTCTTTGGGCCTATCGAACTACGTTCAAGAAGGCCACGAACACAACGCCGTACGCGTTGGTATTTGGGACAGAAGCAGTGCTCCCCCTCGAGATAGAGTTACCCTCTCTACGAGTGGCAGTCCACTACGAGCTGACGGACGAAGAAAATGCTCACCTTCGTCTTGAGGAGCTTGATGCCCTCGATGAAACCCGGCTCATAGCGCAACAAAATCTAGAAGCTTATAAAGCAAAGATGACGTGCTCATACGAAAGATTAACCCGACCGAGGACATTCCGCCAAGGCGAACTCGTGTTAGTGGTCAAAAGGCCTATGATCCCCAATCGCGCCAAGCGGGGAAAATTCGAGCCAAACTATGAAGGCCCGTACATCATAGATAAGGTCTACTATGGTGGGGCCTATCTACTCATGGACATGCACGGTGAAAGGCCTTTCAGGCCGATAAACGGTCGCTTCCTAAAGAAATACTACGCTTAATGAGCCACAGCCTAGGTCGATGATAGGTGACGACGACCATGCTCGCTCGCTATCTTCCTAAGCTCAAGTTTTATAAGAAGTAGCCAGCCTCTCAATGTCGGACCGAAACGTCCTTAAACTAACGACGGACCGAAACGTCCTTAGACTAACGACGGACCGAAACGTCCTTAAACTAACGACGGACCGAAAAATCCCTAAACTACTACCGCAGCATCCTTAGGCTGACGAGATGAATAAAAAAAAGGAGAAAAAGAAAAAAAATATATTAAAAAAATAATAAAAAAAAAAAACGGTATGTCCATAAGCAAAATGGGCACGGATGAAAACCCGAAAGGGCTCCGTGAGTAAAAACAGCAGGGCTACCGGCGAGTGTTCGTGAAAACCCGAAAGGGCGCGACCTTGTAAAAAAAAAGAGAAAAAGAATAAAAAAAACGGTATGTCCATAAGAAAAATGGGCACGGATGAAAACCCGAAAGGGCTCCGTGAGTAAAAACAGCAGGACTACCGGCGAATGTTTGTGAAAACCCGAAAGGGCGCAACCTCGTTAAAAGACACTTATAGGGTCCTCTCGACCTTGTAAGGAGAAACCACCCGCGTGAGATCCTTACGACTCACAAAGGAGCAACACACTTAGGGATCCCCACGATTCCTAAGGAGAAAATACACTTACGAGATCCTTACGACTCGTAAGGAGAATTCTCTTATGGGACCCTCACGGCTCATGAGATTTGAAAGTCTTAAGTTACAGAAACCTAAATCTGTTCTTAAGCAAATCCCCCACAACCTTCGATAATGCCCTATAAGGGGCTCAATACTGACCCTTGTATACAATCCACAGGCGCGAATAAACATTTCCTCAGCAAAGTCCCACCCGTGACTAGGGATATGTCCATATGATGAGCAACCCTTGTAGGTCCTCTCGACCTATAAGGAGAAAGCCCTCTTGTAGGATCCTTACGACTTGCAGAGGAACATACATTTAGGAATCCTCACGATTCCTAGGGAGAAAATACACCTACAAGATCCTCACGATTCCTAGGGAGAAAATACACCTACAAGATCCTCACGACTTGTAGGGAGAAATACCTTTGTGAGACCCTTACGGCTCATGAAGTCAAAAGCCTTAGTCGATAGGACCCTTAACCTGTTTACCAAGCCACCATTGTTCAACATCGACAGAGGCAAATGATGATTCGCTCCTGGCAACATCCCAGTTGCAGCGGTGCTAATGCCGAAATCGGTGTCTAAAATCTAAGCTTGCGGCGAAAAAGCTAGCAAGCCACACATGCATACGAAATAGCCGAAATGATGGGGCAACTTGCAATAAAAAGCAGCAAGTAAAAATGTATGCATGAAAAATAGCCGAAATGATGGGGCAACTCGCAATAAAAAAACAGCAAGTGAAAATGAAATAAATAGCCGAAATGATTGGGCACCGCGAAAAATAGCCGAAAAGATAGGGCAATCGAGACCTCCGCGATATAAAAGCTGAAATGATAGAGCATCGCGGAAAAAGAAATAAAATAAAAAAAAAGTTTTAATTTATGCCCTACAGGTGATGTTCCATCACACCCTGTACACAATCCAAGGGCGTAAACAAAAAGGGATCATACTCTCCCCCAGGTTTCATCAGAAGAAGAAACCAAGTATCGACGGGCCAAAGAGACCTGGAGATCGTTTCAACACTCGTCTCGTAACAACGGATACAACTCCAAGCTAAGCGGAACAGCGGCAACTCCCAGTTCCATGGCTCGGTGGTATATATATCGCCAACAGTCAAACCTCCATCCCGTGAAATGCGGATACAATCAGCAAAATTCCTGGTTACGTGGAACGCGGATAACGTCACTCTTTGATCCCGTGGAAAACGTCCAGAGCGGATCCTGGTCCTCACGGAGCACGGCAGTGAACCCATGTGAAGCATCCAGAGCGGAGCCTAGTCCTCGCCGAACACGGCAGAGAACCCGTGTGAAGCATCTAGTGCAAAATTCCTGGTTACGTGGAACGCGGATAACGTCACTCTTTGACCCCGTGGAAAACGTCCAGAGCGGACCCCGGTCCTCACGGAGCACAGCAGTGAACCCGTGTGAAGCATCCAGAGCGGAGCCTAGTCCTCGCCGAGCACGGCAGTGAACCCGTATGAAGCATCTAGTGCAAAATTCCTGGTTATGTGGAACGCGGATAACGTCACTCTTTGACCCCATGGAAAACGTTCAGAGCGGACCCTGGTCCTCACGGAGCACGGCAGTGAACCCGTGTAAAGCATCCAGAGCAGAGCCTAGTCCTCGCCGAGCACGGCAATGAACCCGTGTGAAGCATCTAGTGCAAAATTCCTGGTTACGTGGAACGCGGATAACGTCACTCTTTGACCCCATGGAAAACGTCCAGAGCGGAGCCTAGTCCTCGCCGAGCACGACAGTGAACCCGTGTGAAGCATCTAGTGCAAAATTCCTAGTTACGTGGAACGCGGATAACGTCACTCTTTGACCCCATAGAAAACGTCCAGAGCGGATCCTGGTCCTAGCGGAGCACGGCAGTGAACCCGTGTGAAGCATCCAGAGCGGAGCCTAGTCCTCGCCGAGCACGGCAGTGAACCCATGTGAAGCATCTAGTGCAAAATTCCTGGTTACGTGGAACGCGGATAACGTCACTCTTTGACCCCGTGGAAAACGTCCAGAGCGGATCCTGGTCCTCGCGGAGCACGGCAGTGAACCCGTGTGAAGCATCCAGAGCGGAGCCTGGTCCTCGCCAAGCACGGCAGTGAACCCGTGTGAAGCATCCAGAGCAAACACCGGACTGTGGAGTCCCTAAAATCCACAGACTATGATGTCCTTAACCTCGACCGTAATGTCTTAAAACTAACGATTAACCACCCCGATTCCCTACGGATTTTGCCTTGGTTTAATGGTACATCTCTTCACTCCTTTGATACCTGGCGTTGTAATTCTTCAACGTCTTCAAAGAGGTGACGGGTCCCTACAACCAAACATCGGACTGTGGAGTCCCTAAATCCACGGACTATGAGGTCCTTAACCTTGACCGTGATGTCTTAAAACTAACATCGGACTGTGGAGTCCTTAAATCCACGGACTATGAGGTCCTTAACCTTGACCGTGATGTCTTAAAAATAACATCGGACGGTGGAGTCCTTAAATCCACGGACTATGAGGTCCTTAACCTTGACCGTGATGTCTTAAAACTAACATCGGACTGTGGAGTCCCTAAATCCACGAACTATGAGGTCCTTAACCTTGACCGTGATGTCTTAAAACTAACATCAGACTGTGGAGCCCCTAAATCCACGGACTATGAGGTCCTTAACCTTGACCGTAATGTCTTAAAACTAACATCGGACTGTGGAGTCCCTAAATCCACGGACTATGAGGTCCTTAACCTTGACCGTGATGTCTTAAAACTAACATCGGACTGTGGAGTCCCTAAATCCACGGACTATGAGGTCCTTAACCTTGACCGTGATGTCTTAAAACTAACATCGGACTGTGGAGTCCTTAAATCCACGGACTATGATGTCCTTAACCTTGACCGCGACGTCTTTAAACTACGATACCTGGAGCAACCCCTGACCCCATGAAACACGGATAAGGGCGACCACATCCAGCACTTGCAGGTCCTCACGACCTGTAAGGAAGAAAACTCTCTTGTGAGATCCTTACGACTCTCAAGAGAAAACCCGCTTAAGAATCCTCACGATTCTTAAGAAGAACTTACACTTATGGGATCCTCTCGACCTGTAGGGAGAAAAACTCTTTATGAGACCCTCGTGGCTCATAAAATGCAAAAGTCTTAGGAAGCAGATCTTAACCCTGAATCCTAAACCATCGCTGCCCTGCAAAGAGATCAAGATAAATTGTCCGCAAAACACATTCAATGAAAAGAGACACACCGTCGAGAAGAAAATGTATCTTTTATTCATAAACCAAAATGGATACAAACTACAATCCATGAAAGAACAAAAAGAAAATACTCTCATCTATGAGTATATACAAGAAGGAAGGAAAAGATACAAATGTTTCAAGCCGGCGGGTAATTTAGCAGCTTGGTCAGCTCATCCTGCTTTTGTTGGGCCACGGCCTCATGATTTAAGATCTCCAAAAGACGGGCCTCCGCCTGCGCCTACTGGGCCTGATACGAAGCGAGCCGGCCTTCAAGCTCTTTCTCGGTGACCTTATGAGCCTCGACCCTCTCACGAGTGAACGTGGCAGCTTTATCGAGAGCCACCACCTCTTTTATGGACTCCTGAAGTACCCGCCAGAGTTCGTACACTTTGTTGGCCTTGGCAGTAAGATTCGCCTGAAGCTCGCTCAGCGCCTTAGAAGCCAGCTTTCTCTCCGAGAATTTATGGCCGAGCCCTTTTTCTCGCACAACAATATGTTCGCCACGTGTCGCCCTATCAGGCCATGTAAGCTCACTTTCGCGACCGCAACCTTGGAGACGGGACATACACGCTCAAGACCATATAAATGGGCTTCCAGTCGACAGCAATAATCGATCTAAAACGCGCTCACATCACCTGGTATGAAAAGCAACGAGAAAATTTCCAATGTTTATCCTATCGAGCATGTGTTCGCAATCATATGAACACCCGAAAAAGAGATAAAATTCGAAGCTTTAATGTGCCTGCGACATGATGATAGTGTTGATAATTAAAGAAAAGCTCTTATAAGAAAAACACAAAAGTTTATTTATGCAAGCGAAAACACACATACGAGTACCGAGCCTACATGGAAGTTCAGCATAAAGCATACAAAAGAAGGACTAATTTAAAAACACTACACTAGCGAGAAAAGGTCGCCAAACAAAGGATCGGTAGCGCAAGGGTTGACGAAACAAAGGACAAAATTCTCCATCTCTCTTTCCGCTCTCTCCAACACGTCAAAGCGTCGGTTCTCGCAAGGAGTCGCTCCCCACCGATTGGCACCATGTTCATCCGCGAAAGCAGAAATAATGGCCCGACGGGCCCTTATTTCGCTCAAAAGGTGAACCGAGCGATCTTTCAAAGCTTGAGTAATTAGGCACGCTTCGTGAAAGCCCTCGAGCTTTTCTTCGACAGCGTCAAGCATCGCCAGGGTCATCTCCGCCGGGTGAGGAGGGACGTCAGCAAGCACGGCGGCAAGAATCATTCGGAGCCAGAGGGAACCCATTGGGAGGGGAGACCCTCTGCGAATCGAGAGTTCATACGCCGCCGAGTCGCATTCGTCGTCGATAAGAAGGGGATCCACCAATCGGGCAGCAAAGCGAGGAATCATCTCCTCGATAGGCACTTTCCATGGCTGTCGACGAGCGTGTGGACGGTTGCAGGCCATGACACTTAGTTCCTCTCAAATTAAATTGCGTTAAAATGGGATTAAAAGTTCTTTGTGAAGAGAGAAGGAAAGCCATTGCCTCAGATATAAAGAGGTGCATTAAGTGCTGTGCGCGGAAAATCCTGCACGATGAAGCTATCTCCAAGGCCCGAAAAAAGAAAGGCATCGAAAATCAAGGGGATGGAACTATTTCCAAGGCTCCTTTTCTGCATCTGATATTGTGCACTAAAGATATGGCATGGGAAAATTTTGTGAATAGTCCCATCAAATGATCCCACGTGCGGAACACGTGAGGACCAAATTTGACGTGCACTAAAAAATGGAGTAGCACCATGCTTATTAAAATCATCAGCAACAACAATAGTGAAATGATAAAATCCCACAGAAAGGCATGCAAACATACAAAGACATAATAGAACTTATCATTCATACTTCAAGAAGGTCATACAAAATAAAGAGAACACGTTTACAATGGTAAGACTTCGGACGCGGGGCACGGATTGAGAAACTCAAGTTTAACTTTGTCCAAGATCCTCCAAGCATTTCGAACCTCCCGAGTATGTTTTCTCTCACGATCACAAGCGTCAGGGTCCTAACGAATGTCCTCCACCCTCCGATAGGCGGCAAGTATGGCTGACTGCTGAAAGGCCTGGTGCAAGAGATCAATAAGGTGATCTCGCCTCCTCTTTGAGATCAAGCTCATCAAATACACCGAATGTATCTTGTCCTCGGCAGCGTCCAATGCCCTGAGCGGTACACCGGCGCAAAAGAGAGGAAGCGCCTCCCAAATTGCCAGCACGATGAGTCTCAAAAGAGAAGAGCGACGGGGGAGTAGCCGATGGTTGTACTCGCCAAAGCAGCTCATGATCTCGGCGCATTGAGCATTGGTGAACTCCTGGTTCTGACTGCGGCCCAATGCACGAATGTTCCCGTAGGAAATGCTTTCGTCAAGGCCATACATATGAGCATCCATAATACCTGAAATAAAGGTCATGAGAATTGTTACAAGGCTTCTGTTGCATTGATTACAGAAGGACAGCTTAGGGCAAGGAAACCCTAAGAAGCCTCCATGTGAAGAAACTGAGTTCTTCATAGGAATTAAATTCCTTATTAAGCGAAGGGAATTAAATTCCCAGAAACATTTTCTTCAAACGGAATTAAATTCCTTAAAAAGAGGTAACGGATCTCATCATCTCCCTAAAAGTATCAAGTGAACCCTAGGAGATCCATTGTTCGAAGATTAAATGGTTCTCTATTTTCGCTGATAAATTCGAAAAAAAGATGGGTTCGTATTAAAAGAGGTAAAACCCCTAATGTGGATTTAAAATCCAGAGAGTTCTTTTAAAACAAAGGTGCTTCGACCGTTCAACATTATTACCTGAGGAAAAAGGATCCTTCAACAGAGTTAAACTCTGGAAAATGTTTGAGACAGAGAACTAAGCTCTGGAAACGAGAATTAAATTCTTAAGGGAAAAAGTTCTTAAAGGAAGAAGATGAGCAAAGTGAAGGCTCTTCTGAAGAGACATGGGTATTTATAGGATGTGATGGAGACGCTTCATCTCCCCAAATCCCTGGAGGAATCCAACGGTTACAAAAGGTGACAGCGTTGCACTCACGTGCAAACACGTGAGAACAACGCTGTGGGGGCATTTGTTTCCTAATTTAAAATCAGGAAAGTCTACGGAAGAGGCTTCAGAAAAGGGTCACGTGCTCACACGTGACCAGCAGTCACGTGTTGGCACGTGACATCTAAAAGCATCGGCAAGGCAAATTCAGTTTCCCAACTACATCAAAGAAAAGGGCTTCAGAAAGGGTCACGTGCTCCCACGTGACCAGGGTCACGTGTTGGCACGTAACACTCAAAAGCAGCAGACTCATTCTCCGGTTAAATCAAGAAAAAGGCTCCAGACGAGGGTCACGTGCTCACACGTGACCAGGGGTCACGTGGTGGCACGTGACGGCTAAGCAGCGGCCAGAAGGCAGAGCGCAAAAAGAAGAAGAGGGCTCCTTCCAAGGGGGTCACGTGCCCACACGTGACCAAGGGTCACGTGGCCACACGTGACCGGCTTTCAAAGCCTATCTGTTAACAGAATTAAATTCTGAGAAAAGACCTTTCAAATCTTTCCAAAGGAACCGATTGAATTAAAGATTTAAAGGTGATTAAATATCATCTATTTATGGAAAAAGCCTGAACTTGGAAAGATTTCCCCTTAAAATCTAACCGAAATAACAAAGGAGAATCTCTGAATTTAAAATCCAATGGTGAATAAAATTCACCTAATAATCCAAAGGTCCAAACGAATGGTGAATACAAATCAAATCTCTCAATGAAAGATTCACCCAAAACTAATTGATTCGGCTGCTTCTCCTATAAATAGGAGCCAAGAGACACACAGAGAGAAATATAGGCAGAAGGATCGATACGTAGATAAAAAAAAAAAGAGAGCCTTGATACTTTGGAGGAATTTGGATCTTCTGCAAAAGAAAACCCTAGATAAGAAAGGGAAGGCTTTTTGAAAGGAAAAGAGAATTTAATTCTCAACAGAGTTTAACTCTGATATAAAACAGAAGAACATAGTTCTCTCTTTGGTGGAGGATCTGTAAAATGCACATCTCCCCTTGAGTTGAGAATTTAATTCTCATTGGGTTGAGATCCTGCCATGCAGATCCAAAGCATAGAGCGGGAATGGAAGCTTGAGAATTTAATTCTCACAGAACTATAGGAATTTAATTCCTTTAAAATAAAATTAGGGTTTGACCCTATGTTATGGAAATTTAATTCCTTCAGAATGAACAGAATCAGGGTTTAACCCTAGTTAAGAACTTAGTTCTGTTAAAATAACAGAAATTAATTCCCTTGAGAAAGAAGAAATTAGGGTTTCACCCTATGACAGAATCTCATTCCTCAGAATAATTCTTTAAAAGAGAGTGGGAATTTAATTCCTTAAAGATTTTATTAGGGTTTAACCCTATAATAGAATTCAGTTCTTCACATATATGAGGAATTTAATTCCTATAGAAAATTCAAAGTTCAACTCTATCCTAGAATATAAATCTTTAAAAGGAAATAGGAATTTAATTCCTCTAAAATTATTGTTAGAGTTCAACCCTATGAGGAATTTAATTCTTGAAAGGGATTAACAGATCTTCTAAAAAACATACATAGAGGCAGGGTCATGTGTCACCACGTGACCCCCAAAAAGATCCACAGAAAAGGCCCTTTGAGGCAGTGCCTCACGTGACCTACGTGACCTTTGGTAGAGGCTTTAACATACAAGCATTTAAATACCCGTCACATGATGGCACGTGATGCTCCAAAAGATGCGATATTCTCAGCAGAACAAATGAAGGGAGGGCGCCCTCACGTGCTACCACGTGACCCCTCTTGCCTTAGTGTTTAACACTAAATTGGAACCCCTGAATCCAGTGTTAAAACACTGTTTGGCCTTAGTGTTCAAACTAATCAATGAACTTTATTTGCAGTGTTTAACACTGAATTTCTTAGTGTTTAACACTAATTTGAAGCCTCTGCTGCTAGTGTTTGACACTGATTTGCTCTAGTGTTTAACACTAATTTGAACCCCCCGTTGCTGGTGTTTAACACCAACTGTCTTTTAGTGTTAAAACACTAACTTAATCCCAGTGTTTAACACTGCTGAATTAACGTTAGCCCAATTGGCTAAATGGCCAGAGGCAAAGCCTCTCCTTCAATGGACCAACAGGAAGCCAATATTCCAAACATGATTGGACTTAGCCCAAGATGGCCATAAGTCCTCAATTCAGACTTAACTGGGCTAATGGGCTCATAACATAATTAATTGGTCTTGATCCCAAATTGGGCTAAAGACTATTTAATCCACCCCGGTTCAAGGGTACATCTCTTCACTCCTTTAATACTTAGCGTTGTAATTCCTCAATGTCTTCAAAGAGGTGACGGGTCCCGATGACCACACATTGACACGGACTGTGGGGTCCTTAAACTCATGGACTATGAGGTCCTTAACCTTGATCGGGATGTCTTAAAACTAACGACGGACTGTGGAGTCCTTAAACTCATGGACTATGACGTCCTTAACCTTGACCGAGATGTCTTAAAACTAATATCGGACTGTGGAGTCCCTAAATCCACAGACTATGAGGTCCTTAACCTTGACCGGGATGTCTTAAAACTAACTACGGACTGTGGAGTCCCTAAATCTATGGACTATGAGGTCCTTAATCTTGACCGCAATGTCTTAAAACTAACATTGGACCGCAATGTTCTTAAACTACCCATGGACCGCAATGTCCTTAAACTACCTACCGACCGTAACGTCACTAAACTAAACAACAGAGCCCCCTTTTATTGCTCTCTTGTTGGATCTAAACGATCCCGTTAAGTTGATCTTAGTCTAAAAACTAGACTAACGTATCCTTAACAAACGTTTAAGTCGATCTTAGGCTCGAATGAGGCTAACGTATCCTTAAATCCAAATCCCCAAACCCAAATCTAAGATAATACGGATTTGGACTAGTCCACGCCCTACGGGCGATGACATAACTCAGTCTCCGTATACAATCCACGGGCAACAAAACACAAAACAAACACATACGACACGAAGTGACCATCTGGAGAAGGAGAAAGTTGTTACCGCAATGCGGTAGCGTAATTAACTGCAGGGGCTTGTGCCTGCAGGGAAGAGTGTCCCCACAATCAAAAACCCCTCAAGCGAGGGGGAATCTGACGAAGTCTGCTACATCGGACGCATCCGTTCAAACCTTCGATACATGGTGCTATAAATCAACTTGGCATCTTCGGAGAGGTGGACGGATAGCACCAATTAGCATCTGTCCCGAATTTCAGACAAGACGCCAGTCGCGCCGTCTTTCGGAGTGGAACAACCCTATTATTAGGGTAATCTATTAGAGGTGTTATTCTACAACGACGACTCCGCGTTGACAACAGCTGCACATGGGTGGCAGGATTTGTATCCTTTTCAGGGACAATTGTCTAGTAACCACGGGGTGATTCAGGTAAAACATTACCCTATTAAGGTATCTTATTAAAATTTAGTTAACATGCCAAGAAAAATTAATATAAAAATATCCTTTCGAGTGAAAAGGGCTAAGTTGGAAAACCATATACCGTTATTTAGATTTAGTATTACCCCCTTTCAAAAAGGTAAAGGGATTTAACAAAACTAAAGTAGCTGGTGGATATAAAGGTAAGTAAAAAAATATCGTTTTAGTGTCTAAAACATTTATTCCAAATATCTTATCTCATATGGGTATTTTAAACATATACGACATTTTAATAAAATGAGAGTATTTTGTGGGAGTAACCTATTTCGAGATCTCATAGGTAGCATGGGTAAGTGTGGGTATGTAAGAGGCGAATTGATCCCCCGTGGGTTATAACATTAAGCATCTCATATTCCATGTAGAATGAGGGTGCAATATTCATGCATATAAAGGTAATTAATTAAACTATTTTAAACATGGGGTCCAATTCTTATTATTAAGAGGTACCAAATGGCATGCAGAAATATTTTTACATTATTTCTATATGGGGTTGATAATTAGAAGTTGAAACTAAGATCATTGAAAGAAAGAACGTGACAGATGAGTGGAGAGAGGCGGATCCTACCTTTGGTTAGAGTTGGATGTCGATGAGTCGAAAACATAGGCGCGTACTAAATCCTCAATAGCTTCATGCTTGGATTTTTCCTCAATGCTTGTGTGGAACCACAGCGTCGATATTGTCGATACGAAGACGTGGGTATTTTTTTCAGAATTTTTGGAGTTCTGAGGTGCGAGAAATCACTGATTGAAGGTCTCTATTTATAGGGTCTTTTCACCAACCATAAAATCCAAAAAATCCGTTAAAATCCTCAAAAACTCCACGCCCAAATGATTGTTGATGATTTCCGAATGATTTCCGCCGCCGCCTGTTCACCTCAGCCGTTGGATCAAGATCCAACGGTCGAGATCGTGCCGCCACGCCTCTGCCCACGTGCCATGCGTCATGCTTGTGGGGATCACGCGTTTTCACGTGGGCGCCGCCGGATGACTTTGGGCCGTTGGATCATTGCATCCAACAATCTAGGTTAAAGGGCTTAAATATTTTTTAAAAAAAAATTAAAATCTATATTGTTTATTATTTTTAAAACTGCATTTGTTTCCCAAAAATTGTTAAAAATAGTTTAAAATACGGGAAATTATGGAAAAATTTCAGAAAATATATTTTATTGTTATCTTTAGTTTTAAAATGATTTTGGGTTAAAACTAAGCAATATTCCCATATTTATGATTTTTGTTTTGTCATCATAAATTGTTTAAAAATCTATTTTATCCTTGGAAATATTTTAATTACGAAATAATTATTTTAATTGATACTAAAAATATGTAAATTATTTTAAGGCATTATAAAATTTTATTAAAATATTTTATGCCTAGAAAAATATAAATAGATTTTTTTGAAATTTCCTTTAATTATTTTTCAATGCTTTGAATATTATTAACGTCACTTTAGAAAAATATTTTTCTATCAACGAAATACGTAAATAACCAATTGATACTAGAAAGTTAAATAAAAAATATTTTATTAGAAAACACGGTCGTTACACCTCCATGCACTTCATTTCCAACGTCTCAGTTGTCTGGCCAACTTTGAATGGAATAAAATGAGCCGACTTGGTGAGTCGATTCACAATAACCCAGATTGCATCGTTACCCTTTGTGCTGCGAGGGAGAGCAGTCACGAAGTCTATGGTAATGTGCTGTCATTTCCATTCTGAGATTGGTAACGGCTGAAATAGACCAGCGTTTATGTGATGTTCAGTCTTTACTTGCTGACACACCAAACACTTGGCTACGAAACTTAGTACTTCTCGCTTCATTCCATGCCACCAGTAGTGTTGCTGTAGATCTTTGTACATCTTCGTACCGCCGGGGTGTACCGAATACGGAGAGCTGTGAGCTTCTTTCATCAACTCTTCTCTAACAGGGCCGACTGGCACACATAAATGGCTTCCATATCGCAAGGATCCAACTTCGTGGATGATGAACTCAGTTCGAAATCCACTTTCTAGTTGTTCTCGGATGTTTTTTAGCTTGTCATCATTTACTTGAGCTGTTTTGATCTGATTTACAAAATTAGACTGAACGTGTAACTTCATCAAATATGAAGCGTTACCTGGCATAACTATTTCGATCTCCAATCCATGCAATTCTTGCTGTAGCTTCCATTGAGCGGTGAGGTTTATTGCTAATGGCTGGTGACTAAGTGCATCAGGAACTATGTTCACCTTCCCAGAATGATATTGTAGGTTGATGTCAAAGTCCACCATGAATTCTAGCTATCTTCTCTGTCATATGTTGAGTTCTTTCTGAGTAAATATATACTTCAGACTCTTGTTGTCAGTGTATATATCCACTCGTTCTCCCAAAAGATAGTGACGCCAAATCTTGAGTGCGAAAACCACTGCTGCCAGTTTCAAGTCTTGTGTTGGATAGTTGCGTTTATGAACTTTTAATTACTTTGATGCAAAAGTCATAACTTTTCCATATTTATGCAGAACACATCCTAATGCTTTACCGGACGCATCACAATTTATATCGAACCCGCCAGATCGATCCGGTGGATCATTCAAAAAAAAGAGAAGAGAGAGAACTCAGGAGTGCTTAGCACTCAGTGGGCTGCGCTCAGCGCCCAACGCCCCACGTGCCCCTCACATGGGCGCCATAAAATAAAGAGTGTTTAGCACTCAATGGCCCAGCGCCTCACGTGCCCCTCACGTGGGCGGTATAAAATAAAGAGTGCTTAGCACTCAGTGGCTGGCGCTCTGCGCCCAGCGCCTCACGTGACCTTCATGTGGGCGCCACAAAACATAAAGTGCTTGCCACTCATCATTCAGTGCCTAGCGCCTCACGTGCTTCGCACGTGGGTGCCATAAAGAGTGCTCAACACTTCATATAGAGACAAAGAAAAGAGAGAGTAAAGTGTGAGCATTAGAACTCTCATGAGTGCTCGGCACTTTTTGCAAGGAAAAGGGGACTGAGCCCAAACCAGTGCTTAGCACTTCTTTCAAATAAAAGAAAATTAAGTGGGTCAAGTCCAAGTTCAGATCAACTGAGCCCATGGGTTCATTGCTTCCTAAACATGATTCATGACATCCAAAATGATGTTCATCCCATATTTTCTAAGTTAATCTTAGTCCCCCCAAAATGGTTAATAATTCTTAGATGGTCCACCATGATCTCTTCCCTCAGATACGGGAATTGGTTTAAGGGTACATCTCTCTATACCTCTTATGCATGTCGTTGTAATTCCTCAACGTCTTCACAGAGGTGGTGGGTCCCGACAACCAACTGCTCTTGGGTGCACTTCCTAAGTTGACGTGCACACCTTAAACCAAACCATACCAAATAGGTGTATCCCGCATCATCGCTGTACATCTCTCGGCGTAACAGATACACGGGCAAAAAATGGTGATCTATGGACAGTAACGTCCTTAAACTAAACTTAACGGACCAAAACATCCTAAAACTAAACCCTTACCTGAGAAAGGGTGATCTATGGACCGTAACGTCCTCAAACTACTACGGACCGAAACGTCCTTAAACTAAACCCTCACCTCAAAAAGGGTGATCTACAGACCGTAACGTCCTCAAACTACTACGGACCGTAACGTCCTCAAACTAAAACCCTCACCTAAAAAATGGTGATCTACGGACCGAAACGTCCTGAAACTAATAACGGACCGTAACGTCCTTAAACTAAAACAACAGAGCCCAAATGCTCTTTTGTTAGATCTGAATGATCCTAAAACCTCGTTAAGTAGATCTTAGTCTTAAATTGGACTAACGTATTCTTAACAAAAATTTAAGTTGATCTTAATCCCAAACGAGATTAACGATCCTTAAATCAACCCAAACACAAATCTAAGATATACGGATTTGGACTAATCCACGCCCTACGGACGGCAACATAAATTAGTCTCCGTATACAATCCACGGGCAACCAAAAATAAAAAAACACACACGACATGAAGTGAACCTCTGGAGCAGGAGAAAGTATTTATAGCGATGCAGTAACATAATTAACTGCAGAGATTTGTGCCTGCAGGGAAGAGCGTCCCCACTATCAAAAACCCCTCACAAACGAGGGAGAATCTGACGAAGTCTGCTACAACGGTCGCATCCGTCTAAACCTCTTATATACGGTGCCATAAATCAACTTGGTATCTTCGGAAAGGTGGACGGATAAATCCAAATAGCATTTGCCCCCAAATTCATGCAAGACGATCCTGCGCGGTCCGTTTCCGTTTTCGGCGGTGAATTGATTCTGGCACGCCCGGTGGGACCTTTTTCTCTTTCCATCCACACTTCGTGTGTCTTGTTCGCGAAAAAATTGCGGTTTACTATGGTTGCCCCTAGATTCGAGATACTAAGATTTCTTGTCTTGCTCCTGTGCGTAGAAAAGAAGATCAATGGCTTCCAAGTGTACCTGCAACAGCAACTCCTGCTCCATCCCCACTGGAGGAGTGACATACAGGCCAAATGCGACCTACAACTTTTCAATGCCAGTGAAACAGGTGACTGCTCGGTAAGCCCTCTTTCTTTGCATTCATGTGTATATTCTTGCATTTGCATACTTATTTTACTTATTTTTAAAACCCATAAAAAATTTCGAAAATTATAAAAATTAATGTATTAAATTTTGGCCATATTTGACTTAAGTTTGACAAATAGGTTAACTAGCTAGGAACAACTAGATCTTAAACTTAGTAAATTTAAAACCCTAAAAATAACCTTTCTTAAAATTTAATGGTAGAAAGTATATGTCTTTGTAGTTTATTTAGAGATAGGCAAATTTTGAGTTCACTTATTGGGCTAAGTCAAAACAAAGGAAAAGTATTGATATTTTTATTAAAATATAAGTTTGAAAATAATTCCTAGCTTAAGTCTAAATTCTGAAAATATATACCCTACATGGCACAAACACGAACCTGGAAACTTGGAATAGTAGAAGAGACCTTGAAATGCTCTTGTCTAAAGTCCTTAGTACGAAAAAAAAATAAAATAAAAATTCAAGTGTGAATAAAGAAATAATAAAAAATGAACACTGGTTTTTGTGATTACTTAAGGCTGCAAAAATAGAAAAATATTTAGCGAGGGTGCTTCATCACCTAGTGCCTTAGACCAACTGGTTTGGGAGTCACTGCTAAAGCCTTAGGTGTTGCAAGACTAGGAATTACGCTTTAATGTGCAAACACATCTTGTAATCGGTTGTTGGTACCTCAAGAAGTATTAACAGTCGCATGAAAGATGTGTGAGCGAAATTCATCTAAAAATTCACCTATTAAGAAGTGCTTTGGACGACGGACAAGAGTATGATAGCATGATTTGAATTTCCAAGTGTAGTGGTGACATATACACACATGTAGGGGTATGTGATTGGGATTTAGATAAGAGATAGGAATGAAGAATAGGACTTGTATCTTTAGTAGAAATGATAAAAATTCCTAAGTTGAGATATTACCCTAGAAGGAAAACTTAAAAAATGCCGAAAGCTAAGTAGGTCTGCAGAACATATATAATCTTAAGTTAAATGATAAGGAAGCATGAAGAATACGGGTGGATAATTTACGATTCGAAGATAATATAATTTCTTATTAGAAAACCTAATTGGAAAATAAGAGTTAATAGGCCGAATTGATAGGATTTTGTGGGTAGTATCCGCTGAAAACCCTCAGGAGACAACACTCCTCCTACTAGGGACACCTAGAGCTTTAACGGCTTGTTGCACGAGATCAGTGCAATCGCGATTCCCTGCGAAAGTGAGGTTAGGTTTTTGTTGAGAATAAAACTATGTTTGCTCGAGGACGAGCAAAAGATAAGTTTGAGGGTATTTGTTCATATCATAATATTGCATTATTATATTCCCCATTCTTATGAATTTTACAAATAAATAGGTGCTTTTGACCCATGTCTGCAATTTAGTTGCAGGTTACAGATTCTCGGGACAAAAACAGTGAAAAAAATAAAAGACGATATAAAAGTGAGACTACGACCAATAAATGGTGGAATCTTGATCAAGCCTACACGAAGATCAGTTCACAAAGTACAAGGCAGTTAAAGGTTCAAGACTTCGTCACGAAGCAACGGTAAAAGTCCACTACAATTATTCACTGTGGAGATCTGGAAGAAACCTAGAAGCCAACCTGAGAAAAAGGTGAAGAAAACAGAAGATAAAATCAGCCCAGGATAAATGAGCCCACAAAGCCCATAAATGGCCGCGGAACCGCGGCCAAACATGGGCTATGGCCGCGGATGCGCGGCCGTGCGGGGCCAGTAGCGGTGCAAAATTCTACTGGTGGCTGCGAGCGTTGACTAAGTCTTTCTCTTAGGGCGTATTTTTATAAAAGCAGATGTGTGAGTCAATTGTAACCTAGGGTTTCTATGAATTTATAAATAGAAACCCTAATACCTCTTTTGAGGTATGCCTCCCTTCATTAATAAAATTCAGATTTCTTTGGAGAGCATCAATTTGTAAGTTCTTAATTTATTTTCTGCCCTAGGTAATTTCTATTCCTTGCCCTAGTTAAATTTAATTCCTTGCCCTAGTTAAATTTAATTCCTTACCCTAGTTAGATAGTTAGATCTTTTATTCTCTGCCCTAGTAAATGTTTCTCAATTCCCTAATGAGTGAGTAGTCTCCTCGCTTGTTAGGTTTAGATTTGGGCAAGGTTTGAGAGATGAAGATCTCTCACTCCTTTCTTGCCCATCACATATAATTAATAGGACTCCATGCATACATGCACATACCGCTCCCTACGGCACCCTATCCCACGAGGTAGTGGTGATACCGTAGTATAAAGGCCCGGTTGCGCGTGTTTTCCATGGAGGTTAGGGTAAGGATTGATAAAGGAAGGACAAGAACCTAGAGGAAGAAACATCTTTCCAAATGATTCTAATCCCCTCTATTAATAATTACCATAACTCCTAAAAGATCTTAATATGGGTATAGAACGCGGTGAGATTTATAGACTTTCAAAACTTAACCTAAACCTAACCCTAGCAAGATTTAGATCTAGATTAATTTAGTTTTTAGATTTAATCAATCCGGCTCCCATCGGATTTAACTCGTAAGAGCGATTAGGAAATTCACAAAATCCCTGTGGACCGACCCGTACTCACAGGCTAGCTACCAAGTGACGCCGTTCTTGATTGCGGTTACTAAATATTTTTGGTTCATCTTTTAAAAGCGCATAGGCTAATTAAAAATTGTCGTTCTTGATTGCGGTTTCTCAATCAAATGGTGCCATTGCCGGGGATGGCGTGTTATTTTCTTTTTGCAATTTCGGGTTAATCTAAAATTAAAAAATCATAAAAACAGAAAAATCAAAAAAATATAAAAATTTATCACCTTTTATTTTTGTGAAGGGAATTTTTTGTGTGAATTTTGCAGGATATACAATCAAGTTCGGATCTGGAAAAATCCAGAGATCGAAACAGAAAACAGCGGATCTGAACAACAGAGATTTACAATAACATAGGAGCAGAATTTTTCTCGGGACTCGAACCGTTCAACCGGCCGCGTAACCGCCGCGCGACCTCCATTCCGGCCGCGGAACCGCCGCGCCCTGGTGACATCACCAGGAAAAAACCGGCCGCGGAACCGCGGCCGTAGCACCACTTGACGGCTGAAGCGCGGCGGAAAAAAAAATCTGTAAGTTTTCTTTCTCTCTCCTCTGCAAATCCCGATATATCTTCTGTAAATTTGCCTGCAGGATTCTTTGCGCCTAAAAAATCTTCCCCCTTCCAATAACAAATCTTGTGCAGGATTCTTTGCGCCGCGCTTAAAAATAAAAAAATTGATTGGAAGTGGTTGTTACTGTTTTGCATATTTTTAATCGGACTTTAAGGGGCTTGAAACCAATTCAGATTGGGTGGGGATTTCATCAACCTTCCCAGGACCCTAGAAATCATATAAGGCATATGCATTTACCATATTTAATTAAAAAAATACTAGACTCAGCCCTAAGGACGTCGCGCTTAATAGAACAGAGGACTAGTTGTAGGCATCGGCCGTTAATCATAATATAACTTTGCGGTGTCTAGGCAAGTGTGTTTAAGGCGAGTGGTTACTTAATTAGGGCCACTACTTGTAGTGGAGAGCCTCCCACTCACATGGTATTTACCTGGCCGCAATTGGCGGTGAAGAGGCGGTTTGAGGTCCTATTTCTAGCCCTTTGGAACAGTTAGGAGCTGTCTAGCTGACCTAGGTGACCCTAGATCTAGGCCTGATTGTGCAATTATGGTTGATTGCATTTGTGCCAAAGCCCTTTATCGAACATCTTTTTTGCAAAAAAAAAAGTTCCAAATAAAAAAAAAACAAAGAAAAAAATTTTTTAAAATAAAAAAAGACTTGCAAATTTTGTCGCTAAGAACTCCTTGCACCACCCACCTTCTTGCTCTTCTCCTTCCTACATCATGGGTACCCCACCTCATAAATCTCTTGCCGAACTTTGGTATTCTGAACCTAACTTTGCTTCGTACGTGAATTGTTTCAGTCGATTTAAGGACGACCCCTTCATGCCCAAAATTTCTTTGAAAGATCGAATAGAAGCGTCTAGGAGAAACAGTTCGACTCTGCAATCCACTTTGTATCAACCGTGTCAACCTTCACCACCTTCGTACGTTGATACCACTTTTTCGAGTCCTGTTGTAACTCCTAAACCCATATCTATTGCTGAACACATTAAACAATCTCGTAACCGATCTTTCACTCCTTTCAACACATCCAGTTCATGGGATCAACAAGTCCATTCACCTTTTTATCCAAATGTTGATCCTACTCCTGTCCAACCATCCAATTCCTACCAGTCCTACCCGACTTTCCCACATTCACTAGACATCGCTTCTACACAGCCATTTGGGAGTTTCACGTATCCAAACAGTTTTGAATCTTTTACCGAAACCCCTTCACAACCAATGTCTGGTTTGGAACAGTCGTTGAAAGCTTATATTGTAGCAACAAACAAAAGATGAGGAATGTGGATGCGTCCATGGCCGCCCTTATGTAACTTGGTGAACCGGTAGCTAGTTTCCAACCAGCTCCAAAAATTCCAATGTATGAGGAGGCGGTTGGACAGAGTGAGAATTTGAGTAGTGAGAGTAAGTTCTACACACTTCTAAATCAAACCTACCCATACCGAATTGAATCCAACAACTCCAGTTTTCAAACATGTGTCCAAAATGATGAGTTGTGCGACTTTGTAGTGATTGATTTGCCAGATTGTGAAGAACCCCTTTCGAGTGAAACCATCACCAATCCTTTTGATATCTACACCTCCACGCTAGAACCTGAATTGATAAATATCCATGCTTTTGATGAGGTGTCCGAAAAAATTGATTTTCACTTGATTGAGGATATAGACACCGGGGATATTTTGGATGATGAACCCGTAGATTTGACTGAAATTTTATCTCCAATTCATCATCCCGGGTCACTAAATGTTTCTCCCGAACTTCACATGCGTCTTGATTTTGATGATAATGGCATGGATAGGCTAAATTTTGAGGGGAATTATGAGGATAGTATTGAGGAGAGTATTGAGGATGAACCATTTTTGTTTGATGTGTCGGATTTTCCAATTCATCCTCATGAATCTTTAACTGTTATACTTCTTAAATCACCCTCTTTCCTTTCCATCATTCTGACCACGTAAAAGATCACGCTTGAAGACTGTGAGCTTGAAAAATTTCTCTTTGAATCTGACACAGTTCTCACAGACGATAATGATTACGAGTGCTTCACTTTTTCGGACGATGTTGAAAACTCACCTCCTGAGTTTGAGTCTTTTAAATTTTCAGATGAGTTAGTTGAACCATCAGACTCGGTTGCTTACAGTCATTTCGAACCACTGATGGAATCCTTCAAGTTCGAGACAGATTACTTAGGTGAGAATAAGACTATCCCTAAATCACTCCCTTTCGTCCTTCCTATCGTTTCGACCACGCAAGAATCCGTCGCGTTTCCACTTTCAATGGATGGTTTACCAAGTTCAAAGTACCCATGTTTTCTTGCGAATCTTGAGGGATTTGACCCCATTTCTTGACGGGTTGATAGATTAGCACAATCGCTTTTAACAGATCGGTCCTCACAAATTGCGCTAATTTATTTACTCGATTTACACCCTCAAGATCGTACTACACTTCTTTCTCTTTTCCGCCATTCTCCTCCTCCACCGAGACCATATTCCACTCTTCTTCCCACACGGTCTCGTGTGCTTCTCATTTCCTTTCTCTACACTCCATTCTTCCACCAACCCCACCATTATCACGATAGAATTTTTGAATGGTTGGTGCTAACTTTTGGTCTGTGTAAGGCCTTGTATAGTTTGATTTTTCTCCTTCCTAACTCTAAACTTTAACGCTTAGAACAGTGGAAACACTGTTTCACTTAAGTTTGGGGGAGCTTTGTTGTAACAGAGTGGAGGGCCGCGAGCGAAACGGTACTTAAAGCGATTTTGACAGGGCCGCAAAGTGAATATATATATTTTTTTGTTTTTTCTTTTAAAAATAAAAAACAATAAAAAATAAAAAAATTTATAAATAAATAAACAGGGGAGTACCGACATTTTGACCCTCTTGATGTGGCATGACAGTGAGGACACTGGCAAGTTTAAGTTTGGGGGTATGCTCGGTTAGCCTTCTTTCTTCGCATTCACGTGTATATTCTTGCATTTGCATACTTATTTTAATTATTTTTAAAACCCATAAAAAATTGAAAAATTATAAAAATTAATGTATTCAATTTTGGCCATATTTGACTTAAGTTTGACAAATAGATTAACTAGCTAGGAACAACTAGATCTTAGACTTAGTAAATTTAAAACCCTAAAAATAACTTTTCTTAAAATTTAACAGTAGAAAGTATATGTCTTTGTAATTTATTTAGAAATAGGCAAATTTTGAGTTCACTTCTTGGGCTAAATCAAAACAAAGGAAAAGTATTGATATTTTTATTAAAGTATAAGTTTGAAAAATAATTCATAGCTTAAGTCTAAATTCTGAAAATATATACCCTACAAATGGCACAAACACGAACCTGGAAACTTGGAATAGTAGAAGAGACCTTGAAATGCTCTTGTCTAAAGTCCTTAGTACGAAGAAAAATAAAATAAAAATTCAAGTGTGAATAAAGAAATAATAAAAAATGAACACTGGTTTTTGTGATTACTTAAGGCTGCAAAAATAGAAAAATATTTAGCGAGGGTGCTTCATCACCTAGTGCCTTAGACCAACTGGTTTGGGAGTCACCGCTAAAGCCTTAGGTGTTGCAAGACTAGGAATTACGCTTTAATGTGCAAACACATTTTGTAATCGGTTGTTGGTACCTCAAGAAGTATTAACGGTCGCATGAAGAATGTGTGAGCGAAATTCATCTAAAAATTCACCTATTAAGAAGTGTTTTAGACGACGGATAAGAGTATGATAGCTTGATTTGAATTTCCAAGTGTAGGAGTGACATACACACACATGTAGGGGTATGTGATTGGGATTTAGATAAGAGATAGGAATGAAGAATAGGACTTGTATCTTTAGTAGAGATGATAAAAATTCCTAAGTTGAGATAGAACCCTAGAAGGAAAACTTAAAAAATACCGAAAGCTAAGTAGGTCTGCAGAACATATATAATCTTAAGTTAAATGATAAGGAAGCGTGAAGAATACAGGTGGATAATTTATGAATCGAAGATAATAGAATTCCTTGTTAGAAAACCTAATTGGAAAATAAGAGTTAATAGGCCGAATTGATAGGATTTTGTGGGTAGTATCCGCTGAAAACCCTCAGAAGACAACACTCCTCCTACTAGGGACACCTAGAGCTTTAACGGCTTGCTGCACGAGCTCAGTACAATCGCGATTCCCTGCGAAAGTGAGGTTAGGTTTTTGTTGAGAATAAAACTATGTTTGATCGAGGACGAGCAAAAGATAAGTTTGGGGGTATTTGTTCATATCATAATATTGCATTATTATATTCCCCATTCTTATGAATTTTACAAATAAACAGGTGTTTTTTACCCATGTCTGCTACTTAGTTGCAGGTTATAGATTCTCGGGACAAAAACAGTGAAAAAGACAAAAGACGATACAAAAGTGAGACTACGACCAATAAATGGTGGAATCTTGATCAAGCCTACACGAAAATCAGTTCACAAATTACAAGGCAGTGCAAGGTTCAAGACTTCGTCACGAAGCAACGGTAAAAGTCCACTACAATTATTCACCGTGGAGATCTGGAAGAAACCTAGAAGCCAACCTGAGAAAAAAGTGAAGAACACAGCAGCGAGAATCAACCCAGGATAAATGAGCCTACAAAGCCCATAAATAGCTGCGGAACCGCGGCTAAACATGGGCTTTGGCCGCGGATCCGTGGCCGTGCGGGGCCCGTGGTGGTGCAAAATTCTACTGGCGGCTGCGAGCGTTGACTAGGTCTTTTTCTTAGGGGGTATTTTTGTAAAAGCAGATGCGTGAGTCAATTGTAATCTAGGGTTTCTATGAATCTATAAATAGAATCCCTAATACCTCTTTTGAGGTATGCCTCCCTTCATTAATAAAATTCAGATTTGTTTGGAGAGCATCATTTTGTAAGTTCTTAATTTATTTTCTGCCCTAGGTAATTTCTATTCCTTACCCTAATTAAATTTAATTCCTCGCCCTAGTTAGATAGTTAGATCTTTTATTCTCTGCCCCAGATAAATGTTTCTCATTTCCCTAATGAGTGAGTAGTCTCCTCGCTTGTTAGGGTTAGATTTGGGGAAGGTTTGAGAGATGAAGATCTCTCACCCCTTTCTTGCCCATCACATATAATTAATAGGACTCCATGCATACATACACATACCGCTCCCTACGGCACCCTATCCTACGAGGTAGCGGTGATACCATAGTTTAAAGGCTCGGTTACGCGTGTTTTCCATGGAGGTTAGAGTAAGGATTGATAAAGGAAGGACAAGAACCTAGAGGAAGAAATATCTTTCCAAATGATTCTAATCCCCTCTATTAATAATTACCATAACTCCTAAAAGATCTTAATATGGGTATAGAATGCGTGAGATTTATAGACTTTCCAAACTTAACCTAAACCTAACCCTAGCAAGGTTTAGATCTAGATTAATTTAGTTTTTAGATTTAATCAATGCAGCTCCCATCGGAATTAACTCGTAAGAGCGATTAGGAAATTCACAAAATCCCTGTGGGTCGACCCATACTCACCGGCTAGCTACCAAGCGACGTCGTTCTTGATTGCGGTTACTAAATATTTTTGGTTCATCTTTTAAAAGCGCATAGGCTAATTAAAAAATGTCGTTCTTGATTGCGGTTTCTCAATCAAATGGCGACGTTGCCGGAGATGGCGTGTTATTTTCCTTTTGCAATTTCGGGTTAATCTAAAATTAAAAACTCATAAAAACTGAAAAATCAAAAAGAATATAAAAATTTATCACCTTTTATTTTTGTGAAGGGTATTTTTTTGTGTGAATTTTGCAGGATATACAATCAAGTTCGGATCTAGAAAAATCCAGAGATCAAAACAGAAAATATCATATCTGAACAACAGAGATTTACAATAACAGAGGAGCAGAATTTTTCTCGGGACTCGAACCGTTCAACCGGCCGTGGAACCGCCGCGCGACCTCCATTCCGGCCGCGGAACCGCCGCGCCCTGGTGACATCACCAGGGAAAAAAAAACGGCCGCGGAACCGCGGCCGTAGCACCACTTGGCGGCGGAAGCGCGGCGGAAAAAAAAAATCTGTAAGTTTTCTTTCTCTCTCCTCTGCAAATCCCGATATATCTTCTGTAAATTTACCTGCAGGATTCTTTGCGCCTAAAAAATCTTCCCCTTTCCAATAACAAATCTTGTGCAGGATTCTTTGCGCCGCGCTTAAAAATAAAAAATTGCTTGCAAGTGATTGTTACTGTTTTGCATATTTTTAATCGGACTTTAAGGGGCTTGAAACCAATCCAGATTGGGTGGGGATTTCATCACCCTTCCCAGGACCCCAGAAATCACATAAGGCATATGCATTGACCATATTTAATTAAAAAATACTAGACTCAGCCCTAACGACGTCGCGCTCATTAGAACAGACGACTAGTTGTAGGTATCGGCCGTTAATCCTAACCTAACTTTGCGGTGTCTAGGAAAGTGTGTTTAAGGCGAGTGGTTACTTAATTAGGGCCACTACTTGTAGTGGAGAGCCTCCCACTCATCTGGCACTTACCTGGCCGCAATTGGCGGTGAAGAGGCGGTTTGAGGTCATATTTCTAGCCTTTTGGAACAGTTAGGAGCTGTCTAGCTGACCTAGATGACCCTAAATCTAGGTCTGATTGTGCATTTATGGTTGATTGCATTTGTGTCAAAGCCCTTTATCGAACATCTTTTTTGCAAAAAAAAAGTTCCAAAAAAAAACAAAGAAAAAAATTTTAAAATAAAAAAAAGACTTGCAAATTTTGTCGCTAAGAACTCCTTGCACCACCCACCTTCTTTCTCTTCTCCTTCCTACATCATAGGTACCCCACCTCATAAATCTCTTGCCGAACTTTGGTATACTGAACCTAACTTTGCTTTGTACATGAATTGTTTCAGTCGATTTAAGGACGACCCCTCCATGCCCAAAATTTCTTTGAAAGATCGAATAGAAATGTCTAGGAGAAACAGTTCGACTCCGCAATCCACTTTGTATCAACCGTGTCAACCTTCACCACCTTCGTACGCTGATACCACTTTTTCGAGTCCTGTTGTAACTCCTAAACCCATGTATATTGCTGAACACATTGAACAATCTCGTAACCGATATTTCACTCCTTTCAACACATCTAGTTCTTGGGATCAACAAGTCCATTCACCTTTTTATCCAAATGTCGATCCTACTCCTGTCCAACAATCCAATTCCTACCAGTTGTACCCGACTTTCCCACCTTCACTAGACATCGCTTCTATACAGCCATTTGGGAGTTTCACGTATCCAAACAGTTTTGAATCTTTTACCGAAACCCCTTCACAACCCATTTCTAGTTTGGAACAGTCGTTGAAAGCTTATATTGTAGCAACAAACAAAATGATGAGGAATGTGGATGCGTCCATGGCCGCCCTTATGCAACCTAGTGAACCGGTAGCTAGTTTCCAACCAGCTCCAAAAATTCCAATGTATGAGGAGGCGGTTGGACAGAATGAGAATTTGAGTGGTGAGAGTAAGTTCTACACACTTCCAAATCAAACCTACCCATACCAAATTGAATCCAACAACTCCAGTTTTCAAACAAGTGTCCAAAATGATGAGTTGTGCGACTTTGTGGTGATTGATTTGTCAGATTGTGAAGAACCCCTTTCGAGTGAAACCATCACCAATCCTTTTGATATCTACACCTCCACGCTAGAACCTGAATTGATAAATATCCATGCTTTAGATGAGGTGTCCGAAAAAATTGATTTTCACTTGATTGAGGATATAGACACCAGGGATATTTTGGATGATGAACCCGTAGATTTGACTGAAATTTTATCTCCAATTCATCATCCCGAGTCACTAAATGTTTCTCCCGAACTTCACATGCATCTTAATTTTGATGATAATGGCATGGATAGGCTAAATTATGAGGAGAATTATGAGGATAGTATTGAGGAGAGTATTGAGGATAATATTGAGAATGAACCATTTTTGTTTGATGTGTCGGATTTTCCAATTCGTTCTCCTGAACATTTAACTGTTATACTTCTTAAATCACCCTCCCTCCTTTTCATCGTTACGACTACGCAAAAGATCACGCTTGAAAACTGTGAGCTTGAAAAATTTCTCTTTGAATCTGACACAGTTCTTACAGACGATAATGATTGCGAGTGCTTCACTTTTTCGGACGATGTTGAAAACTCACCTCCCGAGTTTGAGTCTTTTAAATTTTCAGATGAGTTAATTGAACCATCAGACTCGGTTTCTTACAGTCATTTCGAACCATTGAAGGAATCCTTCAAGTTCGAGACAGATTACTTAGGTGAGAATAAGACTATCCCTAAATCACTCCCTTTCGTCCTTCCTATCGTTTCGACCACGCAAGAATCCGTCGCGTTTCCACTTTCAATGGATGGTTTACCAAGTTAGTACCCATGTTTTCTTGCGAATTTTGAGGGATTTGACCCCATTTCTCGACGGGTTGATAGATTAGCACAATCGCTTTTAACACATCGGTCCTCACAAATTGCGCTAATTTATTTACTCGATTTACACCCTCAAGATCGTACTACACTTCTTTCTCTTTTTCGCCATTCTTCTCCTCCACCGAGACCATATTCCACTCTTCTTCCCACACGGTCTCGTGTGCTTCTCATTTCCTTTCTCTACACTCCATTCTTCCACCAACCCCACCATTATCACGATAGAATTTTTGAATGGTTGGTGCTAACTTTTGGTCTGTGTAAGGCCTTGTATAGTTTGATTTTTCTCCTTCCTAACTCTAAACTTTAACGCTTAGAACAGTGGAAACACTGTTTCACTTAAGTTTGGGGGGAGCTTTGTTGTATATATATTTTTTGTTTTTTCTTTTAAAAATAAAAAACAATAAAAAATAAAAAAAATTATAAATAAATAAATTGGGGAGTACCGACATTTTGACCCTCTTGGTGTGGCATGACAGTGAGGACACTGGCAAGTTTAAGTTTGGGGGTATGCTCGGTAAGCCTTCTTTCTTCGCATTCATATGTATATTCTTGCATTTGCATACTTATTTTACTTATTTTTAAAACCCATAAAAAATTGAAAATTTTCGAAAATTATAAAAATTAATGTATTCAATTTTGGCCATATTTGACTTAATTTTGACAAATAAGTTAACTTGCTAGGAACAACTAGATCTTAGACTTAGTAAATTTAAAACCGTAAAAATAACCTTTCTTAAAATTTAACGGTAGAAAGTATGTCTTTGTAGTTTATTTAGAAACAGGCAAATTTTGAGTTCACTTCTTGGGCTAAGTCAAAACAAAGGAAAAGTATTGATATTTTTATTAAAGTATAAGTTTGAAAAATAATTCCTAGCTTAAGTCTAAATTCTGAAAATATATACCCTATAAATGGCACAAACACGAACCTGGAAACTTGGAATAGTAGAAGAGACCTTTAAATGCTCTTGTCTAAAGTCCTTAGTACGAAGAAAAATAAAATAAAAATTCAAGTGTGAATAAAGAAATAATAAAAAATGAACACTAGTTTTTGTGATTACTTAAGGCTGCAAAAATAGAAAAATATTTAGCGAGGGTGCTTCATCACCTAGTGCTTTAGACCAACTGGTTAGGGAGTCACCGCTAAAGCCTTAGGTGTTGCAAGACTAGGAATTACGCTTTAATGTGCAAACACATCTTGTAATCGGTTGTTGGTACCTCAAGAAGTATTAACGGTCGCATGAAGGATGTGTGAGCGAAATTCATCTAAAAATTCACCTATTAAGAAGTGCTTTGGACGACGGACAAGAGTATGATAGCTTGATTTGAATTTCCAAGTGTAGGGGTGACATACACACACACGTAGGGGTATATGATTGGGATTTAGATAAGAGATAGGAATGAAGAATAGGACTCGTATCTTTAGTAGAGATGATAAAAATTCCTAAGTTGAGATAGAACCCTAGAAGGAAAACTTAAAAAATACCGAAAGCTAAGTAGGTCTGCAGAACATATATAATCTTAAGTTAAATGATAAGGAAGCGTGAAAAATACGGGTGGATAATTTACGAGTCGAAGATAATAGAATTCCTTGTTAGAAAACCTAATTGGAAAATAAGAGTTAATAGGCCGAATTGATAGGATTTTGTGGGTAGTATCCGCTGAAAACCCTCAGGAGACAACACTCCTCCTACTAGGGACACCTAAAGGTTTAACGGCTTGTTGCACGAGCTCAGTGCAATCACGATTCCCTGCGAAAGTGAGGTTAGGTTTTTGTTGAGAATAAAACTATGTTTGCTCGAGGACGAGCAAAAGATAAGTTTGGGGGTATTTGTTCATATCATAATATTGCATTATTATATTCCCCATTCTTATGAATTTTACAAATAAACAGGTGCTTTTGACCCATGTCTGCTACTTAGTTGCAGGTTACAGATTCTCGGGACAAAAACAGTGAAAAAGACAAAAGACGATACAAAAGTGAGACTACGACCAATAAATGGTGGAATCTTGATTAAGCCTACACGAAGATCAGTTCACAAAGTTCAAGGCAGTACAAGGTTCAAGACTTCATCATGAAGCAACGGTAAAAGTCCACTACAATTATTCTCTGTGGAGATCTGGAAGAAATCTAGAAGCCAACCTGAGAAAAAAGTGAAGAAAACAGCAGCAATAATCATCCCAGGATAAATGAGCCCACAAAGCCCATAAATGGCCGCGGAACCGCGGCCAAACATGGGCTTTGGCCGCGGATCCGCGGTCGCGCGGGGCCCGTGGCGGTGCAAAATTCTACTGGCGGCTGCAAGCGTTGACTAGGTCTTTTTCTTAGGGGGTATTTTTGTAAAAGCTGATGCGTGAATCAATTGTAATCTAGGGTTTCTATGAATCTATAAATAGAATCCCTAATACCTCTTTTGAGGTATGCCTCCCTCCATTAATAAAATTCAGATTTCTTTGGAGAGCATCAATTTGTAAGTTCTTAATTTATTTTCTGCCCTAGGTAATTTCTATTCCTTGCCCTAGTTAAATTTAATTCCTTGCCCTAGTTAGATAGTTAGATCTTTTATTCTCTGCCCTAGATAAATGTTTCTCAATTCCCTAATGAGTGAGTAGTCTCCTCGCTTGTTAGGGTTAGATTTGGGGAAGGTTTGAGAGATGAAGATCTCTCACCCCTTTCTTGCTCATCACATATAATTAATAGGACTCCATGCATACATGCACATACCGCTCCCTTCGGCACCCTATCCCACGAGGTAGCAGTGATACCGTAGTATAAAGGCACGGTTGCGCGTGTTTTCCATGGAGGTTAGGGTAAGGATTGATAAAGGAAGGACAAGAACCTAGAGGAAGAAACATTTTTCCAAATGATTCTAATCCCGTCTATTAATAATTACCATAACTCCTAAAAGATCTTAATATGGGTATAGAAAGCGGTGAGATTTATAGACTTTCCAAACTTAACCTAAACCTAACCCTAGCAAGATTTAGATCTAGATTAATTTAGTTTTTAGATTTAATCAATCCGGCTCCCATCAAAATTAACTCGTAAGAGCGATTAGGAAATTCACAAAATCGCTGTGGACCGACCCGTACTCACCGGCTAGCTACCATGCGACGCCGTTCTTGATTGCGGTTACTAGATATTTTTGAGACAAATCAGTGACTCAGGCCACCACTGGATTGTTCTTCGGGACCATGCTCCCGCCAGCAAGCTTCAGCGCCCCAGTGCTATCACAGGATGCTCCTAAGAAGTCGGTCTTTGATCGAATTGCAACCACTACGACCCCTCTCAACGGGTCATCCAAGTCTGCCATCTCAGTTTTCAACAGGCTGAACCAAAGCTCAAGTGGGCCCGTAAAGAGGCTCTCAATACCTGAAGGGGTTATCCCGAAACGGATAGCCGTTCCAGCTCCGGCGGGTGAAATCGTCAAAGGGGCTTCTTCTACTAAAGGACCGGTCTTCATAAGATTGGCCATTCCAACTCCTGCTTCCGGCGAAGTCATCAAGACTACTTCCCCTAACAGAAGGTCGACCTTCGAAAGATTGGTCGTCCCCTCTCAACGAACATCATTCTTCGACAGGCTGGCACCAACAGTAGCCCTTCACCAAAGCAGGGGGCATGGCAAAGCCACTCCTACAACGGAGGCAATTCCGTCTGTAAGGCATGCTCGACATCGCCACGGGTGCCGAGTGAGGAAATCTGGGGGCAACTCCCCTCTAGACTTACTCCACCAGCTCCAATGGTGGAAGTTGATGCTGCTGTTCCAACCGGGAACGGCTTTGAACCGCTAAGTAGGGTGCGGCGGAACTCTCCAACCGCGGTGCTGAAGAAATCGCCCTCAACCGTTGAAAACATAATACAGGCGAAGCCAGAGCAGCTCCCTCAGCGGCTGTCCTCCCAAGTTCATAGGGTCTGGCGGAAGGTCCAAGATTCTGTGATCAATAAAGACTACTCTCGCCGACTGAAGAAAACAAAGGCTCGGCAAGAGGACCATCCCTCCACCTTGCAACGAGGGAATTCTTTCACGAAGGCGCCTGTTACAATGGCTCCTTCAACTTTGACTTCTCACAAAAAGAGAAGGCCGAAGAATCTCCCACCGCCGGCGGCAAATCCTAAGGGTGCTGGATCCAAACGCCCCAAGTCTGGGGGCATGATCGTGCATACGGTGTACATAGATTCCGGAAAAGAGGAGAGCCCTGCTTCCGTAATTCATCGGCCGCAAATTCGATCGTTGACGAAAGCTCAGGAGCAGCAACAAAAGCTCTAGGAGATGCTGACGAAAATGGCAGCACTCACCGGGCAGAAAGAAAGCCCGGAAGCAGCGTCTGAACAGCGCCAAGAGTAGGAAACAGATTTGGAATTCTTGCGAAGGGTGATGGAAAGAAAGGATAAGGAGGCCGCGGAACAAGCAGCTAATATAAAACAGATGGCGCTCCTGTTCCAAGACATGATTGGAATGATGATCCAGCCAGAACCTCCAGCCGAAGATCCACCGATAATTATCGAGGATGACATATGGGAAATATCAAACCCTCTTCCGGCTTTATCAGCAGCCATGGAGGAAACGATCTCCAAAGCTGCCCTCGATGACTACACACCTCAGCAAATACGAGCTCATCAGGCAAGCGAAGCGGTTGGCCAAGTCGTCAGAACTGGGCGACCTTACCCATGCTGGTACGATCAAATCAAGTACCCGCCGGGATATACGATCCCCAAGTTCCACGTATACAACAGGACAGGCAACCCGCATCAGCACGTCGCTCAGTTCAGAGCATTATGCGGCAATACTGGAGGCGATGACAAATTGCTGCTTCGCTAGTTCGTTGGCAACTTGTCAAAGACGGCGTTTGAATGGTACTCGGAGCT
Source organism: Agapanthus africanus (assembly GCA_030015575.1). Classification (NCBI taxonomy): domain Eukaryota; kingdom Viridiplantae; phylum Streptophyta; class Magnoliopsida; order Asparagales; family Amaryllidaceae; genus Agapanthus; species Agapanthus africanus. The sequence goes on from CM057337.1 coordinate 993,902,959, forward strand.
CCCAAATGACTCTGTCAAATCATTCACGGAAATAGAGCTTCTATTCACACAGCGGTTCGTGAGCGCAAGCGAGCGCACCACAATCACGACGTTAATCAACACCAAGGTGAGGTTAGGAGAGACCTGGGTTCAATACGCAGTCCGGTGGCGGAACCTATGGTCAAAATATGAACAACGAATAGAAGAAGCTCCTGTCGTGGGCATGTTCATAGGGACTCTCGATCCTCAAGCGACTGTATCCCAGTTTATGATGTTCTTCAAGCCGACCACCTTCCAGGCCTTGATCGAAAAGCTGGCCCAAATGGACCAGATGGGCCATAAACCGTCCTCTTCAAAAAAAGATCCTCGAAATGAAAAGGGCAAAAGGAAAGCGGCCTTCGTTGCCAAAGCAACGTGCGCCTGCGCCAATCCCTCGAGGAGAAACTAGGACGTCCTTAATCGTTTCCCCATGATAAAACGAGGAGACTGTTTGAAATGGCGATGTGCAAAAAACTCCTCACTCTTCCGGATCCTAGACGTCCACTGCAGCCTGGTGACGCCAACAGTCCCAACTACTGCTCCTACCACAGAGTAGTGGGCCACCCAATTGAGGATTACTACGTTTTCAAAAATTGGGTCGATGACCAATACCAACAAGAGAAGTTTGCGCTGTCCAAAAACTGGAGGGAGAACCCACCGCAGAAGCACGCTCCTAAAAAGGTGGACACGCCGGGGGTATCTTGCTCGTTTGTAGAAGAAGCTCCGTAGGAAGTTGTCCTTTCAGCTAAAACTAAAAGAATGCTGAAGGACCTTCAAGCATGTCTGACGATCATATGGAAAAGCCCGCTGGAGCCCGAGATCATTGAGGGAATGCTTAAACCGCGCCCAACACCGAAAACTACTAACGATAGGCAAGACCTTCAGGCCAAACTTTCGAAGTCTTTGAAGAAAAAGAAGAAGACCAAGAAACCTGTGCAGCTCGACGATAATCGTAAAGACCTGCAAAAATATATCGACACACTGGAGGAATACAACCAGAAGGTGTGGACCCCAGTCACACTCGAAGATTTTCTCAACCACATACTTGAGAATGGAGACAGCGACATTGATGAGGGAAACGACTCGTCAGAAGTACCCGAGAATTATGTAGCGAGTTGCCACATGGTCTCTCACTCGTCATTAAAAGACGAAGAAACTCCCTCAGTGTCGGAAAGCAACGCAGAGGAACTGGGGGCAGGACCGGCGCCAGAATCCCCGGAACTATCAGAAGATCTAATTGACAGGCTACTGAATGAAGCCCTACAAAAGAGCAAAGCTGACCGAGAATATGAAACGGCCATATACGAAAAGGAAAAGCGTTTGCGTCAGGATGAAGAAGCTGCGGTAAGGATGAGTCGTAAAATAATCCACCCAAGCCAAAGCATACCTGCTACAAACAAGAGCAGGATCAAAGCAGAGAAGCAGTTCGCCAAAGCCCTGTCAATGGGAATGAAGCTGCCTCCTCTCATGGAAAACACTCCTATGAGTACGTATCTCGATGATGCGAATGTACATCCGAACAACTTTTTATACCATTGGAGGGTCACACACCCCACCGAAGAGTGCAATGTCTTCAAGAAGTGGTGGCAAGAATACGTTGCTCACCGGCAACACTTCAAGTGGATGAAGCGCAAAAACCGTCGACAACAAGGGAGAGCTACAGACGAGCATGAAGAAACGGCTGACAACTGTCATATGGTTGATGCCAGTTCGACAAAAGGAAAATCTCAAGTTCTTACATTCGGGAGTGATTTGAGGAAGAAATTGTAGGGTGTTTTTCTTCACCCCATTGAGATGGGAATACGCGCGCGCTTGTCAGGCGTATTACAAATTCCCCATGTTTAGGGTAAGCTGGGGTTTATTGAATGTAGGGATCCAAATCCCCGACAGCCGTAGATTAAGCTGCCGTTAATTACCCCTCGCCTTTGAAGCGAGAGAACCTCCTATTGACGGGTCAACTAGTCATGCGAACTCAGTGTGCAGTGTGCGTGTGTTGAGTTTTGGAAGGTTTTGGATATATCGGGGGCCCTGCAGAGTTTTACGGGGGTCCCGCTACCCGGATAGCGGGCTGGGGTCAAGGGAGCTAGTAGCACCCTTGCGGGCTCCGGGGAAGCGCCCCGTTAGAAAAATTTTCCTAACGGGGGACGTGTTTCTGGTGTGGAGTGCACGGAAAATGAGGGGTGAAAAGCATCTTAAAGACGCATGCATGGCATGTGGGCACTGGGCACCCGCGAGTCAGGTGCCTGGAGCGTGGGCGCTGAGCGCCCGCGGGTCACGTGCCAGGCGCGTGGGCGCTAGTCGTCCGCGGGTCACGTGCGCAGCATGCGACTGCTGGACGCCAGCGGGTCACGTGAGCTGCACATAACCACTGGATGCTGAGTGCCCACGAGTCACGTGAGGCGCACGTGGCTCCCCCGGGTCACGTGCGCGGCACGCACCCGCAGGTCACGTGTGCGGAACGCGACCGCTGGTAACACCAGCGGGAAAGAGGGGCTTAGCCCCTGGGTTAAGAGTTGAACACCCAAGGGGGCTTTGGAGTTGAACTCCTGACAGGGATTATGTATAGAATTGGAGTTAAACTCCTAAAAAGGGGTTTGATTTATGGAGTTAAACTCCAATAGATCTTGAATGGAGTTAAACTCCTAGAGATCTGTGGATTTTCTTTTGAGCCTTGGATCCTCTCGGAATGGGATTTTTATAGATGGGTATCCTTCTTCTTCGTCTCTGTTGGCTGGATCTTGGGGGAAAAGGGGAAGTGAGACTTAAAATATCCCCTTTTAGGAATTTGATGGCAGATCCGAGCTCCTCTTCAAGGGTTTTATGGTGAAAAGTTATTTATTTTTGGAAAAGGAAGAGTTAAACTCTTGATTTAATTCAAAATAAAAGAAGAAGGTTTAGAACCTTGAGGAAGGAGGAGAAGGTACAAACCCTAGAAATTTAGAATGGAAAAGTTATCTTCTTTATTTCATAATCATGTTGCCTTATATAGGCTTACAAAATTACACATAGACCCTTGGGCTTTAAAAATGGCATTTTGCCCATCCCATACTTTATGTGCTCATTTCTTTTGCACATGAGCCATGAGCTTTACAAAAATTTGGCTTTATGCCCATTTTTCTTACATTCATGCATAAAAAATTACATCAAAATTATTTATTACATGATTTCATTTTGGCATGGGGGAGGCCGGCCGCTGGGCTCGACTTGGGCATGGGCCCACTTGATCTGGGCTTGATTTTGACTTGTACTTGGTCAACCAGGGTGTAATTTTTGACCCCAACAAAAATAACCTTCGGCTCTCTTTTCAAAGAATCCAACTTTGGAAAAAAAGAAGAGGAGAAGAACCGCGAGAAAATTCAGTTGCGTAACTGTACGTTGCCTGAAAAGAACCTCAGGCCTACAAACAAGGGTTCTATCAAAAGAGACAAGGGGAAAGAGAAAGTCCCTGAGGAAATTGCCCTCGACGATAGAGTTGTCAAAGAGCTCACGGCCAAGGACCCGCCTAAGAAAAACAAGGTAGATTACAAGATCCTGACACATTTGAGGAAGATACCCTCACAACTGAGCATACTGGATGCTCTCATCCTGTCCAACGAGGCACGGGATTCTCTGATTAAGGCACTGCAAGAGCCTGATCAGTTCTAAGCTTTCCTTGCAGAAGAAGAGATGAAAGACGAGCTAGCCGAGGTTCATACAGCCGACATCACATTCGGCGATGAAGATCTCCTCCTTAGGACGTGCGAGCACAACCGTCCTTTATATGTCACCGGGTACTGCCATGACATTAAGATAGGGAAGATCCTGGTCGACAACGGGTCCTTCGTCAACCTTCTCAACGTGAAGGTATTGAAAGAGATTTGAATGAACGTTCAGCACCTGGCCCGGGACAAAATTACCATCTCCGGCTTCGACTTGCAGTCATCACGGACGCTTGGGTTCGTGATATTGACATTAAGCTTTGGGATATTCGTCACCGACATCAAATTCCATGTCATTGACGCCAAGACCTGCTACAACGCCCTGATCATCCGGCCTTGGTTACATGAGTACAATATCATCCCTTCTACACAAAATCAGTGTATGAAGTATTTCAAAGACGGCCTCGAGTACAAAGTTACAGGGGAGCTAAACCCGTTCTCCGTAAATGAAGTCCGCAAATATGAAGACGCCAAGTACTTCCTACTAGACTTCGAACACACGGAAAGATGTCATAAACCGGAGAACCAACAAAAAGCCGTCACCACTATCCCGATATTTGGAAGCGATACCGAGGAAGATAAAGAAATAATCTACTCGGGGCAACCCCAAGGCAACAGGCCCGGACCATCTACCCCTATTTTGGTCCTCGGCAGTGACTCTGAGGACGAGGCCAACGTAGTGTTCTCCGTCCGCCCGTCAATGCAGACCTTCACTGGAGCTGATCAGAGTTTACAAATTACCATGGATCCGCGGCGGCATTACAGAGAACTTGATGCGCTCGATACGCTCGGCGTGCAAGAGATGCAGACCTTCTACGTCCCTCCTAGGCGAAGAGGTGAAAATGCGACCCTCTTCTACCAATCTACGGAGACTAAAGTGGAAAAAGAAGTCTGGCATGGTGCCAAACTTGCACTTGACAGGTTTCAACCAATCCGTCTGCCCAGATATTACGCAGAGGGATTGAAAATGCTATTAAGATGCCAAGGCGTACCATTCAAGTAAATCGCTCGACAAGTCCAGTTCTACAACAAGATTTGGGACATTCCTGGGACTCAACGAAAGATGCCCAATAGGAAGAAGGAGATGACTAGACTTGGATACGTTCGGTATAAGAAACGGGAGCGACTCCATGGCTGTCGTGTCATAAATAACTCCGGTGGAGAAGGGAATGCTTTTCTAGATAGCGCTGATATTGAACCAGAGCGAGATCCCGCCGTAAGAATGCCAAGTCCGTCATTCGAAGAACAAATTGACAAGCTAATAAGGAAAGTAGGTCAAAAGGTCCGGGTTGACCACAGCCGCAAAATGGCTATTTACGAGAAATCCAGGACACATCGGCTTACTCAGCAGTCTGCGGAAAGAGAATATTGCAATGACCTTCACCCTCAGCCCGCTGTAAGCTCTAATGGCAAGGAGAAAGCCCGATGTAGAGGCAAAAACAAGGTGAAGAATGATAATGACGTTCTAAAACAGCGAAGCGGATCCAAGAAGCTACGCAATCGAGAAAGAGTTAGCTGGAATCCGTCTTTTATGAAGAAGATTGGTTGGAAATATTCTTTCCCTCAAGACAAGACAAGTAAAATTTTTGACCTTGTCATTAAACATCAAATGATGATGCTCCCGCAGTCTCGGCATCCCGAACAAATAAACGAGGTCTATCACCCGGCTTATTGCCCTACCACTGAGCAGTAGGACATCCTCTTGAAGACTGCTTCACCTTCAAAGACTGGGTTGAAGGCTAGTATAAGCAAGGCAGGTTTGCTCTATCCGACAGTTGGAGGGTAACCCCACCACGAAAATATAAGCCAAAAGCAACCTATATTACGAGGGTAAGTCCAGATCAATATCGAGCTTGGAAATGAACTCATACCAGCCACGTGATAACATTCTCAAAGGAGGGGGAGCATGAGAATATAGACGACCTCTCCCAGTGCTTCGCAGATGAGGATGAAGACGAGGTGATCTCAAAATCGGAAGATGGGATACACACCACGGCGGACAATCTAAGGAAAATTGACTTAGGGACGGAAAACGATCCAAGGCCAACGTTCGTCAGTGAGCTGTTGTCTAAAACACAGGTGGCCACACTAAAGGACGTGCTTATGCAGTATAAAGAATGTTTCGAATGGAACAATTCTAAGATGCCGAGATTAGATCCAGAAATGGCGGTGCATAAATTATCTATATCGCCGGACGTTAAGCCAGTTAAGCAAGAGCCAAGAAGAATGCGGCTCGAACTTGAAATGAGTATCAACGCCGAAGTCAAGAAACTAATTGACTCCGGTTTTATCCAAGAAGTTCAATATCCTGACTGGATCGCCAATATCGTTCCGATAATGAAGAAAAATGGGACAGTACGCATCTGCGTGGACTTTTGGGATCTCAACAAAGCTTGTTCGAAGGATGACTTCCCAGTGCCTGTTACCGAGCTGATGATCGATAACACGTCCACTCATGAGGTCTTCTCCTTCATGGATGGATCTTCGGGGTATAATCAAATAAAGATCCATCCCGAGGACCAAAAGCATACTGCATTCCGGAATCCGTTGGGCATATTCTGCTATAAAGTGATGCCCTTCGGTCTGAAGAACGCTGGCCCTACCTACCAGAGGGCTATGATGAAGATCTTCGATGACCTCTTACACGAGATTGTCGAATATTATATCGACGACCTCATGGTGAAAAGCAAATTGTACGAGGAGCACTGGGAGCATTTTAAAATATTGTTCCAACGTCTTCGGAACTATAATCTGAAGATGAACCATTCGAAATGCGCTTTTGGAGTCTCCTCAGGCAAATTCTTAGGATTCATCGTACGCAGTATCTGCAGAATCCGCTAGTACTGACCGCTCCGGTCAAGAGAAAGCCTCTCATCCTGTACACAACAGTCCTTGAAGGTTCTTTAGGCGCGCTATGGGCACAGGAGAACGACCAAGGGAAGGAGAGAGCTCTTTACTATTTAAGTTGAGTTCTTCTGGGGGCAGAAAATAACTACTTCCCCCATTGAAAAACACTGTCTGGCACTGATCTTCACGGTAATGAAGCTTCAATATTATACCTTGGTACATGAGTTTTATCTCATATTGAAGGTGGATCCTCCCAAATATCTGATGTCAAGGGCCATACTAACAGGAAGGCTTGCCAAATGGGCCCTCCTCTTAAGGGAATTCTCAATAACATATCGACCCCTCAAGGCAATGAAAGGCCAGGTCATCGCCGACTTTCTCGCTGAGCATCCGATACCAGCCAACTCTCCCTTAAATTGCGAATTGCCAGATGAACACGCGTTCGACACAATCGAAGGGGAGAAGAAAGAAAATAATGCCCGATGGGAACTATACTTCGATGGAGCATCTTCATTGAAGAAGCGAAAGCAAAGCACCCCCATAATCAAAACTGGGGTGGGCCTTATCTTCGTGACTTCGTAAGGAGAGATAATGTGTTTCTCCCTTTCCTTAACAGAACCAAGGACAAACAACGAAACTGAATATGAAGCTTTGATAGCGGGTCTTGAGATTGCTGTCGACATAGGAATCGAAGACCTCCTCATATATGGAGACTCCCAGCTAGTCGTTAGCCAAGTAAATGGCGACTATCAGACGTGTAAACCAGTGTTGGTAAAATATGGTGAAAGAGTGCAGCAACTGCTGACTCAAATCCCCTCCTACATTCTGGAAAGCATACCGTGGACGGAAAATAGTAAGGCGGATGCATTAGCCAAGCTCGCTAAAGAACTGGCCGACGAAAACTTCGATGATGTAAGGATCATTGTGCAAAGCCGCCGGATTCTTGCGCCAGCAGAAATATCTCCAGAGTCGTCTGAAAGTAAGGAAGCGACCGAACAAGCAGTCATCTAATTTGAGGATGAAGAAAAGGATAAGGATTGGAGATAAGTCTTCATAGATTACTTCAAATCCCATCGAACACCCGAAAACGCATCTTCGAGACATCAGCTCATGAAACGAGCTCTGTCTTTTGCCTTCGTCAATGATACTCTATATAAGAGACCGTTCGACATTTTGTGGCTAAGGTGCCCGGGACGAGGAGAAGCAAAGAGAGTCGTCCAAGAAACCCACGACGGACTCTGCGGTTCTCATCAAGCCGGGCCAAAGATGAAGCTGAAGATCAAGAGGATGGGTTGCTATTGGTCCAGGATGATTCAGGACTGCCTCAAATATGCGAAGCAGTGTCACTCGTGCCAAATTCACGGGGACTTCATCCACCAACATCCAAATCTGCTACACCCAACAGTAGCCAGCTGGCCGTTCGAAATGTGGGGAACCGATATAATTAGGCCCATCGAACCAGCATCATCCAAAGGACATCGGTTTATATTGGCAACAACCGATTACTTCTCTAAGTGGGCAGAGGCAGTACTGCTAAGGTAAGTGAAGGCGAAAAACATCCTCCATTTCTTCAGGACACATGTGATCTACCGGTTCGGCACTCCGTGACGAATCCTCTCAGATAATGGGCCGATCTACAGGATCCATAAGATCAGCCACTTCGCACAACAACATAATATAGACCGGAGATACTCTTCAGTCTATAATCCCCATGCTAACGGTCTAGATGAGGCTTTCAATAAGACCTTGACGAAGATCATAAAGAAAACGGTGTCCAGAAACAAAAAGGACTAGCACGAGAGACTGCATGAAGCTTTCTAGGCGTATCGAACCACGTTCAAAATGGCCATGAATACTACGCTATTCGGTTTGGTATTCAGCACGGAAGTGGTACTTTCCTTAGAGATAGAGCTACCCTCTCTACGAGTGGCAGTTCGATATGAGCTGAGGGATGAAGAAAATGCCCATCTTCGGCTTGAGGAGCTCGATGCCCTCGATGAAACTCGTCTCATGGCGCAGGAAAACCTGGAAGCTAACAAAGCAAGGATGACACGCTCATATGAAAGACTAACCAGACCAAGAATATTCCACCAAGGCGAACTCGTGTTAGTCGTAAAAAGACCTATGATCCCCAACCGTGCAAAGCGGGGGAAATTCGAGCCGAACTACGAGGGTCCGTACATCATAGACAAGGTCTATCAAGGTGGGGCCTACTTGCTCATGGATATGCATGGAGAAAGGCCCTTCCGTCTAATAAACAAACGGTTCCTTAAGAAATACTAAGCTTGACAAGTCACGACTCAGGTTAATGATAGATGATGATGCTCGTGTCCACTAGCTGTCTTCCTGAGTCAAGACTCTATAAGTAGTATCCAGCAAAACTTCGCCTTGAAGCTGGCCCTGGACCGAGATGTCCCTAAACTAACAATGGACCGTAATGTCCTTAAACTAATACGTCGCCTCAAGCACGGTGATAATGGAATTCATGTCCATAAGTCCCAACGGCGAGGACTGCAACTCAATTCCCGCTAGCTATACAACTGCCCCGGTGGCGAAGTCCCCCCTAAGTTCCATTGGCAAACAGAAGAGTAAAAAAAACATTACGTCCATAAGAAAATAGACACAGATGAAAACCCGAAAGGGCACCGTAAGTAAAAACAGCAGGGATACCGGCGAGCTTGTGAAAACCTGAAAGGGCGCAATCTTGTTGTAAAAAACGGCATGTCCACAAGCGTAATGGACACGAATGAAAACCTGAAAAGGCGCCGTGAGTAAAAACAGCAAGGCTACCGGCGAGTTTGTGAAAACCCAAAAGGGCGCAATCTCGTAAAATTTTCACATACGAGATCCTCTCGACTCGTAAGGAGAACTCCCCCTATGGGACCCTCATGGCTCATACGATTCAAAGTCTTAAGTTACAGGGATCCAAACCTGTCCTTAAGCCATCATATTCCCCACTACAGACGGGCTGATATTGGCCCTTGTATACAATCCATAGGCATAAATAAACGTTTTCCCCATTAAGTTCCACCAATCACGAGGAATGTCCTCATATGGTGAATGACACTTGTAAGTCCTCTTGACTTATAAGGAGAAAACACTCTTGTAAGATCCTTACGACTTATAAGAGAGCACACACTTAAGAATCCTCACGATTCCTAAGGAGAAAATACGCCTACGAGATCCTCACGACTCGTAGGGAGAAATATCTTTATGAGACCCTTAAAGTCAAAAATCCTTAGTCGATAGGATTCTAACCCTGTTTGCTAAGCTACCTTTGTTCAAATCGACAAGGGCAAATGATGATTCGCTCCTGGAAATATCCCAGTTGTAGCGATGTTGATGCCTAAATCAGTATCAAATTCCAAGGCCTTTCACGGCAAATGATGATTCACTCCTGGCAATATTCCAGTCGCAGCGATACTGATGCCAAAATTGGTATCAAATCTTAAGTTCCATACTCGTAATAAAAATCAGCGAGAAAAAAAATAAATGCATATAAAAATAACTGAAATGATGAGGCAACTCGCAATACAATCAGCGAGCAAGAAAAATGCATATAAAACAGCTGAAATGTTTGGGCAACTCGCAATAAAAAGCAACGAGTAAAAAGAAAAAATAGTCGAAATGATTGGGCAATGGGACAAAAGGCCGAAATGATTGGGCAATCGCGACTTTCGCGATATAAAAGCTGAAATGATAGAGCGTCGCGGAAAGAAATAAAAAAATGAATGAAAATGAAACTTTTGCCCTGCAGGTATACAATCCATGGGCACAAACGAAAAGGGAACCACATTTTCCCACAAGGTTCCATCAAAAGGAGAGCCAGATCTTGACGGCAACATCCACGGCCTAGAGATCAACAACGGTGTTTTTTCTCACTCCAGCAGGATGCAGACGCGACATCAACAAGCGACCCCAGGGTCAACAAAATAGAGTCGTGGCAAAGTATCTAGTTCTAGATCTCGACGGTTCACAGAAAGCCTAGAGATCAACAACAGTGTTTCTTTTCACTCCAGCAGGATGCAAACGCGGCGTTAACAAGCGACCCCAGGGTCAACAAAGCGGAGCCATGGCAAAGTCCTTAGTTCTAAATCTCGACGGTTCACAGACAACCTAGAGACTACCTCAACACTCGTCTCATTACAGCAGACACGGCGTCAACAAAGCGGAGTTTTGGCAACGTCCCTAGTTCTAAATCTCGACGGTTCACAGACAGTCTAGAGGTCAACAACGGCGTTTCTTCTCACTCTAGAAGGATGCAGACACGGCGTCAACAACCGACTCCAAGGTCAACAAAACGGAGCCATGGCAAAGTCCCTAGTTCCAAATCTCGACTGTTCACAGACAGCCTAGAGATCAACAGCGGCATTTCTTATCACTCCAGCAGGATGCAAACGCGACGTCAACAAGCGACCCCAAGGTCAAGAAAACGGAGTTATGGGAAAGTCCCTAGCTCCAAATCTCGACGGTTCAAAAACAACTTAGAGATCACCTCGACATCCGTCTCATTACAGCAGACGCGGTGTTAACAAAGGAAGCGAAGGCCAAATTCCTAACTTCAGGGTCTTGACAGCAACTCAAATAAAACTTGAAAGAATATCGGAGATCATCCCACACCAGCGCGGAGTGGTTATGACTCATCGGGGCTCCCAAACTGAGCCTAACCTCAAGTAAAAAGCGTTATGGAAAATTCCTAACGTTTGCTCTTCTGACGGTAATATGACCTATTCCTTGAAAACGTCTTGTCCATCCCCTGAAGGGATCAGAGACATGACAGTCGTGAATAGCAGCGTAAAGTCTGCATATCGGGAAATGCATCAGCCAACGTGACGGTACGACAGACAAAACCCTAGTACCACAGACCCTAACGGACCTGTGTCGTAAAGAGCAGGGGTTAACTGTGAAGTCAGGACAGGTTTGCCTACAAGCCCAAGGAAGGTAAACTACAAACTCCAAAATGAGTTCATAAACTAGAGACTCCGGAATGAGTGAATAAACTACAAACTCCAAAATGAGTATATAAACTACTTCACACCAGATCAAGACATTGAAGAAGAGAGAAATGCCAGTATGAAATAAAATATTTATTTTATTCATGAATTCAAGTGGATACAAGATACTGTTTCCCCCAATAATAGAAGAGCAAGGCTATATTCAAAATTTGAAAAGAGGCAGCGCCTCACGTGCCTTGCACGAGGGAGCCAGCGTCGAGAGTTAAAAACTCTGAGGCAGCGCCTCACGTGCCCCGCACAAAGGCGCCAGTGCCGAGAGTTAAAAATTCTGAGGTAGCGCCTAACGTGCCCCGCACGAGGGCGCCGGCGCCAGAACTAAAAGTTCTCAGTCGTTGGATCAAAAATCCAACAGAGATGATAAATCATCAAAATACAGAATTAAATTATGTTGAGGAAATATTCCTCAAATCTTTCTGAACGAGAAAGATTACTCTTTGTAAAACAGAACACCGTTGGATTAAAAATCCAAAGGTGATTAAAAATCACCAAGCTATAGAATAAGCTCTGTATGGGAAAATATTTCACCAATCTTTCTAAACAAAAAAGATTACGCTCTGTAAAACAGAGCACCATTGGATTAAAGACCCAATGGTGATTAAAAAATCACCAAGCTACAGAATAAGCTCTGTATGGGAAATTATTTCCCCAATCTTTCTAAATAAGAAAGATCACGCTCTGTAAAACAGAGCACCGTTGGATTAAAAATCCAATGGTGATTAAAAGTTACAAAGCTACAGAATAAGCTCTGTATGGAAAACATTTTCCCAATCTTGTTAAAAACAAGAAAAATATTTTCTGTAAAACAGAATTCCTTGGATCAAAGATCCAACGGTGGATAAAATCCCCAAATCAATTAAAGATCTCTCAATGAGAGATTTCTTCAACTAAATCAACAAACTTGCCTCCACTATATAAAGGCCCCAAGATTTCAAATCTTGTACAAAAGAAACCCCCCCATAAATTTCAAGTTCAAAAAAGAAGGGCAAGCAAAAAAAAAGCTTTAAGAGAGAAGAAGGAAGAAGAACTTTCTTCAAGGTAAATAAAGATAATAGAGAGCATAGTATCTCATCTGCATATCCGAGGGTTTAACCTTTATAAAGAACATAGTTTTTTCCCCTGAATCCGAGATCCATGAGACAAGTCTTCCACAAATGAGAATTTAATTCTTGGGGGGACGAATTTGTTCTTGGGGATCGAAGATCCAGGAGAGAACAGAGAATTGAACATTTTCAGAAAAATGCACAAAGAAAGAAACTGCGTCACGCGCCTCATGTGCCCCTCACGTGGGCGCTGCTCAAATAAAAAGTTCTTAGCACTCAGAAGTTGGCGCTCAGCACCAAGCGCCTCACGTGCCCATCACGTGGGTGCTGCCCAAATAAAGAGTGCTTAGCACTCAATGATTGGCGCTCAGCGCCAAGCGCCTAACGTGCCCATCACGTGGGCGCTGCTTAACGTGAAGTGCTCTGCACTCATCAAACAGTGCCTCGCGCCTAGTGCCAGGCACCTCACGTGTTCTGCACGTGGGCGCCATAAAGAGTGTTTAACACTCCATAAAAAACAAAAAAAATGAGAGGATAAAGTAAAGGGTGAGCGTCAGGGCCCATATCAATGCTCAGCATTGTTTGCATAGAGAAAGGACTGAGCCCAAACAAGTGTTTAACACTTTATTCAAAGACTAAGTGGGCTGAGTCCAAGTTGACCAAAATTCTCTAATTCAGATCAACTGAGCCTATGTGCTCACCATTTTCCAAATTGGTCTCAGTCCCAAACACGACTATTGATCTTCCAACGGACATTAGTTCAAGGGTATATCTCCTCACACCTCTGATAAATATCGTTATAATTCTTCAGCGTTTTTAGAGAGGTGGTGGGTCTCGATAACCAACAACTCTTTAGTGTACTCCCAAATTGACGAGCATATCCCAATGCAGACCGCAACATCCTTAAACTAGCTATGGACCGTAACGTCCTTAAACTACAATGGACCGCAACGTCTTTAAACTAACGATGGATCGAAACGTCCTTAAACTAAAACAATATAGAGTCCAAATGCTCTTCTATTGGATCTGAATGATCCCAAAATTCCCGTTGAGTAGATCTTAGTCTAAAATTAGACTAACGTATCCTCAACAAACATTTAATTCGATCTTAATCCTAAACGAGATTAACTATCCTTAAATCAAACCAAACCCAAATCTAAGAAAATAGGGATTTGGACTAATCCATGCTCTACGGGCGACAACATAAATTAGTCTCCGTATACAATCCACGGGCAACCAAAAATAAAACAAACACACACGACACGAAATGAACATCTGGAGCAAGAGAAAGTGGTCACCGCGATGCGGTAACGTAATTAACTGCAGGGGCTTGCGCTTGGAGGAAAGAGCGTCCCCACAATAAAAAAACCCCTCACAATGAGGGGGAATCTGACGAAGTCTGCTACAACGGCTGCATCCGTCCAAACCTCTGATATACGGTGCCATAAATCAACTTGGCATCTTTGGAGAGGTAGACGGATAAATCCAAATAGCATCTGCCCCCAAATTCAGGCAAGACGTTCGTCTTTCCCGGCTTTCGGCGGTAAATAGATTCTAGCACGCCCGGTGGGACGTTTTCCTCTTTCCACTCCACACTTCGTGTGTCGTGTTTTTCCGCGATCAAATAATCGCGGTATATATGTTTGTTGTTGCCCTTGGGTGATGGGATACTAAAGCCAGTGTATCGTCTCTATGAAGAATGGTGTTTACTTCTACCCTAGCAACTCAAGCTCTGTCATATCTGGTGGAGTCAAGTATGGACCACTCGCGGCCTTAAATCTCTGCAATCCGGCTCTTCAAGAAATCAACTGGCTTCTCTTTGGGTCGATACTCCCACCTCCCATCCTCGATGCCTCAACATCGAAGGAGGAGGCACAGAAGAAGTCTGTCTTCTACAGGCTGGCTCCCCAAGCAGCAGCTTTGCCGATAAAATCAGTCCTCAAACAACTGGCACATGCCAAGGACCAAGGTCGATGCAGGGGGCAGAATATTCAAGCTCTCAAAGGAAACAGGGGGCAGGATCGGCAAAATCCTGAAGCTAATCAAATCCCGTCTGTAAGAAACGGTCGACGTTGATATCGGCATCATACAAAATGAGGTGGGGGCAGTTCTCCGTTTGGTCCTGTTTCAACCCCAGTGGTGAATGTTGTTGTTCCAACTGGAACAACTTCAAACTGTTGCGAAGGGCTAGACAAAATTCTCTTGCCGTAATATTGAAGAAATCTCCGCAGCCCATGGAGATCCCATGAGAGCAGAAATCAGTTCGCTCCCTAAAAACAACTTTCCTCATCTATATATAAGGTGTAGAAGAAAGTGAAGGTCCTTGTCGTCGACCGCCGCTCTTCCCCTAGACGTCAGCTAAATTCTGACAAATCCCCTTTCAAATACAAGGGGACTCATTCCAAGATGAATCCTGATACAGCGGTTCCTCCCAAAAACCAAAGCGGCTTCTCACAAAAAAGAGAAGCCTATTAAAGCTCAAGTGTCCGAGGTAAACTCAAAAGGCCAAAACTCCAAACACTCCAAGCCTGAGGGCATGAAAGTTTATACAATCTATATGGTGAAATCCAAAGATGAAGTTCGAGATTCTACTAGTCACCGATCTCAAACTCGGTCCCTGACCAAGGTTCAACTGCAACGTGAAAATCTGCAGGAGATGCTCGCTCAGGCGGCAGCAAACGGTAATCTATCGCCTAAGGAAAATCCCGAGGACACACCCGCAAAAAGAATAGAGAAGGAGTCCGATATTGATTTCCTAAAGCGCGCTCTGAAAAAGGGAGATGCAGAAGCGGCATAAATGTCCACTCAAATGAACCAGATGACCCTTCTGATTCAGAATATGGCTGGAATAATGGTTCAATTGGAACCACTGGCAGATGAACCGTCGGTAGTCGATCTTAAAGACAAAGGTGACATTTCAAATCCTCTGCAAACCTCATCAACGGCCGAGGAGGAAATGATTCCTAAAGAAAAGATGGACACATATATCGCTCAGCAAATCAAAGCTCACTACGCCAGTGAAGCCGCAAATAGATCAATCAAGATTGATCGACCATATCCGGCGTGGTACGATCAAATACAGTACCCTCCAGAGTACACACTTCCAACGTTCCACATGTACAAAGAAATTAGGAATCCTCGCCAGCACATTGCGCGATTTAAATCCATGTGCGGCAATTCTGGAGGAAATGACATACTACTCCTCCGACAGTTTGTCAGCGGTCTGGCGGGCATCGCTTTCGAATGGTATGCAGAACTCCCAAATGATTTCGTGAAGAGCTTCGATGAAATGGATATGCTCTTCTGTCAGGGATTCACTAATGAGAACGAACATACTACCGTGACGGCGCTGGTCAACGAGAGGATTAGACCGAATGAGACTTGGATTCAATATGTTACCTGATGGCGAAATCTCTGGTCAAAGAGAATTTTGGATCCTAACCCTGTCTACTAAGCCACCTTTGTCTAAATCGACAGGGGAAAATGATAATTCGCTCCTGGCAGTATCCCAGTTATAACGATGTTGATGCCTAAATCGGTATCAAATTCCGAGTCCTTTCAAGACAAATGATGATTTTCTCCTGGCAATATCCCAGTTGTAACGATACTGATGCCTAAACAGGTGTCAAACTCCAAGTTAACCTCTCCGGTAAATGCCGCCCCTACAATCATCTAATGAAGAAGGGGACCCCGTTCGTTTGGGATAGTAATTGCCAAAACGCACTGGACGAAATCAAGCAATATCTGCAAAACCCGCTGGTACTGACCGCTCCGGTCAAGAAAACCCATCATCCTGTACACAACAGCCCTTGAAGGTTCTTTAGGCGTGCTATGGGCACAAGAGAACGATCAGGGGAAGGAGAGAGCTGTCTACTATTTGAGTCGAGTTCTCCTGGGGGAAGAAAATAACTACTCCTCCGTCGAAAAGCATTGCCTGGCGCTGATCTTCGCGGTAATAAAGCTTCGACATTATGCATCGGCACATGAGGTCCAACTCATATCAAAGGTGGATCCTCTCAAGTATTCGATGTTAAGAGCCATGCTAACGGGAAGTCTTGCCAAATGGGCCCTCCTCTTGATGGAGTTCTTGATAGTATATCGACCCCTCAAGGCAATAAAAGGCCAGGCCATCGCCGACTTTCTCGCTGAACATCCGATACCTGCCGACTCTCCCTTGAACTGCGAGTTACCGGATGAACACGCGTTTGATGCAATTGACAGGGAGAAAGAATGGAATGATACCCGATGGGAACTCTACTTCGATTGAGCGTCCTCCTTAAAGAAGCGAAAGAAAAATACCCCCATGATTAAAACCAGAGTGGGCCTTATCTTTGTGACTCCACAAGGAGGGATAATGCGTTTTTCCCTGTCTTTAACAGAGCCGAGAACAAACAATGAGGCCGAGCATAAAGCTTTGATAGCAGGTCATGAGATTGTTGTCGACATGGAAATCGAAAACCTCTTCATATATGGAGACTCCCAACTGGTTGTTAGCCAAGTAAATGGCGACTACCAGACGTGTAAGCCAGAACTGATCAGGTATGGGGAAAGAGTGCAGCAACTGCTGGCGCAAATCCCCTTCTACACCCTGGAAAGTATACCGTGTGCGGAAAATAGCAAGGCGGCTGCGTTAGCCAAACTCGCTAAAGAACTGGCTGAAGAAAACCTCGATGACGTAAGGATCATTATGGAAAGCCGCCGGATTCTCACGCCAGCAGAAATATCTCTGGAGTCGTCTGAAGAAAAGGAAGCTACCAAACAAGCGGCTTTCCAAGTAGGGGATGAAGAAAAAGCTAAGGATTGGAGAGAAGTCTTCATAGACTACTTCAAATCTATCGAACGCCCGAAGAAGCATCATCAAGACATCAGCTCATGAAGCAAGCCCTGTCCTTCGCCTTCGTCAATGATACTTTATATAAGAGATCGTTCGACTGTCTGTGGCTAAGATTCCTGGGACCAGAAGAAGCAAAAAGGGTCGTTCAAGAAACTCATGGCAGATTCTGCAGTTCCCATCAAGCTGGGCCAAAAATGAAGCTGAAGATCAAAAGAATGGATACTATTGGCCCATGATAATTCAGGAATGTCCGGAATATGCGAAGCAGTTCACTCATGCCAAATTCACAGGGATTTCATCCACCAGCATCCGAATCCACTACACCCAACATTGGCTAGCTGGCCATTCGAACTGTGGGGAACCGATATAATCGGGCCAATCGAACCAGCATCATCCAAGGGACATCGGTTCATACTAGCAACAACCGATTACTTCTCTAAATGGGCAGAAGCAATCCCGTTAAGAGAGGTGAATACAGAGAACATCCTCCATTTCTTCAAGACACATGTCATCTACCAGTTCGGTACTCCGCGACGGATCATCTCGGATAATGGGCTGGCCTACAGAAGCCATAAGATCAGTCGTTTCACACAGCTACATAAAATAGACTGGAGATACTCTTCGGCCTATAATCCTCGAGCTAACGTTCTAGCTGAGGCTTTCAACAAGACCTTGACAAAGATCATAAAGAAGACGGTGTCCAGAAATAAAAAGGACGGGCACGAGATATTGCATGAAGCTCGCTTATCGGACCACGTTCAAGACGGCCATGAATACAACGCCATTCGCGTTGGTATTCAGCACAGAAGCAGTACTTCCCTTGGAGATAGAGCTACCCTCTCTATGAGTAGCAGTTCGATACTAGCTGATGGATGAAGAAAATGCCTCTTCGACTTGAGGAGCTCGATGCCCTCGATGAAACTCGTCTTATGGCGCAGCAAGACCTAGAAGCTTACAAAGCAAGGATGGCGCGCTTATACGAAAGATTGACTAGGCCGAGAATATTTCGCCAAGGCGAACTCGTGCTAGTCGTAAAAAGACCTATGATCCCCAATTATGCTAAACGGGGGAAATTCGAGCCAAACTATGAGGGCCCGTACATCATAAACAAGGTCTACCAAGGTGGGGCCTACTTGCTCATGGATATGCATGGCGAATGACCTTCCCGGCCAATAAACGGCTGGTTCCTTAAGAAATACTACGCTTGACAAGTCACGGCTCAGGTTAATGATGGATGACGATGCTCGCTGTCTTCCTGAGTCCAAACTCTATAAGTAGTATCCAGCGAAACCTCACCTCAAAATCCCAATGGACCGAGATGTCATTAAACTAACAATGGACCAAGATGTCCTTAAACTAACATTAGACCGAGATGTCCTTAAACTAACAATGGAACGAGATTTCTTTAAACTAATAACGGACCGAGATATCCCTAAACTAACAACGTTGCCTCAAACACGGCGATAGTGGAATCCAGGTCCACAAGTCCAAACGGTGAGGACTACAGCTCAAATCCCACCGGCAAACAAATGGGTCACATGCGGCGAAATTATTCTCGAGAATTTCATCGCCAAAAAAAAACCGGTACGTCCACAAGCGAAATGGGTGCGGATGAAAACCTGAAAGGGCTCCGTGAGTAAAAACGGCAGGACTGCCGGCGAGTTCGCGAAAACCCGAAAGGGCACAGACTCGTAAATAAAATTCATGCATACTTGCAAGGTCCTCTCGACCTTGTAAGGAGAAAAAATACCTGCGTAAAATCCTTACGACTCATAATGGAGAAACACACTTAGAGATCCCCACGATCCCTACAGAGAAATTACACTTACGAGATCCTCACGACTCGTAAGGAGAATCCCCCTTATGAGACCCTCACGGCTCATAGGATTCGAAAGCCTTAAGTTACAGGGATCTGAACCTGTTCTTAAGCCATCACATTCTCCAAGTTGCCCTACAGGCGGTCTGATATCGGCCCTTGTATACAATCCACAGACACAAATAAACGTTTCCTCCACTAAGTCCCACCAATGACGAGGAATTTCCTCATGTGGTGAACGACATTTGTAAGTCCTTATGACTTATAAGAGAACACACACTTAGGAACCGGCGAGAAAACACACCTACGAGATCCTCACGACTCGTAGGGAGGAACACCTTTATTAGACCCTTACAGCTCATTAAGTCAAAAATCCTTAGTCGACAGAATTCTAACCCTGTTTGCTAAGCCACCTTTGTTCGAATCGAAAAAGGAAAATGATGATTCGCTCCTGACAACATTCCAGTGGTAGCGATGCCGATGCCCAAGATTGGTATCAAATTCCGAGCCCTCTTACGGCAAATGATGATTCGCTCCTGACAATATTCCAGTCGCAACGATGCTGATGCCAAAGTTGGTGTCAGATCTCAAGATTTCATACTCGCAATAAAAATCAGCGAGCAAAAATGCATATGAAATAGCCGAAATGATAGGGCAACTCGCAAAAAAAATCAGCGAGTAAAATATATGCATATAAAAATAGCCGAAATGATTGGGTAACTCGCAATAAAAAGCAGAGAGTAAAGAAAAAGAAAAATAGCCGAAATGATTGGGCACTGCGAAAAAATAGCCAAAATGGTTGGGCAATCGCGACTTTCGCGATATAAAAATCTGAAATGATTGAGCATTGCGAAGAGAAATAAAAAAAAGAAATGAAATTTCTGCCCTGCAGGTGAGATCACATTGACCCCTGTATACAATCCATGGGCACAACCGAAAAGGGAACCGCATTGTCCCACCAGGCTTCGTCGAAAGGAAGCTAGATCTCGATGGCTACACCTATAGCCTAGAAATCAACAATGACGTTCCTTCTCGTTCCAACCAGAAGCAGATACGACGTCAGCAAAAGAGCCACAGTAAAGTCCCCTAGTTCCAAATTTCGACAGTTCATGGACAAACTATAGACTACCTTGGAGTCATGGCAGAGTCCCTAGTTCCAAGTCTCGACGGCAGCATCCACAGCCTAGAGATCAATAACAGCGTTCTTTCTCCCTCCAGCAGGATACAGAGGCGACATCAACAAACGGAGCTATGGCAAAACCCCTAGTTCCAAATCTCGACGGTTCACAGACAACCCAAAGACAACCTCGACATTCGTCGCAATAGTGCAGACACAATGTCAAAAAACGAAGCAAAGGAAGATCTCTAGCTTCAGGGTCTTGATAGAAACTCAAATGAGACCTGAAAGACCATCGGAAATCATCCTACTCCAGCGCAGAGTGGTCATGACTCATCGGAGCTCCCAAACCGAGCCTAACCTCAAGTAAAAAGCGACATGGAATATCCCTAAAGCTTGCTTTTTCGACGGTAATATTACCTGGAAGATTACTTGAAGACGTCTTGTCCAGCCCTTGAAAGGATCAGAGACACGACATTCGCGGGGCTACCCGAACAACAAGATTGCATATCGGGAATACATCGGCCCACGCGACGGTGCGACGGGTAAAAAACCCTAGGACCACAGACCCTAACGGACTTCTATTAGCAGGAGTTAGTGTGATGTTAGGACACCCTTGCGAGAACTTCTCGATTCGTCTCGACTCGTGAGGAAATTAGTGTCCTTGCGAGAACTTCTCAATTCGTCTCGACTCGTAGGGAAAAGCCATAGGCAATAGGGATAAGGACCTATTTCCTAAGCACTGGGGCCCTGCAAGTCGGTCCGAGATGGACTATTGCATACTATTCACGGGCCACACCCTCCAAAGTCGAATATTGACAAGGAGGGAAAGAACCACTTACGAGTCCTCTTGACTTGTAAAGGGGAAAATTCTCTTGTGAGATCCTTACGAATCTCAAGAGAAAACGCACTTAAGAGTCCTCATGACTCTTAAAGAGAAAATACACCTACGGTATCCTCTCGACTCGTAGAAAGAAAAACCCTTTATGAGACCCCCACGGCTCATAAAGTTGAAAAGTCTTAAGCGGCAGACCTGAACCTGTTTCCTAAGCCATCGCGCCCTGCAAGGAAATCAAGATAGACTATCTACGGGCCTCGTTTTCCAAAGGGACACGCCAATATGAAATAAAATATGTCTTTTATTCATGAATGCAAGTGAATACAAGATACATTTCACAAAGGAATCGAAAGGAATGCATGTTATTCATAAATCGCAAGATTACAGTCAATAAAAAAAAGAGGGGTAAAAAGACGGTTATTGAGTAGAAGGTGTCATCAACAAATCAGCAAGCCGCTCGCGCGCTCCTCTCAATCCTTTCTCGTGATCAGCCACCGCGGCCAACTTAACTTCAACCTGAGCCCATTGCCGTAAACAGGACGAAAGCTTCCCATTGGCTTCTAACATGGCAGCTTCACAGTATTGCATGACCCGCTCGGCGAAGTCAAGCGTCCTCCTCAACGTCAACCTATCCGAGATACATATATGGAGATTGTCAAAAACGGCTTTTAGCTGTGCTGCATCCGCTTCAATCTGGGCGCGCAGTTGGACGAATTCGCTGGAAGACACCTTATGTTCCTTTCGTCTCAGGGTCGCCTCTTTTTCAAAATGGAGTATGAAATGAACACTATGCTCGATCCAAGCAGCCTGCTGAGAGTTCGAAGTTAATACATCAGGAGCTGGACGCTGGAGCTCAATCTCGTGCATGCAAGCCTCGATCTTTCTGCAGTAATCAACCCAAGAGCCGACAATAGCTTCATCATGGAAATTCATGAGTGTTGACAACATTGGATTAACTTCCATGGCAAAATCTGTAGCAGAAGTGAGGGCCTCGGCATTGAGATCCTTAATGAATTCGCTCAACGTTCGTCGGCTATTTGTGGTGCCCCTGGAAGACATGCGTTTAGCAAGGGCCCCGCGGGCATTGGAATGCGAGATTCGAAAGGAGCTAGAGCTAGCGCAATTTCTTCAAAACGAATTAGGGTCAAAAGGTTGACTCGGGGAATAAAGAAAACACATCAGCAGTGAAGTCTATTATACCGGCTGTGAAAGGAGGCAGGATGAGGAGTACCGGAAGCATGACTATTCTCTCGTCTCCTTCTCTGACCCGTGACGCTATGATCAACATGAAGAAAGCTTAGCAAAAATACGTCTATTTGTAAAGGAAATGAAGAGACGTCAGTTGAAGAATATAATAAGCAATACTGGGAGGCGGAACGACTTCCGATTGAAAGGAGAAATGCGGGTTCAACACCTGGTATAGATGGTCGAAAAGGACTCCTGCAGAGTTTCGACAATATACTGTCAATACAAGGAGGATGGTACCCATAGTAAAACAGATAATTCGCAAACCCATACCTTCCAATATTTGAGAGGGCACAGAAGAAAGCGAGGGGACAGCGACCGTCAGAGCGGCGACCGGCGACACTTCTTCAGACGGCACAGCCTCAGGGTTCAACGCACCTATACTCAAGAAAAACAAAATAACATTAGAAGGGCTGAACAGGATTGAAAAACTTGAAAATAGCGACCCAGCGACTACCTGATAAATCATGGACCGAAACCATGACGGAGGCGTCACCGGGTGTAACGGCTTCCTCTCTCTCTCTCGGAGGAGTAGATTCCGTGCCCATAGCTTCATCCCCTGACTCAACGAGGGCCGTCGTGATGCTTGCGACGCCCGCCGATACCAAGAATCCACAGGGAGAAAGGGCAGCGGTCTGGATAGTCCCAGATTCCAGAGAAAGAGTAGCAACTTCGGGCAATGTAACAGCCAGAGTTTCACCTGTCATCCTATCGCCAAGACTTGGCCCGGCAGAAAATGGATATGTCAAAATTCGAAGATAAAGTTCTAGCAAAAGACTGGGAGTTACGTTACCTTGGAGCAGCTTTTTAGTTTCTTCCCGAGATGCACGTGCAACCTGTCTACGGGCGGTAGACAAGGCAGAGGGAACATCCTCCGAAAGAGTATCAGCAAGCGGAATGCTGCTTGAGCCTGCACCTACGGCCAAACCGGCATCTTGTTCCCTCGCAGCATGCTTCCTACGCTTCCTTTCGGTCTGAGCAGTGAGAAATGATCTCTTCAATACCTCTAACAAGGGGACCTCGTCGTCGGTAACACCCGAGCCCAATGCTACTAATTTCTGTTACTTTATGAATGGAGTGTGACCTTTATTTCATTTATCTTGCTGGATTGTTACTTATTATAATTTTACCCCGTTAATTCAATTCTGCATATAACAATTTATGGCATCTAAAATAAAATTAAAAATATCCATCTTGTCCTACTTGACACCCCTAACCCTGTTGTAGCGTCCGTGCATCGTGTTCTCGTCCCGTTCAGTGAAACGGGCGAGTTTGGACGGCTACGCGCGCGTACGTCTGTCCATTTTGGGGGTATGCTTTTTTATCTTAAAACACTTCATTTTAAATTTTGGATCCCGCCTAAAATTCTATTATTTCAATTTCAAATTTTTGGACCCAACCCGGACGCAATTTGGAAACATTTTTCTGGGCGTCAAAATCCCAAATTTCTAATATTTTTTTAAAACCATCGAATATTTTAATTAACCCTCAGAATATTTTTCTAACCTCATATTATCTTTTCCGTTTCCTTAAATCTTTTATCAAATTTCTCCCTAACACCCCCACAGTCTTCAGCCAATCATAT
Organism: Agapanthus africanus; assembly: GCA_030015575.1. Classification (NCBI taxonomy): domain Eukaryota; kingdom Viridiplantae; phylum Streptophyta; class Magnoliopsida; order Asparagales; family Amaryllidaceae; genus Agapanthus; species Agapanthus africanus. Next base: position 993,927,012 of record CM057337.1, read on the forward strand.
TCCTTTTAAACCTCCTGGGCCCCACTATTTTTCCTACGTCTCTCTATCTCTCTCCCTTTCTCCTTCTCTCTCTCTCTCCCCATCTCTCTATCTCTCTCCCTTTCTCCTTCTCTCTCTCCCCCCCGTCTCTCTCTCTCTCTCTCTCTCTCTCTCTATATATATATATATATATATATATATATATATATATATATATATATATATATATCTTCTTTCTCTCTCGTCTCGATAACACTGTGCATTCCTCGAATGCTGTCACCGCCCGCGCCTTAGAGTCACCTCCCTTAACAACCCTTCATTTTTCTCTCGTTGTCATCCTCTTTAAAACCCAGCGACCCATCCTCCTTAACCCATCGCCGAGCTCCCACTCTCAAACCCTAACCCTAAACTTCTCATTGCCTCCTCACCCTCACCTCACCTCACCAAGCCCTCTCTTCCTCCTCCGCCGTCTCCTCCCTTTCCCCAGAGCACCCTGCACACCACTGCACCCATTCAATCCAGCACCACCACCTCACTCCATCGTCGCCGATGACCCCTCACCACCGCCATCTCCTTCCACCTCTCCTCTCCATCTCCTTTCTGCATTCTCCCTCACAATATCCCTGCACACCATAACACCCGAGCCTAAACCAAGCCCAAACCCTAACCGAACCCTAGCAACCAAACCTCCTTGCCGGAGCTCCGTCGACCTCGCCGTCACCCTCACGTCTCCTCTCTATAACCACAGAGCAGAACCTTGTAAGCCCTCTCTTCTTCTTTATTTTTTTTCCTTTCTTTTCTTGTTGCAAAGTTTTCTTGACGTTCACTGTTAATTTCTTCGCCGAAATCCGGTGATGCCGGCGACGCGTCCCGACGTTCCAGCGAGGTACCCCGACCCATGTGGTTCCATTGTTCGTCGTTTGGGGTTCATTCCGTGAACCGTGCGCCCGTCACGAGTTTTCCTCGCCGACGTTTATCTTTCCGTTTTCCCGATTCGCGACCCGTCGAGGCAAGTACCCCTTACTACATGCTAAACAATATTTACATATATATTAATGACACCCTAAACCGATAAATTTAACTTTGGTACGATCATTTCTCTTTTTCATGTTCAATATTGTTATATAACATTTTTATCTTTCGAACTTGGAACCTATATATGTAGATATCATTGCATCCATGGAATCTTAACTTGATAACATGATTAAACGGCTATAATTGTCTTACTGCACTCTTGTAATCATCTCTGTGACACAATTGATAACTGTATTGCAAATCGAATGAATCTGCCTATTGCTTAATTCATTACTTATATCATGTTGTTGATAACCATGCTTGATTATATAACTGATTGTGAGCACACCTATGTATCGTTTACATCTTGACCTGACTTGCTACATGCATATTGATTGACCCGATATGGTACCGTACACTGCTTGACTTGACCTGATGTACCATGACCTGACCCGTTACCTGATCCTGTGTCTAATGCCGACAAACTTGACATGTAGTCCTCATGGACCGTTCCTGTTGTCTATCCAGACAAACCTGTTTACCTGATCCTGTGTTGGCATTAGTTTCTTGATTTCGGGATACCTGACTTGACATACACATATAACATGGGGGTATGGGGAAATCAAAAGTGAAACCTGACTTGTAACTCGACAGTTCACTACCTGTCCTGAGTGTACACATTCCTGTTTTGTGCTTAGCGGCATGTCTCGGTGTCAACCGAGAATATTGTGGCCGTGGTCCCGGGTATGTACGGGATACTATCGCGTGTACACCTTCCTGTTTTGTGCCTAGCGGCATGTCTCGGCTGCAGCCGAGAATATTGTGGCCGTGGTCCTGGGTTTGCACGGGATACTATTGAGTTATATCGACGATTCATCAATTTGGTTTCAAAGACTTTAGAACAGAAAACCTGATAGAACAGTTTAGTTTACCCACTGCACACTACCCTGCACTGCTCTGATTATATTATTGTTACTCTTGCTTCATTCATGTTTATATTACATTGTTGTTACCCTGTTATTATTATATTACTTGATGACATGACGTGCTGACGTCTGGGTTTTGCATGGCCCAGATTCCGTACCGTTGTTGCAGTCCGAGCAGGAGTACTTCAGCCAGCAGGCTGAGCTGTGAGTTCAGTAGTAGCTAGTTCATTTATTTTTTGCAGTATATTCCTGATGTGAGCCTGCATGATGGGACATACATTCCAGTTATTTGTATTGGATCTTTCACTTCCGCATTTTATTATTCTTGACTCATGATATATTGGATTTTGGACATATTTAGATAGTTTTATTGTGTTCTTGATATCTCTACAGCCGTAATGTGACTGTGGATGGATGCCTCCTACCCACAGGTAGCATGGTTGGCTATGTCACGTGCCCATCTTAGCGTACTCTGGGAAGCGGGGCGTGACATGGTTCTTTTGGTATCAGAGACATAGGTTAATTGGGTTGATTCTTTTGTAGTTGGGTATTGTACCCAATACACGAATCAGAATACCCGTGTTTAGGAAACATGTCATGCCACCTTGCCGTTTACCGTTCTTGAATCACATTCTTTCTGGTTATATCTTTTACGATGTGCAAACTTCTTTTGCATATCGACTCGAAAACCTGATTCCTTGTTATCTCTAGGACTTAGGCGACTTAGGTAGAGTTATGTAATTCTGGCTATGATACCGCGGCATAGTTACAATACGGTACTCTATTTAAGTAACTTGGAGTTCTAGTCTTGATCTATATTGTGAATCTATCATCATGCTAATGTTAGGTGTTTTGATTTCAGGAATATGGCAGATAAGAATTTGAAGACGTACCAGAGACGCGTGGACGAAGCCGCCATGCTTGGGGTGATAAGGGGAATGCTGGAGAATCAAAAGAGACAGACCGAGCTGATCCAGCAACAAGCAGAATCATTCCAGGAAGGTTTGCGGACCGTTCAACAGTCCGTAGACAAGGTTGAAGCTAAACCAGTCGACCGGGTAGGGACCGTGGCAAATTTCAGGCGTTTGGGTCCGTCTATATTTACTGGTTTGGAGGAGCCGTTGCCAGCAGAGCAGTGGCTAGTTGACACAGAGAACTTACTTATTGCGCCACAGATTCCAGATGACAAAAGAGTTGATGTGGTACACATTCAGTTAGTGACTACGCCCGAGAATGGTGGCTTGTGGAGGAGACCCGCTTACCCAAGCCGATCAAGTGGGCGGACTTTTCAAAGAGTTTCCTGGAAAAGTTCTTCCGGCGGACCGCACGGGAGGAAGTGGAAGAGAAGTTCATCGGGCAAAAGCAGAATGGAGCACCCGTAGATGTGCATGCAGCAGAATGGATGAGACTCAGCAGATTCGCTGGACCTTTGGTTGCCAACGATGCAGACAGGGCACGGAGGTTCATGCGCAGCTTGGATGTGGACATCCATAGGCAGATTGTCTCCCTGGGTTTGACCACTTTCTCACAGGTCCTTACGGCAGCTCGGGAACAGCAGAGCCTATCTGGGAAGAATGGGGGTTTGCAGCAGACAGCAGTTGCGGTAAGGAAGCCAGCATTTGTACCAAACCGAGCTCAGGCTCGCCGAGGTATTCCAGTGGACCGTCGAGGTATAGCACCCATGAAGAAGCCTGTTGTCGTCGATCGAAGAAAGAGCATGACTTGTAACTATTGCAATTTACCTGGCCACATGCAAAAGGATTGTCGAAGGAGGCTGGGACTCTGTTTGGTTTGTGGAGCGGCAGATCACGCCGTTGGTGCTTGTCCGTCGAAGCTTCGTACGAGAGATGATTTTTAGAAGCCTCCGCAGAGACCGTTCCAGGGACAGAAACAGCTGACTCAAGGACCTAATCAGGCTCGAGCTTTTACCTTGACAGCTGAAGAAGCTAAGGCGTCAGGAGAAGTTGTTTCAGGTACTTTACTCGTTCGTGGTTTTCCCGCATTGGCATTATTTGATTCTGGTGCATCCCATTGTTTTATGTCATCCAAATTTATAACTACACACTCGATTGCCTGTACGACCCTGTCTAGTTTCTGGGACATACACACTGGGAATGGGAAAATCATATCTAGTAGGGAGTGTAAAGATTGTACAGTTGTTGTTTGCGGACGGGAGCTTTTTGCAGATTTCTTGGTAATTGATACGGGAAGCTACGAAGTCGTCTTGGGAATGGATTTTCTTGGAACTTTCCACGCTCACATTGATTGTAGGGCAAAGAAAGTGATTTTCCAGATTCCCAGACATCCTGAGTTTACCTTCACAGGAGGAAGAAGTTCTGTTGGGCCAGTCGAGTTTAGGGCTAGGCCGACAAACAATATTCTTGCAGCAATGGAAGTTGATGAAAGTGAAGAGCCGGCTGTTGTTCGTGATTTTATGGACGTGTTTGAAGATATATCGGGTTTACCGCCGAAGCGAGACGTGGAGTTCGCAATTGATCTTATTCCTGGTGCAGCGCCAGTATCCAAAGCGTATTATCCAATGGCACCAGTAAAGTTGGAAGAAGTCAAGAAACAGGTTGCTGAATTGCTTGAAAAGGGTTGGATTCGAAGCAGTAACTCGCCTTGGGGAGCTTTAGTTCTTCTAGTAAAGAAGAAGGATGGCACAAGAAGGATGTGCAACGACTATCGAGAATTAAACCGGGTGACTATTAAGAACAAGTACCCTATCCCTCGCATTGGAGAACTTTTTGAGCAGCTTAGTGGCATGAGGGTATTCTCGAAGCTGGATTTGCGATCCGGATATCATTAGGTTCGAGTGAAAGTAGAAGATATTTGCAATACGGCGTTCCGAACTCGGTATGGACATTACGAGTACTTAGTGATGCCCTTCGGAGTAACGAATGCGCCGGCAGTATTCATGGACTTGATGAACCGAATCTTTTCACCTTTCTTGGACCAGTTTATTGTGGTGTTCATTGACGATATTCTGGTTTACTCGAAGAGTTTTGTAGAGCATGCTGAGCATTTGAAGATCGCACTGCAGACGTTGAGACATGAGAAGCTTTATGCGAAGATGAGTAAGTGCGAGTTTTGGCTGGAGGAAGTGAAGTTTTTGGGGCATGTTGTGTCGGGCAATGGAATTGTCATCGATCCCGAAAAGATTGCAGCAGTTCATGATTGGCCAATTCCAAAGAATGTTGCTGAGATAAGAAGTTTCCTTGGATTGGCCGGATACTACAGAAGATTTGGGGAGAACTTTGCTCGTCTGGCGGAGCCGTTGACCAAGCTTACGCACAAGGAGGTACCTTTTGTATGGACGCATAAATGTACGTTAGCTTTTGAGACGTTGAAGCAGAAGTTGATAACCGCCTCTATTCTGACCGTGCCAGACAATTCCGGAGGATTGGTGATTCACAGCGACGCATCTGGGAAAGGATTGGGATGTGTTTTGATGCAGCATGGGAATGTTGTAGCGTACGCATCGAGACAGTTGAAGACCCATGAGAAGAATTACCCAACTCATGACTTGGAGCTTGCGGCTGTGATTTTCGCTTTGAAAATTTGGAGACATTACCTTCTAGGCGAAAGGTTCGAAGTTTTTACGGATCATAAGAGCTTGAAGTATGTGTTCACGCAGAAGGAGCTTAATATGAGACAGCGTAGATGGTTGGAGCTGATGGCTGACTACGATCTTGATTTTAAGTACCATCCGGGGAAGGTTAATGTCGTGCCGGATGCGCTTAGTCGGTAACCAGTAATTCAGGTGTTAACTACGCAGAAGGAGCTCATTGAAGATTTTCGAAGATTTGACTTGGAGGTTGTGCTACCGTGTTCTACGGGACAGTTGATGCAGCTGCAAGTACATTCATCATTGATCGAGAATATTAAAGCAGCACAATCGCAGGATCCTAGACTGCAAAAGTTTTGAGAGCAGGTTGAAGCCGGACTACGAACAGATTTGTTGATCCACGAAGATGGTTCGTTGAGGTATGGTAGCCGTTTGTGTGTGCCAAAGGGAGATATTCGTGAAGAGCTTATGAAGGAGGCACACAGTTCAGCTTATTCTGTACATCCAGGAGGCACAAAGATGTACCGAGATATTCGACAGCATTTCTGGTGGGAAGGCATGAAGCGGGAGATTGCTCGCTTTGTGGCAAAGTGCTTGGTGTGTCAGCAAGTTAAGGCTGAACATCAAAGGGTTGCTGGTTTATTGCAACCACTTCCGATTCCTCAGTGGAAGTGGGAACATATAACCATAGATTTCGTGACGGCTTTACCACGGAGTCCAAAAGGCAACAATGATGTATGGGTGATTATTGATCGGTTGACCAAGGCAGCTCATTTTATTCCTTTTCGGGTTGGTCAATCAATAGAGAATTTGGCAGAGCGGTACATGCAAGATATTGTAAAATTGCATGGAGTACCGGTGAGCATCGTGTCCGATCGGGACACTCGGTTCTTATCACACTTTTGGCGGAGTTTACAGGAAAGTTTAGGGACTCGATTGAAGTTTAGCACAGCTTATCATCCTCAAACTGATAGTCAGTCGGAGAGAACAATCCAAACTCTTGAGGATATGTTGAGAGCATGCATGTTGGACTTCAAGGGTTCATGGGAGGATCATCTACATTTGGTGGAGTTTTCTTACAACAAAAGTCTTCAGGAAACTATCCAGATGGCTCCATTTGAAACTTTGTATGGTCGTAAATGCCGATCACCGGTTTGTTGGGACGATGTCGGTGAACGAAGATTATTGGGACCGGAGTTGGTTGTGCAAACAGTTGAGAAGTTTAACACTATCAGAAATCATATGAAGGCAGCACAAGACCGACAGAAGAGTTGGGCTAACACGTCAAGAAGACATCTAGAGTTCGCCGTGGGTGATTTGGTATTCTTGAAGATATCACCGACTAGAGGGGTGATTCATTTTGGAAGTCGAGAAAATCTTAGTCCTCGATTCGTTGGACCCTTTGAGATCTTGGAGCGTGTTGGGGAGCTAGCGTATCGTTTGGCGTTATCGCAGTCCTTGGCGAATGTGCACGATGTGTTTCACGTATCTCAACTTCGTAAGTATGTTAGAGATGAAACACACGTATTGGATCATTCGGAGCTAACAGTACGAGAAGACTTGACTTTTGAGGAGCGACCGATTGAAATTGTGGATCGAAGGGAAAAGGTTCTTAAGAACAAGGTGATCCCTTTTGTGCTTGTTTCTTGGGGTAATCGCTCGCATGGAGAGTCCACTTGGGAACGAGAAGATGAAATCCGGCTGAAGTTTCCTCCCCTTTTCTTGTAGTTTTCTGTCTTTGTATTCTTGGAATTTCGAGGACGAAATTCTTTTTTTAGTTGGGTATAATATAACACCCGAGCCCAATGCTACTAATTTCTGTTACTTTATGAATGGAGTGTGACCTTTATTTCATTTATCTTGCTGGATTGTTACTTATTGTAATTTTACCCCGTTAATTCAATTCTGCATATAACAATTTATGGCATCTAAAATAGAATTAAAAATATCCATCTTGTCCTACTTGACACCCCTAACCCTGTTGTAGTGTTCGTGCATCGTGTTCTCGTCCCGTTCAGTGAAACGGGCGAGTTTGGACGGCTACACGCGCGTACGTGTGTCCGTTTTGGGGGTATGCTTTTTGATCTTAAAACACTTCATTTTAAATTTTGGATCCCGCCTAAAATTCTATTATTTCAATTTCAAATTTTTGGGCCCAACCCGGGTACAATTTGGAAACATTTTTCTGGGCGCCAAAATCCCAAATTTCTAATATTTTTTTAAAACCATCGAATATTTTAATTAACCCTCAGAATATTTTTCTAACCTCATATTATCTTTTCCGTTTCCTTAAATCTTTTATCAAATTTCTCCCTAACACCCCCACAGTCTTCAGCCAATCATATTCCTTTTAAACCTCCTGGGCCCCACTATTTTTCCTACGTCTCTCTATCTCTCTCCCTTTCTCCTTCTCTCTCCCCCCTCCCCCGTCTCTCTATCTCTCTCCCTTTCTCCTTATCTCTCTTTCCCCCGTCTCTCTATATCTCTCTCTCTCTTCTTTCTCTCTCGTCTCGGTAACACTGTGCATTCCTCGAATGCAGTCACCGCCCGCGCCTTAGAGTCACCTTCCTTAACAACCCTTCATTTTTCTCTCGTCGTCATCCTCTTTAAAACCCAGCGACCCATCCTCCTTAACCCATCGTCGAGCTCCCACTCTCAAACCCTAACCCTAAACTTCTCATTGCCTCCTCACCCTTACCTCACCAAGCCCTCTCTTCCTCCTCCGTCGTCTCCTACCTTTCCCCCGAGCACCCTGCACACCACTGCACCCATTCAACCCAGCACTACCACCTCACTCCATCGTCACCGACGACCCCTCGCCACCGCCATCTCCTTCCACCTCTCCTCTCCATCTCCTCTCTGCATTCTCCCCCACAATATCCCTGCACACCATAACACTCGAGCCTAAACCAAGCCCAAACCCTAACCGAACCCTGGCAACCAAACCTCCTTGCGGGAGCTCCGTCGACCTCGCCGTCACCCTCACGTCACCTCTCTATAACCACAGAGCAGAACCTTGTAAGCCTTCTCTTCTTCTTTATTTTTTTCCTTTCTTTTCTTGTTGCAAAGTTATCTTGACGTTCACTGTTCATTTCTTCGCTGGAATCCGGTGATGCCGGCGACGCGTCCCGACGTTCCAGCGAGGTACCCCGACCCGTGTGGTTCCATTGTTCGTCGTTTGGGTTCATTCCGTGAACCGTGCGCCCGTCGCGAGTTTTCCCCGCCGACGTTTATCGTTCCGTTTTCCTGATTCGCGACCCGTCGAGGCAAGTACCCCTTGCTACATGCTAAACAATGTTTACATATATATTAATGACACCCTAAACCGATAAATTTAACTTTGGTACGATCATTTCTCTTTTTCATGTTCAATATTGTTATATAACATTTTATCTTTCGAACTTGGAACCTATATATGTAGATATCATTGCATCCATGAAATCTTAACTTGATAACATGATTAAACGGCTATAATTGTCTTACTGCACTCTTGTAATCATCTCTGTGACACAATTGATAACTGTATTGCAAATCGAATGAATCTGCCTATTGCTTAATTCATTACTTATATCATGTTGTTGATAACCATGCTTGATTATATAACTGATTGTGAGCACACCTATGTATCGTTTACATCTTGACCTGACTTGCTACATGCATATTGATTGACCCGATATGGTACCGTACACTGCTTGACTTGACCTGATGTACCATGACCTGACCCGTTACCTGATCATGTGTCTAATGCCGACAAACTTGACATGTAGTCCTCATGGACCATTCCTGTTGTCTATCCAGACAAACCTGTTTACCTGATCTTGTGTTGGCATTAGTTTCTTGATTTCGGGATACCTGACTTGACATACACATATAACTTGGGGGTATGGGGAAATCAAAGGTGAAACCTGACTTGTAACTCGACAGTTCACTACCTGTCCTGAGTGTACACATTCCTGTTTTGTGCTTAGCGGCATGTCTCGGTGTCAGCCGAGAATATTGTGGTCGTGGTCCCGGGTATGTACGGGATACTATCGAGTGTACACCTTCCTGTTTTGTGCCTAGCGGCATGTCTCGGCTGCAACCGAGAATATTGTGGCCGTGGTCCCGGGTATGCACGGGATACTATTGAGTTACATCGACGATTCATCAATTTGGTTTCAAAGACTTTAGAACAGAAAACCTGATAGAACAGTTTAGTTTACCCACTGCACACTACCCTGCACTGCTCTGATTATATTATTGTTAGTCTTGCTTCATTCATGTTTATATTGCATTGCCGTTACCCTGTTATTATTATATTACTTGATGACATGACACGCTGACGTCTGGGTTTTGCATGGCCCAGATTCTGTACCGCTGTTGCAGTTTATTTTCTGCAGTTTATTCCTGATGTGAGCCCGCATGATGGGACATACATTCCAGTTATTTGTATTGGATCTTTCGCTTCCGCATTTTATTATTCTTGACTCATGATATATTGGATTTTGGACATGTTTAGATAGTTTTATTGTGTTCTTGATATCTCTACAGCCGTAATGTGACTGTGGATGGATGCCTCCTACCCACAGGTAGCATGTGTTGTAGCGGCGCATTTGCAAAGATTTTTTAAAATACACATCTTGTAGAAAAAGGTTTTTATAAGTCGGAGGTAGTTTTGTGTAAAATCGTATTTTACCAAATCTATATTCCCAAATGTCATCATGCTATGTTACATATGAGTGTTGTGAGGAGCTAGGTCATTACCTCGTGAGTTTTCTAAAGCTAGCATGGTTAAAAGGTATAAACATGTCGATATGAAACATAATGGTATTTTACTGTAAAAGTGGAATAAAACTTTCTACGATTATCATTTTAACGTCAAACTTGTTTTGTTGTCTTAGTAAATGAGTATTAAACAATATATATCAAAATTTGTAGGCTTGTTATTAAGAAAATGTTGTATTTTTGAAAGAAAAGAGAATTGGAAGCCGGAAAACTCCGCTTCCGACACGTTTTAAGAATTAAGAATTTGAGAATAGTAAAAGAGAGAGAGAAGGGGGACTTACGGGTTTAGGGTTAAGAGAAGAGGAAGATTGGGGAAACACCGGTGCGTCGTTTTGTCGCCGAAAACTTTTCGGATCGTCGTCGGAAATTCGGCCTTTGCTAACTCCACTTCCACAGAAAAAGTATATGGAATTTTCTTGAGAGTTTGGACAGAGATTTGAAAGTGAGGAAGGGTGATTTTAGGTGTGGTATTTATAGGGAAAATTAGGGTTTAGGGTAAATGAAAGGGTGTGATAAAAATTGCATTAAAAATAGATTAAATGGGGTTTTAATTTTCTCTGTAAATGTGCAGGGAATTTAAATAATACAGGGGTTATGGGGTAGGCCCAAGAATGCAAGGGAAAAAAGAAAATGTGGAATCGGGCCGAGTTGACCCGGCGGCGCTAGCCGAGTCGACCGCTTCGCCGGCCCGAGTCGGAGTTCATCTCTTCGCCACGTGTCCCTGACGCTTGGTCTACTGCAGTGGACTCGTTTCTTTTATGTGTGACTCTTAATTTTACGAGTTGTGCACGTGTAGACTCTTGGGCTTCTAAAAAGATTAAAAGAAAACTAATTAAAAAATTATTGTGGCTGATGGGATTTGAACTCTGGTGCTTTGGTTCAACAGTGTAAGGTCTTACCAATGAGCTACAACCTCCTTTTTGCTGTTCAAAAGCAAATTAAATTTATAACTTATGCTCAAGCTCAAGTACCCCTTTCTGTATTTTTTTTTAGAAAAATTGTACAGAAAATTTATGGTTGTTACATTCTACCCTCCTTAAAAAAATTTCGTCCTCGAAATTTTGTGAAAAGAAAGCGTAACGGAATCAAGGAAAGTTTGGTGATAGAATTTAGGTTGTCCACGCAGAGCGGAACCGCATGGTAGGGTTCCATACAGCTCAGACCTGCATGGGCCGCCAACAAAAGCAATCACACCCTGCTTCCCAGTATGGGCAGAGGACGTGATAAGGCCGCTGCGTATTTACTCTAAAGTAAACACGCAGAGCGTATCTAATCAATATAAGTAAAATGCATAAGAGACAGAGACAAAAGATATAATTGAACAACAACTTTATTTATTCACATTCTTTTTACAATACATCTGAAAAGTAAATACATGGAATGAAAAGCAATGCCTAAACAGTGGCATAACAGAAATGGAAAGTACTGAAATGAAATGTACAAGTATCTAGAGCTCCGGGTCGAAGGCTAGCTGATCCAAGCCCTCGCTGGTGGGTTCGATCTCCTGAAGGTCCGAATCACCTGACGACATTCCAAAGAAGAAGAAAGAGAATGCCGTCAACGAACAATCGCTCGGTAAGTCCCAAAGATAAGGGAGAAGTAGAATAGACAGAGAGAGAGAGAGTAACTTTTAAAGTGATATTATATTATTATAATGTTGTATTTAGTGTTAACGCTGTTGTTTGTAGCGTGGTACAGAAGAGGCCAGTGTATACGAGAGGAGTCTCAATAGACCAGAGACTAAGGTAGATGGAATACAAGGAACCGTTCAGCCACGGTACAACGGCAATTGAATTCAGGTTAGGTTTCTTAATGGTTGTTGTTCACCGTCGAAAGACGCGACCGGGACGTTGGGACGTAGGGGCCTGAATTCCGAGGGCAGATGCAAATTGGTGCTATCTGTCCACCTCTCCGAAGATGCCATGTTGATTTATGACACCGCGTATCGAAGGTTTAAACAGATGCGGCCGATGTAGCAGACTTCGTCAGATTCCCCCTCGTTGAGGGTTTCTTTTTATTGTGGGGACGCTTTTCCCTGCAGGCGCAAGCCCCTGCAGTTAATTACGCTACCGCATCACGGTAACCACTTTCTCCTTCTCTAGATGGTCACTTCATGTCGTGGGTGTTTTTTTTTTTTTTGGTTGCCTGTAGATTTTTACGAAAACTAATTTATGTTGTCGCCCGTAGGACGTGGATTAGTCCAAATCCGTATTTTCTTAGATTTGGGTTTGAGGGTTGGTTTAAGGATGCGTTAGTCTCATTTGAGACTAAGATCAACTTAAACGGGATCGTTTAGATCCAAGAAAAGAGCATTTGAACTCTATTGTTTAGTTTAGGGACATTGCGGTCGATTACCAGTTTAAGGAAATAGTGTTCCATTACTAGTTTAAGGACATAGTGGTCCAATACCAGTTTAAGGACATGGTGGTTCAATACCAGTTTAAGGGCATGGTGGTTCAATGTTAGTTTAAAGACATCTTGATCCAATGTTAGTTTAAAGACATTGCGGTCGAGGTTAAGGACATCATAGTCCGTGAGTTTAAAGACATCATAGTCAAGGTTAAGGACATCATAGTCCGTGAGTTTAAAGACCTCACAGTCAAGGTTAAGGACATCATAGTCCGTGAGTTTAAAGACATCACAGTCAAGGTTAAGGACATCATAGTCCGTGAGTTTAAAGACCTCACAGTTAAGGTTAAGGACATCATAGTCCGTGAGTTTAAAGATCTCACAATCAAGGTTAAAGACATCATAGTCCATGAGTTTAAGGACCCCACAGTCCATAGAGTGTCTGGTTATCGGGACCCGTCACCTCTCTGAAGACGTTGAAGGATTACAACGACAAATATCAGAGGAGTGAAGAGATGTACCCTTAAACCAATTTAGGTTGAGAGACCTATAGTCCAATTGGGGCTAAGATCTGTGATTTATGAGCATATGAACTCAATTAATCTGAATTGAGGACTTATGGCCAATTTGGGCTAAGTCCATTCAATTACAATGTTCAACATTTGTTTTTGAGTTGTTAGATATTTGTTTGAGCCCAATCCCTTTAAAAATGCTAAGCATTGGTTTGGTCTCTGACAATGTTTTGTCTTTAGTTAAATGTTGTGCATTTGTCATAGCTTCAGGCTTATTCAAAGAACAGTTTATGTTCTGTCCAAGCGCACATAAAAGCATATGGCGCACTTGGCACTAGCGCCAGTCGATGAGCGCAGTGCGCTATGGTTAAAGCGCTGATGTGCTTAGCAATTTGCGCCAGATATGAAGCGCTAATGCGTTTAGCGCTTTGCGCTAAAGAGCGCCGATGCGCTTAGCGCTAGATGTGAAGCGCTAATGCGCTTAGCGCTTTGCGCTAAATGAAGAGCGCCGATGCGCTTAGCGCTTTGCGCTAGATGTAGAGCGCTGATGCGCTATAAATGAAAAGTTAAGGCACTTGGCGCTGGTGTCATATAATGAGCGCAAAGCGCTTTTAGTAATGCAGCGCACACGTGAGGAGCACGTGGCGCGCTGAGCGCAGTGCGCTATGTTTGAAGTGCTATGGCACTGTAGCGCTTTGCACTATATGAAGAGCACTAAGGTACTTTTAAATTAGGAACGCTAAGGCTCTTCTTAGGTTAACTTTGCGCTAAATGAAGATTATCTTTTCTTTGATAAGAGACTTTGTCTCAATATTCTAAGAACAAAGTTCTTAGTTTATAGGAGATATTTCAATCTCTTTTTTATGAAAGACTTTGCCTTTATAGATCTGTGCTCCTAAGAGAATTGAATAATTCTCCCCCCTTTATAATGAGATGTTCATAATCTCTTTTGTGAAAGACAATTTGTCTTATAGATCTATGATCTGTGAAAGAAGTAAGTACTTCTTTGTTTTATGATAAGATCTTTTCGATCTCTTTATAAAAGACCTTGGTCTTTGTAGATCTATGATATTTTAAGAAGAGAATTCTTCTTTTTAATTATAAGATGATTTCATCTCTTTGTTCATCACCATTCTTTTTACCTTGAAGAAAAAATCTTCTTTTGCTGAGAGCTACTTCTTCTTCTTGAGATTTTCTCAAAGTTTATGGGGGGGTTCATCTGTACAAGACTTGAAGTCTTGGGTCCTTTATATAGGGGAGGCTGATTTGTTGAATCAGTTAAAGAGATTTATTCTCTAATTGATTTGGGAATTTCCCCACCGTCGGATCTTTGATCTAAGGGCTTCTGGTTTACAGAAGATAATCTTCTTGTTTTAACAAGATTGAGAAATCTTTCCCCTTTACAAAATTTGTTCTGTATTTTAGTGATTTTTAATCACCATTGGATCATTGATCCAACGGTGTTCCAAATTTAGGGCACAATCTTTTCTGTTTGGAAAGATTCAACAGAATTTCATTCTTATTAATTGATGATTTAATCATATCCGTTGGATATTTGATCCAACGGTGAGGAACATTTAGTTCCAGTGATAGAGCTTATGCACTCTGCCTATGGTGCGCTACTTGGAGCGTAGCACTCTTAGCGCTAGCGTACACGTGCTTTTCACGTGGTGTGCTACTTGGAGCGCAGCGCATCTAGCGCTAGCCCCTATGCGCTTTGCACGGGGTGCGCTAGTTGTAGCGCAGCGCTTTTATAAAAACGCAGCTTTAATTCAAATTTTGAATTCTGAACAGAGCTTTGCTCTAATTGGGGAAACAAATTCCCCCCCACCGTTGCGCTCACGGGGACCACACGTGGGTGCAGCGGTGGCAGCCTCTCGACTCTTGGATCAACCGAGGATTTGAAACGGCGCTTAGTGCCTATAAATAGGACCCTTGGCCCTTGAGATGACTTCTGCTCATCTTCAATTCTTCTTGAAAATTTATTTTCTCCTTCAGAGCGCAGCTCTTCCTCTTAAGAATTTTTAAGGACAGAACTCTGTCAGATTAGGTAAAAGATTAAATCTTTTTGAAACATCTTTTAGGGTTTCACCCATTAACAGAGCCTTGCTATTCATAGATCTTTGATCTAAAGAAAATGCTTTTTAGGATTTTATTAACAGAGCTTTGCTCTCTTGGAATCACAAATCTAAAAGGATTTTGCTTATGATTTCTTAATCCATTAATGGAGCTTTGCTCCTTTCAGATCATATAGAAGAACTCTTAAGAGTTTGTTCGTGGATCTTGAAGATCAAATTGAAGTTTTATTTTTGATGGATTATTCCATCATCTTCTCAAAGCAAGGATTTTCTTGAGGAATTTTATTCCTTCATCATTAGACTTTGACAGATGTCTGTCTAGTGAAGAGCGCTGCTCTCAATGGGAGTTTTACTCCTCTGCCCGAGGGATTTCTCATTTAATGAGAATCTCTTGAGGATTTCCTCATTTAATGACAGCCTCATCCAATGATGAGGCCGTTTTATTAATGATGAACTTTCATCTAGATTTTGTGGGTCCCCTTTGGTCCCTTTTGACTGCATTGCAGTGCGGTACGGATTTATATTACCTTGTAATAGAATTTAATTTATAGCATTGGCGAATGAAAATTCATTCTTTTCTGCACAGGTACTATGTCTTCCGACACCTCCTTTCCGTTCATTCGCTCAGAAGGCGGATTCCCAGAAGCACCCTTAGACCGAGAGGTTTTTGCGCTGATCAAAGACCATGACACGGAGTACAAGAGTCTTCATCTATGGGGTAAATGGTACGATCAAATTATCATGGGCCAACGGAGCTTTTCCTGTACGACACCCTTGGAGCCTATTTCGGCGATCGCTTATGCAAATGCACCTCCGATAAATTACACTGTGGAGGAGGTCAACTGGACTTCAGAGGGTCTCCTTCGGCCTTCCATTGCCGCAGTACCCATGCAGCCGCCAGTGTCTTTGGACATCCTAGGGCGGCACATATGTCAGGGTGAGTCGCGCCCTTGGGGACAGCCATACAATGTAGGACTAACTTCCCGTCACCCAGCCGGGTATTTGCAGTGGGCTCGGTATATTTTATCGGCAAAGAAATCACAGTTGATGAAGCTTGGATTGTATCCCGCCGTTTACGCTTCTTTGTTTCAATATTCCATACCTCCTACATGGTGGGTCAGGGCATTTCTGGAGCAGTGGAACATTCCGACCCACACCTTCCTCCTATCAGATCGAGAAGTCTCCATTTCTTTGGAGGAATTTGCAGAGGTCTCGGGTTTACCCGTTAGGGGAGAACATTATGAGGAATTGCTTCCCCCGGACGAGTATGTTTTCGCCACCAAATCAGTGGTAATGGATATTACTCCCGAGAACGCTATCAACACCAATTTCCGAGTTTAATAAAGGTGTTGAATATCTGTGAGAACCTCTCTCTTGCATCTGAAGGTCGTGGAGTTAATTTTACGGCTTTTATCGCTGAATTTCTTCACCCAGAAGTATTGAAGGAAGAAGTCGAGAAATTCGCCAGTCTTGAAGACCCTTTCGGCTTAGGTTTGGGCAACCTGCCGGCGGCGGAGGCGGATCAGAAGAGCTTCTTTCTACCCGATACCCCGGTCATCCCTTTTGCAGAGCTGGTGGCTCCTGGGATTGACAAAGAAACGTTCTTTTTTAGGATTTCTTGGGTTATGGCTGAGTTGGTTTGCACTTCCCATGCACCCTCGCCGTATGAGACCGTCTGTCTTCTATCCTGCACATCAGATGGTTGCTGGAATACAAGTGGCTGTAGGGATCGCTGGGTTATCCCATGTGTATCACAGCCTCAGCTTGGCAGCGGATACCACTAAGCCAGGGGTGCAGTCAGTAAATTTCCCGATGCATTATTTCACGTCATGGCTCGAGTTGCACGTGCTAGGCGTCTTTGGCATCCACAAGAGGCCGGGTTTTTATGATAGGTGCAGGTTCCATCGTATTATGCGACTGGTCGGCGCCTCTATTGTGACTCCAACGCAACGGGAAGCTAGAGGCTTGCTTCTTCACCCGTGCACGGTTGGAGCTGGAATGTCCTTTACTGATAAAGTTTTGACCGTTGGCCAGGAATCGGGGAAGACGGTGCTGCCCTTGCAGGACATATTTAAAGATGGGGTCTCCATGTTGAAGGCTCGGGAGATTCTTCATCTGTACTCCATTCGGACGGGCTTTCTTGTATTCAAGATGAATGACTCGGCTTTATTTATGAGGTATAACCCGCATCGCTTCGCCCAGCAATTAAGCTACAATCAGGGCGTCCCACTCGAGGGTTTTCTTGGCAGAACCGGCTGCCACTGAAGAGGGTACTCGGAGTGCACTACATCATTTTATGCGCCTGAACACAGGGTCTAACTTCATCATCAGCGAACCGAGTTGTGTTCCGCAAGCCCTGAATGTGTGTGTAGAGTGGTACCAACATTCGATGGGTGCCGTCATTAGGGAGGAAAAGCGATTGCTGCTTGATCACAAGGGCGCTGTTCATATCAGATTTTTGCATTTTTATACCGCCCAATTTTTATCATATTGCTTATCGGTAGGTACTCTTGAGCCGTGTTTGCTAGTCAATTGCAGGATACAGGTTCTCGGCTCTAAACGGTGAAATTCATGGAAAAACACGACAAAATCCGGGTTCCTGCCAACCACAGATAAAACACGGGTCTCCGCTCTTTATCCGTCTGTTGCCACACACCAGTTTAAGAGACAAAATGGCAAATCAATGTCATTTTCATGCACAATGCTCAATGGCAACACAAGATCCAAGAAATCTACACGGAGCTCGAGGAAATCAAGACAAAAGATCCACTTTTGATCATCAGAAATTCTGGAAAAATCGTGAGGAAAATCTGAGAAAAGATATATACCAGACTCATGGGCACAGCAAACCAGGGAACCCTACAAAATTCGGCGGCCTAACTCCACTAAAGGGCCGCAATTCCGCGGCATAAGCAGGCTTAGGCCGTGGAACCGTGGCCGTATGGTGGCGGCAGTTGACCAATTTTTGTGGGCAGATTGGTCATTTCACTTTAGTTCTGAATGTTGCCCTAGGTTTTCATTTTCCAGCCTATAAATAGCCCAGAACCTTGTGAAGGAAAGGGTGTTTAATCTTATATTTTAGGTTTTAGAATACTTGGTGTTCTTCTTCCTCTTCTCATCTCTTCTCCATTGAAAAACTTGTAGTGAGCTTTTGTGAGTGAAGAATGATGAATAAAGAAGTTCATTTTGTTATTATACTTGTCTTGCTCTTGTTATGTTAATTGCTTGTAATCTTTAATTGATAATTTAGTTGTTGTTATTTAGTGTTGTTTCTTTCTTTTCTCTTTTCCTTTATCCTTAAACAACCATGATGCTTACGCTTGATCCTTGCCAAGGTGAGGTCGCAAATAGCTAGTTGTTATCTTCTAATCTCTTTATTTTTATCTTTCTCCTTTGTTTTATTTTTCGTTCTTCTTGTAATGGGTGAGTAATTTCCATACTTGTTAGGGTAGGATAAGGGAAGTTTTAGAGAAGGAAATCTCTCTCACTCTTTCCTTGCCCAACATCTTAAATCGACTCCCCTTAATTGAACCACAATCCGCTTCTTACGGCACCCTATCCTACATGATAGCGGTGATTCCGTAGTGAGACCGGTTGTGGTTGAATTAACCGGAGGTTATGGCTAAGAGCCAAGAACGGACGGACAAGCACCAAAAGGAAGAACTTAAACGTTGGAAAGCCTAGCTTATACTCGCAAGTTCCTTCCTAGTCGTGCTAATCCCCGTTGTTGCCGATTACCGTAACACCGATATTAAGAGTGGCAACGAAAGAAGTGAGCGACTCCTAACTCAAACCAACCTAATCCTAACCCTAACAAGCTCTCTTTACATATCATTTTAACACTTAGTTAATCACAAACAAATCTGGAAAATTGGACTTAACTCGTTAAAGCACATAGAAAAAGATTCTCATCTCCCTGCGGACGATCCGTACTCAACCGGCTAGCTACAAGCGAAACCGTTTTGATTGCGGTAATTAACTAAACTTGAACACGCAGAATCTCTACCAATCAAATGGCGCCGTTGCCGGGGAGACGGTAGTTTATTTCTTTGTGTAATTTCGGGTTAATTTGTGAATATAAAGCTAACCGAAAAACAAAAAAAATACATTGTAAAAAAAATCATCTTGTTATTTTTGATTAGTTTTTATGCAAGTGTGCAGGATAATACGAAGTTCAAGTTCAGTGCCAAAGACGTGGGAAGTTAGACCCATATTTCGCGGCTACACCGCGGGTGAACAAGACGGAAAAGACGGTCTATTGAAGATTCTGGAGCAGATCCAATAAGCAAATAAATATTCAGGAGCTCCAAAAAAGAAGAAGACAGACAAGGCAGCACACACCAGAAAAATAGAGACCCAACTCCACTATACTGCCGCGGAACCACGGCCTGAGCACCTGTTTGGCCGCGGAACCGCGGCCATTTGGGGCCTTCAGGGTTTCAAAATTTTTGTGAGTTTTTCTGACTTCTTCCCCACTCCTCTGGACTCCACTGAACTGTGTTTTCTGCAGCATTCTTTGCGCAAATTCTCTTCCCCCTTCCAATAAACGGTTCTTGTGCAGGATTCTTTGTGCCGCGCTAAAAAAATAAAAATTGTTTGCAGTTGATTTGTTACCGCTTTGCATTCATTAATACGGACTTAAGGGGCTTGAAACCAATTCAGATTGGGTGGGGATTTCATCACCCTTCCCAGGACCCCAGAAATCACAAAAGCATATGCATTGACCATTGTTAATTAAAAAATACTAGACTCAGCCCTAAGGACTTCGCGCTCAATAGGACAGAGGACTAGTTACAGGCATCGGCCGTTTATCCTATCTGACTTTTGCGGTGTCTAGGCAAGTGTGTCGAAGGCAAGTGGTTACTTAATTAGGACCACTACTTACGTAGTGGGGAGCCTCCCACTTACCTGGCACTTACCTGGCCGCAATTGACGGAAAAGAGGCGGTTTGAGGTCCTATTTCTAGCCCTCTGGAACAGTTAGGAGCTGTCTAGCAGACCTAGGTGACCCTAGATCTAGGTGTGATTGTGCATATCTTGTTTGTGATTACTTAAAGCCGTAAGTCCGTACATATTCCTGTAAATCACTTTCTAAAAAAAAATAAAAAGAAAAATAAAAAAAACTTTTATAAAAACTTGCCCTTTATCGCCAAAAATCCATTTTTCACTCACCACCCATCGTATTTCTCCATTGACGTTTTCTTACCCTCACCTTCTCCGCTTTGACTATACTAAACTCGTTTAGTGTGTGTCTGCTTGGACTCGGGACACTAGCACCCGCCTAGTTCGCGTTACGTTAGTCGCTACCGACTACGCGATCGACTCAGACGTCGAAACTCCGTCCACGTCTTTTTCACCCTTACCTTTGCCGGCCAACTCTGACGTTGACCGGAAATCTGTTCATACATCTTCACCTTCACCATCACCAACCTCTTCTTCCGTGATGTCAGGATTTAATCCAAACATCTCTTTGACTACCCCTGGATTGGCTCTACCTCCTACGGAGACCAATAACCCACCGCCGCCGCCTGTTGTAGCGCCGCAGCGAATCGCGCTTCAGGATCGTTTCTATCCCACCCGTTCTGCACTTTCCACCTGCCTTTCTCTTCCACCGGCCAATGGGGATAATTTTGAAATTAAGCCCCACTTCATCAACATGCTTCCGCGATTTCATGGGCTTGAATCTGAAGATGCCTATATCTTCATCAATAAATTTCAAAACGTTTGTGCCATGATGAAAACCACCCAGCTGTCGGACGATGCTATACGTCTACGGGTCATTCCGTTCACTTTATGCGATCTTGCTGAAAAATGGCCGTATAGCACCGCTTCCCACTCCATAACCAGTTGGGACGAGTTTGTTAAAGCGTTTCTCAAAAAATTCTATCCGAATCATAAAACCGCAAGGATCTATAATGAAATCAACCAATTCTCTCAGCTTCCTTCTGAACCCTTCTGGAAGTGCTTTGACCGGTATAAAGACCTTCTTGTTCAGTGTCCTCACCATGGTATCGAGAAATGGCAACTTTGCCAAACCTTATACGAGAGCCTGAACCCAGCAATGAAGCAGTTGTTGGAAACCATCTGTCAGGGCCACTTCCTATCGAAATCTGACGAGGAAGCGAGGCAATTCTTCGATGACCTTGCGGAACAGACGCTACAATGGGAGAGCACCAGACTGACTTCTTCTTCTTCTACCTCCACTTCTACCGGTCAGTCTAGGGTAGGAATTCACCACCTTGATGTCTCTATTGCGATGAAAGCTGAAATGGCTGCAATAACGAGAAAGCTTGAAGCGATAGAGAGCAAATTCTCTTCTCCTGCTCCTACCCCTGTTCTTCCCCTTCGTACCATTTGCGCTTGTTGTTCCGATCCTTCTCACTTAACCGAAGAGTGTCCTTACAATCCACCATCGCAAGGACAGGATCAGGTTAATGCTGCATTTCAGCAAAGACCGAGGAATGATCCATACTCTTCCACCTACAATCCCGGTTGGAGGAACCACCCCAATTTCGTCTGGAATCAGAATCAGCATCAATTCCAAGGCAACAATTTTCAGAGGCCCCCTCCTCCGCAACAACAAGCGCAACAACAAACTCAACATCAGTTTCAGCAGCCCTTCCAACCCCAACCTTTTCAAAATCAGACGAACAACTTTGTACCCAACAATTCTTTTCCCCAAAACAACTTTGTTCCGTCAAACAACGATAAGGTTTCCTCGCTCGAATGAAGTCTGGAGGCGTTCGTTAAACAATCAACTCAGTTCACCGCCAACATCCAGTCTTCTATTCAGTCCTTAGTGCAACACACTGCCGCTCACGGGTAAAGCATCAAGACCATCGAGGCCCAGATTGCACAGCTGAATGCGGCCTTAAGCGAGCGAGAGAAGGGGAAGCTCCCGTCCCAGCCACTCCCAAATCCCGGTCACCCACATAATGTACATGTTGCTCTTGAACAACAGAACCATAATGTGAGTGCCGTGACCACATTGAGATCGGGAAGGATGCTGCAAAACAACATCGGCACACGGATCAACGATGACACCCCGGCCGCTTCTTCTTCTTCTTCGTCTTCGTCTTCTGAGCCTATTCTCCATTCTTCAAAAGGCTCTTCCTCTTCTTCTGCTCTAAACGGACCCACTTCTCACTCCACGAAAACACCAGTTCTGGGATCCGCTCCAGCTCCACAATCTCCTCCACAAGCATTGGACTCAACTAATTTTAAAAACGTTCCATTTCCAAACCGGTTGAGGTCTAATAAACAAAATCCACAAATGGAGAAAATTCTGGAGTTGTTTAAGCAGGTTAACATTAACATTCCTCTTTTAGATGCTGTCCAACAAATCCCGTCCTACGCGAAAATCTTAAAGGACTTGTGCACGAAAAAGAAGAAGTCTCAGGTACCCAAGAAAGTTTTCTTGGCTAGTGCTGTGAGTGATGCTCTTACCCAATCTTTACCACAAAAACGGAAGGACCCTGGCTGTCCTACGATTTCTATTACCATTGGGGATAAAAACATCAACCGCGCACTATTAGATCTTGGTGCCAGTGTTAACCTGCTTCCGTACTCAGTATACGAGCAATTAGGCGTAGGAGAGCTGAAACCCACACACTGTACTCTCCAAATGGCCGACCGATCGATCACCCATCCTAGGGGTGAGCTAGAGGATGTGTTAATCAAAGTCGGGGACTTCATATTCCCCGTTGACTTCATTGTATTAGACACACAGCCTGTAGCTAACCCCCGGAATCAAATTCTGGTGATACTCGGTCGCCCATTCCTTGCAACCTCAAATGCTGTGATCAATTGTCGCAATGGTTCGATGAACCTCTCTTTTGGAAACATGACAATTGAACTCAACATTTTTAGGTTGGGGAATCAGCCCTCCGAACCTAATGCTCATATACTGGACATTTTCTCAATCCAGCAGATCACCCCAGAAGAGTGTGAATTCGAGGAGTTTCTGTTCGACCACGATAACTTTAACGCCACTAGTGCGTTCCTCTTCGAACCTGCTGCTGTTTCTGCGCCCGACAACGACTATGAGTGTTTCACGTTCTCGAACGATCTTAGCCACTCACAACCAGAGTTTGAATCCTTCGAATTTCCGGATGAGTTACCTGAACCATCCAACTCGGTCGCTTACACTCGTTTTGAACCTTTGCTGGAATCTTTTGAGTTCGAGACCCTTCCACCAATCTTGCCTTCAATCATTTCACCTCCAACGCTCGAACTCAAGCCTTTGCCATCTCACCTTAAGTACGCTTACTTAGGTGAGAACGAGACCCTCCCTGTCATCATCTCGGCTTCTCTAGCTCCAGAGCAAGAGAAAGCCCTTCTTGCGGTCTTGCACAGCAATAGGCAAGCTTTTGGCTGGTCCATGGCAGACATCAAGGGGATTAGTCCCCTGATCGTTGAACATCACATTCATCTGATGGATGATGCCAAACCAGCCAGGGATCCACAAAGACGGCTCAATCCAGTCATGAAAGAGGCTGTGAAAAAGGAGATCGTAAAATGTCTGGATAGTGGTATCATTTACCCTATCTTTGATAGCCAGTGGGTTAGCCCCATTCACGTTGTCCCCAAGAAATCAGGTATAACGGTTATCACTAACGAGGCGAACGAGTTAATCCCTACTCGCACCCAAAATGGGTGGCGAGTATGCATCGATTACAGAAAACTCAACGCCGCAACGCGGAAGTACCACTTTCCGCTACCTTTCATTGACCAAATGCTTGAACGATTGGCCGGACACGAGTACTACTGCTTTCTTGATGGCTACTCCAGCTATAATCAAATTCCCATCGCCGAAAAAGACCAGGACAAGACCACATTCACGTGTCCTTTCGGCACGTTTGCATATCGTCGCATGCCCTTTGGGTTATGCAATGCGCCCGCTACCTTCCAGCGGTGTATGATGGGAATCTTCTCAGACATGGTGGAAAAATTTCTGGAGATCTTCATGGACGATTTCTCCATCTTCGGCGATTCCTTCAACGAGTGTTTGCCGCATCTTGACGCTGTCCTTACCCGATGTAAGGACAAGAACCTCACTTTGAATTAGGAGAAGTGCCACTTCATGGTGCGCGAAGGTATTGTCTTAGGACATATCATGTCGCAAAATGGCATAGAGGTTGATAAAGCGAAGATTGAGGTCATTTCCAATCTCCCTCCTCCCAGATGCGTCCGAGACATCCGAGCCTTCCTTGGCCATGCCGGTTTCTATAGACGGTTCATCAAGGACTTTAGCAAGATTGCTAGGCCCTTGACTCTTCTGCTGGCCAAGGACACGCCATTCGACTTCAACTCGAGCTGTGTGACTGCGTTCGAGTCATTGAAAAGCTCACTCACTTCTGCTCCCGTTCTTTCTTCACCTGACTGGACGCACCCATTTGAGATTATGTGCGATGCATCCGACTTTGCCATTGGTGCTGTCCTTGGACAACACATCAACAAGATGCCGTACGTAATCTATTATGCGAGCCGAACCCTGAACGACGCCTAAATCAATTATACAACAACTGAGAAAGAATTCTTGGCTGTTGTATTTGCTTTAGAAAAGTTCAGGCCCTACCTCATTGGCTCTCCAGTCGTTGTCTACACAGACCATTCTGCTCTGCGCCATCTTTTTGCGAAGAAAGATGCAAAATCTCGGTTAATACGTTGGATCCTCTTGCTTCAAGAGTTTGACCTTGTCATTAAGGACAAACGAGGATGTGAAAATGTAGTTGCCGACCATCTCTCACGACTTCCTTCTTTGCCTTCGCTTCCAATTCCGATCAATGACGTTTTACCGGATGAACAGCTCTTGACAGTATCTTGTGAACCCTGGTTCACAGATATTGTGAACTATTTGGCCACAGGATTACTATCGACTGAATGGTCAAGTCAGGACAGACTTCGCTTCTTATCCCAAGTAAAATACTTTTACTGGGACGAACCCTATTTGTTCAAGTACTGTCCCGACCAGATTATTCGTCGGTGTGTCCCTAACGATGAATTCATGAGTGTGCTGTCATTTTGCCACGATCAAGCGTGTGGCGGGCATTTTGGCCCCAGAAAGACAGCTGAGAAGATCTTGCAATGTGGTTTCTACTGGCCACAACTCTTCAAAGACGCTCACGACTATTGCAAGACTTGCTTCCGGTGCCAACACATGGGCCGGATATCCCGGAGGAACGAGATGCCGCTCCAACCAATCTTGGTTATGGAGATTTTCGATGTTTGGGGGATAGATTTCATGGGGCCGTTTCCCAGCTCTTTCGGGAACTTGTACATCCTTCTCGCTGTTGATTACGTCTCTAAGTGGGTCGAGGCTGTGCCCAGCCGGACTAACGACAACAAGGTTGTCGTTAGGTTTCTTAAAGAAAACATTTTCTCCCGGTTTGGGCACCCCCGAGCGATCATTAGCGACAATGGAACTCATTTCTGCAACAAGACTTTCGAGGCCTTGATGCGGAAATATTCCATTAATCATAAGCTATCCACGCCCTACCACCCCCAAACCAGTGGGCAGGCCGAAATTTCAAATCGACAAATCAAGCAGATACTGGAGAAGACGGTTTCCAAGAACCGAAAAGATTGGTCGCTGAAACTCACTGATGCCCTTTGGGCATTTCGAACCGCTTATAAGACCGATCTTGGCATGTCTCCCTATCGGCTTGTGTACGGAAAGGCTTGCCACCTACCTGTCGAATAGAGCATCACGCATTTTGGGCGATAAAGGAGCTGAATCTGTCTCTCGAAGATGCGGGCAGCCATCGGAAGCTGCAGTTGAACGAATTGAGCGAGCTTAGGGATGAGGCTTACGATAACGCGGTTGTCGTAAAGAATCGAACGAAGGTGTTTCACGATAAACACCTTTTGCGCAAAACTTTCGTACCTGGTCAACAGGTACTGCTTTACGACACCCGTCTACACTTCCATCCAGGAAAGCTCAGATCTCGCTGGAAAGGGCCGTATTTTGTGCGGAATGTGTATCCGCAGGGCGCTGTGGATTTGGAGAATCCAAAGGACGGTTCATTTTTCAAAGTGAATGGACACCGACTTAAACCGTACCTTAGCGCCGAACCAACAGAGGAGCTCTTGGTCTTACAGGAGCCGGCTTACCCTGCATAATCTTCCTCTGCCTACCACCAAACTTCGGTTATCCAGCCAAGAACAGTGGACACTGTTCCAAATAAGTTTGGGGGTATGTATATACCTTTTTGTATTTATTTGTGGATATTCTTTTTCTTTTTCTTTACTCTTTAAAAACATAAAAAAAAAATTAAAAACATTAAAAAAAAAAATTGTGTGTATCTAACCGACAATTTTGACCCTTCAAATGATCTCTTCATGCGATAACAGTGAGGACACTGTCCAGTTTAAGTTTGGGGGTACGCTCGGTACGCATTTCTAACCTTCGCATTCATATGTATATTTTGCATCTGCATATTAAAATCCATAAAATCCATAAAAATCTGAAAATTTTCTAAAAAACATAAAAACTTTTCTGTCAAGTTAGCTAGTGGGAGGACTCTGATTCAACATTTCGACGGTTTTGTTTGATAAGATAAGAATAACTAAATCTTATGTTTAGATTTTGAAAACCTGAAAGATAACTCTCCTTTGAAGTTAACTATAGCTGATATACGTCTTTACATCACACTACACGTGTCGTGAGTTTTGGAAATTAGATGACAAGTCTTTTATGTCTAAAAACTTTTAAATAGATAAATGATTTTCTGAGGATCAAATAGGTTTGTTCTGAAATAAGTAATACCAAGAATAGTTTATGAAGTGAAGTGAATATAAAGGAATGTTATTGATGCCTTAATTGGAACTAAGTCTGAAAAATAACCCATCTGGAACTTGATTGGAATGATTACACACCGAACCCACTAAACACGTCTTTTATCCAAAAAATAATTGAACTTCCGGTTATATCTCCGTTCGCATTAAATCATCATGATTTTCACGCCAAACTGTCTTTTGTTTTTGGACCTAGGTAACTTGAGTAATTAAGTCCGCTGGGGTGTTTCTACACCTAATGCCCTAAAGCCAACTGGTTTGGATGCATTGGCCCAAAGCTCACTAAGAAGCCTAGAAAGTCCAGATTAAAACAAAGTCAAGCAAGTGTTCTCTCCGAGTTAAAATTCCTAACGGTTCTTTGTGTGAGAATAATCTTGATAAAAGACAAGCTTTTATAAAAAAAATTAGCGGAGGTATGAAGGTTCTATTCTATAATAAAGACTACTGCACGTTCACAGAGGTGTGTATGAAATGAAAACAAGAAAAAGGTGGAGTGAAAAATAAGATCTAGTATCCTGTTAAGGAAGATAGAAATTCTGAAGTTGAAACCTTACTGGAAAACGAAACTTGAAAAATGCTTAACTCTTTATAAAACTTATGTGTTCCTTTTTAAAATTTTTATCAGGGCTTAATTGTGTGACATGATGACTTTATTCGATCCTTCTGGAACTTAACGACACTATTTGCACTGCACGTCAAGACAGATAAAATCTGTAGTTAAATATGAAGCGAGGTGTGAAAAATAAGGGTTCGATAGTCTAGACTTAGGATAATAAAATTGTTATTTTCTGAAACAAAACTTTAGGGTTTGAATCATAGTTATTTTGCAAAACTAGCTTGACCGGATTTTGTGGGTAGTATCCGCTGAAACCCCTCAGGAGACAACACTCCTCCTACTAGGGACACCTAGAGGTTTAACGGCTTGTTGCACATGCTCAGTGCAATCGCGTTCCCTGCGAAAGTGAGGTTAGGAAATTTTTTTGTGAATAAATTGGCTTTGCTCGGGACGAGCAAATGATAAGTTTGGGGGTATTTGTTCATATCAGATTTTTGCATTTTTATACCGCCCAATTTATATCATATTGCTTATCGGTAGGTACTCTTGAGATGTGTTTGCTAGTCAATTGCAGGATACAGGTTCTCGGCTCTAAACGGTGAAATTCATGGAAAAACATGACAAAATCCGGGTTCCTGCCAACCACAGATAAAACACGGGTCTCCGCTCTTTATCCGTCTGTTGCCACACACCAGTTTAAGAGACAAAATGGCAAATCAATGTCATTTTTATGCACAAGGCTTAATGGCAACACAAGATCCAAGAAATCTACACGGAGCTCGAGGAAATCATGACAAAAGATCCACTTTTGATCATCAGAAATTCTGGAAAAATCGTGAGGAAAATCTGAGAAAAGATATATACCAGACTCATGGGCACAGCAAACCAGGGAACCCTACAAAATTCGGCGGCCTAACTCCACTAAAGGGCCGCGATTCCGCGGCATAAGCAGGCTTAGGCCGCGGAACCGCGGCCGTATGGTGGCGGCAGTTGACCAATTTTTGTGGGCCGATTGGTCATTTCACTTTAGTTCTGAATGTTGCCCTAGGTTTTCATTTTCCAGCCTATAAATAGCCCAGAACCTTGTGAAGGAAAGGGTGCTTAATCTTGTATTTTAGGTTTTAGAATACTTGTTGTTCTTCTTCCTCTTCTCATCTCTTCTCCATTGAAAAACTTGTAGTGAGCTTTTGTGAGTGAAGAATGATGAATAAAGAAGTTCATTTTGTTATTATACTTGTCTTGCTCTTGTTATGTTAATTGCTTGTAATCTTTAATTGATAATTTAGTTGTTGTTATTTAGTGTTGTTTCTTTCTTTTCTCTTTTCCTTTATCCATAAACAACCATGATGCTTACGCTTGATCCTTGCCAAGGTGAGGTCGCAAATAGCTAGTTGTTATCTTCTAATCTCTTTCTTTCTATCTTCCTCCTTTGTTTTATTTTTCGTTCTTCTTGTAATGGGTGAGTAATTTCAATACTTATTAGGGTAGGATAAGGGAAGTTTGAGAGAAGGAAATCTCTCTCACTCTTTCCTTGCCCAACATCTTAAATCGACTCCCGTTAATTGAACCACAATCCGCTCCTTACGGCACCCTATCCTACATGATAGCGGTGATTCCGTAGTGAGACCGGTTGTGGTTGAATTAACCGGAGGTTATGGCTAAGAGCCAAGAACGGACGGACAAGCACCAAAAGGAAGAACTTAAGCGTTGGAAAGCCTAGCTTATACTCGCAAGTTCCTTCCTAGTCGTGCTAATCCCCGTTGTTGCCGATTACCGTAACACCGATATTAAGAGTGGCAACGAAAGAAGTGAGCGATTCCTAACTCAAACTAACCTAATCCTAACCCTAACAAGCTCTCTTTACATATCATTTTAACACTTAGTTAATCACAAACAAATCTGGAAAATTGGACTTAACTCGTTAAAGCACATAGAAAAAGATTCCCATCTCCCTGCGGACGACCCGTACTCAACCGGCTAGCTACAAGCGAAACCGTTTGATTGCGGTAATTAACTAAACTTGAACACGCACAATCTCTACCAATCAGGCGCAGTGCCGGCTGGTGATCGAAACGTTCCTCTGAAGCGACGGAACATTGTTCATCTTCCCTTGAGAGAGGTCACTGCATTGAGCCCCCACACGTGCTAAGCCCTACGCGTGGGTTGTCCCCATCCACCGCGCCTGAAAAAGAGGTGGCTGCCGCGTCCCCCGAGTCGGACGTAGGAAAAGAAATTGGGACTCGTCGTCCAAAGGCACCTGCTAAACGCAAACTCGTGTTATCGGCCACCGGCGCTCGTCCTCAGAAGAAAAAGAAACAAGTGCTTTCGTTGGACACCATATTAGGCTCGACGCCCCTGCTCCGTCTAGCGAAGGCTTGAGCGAATATGGGACCAATGAGGGTTTATTCAGGACGCTCGATGATACCGATTTGAAGGCTGCCATCGAAGCTTCCAAACAGTCAGCCATCCTCGAAAAAGAACTGGCCGCCCTTGCTTAGTCAGGTATACTTTACCCTTATCTCTCCGCTGTTTATTTTTTTATCATGCTTTGACTGACGCTTACTATTTTACCAGGTGCCTCCATAGAAAAAGAAATTGCTGCTTCGCTTAAAACCTTTGGAGGGGGGGAAAGGTTTCGCGTCTCATTGCCAACAGAGGCTTCGCTTGAACGACCGATGATGGATACCGTAATGGTTCCGGAGGTAAAACCTAGCTCTGATGATAATATCCTCTTGGCGAAGGTCCTGAAGAAGTCTCCTCTCCCTGTCAAAATCGAGAAGCAGCTCAAAAAGCAGACGGCAAGGGGAAAGAAGCGATCTTCTACAATCACTAGCTCTGGGCCAAAGCAGGGGAAGAAGACCGTTACTAATCCGCCAGAAGACAGTCTTCTTTTTCCTGGTTCATCTGTCGAGAAAGCCGCACATCTGGCTGAGGCCATAAGACGCTCACAGGATGAATCCGAGAATGTAAGGATCCCGAAGAGGCCTTATCCTGCCGTCATCTTTTACGAAGATCCTCCATCGATACGGTGGATATTCATAGGTCCTTTCGAAAGAGAGCCCTTAAACAAGCTGTCTCAGCCGACGCTGAAGATGCACTTTCGTTGTGGACCGGTGGCCATGAGTCTACCCTCGAACCTCGGTGGGCATACCTCCTCAGGAAGGAGCGTTGGCTTGAACAAGCCATACGAGAAGCTCCTTTGCGCATTGGTACACTTATATAGCCTTTTGTAGTATTTTGCACTGCTTATATATATACATATCCTTATCCTCGTGCAAACTTTGCAGGGACTTCGCTGATGGCAGGGAATCCGGGTTCAAGTCACGCCCTGACTATGGACTCTGCAAATATCCCCGATGAGGCACTAATCAGTGTGGAGGGGGTCGATGCAATTGTTGTTCCTGCGATGGAGCTTCCCTCGGTGATTCTTGCTCCCCAAGTGCTTGCTCCTCTGGAAGAGGCATCTTCATTGGCCGTGGATTCAATGGATCTCTTTGGGGACGGCCCGGAGACTGCGGGACAGGTAGTCGAGGCCACCGTCCTTTCATTGGAGCCTGTAGCGATGGTCACTGCTCCTCCACCGAAAGTTATTAACCGGCCTACATCCCCGATGATGTGCCTGGGGGCACGGAGGAGGCCGTCGAAGCTGCCATCCCTCCAACCCAGAGTGGGAGGAGTATCGAAGGTATTGTTCTATCTTTTATTTTAACGATCTCTTCATTATCTTAACTTTTCTTTCTTTTCAGAGCTACGGGGATTGGCGGCGTCCATCGCTGGCCTGTCTCCCAGAAAGTCTTTCCAGCGTCTGTTGGAACTGGCTGCTCCACAGGCGATATCCCCTCAGCGCATCATTCTATCTTCCGGACAAGGTTAGCATTGTTCGCTCCTTTCTCGATATCGTTACTTCTTCATGTAACAATGTTCATGTCTTCTGTAGTTCTGGAAGCTGATGATGAGGTTGAGGTCCTCGATGGGCCTGGAGATCTTCCAGACTCTTCTTGTATAAACGTGGGTAAGTAAAGTTTCGACGCCTTTTCATCTGTCCTCTGTTTGCAACCTACGCCGATCATTTATCAATCTTTAACAGCTCTGCCTACTTTTATACCCCGTTGGAGACTCGCATTCTCATGCCGTCTGGCCCTTATTTCGCTGCGTGCATCCGAACGTATGGCCAAGTTAAGCCTTCACTCTTTGTTAGCGCTGATCGAAGACCTTCGTGTTGGTAGCTCACTCACGGCCGCTGAAGCCAACGGTTCTCTCCCCTTTCTTGCCACTTATCACAGTGAAGCATTTGTGCAAGTCTGGGTTGAATTCTGTCGTCGAGTGGAGGCTTGCTTGTATAATCTTGAATGCGTGCACCTTCCTTCGAAGGTGGTGGCTGCGAAGACAAGTTTGCAGAGGCTGATTAAGCGGTACGCCGCTAATACGCTTGTTTCCCCCAATCAAAGCAAAGCTATGTTTGAAATTTAAATTTCAAAATTGAAGCAACGCTTCAGATGCAGCGCCAAGTGCGCTGTGCCCTAAGCAGCGTACCATGTGTGCGCTAGCTCTAGGTGCGCTAGCGCAGGGTGCACTGCGCTCCGAGCAGCGCACCACGTGTCAAACATGGGTGCGCCGCGCTCTAAGCAGCGCACCACGTGCAAAGCACGGGTGCGCTAGCGCTGGAATTAAAAAACTCTCCACCGTTAGATCAAAAGATCTGATAATAATGATAAATCATTAATTAATCAGAATTAAATTCTGTTATGGAAAGATTTTCCAATCTTGTTAAAAACAAGAAGATTGCCTTCTGTAAAACAGAAGCCCTAGGATCAAAGATCCAATGGTGGGAAATATCCCCAAATCAATCAGAGAAAGATCTGTTTAACTGATTCAACAAATCAGCTTGCCCTATATAAAGGCCCCAAGACTTCAAGTCTCAACCCTCCCATAAACTTTGAGAAACTCAAAGAAAAAGAGCAAGCTCTTGCAAGAAGATTTTTTTCAAGGTAAGAATGAAGGATGATGAACACAGAGATGAAATCATCTCATGATTAAGAAAGAAAAATTCATTTCTTTAAAAAGATCATAGATCTACAAGACAAAAAGTCTTTCATGAAAGAGATCAAAAGATCTCATCATAAAATAAAAGAAGAACATAATTCTTCTTACAGATCATGGATCTATAAAGAAAAAGCCTTTCATCAACATAAGAGATTGGAAATATCTCCTGCAAAAATAAGAACTGTTGTTCTTAGATCTTGAGACAAAATCTCTTTTAAGGAACATAAATTTGTTACCCTGATCATAAAATTGATCTGATGCGCTTTGCGCTCTTGAACTGCGCTTTGCGCTCATGAACTGCGCTTCTGCGCTCTCTGGACTGGCTCTCAGCGCCAAATGCGCCACATGTCAATCACGTATGCGCAAATTGACAACTTGCGCTTTGCGCTTCTGAAATAGCGTACTGCGCTCATGGGCTGGCGCTCAGCGCCAAGCGCACCACGTGTCATTCATGGGTGCGCCACTGAATTAATAGCGCAATGCGCTCATATATTAGCGCAATGCGCTCATCATCTGGTGCTCAGCGCCAAGTGCGCCACGTGTCACTCACGTGTGCGCTACTCAGTAGAAGCGCATTGTGTTCTTTGACTGGTGCAAAGCGCCAAGCGCACCATGTGTCCCTCACGTGAGCGCTGACAGAACATAAATTGTTCTTTAATAAGCCCAGAGCTATAATGAATGCTCAGCATTCAATAAATGACAAAACATTGTCAAAATATAAATCAATGCTCAGCATTGTTAAAAGGGCCAAGCCTAAATAAAGGCTCAACGGCCAAAAATAAAATGTTTTATTGGACTTAGCCCAAGATTGGCCATAAGTCCTCAACTCATATTAATTGAGCTCATCTGCTCACAAACATGTTAACAGATCTTAGCCCCAAATTGGACTACAGATCTTTCAATCAACTCACATCGGTTCGAGGGTACATCTCTTTACTCCTCTGATATTTGTCGTTGTAATCCTTCAACGTCTTCAGAGAGGTGACGGGTCCCGACAACCAAACATTCTACGGATTGTGGGGTCCTTTAAAAACCCATGGACTATGATGTCCTTAACCTTGACCGAGACGTCTTTAAACTAACATTGGACCGAGATGTCCTTAAACTAACATTGTACCACCATGTCCTTAAACTGGTAATGGACCGTGATGTCCCTAAACTAAACAACATAGCCCAAATGCTCTCTTGTTGGATCTAAACGATCCCGTTAAGTTGATCTTAGTCTAAATTAGACTAACGTATTCTTAACATACGTTTAAGTTGATTTTAGTCTCAAACAAGACTGACGTATCCTTAAACCAAACCCCCAAACCCAAATCTAAGAAAATACGGATTTGGACTAATCCACGTCCTACGGGAGACAACATAAATTAGTCTCCGTATACAATCCACGGGCAACCAAAAACAAAACAAACACCCACGACACGAAGTGACCATCTGGAGAAGGAGAAAGTGGTTACCGTGATACGGTAGCGTAATTATCTGCAGGGGCTTGCGCCTGCAGGGAAGAGCGTCCCCACAATCAAAACCCCTCAAATGAGGGGGAATCTGACGAAGTCTGCTACATCGGCCGCATCCATTTAAACCTTCGATACATGGTGCCATAAATCAAATTGGCATCTTCGGAGAGGTGGACGGATAACACCAATTAGCATCTGCCCCGAATTCAGGAAAGACGGACCTGCGCGGTCTTGTCTCCGTGTTCGGCGGGGAACAGATTCTGGCACGCCCGGTGGGACCTTTTCCTCTTTCCACTCCACACTTCATGTATCGTGTTCGCGAACGAATCGCAGTTTAATATGGTTGCCCTTTGGTTCGAGATACTAAGATTTGGTGTCTTGCTCCGTGCAGAAAACGAAAGATCAATGGATTCTACCTGCACCAAATGCTCCAGCTGCAACTGCAACGCTTGTTCCACCTCATCTGGAGGTGTAACATACGGGCCTCAAGCGGCCTCCCTTTTCACAATACCGGTAGAGGAGGTAACACAGGCTACCACCGGACCATGCTCCCACCAGTAAGCGTTAACATCCCGCTACCACAAGAAGCGCAGAAGAAGTCGGTCTTTGATCGGCTTACAACTACTGCGGCCCCTCTCAATGGGTCGTCTAGCTCCAACGCCTCAGTCTTTGACAGACTGGGCCAAAGCTCAGTTGGGCCCATGAAGAAGCCCGCAATTCCAGAAAGGGTTATTCCAAAGAGGATAGCCATCCCTGCTCCCGAAGTCATCAAAGCGGCTTCTCCTGCCAAGGAGTCGGTCTTCGCTAGACTGACTGTTCCGGCTTTCGCCTCAAACGAAGTCGTTAAAACTTCTCCCCCTGCACGAAAGTCTGCTTTTGATAGGTTGGTTGTCCCCACTCAACGGACGTCAGTATTCGAGAGGCTGATACCAGCAGCACCTGACCAGAACAGGGGGCATGACGAAACCATCCCCATAGCTGAACCAACACCATCCGCGCGACATGCTCGTCGTCGTCACTGGCGCCGAGTAAGGAAGTCTGGGGGCAGCTCTCCGTCTGGATTTACTCTACCAGCCCCAACAGTGGAAGTCAATGTTGTTGTTCCAACCGGAAACAACTTCGAGCTCATTAACAGGGTGTGCAAGAATTCACCCACCGCCATACTAAAAAGATCTCCTCCACCCGTGGAGAATGTTACAGAAACGAAGCCGGAGCAACCCCCTCAGCAGCTGTCCTCTAAGATTTACAAAGTCTGGCTACAGGTTCAAGGGTCAGTGATTGACCAAGACTATTCTCACCGGCCAAAGAAGCTTAAAGCTCGACAAGGAGAAAACCATCCTGTCAAGCCACCAAAGGCGATAGCCGTCTGGGTTCCCGCTACAACGGCTCCCTCAACGTCAACCGCTCAAAAGAGAAAGAGGCCAGAGAAAGCCCCCGTGAATGTGGCAAACTGCAAGGACGTCGAATCTAAACACCCCAAGTCCGGGGGCATGGTCATACATATCGTTTATATGGCTTCCGGAAAAGAAGAAATCTGTGCTTCTATGGGTCTTCGACCGCTTACCCGATCGATAATGAAGGCTCAGGAACAACAGCAGCAGAAACTTCAGGAGATGCTAACTGCAATGACCGCACTCACTGGGCCAAAAGAAAATCCAGAGACCTCGGAGCAGCGTCGGGAACAAGAAACTGATACCGAGTTCCTCTGAAGAATACTCGAGAGGAAAGAAAAAGAGGCTGCAGAGCAGGCGGCCAATATAAAATGAATGGCTCTTTTGTTCCAAGACATGGCTGGGATGATGTTACAGCCGGAACCTCCAGCTGAAGACCCCCCGATTATTATTGAAGATGACTGAGGGGAGACATCGAACCCTCCTCTGGCTCCGTCAAGACTTTCGCAGAGATGGAGCTATTATTCACCCAGCGATTCACGAGCACTAGCGAGCGTACCCCGATTACCGCATTAAGTAATGCCAGGGTAAAGCCAGACGAAACTTGGGTCCAATACGCAATACGGTGGCGAAATTTATGGTCAAAATGTGAGCAGCGCATCGAAGAAGCGCCGGTGGTGGGCATGTTCGTGGGCACTCTGGACCCTCAGGCAACTATTTCCCAATTCATGATGTTCTTCAAGCCGACCACGTTCCAGGACTTGATTGACAAACTGGCCCAAATGGACCAGATGGGTCATGGACCATCTCCTCCAAAGCCGGAGACACGAAACGAAAAGGGTAAAGGGAAGTCGACCTTCGTTGCAAATACTCAACAGCAGCCCAGTGCCCCAAAACTAACGGATCAACTAGAAGAGAAACGGCGATACTATAATGAGAAAATGAAGCGTCCTTATTCGTTCCCTCGAGACAAAACGAAGTGACTGTTCGAGCTAGCAGTGCGCAACAGGCTCATCAATCTGCCCAATCCAAAACGACCGTTGCAACCCGGTGAGGCTAATAGTCCCAATTATTGCCCCTACCATCAAACGGTAAGCCATCCAATTGAAGATTGCTTCATCTTCAAAGGCTAGATTGAAGACCAGTATCAACAGGGCAAATTCTCATTGTCTGAGAAGTGGAAAGTAAGCCCACCACAGCCATACGCTCCCAAGAAGACGGACGCACCGGGGGCATCATGCTCCTTCATAGATGAAGCTCCATGGGAGGTCATTCTTTCAGCCAAGACTAAAAGAATGCTGAAGGATCTTCAAACATGTCCGGCAATCAGGTGGAAGAATCCGCTCGAACCCGAGATCATCGAGGGAATGTTGAAGCTGCGCTCGACTCCGAAAATTGGTGGTAATAGTCAAAGCGCTCATACCCAGCCGTCAAAGTCTTCGAAGAAGAAGAAGAAGACCAAAAAGCCCGTGAAGCCTGGTGACAAGCGCACGGATCTGCAAAAACAAATTGACGCACTGGAAGAATATAACCAAAAGGCGCAAACCCCGGTCACACTTCAAGAGTTTCTCAGCCACGTCCTTGAGGACGAAGATAATGACAATGGAGAAGACTCGTCGGATGAATCTAAAGATTATGTGGCAAGTTTCCATGTGATCTCTCACTCGTCGATAAACGATGAAGAATCTCCTTACACAGAGAAACAGGTGGAAAATCCTGAGCCTAAACTTCTAGGACTGTCAAATGAAGTAATTGACGCATTCTTAAACGAAGCTCTTTTGAAAAGCAAAGCTGATCGAGAGCGCGAGATGGCCATATTTGAGAAGGCCAAACGTCGGCGACTGGATGAAAGGGTTGAAGCGCTCCGACCAGATCAAGACGTGCCCATGGCCAGCAAAAGCATGCTCAAGACGAAGAAAAGGTTCGCCAAAGCTATATCGCTGGGAATGAAGCTGCCACCCTCCGAAGGGAACACTTCCAGTGAAGCGGATATACATCCTAGCTATTTCCTATATCATCGAAGGATTGTGCACCCTACTGAAGAGTGCAACGCTTTTAAAAGATGGTGGCATGGATATGTTGCTCACCGACAACATTTCAAGCGAATGAAACGCAAGACTCGTCGGGAGAAAAGAAATACGACTGATGAGCATAAAAGAACGACCGGTGACTGTCGTATGGTTGATGTTGGGGGATCGCAAGTTCTCACATTCGGGAGCGATTCTGATGAAGAAATAGCCCTCGGCACTCTCTTTAAAGAAACCACCTCCGAGATGGAAGAAATGAAAACCTGTGAGAATATTCAGCTGCGCAATCGGACGCTGCCATAAAAGAATCTTGGACCTGCTAACAGTGGACCGAGTAGAAAGGATAAGGGAAAAGAAAAGATCCCTGAAGATATCGCCCTCGATGATCAAGTCGTCAAAGAGCTGACAGCCAAGGGGACGCCGAAGAAAAATAAGGTGGATTACAACATTCTGGAACACCTGAGGAAAATACCTTCACAGCTCAGCATTCTCGACGCCCTTTTGCTATCTAAAGAGGCGAGAGATTCTTTGATTAAGGCACTGCAAGAGCCCGAGCAATTCCAAGCTTTCCTCGCCGAAGAAAAGATGAAGGACGAGCTGGAAGAATTGCACACAGCTGATATCACTTTCGGCGATGAAGATCTTCTCCTCGGGACATGTGAGAACAACCATCCCCTTTATGTCTCCGGATACTGTCATGATACTAAGATCGGCAAAATCTTGGTTGACAATGGGTCCTCCGTCAATCTCCTCAATGTAAGAGTGTTGAAGGAAATATGCATGAGCATCCAACACCTCGCTCGGGATAAGATTACTCTCTCCTGGTTTGATTCCCAGTCATCACGGACGCTCGGGTCTGTGATACTGATGCTGTGCTTTAGACTGCTAGTCACTGACATCAAGTTTTACGTCATTGACGCTAAGACCTGCTATAATGCTTTGCTCGGCCGGCCTTGACTACACGAGTACAACATTATCCCTTCTACACAACATCAGTGTATGAAGTAATTCAAAGATGTTCTCGAGTACACTGTAACGGGGGAACTAAACCCCTTCTCCGTGAATGAAGTCCGCAAATATAAGAATGCCAAGTACTTCCTGCCAGATTTTGAAGATACAGAAAGATGTCGCAAACCGGAGGATAAGAACAAAGCTATCACCACTATTCCGGTCTTCGGGAGTGATACCGAGGAGGAAGAAGAGATAATTTATTTAGGGCCGCCCCAACGCAACAAGCCGGGACCGTCCACCCCTATTCTGGTCTTCGGCAGCTACTCGGAAGATGAGGTCAATGCTGTATTCTCCGCTCGGCCATCGATACAAGCCTTCGCTGATGAAGACCAAAGTTTGCAAATCGCCATGGTTCTGCAAGAGCATTACAAAGAGCTCAACGCGCTTGAAACTTATAATGTGCAAGAACTACAAACATTTTATGTCCCTCCCAAGCGAAAAGGTGAAAAGGTGAAAAGGCGATCCTATTCTACCGATCAGGAGAAACCAAAGTGGAGAAAGCAACTTAGCATGGTGTTGATTCTACACTTGACAGGCTCCAGCCCATCCGTTTGCCCAGATACTATACAGACGGATTAAAAAGATTGTTGAGGCGCCAAAGCGTACCCCTTAAGCAACGACAAGCTCAGTTCTACAACAAGATCTGGGACGTTCCCGGAACTCAGCGAAAATTGCCCAACGGGAAAATGGAAACGATTGGGCTTGGATATGTTCAAACCCAAAAACGGGAGCGATTTCGCGGCTGCTATGTCATACATGACTTTGATGAAGAAGGAGATGCTCTATGGGAAGATGCTAACCCTGAACCAGAATGAGCTCCCGCCGTGAAAATGCCAAGTCCATCGTTTGAAGAACAAATGGACAAGCTTATAAGGGAAGTGGGTCAA
Organism: Agapanthus africanus; assembly: GCA_030015575.1. Classification (NCBI taxonomy): domain Eukaryota; kingdom Viridiplantae; phylum Streptophyta; class Magnoliopsida; order Asparagales; family Amaryllidaceae; genus Agapanthus; species Agapanthus africanus. The sequence goes on from CM057337.1 coordinate 993,966,372, forward strand.
AAGGTTTGAGACGATCATAATCGCGAAATGGCCATCTACGAGAAAGCCAGAACGCAGCGCCTCCTTCGGAAGGTTGCGAAAAATGAAAATGCTCTTCCTTATCAACCCGTCATACAAAAGGCCCGATGCAGAGGCAAAAATAAATCAAAGAACGGGAAAAACGTTCGACAGCAGCCAAACGGGTCTAAGAAGCCACGCGAGCAGGAGTCGAGCAGCCGGGATCCGTCCCTTATAAAGAAGATGCGTAGGGAATATTCTTTTCCTCAAGATAAGACAAAGAAGATATTCAATCTCATCGTAAAGCATCAGATGATGACACTCCCAGAGTCCAAGCACCCCGAGCAAGCAGGCGAAGTCTCTCACCCAGACTATTGCTCCTATCACAGGGCAATAGGACATCCTCTCGAAGACTGCTTCACATTAAAAGACTGGGTAGAAGACCAGTATCAGCAAGGCGGGTTCGCTCTATCCAGCAGCTGGAAGGTAACCCCGCCGTAGAAGCATGAACCGAAAACCGCGAAGGCAGAACCAGATCAACATCGATCTTGGAAGCGATCCCGTGCTTGTCATATGATAACGCTATCAGAAGAAGAACCCGAGAATGCGGATGACCTTCCCCGGTGCTTCGAAAACAATGATGACGAGGTGATCTCAGAATTTCCACCGGCCCCAAAACAGCTGGAAGATGGGATACATACTACTGCATATAATATCAAGAAAATCGACTTAGGGATGGCAAGTGACCCGCGGCCGACATTCGTTAGTGAACTGTTGTCTGAAGAAAGGGTGGCTATGCTAAAGGACGTGCTCATGCAGCATAGAGATTGCTTCGCATGGAACTATTCCGAGATGCCAGGACTAGATCCAGAGATTGCTGTACACAAATTGGCAATATCCCCGGACATCAAGCCAATCAAACAAGCACCGAGGAGAATGCGGCTCGAGCTTGAGATGAGCATCAATGCCGAAGTCAAGAAGCTAATCGACTCTGGTTTTATCCAAGAGGTTCAATATCCTGATTGGATCGCCAACATCGTCCCGGTCATGAAGAAAAATGGGACGGTGCGCATATGTGTGGACTTCCGGAATCTCAACAAAGCTTGTCCAAAAGACGACTTTCCAGTGCCAGTCACAGAGCTGATGATAGATAACACATCCACTCACGAAGTATTCTCCTTCATGGGCGGCTCATCAGGATACAATCAGATAAAGATGCATACTGAGGACCAGAAGCATACTGCTTTTCGGACCCCTTTGGGCATATTTTGCTATAAGGTGATGCCTTTCGGTCTAAAGAACGCCGGTGCCACCTATCAGAGGGCCATGAAGAAGATTTTAGATGACCTCATACATGAGATTATCGAATGTTATATTGATCACCTCCATTTCGGTCAATTCAGTCAACGGTGCAGCACTACACTAGCAATCCTACACGAAACGGCGGTAAAAACCTGCTAAGCCCAAAAATCTGCGGACCTCCGTCCTGCTCACAAGTCTGGGCCTAAGCTGTATGGCCATGATCTTCCTCGGAACCATACAAAACCGTCTCCCGTAACTACAAGACCTAGGAGCCAACACAAACAAGCCTGAAGGAACACTCCGAGAATCTAGCAAACCGCTGGGGCTCTCCCAGTATCTGCAAAACAAATCCTCAAGTGCTACTCCTTTCCTTAAAGACACATTAAATAGATCAGAATGTCGTAAATAACACAACAATAACTGGTCGAGGAACGGCCTGAAGAAATCCGGTCCATCACAACTACGAATGCTGCTAGGGCATTGGTGAATCCAATGACACACCAATACACACAAAGCCCATAGCACGCACAAGGCAGTCTTCGGAATGTCATCACTCTGAACCCACAACAATGATGACCTGATCCCAAACAAACTTAGAAAATGTCTCGCACTCTGGAGCTGATCGAAGAAATCATCAATGCGAGGTAAAGGATACCTATCCGCACCTTAAGCCGGTTCAATTGACGATCCATCAATACACAACCTCAATCTGTCGTTTTTCTCCTTGACGAACAGAAATAGGAGCTTCCTAATGCAAAACACTCAGACGCACGAAACTCCCCCCAACAAACAACTCTGCAGCAGATCCTTAAGCTCCTTAAGCTTCGCCGGCTCATCTGGAACAACGTCGGAAAACTCTCGCACGAAAGAAAACCGGTCCAACAAACCAACTGTAGCTACAGTATCACGAATGAACGCCAAGAATCCACGACATCTCCTCAAAAGCTGACTAGCGGAAAAAAAAGGCTGAATTCAAGCTGTGAGAGGCGGTACAACTATCCACCTGCACAACAAGAACTGACTCGCCGGAGAAAACAAAACCTGACTGTTTCCTCACGGTAGTCCACAAATGCCAAGCACGTAGCTAACCAGTCCGTGCCAAGGAGAACGCCAAATCCAAAATCTCTAGAAGGATCAAAACGACAGACGAATCTCTATCTCCTATCCGATTGGCACACGACCGAATTACGTGTCGCGCAACAAAAGAATCGCTGACAGAAGTTAACACAACAAACGGCTGATCTACCTAACACGATTCTCGTCCCAACCACGACACAAGTGTGAAAAACAAACAAATACATCAAAAGAACATACGAATTAAGGATACCTGAAAACTCTGCATTGGATGCCCTCGCGTCCCGATAAGTAGAAGCAAACTCTCGTATCTGCCCTCTACCCGCAACAGGCTGAACTCCTCCTCTGCAAGACTGACCCCTCTGAGAGAACCCTCCGCGTCCATGACGTCTCAGAATATGACCCTGACGTGGTTCTAAGGAACAATGTCTGATGAAGTGTTGAAGGCTTCCGCATCGAAAATATCCACGCGCTGACTGCTGACCCTCATGGGGATGAGAGCCGAACGACTGTCCTCGTCCTAAGCCTCTGCTACTCCCACGACGGTCACAAAATCTATCTCGACGACTAAGCCTCTGTCTCTGGGTTGGTACACCAGTACGATTCCTCCACTGTTCCGGAACTCTCAAAGTCTCTGGAAGACGTGTCTCGTAAACTGGGGCTGCATCTACTGGTGCTATATAAGTGACGGAATGCTGCATGCTGATCGCAAGGAACAACTGGGTAACAGGGGTGACAACCTCCTGTCGCTGCGCTCGAACGGTCTCAACCAATGAGCTCATCGTCTGGCGCAAGTCCTGCATCTCTGCCACTAGTCTAGCGATCTGGTCTGTCGGAGGTGGAATAGACTACTCTGGTACAACGGGTGTACTGTCCGGGTCAGTCCTCGTTTCAGACGAGTCAACTCGAATCTCGGCTCTCGCGGCCGCTCTCTGCGCCCTCGTAGTCTTTGGCGGCATAATGGTTGAAAAGAAAGTAGGATTCGATAAGGATACGGAAATCGAATGACAGGAATGTACACAATCAAGAAGGAATTCCGATCAATAAGTCCTAAGGTCGCTTAGGCGGAGTACCGTGTCGTGAATATGCCGCGAAACATACGCACGCTACGTCACTCTTCTTCAGCTACCTACTCCATCATACCAGGGTCATCCTACACTCCGAAGGTAAAACCTACGCTCTGATACCAAATTTGTCACAACCCAAAGTTTGGCTCATGACCGGCACTTAACCACGTAACGTCTACAGGCATAACACGACTAAGTAAGCCGAAACCCAGAAATCAAAACCATTAAAAGTATTGAGTGTTAAAACATTTTATAGAAACATTTGTTAAAACGTTTAGAAAACCTTAAGAAATTTAGTAAAATTCTTTAAAGTTCAAGTTATAATCTTAAAAATTTTGGCAGCATTTCCCTTGTAAAAAACTATCCCCGAAATCGGGTACAAGGCAATATATGAGTAAAATGATATACAATAAGAAATAAGCATCCCAAACGGGAGCATTCACGTCCAACGGCGGAAACAATCACCACAATGATAATATACGACGTCGTAGCGAAGAATGAGTAAACATAAGTAAAGACAACATGAAATATAAAACTGCATAAACAAAGTCGGCTCACAATGAGCTCGACACCAGAGTACAAATAATATACATCGTCCTCACAACTGGTCTCTAAGTAAATACATAAGTAGTAGATGGAGAGTACTAGATACAATGGTGTATACAACTGGAAAATAAACAGATACCGCACAAAAACCCACCTATCAGCAAAAGGGCTCACACGCCAACTGCAGTGGTATCTGTGTCAAAAGATGCAAGAAAGCAGCCTGCCCCAACTACTCTGAGGGGCAACCTGCAAACACTGTGGCACAACGGGGGTGAGTTGCCAACTCGTGAATAGAAGATAACATATAAAGCTAATCGCGAGTATGCACGTGCTGCGATACTCTAACCTATGCCAATAGATAGCATCTATATGATGAGCTGGATGCGCAATAATCATGCAACAAGTACGAGCTAATAACATCTCTATATGATGAGCAGGGTATGCAATAATCGTGCATAGAAAATGCAATCTAATAACATCTATATAGGATGAGCAGGGTATGCAATAATCGTGCATAACATGTATAGTCTATCTGTAAGTCCACATTGCTCACCCCGGTTGTTGCGGGGAGGCGGAAACGGCGAAAAACAATTATTTAGCGCAAATGCAACATGGACTTGAAGGAAGGATCTTTGCTAAACTAGAAACTAGCAAACTACAAGAGGCGTTAACTACTATGCCGTAGAAATTATACCTCACGACACCGGTCCTTCGGTTCTTCATTCTGCTGTCCTACTCGTCCGTCCACGCTCCGAGGGTCGATCTGGACCTTGGTTACCTCCGCGGCCTTCTTGAGTCGAAGACGATCCACCCGAGAGATGTACACCGAACTCTACCTCGAGCCGAGGCAACTAGGGCAACAAGATCGCTAGTCTTGATGTCCTAGGTTGTGTAGAAGAGAAAGATGGAAGTGTTTGTCTATGTGGATTCTTTTTCTCTCAACACAGGAGATCAAAAGAATTTATCAAGAGGAGGAAGATGAAGGAGAAACTCTAGCAACTATGGAGCTTTTCTTTTCTTCTCACTTGAAAAGAGAGAATGAGAAAAGAGAAATGAAAAGGATTACTAAAGAAAAATGAACCATGGTTGCAATAATACACAAAATCCATCATTACTAATCATATCATGATAAAGTTGATGGCACTAATGACTTGACCATTTTCATAACTCAAGAAATAAAAAGAAATCCAAAGAAAACTCTAGACCTCTCATGAAGGTCAAAAGTCCACTTTGGTCAAACGGTCAACAAAGACAAGTGTGGTCAAAGAAGGTCAAATGGTCAAAGCAATTAACCATCATAAAATTAGCACTAAAAGGATTAGTAAATAATGTCTCCGGCTCATAATGTTTTTGACCGAACGAACTGCCAAAACCCTAAGGAGTCCGCCTTAAAATGGTTTTGACTGAACCAACTGCCAAAACCCTAATGAGGCACCTCCTCCTTCATCGCTCCGCAAAACTGTGCATACACACCCGCATCCGCAATCCATAGAATGCGAATGCACAGAAGACAAAACAAATCCATCTGTGCAATACTAGGATCTGGCTTAAACCAAAGCCCATTAGTATTGCCTGCCCGAACAGCATATGCACACAAGTGCACGTAAGTGATCGCAGCCCTGCCGTAAAACCATACGGCCTCTACAAGTTTCGCTCAGTGTAGGGAAACTCTCTGTGTGGGACTCTAAAGACTCGACACTACGCTGGCAATGGGTTTAACCACAGACCGCAAGCGGCACTAGCTGTACGTATAGGTCCCCAGGTAGATGTCGATAAGAAGGCCGATGAGATAAACCCATCCGAACTCCTACTGAGCCTGTATGTGACAATCTCCGTACAGTCCGGTCTGTTCGTCTGATACATCGCATGGCGGGCCTAGGGGGTGGCGAACGTCAATCCCCTAATAGCGGTACAAGTCGTGTCGGATTGTAGCCCAAAACACCCTGAGATAACACTGGAAACTTACCAGTATATCTCGCTTGCCCTGGCCAAGGACTACTCGTGTAATGGCTCTCCTAGACACAGCGCGATGTCAACCCCCAATACCGGGAGAGACGAATCCTGTCTAACCGTCACTGCCTCCAAGTGCTTCGAGACTGCACCCAACTACTACATGTTTGCACGACTCCTTTGAGCCTTGGTAGGGTAGTAATCTAAGTACAGTGGGAACACACTCGAGGCGAAGTGACAGTATCAAGTCAGCGGACTAAGCTGTACTCATGTCACCTGGGAACTGATAACTGACGATAGGTATAATACCAACCATCAGTTCCCGACGAGTCCTGTCCAGTGTACTCGTAACCTAACAAGCACCCGCATACTATCTCCAGTACGACGTACTGATGGCTATGGGACAGACCACCTCCCTTGCTGGGATGAGAAGCGTATACGCTAGTCTACTCCGGAGTATCGATGCCCTGTCTAGATAACCCTACGACTAGGGACCTGTATAAGAATGTACTTGTAGATTACCCAGCCCCCACTAGTGTGACTGCCATCACAACGCTGGTAATCAAGCAAAGATCCTAAGGGCTCTACTAATATGTATAAGCGATATGCTAAAAGAAACACATGCACATATTGAAGTAGAAACAAACCAAGTAGCATACTACCATTTTGAGCAAGATTGTCTATACAACTGTGAATATCCCAAGCTTCCATTAAGTAATATACAAGCTAGTATGATACAGTAATGACCTCTAGGGCATATACACTAACACTATCAGGTACTACAGATACAGGATGAGATGTATAACACTGAATGCTGAGCATGGGAATAAATAATATCTACACGGAATGTCAACGTGGAAAATAACCGGTGTCCATCAATACACCCAAATCCCAGTAAAACTCAGGCGCCGTCACTCTGATCGGCCCTCAAATCCTGTGAATCTCATATAGTCGTGAGTGCCCAACATCGGCACTCGAAATATCATAAATAATCGTTTCTAGCATTGACACGCAAACCCTCAAGTATCGGGCCCCGTCAGTCCGGATCGGCCCACGGGCTCCGTCTGCGGAATCGGCCCTCGGCCCCGGCAGTATGGGTCGTCCCGTATCCATCTCTCAACTCTGGTCAGTATTCTCCGGATAACCGCCAGGTCCAACCAATCACCAGTAGGTAGTAGTCCCTCCACCGGGCTCACCGTCTAACAATACAAGTCTTCTTGCCCCGGGGTACCATACCGGGTCCACCATGTACCCGCAATCGGTGCCTACCACTCCTCGAATCGGGTATACTCACACAAGTTCTCTAGAACCGAGAAAACTCATGGTGGGCGCACTGAAATATCATGTCAAGAGAAACCGGGTTTTTAAAACAGTGCGTATTTTCTTAAAATAATACCACGGTTCTCAAATCCAGAAATCCCATAAATCCAACTCAATGCGTAAATCCATGCAATATGTCATATGACACTAAGAGTAAAAAGGGAAACCGCTCTTTTAAAAGAATCCAGTTTTGAAAATATCTCATGCGGCCCCTATTTTCATGAAATCAAATCAGTATCATCCATGTATATGACATATGTATGTATGTAGGTATGGATGTGCAAATGGATATATACGCGAATATGAGTGTAGCACTACTATGAAAATACAGTGTGCATGGGCGCAAGTATGAAGATATCAATATATGTGTGCACTGGTATAAATATACAGTGTGCATGTGCGCAAATAGTGATATATCAATGAAGGTATGCACTAATATGAATGTACAGTGTGCATGTGCGCAAGTATGAAGATATCAATATATGTGTGCACTGGTATGAGTATACAGTGTGCATGTGCGCAAATATGAAGATATCAATATATTTGTGCACTGGTATGAGTATACAGTGTGCATGTGCGCAAGTATGAAGATGTCAATATATGTGTGCACTGGTATGAATATACAGTGTGCATATGCGCAAGTATGAACATATCAATATATGTTGTAGCAATCCTATAGTGCGAGTGCCATAGCAGTCACTAACGGTGTGAGTGTATCATAAAAATAGTGCTCGTGCAGTCTAAACCGTTAGTGACAGTGCAGTGTTCTACTATTACCATTCTATATGCAACAAAAGATGGTATGCTACTATAGTATATATATATATGAACACATAAGACTATAATATCCTATCACGCCCTGACGCTTAACGTCATACGGGCGATTTTCCCGTAGATGTTAAATCTACTCACCTGGTCTCGTGCTAAGCGTAGCCGACTATCTACTTCCCCTTCTTTGTGGCGTCCGACGTACCCGCCTTCGAATCTAGAATTAACACAAAGAATCCATATAAGCAAATATCTCGTGAAAACACGATATCGAACTCAAACGAGAAACTTGCGTCGCGAACTAAACGCACGTGTATATGTAACGTGTGTGCATACGCCAAAACCCAACGCGACACGCTGTGGTACACGGCGATACGCTGTGATACGCAGCAAACCAACTCAACACGCATCGTACGTGTCGCGCAAGTCCCACTACACTAAAAATAGGTAAACGGTCCTAGATTTAATCTGGAGCAAAAACAAGAAAATCAAACAAGGCCAAACCCTTCACAATACCTACAGACAGCTACCTGCCAAAATCCAACACACTTTCTCAAAATTTGGCCGGCGGTTAGGGGTGTCATACCGGCCCAAAACCGGTGGGAGGGCTCCAGGTCTCTACACTAGGATCCTAACATAATTCATAGCCTAGTGTATATGTTTACTTACTAAAATTACTACCCTAGTAACAGCAGATTCTATGTATCATAAGGGTTTAGCTTAAAACGATATAAAACACTAAGTTGCAACAATAGGGTATTTTGTGGAATTAGGTGAGTTTACAGGGATCCAATGATACCAACAGCATATATTAGAGCTAGTCTAACCTTAAACCATCTTGAATCACCCTATTTTCCATCCAAACCATAAGCTAAGAAATAAAACTCAATACAAACACTAAACTTAGCTAAACAAACCCAGATTTCAACCTGCAGACAATTAGGGAAAATAAATAACACCAAACCCAGACAATTACCCACAGACACCCCCCTACACAAAGCACCAACACCCAGAGCAACAGGGGGCCGGCGACGCCGGAATTAGTGGGAATGTCGCCGGATTTTTGGGAAGGGGGTGGTCTCGTATTTCAACACACCCGCCTATACTGCCTGCACATTATTCTGAAGTTGTTTGCTAAGCTAGAAAATGCTCACAATTGTAGCAAATCTCAAAGTCCTATAGTTTGCATCAAAACTACATTTAAATTTTCAAGCTTGCGATTTTAAGGCGATCTAGCTAAATCTAGTGGCACTACTTGGTTTAAACAGCAATATTAACACTTAATTTGGTTACCTAAGTTATAATAACCCTAACTTAGCTTGAATCCCACCAAAATCACAAAACTAGCTCTAAACTCACACTAATCACTAACCAAAGCTAAAACAACAAATGCAAGCAAGGAAAGGAGTTGAGTTCAAAGATTATACCCCCACTAGACCCTACGTGCACGAAGAAGGAGAAGAATAAGAGGAGGTGTTGCAACTGCTGCTACTGAGCTGCTGTTGTTGCTGATGTTGTATTGCTGCTGTTGTTGCTGTTGGCTACTGCTGCTACTACTTCTGTTGCTGTTGTTGCTTGCGTTGCTGCTGCTGTTGCCTGCTTGCAGCTGAAGCTGGTGCTGCTGCTGATGCTAGAGCTGGTGTTGTGGTTGTGTTATTGTTGTTGGTGTTGGTACTGCTGCTGGGGCTAAGTTGTTGCTGCTGTTGCAACTTCTGCTGCTGCTGCTGATGTTGTGGCTGTATGTGTGTGTGTGAGTGAGAGAGAGTTGTGAGAAATGAGTGGCAAAAGAAATGAGAGCACAAGAGTCAACCCCTCTCTCTCTCTCATTTAATGCAAGCATGGGCTCATGCCATGATGCCCATCATGCATTCTCTCTCTCTCTCTCTCACCAAGTCAAACCCAAGCAATAATTCATTTTCTATTTAAAAAAAATACCCTTAATAAAAATTAAATTAGCTTAAAAGGAATGTGTTAGCCTACCATGGTTGCTAAACATGGATTAACCCTAATTTAACCCCAGTTTACATGCACATGTGTGTGCAAGCCTCAATAAATTCTAATAAAATATTCATTAATTTTGATAAAATATTTGAAAATCGTTTTGGTAAATTTTTTATTAAAAACCATACTTAAAGTATAATTAGCCACTAATTACATCCTAAAGTGTTACAATCTTCCCCCCTTAAAGAAATTCGTCTCCGAATTTTAAAAATATAAAGCTACGCATACCTTCAAAGAGATGAGGCAATTTCTTCCGCATCTCGCCCTCGACCACCCAAGTGATCTCCTCACCATTCGGGCTGCGCCAAAGCACCTTCACTGAAGGCTGTTAGTGTATATGCCCCAGAGGCCATTACTGTATCATACTAGTTTGTATATTACTTAATGGAAGCTTGGGATATTCACCTTGTATAAACAATCTTGCTCAATATAGTAGTATGCTACTTGGTTTGTTTCTACTTCAATGTGTACTTGTGTTTATTTTAGTATATCACTCATACGCATTAGTGGAGCCCTTAGGATCTTTGCTTGATTACCAGCGTTGTGATGGCAGTCACACTAGTGGGGGCTGGGTAATCTATAAGCACATCCTTATACAGGTCCCTAGTCGCAGGACTATCGAGACAGGGCATCGATACTCCGAAGTAGACTAGCGTATGCGCTTCTCATCCCAGTGTGGGAGATGGTCTGTCCCACAGCCATCAGTACGTCGTACTGGAGATAGTATACGGGTGCTCGTTGGGTTACGAGTACACTGGACAGGACTCGTCGGGAACTGACAGGTTGGTATTATACCTATCGTCAGTTATCAGTTCCCAGGTGACATGAGTACAGCTTAGTCCGCTGACTTGACACTGGCACTTCGCCTCAAGTGTGTTCCCACTGCACTTTGATCACTACCCTACCACGGCTCAAAGGAGTCGTGCAAACAGGTGGTGGTTGGGTGCAGTCCCGAAGCACTTGGAGGCAGTGATGGTTAGACAGGATTCGTCTCTCCCGGTATTGGGGGTTGACATCGCGCTGTGTCTAGGAGAGCCATTACACGAGTAGTCCCTGGCCAGGGCAGGCGAGATATACTGGTAGGCTTCCAGTGTTATCTCAGGGTGTTTTGGGCTTCACTCCGACACGACTTGTACCGCTATTAGGGGACTGACGTTTTACCGCCCCCTAGGCCCGACATGCGATGTATTAGACGAACAGACCGGACTGTACGGAGACTGTCACATTCAGACTCAATAGGAGTTCAGATGGGGTTTCACCTCGTCAGCCTTCTTGTCGACATCTACCTGGGGACCGTTACGCATAGCTAGTGCCGCTTGCGGTCTGTGGTTAAACCCACTGCCAGCGTAGTGTCGAGTCTTTAGAGTCCCACACAGAGGGTATTCGCCTCTGGGCAAAACAGAGTAGAGGTCGCATGGTTTTGCGACAGGGTTCGTTCTCATCCGCGCACTTGTGCACGTTTGGAGTCCGGACGGATATTACTGGCTAGCTCTGGTTTGAGTCAGATACCGGTATATGTTTTAGGGTTGATTTTATCTCTCAGTATTCATGTTCCTCGGAACAAGAATGCAGGTGTGTATGCACAGTTATTTGAGGAGGAGGAAGAGGACTTTCATTAGGGTTTCGGAACGGGTGCGTATGCACAGTTGACAGTCGTCTTTTTCCAAACCCTAATGGATTTATGTTATATCAATTAATAATATTAATAAAATGAAATTGTGTCATGGTTGGTTTTTGTTGACTAGTTGACCATGGTTGACTTGTTGACCATGGTTGAAGTTTTGACCATCATCATTACAAAAGAAAGATGCTCTTTGATTCTAGCAAATTCATTTAATGTTTGAAATGATAATGGTCATTCCTAAACCTTCCATCAACCTTTTCATTTTAATTATTATTATTTTTGATAATTCTTTTTCTTTTGGCATTATGGTTGCAAGAAAGAAAAAGATAGCTCATTCTATCATTTAGCTTCTCTCTCCTCACTTCATATTCTTCTTCCTCTAGCAAAAGGAGAACCCTTCTCATGTGTTGAGAATCCCTCTCCTTAAAAGAAAAAGCACCCCTTAGACACTCTCTACTCATTCTAGGATCAAGGGTTTAGCAAGCCGGAGATTCTAGTTCACTCTAAGTTCGAGAAAGAGCCCGAAGGTTGAACCCTCAGGTGGATCCATCTTCGACGGAAGAAGGCGACAAGGAGAGTACCATCAACCTCTACAAAAGTTTGAAGAAGAAGGAGTTCAAGTTTAGGTATAACCATCTTTCCGAGTAGCTAACTCTCTTTAGCTTGTTTGCTAGTTTTAGTTTAGGAAAAGATCCCGACTTTGTTTAGTCCATGTTGCCCCTTGCGCTAAAAATTTGATTTTTATACCGTTTCCGCCTCCCTGTAAGAACCGGGGGTCGCAACGTGGACTTACAGTGGTATCAGAGCCTAACTAAATTTAAACTAGCTTGGTAGCGAAGTGTATGGAAGTTCGAAACCGAAAAATCGCAAAACCGGAAAAACTAAAACCCTAAGTTTCTGTTGAAATTTTTTATGCTCTAAATGAAAAACTTTATACTCCTAAAATCGGCTCAGGGTTTTCTGAGAACACCCACCAAAAACGATCCCATGATTCCTTCAAAGCTCCGCTCATCCGCGGCCTCACCTATTCATGTCGCCGCGGATCCGCCGCCGTTTGGGCCATTCATGTGATCGTGTTTTGTGCAGTGTTCTTCTGGTAGGGTTTTGGGATTTTTCAAATATGTTATATGTGCCCAGATTTTCCAGAACAGAAATTTACTTTTGGGGTCCTATAAATCCGTATTTTTTTTCGAACTTCGCTACACTTTGGCTATGTTGGTTATATCTGTGATGTTTGTATGTATTGAACGTCGGCTAATCGCTATAAGTCGATTAGTCGGGGTTATACATCTCTGTGATCTGTGTTTGATATTGGAATGTGTATATGAATGTATTGGACTGTCGCGGGTGAATAGCCGTGGTGGATGTGAGATGAGCTTTTGTTTTTCTTTCATTCATTGTAAATGTAAATTGATGTAATATTATTATTTGTTTGGCCGCACAACCGGGTCGGGGTTGTAGCCGTCATTGTATAATTCTTTTTACTGTTTTTGCTCCTAGGATAGACCCATGGAGGGGTGCACAAACTGCCGGGTACTTGGCGGGCAGTTTGCTGCACCCGTAGGGGTCTTGGGTGGGGTATTTGGCTATTCACCGCGACCGTGTAATCCGCTTTTCATTGCAAGCTCGAAAGGATTGCGGATTGCTAGTATATCCAATGTATTCATCTGTGATCTGTAATGTCTATCATTGCTTTCTATTTAGGCGTTGCTTATGTTTTACAGCCGTGCTAGCCCAGCCCCCGCTCTGTCGTTAGTTAAGTAACCTAACGGGTGATGACGGGGCCCCGTGGCGAATGCATATGGCATAAGCGTACGTCATATTTTGGTTTTTTTCTGCAATGGTAGGTTTAAATGATGGGACGCATTAAAAGAACTAATGCAAGAATATCACGCATTAAAAGAACTAATGCAAGATAATAAACCAAGTTAAAATCGTTGGAACACTTTCGAAAAACCACTCGGTTCTTTTCAAAACTAACTTTTAAATGCGGAGTTTGAGCCACTCCTTTTAAAAGCTATCTCGTTCCATCGATTATATCAAGTTCACTACGTTCACGGTTTCGCCAAAACCATCCGTAGCCCTCCATCGTTTCATATGAATATTCAACAGTATTCAAACTGTGTTTGTTGGCCTTAGTCAAGGCACAGTGTTTGGTAGCTGGTGGGTATTCATATGTTGCATAGATAGAATGTGTTGGTTTGGGACAGTCGTATTGCCTTGTTGGCCATAGTCAAGGGTATATACGGGTGGGTTCAAATTAACCTGGATAACGACGGGTAGAACTTGACATGTGACTTATGATTTGTTGGCCTTAGTCAAGGTCATAAGAGCATGGGGCAAAAATCCACATCGGGAGTTTCATAAGTACTGAAACTTGCTAGATTTGCATACCATTTGGAGTGTGGTGATTCTGGTAGGATTCCTTCAGTTTCGTCACGCAATGATATTTGGATCCCGATCCTACTGTGAGTATATGCTACTCCTCGGGAAATTTCTCACTAAACGATCAATGCTATAAACCTAGTAGGTGCCTAGAAAGGTGTTAGCGGGGCTACGCCCCCAGGGAAAAGAGGTTATTTAATTAAGGAACTTCGCGAAAGCGTTGGAAAACCTCTCTCGAAGTACCGACACTGGCCTGGCTGAACGGTTAAGCAAGTATTGTGCGGTGGGATTGATTCCGACTAATTCTTCCTTTATGGTTTGAGGAGGGATTCGAGAGACAGTGGGAGCCATCCTGTTTAGACAAATTAAAAACCACTCTAAACTTGCAAGAGCATCGTGCTAAAGTGTTTCTTCTCTCCCTCCTAATTGCAGCGACCAATCAACATGACTGGACTTAAGTTACTTCTAGATAAAAACAAACTGACAGGGCCAAACTACAAAGATTGGCTCAGGAATGTTAAAATGGCAATCACTTACGACAAGCTGGGGTATCTTCTTACCACCAAAGCTCCCCCCGTCCCAGGTCCCACCTCCAGCGTCGCGGATAAGGAAATCCGTAAGACTTGGGAGATTGATTGCGCGAAGGCCAAGTGCCTCGTGCTTGCCTCTATGGACAACGAACACCAGAGGAGGCACGAGAATATGGATTTGGAATCCATATTTCTTCATACAAAAGAACTGTATGGAGAGCAGTCTCGTATCGCAAGATACGAAGTGTCGAAGAAGTTATTTTCGGCAAAGTTGGCCGTCGGATCATCGGTAGCAGACCACGTGCTTAAGATGATTGGCTACATTGAGGAGCTCGCGGAACTTGGGACCACGTTGGAAAGTGAACTCTATACGGATTTAATTCTCCAGTCCCTTCCATCCACTTACGCCCAGTTTATACTGAACTTCAACTTACAAGAAAAAGAAGTTGAACTTTCAGAACTCCTCAACTTGCTGAGGAGCGCAGAGGGCACCCTACAGAAAGGTAGGGAAACACCCGCTTTGTTTGTAGGAGGATCTTCTTCCTCTAGGTCCAAAGTGAAAGCCAAGGGAAAGAGGAAGAAAGCCCCCGCCAAACCAAGAGGCGGTGTTAGTAAAGTGGGTGCAAAGGGAAAGGAAAAGGCAACAAAGATTGCGGGGAAGCTTGTGGGAAAGGAGGAATGCTTCTATTGTCATAAGAGTGGACACTGGAAGAAAGATTGTAGGGCTTGGAAGGCCAGGACACAGGAACTGAAGCAGGTTGCGGCTTCAGCTTCAGGTGTGTATGTTATTGAAAACTGTCTTTCTATAAACTCTACTTCCTGGGTATTGGATACCGGATCAGGATCTCATATCTGTAATTCTTTGCAGGCATTGAGAAACCGTAGGGTTTTGAAGGCAGGTGACATGACCCTCAGAGTTGCGAACGGAGCTAGCATGGATGCTAAAGCCGTGGGGGACTATCACCTGGGAATGTCAGATGGGCATGTTTTGGTTTTGCGTAATTGTTTTTTTGTACCCAACGCAACTTGTAATATCATTTCTGTATCTTTGGTTTCTAAAGAAGGTTATGAATTTGCGTTTGTAAGTAATGTTGTAAACATTCACCTTAATCAAGTTCTGATTGGGTCAGGTACACTGAGCAATGGTATATACGTGTTAAACCAACCACAGATTTTCAATGTCCAGAATACACACAAAAGAAAGTCTCCTGATATTAATCAGGCTTTCTTATGGCATTGTAGACTGGGTCACATCAATGAGACACGGTTGACTAAGTTACATAAAGAAGGATACTTGGATCCGTTCGAGTATCAGTCTTATGCCACTTATGAATCTTGTCTCATGGGAAAGATGACAAAGACTCCGTTCACTGGACACGGAGAAAGAGCGAGCGAGCTCTTGGGACTCGTACACAGTGACGTGTGCGGTCCAATGTCTACACATGCGCGAAGCGGTTACTCTTACTTCATTACTTTTACGGATGATTTTTCAAGGTACGGTCATGTCTTCTTAATGAAACATAAGTCCGAAGCCTTTGAAAAGTTCCAGGAATATAAGAATGAAGTAGAGAAACAGACCGGCAAAAGTATCAAGATTCTAAGATCGGATCGAGGTGGAGAATACTTAAGTGCCGAGTTCCTGAATTATTTAAAAGAGAACAGAATTCTCTCTCAGCTTACTCCTCCATACACTCCGCAACACAACGGTGTATCGGAAAGACGGAACCGAACCCTATTGGATATGGTACAATCCATGATGAGTAAGGCTGAGTTACCGCGATCTTTCTGGGGTTATGCACTGAAAACAGCTGCACATCTCTTGAACCAAGTTCCTACTAAGACAGTGCCTACCACACCATATCAGATGTGGAGTGGGAAAAAACCCTGTCTTAAATCCTTTAAGACATGGGGATGTCCAGCTTTTGTAAAAAAGCAGCATGCGGACAAGCTCGAGGCACGCTCAGTACAGTGCAAGTTTGTGGGATACCCAAAGAACTCCAAGGGGTATCTTTTCTACTACGAAGAGGAACAAAAAGTTCTTGTTTCTCGTCATGCCTACTTCTTGAAAACTGAGTTTTTGGAAAACCAGATAAGTGGGAGCACAGTAGAACTGGAAGAAATTCCAGAACCACAAAACATTACTGAAAGCTTAGAGGAACCAGAGGGTTCGAAAGAACAGGACATTCCTACGCCGCTCCGCAGGAGTAGTAGGCAGTCTCATCCGCCCGAGAAATACTACGGTTTTCTCATAGACGGGGATAGAGAGGATTGCATCTTAGATTATAATGAGCCTACTAGCTTCCAGCAGGCCGTTCAGAGCGTTGACTCGGTAAAATGGCTGGATGCAATGCGGACCGAAATGGAGTCCATGTACACCAACAAAGTATGGACGTTGGACATTGCTCCAGACGGGGTAAAACCCGTAGGATGCAAGTGGATCTTCAAAAGGAAGATTGGTGTAGATGGACAGGTTGAGACCTATAAAGCTAGACTTGTAGCAAAGGGTTTCCGTCAAAGACCTGGCTTGGACTATGACGAAACCTTTTCTCCAGTGGCTATGCTGAAATCCATTCGGATCCTTCTTGCCATTGCTGCCTTCCACGATTATGAGATTTGGCAGATGGACGTAAAGACCGCTTTTCTAAATGGAAATTTAGAGGAGTGTGTCTATATAGATCAGCCAGAGGGTTTCATTCAGAGTGGGAGCAGCGGAAAGGTGTGCAAGTTGCTTAAGTCCATCTATGGACTAAAGCAGGCATCGCGGAGTTGAAACATCTGTTTTGATGAGACGGTCAAGGAATTTGGCTTTATCAAAAATCCAGATGAACCATGCATCTATAGTAGATTTGTAGCGAGAACTGTAGTATTCCTCGTTTTATACGTGGATGACATTCTCTTAATAGGAAATGACATTCCTATGCTACAATCTGTCAAGGGGTTCTTGTCGCACAGGTTCTCCATGAAAGACCTGGGTGATGCCTCATACATCCTGGGGATCCGGATCCATCGTGATAGATCCAAGAGGATATTAGGACTTTCTCAGTCCAGGTACATCGACACCATAGTGAAAAGATTTAGTATGGAAGATTCCAAGCGCGGTAACCTACCGGCTTGTCACGGGATCACCCTCTCTAAAGAGATGTCTCCCAAGACTGATTTGGAGAGGGATCGCATGTCTATTATACCCTACGCTTCTGCGGTAGGCTCTATAATGTATGCGATGTTGTGTACCAGACCGGATGTAGCTTATGCACTGAGTGTGGTAAGCCGGTATCAGTCAAACCCTGGGGAGAAACACTGGATAACGGTAAAGAACATTCTCAAGTACCTGAGAAGGACTAAGGAGATGTTCTTGGTGTATGGCGGAAAAGACCTCCAGATTGAGGCCTTTACTGACTCCAGCTTCCAGAGTGACAAGGATGATTCCAAGTCCATGTCGGGTTTCGTCTTTACCCTCAATGGAGGGGCGGTGTGTTGGAAGAGCTCCAAACAGGAAACCGTTGCAGACTCGACTATGGAAGCGGAATACATCGCTGCATCTCATGCCGCAAAAGAAGCTGTCTGGATGAGGAAGTTCTTGAAAGAACTTCAGGTGGTTCCGTCCATTGTTGACCCAATACCTCTGTATTGCGACAACAACGGGGCTATAGCTTTAGCGAAGGAACCCAGGTCCCATCAGAGATCCAGGCACATCTTAAGGCGGTATCACCTGATCAGGGAGATCGTGGATCGCAAGGAGATCGAGGTTCGGAGGGTTGCTTCAGAAGAGAACACTGCAGATCCATTCACCAAGGCCCTACCCCAGACTCAGTTCGAGCGGCTGATCGAGATGATAGGTCTTCGATACGCCAGTACATGGCCTTAGTGCAAGTGGGAGATTGTTAGTGTATATGCCCTAGAGGCCATTACTGTATCATACTAGTTTGTATATTACTTAATGGAAGCTTGGGATATTCACCTTGTATAAACAATCTTGCTCAATATAGTAGTATGCTACTTGGTTTGTTTCTACTTCAATGTGTACTTGTGTTTATTTTAGTATATCACTCATACGCATTAGTGGAGCCCTTAGGATCTTTGCTTGATTACCAGCGTTGTGATGGCAGTCACACTAGTGGGGGATGGGTAATCTATAAGCACATCCTTATACAGGTCCCTAGTCGCAGGACTATCGAGACAGGGCATCGATACTCCGGAGTAGACTAGCGTATGCGCTTCTCATCCCAGTGTGGGAGATGGTCTGTCCCACAGCCATCAGTACGTCGTACTGGAGATAGTATACGGGTGCTCGTTGGGTTACGAGTACACTGGACAGGACTCGTCGGGAACTGACAGGTTGGTATTATACCTATCGTCAGTTATCAGTTCCCAGGTGACATGAGTACAGCTTAGTCCGCTGACTTGACACTGGCACTTCGCCTCAAGTGTGTTCCCACTGCACTTTGATCACTACCCTACCACGGCTCAAAGGAGTCGTGCAAACAGGTGGTGGTTGGGTGCAGTCCCGAAGCACTTGGAGGCAGTGACGGTTAAACAGGATTCGTCTCTCCCGGTATTGGGGGTTGACATCGCGCTGTGTCTAGGAGAGCCATTACACGAGTAGTCCCTGGCCAGGGCAGGCGAGATATACTGGTAGGCTTCCAGTGTTATCTCAGGGTGTTTTGGGCTTCACTCCGACACGACTTGTACCGCTATTAGGGGACTGACGTTTTACCGCCCCCTAGGCCCGACATGCGATGTATTAGACGAACAGACCGGACTGTACGGAGACTGTCACATTCAGACTCAGTAGGAGTTCAGATGGGGTTTCACCTCGTCAGCCTTCTTGTCGACATCTACCTGGGGACCGTTACGCACAGCTAGTGCCGCTTGCGGTCTGTGGTTAAACCCACTGCCAGTGTAGTGTCGAGTCTTTAGAGTCCCACACAGAGGGTATTCGCCTCTGGGCAAAACAGAGTAGAGGTCGCATGGTTTTGCGACAGGGTTCGTTCTCATCCGCGCACTTGTGCACGTTTGGAGTCCGGACGGATATTACTGGCTGGCTCTTGGTTGAGTCAGATACCGGTATATGTTTTGGGGTTGCTTTTATCTCTCACTATTCATGTTCCTCGGAACAAGAATGCAGGTGTGTATGCACAGTTATTTGAGGAGGAGGAAGAGGACTTTCGTTAGGGTTTCAGAACGGGTGCGTATGCACAGTTGACAGTCGTCTTTTTCCAAACCCTAATGGATTTATGTTATATCAATTAATAATATTAATAAAATGAAATTGTGTCATGGTTGGTTTTTGTTGACTAGTTGACCATGGTTGACTTGTTGACCATGGTTGAAGTTTTGACCATTATCATTACAAAAGAAAGATGCTCTTTGATTCCAGCAAATTCATTTAATGTTTGAAATGATAATGGTCATTCCTAAACCTTCCATCAACCTTTTCATTTTCATTATTATTATTTTTGATAATTGTTTTTCTTTTGGCATTATGGTTGCAAGAAAGAAAGAGATAGCTCATTCTATCATTTAGCTTCTCTCTCCTCACTTCATCTTCTTCATCCTCTAGCAAAAGGAGAACCCTTCTCATGTGTTGAGAATCCCTCTCCTTAAAAGAAAAAGCACCCCTTAGACACTCTCTACTCATTCTAGGATCAAGGGTTCAGCAAGCCGGAGATTCTAGTTCACTCTAAGTTCGAGAAAGAGCCCGAAGGTTGAACCCTCAGGTGGATCCATCTTCGACGGAAGAAGGCGACAAGGAGAGTACCATCAACCTCTACAAAAGTTTGAAGAAGAAGGAGTTCAAGTTTAGGTATAACCATCTTTCCGAGTAGCTAACTCTCTTTAGCTTGTTTGCTAGTTTTAGTTTAGGAAAAGATCCCGACTTTGTTTAGTCCATGTTGCCCCTTGCGCTAAAAATTTGATTTTTATACCGTTTCCGCCTCCCCGTAAGAACCGGGGGTCGCAACGTGGACTTACAAAGGCAAGACTTTCGATCGAAGCTTTTTCACCTGCCGGTCCAATATCACGACTGGCTGCTTGGTGAACGAAAGATCGCGCTCGAGCTAAATGGTCTGGTGCTGAATCATGTGAAAAAGGCCATGAAGGTAATTGCAAAGTATCGACACAAAAAATACGGGATGAATACTCAATAATCTGGGCGAAAGTGCAAAATTAAAGGCAACAAAACTGACTCGCTTTAAGGATCTTAAAAAGACCTACAATCCTGGGATAAGCTTCCCAAAACTCAACACGTCGTTTATCGGAAAAATTCGTAGGAATACATGATCTGCAACTGCGAACTCGAATCTGCGACCATCTCGGTCGGCATATGACCTCTGTCCGAAATGGACAATTCTCATCCTGACCTAAAACAACTGGATCATCTCCGAAGTCTCTAGACTAGCTGGGGTCCAAAAATCCTACAACGCAGAGTCAGAAAAACAGACTGGTGATCGACACGACCTAACCCATAAACCTAAAGGTTGCCAATTAGAGTGTCTCCTGATAACAGCTATCGAAGGAGAACCCTAACAATGGCGAGTGACGATCCCCCAACTGCTGACAATAATTAATACGTACGCATAAACTTAACAAAGAACAGCTGAGCAAACTGAGTATAACCGGACGACAAGCATCTGAATGGAGTCACACCCTGACTAAACCTGAGTAGACACCATAAAGAAATTCGTGGAGACCTGCTCCCATTCCCACTTCGGAACAGTTAAAGGTTGCAACTCTCCAGCCGGTCTCAGTTGCTCAACCCAAGCACACAACAAGACAAACACCTTGAAACGAAACCCGAGACTTCTCTTTACATCCCTGCCCACCCGTAACTATCTCACAAGTCACGTTAAATGTTGGTGGAACTTGAATGAGTATAGAGAGTTGACCGATGTGCCTGCTCTAGGATTTCACGTCTCTACCCAATAATATCAGGTACATAAACGCGTCCCTAAACTTAGCACACCCTTGTCACAAATCAAGGACTCCGAATCATTACCCAGCCGAATAGGCTCAAGTATCTCTGACGAACGAGCATCGGCGGGCAGTGTCTCGCGAAAGCGATTAAAGAAAAGTGGTCGGGCGCGGACATGAGCAAGCTCTCCCCTCAGTAGAGACGAACTTAAGCTATACTCAACGATCGCACAAGGACTGTAAATCTGCAGAGGACTATCACAACAATCAAAATCCGCTGCAGGAAGATATACATTAAGCTCTGGTGGTCCGTGAAAATCTGACATGACTCTCGAACAAGTAGTGTCTCCAAATCTCCAACGCAAAACCACGTGGCCATCTCCAGATCATGAGTGGGATATCCTTCTCGTACTTCCTCCAAATATAGGGAAGCAAAAGCGATAACTCCATAGTGTCACCTCAGTACACACTCGAGCCCCACTCACGAAACATCACAGTTAAACCACAAAGTTGCCTGAACCAAAAAGCAAAGAAAGAACTGATGAAGTTGTTAACCGAATCTTCAACTGCCGAAACCGCACACATGACTCAGTCCAAAGAAAAGAAACCTCCATTCCGGTCAATTCAGTCAACGGTGCAGCACTACACTAGCAATCCTGCACGAAACGGCGGTAAAAACCTGCTAAGCCCAAAAATCTGCGGACCTCCGTCCTGCTCACAAGTCTGGGCCTAAGCTGTATGGCCACGATCTTCCTCGGAACCATACAAAACCGTCTCCCATAACTACAAGACTTAGGAATCAACACAAACAAGCCTGAAGGAACACTCCGAGAATCTAGCAAACAACTGGAGCTCTCCCAGTATCTGCAAAACAAATCCTCAAGTGCTACTTCTGTCCCTCAAGACACATTAAATAGATCAGAATGTCGTAAATAACACAACAATAACTGGTCGAGGAACGGCCTGAAGAAATCCGGTTCATCACATCTACGAATGTTGCTAGGGCATTGGTGAATCCAACGACACACCAATACACACAAAACCCGTAGCACGCACAAGGCAGTCTTCGAAATGTCATCACTCCGAACCCGCAACAATGATGACCGGGTCCCAAACAAACTTAGAAAATGTCTCTCACTCTGGAGCTGATCGAAGAAATCATCAATGCGAGGTAAAGGATACCTATCTGCACAGTAAGCCGGTTCAATTGACGATCCATCAATACACAACCTCAATCTGTCGTTTTTCTCCTTGACGAACAGAAATAGGAGCTTCCTAATGCGAAACACTCAGACGCACGAAACTCCCCCCAACAAACAACTCTGCAGCAAATCCTTAAGCTTCGCCGGCTCATCTGGAATAACGTCGGAAAACTCTCGCACGAAAGAAAACCGGTCCAACAAATCAACTGTGGCTACGGTATCACGAATGAACGCCAAGAATCCACTACATCTCCTCAAAAGCCGACTAGCAAAAAAAGGCTGAATTCAAGCTGTGAGAAGCGGCACAACTATCCACCCGCACAGCAAGAACTGACTCGCCGGGGAAAACAAAACCTGACTGTTTCCTCACGGTAGTCCACAAATGCCAAGCACGTAGCTAACCAGTCCGTGCCCAGGAGAACGCAAAATCCAACATCTCTAGAACATCAAAATAAAGACGAATCTCTATCTCCTATCCGATTGGCACACGACCGAATTACGTATCGCGCAACAAACGAATCGCTGACAAAAGTTAACACAACAAACAGCTGGTCTACCTAACACGAATCTCGTCCCAACCACGACACAAGTGTGAAAAACAAACAAATACATCAAAAGAACATACGAATTAAGGATACCTGAAAACTCTGCATTGGACGCCCTCGCATCCCGATGAGTAGAAGCAAACTCTCGTGTCTGCCCTCTACCCGCAATAGGCCGAACTCCTCCTCTGCTAGACTGACCCCTTTGAGAGAACCCTCCGCGTCCATGACGTCTCAGAATATGACCCTGACGTGGTGCTAAAGAACAATGTCTGACGAAGTGTTGATGGCTTCCGCATCGAAAACATCCACGCGCTGACTGCTAACCCTCCTGGAGATGAGAGCCGAACGACTGTCCTCGTCCTAAGCCTCTACTACTCCCGCGACGGTCACGAAATCTGTCTTGACGACTAAGCCTCTGTCTCTGGGTTGGTACACCAGTACGATTCCTCCACTGTTCCGGAACTCTCAAAGTCTCTGGAAGACGTGTCTCGTAAACTGGGGCTGCATCTACTGATGCTATATATGTGACAGAATGCTGAATGCTGATCGCAAGGAACAACTGGGTAACATGGATGACAACCTCCTGTCGCTGCGCTCGAACGGTCTCAACCAATGAGCTCATCGTCTGGCGCAAGTCCTGCATCTCTGGCACTAGTCTAGCGATCTGGTCTGTCGGAGGTGGAACAAACTGCTCTGGTTCAATGGGTGTACAGCCCGGGTCAGTCCTCGTCTCAGACGAGTCAACTCGAATCTCGGCTCTCACGGCCGCTCTCTGTGCCCTCGTAGTCTTTGGCGGCATAATGGCTGAAAAGAAAGTAGGATTCGATAAGGATACGGAAATCGAATGACAGGAATGTACACAATCAAGAAGGAATTCCGATCAATAAGTCCTAAGGTCGCTTAGGCGGAGTACCGTGTCGTGAGTATGCCGCGGAACATACGCACGCTACGCCACTCTGCTTTAGCTACCTACTCAATCATACCAGGGTCATCCTACACTCCGAAGGTAAAACCTACGCTCTGATACAAACTTTGTCACGACCCAAAATTCGGCCCGTGACCGGCACTTAACCACGTAACGTCTACAGGCGTAACGCGACTAAGTAAGCCGAAACCCAGAAATCAAAACCATTAAAAGTATTGAGTGTTAAAACATTTTATAGAAACATTTGTTAAAACGTTTAGAAAACCTTAATAAATTTAGTAAAATTCTTTAAAGTTCAAGTTATAATCTTAAAAATTTTGACAGCATTTCCCTTGTAAAAAACTAGCCCCGAAATCGGGTATAAGGCAATATATGAGTAAAATGATATACAATAAGAAATAAGCATCCCAAATGGGAGCAATCACGCCCAACGGCGGAAACAATCACCACAATGATAATATACGACGCCGTAGCGAAGAATGAGTAAACATAAGTGAAGACAATATTAAATATAAAACTGCATAAACAAAGTCGGCTCATAACGAGCTCGACACCAGAGTACAAATAATATACATCGTCCTCACAACTGGTCTCTAAGTCAATACATAAGTAGTAGATGGAGAGTACTAGATACAATGGTGTATACAACTGGAAAATAAACAGATACCGCACAAAAAAACCACCTATGAGCAAAAGGGCTCACACGCCAACTGCAGTGGTATCTGTGTCAAAAGATGCAAGAAAGCAGCCTGCCGCGACTACTCTGAGGGGAAACCTGCAAACACTGTGGCACAAGGGGGGTGAGTTGCCAACTCGTGAATAGAAGATAACATATAAAGGTAATCGCGAGTATGCACGTGCTGCGATACTCTAACCTATGCCAACAGATAACATCTATATGATGAGCTGGATGCGCAATAATCATGCAACAAGTGCGAGCTAATAATATCTCTATATGATGAGCAGGGTTTGCAATAATCGTGCATAGAAAATGCAATCTAATAACATCTATATAGGATGAGCAGGGTATGCAATAATCGTGCATAACATGTATAGTCTATCAGGTACTACAGATACAGGATGAGATGTATAACATTGAATGCTGAACGTGGGAATAAATAATTCTACACGGAATGTCAACGTGGAAAATAACCGGTGTCCATCATTACACCCAAATTCCAGTAAAACTCAGGCGCCGTCACTCTGATCGGCCCTCAAATCCTGTGAATCTCATAGAGTCGTGAGTGCCTAACATCGGCTATGTCAAACTGACCCCGTGGGAAGCATCCAAAGCGGAGCCTGGTCCTCGCAGAACACGGCTATGACCCCGTGGGAAGCATCCAGAGTAAATTCCTGGTTACGTGGAATGCGGCCTATGTCAATCCTGACCCGTGGGAAACGTCGAGAGCGGAGCCTGGTCCTCGCAGAACACGGCTATGTCCCTGTGGGAAGCATCCAGAGCAAATTCCTGGTTACATGGAACGCGGCCTATGTCAATCATGACCCCGTAGGAAACGTCCAGAGCGGAGCCTGGTCCTCGCAGAACACGACTATGACCCCGTGGGAAGCATCCAGAGCAAATTCCTTGTCACATGGAACGCGGCTTATGTCAATTCTGACCCCGTGGGAAACGTCCAGAGCGGAGCCTGGTCCTCGCAGAACACGGCTATGACCCTGTGGGAAGCATCCAGAGCAAATTCCTGGTCACGTGGAACGCGGCTTATGTCAATCCTGACCCCGTGGGAAACGTCCAGAGCGGATCCTGGTCCTCGCAGAACATGGCTATGACCCCGTGGGAAGCATCCAGAGCGGAGCCTGGTCCTCGCAGAACACGGCTATGACCCCGTGGAAAGCATCCAGAGCAAAATTCCTGGTCACATGGAACGCGGCTTATGTAAATCATGACCCCATGGAAAACATTCAGAGCGAAGCCTGGTCCTCGTAGAATACGGCTATGACCCCGTGGGAAGCATCCAGAGAAAATTTCTGATCCCGTGGTACACGGTTGGAGTCGATCCTGACCCCGTGGGAAACGCCCAGAGCAACTCCTGACTCCGTGAAATACGGATAATGGCAACATCATCAATCACTTACGGGTCCTCTCGACCCGTAAGGTAGAAAACTCTCTTGTAAGATTCTTACGACTTATAAGAGAAAACGCGCTTAGGAATCCTCACGATTCTTAAGGAGAAAATACACCTATGAGATCCCCTCGACTCGTAGGGAGAAACGTCTTTATGAGACCCTCACGGCTCATGAAGTTGAAAAGTCTTAGGCAGCAGATCTGAACCTGCTTTCTAAGCCATCACTACCTCTCGAAGAACTCAAAACGGAATGCTCACTCTATCATCTGCGGACTATGCTTACTAAAGTGACATGCTGATAACAAAGAAAAGAAGAAAGCAAATAAATGACACAAGACATTGCGAAAGAGATGTATCTTTTATTCATAACTTCAATTGGGTACAAAATACATCATATGAAAGAATAAAAAATGGATACATTTTATTCAAAATTACAAATGGTACGAAAACAATTATTGAGAGGGAAGCGTTTTCAATTGTCCAATCAGCCGCTCGTGCACTTCCCTCAGCCCCTTTTCTTGGTCAGCTGCCGCGGCCAACTCTGCTTCAACTTAGGCTCGTTGCTGCAGGTAGGAAGAAAGTTGCTCTTCGATGGCCCGCTGAGCTGCCCCACGATTCTGTGCATCTCGCTCGATGAGGTCGAGCTTCTGCTTCAGCGTTAGCCCTCGAAAATACATCGTAGAAGGCTCTCAAAGATAGTCTTCAATTGCACAGCATTGGCATCAACCTGAGCATGCAGTTGAGCAGAGTCGCTTGAAATCTCTTCACTCTCCTTAAGCTTTAAGGCCGCTTCTTGTTCAAGATGGAGGAAGTAGGGAGTGCTTTGCTCAACCCACGCAGCCCGTTGAGAGTTCTCAGCCAGGACCTCAGGAGCAGGACGTACGAATTCGAACTCATGCAGACAGGCCTCAATCTCCCTGCAGTGATTAACCCAAGACTCAACGACGCCCTCACTATAAAAGTTCACGAGCGCCGCCAACATAGGATTAACCTCCGCGGCAAAATCTGCAGCGAATGTGGGAGCCTCCACGTCAAGCTCCTCGATGTAGTCGCTCAACATGCGCAGACTATTCACAGTGCCTTTGGAAGATGAACGTCGAGAAAAGGGGCCCGTATGCATTACGGCTCGAGATTCGAATGGAGCTGAAGTTGATATCATAACTGCAAAAAAAATCACAGTCAAATGACGGTTCAAGAAATAGAGGAGGTTCATGAACAATGGAGTTTACTATACCGGCTGCAGTAGGTGGCAAGGCCAGGAGTACCAGTGGCGCAACTGTTCTTTCGTCTCCTCTTTCGATCTGTAGTGCTGCAATCAAAAAAAAGAAGAGTTAGAAACGATTTGGCTGCCCGTAAAAGGAAAGACATTAGCTGAAGGCTATACTCACCAGCGCCACTAGATGAGGCAATCTCTGACTGAAAGGAGAAGTGTGGGTGTAGCACCTGATACAGGTGGTCAAAAAGAACTCCTGCAAGGATATAATGATTCAATGTCAGTACATGAAGTATACTGCCTACAATTAAGCTGATGGGTCACAAATCTGCACCTTCCAGCATTTGAGATGGTATAAGAGAAGGCAGAGGAGCGGTTACCGTCAAAGTAGCAACTGAAGATGCTTCCTTGGGTGGAACAACCCCAACACTTATCACACCTGCATTAAAAACAAGAGAAACGCTGTCAAAGGATTGCAAAGTAAAAGGGAGGGTAATGATCCAAAATCTACCTTGTGAGTCGCCGGTCGAGACCGTGACAAGGGCGTCACTGGATACAGCAAATGATTCACCCTCCTCCATCGGAATGGTCTCGCCACCCGTAGCCTCATCCCCCGACTCCACGAGGATCGTCGTGATACTCGCAGCGCCCGGAAATGGCAAGGACCCCCAAGGGGAAAGAGCGACGATTGGAGCAGTGCCCGACTCTTGAGAAAGAGTAGCTAACTCAGGCTCAGCGGTTGTAACCATCTCACCTACCGCTACCTCGGGCTCAATGATTGTAGCCGTCTCACCTACCGCTACTTCAGGCTCGGCGATTGCCGTCACGTCATCCACCATTTCCTTGGCAAGAATCGGCCCTACAAGATAAGATATATAAGGACCTGAAAATTAAAACTTTGACAAAAGAACCCAATGTTATGTTACCTTGGGTCGGCTTTTCGATTGCCTCCCGAGCCGCACGAGCTGCCTGTCTATGGACAGTAGACAAGGCAGCCGAAGCATCCTCTGAAAGGGTGAGGGTAGGAGTAGCAGCACTCGGACCTGCACTCGCAGCCAAGGCAGCGTTATGCTCCCTTGTTGTGCGCACTTTATGCTTCCTCTCCGCTCGGTCCGTAAGAGCAGATCTTCTAGAAGCCTCCATCAATAAGACGTCACGTCCACACCAAGGGTTACCTCTGGATCCATTATGGCATCCGTCATTGGTTGCTTAAGAGAGGCTTCTTTTGACAATACCGGCGGAACTGAAACTTCGATAGCCGACCTTGGGGGAATCTCCGCACCGCCCTGCGAAGTCGGTGCCACACCTGGAATAACTTGAGTAGAGGTAGTTCCTGTAATAAGATGAAGAGGAGGGGTCAGATTACCCATAAGAAACAGGAGTGGAGATGCGGTGAACCGAAATGTACCGATGCCTAAAGATACTCGAAGTCTTTCCTCCTCCTCAAAAGTCTTGAGAGAAGCTGCGAGAGCTTCTTCAGTGGAAATGCCTGTTAAAAAGGGAAAAGTGTCAGTCGAAACATGATGACAAAAATATAATGCAATGACGAAAAAATTACAGCTAATGGTTACCTGATTGCGTGAGGATGGCCAGTCCCGCTTCGTGGCTTGCTAATCGCTCAGAAGCTGCAATGGCAGCCGCCAGATCAGTGTCATCTGGCGGCATGAATAGACCCTCATTGGTCCCATATTCGCTCAGGCCCTCGCTATAAGGAGCATGAGGCTCCTGGCCGAGTACAACGTCTACAGAGAGGATCGACTTCTTCTTCCTCTTCTGCGAGCGAGCTCCGGTCGCAGCCAGCACTAGCTTACGCTTGATGGGCACTTTGGGAGGACGAGTCCCAATATCTGAACCCACGCCAGACTCGGAGGAAGCTACATTCACCGTCTCTATGGGAGCCCGGGGCACCAATAGCTCAGGCCGATCATGCGGAACCTCAACCGTAGCGACTTCCCTTAAGGGAGGACGGACAATGGTCCGTCGCTTCAGAGGGACGTTTCGATCACCGGCAGGGGGTGCACCCTTGCTATCGAGCAACAGTCGCTTCTCCTCCTTGATGACAGCGCCCATTGAATGCTGATACCAGGCAACGTGCATATTGAGGGCCTTCGGGACACAGCTCGGTTCGCTGATAAAGAAGTTGAACCCTGTGTTCACACGCATAAAATGATGCAGCGCATTTCGCATTCCCTCTCTGGTGGTAGCAGGTTCTAACAAGAAGGCCTCCAGCGGGACTCCCTGATTATAGCTCAGCTGCTGGGCAAAACGATGCGGATTATATCTCATGAATAACGCCGCATCATTTTGCCTAAACTCCAGAAAGCCCGGTCTGATAGAATATAAATGAAGGATTTCCCGAGCTTTCAAAACGGAGGCTCCATCTTTAAAAAATTTCCGCAATGGCTGCACCGTTGTTGCGGACTCTTTGTCTATGGTCATAATCTTGTCGGTGAAGGTCGTGCCGTCTCCAACTGTGCGAGGACGAAAGAGCAAACCTCTAACCTACCGTAGTGATGGATTTACAATAGATGCGCCGACTAATCGCATAATCCGGGGGAAGATGCACCTGTCATAGAAGGAAGGTCTTTTATGGATACCGAAAATTCCAAGTGCATATAGCTCAAGCCATGACATGAAGTAATGCATCGAGAAGTTCATATGCTGCACTCCGGGTTCAGTAGTATCCACCGCTCGGCTGAGGTCGTAATATAAATGAGCTAAACCGGCAACCCTGACAGCCACTTTCACCCCAATAACCATTCGGTGAGCTGGGTAGAAGACAGACGGCCTCATACGGCGAAGATGCATCGGGAGTGCAAACCAGCTCAGCCATAACCCAAGAAACCCCAAAAAGAATGTTTCATCATCAATCCCAGGGACTGCAACCTCCGCAAAAGAAACGACTGGGGTGTTGGGAAGGAAGAAACTCTTTTGATCTGCCTCCGCCATTGGCAGGTTGTTCAAACCTAAGCCGAAAGGGTCGTCAAGCGTGGCGAATTTAGCAGCCTCCTTCGAAAGGATTTTCGGATAGAGGAAACGAGCGATGAAATCCTCAAAGTTAACCCCGCGGCTCCCAGATTCGAGGAAAAGGCCTTCATAAATATTCAACACTTTGATCAAACTAGAAAATTGGTGTTGAACAGCGCTCTCCGGAGTAAGGCCGGACATCACTAGCTTGGCACCAAAAACGTATTCATCTGTAGGAAGTAGTTCCTCATAATGCTCCCCCATAACCGGTAAGCCAGAAACTTCTGCAAATTCCTCCAAAGAGATTGATACTTCTCGGTCCAGCGAAAGGAAGGTGTGGATAGGAATATTCCACTGGTCCAGAAAGGCCTTAACCCACCAGGCGGGAAGCGTAGGATATTGGAAGAGAGAAGCATAAATTGCGGGATACAGCCCAAGCCTCAGCAACTGCGACTTCTTTACTGAAAGAATATAACGGGCCAATTGCAGATAGCCAGCTGGATGACGAGGAATTAGCCCAATCATATATGGTTGTCCCCACGGTCGTGCCTCGCCGTGAAAAATACGTCGCCCCAGAGTGTCCAAAGCCATTGGAGGCTGAACGGGTATCGAAGCCATAACAGGCTGAAGAAGACCTTCTGAAGTCCAATTAACCATCTCCACGGCATAGTTCATCAAGGGTGGGCCGGCGTAATGGATCGCCATGATGGGCTCTGAGGGTACCGTGCACGAAAAGCTCTACCGACCCTTAATAATGTGGTTGTACCATGTAACCCAGAGGTGAAGATTCTTATGTTCCGGGTCATGATCTTTGATCAGTGCTAAGACTTCCCGGTCCACAGGTGCTCCAGGGAATCCTCCCTCTGAACGAACAAACGGGAAAAAGGGATCGAAAGACATGTCGCCTGCGCAAAAAGGGACAAAAGTCAACTGTCAGTGTAACAATTTAATTTAAATTTTGACACTTGGTACCTTAGAATTTGTACCACACTGCAATGCAGTGGAGAGAGACCAAAAGGGGCCCACTAAATCTAGATGACAGTTCATCATTAATAAAATAGCCCTATCATTTGATAAGACTGTTGATTAAGTGAGGAAATCCTCAAAAAGTAATTCTCATTAAATGAGAGATCTCTCAAACAGAGGAGTAAATCTCCCTTTGAGAGTAGTGCTCTGTGACAGAGTGACACTTGTCAAACTCTAATCATGAAGGAATAAAATTCCTCAAGAGCCTGGCTCTGTAAAGATGATGGAAAAACCCATCAGAAAAAGTGAAATCAATTTTTTTATATATATGAATTAAAATTCTAAGCTCTTCAAGATCCATGAACAAACTCTTAAGAGTTCTTCACGATTTGAAAAGAGCAAAAGCTCTGATTAATGAAACCCTAAAAGGGTTTTCTTTGGATCAAAGATATATGAAGAGCAACGCTCTGTTAATGGGTAAAACCCTAGAACTTTAAAAGATTTAATTTTTACCTAAATTTTGGCAGAGTTTTGACTCTTGAAAATTTCTTAAAATGCAGAGCTATGCTCTATGGGAGAATAAAAATTCTCAGAAAACAAGAAGAAGATGAACAGAATCATCTAAAGGACCAAAGGTCCTATTTATAGGCATAGAAATGCCTTTTCAACTTCTGAGTTGATCCAAGGGCACAGATCCTACCACCGCTGCACTCACATATGGGCCACGTGAGCGCAACGGTGGGGGACATTTGTTTCCCCCACTCAGAGTAAAGCTCTGTTTGAAATTTAAATTTCAAAATTGAAGCAACGCTTCAGATGCAGCGCCAAGTGCGTTGCGCCCTAAGTAGCACACCATGTGTGCGCTAGCGCTAGGTGCGCTAGCACAGGGTGCTCTGCGCTCCGAGCAGCGCACCATGTGTCAAACACGAGTGCGCTAGCGCAAAATGCGCTGCGCTCTAAGCAGCGCACCACGTGCAAAGCACGGGTGCGCTAGCACTGGAATTAAAAAAACCCCACTGTTAGATCAAAACATTTAATAATATTGATAAATCATTAATTAATTAGAATTAAATTCTGTTATGGAAAGATTTTCCAATCTTGTTAAAAATAAGAAGATTGCCTTCTGTAAAACAGAAGCCCTAGGATCAAAGATCCAATGGTGGGAAATATCCCCAAATCAATCAGAGAAAGATCTCTTTAACTGATTCAACAAATCAGCTTGCCCTATATAAAGGCCCCAAGACTTCAAGTCTCAACCCCCCCCCCCCCCATAAACTTTGAGAAACTCAAAGAAAAAGAGCAAGCTCTTGCAAGAAGATTTTTCTTCAAGGTAAGAATGAAGGATGATGAACACAGAGATGAATCATCTCATGATTAAGAAAGAAAAATTCATTTCATTAAAAAGATCATAGATCTACAAGACAAAAAGTCTTTCACGAAAGAGGTCAAAATATCTCATCATAAAATAAAAGAAGAACATAATTCTTCTCACAGATCATAGATCTATAAAGGCAAAGCCTTTCATCAACATAAGTGATTGGAAATATCTCCTGCAAAAATAAGAACTGTTGTTCTTAGATCTTGAGACAAAGTCTCTTTTAAGGAACATAAATTTGTTTCCCTGATCATAAAATTGATCAGATGCGCTTTGCGCTCTTGAACTGCGCTTTGCACTCATGAACTGCGCTCTCTAGACTAGCGCTCAGTGCCAAATGCCCCACAGGTCAATTACGTATGCGCAAATTGACAACTTGCGCTTTGCGCTTCTGAAATAACGCACTGCGCTCATGGGCTGGCGCTCAGCGCCAAGCGCACCACATGTCATTCATGTGTGCGCTACTGAATTAATAGCACAATGCGCTCATATATTAGCGCAATGCGCTCATCATCTGGTGCTCAGCGCCAAGCGCGCCACGTGTCACTCACGTGTGCGCTACTCAGTAGAAGCGCACTATGCTCTTTGACTGGCGCAAAGCGCCAAGCGCACCACGTATCCCTCACGTGAGCGCTGACAGAACATAAATTGTTCTTTAATAAACCCAGAGCTATAATGAATGCTCAGCATTCAATAAAAGACAAAACATTGTCAAAATATAAATCAATGCTCAGCATTGTTAAAAGGGCCAAGCCCAAATAAAGGCTCAACAGCCTAAAATAAAATATTTTATTAGACTTAGCCCAAGATTGGCCATAAGTCCTCAACTCATATTAATTGAGCTCATCTGCTCACAAACATGTTAACAGATCTTCGCCCCAAATTGGACTACAGATCTTTCGGTTCGAGGGTACATCTCTTTACTCCTATGATATTTGTCGTTGTAATCCTTCAACGTCTTCAGAGAGGTGACAGGTCCCGACAACCAAACATTCTACGGACTGTGAGGTCCTTTAAAAACCCATGGACTATGATGTCCTTAACCTTGACTGTGAGGTCTTTAAACTCATGGACTATGATGTCCTTAACCTTGACTGTGAGGTCTTTAAACTCATGGACTATAATGTCCTTAACCTTGACAGTGAGGTCTTTTAACTCACGGACTATGATGTCCTAAACCTTGACCGAGACATCTTTAAACTAACATTGGACCGAGATGTCCTTAAACTAACATTGGACCACCATGTCCTTAAACTGGTAATGGACCGCGATGTCCCTAAACTAAACAACAGAGCCCAAATGCTCTCTTGTTGGATCTAAACGATCCCGTTAAGTTGATCTTAGTCTAAAATTAGAGTAACATATCCTTAACATACGTTTAAGTTGATCTTAGTCTCAAATGAGACTAACGTATCCTTAAACCAAACCCCCAAACCCAAATCTAAGAAAATACGGATTTAGACTAATCCACGTCCTATGGGAGACAACATAAATTAGT
This sequence comes from Agapanthus africanus, assembly GCA_030015575.1. Taxonomy (NCBI): domain Eukaryota; kingdom Viridiplantae; phylum Streptophyta; class Magnoliopsida; order Asparagales; family Amaryllidaceae; genus Agapanthus; species Agapanthus africanus. Next base: position 994,000,620 of record CM057337.1, read on the forward strand.
TTCCGTATACAATCCACGGGCAACCAAAAACAAAACAAACACCCACGACACGAACTGACCATTTGGAGAAGGAGAAAGTGGTTACTGCGATGCGGTAGCGTAATTAACTGCATGGGGTTGCGCCTGTAGGGAAGAGCGTCCCCACAATCAAAAACCCTTCGATACATGGTGTCATAAATCAAATTGGCATCTTCGGAGAGGTGGACGGATAGCACCGATTAGCATCTGCCCTGAATTCAGGCAAGACGGACCTGCACGGTCTCGTCTCCGTGTTCGGCGGGGAACAACGCTTTCCTGTGAAAAGAGGCTCCGCCGAAAGTTCTCAGAGCGGAAGCTGGCTTCAACCGCGCTCGGGGAGCTTCAAGCCGAATTTACAGCTAAGACCACCCACGCATATGAACTTTGGTTGAGATTCAAGCCGTAATCAAGGACGCGGTGGCTGTTGATAAAGCTGTTATCTTTACCCGGACGATGGTTTATGCTCATAAAACTACTGAGCAGGAGCTTGAAGGCCGGCTTGCCTCGCATCAGGCCCAACAGTCGGAAGCGGAGGCCCGTCTCGCAGCCATAGTCAATTTTGAAGCAGAGACCCAAGAAAGGAAGGATAAACTGAAGAACCTTTTGAATCATCCGCCAGCTTGAAGAATTGTATATTTTTTATTCTTCTTTTGTACATACTCCTGAATGAGAGTATTTTTGATTCTTTCATAAATTGTACTTTGTATTCATTTTGATTTATGAATAAAAGACATATTTTGCTTCATGACAGTGTGTCCCTTTTTAGTAAATGTATTTTGTGGATAATCTATTTTGATCTCCTTGTATGACAGCGATGGCTTAGGAGTCAGGTTAAGATTTGCTGCCTAAGGCTTTTCAACTTTATGAGTCGTGAGGGTCTCATAAAGAGTTTTCTCCCTACGGGTCGAGAGGATCCCGTAAGTGTAATTCCTCCTTAAGAATCGTGAGGATTCCTAAGTGTGTTTTCTCTTGAGAGTCGTAAGGATCTCACAAGAGAGTTTGGTCCCTTACGATTCGTGAGGACCCGTAAGTGATGGGTGAGGTTACCATTATCCGCATTTCACGGAGTCAGGAGTTGTTCTGGCCATTTCCCACGGGGTCAAGATTGACTTTAACCGTGTTCCACTAGGTCATTGGATGACGTGTTTCCACGACGGGGTCAAGTGGATGACGTATTTCCGCGACGGGGTCATTTGGATGACGTATTTCCGCGACGGGGTCATATGGATGACGTATTTCCGCGACGGGGTCATGTGGATGACGTACTTTCACGACGGGGTCATGTAGATGACGTACTTCCACGACGGGGTCATGTGGATGATGTATTTCCGCGACGGGGTCATGTGGATGAAGTTTTTCCGCGACGGGGTCATTTGGATGACGTATTTCCGCGACGGGGTCATGTGGATGACGTATTTCCGCAACGGGGTCATTTGGATGATGTATTTCCGTGACGGGGTCATGTGGATGACGTATTTCCGCGACGGGGTCAATTGGATGACGTATTTCCCCGACGGGGTCATGTGGATGACGTGTTTCCGCGACGGGGTCATTTGGATGACGTGTTTCCGCGACGGGGTCATGTGGATGACTTGTTTCCACGACGGGGTCATGTGGATGACGTGTTTCCGCGACGGGGTCATATGGATGACGTGTTTCCATGACGGGGTCATTTGGATGACGTGTTTCCACGACGGGGTCATGTGGATGACGTGTTTCCGCGACGGGGTCATTTGGATGACGTATTTCCGCGACGGGGTCATGTGGATGACGTATTTCCGCGACGGGGTCATTTGGATGACGTATTTCCGTGATGGGGTCATTTAGATGACGTATTTCCATGACGGGGTCATGTGGATGACGTATTTCTGCGACGGGGTCATTTGGATGATGTATTTCCGCGACGGGGTCATTTGGATGACATTGTGTCTGTTGTAATGAGACGAACGTCGAAGTGGTCTCTAGGTTGTCTGTGAACCATCAAGATTTAGCTTCGTTTCGATGAAGCCTGGTGGGAATGTATGGTTCCCTCTTTGTTTGTGCCCCTGGATTGTATACAGGGATCGATGTGATTTCACCTGTAGGGCAAAAGGTTTCATTTTATATATTTTTCTTTCCGCGATGCTCTATCATTTCAGCTTTTATACCGCGAAAGTCGAGATTGCCCAATCATTTCAGGTATTTTTCGCGGTGCCCAATCATTTCGGCTATTTTGGATGCATACATTTTTACTTGCTGATTTTGTTGCAAGTTGCCCCATCATTTCGGCTATTTCATATGCATTTGTAGTTCGCTGACTTTTCTCCGCGAGTTTGGGATTTGATACCGATTTAGGCATCAGCATCGCTACAACTGGGATATTGCCAGGAGCGAATCATCATTTGCCTCTGTCGATGACGAACAAAGGTGGGTTAGCGAACAGGGTTATGATCCTGTCGACTGAGGCTTTTGACTTTATGAGCCGTAAGGGTCTCGTAAAGGTATTTCTCCCTACGAGTCGTGAGGATCTCGTCGATGCATTTTCTCCTTGAAGATCGTGAGGATCTCAAGTGTATGGTCCCTTATAAGTCGTAAGGATCTTATAAGAGTGATTTCTCCTTATAAGCCGAGAGGACTTACAAGTGTCTTTTTCCATATGAGCATATCCCCAGTCTCTGGTGGGACTTTATTGGTAAAATGTTTATTCGTGCCCGTGGATTGTATACAAGGGTCAATACTGAACCTCTTGTAGGGCAGCATTGGAGGTTGTGATGGCTTAAGAACGGGTTCAGATCCCTGTAGGTTAAGGCTTTTGAATCCTATGAGCCGTGAGGGTCTCAAAGGAGGGTTCTCATTACAAGTCGTGAGGATCTCGTAAGTGTAATTTCTCTTTAGGAATAGTGGGGATCCCTAAGTGTGTTGCTCCGTTGTGATTCGTAAGGATCTCACGCAGGTGGTTTCTCCTTACAGGGTTGAGAGGACCTTGCAAGTGTCTTTTAACGAGGTTGCGCCCTTTCGGGTTTTCACAAAACTCGCCGGTAGCCCTGCTGTTTTTACTCACGGAGCCCTCTCGTGTTTTCATCCGTGCCCATTTTGCTTATGGACACCGTTTTTCTATTTTATTTTTTATTTTTTTTGTGTCAGCCTTGGGATACTGCGATCCGTAGTAGTTTATCTACGTCTCGGTCAATTGCCAGTTTTAGGACATACTGGTCCATTGTTAGTTTAACGACGTTTCGGTCTGTCGCCAGTTTTAGGACATGGTGGTCCATCATTAGTTTAAGGACGTTCCGGTCCGTCGCCAGTTTTAGGACATAGTGGTCCATCGTTAGTTTAAGGACGTTCCGGTCCGAAAGCCGGCTACTACTTGTAGAGTTTGGGCTTAGGAAGATAGAGAGCGAACATAGGTGTCGTCATCTATCGTTGACCTAGGCCGTGACTCGTTAAACGTAGTATTTTTTCAGGAAGCAGTCGTTTATTGGCCTGAAGGGTCTTTCGTCATGCATATCCATGAGTAGATAGGCTCCACCTTGGTAGACCTTGTCTATAATGTACGGGCCTTCATAGTTCGGCTCGAATTTTCCCCGTTTGGTACGATTGGGGATCATAGGTCTTTTGACCACTAGTACGAGTTCGCCTTGGCGGAATGTCCTTGGCCTAGTCAATTTCTCATATGAGCGCGTCATCCTCGCTTTATAAGCTTCCAGATTTTGTTGCGCTATGAGCCGGGTTTCATCAAGGGCGTCGAGCTCCTCAAGCCAAAGGTGAGCATTTTCTTCATCTATTAGCTCGTATTGAACCGCCACTCGTAGAGAGGGTAACTCTATCTCGAGGGGGAGTACCGCTTCTGTTCCGAATACCAATGCATACGGCGTTGTATTCGTGGCCGTTTTGAACGTAGTTCGATACGCCCAGAGAGCTTCTTGCAGTCTCTCGTGCCAGTCCCTCTTATTTCGATACACCGTCTTTTTCACGATCTTCATCAAGGTCTTGTTAAAAGCCTCAGCTAGACCGTTGGCTCGGGGATTATAGACCGAAGAGTATCTCTAGTCTATGTTATGCTGTTGTGCGAAACGGCTGATCTTGTGGCTTCTATAGGCTGGCCCGTTATCGAAGATAATCCGTAGTGGGGTGCCGAACCGATAAATGACGTGTGTCTTGAAGAAATGGAGAATATTATCCGTCTTCACTTCTCTCAGCGGTACTGCTTCTGCCCATTTGGAGAAGTAATCAGTTGTCGCCAAAATGAATCGATGTCCTCTGGACGATGCTGGTTCGATGGGCCCGATTTTTTCAGTTCCCCACATTTCGAACGGCCAGCTAGCCATCGTTGGATGTAGTGGATTTGGATGCTGATGGATAAAGTGCCCATGAATCTGGCACGAGTGGCACTGCTTCGCATATTCGAGGAAGTCTTGGATCATCGTGGGCCAATAGTAGCCCATCCTTTTGATCTTCAGCTTCATCTTCAGCCCGGCTTGGTGAGAACCACAGATTCTGTCGTGAGTTTCTTAGACGACTCTCCTTGCCTCTTCAGGTCCCAGGCATCATAGCCACAGGGAGTCGAATGATCTTTTATACAGAGTATCATTGACAAAAGCGAAGGATAGAGCTCGTTTCATGAGCTGATGTCTCGATGACGCATCTTCAGGTGTTCAACGAGATTTGAAGTAGTCTATAAAGACTTCTCTCCAATCCTTAGCTTTCTCCTGGTCTTTTATTTGTAAAGCCGTTTGCTCGGTAGCTTCCTTTTCTTCGGATGACTCCGGAGATATTTCTCCCGGTGCAAGAACCCGACGGCTTTGCACAACGATCCTCATGTCATCGAGGTTCTCGTTGGCCAGTTCTTTAGCGAGCTTGGCTAATACATCCACCTTGCTATTTTCCACGCACGGTATGTTTTCCAGGGCATAGGCAGGGATTTAAGTCAGCGGTTGTTGCACACTCTCGCCGTACTTCACCAACTCTGGTTTGCACGTTTGATTGTCGCCATTTACTTGACTAACGACCAGCTGGGAGTCTCCGTATATGAGGAGGTTTTCAATTCCCATGTCGACAGCGATCTCAAGACCTGCTATCAAAGCTTCATATTCGGCTTCATTGTTCGTCCTCGACTCTGTTAAGGAGAAGGCAAAGCGCATTATCCCTCCTTTTGGAGTCACGAAGATAAGGCCCACCCCGGATTTGATTATTGGGGTGCTTTGTTTGTGCTTCTTCATAGAAGATGCTCCATCGAAGTAGAGTTACACTGGGTATCACTCTCTCTTCTCTTGCTGTCGATCATTTCAAATGCGTGTTCGTCAGGAAAATCGCAGTTCAAAGGAGAATCGGCAGGTATCGGATGCTCGGCGAGAAAGTCGGCGATGGCCTGGCCTTTCGTTTCCTTGAGAGGACGAAAAGTTATCGAGAACTCCATTAAGAGCAGGGCCCATTTAGCGAGCCGTCCCGTTAATATAGCCTTTGACATCAAATATTTTAGAGGATCCACCTTTGATATGAGATGGACCTCATATGCCAACGTAAGGTGTCTGAGCTTCGTTATCGCGAAAATCAACGCTAGGCAGTTTTTTTCAATGGGGGAGTAATTGCTTTCTTCCCCCAGGAGAACTCGACTCAAATAATAGAGGGCTCTCTCCTTCCCTTGGTCATTCTCTTGTGCCCACAGCGCGCCTAAAGAACCTTCGAGGGCTGTTGTATACAGGATGAGGGGTTTTCCCTTATCCGGAGCAGTTAGTGCTGGCGGGTTCTGCAGGTATTGTTTGATTTCGTCCAGTGCGCTTTGGCATTTGCGATCCCAGATGAACGGAGTTCCCTTCTTCATCAAGTGACTGTAGGGACGGCACTTTCCGGAAAGATTGGCTATAAATCGCCGGATATATGCGAGCTTCCCTTGGAGAGACCGCAGTTGTTTGAGAGTCCTTGGCGAAGGCATTTCCATGATCACCTTGATCTTCGACGGGTCTATCTCGATGCCTCGATGTCGTACGACAAATCCTAGTAATTTGCCCGAGGAAACTCCGAACGCGCATTTAAGAGGGTTCATCTTCAAGTTATATTTCCGAAGACGCTGAAACACGATCTTCAGATGCTCTAAATGTTCCTCGTATGATTTGCTTTTAACTACGAGGTCATCGATATAGCATTCGACGATTTCATGTATGAGGTCATCGAAAATCTTTGTCATGGCCCTCTGATAGGTGGCACCGGCGTTCTTTAGACGGAAAGGCATCACCTTGTAGCAGAATATGCCCAAAGGGGTCTGGAAAGCGGTATGCTTCTGGTCTTCGGGATGCATCTTTATTTGATTGTATCCTAATGAGCCGTCCATGAAGGAAAAGATTTCGTGAGTGGACGTATTATCTATCATCATCTCAGTGACTGGTACTGGGAAGTCGTCCTTCGGGCAGGCTTTATTGAGATCCCGAAAGTCCACACATATGCGCACTGTCCCGTTTTTCTTCATCGTCGGGACGATGTTCGCGATCCAGTCAGGATACTGAACTTCTTGGATAAAACCATAATCGATTAGCTTCTTGACCTCGGCATTGATGCTCATCTCAAGCTCGAGCCGCATTCTTCTCGGTGCTTGTTTGATCGGCTTGAAGTCCGTAGATATCGCCAATTTGTGGACGGCTATTTCTGGATCTAGTCCTGGAATCTCAGAATAGTTCCATGCGAAGCAATCTTTATACTGCATGAGCACTTCTTTGAGCGTAGCCACTTTTTCTTCAGACAACAACTCACTGACAAACGTCGGCCGTGGGTCGTTTTCCGTTCCTAAGTCAATTTTTCTAAGGTTATATGCAGTAGTATGTATCCTATCTTCCAGCTCTTTTGGCGCCGGTGGAAATCCTGAGATCACCTCATCATTATCGTTTTTGAAGCACCATGGGAGATCAACCATATCTTCGCATACTCCTTCTCCTGATATCGTTATCACGTGACAGGTGCGAGATCGCTTCCAAGACCGGCATTGGTCTGGTTCTACTCTCGCCGCATACGTGGTTTTTGATTCATGCTTCCATGGCGGACTTACCCTCCAACTGTCGGATAGAGCGAATCTGCCTTACTGATATTGGTTTTCTACCCAGTCTTTGAACGTGAAGCAGTCTTCGAAGGAATTTCCTATCGCTCGGTGATAGGAGCAATAATCCGGATGAGAGACCTCGCCTGCTTGCTCGGGGTGCTTGGACTCCGGGAGTTTCATCATTTGATGTTTCATGACAAGATCGAATATCTTCTTCGTCTTGTCTTGGAGAAAAGAATATTCTCGACCCATCTTCTTTACAAGGGACGGATCCTGATTGCTCGATTCTGCTTCGCCTGTCTTTTTGGACCCGCTATGCTGTCGTCGAACATATTTTCCGTTCTTGGGTTTATTTCTGCCTCTGCGTCGGGTCTTTTGTACGACGGGCTGGCGACGAAGGGCATCATCATTCTCCACGGCCTGCTGAAGGAGGCGTTGCATCCTGGCTCTCTCGTAGATGGCCATTTTGCAGTTATGATCATCTCGAACCTTTTGACCCGCTTCTCTTATCAGCTTGTCCATATGTTCTTCGAACGATGGGCTTGGCATTTTCATGACGGGAGCTCGTTTTGGTTCAGGGTTAGCATCTTCCCATAGAGCATCTCCTTCTTCATCGAAGTCATGTATGACGTAGCTTCCATGGACTCGCTCCCGTCCCTTGGATTGAACGTATCCAAGCCCGATCGTTTCCATTCTCCCGCTGGGCAGTTTTCGCTGAGTTCTGGGGATATCCCAGATCCTGTTGTAGAACTGAGCTTGTCGAGCAGTCTGCTTAAGGGGTATGCCTTGGCGCCTCAAAAGTCTTTTTAATCCGTCTGTGTAGTATCTGGGCAAATGGATGGGCTGGAGTCTGTCAAGTGTAGAATCCGTACCATGCCAAATTTCTTTCTCCACTTTGGTTTCCCCGGATCGGTAGAAGAGGATCGCCCTTTCATCTCTTCGCCTAGGAGGGACGTAGAATGTCTGCAGTTCCTGCACACTGTGGGCATCAAGTGCGTCGAGCTCTTTATAATGCTGTCGTGGAACCATGGCGATTTGAAAACTTTGGTCTTCATCAGCGAAGGCTTGTATTGATGGTCGAGCGGAGAATACAGCATTGACTTCATCTTCCGAGTCGCTGTCGAAGACCAAAATAGGGGTGGACGGTCCCGGGTTGTTGCGTTGGGGCGGCCCTAAATAAATTATTTCCTCTTCCTTCTCGGTATCACTCCCGAAAACCGGAATAGTAGTGATAGCTTTGGTTTTGTCCTCCGTTTTGCGACATCTTTCTGTGTCTTCGAAATCTAGCAGGAAGTACTTGGCATCCTCATATTTGCGGGCTTCGATCACGGAGAATGGGTTTAGTTCCCCTGTCACAGTGTACTCGAGACCATCTTTGAAGTACTTCATACACTGATATTGTGTATAAGGGATAATGTTGTACTCGTGTAACCAAGGCCGGCCGAGCAAAGCATTATAGCAGGTCTTAGCGTCAATGACGTGAAACTTGATGTCAGTGACTAACAGCCCAAAGCACAGCGTCAGTATCACAGACCCGAGCATCCGTGATGGCTGGGAGTCAAACCCGGAGAGAGTGATCTTATCCCGAGCGAGGTGTTGAACGCTCATGCAGATTTCCTTCAACACTCTTACATTGAGGAGGTTAACGGAGGACCTATTGTCGACCGGGATTTTGCCTATCTTGATATCATGACAGTATCCGGAGACATAGAGGGGACGGTTATGCTCGCACGTCCCGAGGAGGAGATCTTCATCGCCGAAAGTGATGTCAGCGGTGTGCACTTCTTCCGGCTCGTCTTTCATCTTTTCTTCGGCGAGGAAAGCTTGAAACTGATCAGGCTCTTGTAACGCCTTGATCAGAGAATCTCTTTCTTCTTTTGATAACAAGAGGGCATCGAGAATGCTTAGTTGCGAAGGTAGCTTCCTCAAGTGTGCCAGAACGTTGTAATCCACCTTATTTTTCTTTGGTGGTTCATTGGCTGTCAGCTCTTTGAAAACTTGATCATCTAGGGCGATGTCCTCAGGGACCTTTTCTTTCCCTTTATCTTTTCTACTCGACCCACTGTTCGCGGTCTGAGGTTCTTTTCGGAAAGCATACGATTGCGCAGCTGAATGTTCTCGCAGCTCTTCGGTTCTTCCTCTTTTCCCGAGGTGGATTCTTTGAAGAGAGGGCTAAGGGCTATTTCTTCATCAGATTCGCTCCCAAAGGTGAGAACTTTTGATCCGCTGGCGTCGACCATGTAACAGTTGCCTGCAGTTTTCATATGCTCATTTTTCGTGCTTCTTTGTTCCCGACGAGTTTTGCGTTTCATCCGCTGAACATGCTATCGGTGGGCAACATATCCTTGCTACCAGTTTTTAAAAGCTACGCACTCTTCGGTAGGATGTGTAATCCTCTGATGGTATAAGCAGAAGTTAGGATGTGCGTCCGCTTCATCAAGATGAATATCTCCGGGAGAATTTCCTCTGAAAGAGGGCAACTTCATTCCCTTTGATAGGGCTCTAGCGAATCATTTCCTTGTCTTGATCCTGCTTTTATTTGCGGTGGATGTACTTTGATCTGGTTGGAGTGTTTCGGCCCTATTGTCCAGTCGCCGGCGTTTGGCCTTTTCAAATATGGCCATCTCGCGCTCTTGATCGGCTTTGCTTTTAAGACGGGCTTCGTTCAGGAATGCATCAATTATTTCGTCTGATGGCCCTAGAAGTTCTGGCTCAGGATCTGCTCCCGGTTTCTCTGCATCCAGGTCTTCTTCACCGTTTATTAACGAGTGAGAGATCACATGACAGCTTGCTACATAATCTTCAGACTCATCCGACGAGTCTTCTCCATTGTCATCATCTCCGTCCTCGAGGACGTAGCCGAGAAATTCTTGGAGTGTAACTGAAGTCTGCGCTTTCTGATTGTATTCTTCCAGCGCGTCGATATGTTTTGCAAGTCCGTGCGCTTGTCATAAGGATTCACGGGCTTTGTGGCCTTCTTCTTCTTCTTTGAAGATTTTGACGGCTGGATGTGAGCATTTTGACTATCATCACCAGTTTTTGGAGTTGGGCGCGGTTTCAACATTCCCTCAATGACCTCGGGTTCCAGTGGATTTTTCTACCTGATTGCCGGGCATGTTTGGAGATCCTTCAGCATTCTTTTCGTCTTGGCTGAAAGAGCGAATTCCCATGGAGCTTCTTCGACAAACGAGCACGATGCCCCCGGTGCGTCCGCCTTTTTGAGAGCGTGCGGCTGGGGCGGGTTCACCTTCCAGTTCTCGGATAATACGAACTTGCCCTGTTGGTACTGATCTTCTATCCAGCTTTTGAAGATGTAACAATCTTCGATCGGATGACCCAAAATTCGGTGATAAGGGCAGTAATTAGGATTGTTAATGTCGCCTGGTTGCGTTGGGCGTCTTGGCTCCGGCAGAGTGATGAGCCTGTTGCGCGGTGCTAGCTCGAATAACCTCTTCGTTTTATCCCGAGGGAACGAGTAAGGGCGTCTCACTTTTTCTCCAAGGGATCGTTGTCTATCATTTTGGCGCTCAACTAGTCTTGGAGTAGTAGGCTGCTGTTGAGTGTTAGCGACGAAAGTCGCTTTCCCTTTTCCTTTTTCATTCCGCGGCCCCGGCTTCAAAGAGGAAGGTATGTGGCCCATTTGGTCCATTTTGGCCAGCTTGTCAATCAAGGCTTGGAAGGTAGTGGGCTTGAAAAACATCATGAACTGGGAAATGGTCGCCTGCGGATCAAGAGTACCCATAACACATGCCTACTGCTGGTGCTTCTTCGATGCGCTACTCGCACTTTGACCATAAATTCCGCCACCGTCGCGTATTGCACCCATGTTTCGCCTGGCTTTACCCTGGCATTAATCAGTGCGGTGATCGGAGTACGCTCGCTAGCGCTTGCGAATCTTTGTGTGAACAACAGCTCCATCTCTACAAATGTCTTGACATAGTCGTTCAGGAGTTCAGAGCACCATTCCAACACTGTCTCTGACAAGCTGTCGACGAACTGGCAAAGTAGCAGTTTATCATCAGCTCCAGTGTTGCCACATAGAGCCCTGAACTGGGCGACATGCTGGTGGGGATTGCCCGTCCCTTTATATACGTGGAATTTAGGGATCGTATATCCCGGCGGGTATCTTATTTGGTCATACCAGCCCGAATAGGGTCTTCTAGTCTTAACGATCTGCCTGGTCGTTTCGCTCGCATGATGAGCTCGTATTTGCGGAGCGATGTAATCATCCAGAGTGGCCTTAGAGATGATCTCTTCCTTGGCTGCTGAAAGAGCCGGTGGAGGGTTTGATGTCTCCCCTCTGTCGTCTTCAATGATAATCGGGGGGTCTTCAGCTGGGGGTTCCAGCTGTAACATCATCCCGGCCATGTCTTGGAACAAAAGGGTCATTCGTTTTATGTTGGCCGCCTGTTCCGCGGCTTCTTTTTCTTTCCTCTCGAGCATTCTTCAGAATTCAGCATCAGTTTCTTGTTCCTGCCGCTGCTCTGAGGTCTCTGGACTTTCTTTCGATCCATTGAGTGTGGCCATTGCAGTCAGCATCTCCTGAAGTTTCTGCTGCTTTTGCTCCTGAGCCTTCATTATCGATCGAGTAAGCAGTCGATGACCCGTAAAAGCACGGCTTTCCTCTTTTCCGGAAGCCATATAAACGGTATGTGTTACCATGCCCCTAGACTTAGGGCGTTTAGACTCAGCGTCCTTGCGGTTCGCCGCGGTCACAGGGGCTTTCTCTGGCCTTCTCTTCTTATGAGCGGTTGAAGTTGAGGAAGCTGTTGCAGCGGGCACCCAGACAGATGACATCTTCTGTGGTATCACGGGATGGTCCTTTTCTTGCCGAGCTTTAATCTTTTTTGATCGGCGGGAATAGTCTTGGTCAATCACCGATTCCTGAACCTGTCGCCAGACTTTGTAAATTTTGGAGGACAGCCGCTGAGGGGGCTATTCTGGCTTCTTCTCTATAGCATTCTCCACGAGTGGAGGAGATCTCTTCAGCACGGCAGTCAGAGAGTTTTTGCGCACTCTCCTAAGCGGTTCAAAGCTGTTCCTAGTTGGAACAGCAGCATCGATTTCCACCGTTGGAGCCGGCGGAGTCAGTCCGGAAGGGGAATTGCCCCCAGCCTTCCTCACTCGGCGCCAGTAGCGACGGCGAGCATGTCGCGCGGATGGAGTTGGTTCAGCTATAGGGGTGACTTCCTCATGCCCCTGTTTTGGCGAAGGGTTGTCGTTGTCAGCCTATTGAAGTCTGATGTCCGCTGAGAAGCAATATCCAATCTGTCAAAGACAGACCACTGGGCAGGGGAAGCGACTTTGAGGACTTCGCCTGGAGTAGGAGCCGAAACAGTCAGTCTTGTGAAGACCGACCCTTTGGTAGGAGAAGCCGCTTTGACGACTTCGAGAGCAGGAATGGCTATCCTTTTTGGGATAACCTTTTCTGGTATTGCGGGCTTCTTCATGGGCCCGTTGGAGCTTTGGCCCAGTCTGTCAAAGAATGAGGCGTTGGAGCTGGACGACCCGTTGAGAGGGGCCGCAGTGGTGGTAAGTCGATCAAAAACCGACTTCTTTGGGGCCTCCTGCAACGGCATTGGGGCATTGAAGTTCATGGGTGGGAGCATGGTCCCAAAGAATAGTCCAGTGGTGGCCTGAGTTACTTGCTCCACCGACATCTTGAACAGGGAGGCCGCTTGGGGCCCGTAGGTTACACCTCCAGATAAGGCGAAATGGGAGTTGCAGTTGCAGCTGGAGCAGCTAGAGGCCATTTGATGTTCTGTTTTTCTACACGAGAGCAAAACCAAATCTTAGTACCTCGAACACAAGGGTAACCATATCAAACCGCGATTCGTTCGCGAACACGACACACGGAGTGTGGAGTGGAAAGAGGAAAAGGTCCCACCGGGCGTGCCAGAATCTGTTCCCCGCCGAAAGACGCGACCGGAACGTTAGGACGTCGGGGCCTGAATTCCGAGGGCAGATGCTAATTGGTGCTATCCGTCCACCTCTCCGAAGATGCCAAGTTGATTTATGACACCGCGTATTGAAGGTTTAAACGGATGCGGCCGATGTAGCAGACTTCATCAGATTCCCCCTCGTTGAGGGGTTTTTGATTGTGGGGACGCTTTTCCCTGCAGGTGCAAGCCCCTGCAGTTAATTACGCTACCGCATCACGGTAACCACTTTCTCCTTCTCCAGATGGTCATTTCGTGTCGTGGGTGTTTGTTTTGTTTTTGGTTGCCCGTGGATTGTATACGGAGACTAATTTATGTTGTCGCCCGTAGGACGTGGATTAGTCCAAATCCGTATTTTCTTAGATTTGGGTTTGGGGTTGGTTTAAGGATACGTTGGTCTCATTTGAGACTAAGATCAACTTAAACGGGATCGTTTAGATCCAACAAAAGAGCATTTGAACTCTATTGTTTAGTTTAGGGACATTGCGGTCGATTAAATTCAAGGACATAGTGGTCCAATACCAGTTTAAGGACATGGTGGTCCAATACCAGTTTAAGGACATGGTGGTTCAATGTTAGTTTAAAGACATCTCGGTCCAATGTTAGTTTAAAGACATTGCGGTCGAGGTTAAGGACATCATAGTCCGTGAGTTTAAAAGACATCACAGTCAAGGTTAAGGACATCATAGTCCGTAAGCTTAAAGACATCACAGTCAAGGTTAAGGACATCATAGTCCGTGAGTTTAAAGACCTCACAGTCAAGGTTAAGGACATCATAGTCCGTGAGTTTAAAGACCTCACAGTCAAGGTTAAGGACATCATAGTTCATGAGTTTAAAGACCTCACAGTCAAGATTAAGGACATCATAGTCCGTGAGTTTAAGGACCCCACAGTCCATAGAGTGTCTGGTTGTCGAGACCCGTCACCTCTCTGAAGACGTTGAAGGATTACAACGACAAATATCAGAGGAGTGAAGAGATGTACCCTTAAATCAATTTGGGTTGAGAGACCTATAGTCCAATTGGGGCTAAGATCTATGATTTATGAGCATATGAACTCAATTAATCTGAATTGAGGACTTATGGCCAATTTGGGCTAAGTCCATTCAATTACAATGTTCAACATTTGTTTTTGAGTTGTTAGATGTTTGTTTGAGCCCAATCCCATTAAAAATGCTAAGCATTGGTTTGGTCTCTGACAATGTTTTGTCTTTAGTTAAATGCTGTGCATTTGTCATAGCTCCAGGCTTATTCAAAGAATAGTTTATGTTCTGTCCAAGCACACATAAAAGCATATGGCGCACTTGGCATTAGCGCCAGTCGATGAGCGCAGTGTGTTATGGTTAAAGCGCTGATGTGCTTAGCGCTTTGCGCCAGATATGAAGCGCTAATGCACTTAGCGCTAGAGAGCGCCGATGCGCTTAGCGGTAGATGTGAAGCGCCGATGCGCTTAGCGCTTTGCGCTAGATGTAGAGCGCTGATGCGCTATAATTGAAGCGTTGAGGCGCTTGACGCTGGTGCCATATAATGAGCGCAAAGCGCTTTTAGTAATGCAGCGCACACGTGAGGAGCACGTTGCGCGCTTAACGCTGAGCGCTAGCCAATGTGCGTAGTGCGCTGTGTTTGAAGTGCTATGGCACTGTAGTGCTTTGCACTAGATGAAGAGCACTAAGGCACTTTTAAATTAGGAGCGCTAAGACTCTTCTTAGGTCAACTTTGCGCTAAATGAAGATTATATTTTCTTTGATAAGAGACTTTGTCTCAAGATTCTAAGAACAAAGTTCTTAGTTTATACGAGATATTTTAATCTCTTTTTGATGAAAGGTTTTGCCTTTATGGATCTGTGATCCTAAGAGAATTGAATAATTCTCCCCCCCCTTTATAATGAGATGTTCATAATCTCTTTTGTGAAAGACAATTTGTCTTATAAATTTATGATCTGTGAAAGAAATAAGTACTTCTTTGTTTTATGATGAGATCTTTTTGATCTCTTTATAAAAGACCTTGGTCTTTGTAGATCTATGATCTTTTAAGAAGAGAATTCTTCTTTTTAATTATAAGATGATTTCATCTCTTTGTTCATCACCATTCTTTTTACCTTGAAGAAAAAAATCTTCTTTTGCCGAGAGCTACTTCTTCTTCTTGAGATTTTCTCAAAGTTTATGGGGGTTCCTCTGTACATGACTTGAAGTCTTGGGTCCTTTATATAGGGGAGGCTGATTTGTTGAATCAGTTAAAGAGATTTATTCTCTAATTGATTTGGGAATTTCCCCACCGTCGGATGTTTAATCCAAGGGCTTCTGGTTTACAGAAGATAATTTTCTTGTTTTAACAAGATTGAGAAATCTTTCCCCTTTACAGAATTTGTTCTGTATTTTAGTGATTTTTAATCACCATTGGATCATTGATCCAACGGTGTTCCAAATTTAGGGCACAATCTTTTCTGTTCGGAAAGATTCAACAGAATTTCATTCTTGTTAATTGATGATTTAATCATATCCGTTGGATATTTGATCCAACGGTGAGGAACATTTAGTTCCAGTGCTAGCGCTTATGCGCTCTGCCCATGGTGTGCTACTTGGAGCGCAGCGCTCTTAGCGCTAGCGCACACGTGCTTTGCACGTGGTGCGCTACTTGGAGCGCAGCGTATCTAGCGCTAGCGCCTATGCGCTTTGCACGGGATGCGCTAGTTGTAGCGCAGCGCTTTTATAAAAGCGCAGGTATAATTCAAATTTTGAATTCTGAACAGAGCTTTGCTCTAATTGGGGAAACAATTGCAGTCTCGTTCCACTTCTAACACCTTTCGTACCAATCTATCCCTTAAACCCCGCGATGTCTTAATTATATTGTTTGTATTGTATTGTCTTGTAAATTGAATTGTATTGATGGATGACTTGCCGAAACCATGATATCAGTAAATGGATGTAACTGGTGAATCATGTAGATGGATGTATATCCATGGTTCGGTTTGATCAAGTTGTATAGATTGATAGATTGAACAGATTGATTATATGGATTCATGGATTCATATTGTATTGTAGTTTATTGTAGTTTTATACTTGAATCTCATTCAAATCGGATTAATTATATTAAGACTCAGTCTGAGTCAGACAAATAGAAAAGAAATTGAATCCTGAATTAGGTTTTGGTATTATCGATAACCGATGCATAAGGACGGCAGGATTTGTGTCTTTTTCAAAGACGATTACAGTATTGATAACACCGTTTGTTAAGTTTTCTACCTTAAATAGGCAAGCACTCATATCTCCGGCTCCTTGAGGCTCAAGAGACCGGTCCCGCTTAAACCTATGTTTACTAGGGTCCTTATTGTAAATTAGTATAACTTGAGGGGGTTTTATGTAAACATAATTTTATATAACTTTCAAAATACACATCAAGTATTTTATTGTTGTGTTTAGAGTTTCCATTGATGTAAATTTTATCAAGGTGACATTTCTAGTGAATAAAACCTAATTTCATAATATATGATATTATTTATAGTATTGGAATTGTATGGTATTTTCTTGTAAATGGAATGTTTTTCTTGAATTTTGGAAATGTGGAATATTATAAATTTTAAAAATAGATATTTTGATATTAATTAAATATATATTTATTTATTAAAAATATAAGTTTTAATTATAATTGAAATCACATTTTCTAAACAAAATTGTATTTTAAATCTTTCGAGACTGTATGCTCCTTGCGGAGGTCTGCATCTCTCACTATTAAGCCCAAGGATGTACGATAATCCGCACCATCCCGAACGGGTTCCCTGAAATGTGTTGTAGCGGCGCATTTGCAAAAATTTGTTAAAATACACATCTTGTAGAAAAAGCTTTATATAAGTCGGAGGTAGTTTTGTGTAAAATCGTATTTTCCCAAATATATATTCCCAAATGTCATCATGCTATGTTACATATGAGTGTTATAAGGAGGTAAGTCATTACTTCGTGAGTTTTCTAAAGCTAGCATAGTTAAAAGGTATAAAGATGTCGATATGAAATATAAAGGTATTTTTCTGTAAAAGTGGAATAAAACTTGCTACGATTATCATTTTAATGTCAAACTTATTCTGTTGTCTTAGTTAATGAGTATTAAACAATATATATCAAAAGTTGTAGGTTTTTTATTAAGAAAATGTTGTATTTTTGAAAGAAAAGAGAATCGGAAGCCGAATAACTCCGCTTCCGACACGTTTTAAGAATTAAGAATTTGAGAATAGTAAAAGAGATAGAGAAGGGGAACTTATGGGTTTAGGGTCAAGAGAAGAGAAAGAGAAAGATTGGGAAAACACTGGTGCGTCGTTTCGTCGCCGGAAACTCCTCGGATCGTCGTCGGAAGTTCGTCGGAGTTTCGTCCTTTGCTAACTCCACTTGCACACAAAAAGTCTATGGAATTTTCTTGAGTTTGGACAGAGATTTGGAAGTGAGGAGGGGTGATTTTAGGTGTGGTATTTATAGGAAAAATTAGGGTTTAGGGTAAATGAAAGGGTTTGATAAAAATTGTATTAAAAATGGATTAAACGGGATTTTAATTTGCTCTGTAAATGTGCAGGAATTTAAATAATACAGGGGTTATGGGGTAGGCCCAAGGGTGCAAGGGAAAAAAGAAAATGTGGAATCGGGCCGAGTTGACCCGGCGGCGCCGGCCGAGTCAACCGTTCCGCCGGCCCGAGTCAGCCGAGTCGGAGTCCATCTCTTCGCCACGTGTCCCTGACGCTTGGTCTACTGCAGTGGACTCGTTTGTTTTATGTGTGACTCTTGATTTTACGGGTTGTGCATGTGTAGACTTGATTGATCAAAAGAATTTAGTAACCGCAATCAAGAACGGCGTCGCTTGGTAGCTAGCTGGTGAGTACGGGTCGGTCCACAGGGATTTTGTGTATTTCCTAATTGTTCTAACGAGTTAATTCCGATTGTTGTCGGTTTGATTAAATATAAAAACTAAGTTGATCTAAACTAGGATTAAAATCTTGCTAGGGTTAGGTTTAGGTTAAATTTGGAAAGTCAATATTCCTCACCTCTTTCTATGCCCTATTTAAGATCTATGAGGTGTTAGGGTAATAATTAATAAAGTGGATTAATACCATCGGGAAGAAACTAGATTTCTTCCTCTAGGTTCTTGCCCTTCCTTTCTTAATCCTTACCCTAACCTCCATGGAAAACACGCTCAACCGGTCGTTTATACTACGGTATCACCGCTACCTCGTGGGATAGGGTGCCATAGGGAGCGGTGTGTGCATGTATGCATGGAGTATTATAAAAACGTGTGATGGGCAAGAAAGGGGTGAGAGATCTTCATCTCTCAAGCCTTCCCCAAATCTAACCCTAACAAGTGAGAAGACTACTCACTCATTAGGAAATTGAAAAACATGATCTATACTAATTAACTAGGGAAATTAATGAAAGTTATACTAGGGCAGATAATAAAATTAACTAGGGCAAGAATTGAAAACTTACTCTAATTTGATGCACTCTTCATACATTGCAGAAATTTACAGATCTGAATTTTAGATATAAAATGAGGCACAAGAAGAGGCATAACCTAAAAGAGGTTTTAGGGTTTCTATTTATAGAACATAGAAACCCTAGGGTTACAATCGACTCACATCTGCAATTACAAGTTTACCCCCTAAGAAAAGACTAGTCAACGCGCCGCCAGCCTTCACAAAGATTTTTCACCGACACGGGCGACACGTGGCCGCGGATCCGCGGCCAAGAGCATGGTTTGGTCGCGGTTCCGCGGCCAAGTAATGGGCTTGTGGGCTGAAATTTCCTGGGGTTATGTCTATTGCTGGTGTCTTCTGTTTTCTTCAGTTGGTTCTTCAGAATGTCTTCTAGTTTTCTTCCAGATTTCCACAGTGAATAATTTCGTGGACTTTACCGCTTGCTTCGTATTGAAGTCTTCAACCTTGCGCTGCCTTTTTCCATTGATCTTCGGTTAATCTTCAAACTGTAGGCATGATCAAGATCTTTCCATTTGTTGGTCGTAATCTCACTTTTGTATCGTCTTTTCATTTTCTTCACTGTTTTTGTTCCGAGAACCTATAACCTGCAACTATGTAGCAGACATAGGTCAAAAGCACCTGTTTATTTGTAAACTGAATAAGAACGGGGAATAAAATAATGCAAAATTATGGTATGAAAAAATACCCCCAAACTTATCTTTTGCTCGTCCTCGAGCAAACATAGTTTTATTCTCAACAAAATCCTAACCTCACTTTCGCAGGGAATCGCGATTGCACTGAGCTCGTGCAACAAGCCGTTAAACTTCTAGGTGTCCCTAGTAGAAGGAGTGTTGTCTCCTGAGGGTTTTCAGCGGATACTACCCACAAAATCCTATCAATTAGGCCCATTGACTTTTATTCTCCAATTAGGTTTTCTAACAAGAAACTCTATTATCTTTGACTCAGAAATTATCCACCCGTATTTTTCACGCTTCCTTATCATTTAACTTAAGATTATATATATTCTTGTGAATTTACTTAGCTTTTGGCATCTTTCAAGTTTTCCTTCTAGGGTTCCATCTCAACTTAGAAATTTTTATCATCTCTATTAAAAATATAAGTCCTATTTTTCATCCATATCTCTTATCTAAACCCCAATCATATACCCCTACGTTTGTGTGTATATCACCCCTACACATGGAAATTCAAATCAAGCTATTATACTCTTGTCCATCGTCCAAAGTACTTTTCAATTGGTGAATTTTTAGATGAAATTGCTCACACATTCTTCATGTGACCGTTAATACTTCTTTAGGTACCAACGACCGATTACAAAATGTGTTCGCACATTAAAGTGTAATTCCTAATCTTGTAATCCCTAAGGTTTTTAGCAGTGACTCCCAAACCAGTTGGTCTAAGGCACTAGGTGATGAAGCATCCTTGCTAAATATTTTTTCTATTAATGCAGCCTTAAGTAATTACAAAAACCAGTGTTCATTTTTTTTATCTCTTTATTCACACTTGTATTTTTATCTTATTTTTCTTCGTACTAAGGACTTTAGACAAGAGCATTTCAAGGTCTCTTCTACTATTCCAAGTTTCAAGGTTCGTGTTTGTGCAATTTGCAGGGTATATATTTTCAGAATTTAGACTTAAACTTAGAAACTATTTTCAGACTTATACTTTAATAAAAATATCAATATTTTTCCCTTGTTTTAACTTAGCCCAAGAAGTGACTCGAAATTTGCCTATTTCTAAATAAAATACAAAGACATATACTTTCTACCGTTAAATTTTAAGAAAGGTTATTATTAAGGGTTTTAATTTCCTAAGTCTAAGATCTAGTTGTTCCTAGCTAGTTAACATTTTTGTCAAACTCAAGTCAACTATGGCCAAAATTGAATTTTTCAATTTTTAAAATTTTTAAAATTTTTAAAATTTTTATGGGTTTTAAAATAAGTATGCAAATGCAAAAATATACATATGAATGTGAAGGAAGAAACCTTACCGAGCACACCCCCAAACTTAAATTTGACAGTGTCCTCACTGTCAGGCTACACCAAGAGGGTCAAAATGTCGGCACTCCCCTGTTTATTTATTTATAATTTTTTTTATTTTTTTATTGTTAAAAGAAAAACAAAAAATATATATACAACAAGGTTCCGCCCAAACTTAAGTGAAACAGTGTTTCCATTGTTTTAAGCGTTAAAGTTCAGAGTTAGGGAGGAGAAAAATCAAACTATACAAGGCCTTACACAGACCAAAGGTTAGCACCAACCATTCAAAAATTTTATTGTGATAATGGTAGAGTTGGTGAAAGAATGAAGTGTAAAGAAAAGAAATGAGAAGCACACGAGACCGTGTGGGAAGAAAGATGGAATATGATCTCGGTATATTAGGAGAAGAATGGCGGAAGAGAGAAAGAAGTATAGTACAAACTTGAGGGTGCAAATTGAGTGAATAAATTAGCGCAAATTATGATGACCGGTGTGTTAAAAGCAATTGTGCTAATCTATCAACCTGTCGAGAAATCGGGTCAAATCCCTCAAGATTCGCGAGAAAACATGGGCACGTTGAACTTGGTAAACCATCCATTGAAAATGGAAGCGCGACGGATTCTTGCGCGGTCGAAACGATGGAAAGGACGAAGGGGGGTGATTTAGGGATAGTCTTATTCTCACCTAAGTAAATTGTCTCGAACTCAAAGGATTCCATCAATGGTTCGAAATTACTGTAAGCAGCCGAGTCTGATGGTTCAACTAACTCATCTGAAAATTCAAAGGACTTAAACTCGGGCGGTGAGTCTTCAAAATCGTCCGAAAAAGTGAAACACTCGTAATCGATATCGGTTGTGAGAAGAGTGTCAGATTCAAGGAGGAACGCACTAGTGGCGTCAAAATTGCTGTGATCGAACAGAAATTTTTCAAGCTCACAGTCCTCATGCGTGATCTTTTGTATGGTCGGAAGGATGGAAACGAGGGAGGGTGATTTAGGAAGTATAACAGTTAAAGGTTCAGGAGGATGAATTGGAAAATACGACACATCAAACAAAACTGGTTCATCCTCAGTACTATCCTCAATACTCTCCTCAATACTATCCTCATAATTCTCCTCAAAAGTTATTGCATCCATGCAATTATCATCAAAATCAAGACGCATTTGAAGTTCTGGAGAAACATTAAATGACTCGGGATAATGAATTGGAAAGAAAATTTCAGTCAAATCTACGGGTTCATCATCCAAAATATTCCCTGCGTCTATATTCTCAATCAAGTGAAAATCAATTTTTTCAGACACCTCATCAAAAGCATGGATATTTATCAATTCAGGTTCTAGATTGGAGGTGTAAAGTTCGAAAGGATTAGTAATGGTTTCACTCGAAAGAGACCCTTCACAATCTGGCAAATCAAGCACTACAAAGTCGCACAACTCATTAAATGTTTTATTTTCAACTGGTGAATCATTTAGGACACTTGTTTGAAAACCGGTGTTGTGGGATTCAATTGGGTATGAGTAGGTTTGATTTGGAAGTGTGTACAGCTCACTCTCACCACTCAAATTCTCACTCTGTCCAACCGCCTCATCATACATTGGAATTTTTGGAGCTAGCTGGAAACTAGCTACCGGTTCACTAGGTTGTCTTGATGAATTAAGGGCGGCAATGGACGCATCCAAATTCCTCATCTGTTGGTTTGTCGCTACAATATAAGCTTCCAACGACTGTTCCAGACTAGACATGGGTTGTGAAGGGGTTTCAGTAAAAGATTCAAAGTTGTTTGGATACGTGAAACTCCCAAATGGTTGTGTAAAAGCAATGTCTAGGGAAGGTGCGAAAGTCGGGACGGACTAGTAGGAATTAGATGGTTGGACAGGAGTAGGATCAACATTTGGATAAAAAGGTGAATGGACTTGTTGATCCCAAGAACTAGAAGTGTTGAAAAGAGTGAAAGATCGGTTACGAGATTGTTCAATATGTTCAGCTATAGACATGGGTTTCGGAGTTACAACAGGACTCGAAAAAGCAGTATCAACATAAGAAGGTGGTGAAGGTTGAAATGGTTGATACAAAGTGGATTGTGGAGACGAACTGTTTCTCCTAGACGCTTCTATTCGATCTTTCAAAGAAATTTTGGGCATGGAGGGGTCGTCCGTAATTCGACCAAAACAATTCGCGTATGAAGCAATGTTTGGATGAGGGTACCAAAGTTCGGCAAGATTTTTGTGAAGTGGGGTACCCATGATGTAAGAAGGAGAAAAAAAAGAATGTGGGGCAAGTGGGTGCATGGATTTCTTAGTGAAAAGTTGCAAGTTTTTGTAAAAAAAAAATTCCTTTTTTTTCTTTTTGTGTTTTTTTTATGTGGAGCTTTTTGCAAAAAAGATTTTCGATAAAAGGCTTAGACACGCATTCAATCAATCACAAATGCACAATCAAGTCTAGATCTAGGGTCGCCTAGGTCAGCTAGACAGCTCCTAACTGTTCCAAAGGGCAAGAAATAGGACCTCAAACCGCCTCTTCACCGCCAATTGTGGCCAGGTAAGCACAAGTAGAGAAAGGAGGGATCCGCTCACGAATCACCGTGAGACGGGCCTTTTAAAGTTACCTTTCACTACCTGTCTAGCCTAGGCACCACAAAGTCAGTTAGGATCAACGGTCGATGCCTACAACTATTCCTTTGTCCTATTGAGCGCGAAGTCCTTAGGGCTGAGTCTAATCTTTTTTTAATTAGATTGATGGTTAATGCAATATGCCTTATGTGATTTTTGGGGTCCTTGGAAGGTTAATGAAATCCCCACTCAATCTGGATTGGTGTAAAAAGCCCCTTAAAGTAAATTTAAATATGCAAAACAGTAAACACAATCACTTGCAAACAATTTTTTTTAGCGCGGCGCAAAGAATCCTGCACAAGATCAAGTTATTGAGAAGGGGGAGGAATTTTGCGCAAAGAACCCTGCAGGAAATTTTTACAGTTGAGATATCAGGGGGTTCATAGAAGGAGAGAGAAAACTTACAGTGAGTTTTTTAGGTGATGACGTCACCTCCCTACGGCGGAAGTGCGGCCAAAGGGCGCTTTCGGCGGCGGAAACGCGATGGTGGCGGCGGTTCGATTCCCGAGATTTCTTCTGCTCCTCTGTTATGATTTTCCTCTGTCGTTCAGATCTACCATTTTCTATTTTGCTTGCTGGATTTTTCCAGATCCGAACTCGTTCGTTGATCCTGCAAAATTCACACGAAAATACCCTTCAGAAAATAACAAGATGATAAAAAAATTTATATATATTTTTAATTTTTCAGTTTTTATGATTTTTATGATTTATATTAACCCGAAATTACAAAAAGAAAATACTACGCCATCCCCGGCAACGGCGCCATTTGATTGATCAAAAGAATTTAGTAACCGCAATCAAGAATGGCGTCGCTTGGTAGCTAGCCGGTGAGTACGGGTCGGTCAACAGGGATTTTATGTATTTCCTAATTGTTCTAACGAGTTAATTCCGATTGTTGTCGGTTTGATTAAATCTAAAAACTAAGTTGATCTAAACTAGGATTAAAATCTTGCTAGGGTTAGGTTTAGGTTAAATTTGGAAAGTCAATATTCCTCACCGCTTTCTATGCCCTATTTAAGATCTATGAGGTATTAGGGTAATAATTAATAAAGTGGATTAGTACCATCGGGAAGAAACTAGGTTTCTTCCTCTAGGTTCTTGTCCTTCCTTTCTTAATCCTTACCCTAACCTCCATGGAAAACACGCTCAACCGTCGTTTATACTACGGTATCACCGCTACCTCATGGGATAGGGTGCCGTAGGGAGCGGTGTGTGCATGTATGCATGGAGTCCTATAAAAACGTGTGCAAGAAAGGGGTGAGAGATCTTCATCTCTCAAGCCTTCCCCAAATCTAACCCTAACAAGTGAGGAGACTACTCACTCATTAGGAAATTGAAATACATGATCTATACTAATTAACTAGGGCAATTAATGAAAGTTATACTAGGGCAGATAATAAAATTAACTAGAGCAAGAGTTGAAAACTTACTCTAATTTGATGCACTCTTCATACATTGCAGAAATTTACAGATCTGAATTTTAGATATAAAATGAGGCACAAGAAGAGGCATAACCTAAAAGAGGTTTTAGGGTTTCTATTTATAGAACATAGAAACCCTAGGGTTACAATCGACTCGCATCTGCAATTACAAGTTTACCCCCTAAGAAAAGACTAGTCAACGCGCCGCCAGCCTTCACAAAGATTTTTCACCGACACGGGCGACACGTGGCCGCGGATCCGCGGCCAAGAGCATGGTTTGGCCACGGTTCCGCGGCCAAGTAATGGGCTTGTGGGCTGAAATTTCCTGGGGTTATGTCTGTTGCTGGTGTCTTCTGTTTTCTTCAGTTGGTTCTTCAGAATGTCTTCTAATTTTCTTCCAGATTTCCACAGTGAATAATTTCGTGGACTTTACCGCTTGCTTCGTGTTGAAGTCTTCAACCTTGCGCTACTTTTTTCCATTGATCTTCATTTAATCTTCAAACTGTAGGCCTGATCAAGATCTTTCCATTTGTTGGTCGTAGTCTCACTTTTGTATCGCCTTTTCATCTTCTTCACTGTTTTTGTTCCGAGAACCTGTAATCTGCAACTATGTAGCAGACATGGGTCAAAAGCACATGTTTATTTGTAAACTGAATAAGAACGGGGAATAAAATAATGCAAAATTATGGTATGAACAAGACTCTTGGGCTTCTAAAAAGATTAAAAGAAAACTAATTAAAAAATTAATGTGGCTGATGGGATTTGAACTCTGGTGCTTTAGTTTAGCAGTGCAAGGTCTTACCAATGAGCTACAAGCTCCTTCTTGCTTTTCAAAAGAAAATCAAATTTATAACTTGTGCTCAGACTCAAGTACCCCTTTCTGTATTTTTTTTTTGAAAAAAAATTGTACAGAAAGTTTAGGGTTGTTACATTCTACCCTCCTTAAAAAAATTTCGTCCTTGAAATTTGTGAAAGGAAAGTGTAACGGAATCAAGGAAAGTTTAGTGATAGAACTATCGATAGTGTATGAAAAATATATGAAAGAACGAAAGAATGCGAGAGATTTGAAAAGAGTTGAGGAAATTACCAGGTTTACCTTGGTCTACAACCTCTGCTTCTTCGGCCACTAAAAGGAAAGCCTGACGCCGTGGTCCATTCCTCCTAACCATAGTCACAAATTCGTGATTCGGCAATAATTCGGCGAGGTCGAAAATTCGGATTCGGAGAACTATTCGGAAAAAATCAGTAGATATTCGGGAAAGATTCGGTAAGTGTTCGGGAAATGTTCGGGAAGCATTTCGAGCAAAAAATTAATATATGAGATGCTAAATTTTGATTTCGTGAATTATTTGATGTTTTTGAATAATTCGCTTTTTTGAATAATTCGCGAATGATTCGGGATTTATTCGCGAATAATTCGGCAATAATTCGGCGCGTTCGGTGATGGCGAATAATTCACAGATTTAATTGGCAGTCACATAATTCGCGAATTATTCGCGAATTATGTGACTATGCTCCTAACTGGAGGCACATTTCTCTGTCCTTAGGGCATGTTTCTCTACCCTCGAGGTATGTTCCTCAGTGCCTGATGGAATTGGCGAGGAGGAGGTGCAGTTGGTGGTACTCTAGGTGATGGAGCAGGAAGAGCTAGTCTTGGAGCAGGTGCCTGAAGGGATGGTCTCTGCTGATAATTGATTGTTGGTCTGGGTGCAGCAATTGGGTTGTGTCTTCTGGGACAAGACCCAATATCATGAGTAGCTGAGCCGCAGACTAAGCAAAGACAGTTGGCTCGCCGGCAATCTTTCAACAGATGCCCATCTCTCTTGCAGTAGGTACAAAAGGCTGGGTTGGGCTGGTTGATTGGTACTCCCGGTCTCCTTGGAACAAATGGTGGCCTTGATGAGGCTCCTCCTACCATCTGATTGGCAGTGCGCTTAACTCTGGCAGATTGAGGTCTGCCCCTCATCCTTACCACTGCCTCATAATGGCGGGCAGCTTTCAGAACCGATTCGTGGGTCGGAAAATCTCCTGTGGCTAATGCAGCCTGGATCTCCGAATCTAACCCTTGTTGAAATCAACGGGCTCTGATCTCATCCGTCGGTATCAGGTGTGCCGCAAATCTGTTAAAGTATTATGTTAGCTATGTAGTATGTGATACATTGAAGAATCGAATTATTGAGACATATCTTACCGACTGAGCATGGTGAACTCGGTGTCATATTCATCTACTGACTTGGTCCACATTGAAACTTGTTGCAGATGGATGAACTGCTGTTCCATGTCGAACCTGACAATTTCATGGAAGTACTTTGCGTCGAACATGTCATGGAAAGTCTTCCATTCGATGGGTTGATCAAGAAGGCTTTCTTCCACCTTTCACTAAACCCGTGCATTGTCCGTGAGCTGCAGTTTCACAACACGGACCCAAGCTATCTCTGGAACTTGTGCCGCTGCCAGATCATCTTCGATGCTCTGAGCCCATTCCTCAGCTTCTAGAAGGCTCTCTTTTCCTGCAAACTGTTTGGGGTGCAAAACCCTGAATTGCTTCACCCCAGGTGCTTCTGCCTCTGGTCGATTCATCGGGATAGCAGTCTGCTGCTACTGTCCTTCCAGGAGGCTGCGGATTGCCTCAAGCAGAACCGTCTGCTCGTTGATCGGAGCAGCTACGGCAGGTGTAATCGGTAGTGGAGGTGGAGTGTTTTTGAAATTGGTGCTGGTATTGTTTGAGAAATCCATAACCTTGAAGGAAAATTAGGGTTAGGATAGATTCAAAGAATTTGGAATAGTAAGATTCATAGGATATGTAATGTAAAGAATGTTTTCAGTTGCTGGTTCTTGTATTATATTGCTTAGGTTGTCCACGCAAAGCGGAACTGCATGGTAGGATTTTATACAGCTCTGACCTGCAAGGGCCGCCAACAAAACATGTCACGCCCCGCTTCCCAGTACGGGCAGAGGACGCGACAAGGCCGCTACGTATTTACTCTGAAGTAAACACGCTGAGCGTATCTAAGCAATATAAGTAAAATGCACAAGAGACAGAGACAAAAGATATAATTGAACAGCAACATATATATTTGAAAAGTAAATACATGGAATGAAAAGCAATGCCTAAACAGTGGCATAACAGAAATGGAAAGTACTGAAATGAAATGTACAAGTATCTAGAGCTCCGGGTCGAAGCCTAGCTGATCCAAGTCCTCGCTGGTGAGATCGATCTCCTGAAGGTCCGAATCACCTGACGACATTCCAAAGAAGAAGAAAGAGAATGTCGTCAGCGAACAATTGCTCGGTAAGTCCCAAAGATAAGGGAGAAGTGGAATAGACACAGAGAGAGTGTAACTTTTAAAGTGGTATTATATTGTTATAATGTTGTATTTAGTGTTAACGTTTTTGTTTGTAGATTGGTACAGAAGAAGCCAGTGTATACGAAAGAAGTCTCAGTAGACCAGAGACTAAGGTGGACGGAATACAAGGAACCGTTCAGCCACGGTACAACGACAATTGAATTCAGGTTAGTTGTCTTAATGGTTGCAGTCTCGTTCCACTTCTAACACCTTCCGTACCGATCTACCCCTTAAACCCCGCGATGTCTTGATTGTATTGTTTGTAGTGTATTGTCTTGTAAATTGAATTTTATAGATGGATGACTTGCCGAAACCTTAATATCAGTAAATGGATATAACTGGAGAATCGTGTAGATGGATGTATATCCATGGTTCGGTTCGGTTCGGTCAAGTTGTATAGATTGATAGATTGAACAAATTGATTATATGGATTCATGGATTCATATTGTATTGTAGTTTATTGTAGTTTTATACTTGAATCTCATTCAAGTCAGATTAATTATATTGAGACTCAGTCTGAGTCAGACAAATAGAAAAGAAATTGAATCCTGAATTAGATTTTGGTATTATCGGTAACCGCTGCACATGGACGGCAGGATTTGTGTCTTTTTCAAAGAAGATTACCGTGTTAATAACACCGTTTGTTAAGTTTTTACCTTAAATAGGCAAGCACCCATATCTCCGGCTCTCCGAGGCTCAAGAGACTGGTCCCGCTTAAACCTATGTTTACTAGGGTCCTTATTGTAAATTAGTATAACTTGAGGGGGGTTTATGTAAATATAATTTTCAAAATACACCTCAAGTATTTTATTATCGTCTTTAGAGTTTCCATTGATGTGCATTTTATCAAGGTGACATTTCTAGTGAATAAAACCTAATTTCATAATATATGGTATTTATTTGTATTATTGGAATTGTATGGTATTTTCTTGTAAATGGAATATTTTTCTTGAATTTTAGAAATGTGGAATATTATAAATATTAAAAATAGATATTTTGATATTAATTACATATATATTTATTTATTAAAAATATAAGTTTTAATTATAATAGAAATCATATTTTCTAAAGAAAATTGTATTTTAAATCTTTCGAGACCGTATGCTCCTTGCAGAGGTCTGCATCTCGCACTACTAAGCCCGAGCATGTGCGATAATCCACACCATCTCGAACGGGTTCCTCGAAATGGGTTGTAGCGGCGCATTTGCAAAGATTTGTTAAAATACACATCTTATAGAAAAAAGGTTTTTATAAGTCGGAGGTAGTTTTGTGTAAAATCGTATTTTCCCAAATCTATGTTCCCAAATGTTATCATGCTATGTTACATATGATTATTGTGAGGAGGTAGGTCATTACCTTATGAGTTTTCTAAAGTTAGCATGGTTAAAAGGTATAAACATGTCGATATGAAACATAAAGGTATTTTACTGTAAAAGTGGGATAAAACGTGCTACGATTATCATTTTAATGTCAAACTTTTTCTGTTGTCTTAGTAAATGAGTATTAAACAATAAATATCAAAAGTTGTAAGTTTTTTATTAAGAAAATGTTGTATTTTTGAAAGAAAAGAGAATCGGAACCCAGATAACTCCGTTTCCGACACGTTTTAAGAATTAAGAATTTAAGAATAGTAATAGAGAGAGAGAAGGGGGACTTACGGATATGGGTCAAGAGAAGAGGAAGAGGAAGATTGGGGAAACACTGATGCGTCGTTTCGTTGCCGGAAACTTCTTGGATCGTCGTCGAAAGTTCGTCGGAGTTTCGCCCTTTGCTAACTCCACTTGCACAAAAAAAGTCTATGGAATTTTCTTGAGAGTTTGGACAGAGATTTGGAAGTGAGGAGGGGTGATTTTAGATGTGGTATTTATAGGAAAAATTGGAGTTTAGGGTAAATGAAAGGGTGTGATAAAAATTGTATTAAAAATGGATTAAATATGGTTTTAATTTGCTCTGTAAATGTGCAGGGAATTTAAATAATACAGGGGTTATGGGGTAGGACAAAGGGTGGAAGGGAAAAAAGAAAATGTGGAATCGGGCCGAGTTGACCTGGTGGTGCCGGTCGAGTCAACCACTCCGCCGGCCCGAGTCGGAGTCCATCTCTTCGTTACGTGTCGCTGACGCTTGGTCTACTGCAGTGGACTCGTTTGTTTTATGTGTGACTCTTGGTTTTACGGGTTGTGCACGTGTAGACTCTTGGGCTTCTACAAAGATTAAAAGAAAACTAATTTAAAAATTAATGTGGCTGATGGGATTTGAATTCTGGTACTTTTGTTCAGCAGTGTAAGGTCTTACGAATGAGCTACAAGCTCCTTCTTGCTGTTCAAAAGCAAATCAAACATATAACTTGTGCTCAGGCTCAAGTACCCCTTTTTGTATTTTTTTTGGAAAAAAATTGTACAGAAAGTTTAGAGTTGTTACAAAAAAGAATAAGGGTGTAATGAAGCAACTCAAACCAAGACCCAAAGAAGCGCGGAGCCTCTCTTCCTCCTCGAACGTCCTGATGGAAACCACGAGAGCCTCTTCAGCAGAAATACCTGTTGAAGAAGAAAGTGTCAATACAAACATAATAAAAAGTAAAGGGATAGACGCGGAAAAATACAACTGAAGTATACCTGACTTCGCGATGGTGTTCAACGCCGCTTCCTTGCGAGCCAGTCGCTCGGAAGCTGCGAGGGCAGCCTGAAGATCAGTGTCGGTCACAGGCATGTCGAACAAACCCTCGTTGTTACCGTATTCGCACAAGTCCTCGCTGTAGGGAGTATGTGGCTCCTGACCAAAAATGACATCGGCAGAAAATAGCGACTTCTTCTTCTTTTGCAAGCGAGCACCAGCGGCCGATGACAAGAGCTTGCGCTTAACAGGCATTTTTGGGCGGCAGGTCCCGATTTCCACACCAACGCCAGATTCTAGAGACGCCTTGGATACAACCTCTACGGGAACACGGGGTGGAGGCTTTTCAGGGAAGGCACGCGGGACCACAACCGTAGCGACTTCTCTTAAGGAAGGACGAACGGCGGTCCGTCGCTTCAAAGGGACTGCTGGGTTACCAGCTGGGACAGTGTCCTTATGATCAAGTAATAGCCGCCTCTCTTCCCTGATAACAGCACCCATCGCATGTTGGTACCATGCCACATAGGCATTCGAAGCTTTCGGCACGTAGCTCGTCTCGCTGATTAGAAAGTTAGACCCCGTATTTAGCCGCATAAAGTGGTGCAGCGCACTGCGGATACCCTCTTCCATAGCAACCGGCTCGGCTAAGAAAGCCTCGAGCGGGACACTCTGATTGTAACCCGACTGTTGAGCAAAACGGTATACCTCATGAACAATGCCGAAGCGCCTTGCCTGAACACTAGAAATCCTGGCATGATCGAATATAAGTGCAGGATCTCCCGAGCCTTCAACGTAGGAGCCCCGTCTTTGAATGTATCACGCAGCGGTTTCACTGCCTTGGTAGATTCCTTGCCGATAGTTAAGACCCTATCGACAAAAGTCATACTATCCCCGCGTTAGTTATATGTATGCCCTAGAGGCCATTATTGTACATATGATGTATATTATAGTGGATACTTATACATACATAGGGAGGACCTTCTTGCTCACCATGATAGTATGCTATCCGGTTACTCTTTATCTTAACATGTACACTGACTGTCTCTCTGTTACATGTTGATATCCCTTAGGATGTGTACTTGAATACCTAGATTATGATGCGGATTATACTAGTGGGAAAAAGATAGTCCGTGAGTACATCCTTTAATGTCCCTAGTCGTGGGTGTATCGAGACGGGGCATCGATATACCAGAGTAGACTAACGTATAGCTTCTCGACCCATGGAGATAGGCGATGGATGATCCTATATCCATTGGTGTTTGACATCAGAGATGGTATACAGGTGCTCAGTGGAGACTAGGTACACTGGACGGACTCACCGAGAACTCCCAGATGGTATTATACCTCACGTCAGATGGCAGTTCTCTGGTGACACTGGTACAGGTTAGTCTGTCGACCCGAGATCGTCATAGAGTCTTGTGTGATTACCACTGTGCTTTGATTTCCACCTTACCACGTTCAAAAGAACGTGCAAAACGGTGGTTTTTTGGTACATTCCCGAGTCACATGGAGGCAATGAGCGATAGGAGGGGATTTCGTCTCTGCCGGTATTGGGGGTTGATGTTGCGCTGTGCTCGATTGGCTATAAGAGGAAGTCCCTGGCAAGGGATATTTCTGAGATTTACTGGTATGTGTTATCAGTAGTTTCTCGACACGTTATGAGCCTCACATCGGCATGACTTATCAAGCTATTGGGGTATGACATTTTACCACCCCCAGACGAGATATGCGATATATCAGACGAAGAGACCGGACTGTACGGTAGTGTTACTGATTGGATTCGCAGGAGTTTGAGCAGGCATGCTTGTTGATCTTCTGATCGCTCAATACCCGGGTGGCCGTTACGTTTAGCAGACCGCTTGCAGTTTGTGGGTGTTTAATATGATCATCACCTACTGCCGGAGTATTGACGAGTCTTTAGAGTCCTACACAGAGGTTTCCTGGTTCATGCAAAATGGAGTAGGAGCACATATGTGATATGTGCGGGACCGAGATTAATGCGCGTATGTGATACCGCATTCTATTCTCGCGATTTGTGACATCGGTCGGTTGTATGTGATATAGCCGGGTTATCGGATCAAGTGTTGATTCGATAAGTTGTTACATTTGATATTAGTCGGTTATATGAGATATAACCGGATTATTAAATCAAGTGTTGATTTAATAATTTAATGTATAATTGTATATTTGATATACTAGATTACATTAACTAATATTAGCTCACTTAAACATTTCTTTTTCTCACTTGTGTGCATTAGTGTATATGTGATATATATTAATGTACAACTTTTTGTGTCATGCTAGATGTCACATGCTTCATGGGTGTATGAGACTCACATCATACTAATAATAATGATAAGGTTTTGTTTATTTAAAGTAAATCAAAATTAATGGTGATTAGTCACATGATTGGAAGCTTGGAGAAGCTTGTAGCATCTTTGACTTAGTCCACTAATTTTGCTTTACTTGTAGATAGTTATATGTATGCCCTAGAGGCTATTATTGTACATATGATATATATTATAGTGGATGCTTAGACATACATAGAGCCAATTTCAAAACCTTGCTGCCGTGCTAGACAACCGTGCACCCTGACCATACGCGGGCGAAGGACCAGATGTCGAGCCTCTCGCTGTGATGGATCTAATGCGGAAGCGTCAACTAGAAACATGACCCGGGGAAAGTTATAGCTGCCGTAGAAGCAGGGCCATTTCTGGACTTTGAAAGCACCAAGCACGTGCATCTTGACCCAGGATGTAAAGTAGTGCAACGGAAGATGTACAGTTTTTACCCCAGGTTGAGTAGTATCCGCTGCTAAGCTCAGGCCGTGGTATAGATGAGCCAGCCCCGCAATCCCAACAGCCACACGCGTCCCCGCAACCATGTGGTGGGCTGGGTAAAAGACTGACGACCTCATATAGCGAGGGTGCATCGAAAGCACGAACCAGTTCAACCACAAGCCAATAAACCCAAGGAAGAACGTCTCTTCATCGACGTCTGAAGCAGCGAGCTCTGCAAAAGGGACGACCGGGGTGTCTGGAATGAAGAAGCTTCTTAAATCCGCTTCCGTCGTCGGCTAGTTATCCAAATCGAAACCAAACGGGTCGTCAAGCTTAGCGAATTTCGCGGCTTGCTTTGACAAGACTTCTGGGCGAAGAAAGCGAGCGATAAAGTCTGTGAAGCTGACTCCATGCCCCCCCAGACTCTAGAAATAGACTCTCGTAAATTTTCAACACCTTGATTAGGCTCGGGAATCGATGTTGAACGGCATTCTCCGGGGTAAGGCCCATCACCACTGATTTGGTGGCGAAGATGTACTCGTCAGGGGATAGTATCTCCTCGTAATGTTCCCCTCTGACGGGTAAGACGGAGATCTCCGCGAACTCCTTTAAGGAAATTGAAACTTCCCGATCCGATAGAAGAAAGGTGTGAGTCGGGATGTTCCATTGCTCCAGGAAAGCTTTGACCCACCATACATGCGGTGCGAGATATTGAAAAAGCGACGCATAAATTGCAGGATACAACCCGAGCTTCAGCAACAGCGAATTCTTGGACGACGGGATGTATCGAGCCCACTGCAGGTATCCGGCTGAATGGTGAGGAGTCAAACCAATCATATATACTTGTCCCCAAGGGCGCGACTCGCCTTGACATATGCGCCGCCCCAAAATATCCAAAGCCATCGGCGGCTGTATGGGTATTGAGGCCATAGAAGGCTGAAGGCGACCCTCTGAGGTCCAGTTGACCTCCTCTACGGCGTAATTCACCTAAGGCGAGTCAGCGTAGTGAATCGCTGAAATGGGCTCTGAGGGTACTACACAAGAAAAACTATGCCGACACTGGATAATTTGATTGTACCACGACCCCCAAAGATGAAGAGATTTATGCTTCGGGTCGTGATCTTTAATGAGCGCGAAGACTTCCCGATCCACGGGCGTGTCAGCAAAGGCGCTCTCTGAACGAACAAAAGGAAAGTCAGAATCGAAAGCCATGGTACCTGCACGAAAAAATGCGAGGGTTAGTTGCCAATGCTATAATCTGAATTCTGACACTTGGTACTTTAAAATTGTACCACACTGCAATGCAGGAGAAAGGGACCAAGGGGGACCCACAAAATCAAAGTGACGGCTCATCATTGATGAGACAGTCACTCGTTAAGGATGGAATCCTAAAAGGATTCTCATTTAATGAGAAACTCATGGGGCCAAGGAGTTGAACTCCCTCGAGAGTAGTGCTCTGCAGACAGAAAGCATATCTGTCAAATGTAATTAAGAGGGGAATAAAATTCCCCAAAAATTTCTAAAGAGCTATACTCTGTAAAAGCAATGGTACAGGGTAAAACCCCAAGATCTTTAAAGATCTGAAGTACAAATCCTAGAAACTCTAAGAGTTCTTCATTAACGGGTTAAGAAACCCTAAAAAAGATTTTTTAGATCTATAATCTAAGAAGAGCAAAACTCTGTTTTCATTTAACGGGTTAAGAAACCCTAAAAACATCTTTATGATCTGTGATCTAAGAAGAGCAAAGTTCAGTTTAACGGGTTCGAGCGTAATCCTTACCAAATTTTTGGACAAAATTCTAACTCTAAAAGAGTTTCCTTAGGCAGAGATCTAAGCTCTTAAAAAGAGAATTAAATTCTCAGAAGAAGAAAGAAGAGAAGAAAATGAATATCAGTCATCTCAAGGGCCAAAAGCCCTACTTATAGGCAGAGGAAGCCGATCCAACTTCCAAAAAAATCCAACGGTGGAAAAGCAGCCACCGCTGCGCCCACGTGTGAGCCACGTGAGCACAACGGTGGGTGGCATTTTTCCCCCAATAATAGAAGAGCAAGGCTCTGTTCAAAATTTGAAAATAGGCAGCGCCTTACGTGCCTTGCACGAGAGCGCCAGCGCCAAGAGTTAAAAACTCTGAGGCAGCGCCTCACGTGCCTTGCACGAGGGCGCCAACACCGAGAGTTAAAATATCTGAGGTAGGGCCTCACGTGCCCTGCACAAGGGCGCCAACACCGAGAGTTAAAAACTCTGAGTCAGTGCCTCACGTGCCCCGCACGAGGGTGCTGACGCCAGAACTAAAAGTTCTCTGCCGTTGGATCAAAGATCCAACGGAGATGATAAATTATCAAAATACAGAATTAAATTCTGTTGAGGAAATATTCCTCAAATCTTTCTGAACGAGAAAGATTACTTTCTGTAAAACAGAGCACCGTTGGATTAATAATCCAAGGGTGATTAAAAATCACCAAGTTACAGAATAAGCTCTGTATGGGAAAATATTTCCCCAATCTTTCTAAACAAGAAAGATTACGCTCTGTAAAACAGAGCACCGTTGGATTAAATATCCAATGGTGATTAAAAAAATCACCAAGCTACAGAATAAGCTCTGTATGGGAAAATATTTCCCCAATCTTTCTAAACAAGAAAGATTACGCTCTGTAAAACAAAGCACCGTTGGATTAAAGATCCAATGGTGATTAAAAGTCACGAAGCTACAGAATAAGCTCTGTATGGAAAACATTTTCCCAATCTTGTTAAAAACAAGAAAAATATCTTCTGTAAAACATAATTCCTTGGATCAAAGATCCAACGGTGGATAAAATCCCCAAATCAATTAAGGATCTCTCAATGAGAGATTTCTTCAACTAAATCAACAAAGTTGCCTCCACTATATAAAGGCCCCAAGACTTCAAGTCTTGTACAAAATAACTCCCCCCATAAACTTCAAGTTCAAAAAAGAAGAGCAAGCAAAAAAAAAGATTTAAGAGAGAAGAAGGAAGAAGAACTTTCTTCAAGGTAAATAAAGATAATAGAGAGTATAGTATCTCATCTGCATATCCGAGGGTTTAACCCTCATAAAGAACATAGTTCTTTCCCCTGGATCTGAGATCCATGAGACAAGTCTCCCACAAATGAGAATTTAATTCTTGGGGGGACGAATTTGTTCTTGGGGATCGAAGATCTAGGGGAGAACAGAGAATTGATAATCTTCAGAAAAATGCACAAAGAAAGAAACAGTGCCAAGCGTCTCGCGTGCCCCACACGTATGCGCTAAAAAGTGCTTAGCACTCAAAAGTTGGCCCTCAGCGCCAGGCGCCTCACGTGCCCATCACGTGGGCGCTGCCCAATAAAGAGTGCTTAGCACTCAATGATTGGCGCTCAGCGCCAAGCGCCTCACGTGCCCATCACGTGGGCGCTTCTTAACATGAATTGCTCTGCATTCATCAAACAGTGCCTAGCGCCTCGCACCTAGCGCCAGGCGCCTCACATGTTCCGCACGTGGGCACCATAAAGAGTGTTTAACACTCCATAAAAAAACAAAAAAAAGGAGAGGATAAATTAAAGGGTGAGCGTCAGAGCCCATATCAATGCTCAGCATTGTTTGCACAGAGAAGGGACTGAGCCCAAACAAGTGTTTAACATTTTATTCAAAGACTAAGTGGGCTGAGTCCAAGTTGACCAAAAGTCTCTAATTCAAATCAACCGAACCCATATGCTCACCATTTTCCAAATTGGTCTCAGTCCCAAACACGACTATTGATCTTCCAACGGACATTGGTTCAAGGGTACATCTCCTTACACCTCTGATAAATTTCATTGTGATTCTTCAGCGTCTTCAGAGAGGTGGTGGGTCCCGATAACCAACAACTCTTTAGTGTACTCCCAAATTGACGGGCACATCCCAATACGGACCGCAACGTCCTTAAATTAGCTTTAGACCATAACATCCTTAAACTACAATGGACCACAATGTCTTTAAACTAACGATGGACCGAAACGTCCTTAAACTAAAACAATATAGAGTCCAAATGCTCTTTTGTTGGGTATGAATTATCCCAAAGATCCTGTTGAGTAGATCTTAGTCTAAAATTAGACTAATGTATCCTCAACAAATATTTAAGTCGATCTTAATCCCAAACGAGATTAACGATCCTTAAATCAAACCAAACCCAAATCTAAGAAAATACGGATTTGGACTAATCCAAGCCCTACGGGCGACAACATAAATTAGTCTCTGTATACAATCCACGGGCAACAAAAAATAAAACAAACACACATGACACGAAGTGAACATCTGGAGCAGGAGAAAGTGGTCACCGCAATGCGTTAACGTAATTAACTGCAAGGGCTTGCGCCTGCAGGCAAGAGCGTCCCCACAATCAAAAAAACCCTCACAACGAGGGGGAATCTGACGAAATCTGCTACAACGGCTGCATCCGTCCAAACCTCTGATATACGGTGCCATAAATCAACTTGGCGTCTTCAAAGAGGTAGACGGATAAATCCAAATAGCATCTGCCTCCAAATTCAGGCAAGACGTTCGTCTTTCTCGGATTTTGGTGGTAAACAGATACATTTCATAAAGGAATCAAAATGAATACATGTTATTCATGAATTAGAAGTTTACAACCAGTACAAGAAAAGGGGTACGATGACAGTTATTAAGGAGGGTGTGTCTTCAACAAACTGACAAGCCACTCGCGTGCTCCCCTCAATTCCTTCTCGTGTTCAGCTACATCGGCTAACTCCGCTTCGATTTGAGCCCGTTGCTGCAAACAGGATGAAATCTTTTCATCGATTTCTTGCTTCGCAACTTCGCAGTCCTGCGTGACTCACTCGGTGAAGTCAAGCTTCCACCTTAGCGTTAACCCATCTGAAATACATCGTTGGAGGTTGTCGAAAATAGCTTTTAGTTGCGTAGCATTCGCTTCAACCTGGGCACGCAATTGGATGGATTCGCCGGAAGCCGTATCATCTTCCTTTCGCCTCAGGGCCGCCTCTTGTTCAAAATGGCGAATGAAAGGAACACTCTGCTTGACCCACGCACCCCGCTGAGAGTTCGAGGCCCACACCTTAGGAGCGGGACGCTTAAGCTTAATCTCGTGCAGGCAAGACTCTATCTTCCTGCAATAATCAACCCAAGAACCAACGAGATCTTCATTATGGAAGTTCACGAGCGTCGCCAGCATTGGATTGAATTCGTTGGCAAAATCCGTAGCAGAAGTGAGGGCCTCGGCATTGAGATCTTCGATAAAATCGCTTAATGTTCGCCAACTATACGCGGCGCCCCTGGAAAATGTACGTTTAGCGAAGGGCCCGCGGACATTGGAATGCGAGACTCAAAAGGAGCTAGAGCTGGTGCAATCGCTGCAAAATGAATTACGGTCAAATTTCAACTCGGAAGACAAAGAAAACACCCGAATGATGGAATCTATCGTACCGGCTGTCGCAGGTGGCAGAACAGGAAGTACCGGAGGCATGGCTATTCTTTCGCTTCCTCCTCCGACCCGTGATACCGTGGTCAATATAAGAAAGGGTTAGAAACAATAATTCTATTCATAAAAAAGGGGGGAAGAAACATAAGGTGAAGAATATACTGACCAATACCAGAAGGCGGAATGATTTCCAACTAAAAGGAAAAATGCGGGTTTAACACCTGGTACAAATGGTTGAAAAGTACTCCTGCAGAGTCGCAACAATGTACAGTCAATACAAGGAGGATTGTATCCACGGTGAAGCAAATAAGTGAGAAACCCATACCTTCCAATATTTGAGGAGGCGCAGAAGAAAGCAAAGGGACAGCGACCGTCAAAATGGCGGCCGGTGACACTTCTTCAGCTGGCACAGCCTCAGGGTTTACCGCGCCTATGCTCAAGACAAACGAAATATCATTAGAAAGACTTAACAGGATTGAAAAACTCAAAAACAATAACCCAAGGACTACCTGATAGATCAGGGACCGAAACCGCGCCGGAAGTGTCACCAAGTGTAACGGCTTCCTCACTCTCTCTCGGGGGAATAAATTCCGCACCCATAGCTTCATCCCCTGACTCGACGAGGGCCATCGTAATGCTTGTGACACTTGCCGATACCAAGGAGCACAAGGAGAAATAGCAGCAGTCTGGACAGTCCCAGATTCCCAAGAAAGAGTGGCCACTTCGGGCTCTGTAATCATCGGCGTTTCACCTGCCATACTATCGTCAGGACTCGGCCCTACTTAAAAGAAAATACGTATGTCAGAATTGGAGAACCAAGTTCTAATAAAGAAATGGGCATTACATTACCTTTAAGTAGCTTTTCAGTTTCTTCCCAAGCTGTACGTGTAACCTATCTATGGGCGGTAGACAGGGCGGAAGGATCATCCGCCGAAGGAATGTCAGCAGGTGGAATACCGCTTGAGCCTACACCCGCATCCAAAACAGCATCGCGTTACCTCGCCGCGTACTTTCTGCGTTTCCTTTCAGTCTGAGCAGTGAGAAGTGAACTCCTTAAGACTTCCGACAGGGGGACGTCGTCGTCCGAACCGAGATCTGCCTCCGGAGCCGCTACGGCGTCCATCATCGGCTACTTCAGCAATGCCTCCTGTGGTGACTTTGGGATGGCCGTGGCCATAGTAGCTGGCTCTAGAAGCTTTGCTGCATCGCCACTTAGGATTGGCACTATACTTGGAACGACCTGAGTTGCGATAGTTCCTGAAATAGGGCGAAGAGAAGGGTTAGATCATGAATAAAAAAAGAGTAAAGACGTAATGAAACGAATTATACCAAGACCCAAAGAAGCGCGGAGCCTCTCTTCCTCCTCGAGCGTCCTAAGGGAAGCTGTGAGAGCCTCTTCGTCAGAAATACCTGTTGAAGAAGAAAGCGTTTATAAAAGCATAATAAAGAGAGAAGGGATAGGCACAAAAGAATATAACTGAAGTATACCCGACTCCGCGATAGAGATCAACGCCGCTTCCTCATGAGCCAGTCGCTCGGAAGCTACAAGGGCAGCGTGTAGATCAGTATCGGTCACAGGCGTATCGAACAAACCTTCATTGGTGCCGTATTCGTACAAGCCCTCACTGTAGGGAGCATGGGGCTCCTGGCTGAATACGACGTCGGCAGAAAATAGAGACTTCTTCTTTTTCTGCGAATGGACACCAGCAGCCGACGATAAGAGCTTGCGCTTGACAGGCATCTTCGGGCGGCAGGTCCCGACTTCTGAACCAACGTCAGATTCCGGGGACGCCACGGCTACTGCAGTTGCGGGAACACCCGATTGAAGCTTCTCAGGGAAAGCTCATGGGACCACAGCAGTAATATCTTCTCTTAAGGAGAGACAAACGGCAGTCTGTCGCTTTAAAGGGACAGATAGATTACCAGTAAGGACTGCATCCTTGTGATCGAGCAATAGCCGCCTTTCTTCCCTGATAACAGCACGCGTCACATGCTGGTACCATGCCACATAAGCGTTCGAAGCTTTCGACACATAACTTGGCTCGCTAATGAGAAAATTGGATCCCGTATTTAGTCGCTTAAAGTGGTGCAGCGCGCTGCGAATACCCTCCTCCGTAGTAGCCGGCTCGGCTAAGAATGCCTCGAGAGGAACACCCTGATTATAACCCGACTGTTGAGCAAAGCGGTGCGGTTTGTACCTCATAAACAGTACCGATGCGCTCTGTCTAAATACTAAAAAGCCTGGCCTGATGGAATACAGGTGCAAGATTTCCGAGCCCTCAACATGGAAGCCCCTTCTTTGAAAGTGTCACGCAACGGTTGCACCACCTTAGTAGATTCCTTGCCGATAGTCAAGACTCTATCGACAAAGGTTATGCTGTCCCAAACCATACGCGGGCGGAGGACCAGTCGTTGAGCCTCTCGCTACGACGGGTCTGACGCTGAAGAGTCAACCAGATACATGACTCGAGGAAAGTTGTAGCTGTCGTAGAAGCGGGGTCATTTATGAACACCGAAAGCACCGAGCACGTGCATCTCGATCCACGACGTGAAGTAGTGCAACGGAAGATATACGGGATTTACCCCCAGCAGAGTAGTGTCTGTCGCTAAGCTGAGGCCATGATATAGATGAGCCAGCCCTACGATCCCAACGGCCGCACGCGTCCCTGCGATCATGCGGTGGGACGGATAAAATATAGGCGACCTCATATAGCGAGGATGCGTCGAAAGCACAAAAAAATTCAACTACAGGCCGATGAACCCCAGAAAGAACGTCTCTTTGTCGACGTCTAGAGCAGCGAGCTTTGCGAAAGGGATGACCGGAACATCTAGAATGAAGAAATTCTTCAAATCTGCCTCTGTCGTCGGCAAGTTATCCAAACCAAAACCGAACGGGTCATCAAGCTTAGAGAATTTCACGGCTTGTTTTGATAAGACCTCTTGGCGAAGAAAGCGGGCGATAAAGTCTGCAAAGCCGACTCCGTGCCCTCCAGACTCTAAGAACAAACTCTCATAATGTTCAACACCTTGATTAGGCTCGGGAACCGGTGTTGAACGGCATTCTCTGGAGTAAAGCCCATCACTATTGATTTGGTGGCAAAGATATACCCATCAGGGGGAAGTATCTCCTCGTAATGTTCCCCTCTGATGGGTAAACCGAAAATTTCCGCAAACTTCTCCAAGGAAATTGAGACCTCCCGGTCCGATAGAAGAAATGTGTGGGTTGGAATGTTCCACTGTTCCAGAAAAGCCTTGACCCACCATACATGAGGCGCAGGATATAGAAAAAGGGACGCATAGATTGCAGGATACAGCCCGAGCTTCAGCAGCAGCGACTTCTTGGCCGACAGGATATACCGAGCCCACTGCAGGTAGCCGGCTGAATGGCGATGAGTCAACCCTATCATATAGACTTGCCCATAAGGGAGCGACTTGCCTTGTCATATGCGCCGCCCTAAAATGTCTAAAACCATCGGTGGCTGTACGGGTATTGATGCCATGGAGGGTTGAAGGCGACCCTCCGAGGTCCAGTTGACCTCTTCTATGGCATAAGTCACTTGAAGCGAATCGGCGTAATGAATTGCTGGAATTGGCTCTGAGGGCGCTGCACAAGAAAAACTGCGCAGACCCCGAATGATCTGATTATACCACGACCCCCACAGGTGAAGAGATTTCTACTCGGGGTCATGATCTTTAATAAGCGCGAAGACTTCTCGATCCACAGGCGCGTCGGCGAAGGCACTCTCTGAACGTATGAAAAGAAAGGAAGAGTCGAAGGCCATTACACCTGCACAAAAGGAGAAGGTTCAGCTATTGACGTAATGTTCAGAACTTTAACATTCTTTGATACTTAAAAAAAATTGTACTGCATTGCAGTGCAAAAGAAAGGGACAAAGGGGGGCCTACAAAATTAAGGTGATGCCCCATCATTGATGGGGCAGTCACTCATTAAGAATGGAATCCTAAAAGTATTCTCATTTAATGAGAAATATCATTGGACCAAGGAGTTAAACTCCCTCGAGAGTTGTGCTCTGCAAACAGATTTTCACATCTGTCAGAAAATTAAGGAGAGAATATAATTCCCCAAAATTTCTTAGAACCATGCTCCGTAAAACAATGGGGTAATTTACCAGAACCCTCAAAAGCAAAGCTTTTTAACAGGGTAAAACCCTAAGATCTTTAAGATCTGCAAGAAAAATCC
Source organism: Agapanthus africanus (assembly GCA_030015575.1). NCBI lineage: Eukaryota > Viridiplantae > Streptophyta > Magnoliopsida > Asparagales > Amaryllidaceae > Agapanthus > Agapanthus africanus. The sequence goes on from CM057337.1 coordinate 994,043,425, forward strand.
TAAAAAACTCTAAGAGTTCTTCATGAAAGATGAGCAAGGCTCTGATTAACGAGTTAAGAAACCCTAAAACACATTTTAAGATCTACGATCTAAGAAGAGCAAAGCTCTGTTAATGGGTTCGAACATAATCCTTACCAAGTTTTATGGCAAAGTTCTAACTCTAAAAGAGTTTCTTTGGACAGAGATCTAAGCTCTGGAAAGAGAATTAGATTCTCAGAAAGAAGAAGTTTAGGGAAAATGAACAGTGGTCATCTCAAGGGCCAAAGGCCCTACTTATAGGCAAGGGAGACGGTTCCACTTCCGAGAAGATCCAACGGTGGAAAAGATACCACCGCTGCACTCACGTGTGAGCCATATATGCGCAGCAGTGGGGGGCATTTGTTTCCCCAATGAAAGAGCAAAGATCTATTCAAAACTCAAGAGGCAGCGCCTCACGTGTCTGCCACGAGGGCGCCAGTGCCAGAGTTAAAAACTCTTATTGGCACCGCACGTGCACAGCACGTGAGCACCGGCGCCTAGTACAATTAAATTCTACTCTCTGTTAAACAGGGTCGTTGGATCAAAAATCTAACGGAGATGATAAATTATCATAATGCAGAATTAAATTCTGTTGAGGAAATATTCCTCAAATCTTTCTAAATAAGAAAGATTACTCTCTGTAAAATAGAGTACCGTTGGATTAAAAATTCAATGGTGATTAAAGAATCACCGATCTACATAATAAATTCTGTATGGGAAAATATTTCTCTAATTTTGTTAAGAATAAGAAAAATACCTTCTGTAAAACAGAAGGTCTTGGATCAAAGATCCAATGGTGGGTAAAATCCCTAAATCAATTAAGATCTCTCAATGAGAGATTTCTTCAACTAATCAACAGACTTGCCTCTACTATATAAAGGACCCAAGACTTCAAGTCTAACACAGAGGAAACCCCCCCCCTAAGTTTTGAAAAAAAAAGAGAAATATTTGAAAGAACGGATAATTAAATTCTCAAGGAAGAAAAACTCTCTTCTTGGAAATTTTAGGTAAATAAAATTAGATAAAGATCCTGTGGATCATTCAAAAAAAAAGAGAAGAGAGAGAACTCAGGAGTGCTTAGCACTCAGTGGGCGGCGCCCAGCGCCCCACGTGCCCCTCACGTGGGCGCCATAAAATAAAGAGTGCTTAGCACTCAGTGGCTGGCGCTCTGCGCCCAGCACCTCATGTGCCCCTCACGTAAGCGCTATAAAATAAAGAGTGCTTAGCACTCAGTGGCTGGAGCTCAGCGCCCGGCGCCTTACGTGACCCTCATGTGGGCGTCACAGAACATAAAGTGCTTGACACTCATCATTCAGCGCCTAGCGCCTCACGTGCTTTGCAGGTGGGCGCCATAAAGAGTGCTCAGCACTCCATATAGAAACAAAGAAAAGAGAGAGTAAAGTGTGAGTATCAGAACTCACATGAGTGCTCAGCACTTTTTGCAAGAAAAAGGGGACTGAGCCCAAACCAGTGCTTATCACTTCTTTCAAATAAAAGAAAATTGAGTGGGTCAAGTCCAAGTTCAGATCAACTGAGCCCATGGGTTCATTGCTTCCCAAACATGACTCATGACATCCAAAATGATGTCCATCCTACATTTCCTAAGTTAATCTTAGTCCCCCAAAAATGGCTAATGATTCTTAGAAAGTCCACCATGATCTCTTCCCTCAGACAAGGGAATTGGTTTAAGGGTACATCTTTCCATACCTCTAATGCATGTCGTTGTAATTCCTCAACGTCTTCATAGAGTTGGCGGGTCCCGAAAACCAACTGCTCTTGGGTGCACTTCCTAAGCTGACGTGCACATCTTAAACCAAACCATACCAAATGGATGTATCCCGCATCATCGTCGTATATCCCGCCACGTAACAAATACAAGAGCATAAAATGGTGATCTACGGAACGTAACGTCCTTAAACTAAACTCTACGGACCAAAACGTCCTTAAACTAAACGCTCACCTTAAAAAGGGTGATCTACGGACCGTAACGTCCTCAAACTACTACGGAACGAAACGTCCTTAAACTAAACCCACACCTCAAAAAGGGTGATCTACGGACCGTAACGTCCTCAAACTACTACGGACCATAACGTCCTTAAACTAAAACCCTCACCTCAAAAATGGTGATCTACAGACCGAAACGTCCTTAAACTAACAACGGACCGTAACCTTCTTAAACTAAAACAATAGAGCCCAAATGCCCTTTTTTAGATCTGAATGATCCTAAAACCCCGTTAAGTAGATCTTAGTCTCATATTGGACTAACGTATCCTTAACAAAAATTTAAGTTGATCTTAATCTAAAACGAGATTAACGATCTTTAAATCAACCCAAACCCTTAAAATATACGGATTTGGACTAATCAACGCCCTACAGTCGACAACATAAATTAGTCTCCGTATACAATCCACGGGCAACAAAAAATAAAACCACACGACATGAAGTGAACCTCAGGAGCAGGAGAAAGTGGTTATCGCGATGCGGTAATGTAACTAAATGCAGGGGTTTGCACCTGCACGGAAGAGCGTCCCCACAATCAAAAAAACCTCACAAACGAGGGGGAATCTGACGAAATCTGCTATAATGGCCGCATCTGTCCAAACCTCCGATATACGGTGCCATAAATCAACTTGGCATCTTCGAAGAGGTGGACGGATAAATCCAAATAGAATTTGCCTCCAAATTCAGGCAAGACGATCCTGTGCGGTCCATCTCCGTTTTTGGCGGTGAACACCGGAACGCTACCTGTTCTAACCAAAACTCGTATTTTCTGAGCTTTGCATAAAGTTGGTGTTGTCGCAAGGTTTCGAGCACCGCATGTAAGTATTCCGCGTGTTCTTCTTGACTCTTCGAATACACAAGAATATCATCGATGAAGATAACGACAAACTTGTCTAAGTGTTCGTAAAACACTTGATTCATCAAATTCATAAAGACCATGGGAGCATTGGTTACTCTAAAGGGAATCACTAGGAATTCATAATGTCCATACCTAGTCCTGAAAGCCGTCTTGGGTATATCAGACGCTTTCACCTTGAGTTGATGATAGCCTGTTCGCAAATCCAACTTGGAGAACACTCGAGATCCCTCCAGCTGATCGAACAGATCGTCTATTCGCGGCAAGGGATACTTATTCTTGATTGTTACTTTATTTAACTCCCGGTAGTCGATGCACATCCGCTTAGTCCCATCTTTGTTAGGTACCAAAAGAACCAGGGCACCCCAAGGTAATGAGCTTGGTCGAATAAATCCCTTATTGAGGTGGTCCTCAACTTGTGTCCGAAGCTCCTTCAATTCTGCTGGCCCCATTCGGTACGGTGTCTTCAACATAGGTTGAGTCCCCAGCATCAAGTCTATGGTGAACTCAATCGCCCGATCCGGTGGTAAACCCGACACATCTGCAAATACGTCTACAAAATCTCGTGCAACCATTGGCATACTCTCCTCCCCTTGTACGGTGTACAACATCTCTTCCTTTCTCGGTACAGCTCGGTAAGTTGATGGGTCCAAGGACTTACTTCCACTCTCGAATATGAACATTGGGTGGTCAGGGATTTCAAACACTACCCTCCTTTGACGACAGTCGATGGTAGCGTAAAAATTACTCAACCAGTCCATACCCAAGACCATGTCGAAATTTGGCATATCTATCACCATAAAGTTGGCATAGAAACCTCGTCCGCGGATTACCACGGGGCATAGATCGTATCCCGTAGTGGACTTGATCACACCGTTTCCCGTGTTGACATTCCACTCAGTGATAAGAGGTGTTACTGGAATGGAGCTGGCGGTCAAAATTTTTTATGCCATGAAGCAGTGCGACGCACCAGAGTTAAAAAGTGTGAGTGCAGGTATAGAAGCTAATAGTAGGATACCTATGTTATATGTGGAAAAATTAGTGATGAGCCTAACAAGATATGCATGCACGAAGAGGGTAAAATTGGAAGCATGATAATCAAAAACAGCGATACCTGTAATAACTTCCCCCGTTGCTTCAGCCTCTTCTACGGCCATAGTAAAGGCCTGACGCTTCAGGTCGTTGCGCTGAGCTTGCTGGAAGACTCGCTTTTGATGGGGCAGTGGTGGTCCTCTAGCTGACGGTCTATGCCCAATTGGCTTATTAGCTGGAGGTGGCCAAGCTCCCTGTTGAGGCGCTACAAGATTGGCTGGTTTGCTGTCAGGGAGTAATGGTCGCCTTCTCTGTGGACAATCCCCTATGGCATGATCCGAAGACCCATAGACTATGCAGAGTTTGTTCAAAATGCGACAGTCTCTCATATAGTGTCCGGCTCTACCGCAAAGGTTGCATATGATTGCTGGTTTTCTAAAAGTAGATGATCCTGCTAGTCTCTTGGGTTGTTGCCTCCCGTTGAATCTGGAAAATGATCCCCTAAGAATTTGATTGGCTGGTCGCTTAATGCCAGACAATCGGTCGTCCTTCCTTATGCGTCTTTGAAAGTCTTCAAAGTTCCGTGCTGCCTCTAAGATTTCATCATAATTTGATAAGGTAGCAGAAGACATGAAGGGCTGTGTCTTCAGATCCAACCCCTGTCGGAATATTTTAGCATATAGTTCCGGGGTTTCCACCAGGTGATGCGCGAACCGACTTAATCTCACGAACTCCGAAGCGTACTCATCCACCGACTTCTCCCACATGCTCCCTTATTGGAACTGTATAAACACTCTTTCCTATTTTAGGTGTGCTATGACTGGGAAGTATTGAGTATCGAAACGTTGTTTGAACGTTTCCCAGTCGATGGGCTCTTTCATTCTACTTTCCTCAGCCTCCAACCATATTCGGGCATTATCCTTGAATTGTATTTTGGCAATGTTCACTCACGCTTCCTTCGGAATTTGGGAGGCACCGAGATCGTTGACTGTTCCTTGAGCCATTTCTCAGCTTCTAAGGGAGTTTCCTTCCCTGAAAAAGTCTTGGGGTGGAGTGATCTGAATTGTTTCACTCTCGCTGAGCCTTGAGGAAATGGGCCAGTTCCTGTTTTAAAATTTCTGCTTGTTGCTGCCTACTTTCGCGCAGCTCTTGATGAAGGGCAGCTGTCTGCTGCTGCTGTTGCTCCAGTACCCCTTGCATCATTTGTAGCATCGCTGCTTGTTGGGTAGTGGCTTCATTGATTCCATTTCCTCTTCGGTTGCGGTGATGGTGTCGCCCGGCCATGGAGATCTGAATCAGAAGAGATTAGATTACAACCAGGCGGCGAAGGACATAGGATAGTAACTTGCAGGAGAAGTAACAATTTATGCCAGAGGAGAACTAGTAAGGAATAATAAAAAACGAGAGACACAAGAGTGCAATTGTTGAAATCAAGATTTTATTAATAATGCTTACGGGAATACAAGGAATTATTAAATAGGGTCCTACTTCTATACATAGCTTATTCGGCTCACTAAGGAACTAGGAACTAAACAGGTGCTAATCGTCCATCAATTATAGGGCGGGAACTGCGTGTTATTGGCTCGGCGTTTGTTGACCTTTCTTGCAAAACTGTAAAAGAAGGGAGAGCCTGGTACATCCCGATGATAGAGTTGCGGAGGGGTACGGTGAACACATCGATAAGCATGTCCCTGATTATAGAGTGTTTCCCCAATAAACCACATGTGCGGCCCGTATTCTCTTGGTTCTTCCTCTTCCACCGGAATTTCCTCTTCAGCGGGGGCCTCCTCCTCGGGCTCTTCCTCCTCCTCAGGTTCCTCTTCCTCAATGGGATCTTCCTCTTCCTCAATGGGATTTTCCTCTTCAGCAGGGACGTCTTCTTCAGGTTCTTCCTCCTCCTCAGATTCCTCTTCCTCAACGGGATTTTCCTCTTCTACTGGGGGTTCTCCTTCTCCATCTTCCAAATCATCCTTGGGATATTTATTTGGGAACCTATTACTTTGTCGTCCAAATATCCAAGTATAGCTTCAAAGGTGAAGTCCGACATGTTGTCCTCATCCGGAAGATTTGCCATGACCTGAGAAGAATGGTCATGGTCAGGATACAGAATGTCAAGGAAAGGACGAGGAATAGGAAAATTTTATGAAATTGATACAAGTAGATAAGATTCACAAATATAATAAGTCAGTTAATAGTTTCGTTTTAGTATACAAGGACCTGCATAGGCCACCACTAAAACCTGTCACGCCCCACTTCCCAAAAGAAGGTGAAGAGTGACGTAGCACGGTCCGCAACCTAACTGTATTGAAGGTGGTCTATTCAATACAGTTACGTTAAGCGTAAGAATATCTATAGTATGCAGGGTGTGTAACAAAATAAAACAATAAAAGCGAAAGGCATTTATTTCCATTAACCAAATTTTATTACATTCCAAGGGAAAGAGTAAAGTAAACTAAATATTTTAATTACATCAAAAGAAGCAAAGCCCTAAACAGATGGGCAACAAAGAAAACTAGTTAATCCTCCGACGTCAAGTCTGCATAATCTTCGTTAGTTGGCTCCACACCTAGATCCTCATCATAAAACTCATTCTCATCTAAGGGACATTCCAAAAAAGGGGGAAAAGGAAAGTCTGTCGGCAAGTTATACTCGGGTAGGATTGCCTCATAAGGAAATAAGAGTATAGAAACGAACATGTGTATATAAGAGTATGATGTATGCATGCCGACATGAAGTAAAAGGGTGTAAAGGTATGAAATGGACAAAATTAAGACATGTTGACGGGGGTATACGTGAACATGAGTATGTTGTATGTTGTATGAAGTGTGTGTGAGGTAAAAGTTCAAGTCAAGTCAATCGGGTATTCAGTCTAAGAGTTAGATCAGGTTAAACAATGTGTGTATTGATGGAATTGACTGGTGGACATACTCGTATGCTTGAGATATCCCATAACTAGCCGGAAGCAGTATGAGCTGACGCTCGTGCCTGGGATGGCACTCAATGCGATAGCGTGAACATCCCCGAAAGGTGTCCCATGACTACGATGGAGTTTTTTCTAGTGAGAATATCACTCAAGTGTACATGTATGATGTATATGTGGAAGTTCGCATTAGTTTGTTAAACAAGGATCCGAATACTCGAGATTATTCCGTTGTGGCCACGGAACAACACTGGGGAAGTGAAATGTACCGTTTCACTTTCCGAGATCATGATCGAGTAGTAGGAGAATCCGAGTTCCGCATCTCCTTGTCTAAACAAACTACCCATCCCCGTGATACAGTATAAAGGTTTTGACGAATTAGAGTTAGTGCGTATACATCTAGGCATGGAATTTCCATATTGTATGCCATCCACATATTAGATCATTCACCCTCAAGTAGGGTTAGTATTCGTCCGAATATCGAGTTAGTAGTTGTCTACACATTGGATCATTCATCCCCAAAGTAGGGTTAGTATTCGCCCGAATATCGGGTTAGTAGTCGTCCACACATTGGACTGTTCACCCTGCCTACAGGGATCCTCATATATAAGTATTCCATACCTAAGTCCGCGCATTCTAACCCTAACCGTATCATGTGTCATGCATGTCGTAAACTTGTATTTAAAAAGTTGATCTCATTTAACCTGGCCTTCCACAACCACTCATTTTATCTTGTTATCTTTTAAACTTTGCAAGGTGCTTCGTATCATCTTATAGAACGCTTAGTTAATAAAGAATAATAGTGTTTAATTATATTTATTGTTTATAAGAAAACCATGATATTTGGAATATTTATCATTTTGGAAACCCATAGTATTTTACTGAGAAAATATCCTTTTAATAAAAGGTTATGGTATTTATTTGAAAATTATGTTTTAATAAAGTTTTAGATATTCTTTTAGAAAATATCATTTATAAGGGTTATGGTCTTTGTTGAAAATAGGTTTTTAGTAAAGGTCAAGGTATTTAAATAAAATTATATCTTTTTAGGATGAATTAAGATATTTTATTGTAATTTTATAATTTTATAAAATTATGGCGTTTTAAATTTGAGGTAACATTTTAGAAAATATGTTTGTGTTGGCAACCGCTGCACATGGGTGGCAGGATTTGTATCCTTTTCAGGGACGATTGCCTATCAACCACGAGGTATTTACGTAAAACATTACCCTATTATTAGGGTAATCTATTAAAGGTGCTATTCTACAAGAGCGACTCTGCGTTGACAACCGATGCACATCGACGGCAGGATTTGTGTCCTTTTCAGGGACGATTGTCTAGTAACCATGGGGTGATTCGGACAAAACATTCCCCTATTAGGATATCTTATTAAACATTAGTTAATATGCTAAGAAAAATTAATATAAAAATATCCTTTCGAGTGAAAGGGGCTAAGTTGGAAAACCATATACCGTTATTTAGATTTAGTATTACCCCCTTTCAAAAAGGTAAAGGGATTTAATATAACTAAAGTAGTTGGTGGATATAAATGTAAGTAAAAATATATCGTTTTAGTGTCTAAAACATTTATTCCAAATATCTTATCTCATATGGGTATTTTAAACATATACGACATTTTAATAAAATGAGGGTATTTTGTGAAAGTAACCTATTTCGAGATATCATAGGTAGTATGGGTAAGTGTGGGTATGTTAGGAGTGAATTGATACCCCGTGAGTTATAACATTAAGCATCTCATATTCCATTTAGGATGAGCGTGCAATATTCATGTATATAGAGGTAATTAATTAAACCATTTTAAACATGGGGTCCTAAGAGGTACCAAATGGTATGAAGAAATATTTTTACATTATTTTAATATGTGGTTGATGATTAGAAGTTGAAACTAAGATTATTGAAAGAAGGAAGGCGACAGATGAGTGGAGTGAGGCGGATTCTACCTTTGGTTAGAGTTGGATATCGATGAGACGAAAACGTAGGCTCGTACTAAATCCTCAATAGCTCTACGCTCGGACTTTTCCTTGATGCTTGCATGGAACCACAGCGTCGGCGTCGTCGATACGAAGGCTTAGGTATTTTTTTCAGAATTTTTGGAGTTCTGAAATGTGAGAAATCACTGATTGAAGGTCTCTATTTATAGGGTCTTTTCACCAACCATAAAATCCGTTAAAATCCTCAAAAATTCGCGCCCAGATGATTGCTGATGATTTCCGAATGATTTTCGCCGCCGCCTCTTCACCTCAGCCGTCAGATCAAGATCCAACGGTCGAGATCGCGCCGCCATGCCTCTGCCCACGCACCACGCGTGTGGGAATCACGCGTTTTCGAGTTGTCCCCACCACGTGGGTGCCGCTGGATGACTCTGGGCCATTGGATCTTTGCATCCAATGGTCCAGGTTAAAGAGATTAAATAATTTTTAAAAAAATTAAAATCTATACTGTTTATTATTTTTAAAGCCGCATTTGTTTCCCAAAAATTGTTTAAAATAGTTTAAAATACGGGAAAGTTATGGAAAAATTTCAGAAAATATATTTTATTGTTGTCTTTAGTTTAAAAATGATTTTGGGTTAAAACTAAGTAATATTCCCATATCTATGATTTTTGTTTTTCATCATAAATTATTTAAAAATCTATTTTATCCTTGGAAATATTTTAATTACGAAATAATTATTTTAATTGATACTAAAAATATGTAAATTATTTTAAGACATTATAAAATTTTATTAAAATATTTTAAGCCTAGAAAAATATAAATAGATTTTTTTGAAATTTCCTTTAATTATTTTTCAATGCTTTGAATATTACTAACGTCACTTTAAAAAAAATATTTTTCTATCAACGAAATACGTAAATAACCACTTGATACTAGAAAGTTGAATAAAAGATAGTTTATTAGAAAACATGGTCGTTACACTTCCATGTACTTCCTTTCCAACGTCTCAGTTGACTGGCTAACTTTGAATGGAATAAAATGAGCCGACTTTGTGAGTCGGTCCACAATAACCCAGATTGAATCGTTACCCTTTGTGCTGCGAGGGAGAGCAGTCACAAAGTCCATGGTAATGTGCTGTTATTTCCATTCTGAGATTGGTAACGGCTGAAATAGACCAGCGTTTCTGTGATGTTCAGTCTTTACTTGCTGACACACCAACCATTTGGCTACGCTCCTTACTACTTCTCTCTTCATTCCATGCCACCAGTAGTGTTGTTATAGATCCTTGTACATCTTCGTACCGCCGGGATGTACCGAATACGGAGAGCTGTGAGCTTCTTTCATCAACTCTTCTTGAACGGGGCCAACTGGCACACATAAACGACTTCCATGTCGCAAGGATCCAACTTCGTGGATGATGAACTCAGTTCGAAATCCACTTTTTAGTTGTCCTCGAATGTTTTGTAGCTTGGCATCATTTGCTTGAGCTGTCTTGATCTGATTTACAAAAGTGGATTGAACGTGTAACTTCATCAAATATGAAGCGTTACCTGGTATAACTATTTCGATATCCAATCCGTGCAATTCTTGTTGTAGCTTCCATTGAGCGGTGATGTTCATTGCTAATGGCCAGTGACTAAGTGCATCAGGAACTATATTCATCTTCCCAGAATGATATTGTAGGTTGATGTCGAAGTCCGCCATGAGTTCTAGCTATCTTCTCTGCCATATGTTGAGTTCTTTCTGAGTAAATATATACTTCAGACTCTTGTGGTCAGTGTATATATCCACTCGTTCTCCCAAAAGATAGTGCCGCCAAATCTTGAGTGTGAAGACCTCTGCTGTCAGTTTCAGGTCATGTGTTGGATACTTGCGTTTATGAACTTTTAATTGCTTTGATACAAAAGTCATAACTTTTCCATGCTGATGCAGAACACATCCTAATGCTTTACCGGACGCATCACAATTTATATTGAATCCGCCAGATCGATCTGGTATTACAAGAATAGGTGCAGAGGTTAATCTCTACTTGAGTTCTACAAAAGCCTTCTCACATGCTTTTGACCACACGAATACTTCGTCTTTACGGGTGAGCTTGGTCAGGGGAGCTGCGATCTTTGAGAATCATTCAATGAAGAGTCTATAGTATCCTGCTAAGCCTAAGGAACTTCTTATATCTTTCACCGTCTTTGGTGTTGGCAACTCGCTGACAGCTGACACCTCAGCTGGATCCACAGAGATTCCTTTGCTTGAAACAATATATCCGAGAAATCCGACTTGATCTAGCAAAAATTCACACTTAATATACTTGGCGTAGAGCTGGTGTTGTCGTAATATCTCCAGGACAATCCGTAAGTGTTCGGCGTGCTCTTTCCGATTCTTTGAATACACCAGGATGTCTTCGATGAACATAACAACAAATCTGTTTAAGTACTCTCGGAAAACATGGTTTATCAAGTTCATAAAGATGGCAGGTGCATTGGTTACTCCAAATGGCATTATAAGATATTCATAATGACCATAACCAGTCCTAAATTTCATCTTCGGGATGTCGAACTCCTTGACCTTCACCTGATGATATCCTGAACGAAGATCTAATTTTGAAAAGATATAAGATCCACTTAACTGATCGAAAAGGTCATCGACGCGGGATAAAGGATACTTGTTTTTAATTGTCACCTCGTTCAGAGCTCGATAATTCATGCACATTCTATAGGTATCTTCCTTCTTGTTCTCTAGTAGCACCGGAGATCCCCAACTTGAAGTAGTGGTTGGATCCAACTTTTCTTCCGGAGTTCGTCCAACTGAATATGGATCTCCTTCAATCCTTCCGGACTTAATCGGTATGGAGTTTTGATTACAGGTTGTGCACTGGGTTGCAAATCAATACTAAATTCAAGTGCTCGATCGGGAGGCAAACCTAATATATCTTTAGGGAAAACATTTTCGAACTCTCTAACGACCTCTGGCTTCAATCTTTCTGCTTGCAACGCTGCAATCTCTGTCTTCTTTGGTTTTACTCGGCAGATGCTATGCTCCAAGGTTCGGCCTCCATTTTTGAAGTAGAACACTGGGTGATCTGGTATTCAAACACTATCCTCTTTTGGCGACAGTCGATGGTAGCGAAGAAAGTTCCCAGCCATTCCATTCCCAAGACTACGTCGAAGTTCGGTATGTCCAGCACCTTAAACTCTGCATAGAATTCTCGACTGCAAACAACCACTGGACACAAATCATATCCTAAGGTTGCTTTTAGAACGACGTTTCCCGAACTAACGTTCCAGCTGGATATGAGCGGTTTAACTAGGATCGCATGAGTTTGTACGAACCGTTGCGACATAAAGCAATGTGATGCCCCAGTGTTGAAGAGCACGAGTGCAGGTAGAATGGCTATTAAGATTGTACCTAAGTCGTGTGGGATATGTTTAGGTATAAAAAATATAAGATGGTTAGAAATTGAAAGGACTTGAAAGGAAATAGGATAAGAATTTACCGGTGATAACCTGACCCGTAGTTTCGGCCTCTTTGACCGACATAGTGAATACTTGGCGTCGCGACACTTTCCTAGGTGCCTGATTTAACACTCGGTGTTGAGATTGAGCGGTCTGGGTACGGAGAGCTGAAGCTGGTAGAGCTAACCGGGTAGGAGGAGTTTGGATCGTCGGTCTAGCTGGAGGGTTGTTAAGTCCTCGGTTCTGGGGGTATGCTCCGATAGCGTGAGTAGAAGACCCACAGATCAGGCACAAGTTCGACCTACGACAGTTCTTTACAAGATACCCTGTTCTATTGCGGTAGTTGCAAAAGTCTGGCCTGTTGTTGGTGAACGTACCTTCTGGCCTCCGAAATGGTCCATTAAAGGCTGGCCTGAAATAGGCCCCTCCTGAGATCAGGTGCAGAGCGTTTCACACCGGCAGTATATGGCATGCCCTTCTTCTTCACAACCGCCTCATACCGTCGGGCAGCCTTCAAAGCAAGCTCATGGGTTGGGAAATCTCCGGTAACGAGCGCAACTTGGATTTCTGAGTCCAACCATTGCTGGAATCATCGTGCCCGGATCTCCGCGGTAGGAATAAGGCGTGCAGCGAACCTGTTACATTCTTGTGTTAGCAGTGTAGTTAGTGAGGTAGGAAAATTCAACTTGAGACTATAACTTACCTGCCGAGTATGGTAAACTCAGTATCATATCCATCCACAGATTTGACGCACATCGAGCCTTAATGTAGATGGATGAATTACTGCTCCATATCAAAACGAGCAGTCTCCGAAAAGTATTTGGTATCGAAGAGGTCTCGGAAAGCCTTCCACTCTATTGGTTGTGCGAGACGACTCTTCTCAGCCTTCCACCTTATCTCGGCGTTATTGGTCAGTTGTAACTTAGCAACTCTCACTTTTTTCCCTACGGATCATAATTAAAAATGTATAAAATGATACCCCTATGTTGGAAACCATAGGGAAAATGGCCCTTACGGATTTCCCCGTATGGACAAATTCATAACCGTAAAGGCATTTATCTGGCTCTATGGCTTTTTTCTCTACGGATCATAATTTTGTCTTTACGGTGTACACCGTAGAGATAATGGTTTGTCCCTACAGCTTCAACCTAGGGGCAAGCCATATTCGTAGCAGTGTGACAAGGGTGAAATGGTCAAAGCATGACCATTTTTTATGATGTCCGTGTTAATATTAACATTTGTAGACATTTCAATAGTTTAGGTATATATTTATTTGCAATCGGGATAGAAGTTCATGGTATTCTTCTTTAATTAAATTAGTTCATGATACTTATCGCAAAAAACAGAGAAGTTAAGGGTACATTTATGCAATTTACCTTTTTATTTATTCGGGATTTGCACGATTTTTAAACTTATTACCTATGTTGGTTGCTTTTGTATTTTTGATAAATTATCTGGCTTACGATGCTGTGGTGAAATTGACCGGAGCAACAAGTCATTTTGTAACCGAAGAAGTTGATGCCGGCCTAATTACCGAACTGAATGCTGGTTTATGTACAATAAATAAAGTTGATACTATCCTGCTCTGAAAGAAGATAAAGATATAGTCGTGGCCAGTATGTATATTATTGATCCGATCTTTTGCCTGGAATACAAGGCTCCATGAATCTAGTAGAATGCACACATTCATGTTTTTTGGTACTTGCTGGAAATGTTAGGCATAATCACACAACATATAATCATATCATTTTAAATACTAAACAACATCTAGTGCTGTGTTTCCACATCAGCATCATTAGCTAGATTGTTATGTAGATCGATACTGTAGTCTGATTTTCTCATATTACAAAGTGTTAGAGAGTCAAATTTGGCTATATATACACTGACTAGTAATGCTGAAATCTGAATTAAAGAGGTGGTTAAGATTTAGAAGATCGAACCACTTCTCTTATCATTTACCATCTAAGATTTTTTTCTTTTCGTATTATTTTAAAAAAAATTGCAAGGTCGAGAGAGTCTCTCACAGAGATAATCTGCAAACTTTTGTCCGAAAATCAGAGAACCTCGAGAAGCAGTGTCTGTCTGGCGCAAGTGATAAAATCGTGTTGTGAGCTCAGAGTTCTGCCTTACGAAACGGACAAGACAGTTGCTTTTTGAGAATCGCTTTGTTATAAAGCAAAGTAGCTACGACTAGCCATTTATTTATTGCCACTTGAAATCATTGGAAATAAGTTTCAATTCTTTTTTGGGTAAACATATCTGATTGACGATGCATGATTGAATACCAGAAGGGAACTCAGGTTGCTGGAAGAAGGAAACTGTCTCAGGTTATGTATGATTCTGTCCTTTTTATTTTAATGAAGAATTTTTCATTCATACAATGAGAATGGAGTTTGCTCCCTGATAACATTAAAGGTACCAATGGTACACAGAATAGAGGATTTCCGGAAATCGTTTTATATCCATAACCGTGGTTTCCAGGAATCCGATTTTAGGGTAGATTGAAGTTTTGGTTATAATTTGATCGTTTCAAGTAATGATATACGCAACGGGGAAGAAAAAGCAATGATGATGGCAGCAATGACGATGGTGTTTGTCTTGGGGTGTCGATTATGGCCATGTCGACGAAGGTGATGGTGGTGACAACACTAAAAGTCGGCATTGAGGCAACCACAGTGATCGGTGGATTGCCATCTATTTATTTTTGTTAATCAGATTGCCATTTTTGGAGTACATAAGATGTCCGCTGAAATTGGACATTTTTTGGTTCCCTTGGTACACGGAACAAAAGATTACCAGGAATCCACACATTGCTGAGAATGTAATCCCCATGTATTTGATTCCAAGAAACATTGCATTAACATGTTTGATACATTTTGATTATTTCCGTCAATATATGTGCATCATAGTAAAAGACAATGGCGGTTGTGATTATAGAGGGAATAGTAAAAAGGATGTTGGCCGGTGATGGAGGGTGCCGGCACCGAGCAATGACCGACGACGAGCGGGCGGTAGTGCCCGATGCGGCAGTTGTCGTTAGAGGGCAACTGGTGTCGGCCAGTGGTGGCCGAGGAGGGAGAACAACGGCGGTCACTAAGCGGTGACAATGGAGGACGATGTCCGATGCCGGCGAAGGGTGACGGCCGATGTCAATAAGTAGCGGTGGCGGTTGACGACGGTTAGCGTCGTTGGCTGGCCGATAGGAAAGCAACAGGAATGCGGGCGGCCAACTGGCCGGCAGTCATAACACTAGTTGCATTAAGCCACCCATTCGAGTAAAAATCCCATGAGTTGTGGTATTCTAATACTCGGGATAACCCTATATTCTCGGAAATATTATTTGTGTCAAGACAATCGTTGGTATATTTTGTGGAAATTTAGGATTCCCTCTGTATTACCATGTATCGAGCGCCCCTTTTTGGGGATTCTAGTTGCATCGAACTATAGATGGAAATATTTGGTGTGAAACTTGCATTTTTCTTGAAATCTCACATGCCAAGTGACCCCCTAAAATTACTAAACGATAGGATGACCCGGATTCGATCCCCGGCCCCGGCAACGGCGCTTTTTCACAAAAAAAAGGTTAAAAATATTTTCTGGGATTTGGTATATGTTTTAAAAAGAAAAATAGATAAAATAAACCGTGTGTATTTATTTTGCTAAATATTTAGTTTGTTGGAATCAAATTATTTATTATAAGCAAAGAGCAATGCAGGAGTCACCTAATATAGGAGGGGAAACTTCTCCAAGTCGTTTGAAGTGAAAGTCTCTCTTATACCGTCCAACAGATGCTCACCTTTTTCATAAACAGATGCTCACCTTTTTCATAAATAAAGAACCTTCTTTTGATTTTAGCTTATAATAAGAATATCAATATTCTAACATGACAAATAAGTACATGATTACTGCTATAAATGTCTCTTATGTGACACTGAAACCATACTTGACAAGCTGTGCTTAATAAATTGCGGAGCCTCCGTACACCTTACAAACGAACCCAGAATTGTGAAAGATTATGAAAGCCGGCAAGTTTCCTCTGGTTACCATCTGATAGAGCATTCGATCGTCATTTCCAAAAGTTATGGAAATTATGATTCTGATACTTGGATTGAAAGTTATGGGGCACGGAAAGTTGGTCCTTATAAGATCATCATTCATCTCTTACAGTATTTACCTATTTCAAATCAAATGAAGTAGATATTCTATGGCAACTTGCATTGCATCAGATTGCAACTTTATGGCTCACATAAATCACATTTTTAGACACCATATATATGGCGCCGCGTTACCATTAAAAATTCTACATATTCTGCATTGTTCCATTGACAATTTGGAATATATAAAAATATGAAATTGTAAATAATTTTGTGTGGATATCCTTAGAATTTTTATTTGCCTTATTTACTTTAAAAAATCAAGAGATATCATTTCATTACTGAAAGGGTGTTTTGTGGTATGTGAAAAATGTCCAACAACATGTTTTAGTTTTGTATTTTATTTCATGTCTTATACTTGGAATCTGGAAAAGATATTTTGGGATATAAAACTTAACTCATTTATCTATACATAGGATTTTAGTTTGAATCTAAATATTGTGTTTACTCTTTTTTGGGATTTTTCAAAGTGAGACTAAAACTGAAGTTTTCTGGACTTCATTTTTATAAATGTTATTCATTCGATCATTGTATTTTTCTCGCTAAATGTTATCGGTAGATAATCTTATTCATATGCACGTCTTTACGCTTGAAGGACCGTTAATGGAGGCGTCCAAGACGTCGAGGCGATGCAAAGAAGTCGTAAGATCCGGCTAGCTTATTTTGTAGTCTGTGAGTACATTTACATTTACATGGGGAGAAATCGGGTGGATGACATATAGTACCTCCAAAACCAAAATTATTATGAACACTTATTATTCATTATAATTCAAGTCGCATATGTTAAATTTATAATGCCATGTTTGAACACTTATTATTCATTATAATTTATGTCTCATATGTCCATTTTACAATTTCATGTTTCATTTCCCTTGCTATACTCGTGCGAACACACTTGTTAAAACACTGCACAATTACTGATGATTATCATGAGACACAATCACAGACTCGCATGCAACACATACACATTATTAGTATTTTCATAACACGTTTAGAACTTGCCATATTTCTTTGCCTGTATTTTGCAAACACACTTACTAGAACACTTGCACAATTACTAATGATTACCATGAGGCATCATCACAGACTCATATGCTACACATACACATCATTAGTAACTGTCATGACACGTATAGATATTGCCATATTTATTCGCGTTGTGTTTACATCATGCTAGTATCCTGTATTGCTTATCATGTTTTCGTTATGTTGATACCAATGTTCTATGCCTTCTTATATTTTAGTTTCCGCTGGTGCAAAGATTAATCGTGTATTACTGTTCTTATGAACTTTATGTTTTCCATAAGATTTGAAAAACCGTGTGGTACTATTTTATAAAACTTAGTTATATTTGCAAAAGTGTGGTTTACTTTTGAAATGAAAATAATACGTCCACCATGAGTTTTCTATGTAATTATGGTTTAATGGTATCCGATATCGAGATAGGGGGAGAAACCGATTGCGGATACATGGTGGACTGGTTTGGAGGTATTCGATATCGAGATAGGGGAAACCGATTACAGATACATAGTGAAACACGGTGGATATCCGAAGGATACCGACCGAGCTTATTTGATGAGAAAAGACTAAGGGCTGGTCTGAGAGACGACGCCTTATGAGATTGAGAGTTCGAGTGTCGATAATTGACACAGGATTTGATGATATTTTTCTATTGTACGCGATCTGTTATGATGCGCTTACATTTACTTATGCTATATATACATGTTTTCACACATCATGTTCGTCTTGTACTTTATGATTAGTCGGTGGATTGTTTGTGCATAAGATTTCTGGCTTGTGATGTATTTCTGCCCACGAGTTGGCAACTCACCCCCATTGTGCTATAACGTTTTGCAAGACTGACCATTTGAATCAAGAGCGGCTTCATTGGCACATTTGTCTTTTGGGGCGTGATCGTAGTTTGCTCTAGGTAGGTTATGAAGTGTATCGTAACCGTCTTTTTTTATACTTATCTTTGTATCCAGTTATTGCTCCATCTACCACTTGTATATTTCTTAACTTAAAGACATGAGACGAGACTTAGATATTGTATATGTTTGAGTATCGACCCGTGTAGAGTCAGCTTGACTTTATTTATATATAGTGTCTATTGCTTTCCATTTATTGTTCTTCGCTTTTAGGCGTCGTGTATTTTGCGTGGATTGTGTCTCCGCAGTGTGGGTGTCGAGTTAGCTCCTGTGTGGGGATGCGATTATTTTACTACTATTGTACAGAAATTTTAATTAGTCAAAATTTACAAAGTAAGTGATGTCCGTTTTTCAAACGTTAACTCTTTATAAAACAAGCTTTATTTCATTATATAAATCTTTTCTTAAAACTTCATCTCTATATTTTTTCTCTTATAAATGGTTTAGATTCCCGGTTTAGGTTTACTTGGGTTACGATAGGGTACACCGGACTTCACGTGATCTTTCTGTCGGTCACGTGCCTTTTCGAGACGTGGCACCGTTATAATCGTATCAATCTTGAGCATTTTCCTCCTCCCCATCTTCTTTCTCTCTCTTCCTTTTGGCACTGCCTATAAGCCCTAACTTATGCATACAAACACACACAATATACTCATGCACACATCAGACACAAGTACACATCACATACTGATGATACTCATAAGTGGGAACTCTCCGAATCATGACACGTGGCAGATGACGTGTCCCGGGGCATACGGAAACATGGCAAGCACCATACATTGGAGGCGTCCCATAGGCTATCGTCCCGAGGCATGACCGACCTTCGATGGATCCCTGAACACTCATATGCTCGCCATGTGAATAACCATCGGCTCGCCTCTGAGCCCTCCTACATGCTGAGCTTCCTCAGCCCTCCCTGCTCGCTTCCGAGCTATCACAGAACCGAGCTTCCCCGGCCTCCCGCTCGCTTCCGGGCCTCCCGTCGAACTAAGCCTCCCCAGTTCAACTGAGCAACCAAGGACGCAGAGCCCAAGCGCCTCCACCACGGCTCCGCGTATCTCGCCAGAGGCGAGATATCCGCCACCCAACATCCCGCATTCCACGCCGTTGTATCCTCCCATTAACGAGCGTATCTCGTTATTAATGAGGGGATCCCGTCATTCACGCATGTTCCCGCCAAAATCTTCGGCCAAGAGCTATTTGTTCATGTTTACACCTGTTTAAGTTTCATTTACAGATATGTGTGAAATCGAGCTCATTCATATACGCATATGCACACATCAGAGGAAGAACAAGAGTTAGAAAGGGAGCACTTGGTGGTCAACGATAAAAAGAAAGCATTTAATTGAACACTTTTGTCACGCCCCGCTTCCCAGAGTACGCTAAGATAGGCACGTGACATAGCCAACCATGCTACCTGTGGATAGGAAAAATCCTTCCACGGTCACATTACGGCTGTAGAGATATCAAGAACAGGAAAGTAAACTAAACTATCTAGTACATGTCCATGAGCCAGAATAAAATGAATCAAGAAATGATAATATGTGGAAGCAAAAGATACAATAAATGAAACACCTGGAAAGTAAAACTGCATACCAACAGGATCTTCACCGCTCGGTCTAACAACGGCAATCCTCTTGATCAGTCTGCAACAAGGTAGAGGATCTAGGCCATGCAAAACCCAGACGTCAGCGCGTCATAACATCAAGCAATAACATAAACAGGGTAGCAAGACATGCAGGTATGTACATAAACAGTAAACAGATATAACAGTAATATAAGTGAGGACAATGGGGTAGTGTGTAGTGAATGATCTAAACTGGTATATTGGGTTAACTACTCTCAGGTCTTTAAAATCAATTTGATGAATCATCGATGTAACTCAATAGTATCCCGTGCGTGCCCGGGATCACGGTCTATGCCTCTCGGGCTGAACCCGAGACGTGCCTCAAGGTAGTAAAGGATGGTAGGTAATGACGAGTGATGTCCATAGCATCACTCCGGGGCTGGCCTAGCCTGTGAGACTGATCAGAACAGGTATAGAACTGTCGAGTTACAAGTCAGGTTTCATCATTGATTTCCCCATACCCCCAAGTCAAAAGTGTTCAAGTCAAGTATTAAGTGATCTAAAACTAATGCCAACACAGGATCAGGCAGGTACATGTTTGTCTGGATAGATAACAGGAACGGTCCGTAAGGACAACAGGTCAGGTTTGTTGGCATTAAACACAAGATCAGGTAACAGGTAAAGCCATGGTACATTAGGTCAGGTCAAGTAATGTATATAGGTGTCATGTCATGTCAAGAGTTCCACGGTACCATGTCGTGTCAAGTAATGGTATAACAAGTCATGTCAGGGTGTACAGATATCATGTGGGTGCTCATAATCAACTAGCATAAGCGTGGGTATACAAAAACAAGCATGGGTACTAATAGCACAATAAACTGGAACATGTAATATGATGTGCAAATAGGTACAGAATAAACTATATAGATATACGATTATCGATTAGAGTTAGGGTTATGGTTCCAACATTAAGTATCATACACTTAAATGAAGATAGAATATTAAAATCACATTAACATGTATGAAAAGACCGATTGATGCAATTATATATAAAAGGGTTAAATGGATTCAATAATATGTATACTAGACGAGATGGGTGCAAACGGGTGTTGAACAGTTATAAACCATTTAAAGGGTATTATGGCTATGCGACCAAGAACTATGATATAAATATAGGCATGGGCATAAAATATTGTGATCCAACATGCAACCGGGTGTGTTTTCATAATTAACTCAAAATGATATAAACGGACATCGGATGGTAAAATGTGCTATAGGGCACCAAATTCAAACTTCATGCTTAATATATATGCAAATAATTATGAAATACTGTAAATAGCATGTAGCAAGTTTCACTTGCCTTGGCCGGACCACGAAGCGGTATACGGAACGTCATGCGTCGGCGGGAAAAGTCGCGACGCGCGCACGGTACACGGAATGAACCCAAATCACACACAAGGGGATCACACGGGTCAAGTACGCTCGCTGGGTCGTCGGGATTTTCGCCGGCACGACCGTATTCCGACGGGCTACAAGGACAAAATACATAAAGAAAGAACACAAGGAAAAGAAAGAAGAAGGTAGGGAAAGAAAAAAGGAAAATGAGATTGGGGAAGAAGGGAACTACTCACTGGGCGTACTGGAGTCGGGAGACGAGAACGAGATCGACGACGGCGATCAACTCCGGAGATATGAGAATGTGCATGGCTCGGTTTATGGGTTCAGGTGTGCATGTGTGCGAGATTCTTGGTGGCTGGAGTCGTTGGCGGAGGAGGAGAGGAAAGGGAGAGGGTTGTGGAGTCGGCGACGAAGTCGTCGGAGCTCCGTCGGCGATGGTTCTCCAGTAAGGCGGCAGGGTTGTTAGGCTCGGTTTTAAGGAGTGCAGGTGAGGGTTTTGGGGAGAAGGGAAGAGGAGAGGAGACGAGGGCGAGGTGGTGGTGATGAAGAGGAAGTCGCCGGCGATGAGACGGCGACGAGTTGGTGCAGGTTAGGGCGTCGGTGTGAGGTAGGATGCAGGTGGAGGTGGTTGTGGTGCTCAGGAGAAGAGTAATGTGTGGAGGTGAGTACGAGGGTGAGGTTAAGGAGGTAAGGACAAGGGAAGGGCGACGAGGGTGGTCGGTGGCGAGGTGAGCTCTGGCGAGGAGGGTTGCAGGGCTCGAGTTGGGTGCAGGGGAGGAGAAAAGAGGAGAGGGGATGAAGGTGAGAACGAGGATGTCACGACCCAAAGTTTGGCCCGTGACCGGCACTTAACCACGTAACGTCTACAGGCGTAACGCGACTAAGTGAACCGAAAACCCAGAAATCAAACCAGTGAAAGTAAAGAGTGTTATAAGTTTTAAATGAAAGCACTTACTAACATGTCAAGAAATCTAAGTAAACAATCACCAAGATAACAATATACGACGCCGTAGCGAAGATCAAGATCCACAAGTGGGAACATCACAGATAGAATAAACTGCAAGTACAGTCGGCTCACAGCGAGCTCGACACCAGAATACAAATAAAATACATCATCATCCTCACACTGTCTCTAAGTCAAATACATACATGGTAGATGGAGAATACTAGATACAACAATGTACATGACTGAAAGATAAACAGATACCGCGCAAAACCCACCTATCAGCAAAAGAGCTAGTACACCAACTATGGGGGTATCTGTGTCAAAAAATGCAAAACGCAGCCTGCCGCGACTACTCCGAAGGACAACCTGCAAACACTGTGGCACAACGAGGGTGAGTTGCCAACTCGTGAATAGAGATAACATATAAAGGTAATCGCGAGCATGCACGTACTGCGCTACTCTATCATATGCCAACAGATGATATCAATATGTGATAAGCAGTATGTGCAATAATCATGCAAGTGCTCTATCAGGTAATGTAACTACAGGATGAGGTACAGTAATAATAAATGCTGAGCATGGGCAATATAATATCTACACGGAATGTCAACGTGGAATATATAATCGGTGTCCATCAATGCACCCAGATCCCCCAAATAGCTCAGGCGCCGGCACTCTCCTCGGCCCTCAAATCCTGTACATCTCTGAGAATCCCGAGTACCCAACATCGGCACCCAAATATCATAAATACTCGTGTCCAGCATCGACATGCAAATCCTCATCCATCGGGCCCCGTCAGTCCGGGTCAGCCCACGGGCTCCGTCTGCGGTATCGGCCCTTGGCCCCGGCAGTACGGATCACCCCGCATCCATCTATCGACTCTGATCAGTACCCTCCGGATAACTGTCAGGTCCAACCAATCACCGGTAGGTAGTAGTCCCTCTGCCAGGCTCACCGTCTACTACACAGCGAAACCGTTCTCGCCCCGGGGTACCATACCAGGTCCACCATGTACCCGTAATCGGCCTCAACCAGCTCCTCGATTCGGGTTCACATATATCACTCTAGCACCGAGAAAACACATGGTGGACGCACCGAAATATCATATCAAAGGAACCGGGTTTTTAAATGATTACATATTTGAAATAGCCACGGTTCCCAAATCCAGAAATCACATGTAATCCAAACCAAAATGCAAGTCAATGATCCGATATGATATGTGCGTCAATTATGAATATCATGTCAAGTTACATAAAGATGAGCTACAACATAACAATCTGATGTAATATATGCATCGAGTATGAATATCATGTCAAGTCACATATAGATAAGCTACAATATAATGATCCGATGTGATATATGCATCAAGTATGAATATCATGTCAAGTCACATATGGATAAGCTACAATATAATGATCCGATGTGATATATGCACCAAGTATGAATATCATGTCAAGTCACATATAGATAAGCTACAATATAATGATCCAATGTGAATATAATTCCTACAGTGTGTGTGTCATGGCAATTACTAACGGTGTGTGTGTAACATGCAGAATAGTGCTCGTGCAACATGGACCGTTAGTAATGGTGCGGTGTTCTATCAATTCTAATTTATATCCATATAGCAAGGAATGCAGTATGCACTAAATAGTAGCCATGAACAGTCAATGTATACAAAAAAAACTATAAGGTCCTATCAGCCCTGACGTAGAACGCCATGCGGGCGATATCCCCGTAGATGTGAAATCTACTCACCGTAGTCTCTCGCTAGGTATAGCCAACAACTTGTTTCCCCTTCTGCGCGGCGTCCGCCGTACTCGCCTGCGAACCTAGAATTACACAATATATCACACATAAGCTTGAAGTCACACAAACGCGACAGTAAAGCCGAACTAGTAACTCGTGTCGTGAACCAAGCGCGCGTGTGCGCGATACGCTAAAACGTGTGGTCAAGCGCCTAAAGCCACTCCGACGCGTCGCGATACGCAGAAACCCCAAACCCACACACACGTATCACGCGTGACACGAAAGATTGAAAATACGGGAAAATAGGTATTCCACACCAGATTTTGATACAGAAAAGATATTGTAAAACTATATATACCAAAATAACCCACATAGCAGCAGACACCCACACCCCAAACCCCAACCCAAAGCACCCCCATCTGGCCGCAATTTACGGCCAGAATGCATATTTCGGCGGCCTGGGTAGGGAATTGGGATCCCAGGTTTTGTGTGTGCACTCTATACCCCCCATACATGCTACAGTAACATCTAGTTTCACTCTGAAATATCTCGGGTAGCAGCAGATCCTACAGGGCCTTATTTCTAGTTAAAATCCACACTTTTGCACTAAAATCAACTTTAGGGTATTTTTGGGCAAACCTGAAGTACAACATGGTTAAAATAGCTCTAATAACACTTAAAGGAGTTAACTAAACTATGAGAACACCAATCTAACATATACTTCACAAATATCCTTTAATATCACTAAAAATGCACAAAAATGAGATTTTTACTAAAGAATACAACAAGTTTAAGGAAAAGGAGTGCTAATATGAGTTAATACCTTCTAAGAACCTTGTAGAACACCAAAAGTCTCAGCTTTTCCCTCTAGTGTGCATATTTGCTTCAAACACCTCAAAAAGCTCACTTTTCCTAAGGTTTTGTGAAGGAAATGTGTGGTTTTTGTGTAGGATTTGTGTAGAGATCAAAGAGACATGAAGAGGAGAAGAAAAGATGAAGAAAATGGAAGGGTTTTTCTGCTGGAACTCCAGAAATTCTGAGATGGGGAAAGAGAGAGAGAAGAGAGGGAAAAAATGGTCAAAAGTCAAGCTCTTTACCTAACCCCCATGCCTCATTTGTTTATTATGATTTTAAATTATGAAAAGGGTCATGAAAAGATAAAAATGGTGGGAAAATAAGTTAGCAACCATGCAACAAAAGAATTTGGCTAACACTTAAACCTATGTCACAAAAATGGCTATGTGTGCAAGTGTGCACTAACACAAGAAAATTCCCAATATGCTAACACTACTAAATATAACTAATAATCCTATGAACACATATATAATATAACACGTACGATCACTAATTATCACGAAAGACATTCAACGGAAATTCCAAGTGTTACAGAGGAGAGGCCGCTGAGGCGTCGTCGAAGGCTTAGGCGACGGCGAGCGCGGGGCACGTGATGGGCTAGGGTTAGGGTTTGCGAGCGAGGGCGAGGCGGCTGAGACGAAGGAGGAAGGAGAGAAGAGGGTGTGTGGTAAAAGGTTTTTAAAAAATAAATAGAGTTTTAAATATATATATATATATATATATATCCAGATAGAGAGAGAGAGAAAAAAAGAGAGAGGAGAGAGACAGAGAGAGGAGAGAGAGAGAGTAAGCGAGAGGAGATATAAACTTGTCGTTTAGTGGGGAGGGAGAAAGAGGGGTCTGCGCTTGGGTGAGAGAGAGGAGAGAGAGAAAGGAAAGGAAGAGAGATAGAGAGAAAGAATGGTGGGGCCAGCGCAAATTTTAGAGAATTTGGTTGGCTGGGAAACGAGAGAGAGAAACTGGGTTGTTGAGAAAGGATATTTAAAAAAAATACATAAAAAGATTTTAGTGGTTAGACTAAAATGATTTACGGAACTGTAAAGATTAATAAAAGTTTTAAAGGTAAAATAAAATATTAATTAAATTTGAATTTAGACGGGATACAAAAGTATTTCAAAACGTGCCCGGGACGGGTCCAAAAATTTAGATTTAAAATATGAAAATTATTAGCAAATTCCAAAAATTAAAATGAAGGATTTTGTAACAGAAATGCATACCCCCAAGAACGGTCGCACGCACGTGCGCGTAGCCATCCAAACGCGTCCGTTTCACTGAACGGGACGAGAACACGATGCAAGGACGCTACCACAGGGTTAGGGGTACCAAGCAGGCCATGCAATGTATTTTAATAAATATTTTCTGTGACTTAAAAGTTATATGATAAAACATGCGATATCAGATGAGATGCCAATATGCAGTATATACTACATGCACGTGTCGATGCAACGAGTCAGGCTAACCTATAAATATAAATCAAACAAGTTCAAGCAAGCGGGTCGGATTAAATGCAATGTAAAATGTAACTACCATTCATACCCAAACACGATAAATCAAGAATAGACCATGGATAAGTAAATACGGAAACTGGAATTGGTATAAATGAATTCGGGTGTTATATTATACCCAACTACAAAAGAATTTCGTCCTCGAAATTCCAAGAACAAGATAGGATAAACAAACAAGAAATTTCAAGAATAGATGTGGAAGCTTCTGCCGGATCTCATTTTCTCGTTCCCAAGTTGGTTCTCCATGCGAGCGATTACTCCAAGAAACAAGTATAAGAGGGATAACTTTTATTCTTAAGACCCTTTCCCCTTCGATCCATAATCGACATCGGTCGTTCCACAAAAGCCAAATCTTCACGTGCGGTCAGCTCTGAATGATCCAACACGTGTATTTCATCTCGAGCATACTTACGGAGTTGAGTTACGAGAAACACGTCACGACCATTCGTCAGGGATTGCGATAACGCCAAACGATAAGCCACTTCTTTAATACGTTCCCAAAATCTCGAAAGGTCCAGCGAATCGAGGACTAAACTTGCCTCGACTCCCAAAACGAATCACTACTCTAGTTGGTGATATCTTCAAATTTCCAAATCACTAACCACGAACTCCAGATATCTCCTCGATGTATCTGCTCAACTCTTCTGTCGGTATTATACTGCTTTCATATGATTCCGGATAGTATTAACCTTCTCAACTGCCTGCATAACCAAATCTGATCCCCACAATCTTCGTTCACCGACATCGTCCCAACAAACAGGTGAACGACACTTGCGACCATATAAAGCTTCGAATGGAGCCATCAGAATAGTCGCCTGGAAACTGTTGTTGTACGAAACTCCACCAAGTATAGTTGATCCTCCCATGAACTCTTGAAGTCTAACATGCAAGCTCTCAACATGTCTTCGAGAGTTTTGATTGTTCTCTCCGACTGGCCATCAGTCTGATGATGATACGCTGTGCAAAACTTCGATCAAGTCCCCAAACCTTCCTGTAAGCTCTTCCAGAAGTGTGATAAGAAACGAATGTCACAGTCGGACACTATGCTCAACGGTATTCCATGCAATCTTACAATCTCCTGCATGCACCGTTCTGCCAAAGCTCCTGTTGATTGACCAACTCGAAATGGTATAAAATGAGCTGCCTTGGTCAATCGATCAACAATCACCTAAACTGCATTATTGCCTTTTTGGACTCCGCGGTAAAGTCGTCACGAAATCCATGGTTATACGTTCTCACTTCCATTGAGGAATCGTAAGTGGTCGCAATAAACCAGCAACCCGTTGATGTTCAGCCTTAACTTGCTGACACACCAAGCACTTTGCTACAAAGCGGCAATCTCCCGTTTCATGCCTTTCCATCAGAAATGCTGTCGTAAATCTCGGTACATCTTTGTGCCTCCTGGTTGAACGGAATACGCGGAACTGTGTGCCTCCTTCATAACTTCTTCACGGATATCTCCCCTTGGCACACACAAACGGCTACCATAATGCAACGTATCACCTTCATGAATCAATAACTCCGTTCGAATTTCAGCTTCAACCTGTTCTCGAAACCTTTGCAATCTTGAGTCCTTCAATTGCACTACTTTAATATTCTCGATCAACGACGACTGTACTTGCAGCTGCATCAACTGTTCTGAAGAATGCGGTAGCACAACTTCTAAATCGAATTTCCGAAAGTCTTCAATAAGTTCCTTCTGTGTAGCCAACGTCTGAATTGCTAGCAACCGACTAAGCGCATCCGGTACAACATTAACTTTCCCCGGGTGGTACTTAAGATCGAGATCGTAGTCAGCCGTCAGCTTCAACCATCTTCGCTATCTCATAATTAGCTCCTTCTGAGCAAACACGTACTTTAGGCTTTTGTGATCGGTGAATACTTCGACCCTTTCGCCCAATAAGTAGTGTCTCTAAATGTTCAAGCGAAAATCACAGCTGCTAGCTCCAAGTCATGAGTTAAGTAATTCTTCTCATGGGTCTTCAACTGTCTCGATGCGTAAGCTATAACCTTCCCATGCTGCATCAAAACACATCCCAATCCTTTCCTAGATGCGTCGCTGTGAATCACCAATCCTTCGGAATTGTCTGGCACGGTCAGAATAGGAGCGGTTATCAACTTTTGCTTCAGCCCCTTAAAAGCTGACGCACACTTATCCGTCCATACAAACGGTACTTCCTTGCGCATAAACTTGGTCAAGGCTCGGCCAAACGAGCAAAATTCTCCACGAACCTTCTGTAGCATCCTGCAAGCCCAAGAAAACTTCTGATCTCTACAACGTTCTTCGGAATCGGCCAGTCTTGAACTGCTGCAATCTTTTCGGGATCAACGACGATTCCATCGCCAGACACAACATGCCCCAAAAACTTTACTTCTTCCAGCCAAAACCCGCACTTGCTCGTCTTTGCATATAATTTTTTTCTTGTCTCAGCGTCTGCAGTGCGATCTTCAAATGTTCTGCATGCTCTTCAATGCTCCTCGAGTAAACCAAAAGATCATCTATGAACACCACTATAAATTGGTCCAAGAACGGTGAAAAGATTGGGTTCATCAAGTCCATAAATATCGCCGGTGCATTCGTTACTCCGAAGGATATCACTAAATACTCGTAATGCCCATACCGAGTTCGGAGCGCAGTCTTGCAAATATCTTCTGATTTAACTCGGGCCTGATGATATCCGGATCACAAATCCAGCTTCGAGAATACCCTCGCGCCACTAAGCTGCTCAAATAATTCACCAATGCGAGGGATCGGGTATTTGTTCTTAATAGTCACCCGGTTTAATTCTCGATAATTGATGCACATCCTCCTTGTAACGTCCTCTTCTTTACTAGAAGAACTGGAGCTCCCCAAGGCGAGTTACTGCTGCGAATCCAACCCTTTCTCGAGTAATTCAGTAACCAGCCTCTTGACTTCTTCCAACCCCACTGGTGCCATTAGATAGTACGCCTTTGAGATTGGCGCTGCACCAAGAACAAGATCAATTGCGAACTCCACGTCTCGCTTCGGCGGTAAACCGGAGGTGTCTTCGAACACGTCCATGAATTCTCGAACTATAGCCGGCACTTCTTTCTTATCAACTTCCATCGACGAAAGAACACTGTTTGTCGGCCTAGCCCTAACTCGACTGGCCCGACAGAACTGCTTCTCCAGCAAAACAAGCTTCGGATGTCTGGAAATCTGGAGAATCACTTTCCTTTCCTTACAATCAATATGAGCGTGGAAAGTGCCGTGAAAATCCATTCCCAAGACAACAACAAACAAGGGATGCACCAGAATTGAATAATCCTAATGCGGGGAAAAACAAGAACAAGTAAGATACCGAGATGACTTCATCCGAAGTCAAAATACTAAAGAGGATAGGCACGGTAAACATGATTCAAGCTGGTGGTAAAACAATAACTGGTAAGCAATTAAACCGAGAGAAATAAGGTAATATAACGATCATGAAAAAAGGAAATGAATCAAAACTAGGACTCCAAGTTACTTAAATAGAGTACCGCATTGTAATTATGCTGCAGTTCATGGGTACAATTACATAACTCCACTCAAGTCACCCAAATCCTAGTATTAGAATCAAAGAACATGGAGAAACAATGGAGAACCAAAAGGTTTCAAGTCGAGATACAAGTGGCTTGCATATCGTCAAGGCGAAGGATAAAAGAAAGATATGATTCAAGAATCACGATAACAAGGTGGCAGGACATGTTCCTAATCACGAGTATTCTGATTCGTGTATTGGGTCCAATATCCAACTACAAAAGAATCAAACTCGATTAACCTATATCCTATGGCTCTGATACCAAAGAACCATGTCACGCCCCGCTTCCCAGAGTACGCTAAGATAAGCACGTGACATAGCCAACCATGCTACCTGTGGATAGGAAAAATCCTTCCAAAGTCACATTACGGCTGTAAAGATATCAAGAACAGGAAAGTAAACTAAACTATCTAGTACATGTCCATGAGCCAGAATAAAATGAATCAAGAAATGATAATACGCGGAAGCAAAAGATACAATAAATGAAACACCTGGAAAGTAAAACTGCATACCAACAGGATCTTCACCGCTCGGTCTAACAGCGGCAATCCTCTTGATCAGTCTGCAACAAGGTAGAGGATCTGGGCCATGCAAAATCCAGACGTCAGCGCATCATAACATCAAGCAATAACATAAACAGGGTAGCAAGACATGCAGGTATGTACATAAACAGTAAACAGATATAACAGTAATATAAGTGAGGACAGTGGGGTAGTGAGTAGTGAGTGATCTAAACTGGTATATTGGGTTAACTACTCTCAGGTCTTTGAAATCAATTTGATGAATTATCGATGTAACTCAATAGTATCCCGTGCGTGCCCGGGATCACGGTCTATGACTCTCGGGCAAAACCCGAGACGTGCCGCAAGGTAGTAAAGGAGGGTTGGTAATGACGAGTGATGTCCATAGCATCACTCCGGGGCTGGCCTAGCCCGTGAGACTGATCAGAACAGGTATAGAACTGTCGAGTTACAAGTCAGGTTTCATCATTGATTTCCCCATAACCCCAAGTCAAAAGTGTTCAAGTCAAGTATTAAGTGATCTAAAACTAATGCCAATACAGGATCAGGCAGGTACAGGTTTGTCTTAATAGACAACAGGAACGGTCCGTAAGGACAACAGGTCATGTTTGTTGGCATTAGACACAAGATCAGGTAACAGATAAAGCCATGGTACATCAGGTCAGGTCGAGTAATGTATATAGGTGTCATGTCATGTCAAGAGTTGCACGGTACCATGTCGTGTCAAGTAATGGTATAACAAGTCATGTCAGGGTGTACAGATATCATGTGGGTGCTCATAATCAACTAGCATAAGCGTGGGTATACAAAAACAAGCATGGGTACTAATAGCACAATAAACTGGAACATGTAATATAATGTGTAAATAGATACAGAATAAACTATATAGATGTACGGTTATCGATTAGAGTTAGGGTTATGGTTCCAACAGTAAGTATCATACACTTAAATGAAGATAGAATATTAAAATCACATTAACATGTATTAAAAGACCGATTGATGCAATTATATATAAAAGGGTTAAATGGATGCAATAATATGTATACTAGACGAGATGGGTGCAAACGGGTGTTGAACAGTTATAAACCATTTAAAAGGTACTATGGCTATGCGACCAAGAACTATGATATAAATATAGGCATGGGCATAAAATATTGTGATCCAACATGCAACCGGGTGTGTTTTCATAATTAACTCAAAATGATATAAACGGACATCGGATGGTAAAATATGCTATAGGGCACCAAATTCAAACTTCATGCTTAATATATATACAAATAATTATGAAATACTGTAAATAGCATGTAGCAAGTTTCACTTGCCTTGGCCGGATCACGAAGCGGTATACAGAACGTCATGCGTCGGCGGGAAAAGTCGCGACGCGCGCACGGTACACGGAATGAACCCAAACCATGCGCAAGGGGATCACACGGGTCAAGTACGCTCGTTGGGTCGTCGGGATTGTCGTCGGCACGACCGTATTCCGGCGGGCTACAAGGACAAAATACATAAAGAAAGAACACAAGAAAAAGAAAGAAGAAGGTAGGGAAAGAAAAGAGGAGAATGAGATTGGGGAAGAAGGGAACTACTCACTGGGCGCACTGGAGTCGGGAGACGAGAACGAGATCGACGACGATGATCAACTCCGGCGATAATGTGCAGGGCTCGGTTTATGGGTTCAGGTGTGCATGTGTGCGAGATTCTTGGTGGCTGGAGTCGCTGGCGGAGGAGGAAAGGAAAGGGAGAGGGTTGTGGAGTCGGCGACGAGGTCGTCGGAGCTTCGGCGGCGATGGTTCTCCAGTAAGGCAGCAGGGTTGTTAGGCTCAGTTTTAAGGAGTGCAGGTGAGGGTTTTGGGGAGAAGGGAAGAGGAGAGGAGACGAGGGCGAGGTGGTGGTGATGAAGAGGAGGTCGCCGGCGATGAGACGGCGACGAGTTGGTGCAGGTTAGGGCATCTGTGTGAGGTAGGATGCAGGTGGAGGTGGTTGTGGTGCTCAGGAGAAGAGTAATGTGTGGAGGTGAGTACAAGGGTGAGGTTGAGAAGGTAAGGACGAGGGAAGGGCGACGAGGGTGGTCGGTGGCGAGGCAAGCTCTGGCGAGGAGGGTGGTCGGTGGCGAGGCTCGAGTTGGGTGCAGGGGAGGAGAAAAGAGGAGAGGGGATGAAGGTAAGAACGAGGAGAGGTCGCTGAGGCGTCGTCGGAGGCTTGGGCGACGGCGAGCGCGAGGCAGGTGATGGGCTAGGGTTAGGGCTTGCGGGCGAGGGCGAGGCGGCCGAGACGAAGTAGGAAGGAGAGAAGAGGGTGTGTGGGAAAAGGTTTTTAAAAAATAAATAGAGTTTTAAATATATATATATATATCCAGATAGAGAGAGAGAGAGAGAGGAGAGAGACAGAGAGAGGAGAGAGATAGAGAGGAGAGAGATAGAGAGGAGAGAGAGAGCCGCGATAGGAGAGAGAGAGTAAGCGAGAGGAGAGAGAAAGGGAGAGGAGATATAAACTCGTCGTTTAGTGGGGAGAGAGAAAGAGGGGTCTGCGCTTGGGTGAGAGAGAGGAGAGAGAGAAAAGAGAGGAAGAGAGATAGAGAGAAAGAATGGTGGGGCCAGCGCAAATTTTAGAGAATTTGGTTGGCTGGGAAACGAGAGAGAGAAACCGGGTTGTTGAGAAAGGATATTTAAAAAAAAATACATAAAAAGATTTTAGTGGTTAGACTAAAATGATTTATGGAACTGTAAAGATTAATAAAAGTTTTAAAGGTAAAATAAAATATTAATTAAATTTGAATTTAGGCGGGATACAAAAGTATTTCAAAACGTACCCGGGAAGGATCCAAAAATTTAGATTTAAAATACGAAAATTATTAGAAAGTTCCAAAAATTAAAATGAAGGATTTTGTAACAGAAATGCATACCCCCAAGAACGGTCGCACGCACGTGCGCGTCCGTTTCACTGAACGGGACGAGAACAAGATGCAAGGACGCTACCACAGGGTCAGGGGTACCAAGCAGGCCATGCAATATATTTTAATAAATATTTTCTGTGACTTAAAAGTTATATGATTAAACATGAGATGTCAGATGAGATGCCAATATGCAGTATATACTAGATGCACGTGTCAATGCAACGAGTCAGGATAACCTATAAATATAAATCAAATAAGTTCAAGCAAGCGGGTCGGGTCGAATGCAATGTAAAATGTAACGACCATTCGTACCCAAACACGATAAATCAAGAATAGACCATGGATAAGTAAATACGAAAATTGGAATTGGTATAAATGAACTCGGGTGTTACAACTTTATTCTACAGGAAATAGATCACCAAACATGGGATCGAAAGTACAGCGATTCACAAAATTATGGATAAAATTCTCTAACTCTCTATCTGCCTTCTCCACCATGTCAAAGCGGTGATCTTCCGAGGAGTCGCTTCCCATCAGTCAGTACCGTGCCCATCAGCGAAGGCAGACATGATGGCCCGTTGAGCCCGTATCTGGCGTAGCAGCTGAACAGAGCGATCCCTCAGAGCCATGGTAATCAAAAGCGCCTCATGAAAACACTCGATTTTGTCTTCCGCTGCGTCGAGTATCGCCGAAATCATCTCCGCTGGATGAGGGGGAATGTCATCGAGCACAGACAAGAATACCATCCGGAGCCAAATGGAACCGATGGGGAGAGGAGATCCTCTACGAGTCAAGAGCTCGTACAACACCGTATCGCATTGGTCATCCGTAAGAGCAGGGTTCACCAAGCGTGCAACAAAACGAGAAACAATTTCCTCAATAGGCACCTCCCATGGCTGCCGACGAGTATGTGGACGATTACAAGCCATAGCTCTTCTCTGTTAAAATGATTCTCTGAAAGTGAGAGAGAAAAGAAGTATTGCTTCAGATTATGAAGGGAGACATTTAAGTCTAGGCACAGAAGATGTTGTGCGTGATGGAATTATTTCCAAGCATTGGAAAAGAAAAGTCTGACTTAGGAAAAGCAAAGAAAGAAGACGAAAAGACACCTTCAGTAAAGAGGCAGCGCCTCATGTGCCACGAGGGCGCCAGCGCCGAGAGTTAAAAACAATTAGTTTGCTCATGATCAAATTCCATTCACTACTAAAGGTAATTGCACAATTTCTGTAATGAAATCTATTTTATTTTGACAAATTTTCATTGTTTAATATCTCATGTATTCTATGATTTCTTAGCTTGCATACTTTGCATACTTATGCTTCAATATTGACACATACTTCTTCCGATACTAATTTAGTTTTATGCAAATTCAGGTTGCTGAGGTGTTTACGTTGGCTAAAAATTCGATGCATCCACGGCATCCTCTGAAAAAGTTTCAAGAATGATAGGAATCTGTTACAAATAAAGGGCAAAATATATCTGGTGTTGTGAGTTGATTATGGTGGGAGTAATAAGATTTGGATTTGAGAAGAGGGTTACCTTTTGGTAAATTATAATGATTATGTAAATGTTTACTATGTACTACAAGGTTTTCTTTAGAATAATTATTTTGTTATGTTCATATTGCATGATTTTACAGATCATTATATCTCAAATACTTATTTTTTTGAATATAAGAGTAGGACTCAAAAAGAGTGCGCCCCGTGAACTTTATTATTAAGAAGTTATAGATCTCCAGAAATTAAGGGAACAAGACATCTCCCAGTTACTTTTTTTCCGTTCTAATATCAATATTTTGTGAATCATATAAATATGTTATCAATTCTTTGCGATGTTTATAAAACTTTTATGAATTATTAATGGTTTCACCCTAGTATATAAGAAAGTGATCATGTCACGGTCAAACGCTTCAGCTTTAAAATTAACTTGAATATTATAGAGTTATTCCGATATTATCGAGACTTGGAGTTTCGCAAAATTCATCTGTGCAAGAGTCGTTTATGCTCGATCATAAAAGAGAAAAGATAATATATAGGATGACGGGCTCGAAAATTCTTATCGTTTCTCTCCCTGTGTAGATGCACTGCATCTGGTTTTACTGAATAATTTCTAAGGGTTAGATTTTGATATTCATTAAGTCTTTATAAGGATTGGCACGTGCAAATAACTCATAAATCTTCATTAATGTAGATCTTTAACTGTGTTTTCCTCTATGTGTCATCAGCTTTTTGGTATGATAACCGATAAGCAGGATAAGCGGAATATGGAAAATAAAATATGAAAAGGTTTTCCATAAGGAAAAACCAAACCTTCTGTATCACTCAAAGTATTTCTTTTGAGTAATGAAATTGAAATTCAAGTGAATAATGGCTCTTTTAGGTCCTATTAAATTGTCTCTCTTGTCTGCAACTATGCGACAACACATTGGCAGCGAAATACACATGGTCTGCACATAACGACTCTATAAGCATGCATAGATAACTTAAGCTTATTTTTTCTTAGGTTTATTTACCGAAAACTCCCTACAGTTTTAGATTAGAAACATAAAACTATCGATACCTGTGAAATAATAATAAAACACTGTCAAACTTAACGGTGACACGTCAGCGTCATCTGTGTCACGTCAACCAAGTCGCTATATCAGCAAAAAAATATAACATTCCCAAAATTACCTCCTTTTAAATTAACCTAACATTAACCCTAACCCTAACCCCTCTCCTCTCGCCGGCGCCTCCCCTCTCCTCCTTGCTACAACGATGCACCCGTCAGCATCTCCCGCGCCGGCAACACCACGACCATCATCAACACCACCACCATCATCTTTCTTCTCCTCCTCTTTTAAAACCCCATCACCATCATCATCATCAACACCACAATCAACATTGTCCTCTTCCTTTTCAACCTGCCACCACCACCGTCGCCATCATCTTCTTCTTCTTCCTCCCTCTCTTCTTCAACCCACCACCATTATCATCAACATGTACCACATTCTTCTTCCTCCTCAACCACCACCATCACCATCAACACCATTTTCTTACACCACCACCATCATCTTCTTCTATGCCCCCACCTCGGCCCAACCCCTCTCCTCCATGACCCCCTCCCCATACCTCGACCCGACCTCCCCCCTCTGCCCCGACCGCCAGCAGCCCTAGCCCCCTTGCACTCCCTCTGCCCCAGCCCTCTCGGGCGCCTCCCCTGCCTTTGCCCCGGCTCCTTAAAAAGTATATTAATTACTAATTAATATTTAATAATTATTAAAATTATTTAAAATGTAATTTAATTATATTATGAAAATGTCAAAATGGTCATTTGACATGAACAAGTAACGTTGACGGGCAAGCCATGGAAGTTTTTTTTTATCATTTCAAAAATATTAGTAGCTTCTTGATTCTGGTCTAAATCTGTTCGGAGTTTTCAGTGAATAAGCCTTTTTTATATGCTGATTTACAAACTATCATGCATTATTTCTGTCAGCAAGAAATGGAAAATTCTTCTCCACTAAGATTTACAGAGAATTTCTTTACAAGCCCTTTTCAAGCCCTGGATGTGCTTGCAAGGGACCCGTTGAGAAGTTTTTCCCCAAGAAAGTGTCTATAGTTTTCTCCTTGGGAGCATAAATCACTAGAGTTCTTCAATTGAACATAGCTCTTGTAAGAATTTTTTCATCAAAGTTTGCTCTTTGCTTCGATTATGGAGGGGATTACATCCAAAAAAGAAAAGTTCAAGGATTTCTGTGCAAATAATCCATTTGGGTTTAAATAAAAGGTAAGAACCAGCCATAAATAAATTGTTTCGTAAAAGAGCAATTACTCGCTTCGTCTCTTTCTCTCTCTAATCCGCAGAGCTTCTGCATCTTTGGTTTTGCTGCAGATCCAAAGCTCCATACATTGCGAACTAGATCTAGGGTTTCGCAATTTGTCAAATTTAGGGCTTTTCGTTGGAAAAGTTTGGATCTTGGGAGGCGATGGCAGGTGAAGGGATGGCGACGTCGAGGTACGTGAAGTTGACGAAGGATCAAGATTCACCAATGGAGGAGATCCGCCCTGGCGAGCTCAATCAGCCCGTTAGGGTTCCGCAGGTTAGCGAAAGCTTCGAACTTTTCAGTGTTTTCTTTTGATTGTGGCTTGAATTTGCTAGGAATTTGCTTATGATTCTGTAATTTAAATTGTGGGTCTTGATGTAATTTGTGCTGTTATTAGCATTTGAAGTACTTGATCAAATTGTTACAATTGTGTGAAGTATATGCATGTGAATCTGATGAATTGGGATATAGTTCTTTAATTGGTTGTTGTGCTATAGTTTAATGAATTGTTTAAAAACAGGGTTTTTCCTTTCTAGGTTCGAATTAGAATGTGGATTCTTTGTAAAGTTAGCTATAGAATTTTTAATAATTCATCTCAATGGAATTGGAAAATCTTGTGACTTTTGTCATGGAATCGAAAAAACGGAAACTTTGAGGTATTGCACTTAGGTGGATATAGGAATTGGAAGTAATTGTTCGTGTTGTTTTTGAGGATTTCCCTGCATATTGATGAAAATCAGTGCATGGATCTAACGATTTATATCCGGGAATGGAGGGAAGCAGGTGGTTTTGATCTGGTGATAAAAGCTTGGATTTTACCATTACGTCCTATGAGATTTTTAAAATTTATGAAAATTAAGTGGGTGTTTTGTTTGCAGTTGGAGGTTCACAAATGCAACGGGTGCGGGCAGCCTCTTCCCGAAAGCTATGAACCCCCGGCTGATGAACCATGGACGACTGGAATCTTCGGTTGTGCTGAGGATACTGATAGCTGTAAGTTAATTGCTTTTCTTTCCGTTATTTCTTAATTAAAGCAAGAAATAGCTCTCTTTACCTGAATTGCAATATTATTTGGTTCTTTCATGCGAGAAATTATGTAATGTCAGTGAGCATAGGGTCTCAATGTTGATCAATGGTCAATGGTTTTAGGCTTTTATTGATTTTCAATGCATGTTTCAATTAAGCTTGAAACCTCCATATCTAATATGATACATAATAGATTTGATTTATCATTTTGATCTCTTATATATGTTGTAAAGATGAAGCTGTGTCTTGTGAACAAATTATTTTCAATTGTACATAAAGCAGAAAGATTAGTTGTCTGTGATTGTGATAATTTAGTCTACCACAAGTTTACTCTTTTAGTTCTTCACACACTTATAAACACAAAAATACTAAATTGAGTGTGCAGTTGTTCCACAATCTTTTTGCACATTTATTTGGTGGATATGTGTTTCCATTTTGGCAGTTGGTTCTTCCTTACTAAACTTGGATTAACAAATAATGATTTCACCTGATTTGGTTTTTCTTGCATAAGTTTATGTGGGAAAGGTTTTTTTTATTTCTTTTCTCCAATTTCTATTTTTTTCATTCAAAAGAAGGGTTGTTGTTAGTGATGCTATCATGTTAGGAGGAACTATGAAGACATACATTCATTACATTGACTATGAAACTAATAGAAAAGGAGTTAAAGGCTTGTACTAAATCTTAGTAGAAATCAGGTGATGTAATTCCTAAAAATGGTAGGATTTACTTGTTAAAAAAGTCCCTATTTATTCTCAAGCTATCTGTCTACAGAATATGTAAAAGTAATGCATATTGACAGAATATAATTCGTTCTACGTAGGAGTTTGAGTTCCCTCTTCTCGTTTACTTACCTGTGAGTACATGTCCCTGAGCCTGTTTGACAATGTGCATGATACTTTTGCTTTCCGCTCACCATTACTGGACTCCAGAATCCAATTGTACGTTCAAATTAAATCGATCGAGGTTCAACCCAATTGGTTGAACAGTGATTGTTTACAATTGTTAATCAATGATGTCTTGGTAAACCATCAAAAAGTTATACTAATATCTCTGTCAAAGCTACCAAATACTATCTAATTCCTACATTTTTCGTTTTGGAACTTTCAATCCGAAATGTGGAACTGTTTTGTTCCAAACGAATAAATTTGGTATTCCGAATAACAATGCCAAATGGACATTTTTGCATCGCATATTAATTAATCCAAGGAATAGCTTTTTAATTTCATTAATAGCTATTTTATAACCATCAGTTACAACATGGGCATATTCTCAATGCATGATAATGGAAAGTTGTTGCACAAGTATTTGAAAATACTTGCTGATAATATGTTAGTCTTTGCAAATAACTCGTCGTTCCATCACATACTGTATATCGCTCCACCTCAACGTTCTGAAGAAGCCTACCCCTATCATACCTCGTTCAGTACGCATTAGTGTATGTTCTGCATTTTAGGTAATCTTCATTTGCATTTTAGTTTTCTCGTATAGTCATCTGTATTTTTATAACCAAAGGATTGTCTCCTTATTTTTATGACTAATTTTTCTAATTCTTTCTCATACTGTATATTGGTATCTCAACAGGTTGGACCGGCTTGTTCTGTCCTTGTGTATTATTCGGTCGTAACGTTGAGAGCATTAGAGAAGATATCCCGTGGACCAAGCCATGCATCTGCCATGCTATCTGCATTGAAGGCGGCATTTTAGTCGCAGCCGCTACGGCTATATTTCACGGCATCGATCCAAGGACTTCTTTCCTCATCGGAGAAGGATTGGTGTTTAGTTGGTGGATGTGTGGTATCTACACGGGTCTCGTTCGCCAAGAATTGCAAAAGAAATACCATCTCAAGGTAAAATCTTGTGTTCTATATTATATAATAATCGGGGATTGTAAAAAGAGCTATAAAATGCAACAAATGCTGCAGTCAAATTGGTTGCAACAAATAAAGCAATCCGATGATAAGATTAAGACCTTGCCCTTATCACATCCAATTAAAACCCTCAAATCCTGCAACCGTTGCAACAACCATTTTTGTTTTAAACCAAATTCTGGGGAATTATATTAAAAATACAAATATTAGAATTAAACTAGAATCGACCCCACGTGTAATGCATGAGATCAAAATTCTTCCAATGAAAATCGAAAGACGAAAAAGCTGTAACTTATAAAAATAACTCAAATAATACAATTTTAACTATTATTGTATCGACACTACTATGCTAGGCTCTTATTTTTATGTAATACAAAACTTGTATGAATGGTGACTTGATGACCGTCGTTGGTAAAATTAAAAAACGAAAAAAAGTTCCTAGTTGATTCGAAGGACCCTGTATGTATATTTTGGGTCGCATTTAGATATTTATATTCTGATAGTACAAAACTCAAAAAAGTTGTCTCTAGAAATCAATTTCACATCATTTGCAAGTGGCCGTGGTTTAAATGCAAGTGGTCGTGGTGTAAGATCTTAGTTTGTCGTTATCCAAAATGATCAATCTTGATCTAAAATGACCAATTTCGATCTGAAAATAATGTCTGAATACCGAGATTTTAAAACTTGATATTGGATGATAAAATAATTGTCCGAGTAATGTTATTGATGTTGTGACCCAATGTAGGATTTGTCCTTACCAATTTATGTAAATTATTTATTTAAAACGTATTTAGAAAGACTGTACTCAAGATATCCTACTTTAATGAATGCTAAAAATTTACGGTTATTTTTACATCTATAGGGGAAAAAACACCCTAAGCATGAAGCATCATTGATTACAACATGCTATATATCAAATTTTGAAGAAAAGCTAAATTGAGTTTATTATTTAAAATTAATCACCAATAATTTCATATATTTTTTAATCAAAAATATATTTTTGTCTGGATTAAGGAAAGGGGCCAAACAAAAAATATCGAGTAATTTTGGAAAATGAGAATATTTGAATTCTTTATTGTACTAAATTACCTTTAAGGATCTCTATACTAAATGTGATTAAGAGGGGCAACGAAGTTAAAAATTCCATATTTTTTCCCATATATTCCATGCTTGTCCTTGGATTCTTTAAAAAATGTTTCTTTAATACTAAGTAAAGATTCATTCTTATCCTTACGTGGAAGTTTTAAAAATTTTGATTCTAGATCCATCTTTGTCTCTACATGGATGATTCAGATTTTTCAATGTTGAGTTTTAAAGATACATCTTCTCCCTTTTTTCTCTCTTCTTTATTCTGCATTCTACCTTTCTATCTTCTCCTTTCTTCCTTCTTGAATCTTACAAGCTAAATTTCTTTCTACTTCTAAGAAGACCGATACAAAAACTTCAATGTATCAATTTTTCTTGCAATATTATGTCAAATTTTTTTTTCTTGCAATCTCATATAATTTTCATCTTTCTCATATTGTCTTAACTAAGATGGGTTATGAAGTTTACGTTAAATTAATTTACTAAAATGCACAATCATAAATTCCCACTCAAGCCATCTTATATAGATGCACATTTCAAGCTCATCTCACTTTTTTCAGGATATTAGTATTCTATAAGTAAAGCTCATTGAGAATTTCAGCAAACACCCTTAATGCATTAAAAAAATCAATCTCTATACAACATCACATAAAAGATTATTTCATCACATAAAAAAAACCCACCGTTGCCGGTCCCAAGTCCGGATGAGAAAGGGTGAGGGTTGTGGTAGGCTTGTGACAGCCAACGTAGAACTTTGTCACATTCTATGACATGAACCATAATAAGAATATCGTTGGGGCGTCCCCTACTCAGCGACGCGCTACATCGGATCCCGGGTGTAGTGTTAAATATGCAAGGGCTTGGTCGTCGTCCAGATGCGGCGCGCTACATCGGACCCCTGGTGTAGTGACAAATAAGCAAGGGTCGTCGTCCAGAGACGGCGCGCTACATCGGACTCCGGGTGTAGTGACAAATAAGCAAGGGTCGTCGTCCAGAGACGGCGCGCTACATCGGACCCCGGGTGTAGTGACAAATAAGCAAGGATTTCATAGGATCCGTCTAGCTTCCTGGAATATAGGTTCCCTTACGGGTAGACTAATAGAATTAGTGGAGGTGATGATTAGGAGGAGAGTTGGTATTATGTGTTTGCAAGAAACTAAGTGGGTAGGTGAAAAGAGTAGAGTCATAGAGCCTTGGGGTTATAAGCTTTGGTATACGGGTAGAGATAAAAATCGTAATGGGGTAGGTATAATCATAGATAGACGGTTGCTTGAGGATGTAGTTGAGATTAGGAGAAAAGGTGATAGAATTTTACTGGTTAAGCTTATTCTAGGTGGAGAGATCTTTAATGTTATTAGTGCTTATGCACCACAGATAGGTCTTGATGACGCTAGTAAGCGTCTATTCTGGGAGGATTTAGACGAGGTGGTGCAAAGTATACCTAGTGGAGAGAAGTTATTTATTGGTGGTGATCTTAATGGACATGTAGGTACTAGTCGTAGTGGGTTTGATAGTATCTATGGAGGTTTTGGTTTTGGACAAAGGAATGAAGTAGGTGACTCGATTCTAGATTTTGCTTTATCTTATGACTTGATCTTAGCAAACACCTGGTTTAGGAAAAGAGAGTCTCACCTTATCACTTTTAGGAGCGGATCAAATGCTAGTCAAATAGACTTTTTTCTGACGAGAAGAATAGATAGAGGTTGTTGTATCGACTGTAAGGTAGTGTCAGGTGAGAGTGTAACTACTCAACATAGACTTTTAGTTCTAGATTTTCGATTTAGAAGAGAACCTAGGAAGATTAGACGTAAGGTAGAGCCTAAAATTAAATGGTGGCGATTGAAAGAAGGTAATCAAAAGGTTTTTATAGATCGTGTAGTACAAGAAGCGGATTGACAGTCGGAAGATGATCCAGACAAAACATGGAACAAAATGGCTAGTTGTATCAAGAAAGTAGCTAGAGATCTACTTGGTGAGTCGAGAGGTGGTGCTCCACCATCTAAGGACATATCATGGTGGAATGAAGATGTAAAGGCTGCTATTAAAATTAAAAGGGATTCTTATAAAGATTTGAAGAAAAGTAGAGATGTGGAGAGATTTGAGAAGTACAAAATGGCTAAAAAGGAAGTTAAGAAAGCTGTTCGGGAAGCTAAATCTAAGGTCTACAAGGAGGTGTACGAGAAATTAGACACTAAAGAGGCTGCAAATGATATATACCGGATTGCTCGAATGCGGGAAAGGAAGACTAGAGACTTATATGCGGTGAAGTGTGTCAAAAATGAAAATCAGAAGGTTTTAGTTCGAGATGAGGATATCAAGGAAAGATGGAGAGATTATTTTGACAAATTGTTCAATGAGAGCTTTACCAAGAAGTTGGATGGACTTGTCATTCAATCTCAAGATATAAATCGTGATTTCATGCGTAAAATAAGACTTACTGAGGTTAAAGAAGCTTTGAACAGAATGAGTTTAAGAAAAGCGGTTGGTCCTGACGGGATTCCTATCGAGATTTGGAGATGCTTAGGAGAAATAGGCGTTAAATGGCCGACAGATCTGTTTAATAAGATTTGGCAGACAAAAAGATGCCAAATGAATGGAGGAAAAGTATCCTTATACCTATCTACAAGAATAAGGGTGATATTCAAAGTTGCTCAAACTACCGTGGAATAAAACTAATGTGTCACACCATGAAACTTTGGGAGAGAGTGATTGAACACAGGCTAAGGAAGGATATTAAGATAACAGAGAACCGATTTGGGTTCATGCCTGGACGATCGACGAC
The DNA here is from genome assembly GCA_030015575.1 of Agapanthus africanus. NCBI lineage: Eukaryota > Viridiplantae > Streptophyta > Magnoliopsida > Asparagales > Amaryllidaceae > Agapanthus > Agapanthus africanus. The sequence goes on from CM057337.1 coordinate 994,087,287, forward strand.
AGAGGCGATTCATCTGCTTCGTCAACTTGTCGAGCGCTTTCGAGAGAGGAGAAGAGATTTGCATATGATATTTATTGATTTAGAAAAAGCGTACGACAAGGTACCTAGAGAGGTATTATGGGGGACAATGATGAAAAAGGGGGTCCCCGTCAAGTATATTGACATAATCAAGGATATGTACGACGGAGTAGTGGCAAATGTCAGAACTTGCGGTGGCTTAACAAGTGATTTTCCGATTACTATTGGTTTACATCAAGGATCTGCATTAAGTCCTTTCCTGTTTACCATCGTGATGGATGAGCTTACTAGAACTATTCAAGATGAGGTCCCTTGGTGTATGCTATTCGCTGATGATATTGTTCTAGTAAATGAGACGAAAGCAGGGGTTAATGCCAAATTGGACTTATGGAGACAAACATTGGAATCTCGGGGATTCAGATTGAGCAGGTCCAAGACAGCATATATGCACTGCAAATTTAGTAGCCAGAGAAGTCAAAACCATATTGGTATAACATTGGAAGGGCAAGAGATATCACCGAGCGACCAGTTTAGATATCTAGGTTCCATCATCCAAAGGAATGGGGAGATCGATAGTGATGTTAATCAAAGGATCCAAGCTGGTTGGTTGAAATGGAGGAGTGCAACAGGGATTTTGTGTGATCGTAACTTTCCGTTAAAATTGAAAGGGAAGTTTTATCGGAGCGCTATTCGGCCTGCCTTATTATATGGTACAGAATGCTGGGCTCCTAAGAAGCATCATACACAGAAGATGCACGTAGCGGAGATACGCATGCTTCGTTGGATGTGCGGTAACACTAGAAAAGACAAAGTGCGAAATGAGGATATTCGTGCAAAAGTTGGTGTAGCACCCGTGGAGGAGAAGATGCGGGAAAACCGGCTTAGATGGTTTGGTCATGTGCGACGCAGACCTATGGAAGCACCGGTTCGACGAATAGATACTCTCGATATGGGTAATGGCAAAAGGGCAAAAGGGAGACCGAAGAAAACATGGATGGAGGTGATACGAAACGATATGGTTGCCAAAGGACTCAATCAAAGTATATTGTTCGATAGAAGTGAGTGGAGACAGAGGATTCATGTGCTGGACCCGGCGTGATTCTCATGTTGGTTCATGTAGCCTACCCCATATGCTTGGGATAAAAGGCTCAGTTGTTGTTCATGCATTAAAAAAATCCATCTATATACAACATCATATAAAAAATTATTTCATCTCACTGCTCTAATGAAGACTCCAAATAACATAAAGCCAATACCAAAAATAAAAAAATCGCCAATCATCAATTCCTAATACCTAAGTTAAGGAATCATCGTTAATGAAATATATCAGAGAAAAATCATAAGAAACTATAAATTGAAGAAACTGCTACCTAATTTCTTCAGTTCAGATAAATTAAATAGTAAAATTCTTCGAAGTAAATTGAAAATATTTTCCGTACTAATTTATGAGAAGTTGAATGGTAAAATCCCTTTGAAAACAATATGAGGAAGATGAAAACTGTTGAAAGTAAAAAATAAATAAATGATGGGACTTTAAATATAGTCCCACATTGGAAACAACAAAAGAAACATATGGGTATAAAATATAAAATGGGTGACACCTCAACAAGTTTTGAGTCTTATTGCTGGAACCCATTTTTCATTAAAAGCCCATGTGTAAAAGCCTATCACTCCTTCGACCCTTCTCTAACTTTAAACTCTATTCTACTTTAAAAATAAGTATTGGCTCGATCCAAACTCGACAATACTATCAAGTATTATACTTTCCACGTGAACCACACCAAAAAAAGTGATCGTTACACATGAGGGAGAGTGTTGAAAGAAAAAAAACCAAATGATGACTTTAAAGATAGTCCCACATTGGAAACAATAAAAGAAACACATGAATATAAGATATAAAATGGGTTACACCTCAACAAGACTTGAGTCTGATTGCTGGAACCCACTTATCCATTAAAAGCCCATGTGTAAAAGCTCATCACTCCTCCAACTCTTCTCTAAAGTTTAAACTCTACTTTATTTTAAAATTAACTTTGACAAAAACCATATGAGATTGCAAGAAAAAATAATACCTTGAAGTTTTTGTATTGCTATTCTTGAAAGTAGAAAGAGATTTAGCTTGTAAGACGCAAGAAAGAAAGTAAGGCGAAAGATAGAGAAAGGTAAAACACAGATTAAAAGAAGAGAGAAAGAAGGGATAAGACATTTTGAAACTTCACATTGAATCTGGGTCATCCATGTAGGGATAAAGATCTAGAATCAACATTTTAAAGGTCTCGACGGAAGGATAAGGATGAGCTTTTACTTGGTATTGAAGAAACATTTCTTAAAAAATCCAATGACATACTTGGAATAAATTGAAAAAATATGGAAATTTCAACTTCCTTACCCCTCCCAATCACATTTAGTATATAGTAGAAATTGCAAAACCTCATTTTGCCAAAGAATCATTACATTCCTCTTTGTAGCAAGATAAACAACCCTTGAGACTATCCATTGTTAGCTGTACTCTTTCTTCGCCTCATCTTTGTAATTATCGTCTTTTCTACAATAATGATCGGCATCCAAAAGGTTTAATAAGACTACTCATTTTATCAGGAGGAGGAATCAAGATCCAGCGGAACTGACTAGTCATACCTCATTGGGATATTCCTAGGGTTGTATCTGGATCCGGCTGGATCCGGATATTTTCCAGACATGGATATGGTTTTTTGAATCTGACTGACCACATATACAGAAATTTAAAATTTTCTCAAATATGCAGTCGGTTCTACTAAAAATACTAAAAATTATCCGCATACAAATATTCGGATATATGCATTCGGATATGAATATGTGGATATATGGAGTCATACGAATACAAATATCCGTAGATGTATACAAGAAAATATATCATGTTAAATTTATAATTTAGTTTATAATGCTTTATTTGAACCATACATTTTTTGCTCATTTTATATGATATGCATTTAAAAGAATATTTTGACATTATTTCATCACGTTTGTTTCAAAACATACAATCCATACTAGTAATATGTATACTATATTTGTTGACATATTTATTTATAAATATAATATTCATTTGCTTGCATATTTATCTTTATTAAATATATTAAGTGCTCATTAAATAAGTATTCAGTGAGATTAATTTCATACACATTACTGCTCCACATCCAAGGTTATATTATCTTAAATTTTTTTAATATACATATCCAATTCATATCAATATCCATCACTTTAGCTTCGTATCCATATTCAATTTTGTTAAATACGGATATGACTTTTTATTGTCGAACTATATCCATATCTATATCCGTGATTGGCACTATATCTGTGTGTGTGTGTGTTTTTGTGATGCTCATGTCCCTTTTGTAACTGATCCGGTTATCCAGATGCAACCCGAGTTTTACCTAAAAAACTAGCGACGTTATATTAAGTGAATCCAATATTGTATGATGTGTGAGAGATGTCAAATTAATTAAGGGTAAAACCTTATAGAACACCATTCTCCTATTTGTCTTTTTGAGATAACCTCATTGAACTTCAAAAATTACAACTTGCACCAATGAATTATCTACTTTTCATTTAATCCCATCACAGTATTAACAGTGAAGCAATTTCTTTTTGGATGAAATACCTTTTTTTGTCTTCTACCTCCCGTTCTTCCTCAAATTTTTGACAAAATTCCAAACCCATCTTTTTTCTCTTTTCTTTTTTTCAATCCTCTTCCTTTTTCTTCCTCAAATTCAAAGAAACCCGTCATTTTATTTTTTCTCAAGGTCATCAACAACTTTCCACTTCCCCTCTGATGATGCTCGGTACTGAGAACTCCTCAGATCATGACACGTGGCAGATGACGTGTCCCGAAGCTTACGGGAAAGGAGCAAGAACGGTACCCCGGGCCTTCGACCCGAGGATGTTCTCGACCTTCGTTGACCTCCCAGAACACTCCTATGCTCGTCTTACAAATAACCATTGGCTCACCTCCGAGCCTTCCTGCGCATTGGTCTTCCTCAGCCCTCCCAGCTCGCCCCCGAGCTATCACAGAACCGAACTAGCTCGGCCTCCCGCTTTCTTCAGGCCTCTCGCCGAGCTAGGCCTCCTTGGTCTCACCGACTGACCCAAAGCACAGATCACACGCATCCCCGCCATGGCTCCGCGAATCTTGTCATACGCGAGATATCTGCCGCCCCACGACCCCGCGTTCCACTCCATCGCGTTCCCCCGTTAACGGGCATATCTCGTCATTAATGGAGGATCCCGCCATTCGCACAGGCGTAACTCCAGGGGCGTAACGGCCGGCGTAAATCTCGCGCCCGCCAGCCCATGGCTGCCATTCTATAAACCCCCTCTCAGACGACTCAGGTAAGGCAATTCTTATCCAATCGGCCGCTACTTTGCCCAAATATCTCGACTAACTTGATCGTCGGAGGGTCCGCGATGGTATAACCACCCCAGGGCTTCTTTGCAGGTAGCTCGGTTTTGCACTAAACCAAACCCATTGAGATCCACACGCCTCAAGCGACGGTCCTCAAACCCGATCTCAGCCGCTCGCCTACGTCGTCGACAGATCGTAAAAGACAACATCTGAAGGAGATCTAGAGCTCCCTCAGTTGGCGCCGTCTGTAGGAAACGAAAAGTTCCACTCATCGAAAGTTGATCTTCCGATCTCAAGCTGATGACGAGTGATCATCGCGACGATCCCAGCACCAGCCGTCGTCTTCCCCACAACGGAGGCACGGACGGATCCCCTCCTCCCCCGAACACCGTTCACGCCCTGCCCGCACGGATCGACGGGCTCGCGTCCATCGTGGATGCTCTTGTCCGTGTCCAGACTGCTGGGCAAGCCACACAGGTCGCCGTTCTCCCACCTCGGGACCGTGACCTCCGCAGAGGGGGGGACGACGTTGCCCACGCTAGCATGACAGAACAGCGCCTCGCTATTTCCGGCGGCCACATATCCCCGTAGAGACCAATTCAATGACCCGTTGGGCACCTCACAGCTCCACGCCAAGGTCTCACGCAAGAGCACCCCACCTCAAGGCCCATCGTGCATCTGTCCCTCCCGAGGAGGTGTCGGTCGGCTCGCCTGCACCCAGGCATGGCCGTCACCCTCTCCCTCGACAGGGTCGAGCGGATAGCACTCACCGCTGTGGCTCGAGGACGACCTCGTCAGGGGACCCGAGGAACCTCATAGAACGGAGCCGGAGCTGCGGCCAGACGCCGGCCGCCAGCGGGAGGAGCCTTAACTCCGAGTACGCCGAATCCTCGGGATACCACGATCGCCTCGATGCCCTCGAAAAGAAGATCAAAGGTATACATCGGGAGAGTCGTCCTTCAAACGAGGGGGCCAGGTATGCCGCCGACTCACTTACGAAGCCCTTCACTGAAGAACTGCTTGCTGTCTGCGTCTCCTCCAGAAACAAGGCTCCAAAGGTGGCCCTCTTCGACGGAAAGTCCGACCCGAAAGACCATCTAGACGCGTTCACGGCGGAATGAGCTTTCAGGACAACTCTGACGCCGCCCAATGTCGAGCGTTTCACGCTACTCTCATCCGCGCCGGATGAGATTGGCTCCGAGGACTCACGCCACGCTCCATCTCTACCTTCAATGAGCTGGTCGTCCAGTTCCTCGGGCATTTCGTCGGGAACAGACGGCAGAGACGGACGATCGATTGTCTCTTCACTATAAAGAGCGGGGACAAGGAATCCTTCAAAAGATACGTCACCCGCTTCTACAACGCTCTTCTTGACGTCCCAGAGCATCGAGACGAGACTGTCATCATGGCCTTTAGGTCGGGTCTTAGGCACAAGGAGTGGCTCTGCTCCTTTGCATTAGCGCAACTTAAGACCATGATCGAGGTAAAGACCGAGCGAGAAATCCAGCTCGAGTCTGAGGTAAATGTGAACCTACCCCGAAGCGACCAGGCCGATCAAAAGAAAAGGAGTAGAGAAGAGAAGAAGACTGACCGATCAAAGCCATACTCCCCGAAGTTCCAGAAGTATACCTCGCTCAACATCTTCCAGACAGAGCTGTTGGAGGAGGCAAAGAGCGAGCGATTTTTCAAACTCCCTCCGGTCACCAATAGGGCGGCCAAACGAACACGAGGCCCTTACTGCGCCTTCCATAGGTCGCAGGGACACCCTATCGAGAACTGCAAACAGCTCCGAGACTACATCGAGGAGTTAATTCGCTCGGGACACCTGGCAAAATACTTGCGGGAAAAGCGACAAGCCGGCCAGGAGCAAGAGAACCATCCCCCTCCCGGTGAGCTGACGATCGGCCAAATCATGGTCGTGTCAACAGGGAGTGCGCCTGGAGCCGGCGAGATTTGATGCTTCCTGCCGATCGAGGGGACTAGCAGCCAGCCCCGGAAGAAGAGCAAAGCAGCCGAGCCCATCACCTTCACCGACAAGGACCTCTACGGGATATCCTTGCCTCACAACGACCCCTGGTGATTACAGCACGGGTCCACCACTACGAGGTTCAAAGGATACTGGTCGACTCGGGAAGCTCGGCATACATCCTTTTCTACGACTGCTTTTTACGTATGGGGCTCGGCCCGTCGGACCTGAAGCCGACCGCCCACATTCTGTCGGGGTTTACTAACCACTCCATCCCAGCAGAAGGAGTGGTCACCCTCCTACTTAACATCGGGGAGGCGGGCCGTACGCGAACCGTACCAGTGGAATTCATCATCGTTAGAATTCCATCGACCTACAATATCCTCTTAGGACGCCCGACGCTAAACTCCCTCCGAGCCTAGATCTCGACCTACCACCTCGCGATCAAGTTTCCACTCGATCAAGGCGGAATAAGCCGGGCCTATGGGAACCAGCAAACCGCAAAGATTTGCTTCACAGCGACGTCTATGTCCGAGGAACGAAGCGACGACCTTGAGGGCACGGGTGATTTCCGGGGGTCCTTGGATACTCGGGACGAACAAAAAGAAATCCGAAGCCCCCGGTGGAGCCGCTAACATAGGTCCCTCTCGTCGAAGGGGACAATGAACGAACCGTCCAAATCGGGTCACTCTTAACAGGGGCCTGGCATGACGACATGGTCCACTTCCTCAGAGGAAACTCAGACGTGTTCGCTTGGGCGTCTGCTGACATGCCCGAGATCGACCCCCAAGTAATATCATATAAGCTCGGGGTCGACCCGACGGTCCGACCCGTCAGGCAGAAGAAACGAAGCCTCGCTCCGATCAAACAAAAAGCGATCAAGGACGAAGTTGACAGGTTGCTCGCAACCAACTTCATTCGAAACGTGGCCTGCTTAGAATGGCTGGCGAATGTGGTAATGGTTAAAAAGACGAGCGGGAAGTGGCGAATGCGACATCGACTTCACAGACCTTAATAAGGCCTGCCCGAAAGACAACTATCCCCTCCCTCGGATAGATCAGCTCGTCGACAGTTCGGCAGGCCACGAGTTACTTAGCTTCATGGATACTTTCTCCGGCTACAACCAGATCCGTATGAATCCGGCAGACGAAGAGCTCACCGCGTTCACAACAGACGGGGTATACTGTTATAAGGTGATGCCCTTCGGCCTTAAAAACGCCGGAGCTATATACCAACGCTTGGTCAACAGGATATTCAAACCACAGATCGGGAGGAACATGGAGTTCTACGTCGACGACATGCTCGTTAAATCGACCTCGTCAGATGAGCACACCAAAGATCTTGGCGAGACTTTCGACATCCTCTGCAAATACAAGATGAAGCTGAATCCCGCCAAGTGCGTGTTCGGGGTCACTAACGGGAAGTTCTTCGGATTCATGCTTATCCACAGAGGAATCGAGGCTAATCCGGAGAAAATCAACGCCATCCTCAACATGACCGCGTCAAAGACCAACGTCGAAATCATGCGGCTCACAGGGAGAGTAGCCGCTCTGAGTCGCTTCATGTCAAGGTCCGGGGAAAAGTGCCTTCCATTCTTCAAAGCCCTGAGGAAACTCCCAAGGTTCGAATGGTCGGAGGAGTGTCAGATCGTTTTCGAGCAACTGAAAGTACACCTGATGACTTCGCCGCTGCTCATCCGACCGATTGAGGGAGGCGAGCTATCACTGTATCTAGCTGTGTTCGATCAGGCTGCCAGCTCGGTGCTTGTCCGAGAAGTCGAAAGAGTCCAAAAGCCGGTCTACTACGTAAGCCACGTCTTTAAAAACGCGGAAACAAAGTACCCGGCCATAGAAAAGATCGTCTTGGCTCTTATCATGACCTCGAGGAAACTATTGCACTACTTCCAGGCACACACCATCCTCGTTCTCACCGAGCGTCCTTTGGGGGCTATTCTCGCCTCCCCCGAGTCTTCTGGTCGCTTAGAGAAGTGGATGTTGGAGTTATCTCAATTCGACATCAAGTACCGCCCAAGGCAGGCTATCAAAGCACAAGTCCTGGCCGATTTAATTGTCGAATGTACTATCCCCAGCAAGGAGGCAGAGTCAGTGCCGGCCTCCGGATCTCCACCCTCGATCGAAGAGAGGCCCGTCTCCGTTCCCGATTGGGTCTTTTACGTCGATGGATCATCAACTGAGGATGGCTGTGGTGCCAGCCTCATCATTCGAGGCCCGAACGAGGCAGAGATGGAGTATTCTTTGAAGCTCGGATTCAAGATCTCAAACAACGCCGCGGAGTACAAGGCTTTGCTAGTTGGGCTAGCTGGGCTACAAATCGCCTCCGGAGTGGGGCCGAAGACGATCCGAATCCGCAGTGACTCCGCCCTGGTTGTAGGCCAGGTGACCGGCCGTTTCGAGGCACGGGAGCCTCTGATGGTGAAATATTTAGCCGAGGTAAGGAGACTGCGAAAAGACTTCGACGATGTTCAAATAGAGCAGATCCCCCGGCACCTAAACGCCCAGACCGACGCTCTGAGCAAACTAGCTTCCACCTATACGGCCAACAACAAGAGAAATATCCTCTTCGAGGTCTTGCCATGGCCCAGCGTGGAAGACAGCGACAGCACTTCAAGTTTACGCTGCCCGGAAAGAAGACCGGGATTGGAGGAAGCCCATAGTAGAATTCCTTAAGGAATGTACGCTCCTAGAAGATCGAGAGGAAGCCCGCCGCCTCCGAGCCAGAGCACGCCATTTCGTTTGGAGCAGTGGAAACCTCTACAAGAAAGCCCTCACTCAACCCCTGCTTCGGTGCGTCGACCCCCACGAGGCCGACTACGTCCTACGTGAGGTTCACAAAAGGGTCGGCGGAGCACATCAAGGGGCCCGCACCTTAGTCTAGAAGACGCTACTCCAAGGATACTATTAGTCGACCATCCATCAGGACGCTCAGAAGATGCAAGAACTGCCAGCTCCATGGCAGCATACCACGTCTTCCGGCTACTGAGCTAACGGCCCTGACTTCCCCATGGCCGTTTGCCCAGTGGGGAATGGACATGATAAGCCAACTCCCTACCGGTACGGGCGGGCACAAATACATTCTCGTCGCGGTGGACTACTTTACGAAGTGGGTCGAGGCTGTCCCCATCAGAAAATCGGACGCTACCACGACCATCAAGTTCCTGCAGAACAACATAATATTCCGGTTCGGGATCCCGAGGTGTATCGTTACCGACCATGGGGACGAACTTCGAAAACGACAAAGTTAAAGGAATACCATATACTGATGAAGTTTGCCGCAGTCGCGCATCCCCAGTGCAATGGGCAGGCCGAGGTCGCTAACCGGGACGTCATTCTAGGTCTTCGTGTTCGCCTGGAAGGACGGCATGGCAGTTGGGTCGACGAATTACCCCGGGTTTTACGGGCCTTGCGCACGTCAAAGAAAACCCCCACTGGAGAGACCCTCTTCAGCCTCAGCTACGGCACCGAGGAGATGGTCCCAGCAGAGATCGGGCTGCCCAGTTACAGGGTCGAGCACTTCGACGACGAAGCAAACATCTCGGCCCTCCGGACTAATCTGGACATCTTGTTGGAGAAACGAGACCGAGCACAGATCAAAGCTGCTGCTTATCAACAGCAAACCGCCCGCTATTACAACGCGCGAGTCAAGCATCGCGCCTGAACGAGTTCGTTGACCAGGGCAAGTTACACAAGTTTTCCCCAAAGTGGGACGACCCATTCCTATCTCCGAAGTATTGCCCGGCGGGGCCTATCGCTTACAAGACGCGGCGGGTCGCAAATTTTCACGGCCTTGCAACGCCGAGAAGCCCAAGTTGTATCTTTGAAAAGCATATCTATGAGTATATGTTTCTTCTTAGACAAAGCGATGTAAATTTTTCTAAGTTTTTTTAATAAGAAGATGCTTTATGTGTTTCCCTCTTCCTCGGTTCAAAGGTCATGGATTTCATTTCGTGAAAATACTCAAACGCATCCAGAAGACCAAACAGGAAACAACAGAACGTCGCAAAAAGAGAGCTTTATTTATTTATCAAAAGGTATTATGGGCTCCTCAGCCTTACATAAAGATTAAAATTACAACAGGGGGTACGGGGTCAAGGAAGCACTGCTGGTGATACTCCGTGGAGATCTCCGTCAGCCGAGCCCTGGCCTCTTCAGCCCGCTCCCACTGATGCTGTCCATAAACCCGGGATGCCACGGAAGCGCCGGGCTCTCGATCTACCGAGCCTTGGCTTGGATCTGTCTCTTTTGGAAGCACTCCAAAATAAGGGCCAAAGATCGAACGTGCCTGTTCTTCGAGATGAGGCCGGGCACATAGATCGTACGCATCTTATCGAGCGCCTCGTCCAGCAGCTCCTCGGAGAGGGGGTTGTACAACCCGGGGACCTCCTCCAGATTGCGTACATCAGTTATTGGAAGAGAGACGACCGACGAGGAAGTAGACGGCCGAAGTGGTCCTCGATGCGCTGGACCACACTCCGGTACATCTCCTCGGAAACGGACTGAGCATACAGGTAGACGTCATCGGGAGTGATCTCTTCAATCACGTAGATACGCCCGGCCATCTCGAAAAAGCAATGATGAAACAAACCCATCTCCTTCTCTATTTACAGCCTCAACAGATTCCCTAAGGGCCCAAATTTGCGCGCGCGTGAACGCGAATCCTGGGATTTTCTCAATTCTTCCCGCACCGCCACGTGGCGGGCATCCCGTATTTCTCGGCCAACCGAAGTCAGAACGACGCGGATCTTGGAACGCCTCGCCTCACCTCACCTGTGCGTTCCTGCCACGTGCCGCCCGCGACGGTCACTCTTCCAAATTTTCACTCATCGAGGAAGGTCGGGCAACGCCTCGCAAAACCGAGCAGCTTCCCTGCTCAGTCAATCCATGGTTGGCAGTTTACTATCCACCGACGCCAAAGATCGAAGCCCTCATCAAGAGGCCACCGAGCAGCTCCTCTGCTCGGCTATCTTTAGTGGGTAACTTCTTACCGATCTACGCTAAGGGTCAAAGCCCTCATCAAGAGGTCCCTGCTCGGTCCATCCTTAGTGGATAACTTCTTACCCATTTACGCTAAGGATCCAAAGCCCTCCAAAAGAGGCCACCGAGCAGCTTCCCTGCTCGGTCAATCCATGGCTGGTAGTTTGCTACCCACCGATGCCAAGGATCGAAGCCTTCATCAAGAGGCCACCGAGCAGCTTCCCTGCTCGGTCAATCCATGGCCAGTAGTTTGCTGCCCACCGACGCCAAGGATCGAAGCCCTCATCAATAGGCCACCGAGCAGCTCCCCTGCTCGGTCCATCCTTAGTGGATAACTTCTTACCCATCGACGCTAAGGATCCAAAGCCCTCCAAAAGAGGCCACCGAGCAGCTTCTCTGCTCGGTCAATCCATGGCTGGTAGTTTGCTGCCCATCGATGCCAAGGATTGAAGCCTTCATCAAGAGGCCACCGAGCAGCTTCCCTGCTCGGTCAATCCATGGCTGGTAGTTTGCTGCCCACTGACGCCAAGGATCGAAGCCCTCATCAATAGGCCACCGAGCAGCTCCCCTGCTCGGCCCATCCTTAGTGGGTAACTTTTTATCCATCTACGCTAAGGATCCAAAGCCCTCCTCAAGAGGCCATCGAGCAGCTTCCCTGCTCGGTCAATCCATGGCTGGTAGTTTGCTACCTACCGACGCCAAGGATCGAAGCCCTCATTAAGAAGCCACCGAGCAGCTCCCCTGCTCGGTCCATCCTTAGTGGGTAACTTCTTATCCATATACGCTAAGGATCCAAAGCCCTCCTCAAGAGGTCACCGAGCAGCTTTCCTGCTCGGTCTATCCTTGGTGAGTAACTCCCTACCCATCTGTACTAAGGGATCAGGAGCCCTCAACCTCGGCAAACGCCGACCAATCTTAAAAGAGGTGGTCACCGGTCCAACTTGAGGGAGTGGGCAAATCTACACCTTTCTACCCGGAGGTGCCAACCGACATACCTTCAGCAAGCGATCGCCACATCGACTTCGTGGCTATAAGGACGTCGACCTTACACCAGCCTTAGTACACTTGACAAATAATTGGATTTAACTCGACGCGCGATCGCCAACTAAATGACCGGTCACCGACCTAGCGCATGGTTCGTCAGGCACGGAAAATGAGAACATTACCACAAAATGAAAACATTACCACACAAAGATTTCTGCAAAATGGCTTTATTCACTACTCGGGAGTCTTTACAAAGGTATTGTAGGCTCCTCAGCCTTACAAAATCGCCCGAAGGCTTACAAAATTCCAAAACAGAAAAAAAGAAAAAAAGGTGAAAAGAAAGGCAGAAAGGCTCAGGCCTCAGGACCGGGGAGGACCTCGCCAGCATCAGTAGCCGGGGTGGTGGCCTTAGGGTCGGCGCCCTCAATGGGGGATTCGGCACTGGGAGCCGGGGTGATCACCTTATCCCCAACGCTCCCACAAGGAGCCTTCCCCCCGGCGGCACTTCCAGCGGCGTCCCCCTGCGTCTCATCCTCGAGGGGGTACTCGAGCCGAAGCCCGCCGTCGGGAAACTCCGGCCTCCACGCCTTGATGGCATCGAGGGCCTGATGCCAGACGAGGGCCGAGGCGTCAGCAAGGTCGGTGTAGAATTGATCCGACGTCTTGTAGCTCTCCACCGCCTTTGTGGCTCGGAGGTCAGCGCGCTTCATCCTTTCCTTCGCCGCCTCATTCTCCCTCTTAAGGGTGTCCCGCGTCTTCTTCAAAGTGGCGTTGAGCACCCCAGCCTCCTCCAACTTGGCCTCGACGACCTTGTTGGACTCCTTCAAAATTCGGATGGACTCCCTGCAGTTGGAGTTCATCCCCTCCTGGCGGCCACCCGATCTTCGAGGACGGCGGTCCTCTTCCTCGCCTGACGCAGCTCCCGGCTCAGGCTCTCCTCCCGTGAGGAATACTCGCCCGCTGTCTGCATCGCGGGGGCAATTTTCTCATGCTCCATGTTGGCGACGAGGGCGCAGTGCTGGAGGACTTGAAGAAAACAAAAGGAGGGGTTAAAAAAAGTATCCGATCCGACAAACAAAAGAGGCTTAATGAAAACCTGAACGGGAGGCGGACACTGACCTGTACAGCCTCCTGAGCTATGGCCGTGATTTGGGCCTTGAAGGTCCCCCGGGGATCTTGCCCCCGGCCGATCGTTCCATCTCCGAGAGCAAGCTATCGGCGACAGAAAGTCCCAAAGGGCACCTCGAAGCAAAGGTCCCCCTCCTGCACAAAGCCCGGGGAAGACGGAGGTCGGGATACCGTCCTTTTGTGCCGCTTGAGGGGGGCCTCGGGAGGGTCGGCCTCATCCGCCACCTCCAAAACCAGGGGCTCCGACTCCCGAGCATGTTTACGGCTCTCCCCGCAGCTGGTCTCCATAGCCCGGGGCGTAGTGGAATGCCTAGCCGATGCGGCCACCGACGGGGCCAGACTTGTAGTAAGGCGTGACGGGCCGGCGCCTCCGGCCTTCTTCCCCTTTTTCTCAGCCATGGCAGCCAGAAATTTAGATCGGTCCATCAATTCTGCAAAAAGGGTACATACACAAAAGGAGTTAGCGATGCCATAAAGATTAGAAGAAGAATATGCAAGTCTAAACGGGTCGCCTAAGCTTCTAACTTACCCATGAACTGAGCGGGGCTGAGCCCGACCCAACTGAGGGCCTGCTCGGAAAGTAACATATCGGCCCGTTGGACGGGCTCCCACGCCGATACTATCCTCGCTTCGGGAGAGGACGACTGTCTCACCCGCGGGCAGTCGGCCCTGTGCCACTGAACAGCCACAGGCCAATCCTCACCCTCGGGTGGCCCGACAAATAAGAACTTCTCGTTCCATTCATTGGATGGAAGAAGGAACTGCTACGACCCCGACCCGGCCGCCCCTCCTCGGTGTTTTCTAAAGGAAATATATACTCGGCTCGTCCTTACGGGTGCCGGGATGATTTTTGTAACAAAAGGAGGAAAGGAGAAGGGTCAAGCTAAAGGGGATTTCTTGTAGTCTCAACCGGACCAGGAACCCGAGGAGAATCCTCCACGAGTTCGGCACTAGCTGGCCCGGAGCTAATTGAAAACAACGCTGCGCCGCGCTCACATCGGGGGAGAAGGGCAGACGCGTTCCATCCCAAAAGGCATCCAGGTACAAGGCGATCTCTTTGCCCGCACCTGGTCTGCCCTCTCTCCCTCCCCAGCCAAGCGAAGCGAGTAGCTAGGGGGAATGTGAAAGCGAGCACGGATTGTGGTGAGCTCGTCCACATTCCTCAGAAAGGAAGGCGCGTCGCGAGCACTTCTGATACGCGCTTTGGGGACCGTCCCCGTCGCACGACCACGGGAAGCATGTCTAACCCTAACTCTCTGGGATGAATCTGACTCGGATGGGGCAGAGGAAGAAGCAGCGGAAGACTCCCTAGACTCTATCTGAACTATCTAAACAGACTCCCCAGAGGAAGACATCTAACCTGAGCAAAAGGAGTCCTCCAAGGAAAGGGCGCGAGAAATCCGACCTAAAAGGAAGAGCGCCGAACTAACTCACGTAGTGATGAGGAAATTATAGCGAAGTATGAACCCTGAGGGATCCCATCTCTATTTATAGCATTTGGCAAGCGCATCCAACGGCGCCGATCGTTTCCCGCCAAAATAACGCTTCGTGTTCGACGGCCATCAACGTTCCACGTGTCTCAAGAGCATTGGACGCGTCCCCTCAAG
The DNA here is from genome assembly GCA_030015575.1 of Agapanthus africanus. Lineage (NCBI taxonomy): Eukaryota > Viridiplantae > Streptophyta > Magnoliopsida > Asparagales > Amaryllidaceae > Agapanthus > Agapanthus africanus. The sequence continues at coordinate 994,102,359 of CM057337.1, forward strand.
CGCAAAGGACACCGGCGGCCCATCACGTCACCCAACCAGCGTCGGGCACGTGGCCTGGCGCCTCAACGAACGTACGATCGAATCGGCGCTGCCCCTTTAATACACGATCTCTTCTCTGATCCGCTGACGTCATCAAAATATATGACTAACTGTCCGGGAATTCGTGCCGACGATGTCTTCAACTAAGAACTTAGCCCGGGTGACCGATCAGACCACTCTCGACCCGACCCATAAATAGGCCGGGACGAGAGTGGGGGGCCAATGATGATGCTCAGTACTGAGAACTCCCCAGATCATGCATGTGACAGATGACGCGTCCCGAGGCTTACGGGAAAGGAGCAAGAATGGTACACCGGGCCTTCGACTCGAGAATGTTCTCGACCTTCGATGACCTCCCAGAACACTCCTATGCTCGTCTTACAAATAACCATTGGCTCATCTCTGAACCCTCCTGCGCATTGAGCTTCCTCAGCCCTTCCAGCTCGCCCCCAAGCTATCACAGAACCGAACTAGCTCGGCCTTCCGTCCTCTTTAGGTCTCTCGCCGAGCTAGGCCTCCTCGGTCTCACCGACCGACCCAGAGCACAGATCACAGGCGTCCCTGCCATGGCTCCGTGAATCTCGCCATACGCGAGATATCCACCGCCTCACGACCGCGCGTTCCACGCCATCGCGTTCCTCCGTTAACGGGCTTATCTCGTCATTAATGGAGGATCCCGCCATTCGCGCAGGCGTAACTCCAGAGGCGTAACGGCCGGCGTAAATCTCGCGCCCGCCAGCCCATGGCTGCCACTATATAAACCCCTTCACAGACGAGTCAGGTAAGGCAATTCTTATCCAATAGACTGCTACTCTGCCCAAATATCTCGACTAACTTGATCGTCGGAAGGTCCACGGTGGTATAACTACCCCGGGACTTCTTTGCAGGTAGCTCAGTTTTGCACTAAACCAAACCCATTGAGATCCACATGTCTCAAGCGACAGTCCTTAGACCCGATCTCAGCCGCTCGCCTACGTCGTCTATAGATCGTAGAAGACAACATCTGAAGGAGATCCAGAGCTCCATCGCCCTCAATTTTCTTTCTTCAATTCAAAGAAATCCTTCGTGTTTTCTCTCATTCTGAACTCCAAAATCTTTCTTTTTCTCTTCTCACATTCTCATTTCAACGAATTTATCACTTTCATTTTTCAAAATCTCCACTTTCACTCTCCTTTCTTCTTCTCCAATTTCAACCCAGCTCAGCCCTTTCTCCAAGAAATTTCACTCAGTAGCTCAACTAGATGACAAAAGGACTTGATTTAGGTTAATTGAAAAGAAGTCGATGGGTTTAATTTAAATTTTTTATTTATTTCGAGTGCTATTTAAAATTTGTTATTGGGTTGATTGGATACAAGAGAAATTAATGGGTTTTAGTTAGGGTTTGAATTAGAAGCTGACATAGTATTTGATTTTGAGTTCATTGCTAGTTTTTGGGTTTTGATTTAGGATTTAATGAAAAAGATTTGGGATTTCATTGGAGAAGTTCTAAAAGTTGATTGAAGATGTAAGTTTTGTAGACGCCAATAATATAGGTTAGTGGGGTTTAGTATAATTTTTAAAGTTTAAATGGGTTTTCTCAAAAAGTCGAAAAGGTCAATGGTGTTTAGTAAAGTTTACCCTTAATTTAAATAATAAGTATCATCAATAGAATGCTGCCATATAGGTGTCATTGTAAAGTGCACTGTACGATCTTTCGTAAATTTATGCTCTACAAAATATTTCTGCAGAATTCTCCATGTGATCCTTGTGCGGTTCATTGCTGCATGCATTGGTGTGCCATCTGTCAGGAGCATCGAGAAATGAAGGGCCACCTTTCCGATAATGCTCTCATGCCAATGACTGTCGTGAACCCCCCGCCCGTGCAAGAGATGAACGCTAATGAGAACCAAGAATCCGAAGCTGCTGAAAACGTTAAGATTGAAATGCAAGCTGTTAAGATTGAAATGCAAGCTATATAGTGGAGCATAAGATTTTCCTTTTACTATGTATACTTCAAATTTGATTACAGAATTCTTAGGGGTAAGCCCGTGATTGATTGTGTTGTGTTTATTTGCAAAGTGTTTTTTGGTCGGTACCCCCTTGAAATGCTGAGCTATAAAATTATCTTTGTTTCTTGAGTTTATCGTGCATAATCAGGTGGAACGATGTGAATATATATAATTATGGCTTAGGTCCGGCTTTGCTTCTTGACAATGTAGGGATGATATGATATAAGCCTTTTTATTTGGTATTCTATCATGATCATGCTGATAATGGTTGTTAAATGAGCTTAGCTTTTGGTTATTTATGTTTGTTCAATTATTTAAGCGGGCTTAAAAATTTGAGTTGTTTGAGATTGAGCCGAGCCTTGCACATGTTTAAAATCTAGAAATCTAACAACAACAAAAATTACAAGAATATGTGAAAACATGTGGATGTTGAATGACAAAGCCAGCAGCCAGAAATATAATTGTTGTAATCCAATAAATGAGTCAAAGCTTGTTGAGAACCGCCTAAATTTGAAGTTATTAATAATCTATGTTCTTTAGTATGGCGGCGTTACAAAATTAATAATCATGATTTATATTCAAGAATGAGAAATCATTTTATTTTTACTACTTAATACTAAATAAGATACAATTATCTAATTCTATACGAGCCGAACCTAAGCACGAGCTTGTGCTTGTCGTGATCGTGTTTGTTTTTTCACCGAGCTTAGATTTTTGTTCAAGCTCAGCTCATTTGGTTGTCAAACGAGTAAGACCATGCTTTTAACAATCCGGTCCTGAGCCGAGCTCCAGGCTTTTTTAACAGGCTTAATGCTAATTAGACCTAATTGCTAATTACAAAATTCTGATAGGTTAAGTACTACATTTTCTTTCAAATCGGCAGATTTTATGAAATTATCTAGATCACTTGAATTCAGTATATTCTGCAGATTTCAAAACAAAGTTCTAACAATACATTAAATCAAATAGTATTACACTTGTGTTGCACTAGTTATAAGATTTAGCAACCCTAGGCACAGGCAAAGGCAAACTTAAAGAACAAAAACAAAATAAAATTACAACTTTTTATCAGCTCAGTTCTTTTAGTGAAGGAACATGGCTGTATTATCTGTTTACTAGTTTTCGAAAAATTGTTCGTATAAATCCCAGAATTTTCCAACAAATCCTGCTCCATAATCACACGGTACACATACGCACAATGCCAAGGGAGAACAATATACATCATTGTACAATTAAGATTAAATTGAAAAACCCACGGCTCGGACAAGACTTCTTCGATTGCTACAGAGCGGCCTTTCTCAATAGAAAGTTGTCCTGCGACCCCAATGACCACAGAGAGGAACCCATCATTTAAGTCGACTGCAGGGACCCCACCGACACCGGCATTTCGAGCTTTAACAGCAGACAGAAAGGCCGAGTGTTCTAAATAGCTCGAGCCATGATGCAACCCATCATCGTACCCAACCAAATTTATAGTTAATATATTTAACAATCGGCAAGTGATATAAAATTATCCATAAATAAAAGAAAAATGATAGAAACTTTGAGCAACTTCCCATAAGGCATCATGCTACCATTATAATTCTATGACTTTTATGTATTAATTTCATTTTATGCAAGTGTTCATATAAGATACATCCCTTCATCAACATGTGTTATAATACAATATATGTGTCGTTGGGCAAGTGTCATGTAAGTAATGAGAAAATTTCAAGTTGTTATGGTACAATATACTGTTATTAATTTCATTTTTGCGGGCTAATAGAAAAAAATGAAAACCTCTCAAATAAAGGGTAAATTTTTAAAAAGCACAGTCAAACTTTAAAAACGCCATAACCCCTTGAAGTGTACTTCTGTCAAACAATGAAGAAAAATGACAGCTATTCAGTCCACGTTCACGATCAATTTTGGGGTTTCTCCAGTTCACTCATGCCTTAAACGAGTTAACGAGATATACTGTTTCAGACCACATTCTCAGTTCTTGAGGGATTCATGGCATTTTTAAATTTTAATAGTGTTATCTCAAACACTGAAAATTCGATGGTGCTTTATAAAACTTATCCTCAACTGGCATTGTTTTGAATTGAAAACAATATTAGGGTACAGAAAAAAATCTCTATGAATTGCTCAATGAATATTGTATAACTTCATATTTCAAAGGCAATTAAAATCTCAATGTACCTTAACAAGAAAAGGAAACCGGTGCTCACGTTGTGCGACCATTTTAACTTGTCCGAGTTTTCCGTTTCGAACTATTTCAATTAGCTTAGCTACCGGAGGCATGTACCTGTATTATCATAAATAAAAATCAAACTATCCTATTTTTATAATTTTAATTTCAAACGGTCCTATTTCAAAAAAAAAAAAAACTATTTCCATTCCATCCAAGAAAAACTCAACGTAGTTGTACAGTGGAAAGAAGAAAACAATTAGATTGCTATGTGGTAAAAAAAAAAGGTACATACATAACTAGGGCAGATTCAAATTTTTAACATTCGACCAATTCGGTGGAAAGCATTAAAATACATCAGTTTCTTGCACATGCGATGCATTGCATGAAATAATATTGTGTGGGGTGAAAGAAAAGGTCTTTCCGCTGCTTTTACATCCACTTTGTTTTAAGTTTTTGATATTCAACAAGCCATGTTAAAGAATAATCCTAGAAATCTCATGACTATCTCAATAGAATATTTTCCTTTCTTTTTTTTTTCTTGATTGTATGAATATTCAGTTAAGACCATCCCAATGCTCCTTCTCGCCATAATACTAGGCACTGTGCGTATCGACCCGTGCAATGTTGTAGCTAACGCGTTAAGCGTCCCATCTGGGAAGTACATTCGCAAGCATGAAACTCAAAGGAATTGACGGGGCCCGCACAAGCAGTGGAGCACGTGGTTTAATTCGATGCAAAACGAAGAACCTTATCAGGGCTTGACATGCCGTGGATCCAGAAGGGTGCCTTAGGAAACATGGACACAGGTGGTGCATAGCTGTCGTCAGCTCGTGCCGTAAGATGTTGGGTTAAGTCCCGCAACGAGCGCAACCCTCGTGTTTAGTTGCCACCATTGAGTGTGGAACCCTGAACAGACCGAATCGTTTATCAAGAAAAATTGAAAAACAGAGAAGAGAGCAGGAGGATAGAGCATATAATGGTTGAAATAAATGATCCAATTTAAAATTCTAAATAAAAATAATGTTACGGATAACTTTGGGAAAGAGAGCAGCTAAAAAGAATGAGAATTTAAAATTTTGAAAAGTTTATGAGGTGGCTTTGTTGAAACGAGAAGATTTATTTGGAGAATTTTCTTATTTTTTATAACCCTTCTTAAAAGTAATAGGATATGTAGGAAGATATTAGCTATTTGCCTCCATTTATTTACTTAAGGAAAAAAATGAAAGTATCGAAATACTTGTGTCTTGGACTCATTCAATGGGCCGAATGTGGAATACGGGCCCAACGACGAAACCAGGCCCTCAATATTCATCTTCTGATATAAAACTCTAACCTCTTCGTTCCTTCATCAGCCGCCGCCTTCTTTTCTCTCGGAAACCCTAGGAGGCCCCCAAAGCTCTTTCACAACATGGGTGCGATCTCTGATTCCCTTCTAATTTCATTTCCAAAGCTATAGCTATTGTGTTTTAAACCTAAATCTCATCTCAAAATTAGATTTTTTAGCTTTTGAAGATGATCTTCAACTACGTATCACCTCTATTCTCATCTTAAAACTCGATTTTTTTTAAAGATAATTAATTGATTCTAACTCCAGTGCATTTCATTCAAAAATTTGAATTTTGTTGTTCTGCATCTACATTTACCTCAAATCTCGTCTCAAAATCTGATCTTTGTGTTGAATAGGAGCGTACAAGTACGTTTCGGAGCTATGGAGGAAGAAGCAATCGGATGTAATGAGGTTCTTGCAGAGGGTTCGATGCTGGGAGTATCGCCAGCACCCTTCCATCGTTCGGGTTACCAGGCCGACCCGACCCGATAAGGCCCGCCGCCTCGGCTTCAAGGCCAAGCAGGTATAATAAATTCACAGTCTTTGATGCTTGCATGAAAAGTTTTGATCTTTTGAGAATTTAAGCACTGATATAGTGATGTGTCTGAATCAAATTGAAGCTAATTTATGAGTTGATTTTATCATAAGATGAATAGCATTAAAAAAAAAAGTTCACATGCTTATTTAAAAATCTAAGCTACCATAATGCCGGAGGGATGCACATTTGCCTCCTTTTACTGTCTGAACGTTTCTGTTGAACCATCTAATGTTTGAACATTATGCTTTTTGTCTTGTTTGTAATATCCCTATCAATTCGTTGTTATCGCTCGATCTTAAGAATGCAACTATGGAGTTTGAAAGGAGCATTAAGCCTTTAACTTTACAAGGATGTAGTTGGAATTTGTTCTATAAAGGCTCAGCATTCACCACTGTTCCTTATCGATCAATCCAGTGTGGATCCCCAAAAGAAACAGAGTTTTCGACGATTTGAATTTTCTTTGTACATGCTTAATTGCTTACATTGTTTTAATTCTTCTTTTAGGGCAAGTATAATTCTAGAGACCAGTTCTTTTCAAATTTAGAATTTATATTGTATCTTAGATTACAGTTAGCTAACTCACTATTTTCTATAGTTTAAACGTATTGTCACTCCTGCTTTTGAGTAGGCGAATCGACACTGAGATGCTGCATGTTTAGATTCTACTATTTAAGCAATCTCTTTTACCAAAGATTATGGACTTTGAAAATGTTTATTGAGATATGAACTCTAGTGTATAATAGGTTATACTCTAGTACATTTCTGTATAAATCCAGTGGTTGGCCTAAATCTCTAACCCAACCTATTGGAATCGCTCATCCAATTCTCAACCATCTTGGGTGAGTTTCTTTACACATTTGTTTGATTTATCGATGGCCGATGATATGGAATATTGAAACTAATCAAAGATAGTTGCTTGCCTGCTATTAGATAAAGTTTCTACAGAAATGGCACATCCTAAAATTTATATTTTATTCTAGATGTACCAAACATGTATGGATGCCTTAGACAACAATAATCTACACTTTAAAAGTAACAAATTTTCCTTACTCATAGGTTAGATTTTCCAATATATATTTTTTAATTACGTATTTATATTTTAACAACAAAAGATAAGTGCCCCAGCAAATCTTCTCCAAGACTTCTCGAAAATTACAAATCCAGTCCAATGTACTTAGATTAACAGACTATTATTACTGGTAAGTGTTTCTCAATTATTTTTTGGGTTGATTTTTTCCATGATATTTGCTTTCTTCTAGGGTTATGTGATTTATCGTGTCCGCGTTCGTCGTGGAGGCCGTAAGAGACCTGTTCCGAAGGGTATTGTCTACGGTAAGCCCAAAAACCAAGGTATCACGCAACTCAAGTTTCAGAGAAACAAGAGATCAGTAGCTGAGGAAAGAGCAGGGCGGAAGTTGGGTGGTCTCAAGGTCCTCAACTCTTATTGGCTTAACGAGGTTAGAAATAAAAATGAATTATGGTTGTTTCATAAGCGAAATTTAGAGGAAAATAATTTTTCTTTATTAATTTGCGTATAAAGTTAGCACTTGAGACTCCTTGAATTGAACCCCCAGTGTCAAATTTGCATTTAGAGGCCATTTTGAGATTGATTTCATAGGTATGGAGTGTTCCCATGCCAAACGAGAAAATGTAGTGTTGGAGTCGTGGATAAAGGGTGTCTTCTCTATTTTCGTCCTAAAATAGGAAGAAAACCTCACATGATTTACACTCTTTGTCCAAAAATAGGAAGAAGAAAAATCTTCTATGGTGGTCAGAGGTTGGTGCTTCACTAATTTTTTGGGATGATCATCGCGGTCCTTGGCCATCATGGACTAAAATCTAATAATTACATCAAACCTTACATGATTTACACTCTTTGCCCACTGATAACAATGTTGTATAAAATTTTTTATCATTGTAAGCCGATAATTCGGTAACCATTTGAAGCAAGGGCAAATAGTATTGAACTTTCATATTAACAACATGAAGATAATCAACACTCCATCATCCAAGAAATGGCAGAGTTGAATTCCAATCATGTAAATGGCAACTAGCCTCTTTCCTGCATTATGTAAATAGCAACGTTGCAGTCGTTTTCACTAAATTACCTTAAGGTGTTTTTATTACAGCAAGCTCCCTTAAAGTGTTACATTTAAGGTGGTTTTATTTTAAAAGACTCCCTAGAAACAAAAGTTAAGGGAGATTACTGTGATTAAAAAAAACTTTCTTTTTTAGTTGAGGCTTACTGTAATTTAGCCTCATGTCTTGCCTCTCATCTTTCATAATATGGAAAATTGTAGGATTCGACCTACAAATACTTCGAGGTCATCCTTGTAGATGCGGCCCACAACGCGATCCGCAACGACCCAAGGATCAACTGGATCTGCAAGGGGGTCCACAAGCACCGTGAGCTTCGGGGGCTTACATCAGCTGGCAAAAAATACAGGGGCCTTCGTGGAAAAGGCCATTTGTACCACAAGAACAGGCCATCTCGGAGAGCGACCTGGAAAAGGAACCAGACCAAGTCCCTTCGTCGATATCGCTAAGCTTACTCTTATCGAGTGTCAAAGTTTGCTTATTGGGTACTTGTTTTTTGCAGTCGAGAGATTTTTTTGAGCTGTGGTTCTGGACTGGGGTTTCTTGTCAATGTTTAGTCTCTGTGACACTTGGTTTTGTAGCTGATGTTATTTATGGATTTCAGGTGATTCTAATGTTTATTTTTGAAAAGTTCTTCAATTGCGGCATGTATGATGGAAAATGCATTAAATCCTAAGGTTTTGTTGTTATTTTATAGGCTTAACCACTTTAAACTACGCACAAGTATTGCCAATTTCCATTAAACCATCTAACAGTTTTCTATTACGGTAAACTACCTTAAGCTTTTTGGGTTTTAGGGAGTTGTTTGTTTCTGCTAATCCTTTAAATACAGCACTTTAGGGGGGTCTTGTTGTAGTATAAAAAACTTTTAGGTGGTCTAGGGAAAGCAGTGATGGTGCTTTAGAGTAATAGGAATTTAACGAAATTATTTCATCATCTTGTAGGGAGTTGTTTGTGATTCCTTCTCCATTTTTATTTTAGGAGTAAGGCAGGCATATGGCCGAGGGTCCGAATCCCCAACGCATATGGTTTCATAAAGAGAGTATATTATTTTGTGTTCATGTCTTTTTCGTACCTGTGAACATGTTTGAATGCATTTCTTCTACAGGACTGTTTTTCTCTACTGAATTGAAGTTTGCATGAAGAAAAAACAATCTGCGTTATGTTCATTGCTTCGGTTCTCTATGTCAGCTATGCTAGAGAATTTTACATATCCAAATTTGAATATCGCATTCTCATTAAAGTAAAATTGTTTTGAGAATGAACACCTTATGGCAGTAAAAGGGGACGCCCGCAATAAAAGGGGTCGCCGTCGAACCTTAGCGAACACAAATAGCCGTGAAGTGGTTTCCATCCCAACTTAATGTAGGGACTTCATCCCTCTGGATTTCTACCATCATGTTTGTTAAGGGCAACAACTACGAAATCGCTGTGGTCGCCGCGGCCACAACAATCTCTTAACATGCGTTTGTCTCTTTCTTTTCCTCCTTTTCAATCCCCACATCACACACACCACGCAACAAACACACACATAAAAAAAACCTACCTTCCTCCACAAAAAAAAAAGAAAGAGAAACATAAAAAATTCTTTCGACCTTTCTTTTGCTCTGATTTGTGACCGATCCCCTCTCTTCAATCACAGACCAGTTGGTCTCTCTCTCCCTCTCTCTGCGTGTGGTTTTTTTTCTTTCAAAAAGCTCAAAGTTCAGCTTGGGCTTGACTTGTTAAAATCTTGTTAGAGCATTCAGCAATTAAATGAACTGAGCATAAATAGAAACTCAAACTCGCTGCATTGACCAAAGAACACGGATAATTTATATCCAAGTATTAAGTAGTGATTAGTCTAAAATATTGCATATTTGGATGATTGTTTTTTCCACTATTATTAAGTTCTAAAAGGTGTTTATTGCAATTATAGAACATATGAGGGTTTATGTGTAAAAAGTTTATTATCATATGTTTTTACGTTATAATTAATATAATGAGAGAAAATACTTGCATATGATATTTATATAAAATATTAGTAATTAAAATATGCATATCATATCAAATATTTCTAATTAATATTCTTAACATATAAAATGGTTAGGATAATATCTCAAAAAATACCAAATATTACCAACATCATGACTTGAGATATTGTGCATATATTAGATCAGGACCGGAATCCAAGAGATCCGATATGTCGGAATCAAATCTGCCGAAATATGAAAGCAAATCATAAAATTTAGCAACGGCAGAGACTCAGTGTATTATTTTCAGAATCCAAACATCGAAGTGGTCTCCAAATGTCAACAGAAGAGAGTAGAAAAAATCCCAGGTGATGATTCCACCAAAGAGCTGCGATTGGGCGGCCAAAGACCATGATTTGCGGCGGATCCGAGGCATGATGATAGCCGTTGGATGATAGAATTTTGGGATTGGATCGTATCAGCATATAATCACAGATGGTATCTAGGGTTTCTAGTTTCTGTGACTATATATAGAACCGAGAGCTTCACATCAAAAATCATCAATCCGAAGTGATCAAGTGGTCCAAAGAGATTCACGCATCCAGGTGATCATCAGCTAGTCATCTAGCTCAAACAAGAGAGAGAGAGAGAGCGAGAGCAAAAACTAGGGTTCTCTGTAATCTACTTTCTACGAAGAGTTGTATGAAATAGTTGATTAATAAAGATAGGGTTTTTATTATTTAATTCTCTTTGCATTTACTTTCTGCATTTAATTTCTGCATTTTAATCATGTTTTCTTCTTCATCCTTTCTAGATCTCAAACAATGAGCGAGTAATTCCTAACTTGCTAGGGTTCATAGGTTAGGGTAGATCAATGGATGATAAAATCATTTAACTTCTTTTATACATTTCAAAGTTTATAAACTTTAGCAAAACAAATGTTAACATTCTTATCGGGCGCGTTACTAATCTATTGCTAGTCACGACCACGATTTGAGATCTATTTAACACTTGTTTTACTAAGGGCTAGACATTAATAGAGATCAATACAAGGACAAGGGTTAATAGTGGGGAAACCCTAGTTTCTTCCAAAAACCCTAATCTACAATCATCACTATCAATCTAGTTTTAAACTATTAAAAAATAAAAGAAGTCATTTTAATTATTCATCCATTACTACCAAATCCTATGAACCCTACAACCCCTTTTTCTTATAAACTTTACATCTGTTTCAAATAGATCTACAACCAATCATCATATCTTCTATCAACTTGTCTAAAACAAGAAGAATGTTCACGTTTCCCTGCGGACGACCCGTATTCATCGTGGCTAGTTACTAGCGATACCGTCCTGATTGCGGTTACTTTACGAACAAACACTTTTTATACGAACAATCAAATAGCGCCGTTGCCGGGGAAACGGTCGTAATTTTTTTCTTGCTATTCGGGTTGGATTCTTATTAAATTCATAACATAAAATAATCAAAACTGCATTTTGTGTATTTAACGATTATTGGGCGAGTTTTGCAAGCGATTTTGGAGTAACTGGAGCAAACCAACAGAGAGTTAGATAATCTCAACATATCCCAAAGGAGCATAAGGGTGCTCTGAAGAAAATTCAGCAAGAGAACCCTCCATAGTGCGGCGGAACCGCGGCGTCCTGGTGGAGTTGGGCCCCTAAAATCTTCAGGTAATTTTTTCATATCTTTCTCTCTCCTCTAAAGTTCTGATAATCTGATCTTTCCTGCAGGATTCTTTGCAAATATCGCCGCTCAAAAATCTTTTTGCGTGTTTTCATATCGGTTTGTTTGTGCATATCTAAACCGGACATTAAGGGGCAATAACCCAAATCCAGATTAGGTGGGGATTTCATCACCCTTTCTAGGCCCCACAAATAAAAAAAACAAGCATACTTTCACCCTACATTAATTAAAAAATATTTAGACCAAGCCTCTAAGGACTGTCGCGCTCAATTAGGACAGAGGAAGGTCATGGATAATCTATCGCTTATCCGCATTTCTCTTGTGGTGTCTAGGGAAGTGTGACTAAGGAAAGTGGTTACTTAATTAGGCCCGCTATTTTCGGTGATTCGTATAGCGGATAGCTCCCACTTACCTGGCCACAAGAGTGATAAAGAGGTAGTAGAGAATTGATCCTGCGACTTGTCCTTTGGAAGTCTAGGAGCAATCTAGTGACTTGACCTAGATGACCCTAGTTCTAAGGATTGACTGTGCATTTTTGTGATTTGTTGAGTCAAGCCTCATGTCCGACTTTTTCAAAACAAACATTCTTAAATTCGTTCTCACACACGCTGCTACGTGCACTAAACCCGCTAAGTGCATGATCGGCTGGACACGGGATTCTAGTGCCCATCTTGTCCATGTTTTTCCTATCGACTCCGAAGTCGGTACTTCTTCATCTTCTATTTTCCCTCCACCCACCACATCTCCTAAAATGGACGGATCTCCATCGAGATTTCACGACACAACCCTTCCACCATCCGTAGGTGCGCAAAATCCACCGCGCATCTTTCTCCAAGAAAGAGCTACCCCATATGCGGGCCTCTTCTTACTTGTCTTTCTCTTCCACCCGCCAATGAGAATACTTTCGAAATTAAACCCCATTTCATCAACTTGTTGCCCAAATTTCACAGGCTTAAATCCGAAGACGCATACGTTTTCATAACCAAATTCGAGAATGTATGTGCAATGATGAGCACAACACAACCTTCAGTGGATGCTATGAGATTACGTCTTCTCCCTTTTACCTTGTGTGATCTAGCAGAAAAATGACTTTATAGTACTGCCGCACATTCTATCGCTAAATGGGACGAATTCATTATAGCATTCCTTAAGAAATTTTATCCTAATTACAAAATCGCCCGTGTTCGAAGCGAGATTAACCAGTTTACCCAACTTCATAACGAACCATTCTGGAAATGGTTTGAACGGTTTAAAGATCTTCTTGTACAATGCCTCCATCTTGGAATTGATAGATGGCAGCTTTGCCAAATTATATACGAGAGTGTTAATCCTACCACGAAATAAATGCTTGAAACCATTTGTCAATACCATTTCATGTCAAAAGACGATAGCGAAGCTTGGCAATTTCTGGAAGATCTCGCCGAACAAACCTTACAATGGGAGAGCGTTAGACCAACATCATTTTCATCTAGGGCAGGTATCCATCAGCTCGACGTTTCCATCGCAGTGAAAGCCGAAATGGCCGCGATGCAAAAGAAACTCGAAGCTATCGAAAACAAAGTCTCACTAACCTCTCTAAACCAAGTTACGCTCCTCAAAACCGTGTGTGGTTGCTGTTTTGACCCATCACATTTAACGACATTTAACAGAAGAATGTCCTTTGAATCCTCCGTCTCTAGGTCATGAACAAACCAATGCTTCTTTTCAACAACAACCTAGAAATGACCCTTATTCATCTATTTATAATCAGGGATGGAGGAATCGTCCTAATTTCGCTTGGAACCAAAACCAGTCTCAAAATAAAAATTGGTTCCCAAGCCAAAATAATTATCAAAGGCTTCCTCCACAGCAACAGTAGCCACCACAACAAAATCAACACCCTTTTCAACCGCAATCTTTTCAAAACCCGGCCACCAATTTTGATCCTTATAATAATATTTCAACGGCCGGTACCGATAAAACCTCTGCGCTCGAACGTAACTTAGAAACGTTCATTAAACAATCCACGCAAACGACGACTAATTTAACGTTTTCTATCCAAACGTTAGTGCAACACACTGCTTCCCATAGTGAAAGTATAAAATCGATAGAAGCACAACTTACAAAGTTAAATGCCACGATGAATGAGAGAGAGAGAGAAAGGGAGACTTTCATCTCAACTTCTACCAAATCCTGACCACTAACAAAGCGTGAATATCATTCTTCAAAATCATAATGTGAGTGCCGTAACTACGTTGAGATCGGGAAGAGTGCTGAATAACAATGTTGGGGAACAAGTTGATGATGATGAATCAGATGAAACCCCGGCTACTATTTCTACTCCTATTTCGTCTAATCCAACATCTTTTTCCGAGTCTATTCTCCGTTTTCCACTAGTCTCGAACCCTCGGCCCATTTTCTTGAAGGAATTACCATCTACGACCATCCCAAATCCAATTTTGGGATCCATTTCATCCCCACAAACTTCTCCTCAAAAGTTGGACCCAACCCTTATTGATAGAACTCCTTTTCCACACAGGTTGAGGGCAAACAGACCGAGTCCCCAAATGGAGAAGATTGTGAACATTTTTAAACAAGTTAACATAAATATTCCTCTCCTAGATGCTATCAAACAAATTCCTTCCTAGGCGAAAATTTTAAAGGACTTGTGCACCAGGAAAAGAAAAATTCAAGTGCCTAAAAAAGTTTTCTTAGCGAGTAATATGAGCAATTCTCTTACCCAATTAGTGTTCACGAAACGTAAGGACCCCGGTTGTCCTACTGTATCTATAACTATTGGGGGAAAAAATATCAATTGTGCTCTACTCGATTTAGATGCTAGTGTTAACTTGCTTCCATATTCTGTCTATGAGCAAAAAAGTGATTTACTTGAACTAAATTTACTTAAAATCCATGTTGGGGAAGAGTGCTGAATAACAATGTTGAAGAAAAAGTGATTTACTTGAACTAAATTTATTTAAAATTTAGTTCAAGTATCTTAAATAGGTAAGCACTCACTTTCTCCGTCTCCCTGGGGCTCAAGAGAATTGATCCCGCTTAAATCTATATTTACTAAAGTCCTTAAATATTATTTTTATATAACTCGAGGGGGTTTTATGAAAAATATTTTAATATAATTCAAAAATAAAACCTCGAGGGTGATTAGTATTGTTTAAGGTTGTCATGAGCATGGATTTTAAGTATTTGGGGTATTTTAGTGATAAATACTTAGCTTGGAAAGTTCTGTTAGTGTTTATGCCCTAGAAGGCCATTACTGTATCATACTAGCTTGTATATTACTTAATGGAAGCTTGGGATATTCACATGTATATAACAGTCTTGCTAAACATGGTAGTATGCTACTTGGTTTTTCTATCTTAATATGTGAGTGTACGTATTGATAGAGCTCTTAGGATCTTGCTTGTCTACCAGCGTTGTGATGGCAGTCACACTAGTGGGGGCTGGGTAGTCTACAAGCACATCCTTATTCAGGTCCCTGGTCGTTGGATTATCGAGACAGAGCATCGATACTCCGGAGTAGACTGGTGTGTACGCTTCTCATCCCAGTTGGGGAGATGGTCTGTCCCACAGCCGTCAGTACGTCGTACTGGAGATAGTATACAGGTGCTCGTTAGGTTACGGGTACACCGGACAGGACTCACAGGGAACTGTTGGTTGGTTTGATACCAGTCGTCAGTGAACAGTTCCCAGGTGACATGAGTACAGCGTAGTCCGCAGACTTGACACTGCTACTTCGTTTCGAGTGTGTCCCACTGTTCTTAGATTGCTACCCTACCACGGCTCAAAGGAGTCGTGCAAACAGGTAGCAGTTGGGTGCAGTCCCGAGCACTTGGAGGCAGTGGCGGTTAGACAGGATTCGTCCCTCCCGGTATTGGGAGTAGATATCGTGCTGTGTCAGAGAGCCATTACGCAAAGTCCCTGGCCAGGGCAAGCGAGATTTGCTGGTAGGTTCCAGTATTTTCTCAGGGTGTAATGGGCTTCCCTCCGACACGACTTATACCGCTATTAGGGGACTGACGCTTGCCGCCCCCCTAGGCCCGATATGCGATAGTCTTGGACGAACGGACCGGACTGTATGGAGATTGTCACATCAGACTCAGTAGGAGTTCGGATGGGTTTTCTCATCGGCCTTCTTATCGACAACTACCTGGGGACCGTTACGTACAGCTAGTGCCGCTTGCGGTCTGTGGTTAAACCCACTGCCAGCGTAGTAGTCGAGTCTCTAGAGTCCCACACAGAGAGTTTCCTACTCCAGGCGAAACGATATAGAGGTCGCATGGTTTTGCGACAAAGGGTTCGGACGCATACGTGCGTTTACGCGCGTACGACTTTCGGACAGTTTTTACCAGTCGGCTTTGGTTTAAGCCAGTTACTGGTATCCGGTTATTGGATTTTTACAGTCTAAAGTTTTTCCGTATTTTTACGGATCGGAGGGCGTTCTCGTAATTGTTCGAGAAGCTTCTAGAAGATGGTGACTAAGGAGGGTTATGTGTCATATTCATTAAATGAGGTTATGAGTCATGGTGGTGATTCATTCATTTCATTAATGCACATTTATTGCTTAATGACTCATGCTAATGAATCACCACTAGATATTTTATGAAGCATGATTTATCATCACTCTTTATTCTTTTCTCATTATTAGAAAATGCTTCATAATATATTATGATACACTCTCTCTCATCTCATTATCTTATCTCACATTCTCTCTCCTCAAGCTCTCATCTTCAAACCCTAATCCTTACACCTCATGAGTTGAGATCAAAGGATTAGTTAGACTAAACAATCCATAACCATCACTCTATCTCATCCTAACTTCTTTGATTAGCAATCCAAGAAGGTTAGTTGCCTCAAGTTTAGAGGTTTAGCTTGGAGTTTCGCTCTCGGGTGGATCGTCTACTACCTAGAGAAGGCCGAGGAGAACAAGGAGATCGTAAAGACGAAGGACCGGTTTCATTAGGTATAATCCCTTAACACTATGGTTTAGTATAGCTATGTGTTCGGTTATTATTTGTTTAGCTTCGATTCAAGCGGTTAGTCGATGTTTGTTCTTTAAACTTGATCGTTTTTGAAAATTCCGCCTCCCCATAAGAACTGGGGTGTAC
The DNA here is from genome assembly GCA_030015575.1 of Agapanthus africanus. Taxonomy (NCBI): domain Eukaryota; kingdom Viridiplantae; phylum Streptophyta; class Magnoliopsida; order Asparagales; family Amaryllidaceae; genus Agapanthus; species Agapanthus africanus. The sequence continues at coordinate 994,119,280 of CM057337.1, forward strand.
TACATCGACTTACAAATTCATGGTATTTTACTATAAAACTTGTCTTTTTGGTATCTTGATGGTATTTTATTGACATTTTTTAATCTTTTCATTTTTGAAAAACATAGTTTTATTATATTTTGAAAGTATGTATTAATAATTTTATATAATTTTAATTTAAAAAATAATTTTATTTTATTTAGAAAATTCGTATTTCTTAAAAACCGTATTTAAATATATTCGAGATCGAATACTCCGTGAGGAGGTCCGCATCTCGTTCTACTAGCCCAAGAATATGTGATAATCCGCACCATCCATTAGCGGGTCCTCTAAAGAGAGTTGTACATGCGTAATCGCTAAGGATATGAAAGATCGATTTACTAGAAATCCGGTTTTTAAAATTATGTGGTATTTTATGGTAATATTGTCTTTGTAACAAATATCCATACAAAAGAGATATCGTGCTATGGATCCAAGTGTGCGTGTGGGGTAGGTCATTACCCCGTGAAGTTTTCCTAAAAGTATTGTTTTAACAAATACTAAAGGTAGTGTTTATAAAGTTCAAGATATTTTAATGAAAAAATTCAAATATGGTTGTGTTACATGAGATTCTAGGTTAAATCTTGATTCTAAATGTTGATATTAAAATTACAAGTGAAAAGGTAAAGTTTGTTTGACCAAAATATAAAACGAATTGGAGTTATGGCTTTTATAAAAGATGATTTCGGTATAACTCCACTTTTACCGATTTTGATTAAAAAGAATTTTCAATGAGGAGAAGGGAAGTTTGGGAGGGACTTACTGTTTGATTATGTTAAGAAGAAGTATAAGGAGATAAGAGTGTCATCGTGGCGTCGCGGGAGCTCCGGATGTTGCTTCGATCTTCGCCGAAAGTTGCTTGCTTGCTAACTCCTCTTTACTCCACTTGCACTTATGAACTTTTTGAGAGAATTTTGCTATAATTTTCAAAATGGTGTTGAGCCAAGGTAGGGGACGGTATTTATAGTGGAGAATTAGGGTTTTGGAATTAAAGATTTGGATTAAAAAGTATTAAAATTTGGTTTAATTGTGAAATGAAAGGTTTCTGTTTGATTGCAGGAAAATCAAACAGTGCAGAGGAGTTAGGGGTAGGTGAAGGGGTTTGAGTGCAAAGCCCAGAGCCAAATGCGCTTATCATAGCCATCGGCGCCGGCCATATTGGGCATTCCACCGGTCGATCTAGGGCAGTAAGTTTCTAGATTCGTGCCACGTGTATTTGTCTGTTTTTAAACCCTTTTGCACATGTTTGATTTTTCTGAACTTTTCATTTCCCTGTGTATTGCACGTGCAATCTTTTGGGCTTCCAAAATGTTAGAAAAAAATCAAAAAAAATAATGTGTCTAATGGGATCGAACACAAGGCTACGTTACAGCAGTGCAGGGGCTTTACCAGTGAGTTACAAGTTGTTTCTTGTTGTTATTTAACAAAATTGACTTATAACTCGAACTGTAGCGACTCTGTTTTTAATGTACAAAAAAAAAATAATGTATAGAATAGAGTTGTAATCCTGGGCACAAGTTATAAATTTAATTTTTTTAAGAACAACAAGAAATAATTTGTAGCTCATTGGTAAAACCATGCATTATTGTGACATAGCCCCTGTGTTCGAATCCCATCAGCCACATATATTTTTACTGATTTTCATTTTAAATTTTTTGGAAGCCCAAAAGTTTACACGTGCGATACACATAAAAAAATGAAAAGTCAGATAAAATAAACATGTGCACAATGCTATATGAACCGACCTAGAAGCGTGACATTCATCCAAGCCCCTACCTCCAACAATGGACCGGCTCAATGCAAGAAAAGGCCGGCGGCGCCGGGCTCCCCTGCAGGTAATGCCCCCAAACTCTGCGCGCTAATCGTTTGGCCTACCCCCACTACCCCAGTACCGTTTGATTTCTCTGTAAATTAACAGAGATTAAAATCACCCATTAATCCAAACTTTAATACATTTTAATTCTCTTTTCAATTCTCAAAGCCCTAATTTTACCTTATAAATACAACATCATACCCTAACCCTTCTCATTCTGAAATCTATTGTCAAAAATCCTCAAAAAATTTCCAAGTCAAATAAAAGTACAAGTGGAGTTAGCACTAGGTCAAGTTCCTGCGAGGATTCGAGACGATTCCGGCGACCCCGCGACTCCACGAACCACCAACCTTTTTCCTAAACCCCCCTCTCTTTTCTAAGCTAGTAAGTCCCCTTTCTTCTCCTCTTCTCCTAATTTAAAAAGTTCTATTTTCAAAACTCGTCGGAAGTGGAGTTATTCCGACATCCGTTTCTAAACTCGTTAAAAACACCATCTTTCTTAATAACCAATCATTCAAATCATTATACCTTGCTTAACAATCATGAAACAAATATTGAGAACAAATTTCATCTTAAAATATCATGTTATATAACTTTTATTTGCAATTTTCGTTTAAATACCATAAACTTTACATATGACATCTTTTAAGTATTTATCATAGCATACCTTTAGAAAACCTCACGAGGTAATGACCTACCTCTCACATACACACATCTTGACACGGCACGATTCGCTTGAAAAAATATCATGTGGCAAATACAACTTTTCAAGTAAATACCTTAAACTATTAAAAACCGTATTTCTTTAAATTGTGTGATTATATTCCTTGCGATTATGCCTCTACAACCCATTTTGGGGAAACTGATTTGGTTGGTGTGGGTTTTCGCATATCCATCAGACTAGTAGGGCGAGATGCAGACCTCCTCACGGAGCATACGATCTTGATGGAATTTTTAATGCAATTCTTAAGAAAAACGTGATTTTTTATTTAATAAATAAATTTTTATTTTTAATAATTATATATAAATATTATCAAACCATCTATTTTACATATATAATAAATTCCATATTTTTCTAAACAAAAGAAAAGAATTACAAGTTTCATGAAAATACCATAAAGAATCCATACAAATCAACTTTACACTAAAATACCATGTATTATTCAAGCTAGGTATTTATTCAATAGAATACCTCACTTTTAAAAATTGCATCCATAAAAACCCTAAATATGATAAATAAATACTTGAGCTTTATTTTGAAAGTATACTAAAAATATTTTTCATAACCCCCCCTCAAGTTATATTAATTTACATTAAGGACCCTAGTAAATATAGGTTTAAGCGGGACTAATTCTCTTGAGCTTCAGGGAGCCGGAGAAAGTGGGTGCTTGCCTATTTAAGGTAGAAAACTAAAATGGGGTTATCAATGTTAATTGGTTTGGAAAAATTCACAAATCTTGCCGTCCATGTGCAGCAGTTACCGATAACTCCTAAACTTAATTCAGGACCCAAATCTGTTTAAGTGTCTGACTCATTCCGAGTCTCAGTCTAATCTGAATACAATCCAAATTTGAATCCAACCATATATCTAATTCAACATGAATCCAATGTATCAAACATGAACACTTGAACATGAATACCAAACAATACGAACATGCAACATGATTTGACTCGACTTTACCGATCCATGGATATATCTTGAACTTGGCAGCACATCTCATACCGACTGCTGAGATCGGGGCTAGAAGATTTCAATAAGGGTTGGACCTGGAGATCCAAGCCGCTCTAGCTATAGAAGATTTCAACAAGGGTTTTGTTTCCAAGCAAAATTAGGATGATTCCTCCACCCCTGATTGTATGTGGAAGAATATGGATCGTTTCTAGGTCGCTGCTGAAAAGCAGCATTATTTTGCTCGTGACCTTGAAACGGCGCATTCATAGGACATTCTTCCGTCAAGTGTGATGGATTGGAACAGCAACCACACACGGTCTTGGGGAGCGTTACCTGGTTTAGGGAGACTGATGAGAATTTGTTCTCAATAGTGTCGAGTTTCTTTTGCATTGCTGCCATTTCGGTTTTTACTGCGATGGAAATATCGAGCTGATGAATACCTCCCCTAGATGAAGGTGGTCTAACGCTTTCCCACTGCAAAGTGTTTTCAGCGAGATCTTCCAGATATTTCCAGGCTTCACCATCGTCTTTGGACATGAAATTACATTGACACATGGTTTCAAGCATCTGCTTTGTCGCTGGATTAATGCCCTCATATATAATTCGGCATAGATCCCATCTATGTATTCCATGATGAGGACATTAGACAAGCAGATCCTTGAACCGTTCAAAGCACTTCCAAAATGGTTCATTGGGAAGCTGGGTAAACTGGTTGATTTCGCTTCGAACACGGGCGGTCTTATGATTTGGGTAAAATTTCTTAAGGAATGATATTACGAATTCGTCCCAATTGGTAATGGAGTGTGCGACAGTGTTATAAAGCCATTTTTCTGCTAAGTCGCACAAAGTGAACGGGAGAAGACGTAATCGCATAGCATCCATGGTCAGTTGTGAAGTACCCATCATTGCGCATACGTTTTCGAATTTAGTGATGAAAACGTATGTGTCTTCAGACTCAAGCCCGTGAAATTTGGGCAACAGGTTGATAAAGTGGGGTTTAATTTCAAAATTATCCCCGTTGGCTGGTGGAATGGATAGACAGGTAGGAAGGGGACCACATATAGGATAACATCTCTCTTGGAGAGAAATGCACGGTGGATTCTACGCACCTATGGGCGGTGGCAGGATGGTGTTATAATCTGATGGAGAACCGTCCATCTCGGTCGATGTGGCGGGTGGTGGGAGAAAAGAAGATGAAGAAGTACCGACTTCGGAGTCGATAGCAGGAACGCGGACAAGACGGGCACTATAATCCCGTGTCCAGCCAAGCATGCACTAAACGGTTTTAGCGCAAGTGGCAGCGTGTGTGTGATTTAAAATTGGTTTGTTTTAAAAAGTGTCGGACGTGAGACAAATCACACAAAAATGCACAATCAACCTTAGAACTAAGGTTACTTAGGTCAAGTCTCTAGACCGCTCCTAGACCTCCAAAGGACAAGCCGCAGGATCAATTCTCTACCACCTCTTTACTACTCTTGTGGCCAGGTAAGTGAGTGGTATCTGCTATACGAATCACCGAAAATAGCGGGCCTAATTAAGTAACCACTTTCCTTAGACACACTTGCCTAGACACCACAAAAGTAACGCGGAAAAGCGATAAATTACCTACGACCTTCCTTTGTCCTTATTGAGCGCGACAGTCTTTAGAGTCTTGTCTAGATATTTTTTAAAATTAATGTAAGGTTGATGCGGATGCTCGTTTTGTTATTTGCGAGGCCTAGGAAGGGTGATAAAATCCCCACCTAATCTGAATTTTAGTGCCCCTTAAAGTCAGTATTAAAATATGAATAAACAGACCAATTACAAAACTTTGCAAAAAGATTTTTGAGCGGCGATATTTTGCAGAGAATCCTGCAGAAAAGATATTTTATTGGATTTCGGAGGAGAGAGAAGGAGTTGAGAAAGATACCAGAGAAGTTTGCAACCCTAATTCCCCAACTATGCTGCGGTTCCGCCGCCGAATAGGCCCTCTTGCTGCTTTTCCGCCGCTAAGTTGAGGGATCTTGTGATGATTTTTGCTACGTGTCCTCCCTTACTCCTCTGGATCTTGATGAATGTCTCTGGCTCTCTGTTTTCTCAAGTCCGTGACTCCAGATCCCCTTGCAAAATTCACACAACAATCGTTAAATATACAATTTGCAGTTTTGTTTTATTTATGATATTGATCAAATAAGAATTCAACACAAATAGTAAGAATAAAAAATTACGCATGTATCCCCGGCAACGGCGTTATTTGATTGGTTGATGTTTAGAGTTGTGTTTGTAGAATAACCGCAATCAATAACGGTGTCGCGTGTAGCTAGACCGAGATGAGTACGGGTCGTCCTCAGGAAAACGTTGAATCTTTTAATCCTACTTTAGACGTGTTGATTAGGAAAGGAGAAAGAATAAAGAATGGTGAAGAATGGTTGTAGGTTCAAGATCTATGTCAAACACGGATGCAGGATATAGATCTAGATTAACTACGGATGTAGGTTTTATATTAGAAGGGGGCTTGTAGGGTTCGTTAAGATTTAGTAATCATGGATGATTAATTAAATATTACTCTTTTATCCATTAATAGATTTAAAATTAGATCGACAGTGGTGCATGTAGATTAGGGTTTCTGGAGAGAAAAGGGTTCCCACTCTTAACCCCTATCTTGACATGGATCTCCGTTCATGTCTAGCCTTTACCAAAACAATTGTTAATCTAATCTCTAATCGTGGTCGTGAATATCAATGAATTGATAGCGCGCCCGATTAGAATGTTAACTATTTTTTTGATAAAGTTTATAAACTTTATCGGACGTAAAAAGAATTTAAGAATCTTCATCATCCATTAATCTACCCTAATCCTACGAGCCCTGACAAGCGGATAATTACTCGCGTTTGTTGGGAAAAGAAAAGATAGAAAGGGAAATCATATTGAAAACTACAGAAAATAAAATGATATAAGAAAACAACTAGTTTTATTAATCAACAAGATCAAGTACAATTTGTTCATTTAGAAAATGATTACAAAACCCTAGTTTGCATCTCGATCTCTTCTTAGGAGGTAGATGCACTGTCGATGATCAACCAGGATTCTTGAGCCGTCGTGGACTTCGTGATCGCGTCGGTTTGATGATTTTTCCAAGACGCATTCGGTGCTTATTTATAGTCACAGAGCCAGAACTTTAGTTTCCTAATATGGTAGCTAGTTGTTAGGATCCCAACCAGAAAATCCAGAGCCCTAACTCGTCAATATTGCGGCGGAACCGCGGCCATTTGGTGGGTTTGGCCGCGGATCCTCGGTGGTTTGGAGGGTTCTTTGCTTCAAAATTCTTATGGTCTCTTCTGGTGACACATGTAGACTATTTTGATATCTGGAATCTGAAAATCTTCTCTAAGTCTCTGCCAGAATTGATTTCTTCGATTTACTTTAAGATTTCGGGAGATTTGATCTCGATAACTCGGATTTCCTTGATTCCAGTCCTGATATAATTTCTGCACAATTATCTCAATAAATAATGTTAATAGAATTTGTTTTTATTAAGATACTATCTTAACCATTTGATATGATATTATAATTTTAAGAGAACTGGTCAAAGATATTTAATAAGGTAAGCATATTTAAATGGACCAAATATTGCATAGATATTATATGCTTATATTTTCCTTCATAATGTTAATTATAATATATAAACACATGAAAATAGTATTTTTATGGATAAACCCTCATATGTGCCATATTTATAATAAACCCCTTTTATTATATAAAAATAGTAAGGAAAATATTATATCAAATGCTCAATATTTTCGACTAAATATGAAACGACAGCCAAAATGCAATACATTTGGCGAAAAATCCGGCTCTCGGATGAAACACATCAAGTTGCGATACCACTTCATTCGTATGGCGGTTGAAGAGGAGGGTTTGACATTGCAGAAAATCGCTGGAGAAAAAAACCCGGCGGATATGTTCACCAAGGTTGTAGACAGAGATAAGCTAGATTTCTGTTGCAGGTTGGTGCGCCTCTCCATAAAAATATAATAAGGAGAGAGCAGCAGCGGAATCGTGTGAAGTCTTCTCCAAGTCTCTGCCAGAATTGATTTCTTCGATTGACTTTAAGATTTCGGCAGATTTGATCTCGATAACTCGGATTTCCTTGATTCCAGTCCTGATATAAATATTATTAGGATATTATCTTAACAAATAATATTAGTAGAATTTGTTTTTATTAAGATATTATTTTAACCATTTGATATGATATTATAGTTTTAAGAGAATTGGTCAAAAATATTTAATAAGATAAGCATATTTAAATGGACCAAATATTGCATAGATATTATATACTTACATTTTTCTTCATAATGTTAATTATAATATATAAATATATGAAAATAGTATTTGTACGGATAAACCCGCATATGTGTCATATTTATAATAAACCCCTTTTATTATATAAAAATAGTGAGGAAAATATTATATTAAATGCTCAATATTTTCGACTGAACATGAAACGACAGCCAAAGTGCAATACATTTGGCGAAAAATCCGGCTCTCGGATGAAACACATCAAGTTGCGATACCGCTTCATTCGTATAGCGATTGAAGAGGAGGGTTTGACATTGCAGAAGATCGCTGGAGAAAAAAATCCGGCGGATATATTCACCAAGGTTGTAGACAGAGATAAGTTAGATTTCTGTTGCAGGTTGGTGCGCCTCTCCATAAAATTTTAATAAGGAGAGAACAGCAACGGAATCGTGTGAAGTCTTCTAGTTTGGAAATCAAGACGGAAGAATCTCCAATTGGGAGAATGTTATATTTGTGGAGAACTTTCTTTCTCAATATTGAATTTTATCTCTAATGCAAGATATATATTAGTTAATATATATGAATCAATTAGAGCGTAAAAGGTGGTGCCAAATAAATCAACAAGAAGAAATCTCTAAAGGCCATTAGATTAATCCACATAGACTTGAGAATTAATATAAAGCAAACAGAGCCTCAATTAATTCTCTTCGGCCAAGCATCAAAGATCCACGCATCTACAGAGCCTATTCTCCACTAGTCCCTGCGACATATTAGAGAATCCATCAGAGCTTTTGAAAAGACTGGCAGAAGTCGGCGACCGTTAATTTGAAGTCTGTGCACGGATTAATTTGCCGAAAATAGAAGGAGGGAGAGAGATCATTGTATTGAGAGGGTGACAGCTAATCCAGAGAGATTTGAGAGAAATCTTTTAGAGTTGCTTGTAAACTTGATTTCATATTTTGTACAAATTCCACATTAGAGATAATATTTTTGACTAATTGCATTTTATTTTTCCTGAGAAATAATGAAATGGTTTTATGTGAATTATTTAAGATAACCACCCATACTTAATTACAGTATATTCTCACAATTCCTTTTATAACTGCATGAACATTTTGGGATGGGCCATCATGGTTGCCTTTGGATTTTGATAATTGTTAGATGACTTATATATTGAGTTTCGAGTACAAAATTCCAAAGATAAGGTTGGAAATTGAAACAGATAGCTTTGGATGATGGAGGTTAGTAAAGGAGGAGAGAGAAAGCTCTTGAATTTTGAATTTAATGATATCAAAATATAAGTCGGGTTACAATATTTTAAGGAGGGTTACACAGTAATAAGTTGAGATTTGTGTTCCCTTCTCTAATCAGTGTTCTTTACTCAACAGTATATCTCTAATGAATGTTGAGTAAAAGTAATAAAGAGAAATATTTTGGGTAACATGAAATTTTTGGGAGAGAAATATGAAATTTTAAACTTTTGGGGGTGAATATGAACCTATAGTTTGGGGGTGACATGTGGGGGAAAAAACCAATATTTAAATAGGTTTTTTTGGAACTGTCTCGTAAGCTCATCTAACCACACACCATCATATCCAGGCACACAACACACACAACAGAGACACGCTCAGGGGCCTGGGGACCCATAAATTTGCCTCGAAAACGTTAGTTTGTGGTCACTTCTCCTTCTGGGTTCGAACCCCGCAATCTCCCTAAAAGAGGAAGTCCCATACAAAGTGAGTTATTGCTTATTGGTAATATTTAAACGGTTTGATAATGTGGATATATCTTCATATGATAAGCAAATTTAAAGACTTTTGTCTTATCTTGGGGTTCACTATTTTCAAGAGAAAAGTGCCCATACTGACCGAGCTATAGCTAGTTGGTTTAAAGGGTCTAATTTTGCAGTGTTAAGGTTTCCAATGAACTTGGAGCAAGGCATGCACTAACCCCATTGCTTGCGATCTCAATAAATGTGAACAATGTGCAACCGGTTCTTTCAGGTTTCTTTTGTTTTATATGTTGTTTAAGCAAATTTATTAGCAAATGTACATGATGGTTTAATTGGGGTGTCGGGTTTTTTTCATGGCACCCCCAAAACTTAGATTTCCATATTTCACCTTCAAAAGTTTGAAATTTCCAAGTTCAACCCCCAAAAACACTATGTTAACCAAAATACCCATGTTACGTACTTCTCCATCAAAATGTAACCCTGGTAAGGTTACGCAATAATAAGTTGGGACTTGTGCTCCATCCTCTAATCAGTGCCCTTTATATATTTAAACAGCTCATGACATTCCACAAAGATCTGTCATGTCTTTATCTTCCTCATCTCATTAAACCGCTTCAACCTTACATCATTAAGCAAAATCTTCGGAGTTGGGTTGACCATGACAAAGCTTTCGGATTGCTTAGGAAATCTAGCGTAATCTTAGTTTTGTTGCTGAAATTTTAAAAATAAAATGAATCCCCTATTAAATTTAGAAATAAATTAAATATCTTTTAGAAAAATTTTATATAGCCTTTTGCCAGAAAGGAGCGCAACTCCAAATAAGCTTTATGTGAAAAATAATTGCCCTAAACCCTTAATTTTGGAATTATGACAAACCTAACCAAAGCTGCATCTTATGATGTTAAAAGGGAAAGAAGGCCTTTGGAGAGCATATCCCTCGTTTACCCGCCTTCTTAATGGTTCTAAACTACACTGACGGTATATCTTTAACGGATGCTGAGTAAAAATAACCAAGTAGAATATTTTGACTAACTTAAAACTTTGGATAAGGAATATGAAATTTCAAACTTTTAGTGGTGAAATATGAAATGCCTTGTGTTTTTGAGTGTGATGCATGAAAAAAAAACATAATTGTTATGTCCCCCCTTTCTTATTTTATTCTTGTACTCTTAAAGTCCTTTTCACTGCATCAAAGCCGTATTAAAATGCCAAAGTTATTATAAAAATTCAAGGGATATCTTTAACATTATAACACGAGTTCAAGAGGACCACGTGCCATCTTTTCATTTTTTTCAAGAAAGCTCTCAAAAAATGAGAAAATTTTCTCTTAATTTTTCAGTTTAGACATCCGACTCCTTCGAATCAAAGCCCCCCCCCCCCCCCCCACCCCACCTCCCGTCCCAAGAAAAAAAAAACGAGAAAGAAAATCACCACCGCAAGAAAAGCACACACAAACTTACTCCTTGATATTCTAAATTTGCGTTTAAAATTTATGCACAACTCTATACATATACATGTGCAACGCACATGTACATGTATATCACATTTTATACTCTTACCTTTTTCACGCGAGTGGTGGGCCAGTACTAGACTTTTAACCGTTCCCTCAAGCCTATTTCAATAATATGTTTTAACCCTTCGAGAATCAAAGGTAACGGTTTTAACGGTTTCCCATTTTCGGAAAACCGGTCCATTGAGATCATTCTCAAAACGCGGGGAACGGCTTAAACACTTCCCCAAACTGCCGAGGGGAATGGGTTAAAACCGTTCCTCCAAGACGTATACGTTGCCGTGTTTGTGCAGCTGTATTTTTTTCTCTTAAAAGCCCGCTGTTTAAACGTGCTGTGATTTTAATCAGAGTTGTTGTGCATGATACCATCATCATAAAGTTTTTGTCACTGCAACAAAATTTGAAGTTATGATCAGATTTGGGGATATTTATATTTTGACAAGCTCCAATAGACATGCAGGTGTAGCAATTGGAGCAGGATGGCAAGCTTTGGTTGCATATGTGAACATTGGTTCCTACTATATATTTGGAATTCCCTTGGGTCTGATCTTAGGTTATAAGCTTAACTTAGGAGTCTAGGTGAAATCTCTCTCTCTCTCTCTCTCTCTCTCATAGTTAATATTTTAGTTTCTAATGGAATAAACTATGGATGTATAAGAAAGGATTAAGTCATATTGAAAGATTGAATTAAGCTCATATATGCATAATTTATCAATATTTTTCATGATGGGAAATTTTATTAATAAGTGGCATCCAATATTCATTTCAGGCTTCCATTGCTGAGGAAAGGATACGGCATGCGTAATTCCCAAATTGCAACTTTAGTGCTTGATTATTCTTGAAGGCTTTCATTTCTCAATAGCAATTCTGGGATGTTTATTATTTGATAAATTGCTTGTAACTTCTCTATTCAAGGCTATTAAATGCCCCATATACTGCACCTCACACCGCCGCAATTCAAAGTCCTATTGGGCAAAACCCTTGCTTTTTGCGTTGACCCGTAGGATTTCTAATTTAAATTAATCCATATTTAATACGCGTCCGGTTGGAATCGAACATGTATGTTGCTATGATACCATATAAGTCGTTCGTTTCGCAGCACTACGGCTCCGAAGTTATGATGAAGGTTGAGGAATATACTTTATAAAAGACACGGAAAAGAATAACAACCATTTTATCAGAAGACATGGGATATAGAATAACAAATGGAGATTTATGTACTCCCAGCATTTTTAATAGATAATTAAAAGAAGATGAAATCAAATTGGATAAACTGTCAAAAAGAACCCAGCCTGCTCAGGAGTTGTCTAAAAACCCATAATATTTTCAAAATCGTTGGAAAAGGCCTACTATTCAAAATCTTTGTGAAAACCCCCTAAGGCTTCATCTCATTTATTTCCTTAAGCCGCTTAGATGTTACATGCAATTTTTAAGATATTACAGACAACTTTTTAGATATTACGGCAACTAGGATAAATGGGGTTAAATGGGCTCAGTTTTTTTTTAACAAGAACGAAAGGCCCATGGTGTTTTTTGATTTACCCTTCATAAACATCAGAGGCCTAATTTTCAAAAAATAACGATCCCATTCTAGAACTGGTGACTTCATGGTTCGGTTTATAGTTTGATGCCTGATTGTAAACTTTGGCACAAATCATCAGATGCCCAAACCCAGCAACACTGAAAGAAACCGATAAAAATTTAAAGGATTTTTTTAAAGATATGCCGACTAAATTTGTAACTAATTTGATGTGCCCCTCCCTTATTCTTTGACATTCCCCACACCTCAAAATATCTTTAAAAATTTTCAAACTCACTCTCGACACCTTGTATTGTTGTCCAGTAACACGATAACTTCTGAAACTACATAGTTATCCTTCCTTCATTCTTCATGGATAACTCACTCTACTCAAAATTTAGATTCATTCTCCAATCCCTTATCCTTCCTCTCCTCTCTTCCAAGCAATGTTCGGTGAAAAATCCTATGATAATTTTTTAGTGATCCATGTAAAACCATAGCATTCCATCATAGTGTGTAGCTACCGTAAATATTTTTTTTCCCCGTTTTCCCCTTTCATTCGGGTTTTTCTCCAATGTAGATTTTTTTCACAAAACATTTTCAGTTTTGCATCAACCAGAAGAGAAGGAAAGATGTAAGAACTGAATAGAAGATGCAACACTGATATGGAGATAAGGAAAAACATCGGTTTCCTATGGAGTATACGAATTTTAATGGAGATTAGGTGAGCATTTTTAATGGAGAGAAAATATGGACTCGAGAAGAAAAGGAGATAGAAAAAACTGTACAGGAAAGACCGTAAAATAGTTTAAGCAACTAACTGTTCTTGCGGAAAACCCAGATAATTTTATATGTTTTTTCTGGGGAGTGTGAAGAAATATGGGATTATATCAAATTTGCTTAAATATTACAAGGGCATAATGGAAAAATTCCAAACATAAAAATAAAAAACTAAGTATAAACACAAGGAATATTATTACAAATTCAAATAAAATACATTTCTCATTTTTAACTTCTCTCTCTCTCAGATCCAACTAGTCTCTCTGCATCTCTCTCCTCTTTTTTTTTCGTTTCTTCTTCTCTTTTCGTCTTCAGATTTCGATTCGATTAGGGTTTCGATTTGGATCTGATCTCGCGCTACACCGCTGACGAATCGAGACCAGCGACAATGAATCCGTTCAGCTCGGGGACTCGATTGAGGTAAGCCCTCACTCTTCGCAGCTCTCAAATCTCAACTGAAATTGAAAATTTCCATTAAATTGTCATTCCCATGCCCTAATTTTGAAGCAATTCCCCCTCATTTGGATTTCCCCAGCTCGAAACTGCAGTAATTTGATCGAATTGTGGTCATTTTTGTTTTCTTGTTAGATGATCGTGCAATAAACCGTAAAATTTCGTCCAATGAATTATGGGCAGCACATTAGGACCAAATCAATTAGAATGAATGGCAGTTTCATTAAATCACCATTTATGGGACCTAATTTTCAATTAATTTTCATCATCGAGAATTGCTTTAGCTCGAAAATTTAGTGGTTTTATAGAATTAAAAGACAATCATAAAAATAAACTATATGAAAATTGTACAAGAAGCTCTCTGGAATTTGATGGGATCATTTCAGCTAGAATGAGCAAATCAGTCCTTTGTCTGTTTGAAGCGATAAGCAGCAGGAATGACGTTTTATGATTGATTTTCATCATTTGAATATTCATAGCATGAAAGAGGAGAAGAAAGGAACTGAATTCGTTGTAGTTAGATGGAAGCATAACATTTTTGTGCAAACAATTAACTGAATCCTTTACAAGAAACTCGGTGGTAATTGGATTTTTGTAACATTTGAATGCCAAATTGTTCATTTTCAAGAGTTAAAGAGAGAAGAATATTGGTGTGAAGTTCCGAGTGAGCTTCTATTGATGAATGTTGAACTTATGTTACCATAAACCGCCAAACTAGTAGTGATTTGAGATTTGGACCGATCGTTCCCAATTGGGGAACACGATTGTTCCGGATCGGAAGAATCACTGTTCTGGATCAAACCCATCAAGGACTTAAGATAAAATGGACATAAAGTCATGTTTGCGTAACATTTTACCTAAACTATTTAACTCTTTTCCAAGAACTTAAATATATAGGAAAGATATTATATTATATATATGTAAATTATACATACATACATAAACAAACGATCCAAAAACACTCCACGTTTTAGAACCACCTTTCTTGTTCTATATAAGCCTTAAGGCTCTTACTACCTCTATCGTACCACGTTCCATGATATGTGGCATCCTGTGTTCACGTTTTCGTTCTGCATACTGAAATGTTCCGCATTTTGGGTAAAATTGTGTCGACTAGATTTACATTTAAACTAGAGGGTATTCTAGATCTTGCATAGATACTTGATGAACAATGGTGATAGTTGCCACCAGCGTTAACTTGAAGACTAAGCACCCTTCTTACAATCTTCACCAAGTGATAAATCAACTACATTAATATGGTTCGATGCAGGATTGTAATGTGTATCGTATGTAAGTCTAATATGTAAGTCCCAGCTGCTTACAATTTTTTTTGTGAAGACATAATCTAAGAAATTGTTTGACATGGTCTACACAAAGTAACAAAGTCAACCACATTTAGACTCAATATTCTTTATTTGTAGCCTGTCTACAACTAATTCTTGATGAAATGGAAACAATTATTAGAATTATACTATATTATTGAAATCCACATTGCCATCTAGTTATGTCTACTAGATAAAGAATTAAAAAACAATTAGAATTATACACTTATTATTGAAATCCATAATGCCATCTAGTTATATCTACTAGATAAAGAATTAAATATCAGGATATAGCATTCTAACAAATTTTATATAAGGTGCTAATAAAGATCTATCAATACATGTCAGTCTTGTTTAATTAATTTTAGATACCATATATAAGAAAGTTATCATCTTTTGCTGACCTCATATTCAACGCATATCAATGATTGATTATAAAGTGCATTGTGCTTGAATTAATACGACCTTACTTAAATATTTACCAAAAACCTATGCTTCAACGTATGTCCACTTCATCACATGAAAAATGGTTCTTTCAGAGTTTGCCGCGTGGTGCTTATTTTTTTGGTATTCGTGTTATATAATGTAGCCAATTGTGTGATTGTACATCGTTTTCAACCTACTTCTGTCGTTGTAACCTAAAGTGGTGCACGTTGAAATATGAATCTTGTAATTTATAATTGAACAAGTTAAAACCACCTTTTATAGAAATCCTATTTACCATTTAAGAACACGAGAATGAAATGCAAAGGAAAAATGAATTTAGTTAATGAGGTTGATTACCCTATGTCCGACTCAATTATTCGGTATATCTGAAAACTCTCCAAACTTGAAAACTTTCCTTGGATCACATGTGATTTTTATATATTTTTATAAACGTTATTAGCGTCGGTTATAAGTATGGTTCATGGGATTGACATACGGCAAGCCAACATAAGTGTATTGCGGCATAAATTTTGAATGAAAGAAACAAGTGAGTTATTCAAAGTGGAATTTAAAAAAAAGAGCGATTTTAATTTGAATTCCGAACCACAATGGGTCTTATTCATACCATCGGAGATGGAATAACATAGGGTAACATGGACTTCGAAGCAAGACAAAAGAAAAGGATATTGGGATAGAATAAGAACATTGATTGACTTAGACTTAGCAACAAAAATAAAGAAGCTATATATAGCAAATCAATAAACACTATTTCTAACCATAGTAAATCGATAGAGAAATATAAGAATATCCTACACTTGAGAGAGGTGGTTGGAAAGCATGTTAGAAGTTGGTTCATAAAAAAGTAGAGTCATAGAGAACTTAGAATTATATCATGGAAACACCTATATTTTGGAAAGCAAAAGCGATGTAATAGCAAGGCAGTGCATCAAATGATTTAGCGGGGAAGTTACTTTGACAAGTGAAATACAAAAAATAAAAAAATAATATGCAAAGCAAAGCATAAAAATTAGAAATTGCTCGCCAATAAAGCAACTAGGAAATTAATCTTAAATCTGAAGGGCAAAATTGAATATAAGGTAATATTGAAGTTCCTTTGAGGAGACTAAAGCTTTCCTACACTAGCTAAAGTAGGGCCTTGTTGAGCATTTGCAAGTTGCAAGAATAATCAAGATGTCGGAGTGGGAAATATTTAAATATGACCAATCACAAGTTCAAAAGTGAGGAGAAAGCCATGTCGACCATGGTTTTTATTTTAAGCGGGACAAATCTTGTATGCTTATATATATAATTTGCATTTAGTAGTTTACTCAATTTGGCTTATCATGTTGCTACTCTACTTCTTGCTATCATTGGTTGAGGTATGACAACTTACGAGGTGGTCATGTTGGATCCCCTAAGCTGCAAAATAGCTGATGAGTAGTATTGTTGTCAGCTTATTATTTCACATTCTTAGATGCTGAACATAGTTAATATCCTATTTATTACGTCATATAGATGTTATTGCCTGATAAATTTAGATGTTATTGCCTGATTAATTTCCTACCAAGGTCAGCCTACCTAAAATAAACTGATACTGTAGTAACTAGTTTTCATCAATCGGCATGATACAAAGGTACTGGTCTTACAAACCATTGAATACTGAAATTTCTTAGTAAGATAAAAGCTTTTTCTTCATATCTGTTTTCTTGTGTCTTGATTTTCTTTTCTTCCATGCAAGGCTTATAGCCTTATAGCATTATGAGTATGTTTCGGAAAAGTTCTCATTTATCTTGACCCATGAACAAGTTTTCTGAATATCTTCATCATAATTTTTCACTTTTCCATATGGCACATTCTAGGTTTTTAACTTGTACATTGCAGGGATATGATTCGTGCTATACGTGCGTGCAAAACTGCTGCAGAAGAACGTGCTGTCGTCAGAAAAGAGTGTGCGGCTATACGTGCAGCTGTCAGTGAAAATGATAATGATTACAGGCATCGTAACCTTGCGAAACTTATGTTCATTCACATGCTTGGTTACCCTACTCATTTTGGTCAGATGGAATGCCTCAAATTAATAGCTTCTGTGGGTTTTCCTGAGAAACGGATAGGATATCTTGGACTAATGCTGCTTCTTGACGAAAGACAGGAAGTGCTTATGCTGGTTACAAATTCATTGAAACAGTATCCTATAAATATTATGTTTCTATGTATACCACTACTTAACGTTTATAACTACATTTTTTTCTTTCCTATGATATCAACAATATTATTGCATTGTTTGTTCTGTACCCTTGACGATAGCTTAGAGATCTCAATCATTCCAACCAATATATTGTTGGACTTGCTCTCTGTGCATTAGGCAATATTTGTTCAGCAGAAATGGCACGGGATCTTGCTCCAGAAGTGGAAAGGCTATTGCTTAGTAGAGATCCGAACACTAAGAAAAAAGTACTTTCTTCCTCTGGTAAAAGTGCTCTCTAGGGAATTTCTTCTTGAACTTAACTTAGAATATATCAAGCGCTGAGTGTCTGTAAACAAAAATGTCTGCAAACCAAAATGTTTTTTTTTTAAAGATTTTGTTTGAATTTAGTGTTTTCTCCTGTGCTTAACAAACAAAATTGTGCCATTAGCTAGCTGGTCTCTTCAACTTGTCTAATGTATCGATGGATCCTAGTCTACATGCTATAAGATATATGGATTTGCATCTTCCAAATGATATTATGCAAGTACTATTTCTGTTTTATGTATAAAAAGTATTACTGGGTCAAATCTCCAAAATTAAGGTTACCAAGGCTAAAAGTAATATGATCCTTTGAACATGGGTTTCTATTCTAACCATGCTCACATGATTTAGTGACATTATCTACTTATCAGTCAATCTGTACTAGAAGCATAACAATCTGCTGTTTTTTTGTCGTTTGTGCACAAACTGACATATGGAGGCCCATGGAAAGAACTGTCCCATCGTAAAAAAATGGAATGCCCCTGCCCGATATCCAGATTCGCTAGCAAATCGAATGGAAAAACTCAATATCTGGTCCATCATACGGTCAAACCGGATATCTGCCGAATAAACTGGATGTTATCCGGCCGAATAATGGATAACCACTCCGTACTAGGTCGAATAATAAACTTTAAACCTGGCCCAAAACCCATTTGTATAAATCTCTCTCTCTCTCTCAAAAATACCTAAGATCCAAACATCGACTTGCCATTAGTTCTTACCATGTTCCGGATCAACCCGTATGCCGTTCTATTAGGCCATGGGCATATTGTGTGTGTGTGTGTGTGTGCGCGTGTGTGTGTGAAGAGGCCATAGGAGGGAATTTCCTCCTATGGTGTCGAAAAAATATACCCTCCATCGTTTCGTTTTTTCCGACGATCGGCACCCATCATCTTCATCGTTATCATCTAAGACGTGGATACACTAAATTTCATGTTATTCTACAACTTTTTCACCGTTGATTTAGCAATGTAAAAAGTACAGTTGTCGGTAAACCGTTAATTTTGAACCCACTAAATCAACGGTGAAGAAGTTGTAGAATCGCATGAAATTTGGTGTACCCACATCTTAGATGATAACGATGAAGATGATGGATGCCGGTCGTCGGAAAAAATGAGGGAGGGTATATTTTTTCGACGTTATAGGAGGAAGTCCCCTCCTATGGGCTCTTTCCTCCATTATATATATATATATATATATATATATATATATAGAGAGAGAGAGAGAGAGAGAGAGAGAGAGAGAGAGAGACAATATATTTACTATTTATATTAATAAATTGATGGCTGACTAATCAGGGAAAACCGAATAATCCGGTTATCCTTTATCCTCCAGCAAACTGATCGGATACCGGATACGTATAATTACAGCCTTACCTGTGTAGGTTGTTGTGTCATTGATCTTGAGAGCTCTCGTCTATTTCCTGACTCACTTCTCAGTCATGCTGATAATGTCACCATGCTTTATGATGCATAGTTGCATTACCCATCAAGACAAAGATATCTATATTTGAAGCTAGAGTAGTTTATCAGAGTATCGGAAGTTGGTCTACATATACCGATGCTTTGGGCTATGAATTTCTTCCTAATATATTGTTTTTCCTGAATAATATTTATTATTCCTAAGTTGTTAAAATATAAGTTTCTTCTTTCTATGGTCTTATCTACTATCGTTTACAGTGTTTAAGCTTTTTTTAATATTGTTTTTAGGCTGCATTATGTTCTATAAGGATTATAAGAAAAGTTCCAGACTTGGCAGAAAATTTTATGAGTCCTGCTGCTGGGTTGCTTAAAGAGAAACATCATGGAGTTCTTATATCTGGAGTCCAGCTCTGCACAGATTTATGCAAAGTCAGCCCAGAGGCTCTAGAATATTTAAGGAAGGTACTGTTCATATCATGGTAACTACTCCTTTTGTTTGCAAATAAATGATGCTTCCTGTACTCGAAGAGTAGCGCGAATGCTTTTTTAACATCTTTAATAGTGTATGCAATTAGATTTACATCACTAGCTTTTCATAATAAATATCGAGCATGGTTATTTTATTCTTTTACAAGAGACTTCCATCAGTATTTTTTGTTGTTGTTGAAATTTTTCATTAAATAATAATCAATCTTCCATTATAAAATGCTAGTGGAGTGGCCAAACATTAATGATATTGAATAACGCTCATATGTATCAACTAAATGGTTAATTCAACTTAAATAACATGAACCTGCAATGTTTCAGATAAATACCGATACCGTAAACTTTATAAACTGATTATAAGTACCACATGCTTAAGTTTTTTCATATAATGCCATGCGTCATTGACAGTAAGATCGCTTTTACCTTTATACCCCTTATCATTGTTTTGCAAAAATAACAAATACCCCCAACCTATATATGTATTCAGCCAAATACCTGAACTAAGCTTCTTCTTGGTCAGCCAATGCGGAGGCACTTATCAATTGTGGCAATGACACTTGCTTATGTGAATGAGAATGTGGAGACCTTTGTTGCTAATTACTAATTAGCTGCTATTTTTTGTGTCCTTGTACGCTATTTCCAACTTATTTTAGGTTTTGGATGGAGCTTAGGAGAGGAAGAAGAAGACCATAAATATCCTAGTTTCCAACTTCTTTTAGGTCTTTACTTCCAGCTAGTTTTAGGTTCGTAATTGGAGGCCATGGGCTCACATACATCTCATCAAAATTAGAACTTCTTAAATTTTTTTGTTAGATCTTGATTGAAATCTGACCATATTCAAACAAACTAATAGCCATGAGACAGTCACACATATAACTTTTAACGCATGTTAGCGAGCTGTTAAGGTGATGCACTTTAGATACCGAACAGTCCTTTGCCTATGATGTTATCTATGACCAGTCAAATGTGCTTGATAGAATCTTCCACATTACCAGATGTGGCATTAGCACACGAATCAACCTAGGCAACGGCAAATTCTTAAAGTTCTCATAGAAAATAAGAACTAAGATCGAAGTAAGCAATGACCATCAAGAAAGATTAAAGTTCAAGGTACCATTCCATTCAAATCGTCTAAACACTTGATTCAAAAAAGGGAAAACCAGAACACCCTAAGTCTTCAACCTCCCTTGTTTCAGTAAACCGCTGTGAACCTCACACAACACCTCTTAGCCGTTTTCTTCTGTCTCTTGTGCTTGCAAATCAAGATTTCACAGGCTCTTCCCTTGCAACAGAAAGAAATAAACTTAAGATCTAAGTTGGTCTTGATTGAAATATGAAGTGACTTTATTAGGGAACAAAAGGAAAGGGATAATATAAGGAGGCTATGGAAGAAAAGAAGATCATAGAGGTATTTGGGGATTAAATTAACCTAATATCTAAGTTTGTCTTGATTGAAATCTGAAGCGACTCTATAGAAGAACAAAAAGAAAGGAATAACACAAGGAAGCTACGGAAGAAGATCATGGAGGTATTTGGGGATTAAATTAGCATGTTACAGTAACATGTCTCTTAAACTAAAGAGACATAAGATGCAATGATGGATGCCATTTTTTTTATGAGAAACGTGGTACTACAAGTTTCATTGATTAATTTGCAATATAAAGTTTATGATATTTTTCGAAAAAAGTTAAGTTCAGTGCATTATATTGAAATCTAGTCTTTATAAAAAGGTGCTTCAGAATTATTTGTTAGAGGCATTTATACAATTACCATTTCTTAATACCATATATTGGATGTCTTATAAAGCATTTAGCTTCTTTTCTTTTTGGGTATATTTTCTGAAGAATAGTTGAGGGCAGAAGTCAGAAACCTAAATCATTTCTTTGTGAGCCGGTGAATTATGTCCCTTCTCCTCTTTTACTCTATGTGGCTTCATTAGAGAATCGAATATATAATGAAATGAACTTTTGATATTAATTACTCTTTCATCTGATTTTCATATTGGCTTTATGACTGTATACATAATGTGAAAGTACACTTTCTTAACTAGTATTTATAGTGCTATTTTCTTATTGTAATTTATTACATGGAATAATTTTTCACCATGATTATAGAACTGCACAGAGGGTCTGGTTCGCATACTGAAGAATGTATCCAATAGTCCATATGCACCTGAATATGACATTTCTGGGATTACAGACCCTTTTCTACATATTCGAGTCCTTAAGCTGATGAGGATGTTGGGACAAGGTGATGCCGACTCTAGTGAATATATGAACGATATTCTTGCCCAGGTCAGTTTCTTTAGATGCTCGGCCTTTTGCATTTTGGAAGCTACCATTTTTTTCCCCTATTTTCTTTTGCATTTTGGAACCTACCATAATTTTTCTATTTGCTTTGAAAGTATTGGCTAAATAAATGACTCCTCAATCTTCTCTTCAAATTCAAAGTTAAAGTAATTTCATTATTGTTCCACTGTAAGGTTTCTGATATATCTTCTTTTGTCAATATACAACTTCACAATGAATGGAATTTCATATTATTTTGATTTTGTTCAATGCCTACTGCCATCCATGAAGATACAGAAACCCTGACCCCATGCATATACTTTCTATTCTCTGCGTAACAAAAAGTTCGCTAGTCGAAATTCTGGAAGGACGTGGTACTGACCATTCATAATGGCAAACCTGAATTAATAAGTTCAAATGCCAAAACTACATTGCATGACACTTAAATGTTTTTAAACTCTGCTTCTTCTAGGATACTTGTATGGACAATTTGTTTCCCATCTCTTGATTCTCAGCAATATCAAGCCAGTGAAACGTTAACTTAATTGAGTACTATTGAGGAAATTGGGATTCCTGAGTTACTTTGACTAGCATTCAATAAAATATAACCGTATTTCAGAAGAATTTAGAACAATACTGTAGTAAAACTATGCGCACACCATGCTTTTGAGTGCCCTGTAAGTTGATGGTGATCAGGTGAAGGATGTGCTGGAAAATAAGATGCATTAGGCCATCAAAGTTTAAGCACATGCATATGTGTTTTCTTTTGGATGCGGCCCCTTTGGGAATTGAACTGGCGACCTCTCACTTTGGAGAGGAAAGATTTAGTGCATGAGCTATACTCCTTTGGTAAGCAGATGCATATGTAGATATATAACTTAAGATAATAAATGTGGACTCCTGAAAGGTATGTTGTCCAGTACACAAGTTACAGTTTTGTTATTGTAATAGTCACCGCTCTCTCAATGAGGTGATATGGAAAATTTGAAGCTGATCATTACTTCATGCAATAGATTAGTACTTGATCTATTTTGGTATTTGTGATATGATGAACTGTAAAAACCACATACTCACTGATTCTAAACTTCAAGAGTAGAAATGCTTTATTCTCTTCTATCGTCATCCATAGTGTAAATGCTGTATTAAGGTAAATAAACGAAATTTTGTTATTTTGCTTATGATTCGAAGAACATACATATCTTTAGCTTAATATATTGGCTGCATCATCATATAAGCTAATTGCTTCTAATTGTTTCTATTCTCTCACACTCTTGCCATACGATCATTGTCTCCATATCATCCATATGAAACATTTGGTAATCCGTAAGTTTTTTTCCCTCTATGACAGCCATTGATGGATTACAATTTGAGCTATGTTCTTTGATTTAGTTTTGTTGGAAAGCTGTGTTTTCGTAGTTTGTTTTGATATGCTTTTGACATACACAAGAGTTTCGTATAAAATTTACTATCAGGTTGCTACGAAGACCGAGTCAAACAAAATTGCTGGGAATGCGATTCTTTATGAATGCGTTGAAACAATAATGGGTATTGAGGCAACCAGTGGACTGAGAGTGCTCGCAATCAATATTTTGGGGAGATTTTTGTCAAATCGGGACAACAATATCAGGTTGTTCTTTCTATTTCATTTAATAAAGGATTGTATATATACTATATATTAGCATGCCTGATGTTTGGAGATGAGACCTCCAGTTAGGTTACTTGTGGCCATACAACAGTTGTTTTACAGCAACATCTTGTATGCACTTTTAGTTGGCAGGCTTAGGTTTCAAGTTGTAGCGCCCAACTCTTCTTAGTATGTTTAGATCTTATATGCTCTAGTATCATTGAAATGCCCAGGCATTGTACAGAGGGGTGCATCTGGTTTGGATATGGAGCGGATATGGGCATGACGTGTCGTGAATAGGAAAATAGTTCAAAAGAGAATTCATATTTGTATCTGACAAAATTGAATATTATGAAATGTATATGAGAGTAACGGATATGGATATAGATTGGAGTATAAAATAGATACAATATAAAGAGAATGTGAATAATAGGAAAAAATGTGCATAAATGTGATACATAGCCAAAGTGAATATGAACACTAATTATGAGTACTAAATATGTTTAATAAGGATAATCATGCATGCAAGCAAAGTAGTATGAATAACTAATATGTTAAACAACTATATTCCATAGGTTAGCCTATTAAACATATCTAAAAAATGATAGAATCATATGAATGGATATTTTTCTAAATGCGTAGATTTTAGGGCATATAATATGTGCAGACTAATATATATATTTTTAAGGAAAAAACATATTAACTAGAAAATTAATCTAAAATAGTATAATTAACTGCAACTGTATCCGAAGATCTGCATATGTATTAGTATTGAGATATCTGGAGTATCAGTATCTGAATTATTTGAATAAAACCTTATCTATGTCAGAGAATCTGTTCCAACCGGATATTTGCATGATCACCGAAGTCATACAAGATTCTGGCACATGTATTATTGTAGATCTGCATAAAATTGCCTCACTGGTTTCCATTTTATGATTCTCAGTTTCAATACTGTATTCTTAACCATGCTATTTTCAGATATTTGCACTTTGATACTTCCATTGTCTTGTTCACACATGTTTCAATGCTCATGCCCTATAATTTGGCGATCGCTGTAACTTTTTTGCCTTCGAATTATTTGATACTTTAATTGTCTTGTTCACACATGTATCTGCATTATTTGAATAAAACCTTATCTATATCAGAGAAACTGTTCCAACTGGATATTTGCGTGATTGCCTAAGTCAAACAAGATTCTGGTGCATGTATTATTGTAGATCTGCATATGATTGCCTCACTGGTTTCTATTTTATGATTCTCCTGTTTCAATACTGTATTCTTAACCATGCTATTTTCAGATATTTGCACTTTGATACTTTCATTGTTGTGCACACACATGTTTCAATGCTCATGCCCTATAATTTGGTGACCGCTGTAATTTTTTTGCCTTCGAAAATTGTATATTTACATTCTTCATTGCCCGTATGTGTGTGTGTGTGTGTGTGTGTGTGTGTGTGTGTGTTTTATTCCCAGCAGAGCTTTTGTATTCATGTAAATTGCTTATCTGTTCTTATCGAGTTTAAGGTGGCTGTCCTCTCATTACTCTTTCAGATATGTTGCACTCAACATGCTAATGAAGGCTGTTGCAGTTGATTCTCAAGCAGTGCAGCGGCACAGAGCAACTATTTTAGAGTGTGTCAAGGTACTCGCCTCTATAATCAGAGAATTATCTACCCTTGTTTCCATTATGAAGAAGATAGACACATTAATGAAGACGTGATGTTTGGATCGGGGAGCTAGAGAACAATTTTGTTGGAACGCTATGTGGTTGTGCCTAGCGAAATGGCAAAAGTAAAATAGGAATGGTTCTCTTATATGGTTTGCTTCATTTCCTAAAAGCTAATCAAAAACTTGTCTTGTCATGTTAAACTTATAAACCAGTCAAATCAGATTATATTATACCCTTATAGTAGTTATAGATGATTATATGAATAGGCAGGGGAAGCCATAGTTTGCTTCTTGATCAATCCACTCTATGAGATAGGTAAAAGTTCAATGCTGAAGATCGCTAATCTTTCAGCTTTTACAGTTATACCTACAGCATGAGTTGTTTGTAATATTCTTGAAGATAGTATTAACACTGGAGCATTAATTGCTGCTCATTCACCAATAATCAGTTTGTTCTATAAGACTATACCTGTTGCATTATTCATATTAACTTATCATTTCTTAAAAACTTTCTCACATCATTGTGGCAGTTTTCTGAAAAGAAATGTGAACCATCATCTTTTTTGCGAGCACATACAATATATACAACACCAGCTCATACTTGATAGTGTTTTTTGTTTGAATTATATATTCAGCTGATTGTAAAGAGTTTGTTATATTTATACTTGCCCTTCTTTCTCATATATTTTACTTCAGTACTTGTGTTTTCCCTTAATGTCTACAGCCTGTATTATTTTATATCTGAAGTTCTTGGAAATGGCTTATTGGTTACACTTTCTGTTATTATTGTTATTGGTAAATTTTTTTTTTGGATTATTGTACCATAACTTAACAGCTTTACTCTATAATTGATAAATAAAACCAATTATATTCAAATTGCAGGATTCTGATGCATCAATAAGGAAAAGAGCTCTGGAACTTGTTTTTCTTTTAATTAATGACACCAATGTGAAGCAATTGACAAAAGAACTTATTGACTATCTCGAAGTTAGCGATCAAGAATTCAAAGAAGAACTTAGTGCAAAAATATGTTCAATTGTTGAAAAGTAAGTTGAAATTTACATGATATTTCTGATTGGATCTCATTTACCAGATAGTACATGCAGTGCTCTACTTATTTATTATATTGCCATTTCATTTTAAATGCACAATCATGTCTTTGTTTATCTCAAAGATTTAACATTTTTCAGGGTTCAATGTACTTGTTAAGAGCTCGTCCTTATGTATCCGTGTAAATTAGATCATCTAGGACTTTCTATTAGAATCTGAGTTGCAGATTGAACGAGGGCAGAGAAAAAACTGATTAAAAGAAGAATTGACGGTGAAACAAATTTTCTGAACTTAGCTAAGCCTATTTAATGGTGCACTGTTTTACTGAGGGTCATTATTATGCGAGGAAAGCGCAAAGAGATACAATGCAAGAAATAAGAACATAGAATGAACAAGTACTTCTTTCGTTTTATTTTCTTATGACGGTCTAACTATTGCAAACATGCTTTAATTAGTTCACAATGGAGTAGGGGCACATTTGTATGGATCACTTTTTGCTAAAGAAATGCAAGTTGCAAATATAACTAAGAAGTTGGATCGTAGTAGTGCTGAATGGTTTACAAAAAAGCCATTGATGTAGAACCTGTAAATGAGTTTGAAAATTGACTATTTATAAATCTACAAGAAATGTGAGAAACCACCCCAGGGATTGTGATTACTTTTTAGATAGTATTGATTAAGTAGGTTGGTTTGAGCCACTGCTGCTTTCAATTTTATGAAGGGGTATAGGTTTTTCTTCTTCTAAGTTAAAATGTGTTGGGATTTTTTTAATTCTTTTCATACAATTTCCTATAAAATGGCCATATGCAATCATACTTTTTAAAGTTTGATAAATGAGAATCGAGAATCGTTGTTGTTTGAGTGAATTTAGTATATCTATCTCTGCTGCTCTATACTCTTTGTATGCATCTGAACCCCTTTTCATGCCTTCTTGCTTATATCCTCTTCTTCTCTTTGTGAAGCAACTTTTCAAAGGGACAATGTTGGAGGAAGGCAAAATAGGCGCACTTTGGTGTTTAATTTATAGCCATAGAAACCAAAGGGAATAAGATTTATGATTATGTATACAGAATATGCTTTCCTTCTTTCTAAAGATAATTGCATAATACTCCATCTACCGAGATCAGGCACCTATGACCTATCACCATTCAAGTAAATTTATTTGAACTTAAGCCCCTCTTAAGAACCTCATGACCAGGTATCAACCACAATATCATATTTAAGGGGACGATAACTGCGGATAATATATTTGAGGGATGATAAGTGTCCAACATCCTACAGTTAAAGGAGGTTAAATGCAATTTATTCTTTAATTCTGCGGTCTTTTAAGTTTGTCCTGGAGGTTTTGGTTCATAATATAGAGTGAGGTAAATTAAATAACTGCATTTATAAGTAGAAGGTGATGGATTTATAATGCCAGACTCTTGTCAATAAACTATTTAGCTTTGTGGCTATATCAATTTATGTTTTCCTTTTTCCATCTATTGAGTTGTTAAATACTTGAGATTTGTCATTATATTTTTTACTATTAAAGATTATCATGCCTAAGCTGTTTGTTGCTAATTTGAATAGGTTTTCTCCTGAGAAGCTATGGTATATCGACCAAATGCTAAAAGTTCTATCTGAGGTAGAACATTTTGAAGTTATTCTGGTTAAGCTTGAATACAATATCTAAGATGGTACTGGACTTTCCAACTTGGGATGTCATGCTGGTTAATCTGTGATTGGATTTATTATAATATGTAAAATGAAGTCCTTTTTCAAGAACACAAACTTATGTTTATTTGTTGCATGCTTATAATTAAATTCATTTCTTATTTTCACCCAATTAACATAAGCTTTTGCAAGATTGGTGAAGAATTTAATCTTTTCCATGCTGACAAGATTACTTTTGGAATTTGGAGCTTATGTTAAATTTTCATATTATGCAATACTTAACATGCATAATTAATTGATACAGATATCCTAGTAATTACAGTGTATGCTTTCACAGGCGGGAAATTATGTGAAGGATGATGTGTGGCATGCTCTTATAGTTGTGATAAGTAATGCACCTGACCTCCAAGGATATACTGTCAGATCACTTTACAGGCTATTCCAAACAGCATCAGAACAGGTGGTTCAACATTTTTTAGTGATTGGTGTGAAATAGGTCATCCATACTGTTTTATTCCCTTAACTAGATTGCGTTGCTCAAATGTGCAGGAAACTTTAGCTCGAGTAGCTGTGTGGTGCATTGGTGAATATGGTGAGATGCTGGTCAATAGTACTGGAATGCTGGAAGGAGAGGAACCGATGACAGTAAGTGCATTCTTCTCCATCACATCGTTATATATCTGGCCAAATTCGAGGGAAGTAAATGGCCAGGTTATAATGATACATGCTTCAGATCCTTGTTTTGGGCCTAACTCTGATTTATATTTTCTATCAACTGCTATGCTTCCTGGCAAAGCTGGAGTTTTGTTTCTTTACACTTAATTTTTCTTTCTTTCTTTTTCTTTCTTTCAAATGATCACTGCATGATTTCTTTTGAACTATACTTTGTTTGTCTTGATGAATTCCTCCTTGCAATCTGAGTAGGAGTTTCATCTGAACCAGTTCCCAAATTTCCTCCTTTCGTGAGAATCAATACATTGGTACATGGTATGCGGGTAAACTATAATTTTTATTCTTGTGAACCTATGCTATTTGCATTCTTCCTTTATGGGACACATTTTAGTAAAATTTGTGGGCGAGAGCCGCGAGACTGCACATCCTATCTGTACTGCAAAATGCTATAAGCATGTATAATGTAACATCTGGACCCAAAAAGAGACTAGGCTTGTGATTCTTGACAGGAAGAGCCTGATCTCTACGCATTTCGCCGCTCCACCGGAAATTCCCTCTGCCCCTACCGTACTCCAGCTTGGTCCGTCGGTCCTATACATTGACAATTTTAATTAGAAGGCAGATTTCATAGGAAACCAAGCGATCATAAAAATGTAATGATTATCTAATTACAAGTAATGAGCGATTAGTTATGCCTGTCATATCTTGCGATTTTGACTTTGAGGCAGTAAGGCTCACAATGCTTTTCATTATAAATAAATAAATAAAAGTGAGTCCATCAAACTTCAACCTAATTAGAAATGGGATAGACCATATCTTAAATCAAGCTACAACATACCTTTTTTTAAAAAAGTAAATACAACAGACCTTATTTATTATTATATATCTCTACATCATCGACTTTTGTAAACTCATTCCACTCTTCTCTCAATGTCAGTGCTTGGGAATCGGGTTCAGCGAGATCACTTTTCTGTTAGCATTATATTTTTATACTATGTGATGGTAATTATTATCGTTTGTGTTCTATTTTAAATATATGAATTTGTTGTAGGGACAAATGAGAAAATCCTCCTTTACCATTTATTATGGGTGAATTGTTAAAGCATTTTGCTAATCTATGTTGTTCATTTGGCTTTTAATATGACTCAAATTTTTTATTTTGCAGGTAACAGAATCAGATACTGTGGATTTAGTGGAGCTTGCCTTGAAACATCACTCTTTAGATATAACAACTCGAGCAATGTGTCTGATTGCTCTTTTGAAACTTTCATCTCGTTTTCCCCTTGTCTCAGAGTAAGAGTTTTCTTTCCCTTCATTGCAGTTGGTTTCTTACTATGTTTACTTTTTTGCTTGTTTGCTCTTCTTCATTTGCGAGATGGATTTCACATTTGTTGCATTTGTTATAACCGCCCAGCTTTCTATTGCTTTACCCAGTGTGTTTCATCACATTCTATGTTATATATTGTTTCTCTGTTCTTATCCTTTCCAGGTACATAGTGGGTATGATGTATATAATGTTTTCTTCACATTCTTCAGCACATGTTTTCTTCTATCTTCACATAATGTTTGTCTGAGGATGGTAAATAATCTAAACATATTACGGGGTTCATGAAAAAGGTGTGTGCATATATAAGGACATACAAAATATTACCTGTAATGTCGTGCATTAGAAACTATATTTTTTAAATACTCTAAAAACTTGAATTGTTCTTAAATTTTAGTACTTTACAGGGATCAGGTAATGAGCAAATGAAATAGCTTTAACGTGTACCTGTAAATGTAATCGCTGAACCTAAAAGTTTTATAGAAGGACCTTTGTTAGGCAATGTAGTTTCCATTGAGGTGGGGCTGCGTGGGTTAATTTATTGAAGATAGATTTAAATATCTTATTATGGGAACTATAGAGCTGTCATGCTTGTATTACCTATTGAAATTTGTGATCCTTATCACTGTTAGAGGGACCTGACTTGCCTGACTATGACTCAAATTCAATTAACAAAATTATCTTTGAAGGCTTTGTGTTAACAATATTATAGATATTATCTTGCTTGGTCTTTGTTTCATACATATTAATATATGTTTGAGTATATTCTTATTTGTGAATGTACTGGTCTTTGTATTCAAGCCCCTTGTGTGTCGTGTCTTATATCTGGCTAGCTTTCCATGTCCTGAATTTTTTAATGGAGATCACCAACAATGTCTTTAGGGAGTATGTTACACATTCACTCTAAATTCTCTTTTCTGAATGCACGAGCGCGTGCGCGCACACCCAGAGACAGAAATAACATGTTTTTCCTTTTCTAAACGATGCGGGAATTTTTATATTGATTACACAGGAGAATAAGGGAGCTGATAATGCAGCAAAAGGGAAGCCTTGAGCTAGAATTACAGCAAAGATCAATTGAGTTTAATTCTGTTATACAGAAACATCACGACAT
Source organism: Agapanthus africanus (assembly GCA_030015575.1). NCBI lineage: Eukaryota > Viridiplantae > Streptophyta > Magnoliopsida > Asparagales > Amaryllidaceae > Agapanthus > Agapanthus africanus. The sequence goes on from CM057337.1 coordinate 994,150,615, forward strand.
AAAGTAACAGATTCACTACCTTCCATTTTAGTTTTCTTTTTTCTAATGGTCTCTCAAGGATTTATGCTCTGTATCTTTATTGCACAGATCATCTTTGGTTGAGAGGATGCCAGTACTGGACGAGGCAACGTATGTTGCAAAGAGAGCTGGCTCGTCTCAGGAAACGCTTTCTGCCAATAATAAAACTCCCAAGCCCGCTTCATCTGGAACACCACTTAATGTTCCAAATGGAGTCACGAAACCACCGGCTGCTCCTTTGCTGGATTTGCTTGACTTGAGTTCTGATGATGCACCAGTCCCCAATTCATCTACCACTGATTTTCTTCATGACCTGTTGGGTGTTGATTTGACAAGTCCATCAGGTATTTCTTCTGAAAATATCAGTAGTAGAAATACAAATTTCTTGATGTTTAAGGCGATACTAGTTTATTGGGTGTGTGCATTGCACATAAAATAAATTATTAGAGACTATCCTGTTATATGATGGATGTAAAAGAACCATGAAATAATCGATTTTACTGAAGCCAGCCTTCCCTTAATGATCCACTTACTAAAATAAATAAGTCAGCAAATCCTTAAGTATGAGCATAACCAGGCTATCCATTAAAAAACCATTACCCTCACAGGATATTTCAACTTACACTTCCTATTATTAGATATTTGGATTACTCCTTTACAGGAGGTGCTGTTTACTATGTTGCACGGAATCATTGGCGAGATGTATTCATATTGGAGTGCTATCCATATCGGATTCTTCAAGGATGCTTGTTGAACTCTTTTTTTTCCTTCACATCCTAAAACTTATATTATGTTCTATAGTAAACATGTATGAATGACTACAACATCAACTATTGATGCATCAAAACTAACAAATATTTGTGATTTTAGGTTAAATTTCTAATACGATAACATTTTGTTGTTATGCACATATATTTATACAACAACTAGCATATCCAAATGAAACGCATCCTCAAGACTTTGAAAATTGCTTATCCACAAATCCAACTCGTATCGTGTCACGTATTTGTATTTGTATCGGAATCCACGCCACTTGGGCGTTGAATGCATGGATGTAATATTGGCTTCCCCCATTTAGGACAAATTTTCAACTGTACCATTTAATTCTTTATATGTGCAACATGCTCAACACTACATACATCTGACAGACATGAGGATATATGACGTTCGTGATTTAGGATCTTTGATCTGAAGATATTGAAATGACAATACATTTCACTTGCGATCTCTTTATAATTCAACTATGTGTACTAACCTACTTGGATTTCAAAAACACTTGTAATTCCGCATACATATAACTACATAAAAAGTTAATCACCTGACTATTATTATCAGAACTATATTGAGGCATGATACCGTACATGTTCAGTCAAAATGTCATATATGTCCTGCAAATCAAATTATTTTGTTCTCCAGCTTGATAGATGATGAATGGTTCCGTGTATTATTTAATGATGGTGGGAATGTTCTTTGGCTTCCCTTTTCGAATCTTCCCTTCTTTCTTGACATTGGAATTTAACTTTTCCTGCTGAAGTTTCTTAACCATTACTGTTAAGGTTAACTTTGCATGTGAAGTAGCCTTATCGTTATGCCATGCTCACACATCCTTGTGATGTTTCTTGGGATGCAATAAGTGTAGCTAATTCTATAATTATTGCTAGTACTAGTTGTCTCCAAAGACGGGGGTGAACTATAGATGCTGCTTAAGCTACGTGTTAGTTTCATTTGCACGAGTATGCAAAATTCAATAAATTATCGAATGATGTATTTTCTTTACAGATTATTACATCTCAGTGAACTAAACTGATTGGCTTAATGGAATGTTTGCTTTTAGGTGTTGCGCCAGTCAGGGGCTCAGATATTCTAATGGATCTTTTATCAATTGGGACATCTCCGTCACAGAATAATGCGCCTACTCCAAATACTGGTTCTACCAACCACATCAATATTGGATCAGTTGCTCCCTTGGATAGATTGTCAACAGTTTCTTCCACAGCTTCTTCATTGTCTTCTCAAGTATCAATAGATAAAATTAAATCTCCTCAATCTGCTGCTCCAGTAATAGATTTACTGGATGGCATATCATTGCCCGTGTCTGCTCCAGGTGAATATGGTATATTATAAATTTATAATCCTGCAAAGGCCTATTGACACACCATTAATGTCGAACATGGTAGTGATATTATAAATTTAAATCCTGCAAAGGCCTATTAGCACACCATTGATGTTATGGATTTCTTATTAACTGCAGCAGAAAATCCAGTTTATCCAGCCATCACTGCTTTCGAAAACAGTGCCGTGAAGATTATGTTCAGTTTTACAAAACCTCTAGGGAAACCACAAGTCACTGTTATTCAGGCTACTTTTACGAACATGTCCTCAAATTCATACACGGATTTCATTTTTCAAGCTGCAGTTCCAAAGGTATCAGTGTGCATACTTCCCAGATAGACGGCTTTTTAATGCTTGTGTTAGTCACTACTTCTAATTGACTTCGCGTTTTCTTGAATGGAATTCTTAATTATATATGTTGTTGATATAGTGTTAGCTGTTGCTTTAGGTTTCCTAATTTATTAAACTCCATATCTGTTATTGGCCTTTTTTTTTACTCTACTCCACATCTAGACTAAAAGCACTTAATGTCTGACTAATTTATATATTTTTATTTGAAACGCAATATTTTCAAAACCTGGTCGTTTTTCCAACAGTTTGTTCAGTTGCATTTGGACCCAGCTAGCGGCAGCACTCTTCCGGCCAGCGGCTCTGGGTCAATTACACAAACCCTAACAATCACAAATAGCCAGCACGGTCAGGTATGGCTTTTTGCTGATTAGTCTTAACTTTAATACCCTAGCTTATGGTTGCTGGTTGTTTTAGTTCCTGTATTTAAACTAATTTATTTTAGTTTATTTTTGAGAATGGAGGTCAAATGCAATAGGTGACTGACGGTGAAAAGTCAACCCTACACCAATGCTTAGAGTATTGGCACTGTGCATCTTGATCTTCATGGTGTAAACATTACACAAATTGTATGTGATATTAATACCAGGTTTAATTTCTTTCATCCATTGATCCAGTGACGGAAAATGTTCTAATATTGGAAAACCGTTAATTTTGCGGTCACAAGATTAACGGGTGAAAGATATTAAAATTACATGAAATTTGTATCTAAGTTTTAGACGCCGAAGATCAAGATAAATGGATCTGATCGCCCCAAAAAAATGGTGTAGAGCTGACCTTTTGATCGCCATATTATGACCTTTGCCCTTCATTATTCTCTATTTTCAATTTGGCCCTGAAACTGTAATTGTTTTTCCCTTTTTCCCCTTGCCTGATTGTGTATGCCATCAATTAATACACTAAATTGGTCATCTCTCTGTTAGATAATGCATTCTGTGTAAGAAATTACAGTGAATAATCAATTGTAAGGCATCCATTGAGTCTATCTTCTTTGCATTGTAGAATGATGGTGACAAGTATTTGTCTGTACATAATCTTTCGGTATTATTCTGAGCTATTGCAATTACATTAATTGCTCCTCTCATGATATTTCATAAAAGTTAAATAAATAGATCATTTCTCCATTAAATCATCTAAAAATGTCCGATGTTTGTCTGGTTCCTCAGTGAAAAAACTTTTGAATTTCTTGATCACTTAATAGTTGAAGCTGTGCGTTTATTTGGACAGCGACCATCTATTTTGTGAGGTAATAATAACTTGAACTTTGATTTTGCATTCAGAAAGCGCTCGCCATGAAAGTACGGATCGCCTATAAAGTAAACAACCAAGATAAGCTGGAACAAGGGCAGATCAACAACTTCCCTCAAGGTTTGTGATGTGGTTGAATACATAGCATACTACATTGGAGCCAATTATCTATTTTTTTTTATGCAATGTCGAGGAGGGAAGTTATCTTTCTTTTTCCTCTACTTTTACCCTCCTTGATAGAAAGAATTCCAGTCAAATAGCAATCAGCATCAAAGTGCAGGGGGCTTAGCTGTAATTTTTTCGTTCTTCTTTTTCTGTTTTTTTGCGCCCCCCCTTCCCCCCCAAATTGTATTTTATAAATGTCATTTTGAGGTTTGAGTGAACTGATTCTTCTTCCAGGCGAAAGACAAGATTGTTAGTATAGGAATGTAAAAGCTGGACATGTACTTGCTTTGAAAATGTATTGGTTGCATTTTTGCAGCTTTTGCTATGTGTTGTGATATAGAGAATGTGTTGAGTGATAAAATTCTGATAGAAAACTTTTCCCCTTGTCAGGAATGGATTTTGTATAAAATAAATAATGAATTTTGATGTGTTTATTATTAGTTTTTGATAGTTCATCCTACTGATAGGGATGTACATGGATTAGATGCGGCAGGGATATATATGGGTGATACTATTGGTTGTTTTTTGTTATTGTTTTAGAAATCAACCCTTTTAGGGATTGAACTTGTGATCAATCATATTGGAAAGGAAATTGGTATCAACTGAGTTAAGCCCAGTTGGTGTGATACTATAGTAGTATCCAGTAGTGGTTGTGACAGATGTGAATAAGGTTTTCAGAAATGAAAAAAACTGCTTTTAGTATTTGGCAAAAGCGAAATACGAAATACTGATACACGGACATGAAACAAATTTCAAATATTGGAAATGCTATATTTGTTAGATTCAAAATTACTATTTTTAGCTATCATACCTGAATTTAAAAGTTGGATACGGAATAGATATGGTTGTTACCGGAATATTTGTATCCGATGGCTTTTGGCGGATGTAAATACGAATATGCATAACCATTGAAGATGAAAGCTATTATCAGTATTTGATGATTCTCGAATACATATGCGATGTATAATTATCGGATACGGTTGTGGAGTCATATTGGATTATTTGATAAATACTGGATATAACTGCGAAGTTATCATGTGTTATTTGTGTCCATTTACCTCCTCACCTATTTAGCTTCTTGGTTAAAATATACCCTGAATTTTCTATCTTCATCTCCATGTTCATCAACTCTTTGCCTAATTTTCGCTCTCTTGCCGATGAATCTTTCTAACACACAAAATTCGGTAACTTTGCGGGGACACAAAATTCGGTAACTTTGCGGATGAGGACGCGGGCGAGAAAATTATGCCACCTTCATACTAAAAATAAATGGATTTGATCATTCAATTTATGAATGTAAAGTGATGGATTTCTTTTTTACCTGAAAAAAGTTATTTAAATACCAAAATGCTTTTCTTGGGTGTCATCCGTTTCTCTATTTGGTTTTGTTAAGTTCAATATCGATCTATAATTTCGGAAACAATTATTTATACAGGAATGCATTTACGAGAGGAGAATGCCATTTCTCATCTACATATCGGAGATTAATAGTTGCAACGCTGTGATCTTCTTAGTGATCTTCTTAGAATTGACGACTCTTTTTTCTTATAATGTTCAATTGTTCAATTAATATTGTGCTGATAAACAAAGTTACAAACCCTGAAAGACAAATTTCACATACTAATCAAACTCCCAAAGTAAGATTATGCTGCAGATTGATTGATTATCCAGCAACCATCATCAATTTACAAAATATTGTAAAAAGATCCATTCATCTTAATCAAGTCTTAAGATTAATCAGTCTAAGTAATTCAAAATGACGCCCTTGTGGAAAAATTTGAGGGGCACATAGTGAGAGCTGTCGCAGGGGAAAAAATCATTTGATGGAGATTTGATGAATCTGAGTTCATTGCTCTCAGCTCCTTCACCTCGTGCTGGAGCCTCTTGTTCTCTTCAGCTAGCTTCTGGCACCAATTCTTTAAATACTCACATTCTACTTCTGTTTGCTTCAGCTTTGTCCTATAATTTTTGAAAAAGACGGGAAAAAGATTAGAATTTTATTATTCTTTTTTGGAAAAGACCTTCAGAATTGCATACATTCCTCTCTTTTTTGGATATATATATAGATATATATATATATATATATATATATATATGCGCGCGCGCAATCATTACCGACATGAAGTATGACCGACAGAAATTTTTCTGTCGGAAAAACCACAACTGGTTGTTCAGGAATATTGGGGTATAATGTGTGTGGCTTACTACCGACGGATAATTTATGGTCTCTCGTTTGTTACCGATGGACTAATTCCATCGGGAAGTGAAAATAGAGCAAGTATCTTGTTTTAGATTCAGCAAATAAGAAATTGATTCCTCCTTACTAGTAGGCCCAGTATTTAAGGTACGAAGTCCCACGCTTCCTAGGCGAGGCAGTTTGTACAGGCGGCTTTGTTTCAGATTTCTTTTTTTTTTCCCGAGGGGTAAAAGGAAAAAAAATAGAAAATAAAGGTATCGATAAGAAAAAAACAATTACCTTGCTCTTCTATTCTGAAACCAAACTTCAACTTGCCTAGGCCTCAAGTTCAACTGCTTTGCCAATGCCGCCTTCTCTCTCTGCAACACATTTCATTTCATTCATTCAAACAATTTTTAAAAAAATAAATTAAAAATCAACAAACAATAAAATACTTACAGGATTAAGGGTATTGTTCTCCTTAAAGCTCTCTTCAAGCACAATGATCTGCTCTTTCGACATCCGCAATTTCTTCGGGCTATTCTGCCCTTCCTCTTCCCCTTCGTTAACGTCGTCCCTTTCGATTCTCTTGCCACTCAAACTCGACAATGTGCTAACTGGGGACCAAGCCCCTGCTTCCTCTTCTGTGTTGGAGATTGGAGACAGTGTTAGCTTCAATGGGAAACAATTTTGAGATGGGCAAAGGCTTAGGCTTAGTTTAATTAGTTCCTCTCTTCGCTCTGCCATCCCTTTTCTTTTTCCTCCCTCTTTTTTTGGGTGGGGAATGGGGTGAAAGCAGCAATTTGGTGGGATAGTTTAAATAGTTTGTTTTGGGGGGTTGATGGAAATTTGTCAAAGTTTGGATTTAAATAAATCACATGAAAGGAAGTGCAAGTGGAAGCACACATGTGGGTCCCAGGATGTGTCATCTTGTCTGTTGAGATCTTGTAACTGAAACATTTCAATTTTGATTATTTTTTTTATAAATGGAAAAGAAAATAACCTTTTTTTTATGCATGATAATTTATTAAAAAGTGAGAAAATTCACATAAAATTTTCGAAGGAACCATCACAGAGTATGCCTTATGTATAATACATCACCCGTTCAGAAAAATAGAAATATCGATACTGATTAGATGTGCCTTCTGGAAATAAGCCAAATCGATCCACGCTTTGTAAAGTCAATCAACGAATACTAGTCCGACATGGACTTAAGGTGATAGATCTAGATTTAACTTCATATTTGCGTAAATCATTTCTTACTTAAATTTTTATTTGTAATCATTTCGAGCACACTCTAATTCTTCACATCCTTTCTTCTCCGTTCAGTATCGAAATTGTTATCCAGGCTGATTAGAAGAAGGAACGAAAGCCCCTCTTTTAATAAAATAGTATAGTATGAGCTTCTTTTCTTTTGTTGATTACACATTTTGAACCTGTGATATTTTTGCCATAAATGCCATGTCCTACCAGCCCTTTCATCTATTACAAGTGTCGCACGGTGACTATATATGTTAAATTTCGCCTTCATGCTAATAATGTTTACTTCCGTAGTTATTTATTTACTTTTTCAAGGTGAAGTTGACACGGCTAATTAATATAGGTTTTCGGAGATATATATGGTTTCAACTTTCAATTCCTCATGCGATATAGAAGAACATTGCAACTGTTAGATTCATTTCCAACGAGTGTCAACTTGCATATATAGAATCGAGTTGATTAGAAATGATTAGCACATTAATTTGGGAATTAATACAATCTTGATCAAGTGACAATATGCACGAGTGTTGCATAGTTGTCCCACATGCTCATTAATCATAGCAACCTTTGCTTAATTATGATGCCACCCAATAATCATTAACAAACATGCTCTCACTAATCATAGGAACATGCATTTGCTCATACCACTCATTATTATTTATCTATCATCTTAGTCATCATCGATCATCATTATTAATGCGTGAGAGCGTACATCTAATCCTGAAAACCCCGTACGATGCTTCCATCCATTTGCATCGAGCTCCATGTGATACCCTCCGAGCTCCAATGAGAATAAAAAATATTTCTTCAGTATTTTATCATATCCAATGACCGAGTTTAATCTGATCCATATCGTCCAACATAAATATATATGGACGCATCAATTTTGCGAGCATGACCCCAAAAAAATTACGGATCCTTTTAAGTGTATGTATTCTCATTGATTAAGAGCTTTATTCGAAAGGTCCATTTAGTTTATGTTTTGGCATGTTTGGCATGTTCATAAATTTCGCAAAGTCATTCTCTTTCCCTTTCCCATGGTTTCCATGGATTTATCTTACCATTGACATTTATCCGTATATCCATCTGCTTTCAAATGCTGTCAATAAACCAAATAGGCACGGCATCTGACTTTTACTAGATAGGAGTATCGACTACAAGAGAGTTACACCACAAGAGTATTCAGTACGCATTCTTTAAGCGATCGTATTTTTCCTGCATCGAAAAGTCATTGAATTCTTGATCCACTTGATGGAAGGTTTAGAGATTTCCAAGTCTCGTGAAATTTTATATAGAACCCATCTAAAACATGTATGTCACAATGAATGTTACGGATCAGTGAAAAACAAAACGGCCGTGCCTTTAAGAATTTGGTCCCAAAATAAAAAACAGATCCGGCCTCAGAGGATCAAATCCCTTCCTTATTTTGTATGAATGTTTAGTAGATTTAAATTATCTTTTTTATAAATATATAATTTTTCTATTACTTTAACCAACAACTCACTTAGAAAAAAATTGGCAAACATAACTTCGGGTCACAAGGTGATCACATGTGAATGCCAACCTTAGTGTGCCAAACTCACCCGACCAACATATCATTAATCTTTTGCATTATTTGAACAAATTAATAAATGAATGAAAAGCTCATAATCATTAAGCATGCTTTGGTACTTTAATGCATCTTCAAACCAAATTAAAGTAACAATTCAATCAATATCAAACTAATTAATTAAGAGAGTAACTAATTTCAAATTAAGGATTTGATCCAAGTGGGAGCATATATTGCAGTTGCATGCATGTGAAGCCTCGTGTATTGTCGAGGACGACAGCTATGCACACGTGCGGTCAGGTCTATGTATGACCGCACGTGAGTAAAGGAGTTTTTTTCCCTTGCATCTTAGCTTTCCGTGAAGCTTCAATTCTTTCATTTAGAAAGACACAAATTGTGTGCACAAAAAATATATTCATCCATGGATTTGAACGGGTTTTGGATTTCAAAGACAAGTCAGGTTTCACCGGATTTATGTGGTTCAAATTATAATAATTTAGGGAGATCATGAAATTAGCAGAAAGGTTTTTAAAGATTAATTTGATTGGTTTTAAGGGAGGTCGACGGATTTAAGTAGGGATGTAAGTCATATTGGGTTTGACTAAAACCTGAAACCACTTATATTTCTTGAAATTTTCAGGTCTTTTTGACATTCTATACCGTATGAAGCCAAAGGGCAAATTAATTACAAAAAAGTTGGATTAGATAGTATGAAATCCACCACTCGAATTCTAATGCCAGTCTGAATCAAGCCTGCTTCCTATATCTGATCATGCTCGAACCAAAGTGTACACCATAGACATTTATAACGAAAAAGTCCAACAAAAAAAACCGATCCGTCAGGCAAACCCGCACGAAACATGAAGTTACATGTTTGGTTAGGCGCATTTGCTTGGACGGATTTTAGGTTTAGATTTTAAACTTTGGGTCCGGTTACAAAAATTGTCAAAACGGCGGTTTAAGCACATGTCCCTCGGTATGGGTATTAACCCTACCCATTTGGAATTGGAAAAAATATATAAGAAATCAAACCGACCGAAAAAAGATTGCACGTGCATAAAGGAAGTGCAAATCCTTCTTTTCTAGAAGAAAAAAGGTGGGAAAATTAAAAAAGCCAATTTAGCCTATATGTTGTGACCTGTGGGCCTAAGCCTTCAAATATATGGGCTTATTTACCAAATTAACGGCCCAATAATTGGTATGGTCTGGGCCATGTAATGAAACCAATAATTCTAGAGTAAATTGTCAAAAAGCCTCCGGCCCGCTTCATACTTGTGTAAAATCCCTGGGCTTTTTGCTCTTATTGAAAAACCCCTTGGCCCAATCAAAACTCTTTTGTATCCGTAAAATCTAAGCATTTGCAATCTCTTGTAAAATCTAAACGATTGCCTTTAATATCCAAGCAGATGAGGGAAAACGAGGCCCAGTTTTTTCACAAAGATTTTAAACGATAGGTCCTTCTCAACAATTTCGAAAATTATAGCGGTTTTTAGACAACTTCCGAGCGAGGGCTTTTTGACAATTTACCCATAATTCTAAGCCCTTATTTTTAAAATAAGGGTGATTGTATTCCGTACGCCTCAGAAAAAAAAATTAAAATTGCAAATCTTAGCGGTAAAAGTATGAAGAGGATGCCTAGTATAAAACAACACTTGAGAAAATTTCCCCCCAGTGTAAGTCAAATAGCCACTGCACAACAATTTTTTGGACAATAGCGGCACTAGCCATGCGCAATCTCCATATCCTAAAATATAGATACACCAAGTTTTATTGAGTTTGGATACTCTTTTCATTCATCTAAGGTTGTTAAATGTTCTATTATCAGAATACCGTTACTTTTGTAATGATTCGATGCAATGGTGAATGGTATTCGGATCGGAACACATGAAAATCGAGTTACAAATACACAAACACACAAGGACATGGAGCAAAAATATCAACCCAATGTAAATGACAGGACCAACTTTTGAAATTTGAACGTTATAGAAAAGTAAGGAAACATAATAGCCTCTGCAAGGGTATCACTATCTATATCTAATGCCTAGAATTAGAACTTGCTTCTATCTCTCTCTCTTCGTCATATTAAATGATCAATTATATACAAAGTTAAAACTTTGGTCCAAACACATCAAATAGAAATTGTAATGAGGTGTATGTTTATATTAATGCGGTCAAATACCAATTTATTTTGCATGCATGGACCACAGGCAGTCAAATTAATTGCTCATCATCTTGCCAACTTTGTAAAGTATAGCTCTCAATTACGTACATTTGATAGAAATAGAGAAAGAGACCCTTTCTCTACTCTTCAAAAACTTCTTCTTTAATTTCCATCTCTTCACCAACCTGTGAAGAGAGGTAGCACAAAGGTAAAAGTTTTTCTTCTCGTTTTTTATGCTAATTTTATTTTTGTTTGTTTGTGTTTTCGATCGATTATTTTTCCTGTGTTTTCGATATATGCATGCAATTCCATGTCTTCATTATGTTAGTTTCCTTTCTATAATTTAATTAATTAATTTTCTTCAAATTCTAGGTTGGCGAGATGAGCAAGGACGACAGTTGCCAAAGGTGCAAGCAATTGTTGGAGAATTTGCATCAGCATTTTCATTTGGAGCACAATGAGCCAAGGAGTTTGACATTTTGCAAAACCATGGTTCGAGGTTTCTCTCGACGAATCGTAATTTCTCATTCCCTCCTATCATTACATGATTTGTATTCTAAAATTAAGGCTAAATTGCATGAAATCTCCCTCACTTTTTGCCTATTTAGTTAATCATTTTTGGATAAATTAACTATCCTTAACCATTTTTGTGTATTTCACTAAACTACCTAAATTTTTATTTTTATCTTTTTGAGTTGCAGTAACCGCCTTAAAATAAAACCTTAAGGAAGTTTACTGTGCTAATAATTTAAGGTGGTTTAGTGAAAATAGTGAGGGCCTAGGGTAATTTGCAGTAGTTGGTCTTAATTTTTTTGAGTTCCATCTCTAGTTGATCCTATCCTTTCGAAGTTCATCTGGTTGGCCGGTTCTGAAACCGCGACTTGAGTTTTGCTAACTCAATACGGTCAGCTGAAGTAAGAGTTCGTTTAAAACTCGGTCGCCAATCCGTTCCATTCCATAATTCTGCAACGGCAGCGTCACGGTTTCTTGTGATCAAGAAAAGTCTATCAAATTGTCTTCTTAAGAAAAGTATAAAATACTTAAGCTATGGTGTTTACTGGAATAGCTCACGTTACAAGCAAATGCAAAAGATTGGTAGTAAAGATGTCTAAAATTCATAGATACTCTAAAAAATGGTTTCGAAAAAAATATATTTGCGGGAGCCGAATGCCAAGTTTCAAAACTGAGGGAGATATCCTGCAATACAAGCAAAAGAATGAAAATATGACAATACGGTTTTTATTATTATTTAAATACCTTTTTTTTTCATTTTTGTAGAGCATGCCAAAAAAAATCGTCGCTCGGTTTCAGAAAAAGCTGCCTGAAGTTCTAGATTTGAACGGCCCGAGTGGCGATAGGTGGCATGTTGGGCTTTCAAAAGTCGATGAAGATGTTTTCCTTCGATTCGGATGGAAACAATTTGTAGAAGCTCACGACGTAAAAGAGAACGATACACTATTTTTCAGTTATAGAGGTGGCGATTGTTTCAAGGTATCGATCTACTCAAATGAATGTGAGAAGGAGTCTTGCTATTTTGTTAAAAACAAGCTAGACGAGGAAGAAAAAGACCCGGAGAAGAATTGCTCTATGAAAAATCAAGAACAAAGTGAAGAATCGTCGCCATCGAAGAACGGTGAGAGCGAAGCCTCTAGCTTTCCCATTGGGCACACTAAAAAAAGTGAGCCTTTTTAATTTGAAAATCTTTTTAACCCCCTCTTTTAGGCTAAATTGTGCTAAACCGCCCTTAACTTATCGAGTCTTTTCACTAAACTACCTAAGCTTAGACCTTCACTTCGACACCCTTACATATATATAGCACTTTAACCATAGTTTAAGGTATTTTTCTGTAATTTATCTAAGAATATAGACGGAAACTCGATAAGTTAGTACTCGAAATTCAACGAAATTGTACATGCACATGTTTGATGAGAGCTACTATTATGTTAAACCATATTACTTCTGAAACAAAAAGAAAAAATTATGATTCAGGGAAAAAGCCCGAGTTTCCAAAACCTGAAAACATTGACACTGAACTTGGAGATCAATCGGATAAGTCCAACACACCGAGGGCTGCAACTCGTGCAGAGAAGAACGCTGCAATGAAGATGGCACGTGCATTTACGCCCAAGAAACCATCTTTTTTAGCCGTGATGAAAGGATACAATGTCGGTACTCAATACCAACTTGTAAGTTCTTTCATATATTGTGATAGATTTATGATATTGTCTGTATTCAGTGAGAGTTATTTCTCAATATCATATATCCTGTTTATGATTTTTTGGTTACTTTTGTTACGTGTAGTTAATTCCTCCGGATTTCGCAATGGAGTTTCTCCCTCGAGAGGAAACCATCGTCCTTCGACTTCCAAACACTAAATATGAGTGGAAAGTTAACTACTGCATCAGCTCAACCACATCACGGTTCATTGGAAGATGGAGGAATTTCGTGCGCGACAACTCTTTGAAAGAGGGAGATGCCTGCGTTTTCGTCTTGTCGAAGTGCATAAGGCAAACCGAAATGACTGTTCATGTTTTTAGAGCTGCGAAAAAGGGGTCAGAATCAGAATCAGAATCAGATTAAGCTTAATTGTGTGATTCTATAACTAGTAGACTATGTTTATGTGATCAAATTGCGGGTTTATGGATTATTGTTCATCCTTTTTTCCCGTCTTTTTAGTGTTGCGGATTGCTGTCGCCTTATGTAATTTTGATCATTGTCAAACATATTGTTCCGTAGTACCATGCTCTCATTTGCCGAGGTTTTGAGCCAAAATTTCACGTTTCATATCCATTGGATGAAAGAAAGGTAACCGTAAATGGGAAGTCTATCGGAATTCTTCAAAAAGAAATAAATCTAAATTTATTTATGCTATTTACAAATATTAAGATGTCCTCAATCCTAACTACTTTGTATGTTCCCAAGCTATCTCAATTCATGTTAAAATATAAAATATATTCACTCAACCCTCTTCACAACTTCGGTGTTTTGGTGCAGCGAAATATGCATTTCATAGTTCCGCAACTGTTTAGGGTCTTTCCAAAACGGAACGAGGCCGAAGAGAGGTATTATGGGAACTCGATGAGCGGAGCCTAATATGATATTTGGTGTTATTTGTATTTGTATGCGTAATTATTGAGGAGCATTTTGGGAATTCCGTTTGTAAATAAACCTTGGCTGCTATTTAAGGATTTATGGAGGCTTAGGAGCCGTCGTCTGAATATCTGTATTTCTCCATTAAAATAATGAAAGCAATATGTGCCGACGCCCATGGTTTTCCTGGTTTGGGTTTTCCCTGTAAGAAAATCCGTGTCTCGCTGTGTTGATTGATCTTTTAATTCTGTTGTTTTGATCTCTGTTTTTGTCTTATCTCGATCATCCGTTACAGCAAAGGCAGAAAAATATCAACTTGATCATGTGAAGCTAGAAATGTGAGGAACATCTCTTCAAGTTTTGCATGTTAGAAAAGTTAAGAAAAACATAATAATAGCTTCTGCAAGATTTCACCATCTTATGTCTAGAATTAGAACTTTTCTCTTTCTCTTCATTAAGTGCAAAGCCAAACCTCTTCATTTTTCTTTCCATTTCAAGCTACTGCTTTCATCACTGTCCCAATTTTTATCTTTATCTTTATTTTTATCTTTATACCATAAGAAAATGGGTGGTGAAAAGTGAAAATTTCAATATTCCACTTTTGCCCCCTCACTTAATTACTACTTACTTTGGCATTGCATAAACATCTGGGGTTTTCGAATTTAAAGTTTACGTTTTTATAAAACCCCAAAATTGTTGATTTTGTGCTGCTACAGACGTTTGCCAAGAAGAGCTACTACAAACGTCAACCAAGAAGAGCTGCAGACGTCTGCCCTTTTATTTTTTTCTTTTATCAGAAATATCAGAAACCCAGAGGCTATATAGACGTTTGAAGGCCACTTAGACAGACGTCTGAAAAAGGTTTTTAAAAATGGGGTTTTAAAGCTTTAGATGTCTGCTAAATGAACTTCAGACATCTACCCAAAAGTCTCGGGTTGAAAATGGTTTTGTTCTTCAGACGTCTGATGCCCAATATGACAGACGTATAATGAAGAATTGATTTGAAAATTTTGCCCGTTTATAGCCGTTGGGGCTTTTGCAAATGAACTACAGACGTCTGGCCAAATATGCTTTAAACGTCTGTCGTGCTTGAAAATCGATTGTCCTTTGAGTTGTTTTACTTTGATGCTATAAAAGGTTTTTGGGGTTGATTTTTCTTGCATCACTTACTCAATTACTTGAGATTTTCAATTGCTATTGTCCAAGTGATCTTCAAAAGAAAAATCACACATTGTGTAAGAGTTTAAAGAGATTTTCATTTGCTTATCCAATTTCTCTCACACACAAAAGATTAAAGAGCTCAAATTTAATTATCCATACTTATTAGAGTATTAGAATAGATCTTGAGAGAAACTCTTTATAGAGTGACTGCACTTGTATTTTTTTCTTCTTTCTTTGTGTGAGGGCTTTTGAGTGCAAGAGTTACTTTGTAAGAAAGAAGCGAGTATAAGGTTAAACTCCGACTGGAAGTGGAAAGTGTAGGTTGCTCGTGTGTCGAGTGACATGTTGTCTTTGAGGAGACATATAAGATTTGGTCTCCACCGAAAGAGGCGTCGTGAGTTGTTTGCGGGCAACGGTGTTTGCTCCGAGAAGACGTCATTAGTGGAACGGTCTCATGCACCTAAAAAAAAGTGGATTAGGAGATCTCCCAAACCATTATAAACCTTGCGTATTTGCGTTTGCAATTTCTTACTCTCTAAATTGCTTATTTGCTTTAGCTTAGAAATTGCATGCTTGTTCCCTCCTTGCTCTATATGCTCATTACTTGATATTGTTGCTTGCTTGTGATTTATTTTGCACAATTGTAATTAGCTTAGTCTCTATCTCTATTAGATTATCCTTTGCTTATCTATTCAATTTATAGTTTAGAATTTTTAAATTGGGCAAATTGGTGGTGTAATCCTATTTATCCCCCTCTAGGATTACTTTCAATTAGTATCAGAGCTTGGTGCTCTTTTTGTGTAGGCTTATCATCCTAGAGTGATCCATGGCATCATCTTTACCATCTTGTTTGTATTTTGACGAACCATATATCATAACCCTCCATATTTTGATGGTTTGAAATTTGATTTTTGGAAAATTATGATGCAACGTTTTCTTGAATCTCTTGGTAGGAGTATGTGGTTAATTTTTTATCATGAGTATTCTATTCCTACTATTTCTAAATCTATGTGGAGTACTCATGATAAAGATTTATTTTTTTAACATTAAAACTATTAAATTTCTTCATTGTACTTTAAATGTTAATGTTTTTAACAATGCCTCTTCTTGCAAGACGACACATGACTTGTGATGTTTCTTGAAAAATATCTATGGAGAGCAAGTCGTTTGCAAAAAAGAAGAGAATGCCAAAAGAACGACTCATATAGCGACTTTAAATGCGTCTCAACTAAAAGCGAATCAAAAGAGACAATCCAACTCTATGGAGTCGGATAATGGGTGTCTTGATCTTGGGGTTGTAAGTAATCCATTTTTCGATTATTGAATACTTACCCATGATCAATTGCTAGTTGCTTTCAATACTATTCATCGTAATTTTAATTTGATGGCTTCTAAAAATGATTTGTTAGATGAGCAAAAATCTTCTCTTATTGATGAGAAAAATGATTTGATTTTATTTTGCGATTCTTTTGAGACTTTGAACAAAAACTTGATTGTCAAATATAGCGCTTTAGCTTCTACTCATGATTCTCAAACGCTTTAATTGATAGATTAGAAATTGAGAAGAATGAACTATTTTCAAAACTTGATTTAAAACGTGTTTCTATTGATTCTTTGAAAGTAGAAAATGAATATTAGTTTTATCTTGCAATGCCTTGAGAAAGGAAAACTATGATATGATTTCTAGCTTTAAATGTGAAATTGATTTTTTGAAATCTTCTCTTGATTCGCATGATGCATTGGTTTGTGATTTTATATCTCTTAGAAAGGAAAACGAGAACTGCTTTTAACTTGCGAGATTTTGAGAAAAGAAAATCATGATACGATTTCAAGTTTTAAAACCGAAATTGATCTTTTGAAATCGTCTATTTTATCTCAAAAATCGCTTGTTTTGGAAAATGCTTCTCTCAAAGAGAAAAATGAGATTTTGAATGCCTCGCTTACTAAGTTTTCAAGTATTGACTTGTTCACCGCCGGAAGACAGGGACGAACCGGGATGGATCGTCTTGCCTGAATCTAGGGGTAGATGCTATTTGAATTTATCCTTCCACTTCTCCAAAGACACCAAGTTTATTTATGTCACCATATATCGGAGGTTTAGACAGACGCGACCATTGTAGCAGACTTTATCAGATTCCCCTTCATTTTATGAGGGGTTTTTAATTGTGGGGACGCTCTTCTTTGCAGGCGCAAGCCCCTATGGTTAATTACGTTACTGCATTGTGATAACCACTTTCTCCTGCTTCGGCGGTTCACTTCGTGTCGTGTGTGTGTTTGTTTGTTTAGGTTGCTCGTGGATTGTATACGGAGACTAGTTTATATCATCGCCCATAGGGCGCGGATTAGTCCAAATCCTTATATTTTAGATTTGGACTTAGGTTTATTTAAGGACCGTTAATCTGGTTTGAGATTAAGATCGACTTAAAACATATGAGCATTTGGGCCCAATTATTTTAGTTTGAATACACCACGGTCCATTATCGCCATATTTGAGGCGGAGTTCTAGTTTAGGGACATCTCGGTCCAATATTCCCATTTTGGGAACGAATGTTAGTTTAAGGACATTTCGGTCCAACATTCCTTATTTAGGACAAATGTTAGTTTAAGAACGTTTCGGTCCATTATCGCCGTTGGGGCGAATATTAGTTTAAGGACATTTTGGTCCAACATTCCCATTTTGGGGACGAATATTAGTTTAAGAACATTTCGGTCCATTATCTATCTTACGCTCACGTGTATTTGTTGCGTGACGGAGTGAACAATGGTGACATGGAATGCGCCCAATTTGGGGTGCGATCTGATTTGAAGTGTACACGTCAATTTGGAAGTGCATCAATGTAGGATATATCATTCCCTATCTTGACGAAATTTTATATCAAGTTGGTACGAGAAAGTAGTTGTTGGTTGTCGGGACCCGCCACCTCTCTGAAGACGTTGAGAAATTACAACGACATATATCAGAGGTGTAAAGAGATGTACCATTAAACCTAATCCCGTATTTGAAGGAAAGAGGGTGATGGACCTAAGAGTCGTTAGTCATATTTGAGACTAATATTATCTTAGGAGATATGGGATGAATATCATTTTGGATACCATCAATGTGAGATCATTAGTCATGTTTGAGACTAAGATCAGTATGGAAATCATGAGCAATATAGGCTCGGTTAATTTAGAATCAAAGAGGCTTAACTTCAGGAAATTTAGCCCATTTGGGCTGAGATTGGGTTTCTATACTACCCAGTAGTGTTAAATACTAATATATGCAGTGCTCACGTGTATTTCACGTGGGGCGCTAGAATAATGCTAAGCACTAATCTTTTCTGACGCTCACGTGTGAAACATGTGAGCCGCTACTATAGTGCTAAACACTAATATTCTCTGGTGCTCACGTGTGAAACATGTGAGGTGCTCAGATATGGGCGCTGCCCAACCAGTACTAAGCACTTAGTCATTTTGATTGAACATGGAGTGCTAAGCACTTTGCATGGCACTCACGTGGGAAGCACGTAAGTGTTGAGCATTAATTTCATGTTTTATTTGCTCATCCCCTTTTTTGACATAAGTGCTAAGCACTTGGCTTGGGCTCATGTGTGAAGCACGTGAGACGCCAGATTTTGGGTTTCCAAGAGTGTTTCACGTGTATTTCACGTGATTGCTTTATTTTGGGGTGTTGAGCTGCCTTATTTGGTGGCTGCCTAATCAACACAAAGGAGTTTTTCCTTGCTCTTTGGACGCTCACGTGGAAAGCACGTGAGGTATTTTAGTTTTTCATTTGTTTATTTTAAGCACTTACGTGGGAAGCACATGAGGCAATATAATAGTGGCACTAATTTTACTCGCGTGTGTTTCACGTGAGATGCCAAATTCTTCTTGTTTTTGGAGATATTAATCTCTGTTAATGACATTTTAGTCATTGATGATCATCAAGATTTCTGTTTCGAAGATCTTGAATCATCATCATTATTTTTATTGGAGAACTAAGTTCTTTTTTATTTTTATAAGAACTAAATTCTTTATGTAGGGTTAAACCCTAATATCGGGGGAATTAAATTCTCAGAATATATGTTCTTTTTCTTTCTTTTTCTTTTTAACCTAGTTCTTTTCCCTAAGTTTTGAGTCTCAAGAACAGAATCTTCCCGATGAGAATTAAATTCTCAACTTGTGGGGATGTTTGCTTTTGCAAATCTCAAAGCAGAAAAAGAACTAAGTTCTTGTATGAAGAGTTAAACCCTTACATCCATTATACTAGGCAAGAGTGATACTTTTAATCTCTCCTTTTTATTTACCTAGAGTGTTTTGAAGAAGGAAGGTCTTCTTTCTTTGAGAATTAAATTCTCTGTTCACTCAAGAGCTCACTGTATTTTTGCAGGAGCTTATAGGGTTTTTTTCCTTCTATTTTGAGACTTGAAGTCTCGGATCTTTTATATAGTGGAGGCAAATTTGTTAATTAATTTTGAGAAAATCTTTCACTGAGAGATTCCAATTGATTTAATTGGACTCAAAATTGATTTGGGGAATTTTACCCAGTGTTGGATCTTTGATCCAAGTGTTTCTGTCTTACAAAATATGTTTTTTTGTTTTAACAAGATTGAGAGAATATTCTCCCATATATAGAATAAAATTCTATTGAACGGTGATATTTTTATCACTATTGGATTTTTAATCTAAGGGCGCTCGGTTTAACAGAGCACAATGTTTTTTGTTTAGAAAGATATGGAAAATATCTTCCATCTCCTTGGATATTTAATCCACCAACTTTCTGTTTAACAGAAAATATTCTTCCCAATAGAATGTAATTCTATGCTTAATCATTATTGGATCTTTGATCCCACGGTTTATTGTTTGAGTAGAATTTAATTCTACGTAAGAAGGTGCCCCCACGTGTTCAACACGTGAGCCTTATTTAGCTTTTCTGATTTGGCGTCCATATGCCCTGCATATGGGCGCTCACGTGTTTAACATGTGAGGCCAATTTGGCCTATAGTTGTTTGACTGCAGCGCCAATATACTTTGCATATATGCGCTCACGTATTTAACACGTGAGGCTTATTTAGTCTATTAGGTGTTTGATTGCTTTGCATATAGGCACTCATGTGTTTAACACATGAGGCTTATTTAGCCTATTAGTTGTTTGATTGCAGCGTCTATATGCTTTGCATATAGGCGCTCTTGTGTTTAACACATGAGGCTTATTTAGCCTATTAGTTGTCTGATTGCAGCGCCTATATGCTTTGCATATAGGCGCTCACGCGTTTAACACGTGAGGCTTATTTAGCCTATTAGTTGTTTGATTGCAGCGCCTATATGCTCTGCATATAGGCGCTCACATGTTTAACACATGAGATTTGAGTTGCGGGGAATTTTCTCTCCTTTTTCTTTTTTATAAGGGAACAAATGCCCCCAGATTTGTTCTCACATGGCTTGCACATGAGTGCAACGCTGTCCATCTTTATCACCATTGGATTGTCTAGGGGAATGTGAAGCTGAATCGCTTCCCATCATGTCTTATAAATAGGGCCTTTGGCCCTTGAGATGACCATTGTTTCTTCATCTTCTTTCTTAACCCTTTTCTTGAGAATTTAATTCTCCTTTCAGAGGTTAGCTCTCCGCCCATAGAACTTTAGAATTAAACTCTGCAAAAACTCTTCTTGGTAAGGATTATGAATGGAATTCATTTCTTAGGAAACCCTTTTTGTTCTTGTCTTGGATTTTAAATCCATCAGTCAGAGCTTTGCTCTTTTCTTGGACTGGTCTCTTAGAGATCTAAAAAAACTCTTTTTTTAGTAAACTCTGGGATCTTGAATCAATGAGAATTGTTAATTCTTCTTTTAGGGTTTTACCCTATCACCGATCTTTGAGGATCCTTGGAATTTAATTCCATTTTCTTTGTTTCCCCACCATAGGGGTTTCTGGGATTTAATCCCACTATTGAAGGAATTTAATTCCATTTTCTTACAGAGCTTAACTCTGAGAGATCTAGGGACTTTTTGGAATTTTATTCCCCTTCTGTTCTTGAGCATTTTCCTTTTTAGGGTTTTAATACCCTTTTCACAGATTTGAATCTGTCGTCTATTCTTAACAGAACTCACTTTTCGAGAACGTTAAGAGTTTTTTAAACTCCACTGTTTATTTAATAAGAATCCTCTTGGATTCTCACAATGATTATCTTGCCTCATCATTGGTGAGCCGCCATTTTGATTTCGTGAGGCCCACTGGCTTTGTAGCTAGTAGTCCCATGAAACAAACTCACACTTTTTATTAATGGGTTTTTTTGTCCCATTCCTTTAGGTACAATGGCCTCACTTCCCTATTTCCCTTACACAGGCTCGGAGGTCGTTTTCCCACAGTCGCTATCAGACGAGAAAGTTATGGCAATGATTAGGGAACATAATAAGGATAATAAGAGCCTTCTCCTATAGGGAGTTTGGTACGGTCACATTATCAGGGGTCGCCGTAGTTTTACATGCGAAGTACCAATAGAACCCATCCGTTCAATGTCATTCATGGAGCGTCTGCGTACTGCTTATGCGGTGGAGGCGGCTAATTGGACCTCCGAGGGCTGGCTTGATCCATCAACTGTAAGTCCATGTCACGCACCCCACGAACTTGCGGGGTGACAGAATATATGAAAAACGATTATCAAAGCTTCGTAACACGGACTTGAGCGCATGAATCATATCTAAACCGTTACTAGCAAACTACGAGAGGTTTAACTACTCGGATTCGAAGTTATACCTCACGTTACTTGTCCTTCGGGTCTTCATCGCTGTCCTCCACTCCTCGTAGGCTCCTTGGAACATCGGCACCTCAACGGCCTCCTCGAGTCAAAGACGATCCACCCGAGAGCTCCTACGCCAAGCTTGATCTCTAACTTGAGATAACTAGGTTGCTCAAAGTGCTAATCTAAGCTACCTAGGGGACATAGAGTGAGGTCATGGATGTATTAGTCTAGCTAACCCTTGATCTCAACACATGAGAGGTTAGGGTTAGGGTTTCAAGAATGAGAGAGCTTGAGGAGAGAGAAGGTGATGATGAGAATCCTTTTGGATGAATGAAGTCATTTGTGTATATATGAAACATATGATAATATTAAGTAAATAACAAATAATGAATTATCACCATGTTTCATCAATACACTAAGTGATTCATCACATGAGTCACATAAAACATTAATGAATCATTAACTCATTGTATGAATCACTACATGACTCATTAATCCAATTAATGCATATGCCACCTTAACCCCCAAGTCACCATGCTTCTAGAAGCTTCCCGGAAAATTACGAGAACGCCCCTCCTATCCGTGAAAACACGGAAAAACTTTAGACCGTATAAATCCAATAACCCGATACTAGAATCTGGCTTAAACCAAAGCCGGCTAGTAAAAACTGTCCGAACGTCGTACGTGCGTAAACACACGTACGCGTCCAAACCCTTGTCGTAAAACCATACGACCTTTATATCGTTTCGCCTGGAGCAGGGAAACTCTCTGTGTGGGACTTTAAAGACTCGACACTACGCTGGCAGTGGGTTTAACCACAGACTGCAAGCGGCACTAGCTGTACGTAACGGTCCCCAGGTAGATGTCGATAAGAAAGCCGATGAGGAAACCCATCCGAACTCCTACTGAGCCTGATGTGAAAATCTCCGTACAGTCCGGTCTGTTTGTCTAAGACTATCACATATCTAGCCTAGGGGCGGCAAGCGTCAGTCCCCTAATAGCGGTATAAGTCGTGTCGGAGCGTAGCCCATTACACCCTGAGAAACTACTGGATCCTACCAGTAAATCTCGCTTGCCCTGGCCAGGGACTTTGCGTAATGGCTCTCTGACACAGCGCGATATCAACTCCCAATACCAGGAGAGACGAATCCTATCTAACCGCCACTGCCTCCAAGTGCTCGGGACTGCACCCAACTGCTACCTGTTTGCACGACTCCTTTGAGACGTGGTAGGGTAGCAATCTAAGAACAGTGGGACTCACTCGAGGCGAAGTAGCAGTATCAAGTCTGCGGACTATGCTGTACTCATGTCACCCGGGAACTGTTAACTGACGATGGGTATAATACCAACCAATCAGTTCCCCTGCGAGTCATATCCGGTGTACCCGTAACCTAACGAGCACCTGTATACTATCTCCAGTACGACGTACTGATGGCTGTGGGACATACCATCTTCCCAACTGGGATGAGAAGCGTACACACTAGTCTACTCTGGAGTATCGATGCCCTGTCTCGATAATCCTACGACTAGGGACATGTATAGGATGTTGCTTATAGACTACCCAGCCCCCACTAGTGTGACTGCCATCACAACGCTGGTAATCAAGCAAAGAACCTATGGGCTCTACTAATATGTATAAGTGATACGTTACAAGAAACATATGTACATATTAAAGTAGACACAAACCGAGTAGCATACTACCATTTTTAGCAAGACTGTATATACAACTGTGAATATTCCAAGCTTCCATTAAATAATATACAACCTAGTATGATACAATAATGGCCCATAAGGCATATACACTAACAATCTCCCACTTGCACTAGGGCCATGAGCTGGCATATCGTAGACCTATCATCTCGAATAGCCTCTCGAACTGCGTCTGAGGAATGGCCTTTGTGAATGGATCAGCAATGTTATTCTCCGTCTTTACTCTTTTCACCTCGATCTCCCGGCGATCTATGATCTCCCTGATCAGGTGATACCGCCTTAAGATGTGTCTGGACTTCTGATAGGACCTGGGTTCCTTCGCTAAAGCTATAGCTTCGTTGTTGTCACAATACAGAGGTATTGGATCAACACTGGTAGGAACCACCTGAAGTTCTGTGAGGAACTTCTTCATCCAGACAGCTTCTTTTGCGGCATCGCAAGCAGCTATGTACTCCGCTTCCATTGTTGAGTCAGCAACGGTCTCCTGCTTGGAACTCTTCCAACAGACCGCCACTCCATTGAGGGTAAAGACATAACCCGACATGGATTTGGAGTCATCTTTGTCACTGTAACACCCGAGCCCAATAATACTATGTATATTACTAGTTGAGGGTTATTTATTGCTCTTTCCAATTTTCCTGATTTTCTGGTGTTTATTGCTAAATTTTACCCGGTTAAGTCATTTTGGCACATAACAAATTTTAACTCCGAAAATGAAATTTAAGATGTCCATGTTGGCCTACTCGTCGCCACTAGTCGCGTGGTAGCGTCCGCGTGTCGAGATTCCGTTCCGTTTGGCCGAACGGGCAAGTTTGGGCGACTACGCGCGCGTGCAAGTGTCCGACTTGGGGGCATGCATTTTAATCACTTAACACCTCTTTTCAAAATTTGGAACCCGCTTAAAATCATATAATTTGAATTTGGATCATTTGGGCGCAACCCGGGCGCGATTTGGAGATGTTTCATTTCGCGCCAAAAAGGGCCCATTTGAATTTAATATCGAGTATATAATTATTTACCTTCTAATCTTTTTCCCCAACTGCATATCCTCAAAATCCTTCAGAATTTCCCTTTTTGATTAACCCTCAGCCAATCACGAGCTCGCAATCGAGCTCGTGGGCCCCTCCTTTCCCCATCTCTCTCTGCCTCTCTCCTCATTCTCTCTCTCTCTCTATCTCACCAAATCCCTTTCTCTCTCTCCAATCTCCCTCTCTCTCCTCTCGTATTTAACCCCCATGCAACAGCCTCCCACGACCCATCTTCCTCGCGAGAAAACCCGACGCAAACCCTAACCCTAGCCCTCGCGATCCCGTCGCCGACTCCTCGAGACCTCGCCGTCGCCGCCCTCACCACCACGACCTCCACCGCACCCACCTACATTCCTCCTCCCGTTCTCCCGCTTCTTCCCGCGCCTACAACCCTTCTCCCCGACGCCTCCATCCCCTCGCAACCTCACCGTCGACGTCGCCCATCGTCGTCGACGACCCCACGACTCCCTTTCACCCTACTCGACCCGACCTCGTCGTCCTTCCCTCCTCCCCTCGCCGGAAAAGCAAACCCGAGCCTTCATCCTTCGCCTGCACCTTCCCTGTTCGCCGGAGAAGCGCGCCGGCGACCTCGTCGACGCCACCTCCGACCATCTCTCCCTCTCCCACGACCACCTGAGCCGACCACACCCTTCTCCAACTCGCCGCAGCCCACTACCCTGCACACCCGAGGCCCTTCCCCTTGCTGCAGCCGCCGCCGTCGCTTCGCCGGCGATCCAGTGCCGTCGAGCCATCGTGTTTGCACCCTGTCGCTTCGCGGTGAGTTTCCTTGTGCTTCCTCGTGGTACAATTCCTTCGCTGGTCGTATTTTGGTGTATATCGTATCTTTGTGCTAACTTTGCTACTTTGTTGTTGCCGGAACCCGACTGTGCCGTCTCACGAACCCGACGCTCCAGCGAAGTCCCCTGGTCCGTGTGATCCCGTTGATTTCTGTTGGGACTCGATCCGTGGGCCGTGCTTCCAGAACGCAGTTTCTGCCGACATCGCATCCGTGTTTCGGTTTGCGGAACCGCCGAGGCAAGTATCCGAATACTTGCTTTAACATGCTACAAACTTAATAATCATGTTATCTGTTATAATTACACGACTTGGTGACAATTACAATCATCCGTAATGTTAAACCATTGTAGTTGTTACTTGTAGTTAATCGGTATGCTTTTAATCAACACCTTAAATAATTAACCAATTGGCACATCCTTGCCTAAATTGCTAGATCATCCTCACTTCATTTGTTAAAGCCACTCATGAGGCAAATATTGTACTTAGTTCAAATTCTTGTAACTCCATTATGTATACTATCGATATTGTTTTATCTTGTGGCTTTTGCACCTCAAAGGTGCGTGAACCGGATTAATATGAAAATACAAACATCACTGTGTTCACATAGAATAATAATTGCTACTTACTGTTTCATGCTACTGTTCATTACTTGTTACTATACCTGTTATCATCATATACCTGATTGCATTACATATTGACCGATCTTGTTACACCTGACACATGTACTGATACACCGGACACAACACCCTGTACATAACGACTCTACCTGTTGAAAGTAACCTGACCTGTTACCTGATCTCATGCCTAATGCCGACAAACCTAACCATTCCTGCTGTCGATCCAGACAGACCTACCTTTACTTGACTTGTGTTGGCATTAGTCCTTGACTACTGAATACCTGACTGACATACATAGTTTGGGGGTATGGGGAAATCAAAGGTAAAACCGACTTGTAACTCAACAGTTCGATACATTGTTCTGATCAGTCTTACGGGCTTGGCCAGCTCCGGAGTGTTGATGCTGACATCACTCATCCATCCTACTACCTTTTACTGCTTAGCGGCACGTCTCGGATTCAGCCCCGAGAATCATGACCGTGGTCCCGGGCACGCACGGGATACTATTGAGTTACATCGACGATTCATCAATTGGTTTCAAAGACTATAGAGTAGAAAACCCGATAGGACAGTTTAGTCACTACTGCACATTACCCTGTTTATTACTTCTTATTACTGCTTTATTCATGTTCATGCTTGCATTGTTTATTACCATGTTTATGCTACATTACTTGATATCATGACGCGCTGACGTCTGGGTTTTGCATGGCCCAGATTCCGTGCCCTTGACGTCGACCGAGCAGGAGTACTTCAGCCAGCAGGCTGAACTGTGAGTTCTTGAGAGTTTAGTTTATTTATGTCATTTCATTTCCAGATGTGAGCCCGCATTATGGGACATACTGATTATCTATTGTATTGATTCATTAGCTTCCGCACTTATTGTTTATTGATTCTTGTTATTATGGATTTGGACATGTATTAGTTTAGTTTATTTTTGCTGTTCTTGATATCTTTACAACCGTAATGTGACTGTGGATGGATACTTCCTACCCACAGGTAGCATGGTTGGCTATGTCACGTGCCCAAATCTTGCGTACTCTGGGAAGCGGGGCGTGACATGGTTTTATGGTATCAGAGCCATAGGTTAGTTGGGTTGACTCTTTGTAGTTGGGTATTGCACCCGATACACGAATCAGAATACCCGTGATTAGGAAACATGTCCTGACACCTTGACCGTTTTACCGTTCTTGAATCATTCTTCCAGATCATGTCGACATGCAAACTTACTTTGCATTGTTAATTCGAAAACCTAACTTCTTGTTATCTCTAGGACTTAGGCGACTTGGGTAGAGTTAAGTAATTGCGGCTATGATACCGCGGCATAGCTACAATGCAGCACTCTATTTAAGTATCTTGGAGTTCTAGCCTTGATTTATATATATTGAATCTATCATCATGCTAATGTTGTTTGTTTTGATTTCAGGACCATGGCAGATAAGAATTTCAAGACGTATCAGAGGCGTGTGGATGAAGCCGCCATGTTAGGAGTGATACGTGGGATGTTGGAAAATCAGAAGAGGCAAACTGAACTGATCCAGCAGCAAGCCGATTCATTTCTGGAGGGTTTGCAGGCTATGCAGCAGTCTGTAAACACCGCTGTAGCGAAGCCAGTCGACCGAGTAGGGACCGTAGCAGATTTCAGACGGTTGGGTCCTACTACTTTCACTGGCTTGGAGGAGTCGTTACCAGCCGAGCAGTGGCTTGTGGACACAGAAAATTTATTGATTGCGGCACAGATCCCAGAAGACAAGAAAGTTGATGTGGTGCGCATTCAGCTGGTAGATTACGCCCGAGAGTGGTGGCTCGTGGAGGAGACCCGCTTGTCCAAGCCAATCAGTTGGGCGGATTTCTCCAAAAGTTTCTTGGAAAAGTTCTTCCCGCGGACTGCACGGGAGGAAATGGAGGAGAGATTTATTGGGCTGAAACAAAATGGAGCAGCTGTGGATGTGCATGCAGCGGAGTGGACGAGACTTAGCCGTTTCGCTGGACCCTTAGTCGCCAAGGAGGCAGACAGGGCGCGAAGGTTCTTGCGCAGTTTGGATGTGGACATCCAGAGGCAGATTGTCTCCCTGGGTTTGACCACTTTCTCGCAGGTTCTTACGGCAGCCAGAGAGCAGCAGAGTTTATCAGGATCGAAAGGGAACCTTCACCAGACAGCAGCTGCGGCCAGGAAGCCTGCATTTGTACCTAACCGAGATCATGGGAGCAGAGGTATTCCAGTGGACCGTCGAGGTGTAGCGCCAATGAAGAAGCCTGTGATCGTTGATCGAAGGAAGAGCGTGATTTGTGATTACTGCCGATTACCTGGGCACGTGCAGAAGGATTGTCGAAGGAGACTGGGACTTTGTCTGGTTTGTGGGGCAGCCGATCACGCAGTTGGTACTTGCCCGTCGAAGCTTCGCACGAGAGATGATACACGGAAGCCTCCGCAGAGACCATTCCAAGGGCAGAAGCAACTGACACAAGGACCTAACCAGGGTCGAGCTTTCACTTTGACAGCTGAGGAAGCCAAGGCATCAGGAGAAGTGGTTTCAGGTACTGTACTCGTTCGTGGTTTTCCTGCTTTGGCATTATTTGATTCCGGAGCATCCCACTGTTTTATGTCAGCAAATTTTATAACTACACACTCGATCACCTGCACGACCCTGTCTAGTTTTTGGGACATACACACTGGGAATGGGAAAATCATAGCTAGTAAGGAATGTAGAAATTGTACTGTTGTTGTTTGTGGACGGGAGCTTTTTGCGGATTTCTTGGTGATTGATACGGGCAGTTATGAAGTAGTCTTGGGAATGGATTTTCTTGGCACTTTCCACGCACACATTGATTGTAGGGCAAGGAAAGTAATTTTCCAGATTCCCGGACACCCTGAGTTTACTTTCATCGGAGGAAGCAGTTCTGTCGGGCCAGTCGAGTTCAGGGCTAGGCCGACGAACAATGTTCTTGCGGCTATGGTTGCGGATAGAAATGAAGAGCCGGCAGTTGTCCGCGACTTTATGGATGTGTTTGAAGATATTTCAGGCCTACCGCCGAAGCGAGATGTGGAGTTTGCGATTGACCTCATTCCTGGTGCAGCGCCAGTATCAAAATCTTATTATCCTATGGCACCGGTGGAATTGGAAGAAGTTAAGAAACAAGTGGGTGAATTACTCGAGAAGGGATGGATTCGAAGCAGCAACTCACCTTGGGGAGCTCCAGTTCTTTTAGTAAAGAAGAAGGATGGCACGAGAAGAATGTGCATCGATTACCGAGAATTAAACCGGGTGACTATTAAGAACAAGTACCCGATCCCTCGCATTGGAGAACTTTTTGAGCAGCTTAGCGGCGCGAGGGTATTCTCGAAACTGGACTTACGATCAGGATATCATCAGGTCCGAGTGAAGGCAGAAGACATTTGCAAGACGGCGTTTCGAACTCGGTATGGGCATTTCGAGTATTTAGTGATGCCCTTCGGAGCGACTAATGCGCCGGCAATATTTATGGACTTGATGAACAGGATCTTTTCACCGTTCTTGGACCAGTTTATTGTGGTATTCATTGACGATATCCTGGTGTACTCGAAGAGTCCGGAGGAGCATGCTGAGCACTTAAGGATCGCACTGCAAACGCTGAGACAGGAGAAATTATTTGCGAAGATGAGTAAGTGCGAATTCTGGTTGGAAGAAGTGAAGTTTCTGGGGCATGTCGTGTCGGGCGATGGAATCGCCGTTGATCCCGAGAAGATTGCAGCAGTTCGAGATTGGCCTGTTCCAAAGAATGTTGCAGAGATAAGAAGTTTCCTTGGACTCGCCGGTTACTACAGAAGATTTGTGGAGAACTTCGCTCGTGTAGCTGAGCCGTTAACCAAGCTTACGCGTAAGGAGGTACCGTTTGTTTGGACAGGTGGATGTGCATTGGCCTTCGAGACGTTGAAGCAGAAGTTGATAACCGCCCCTATCCTAACCGTACCGGATGATTCAGGAGGACTGGTGATTCACAGCGACGCATCTGGAAAGGGATTGGGATGTGTTTTGATGCAGAATGGGAAAGTCGTCGCTTACGCATCGAGACAGCTGAAGACTCATGAGCAGAACTATCCGACTCACGACTTGGAGCTTGCAGCCGTGATCTTCGCCCTGAAGATTTGGAGACACTACCTTCTGGGCGAGAGAGTTGAAGTCTTTACTGATCACAAGAGTTTGAAATATGTGTTCACTCAGAAGGAGTTGAACATGAGGCAACGCAGATGGTTGGAGCTGATGGCCGACTACGACCTTGATCTTAAGTATCATCCGGGAAAAGTTAATGTCGTGTCGGATGCACTGAGTCGGTTACCAGCAATTCAGTTATTGACTGCACAGAGAGAGATCATTGAGGAGTTTCGGAAATTTGACTTGGAGGTTGTGCTACCGCGTGCTACAGGACAGTTGATGCAGTTACAAGTACAATCGTCCTTAGTTGAGAAGATTAAAGCGGCGCAATCGCAGGATCCTAGACTGCAAAAGTTTCGAGAGCAGGTTGGAGCCGGACTACGAACCGATCTACTGATCCATGAAGATGGTTCGTTGAGATATGGTAGCCGTGTGTGTGTGCCAAAAGGAGATGTGCGTGAAGAGCTTATGAAGGAGGCACACAGTTCAGCTTACTCTGTACATCCAGGAGGGACAAAGATGTACCGAGATATTCGACAGCATTTCTGGTGGGAAGGTATGAAACGGGAAATCGCTCGCTTCGTAGCTAAGTGCTTGGTGTGTCAGCAAGTCAAGGCTGAACACCAAAGGGTTGTTGGTTTGTTACAACCACTTCCGATTCCTCAATGGAAGTGGGAACATATAACCATGGATTTCGTGACGGCTTTACCGCGGAGTCCAAAGGGCAACAATGCTGTATGGGTGATTGTCGATCGGTTGACCAAGGCAGCCCACTTTATTCCTTTTCGGGTTGGTCAATCGACGGAGACTTTGGCAGAGCGGTACATGCAGGAGATTGTCAGATTGCATGGAGTGCCGGTAAGCATCGTGTCCGACCGGGACACTCGGTTCCTGTCACACTTTTGGAGGAGTTTACAAGAAAGTTTGGGGACTCGATTGAAGTTCAGCACAGCTTATCATCCCCAGACTGATGGACAATCAGAGAGAACGATCCAGACCCTTGAAGATATGTTGAGGGCTTGCATGTTAGACTTCAAAGGTTCTTGGGAGGATCACCTACACCTGGTGGAGTTTTCGTACAACAATAGCTTCCAAGCGACAATTCAGATGGCTCCGTTTGAGGCGCTGTATGGTCGTAAGTGCCGTTCACCGGTTTGTTGGGATGATGTTGGTGAACGAAGGTTACTAGGACCAGATTTGGTGGTGCAGACAGTCGAGAAGGTGAATACGATCAGAAAGCATATGAAGGCAGCTCAAGACAGACAGAAGAGTTGGGCCGACACGTCAAGAAGACCTCTAGAGTTCGCCGTGGGCGATTTGGTATTCCTGAAGATATCACCGACTAGAGGGGTGATTCGCTTTGGAAGTCGGGGAAAGCTTAGTCCCCGATTCGTTGGACCCTTCGAGATATTGGAGCGTGTTGGAGAGGTATCGTACCGGTTGGCGTTACCACCGTCATTAGCAGGAGTTCACGATGTGTTTCATGTGTCTCAACTACGGAGGTATGTTCGTGATGAGACTCATGTTTTGGATCACTCGGAGTTGACCGTTCGGGAAGACCTGACTTTTGAGGAGCGACCAGTCGAGATCAAGGATCGAAAAGAAAAGGTTCTTAAGAACAAGGTTATCCCTCTTGTGCTAGTTTCTTGGGGTAACCGATCGCATGAAGAATCTACTTGGGAGCGAGAAGACGAGATCCGGCAGAAATTCCCTCATCTTTTCCAGTAGTTAGTTATCTTGTATTCTTGGAATTTCGAGGACGAAATTCTTTTGTAGTTGGGTATGATGTAACACCCGAGCCCAATAATACTATGTATATTACTAGTTGAGGGTTATTTATTGCTCTTTCCAATTTTCCTGATTTTCTGGTGTTTATTGCTAAATTTTACCCGGTTAAGTCATTTTGGCACATAACAAATTTTAACTCCGAAAATGAAATTTAAGATGTCCATGTTGGCCTACTCGTCGCCACTAGTCGCGTGGTAGCGTCCGCGTGTCGAGATTCCGTTCCGTTTGGCCGAACGGGCAAGTTTGGGCGACTACGCGCGCGTGCAAGTGTCCGACTTGGGGGCATGCATTTTAATCACTTAACACCTCTTTTCAAAATTTGGAACCCGCTTAAAATCATATAATTTGAATTTGGATCATTTGGGCGCAACCCGGGCGCGATTTGGAGATGTTTCATTTCGCGCCAAAAAGGGCCCATTTGAATTTAATATCGAGTATATAATTATTTACCTTCTAATCTTTTTCCCCAACTGCATATCCTCAAAATCCTTCAGAATTTCCCTTTTTGATTAACCCTCAGCCAATCACGAGCTCGCAATCGAGCTCGTGGGCCCCTCCTTTCCCCATCTCTCTCTGCCTCTCTCCTCATTCTCTCTCTCTCTCTATCTCACCAAATCCCTTTCTCTCTCTCCAATCTCCCTCTCTCTCCTCTCGTATTTAACCCCCATGCAACAGCCGCCCATGACCCATCTTCCTCGCGAGAAAACCCGACGCAAACCCTAACCCTAGCCCTCGCGATCCCGTCGCCGACTCCTCGAGACCTCGCCGTCGCCGCCCTCACCACCACGACCTCCACCGCACCCACCTACATTCCTCCTCCCGTTCTCCCGCTTCTTCCCGCGCCTACAACCCTTCTCCCCGACGCCTCCATCCCCTCGCAACCTCACCGTCGACGTCGCCCATCGTCGTCGACGACCCCACGACTCCCTTTCACCCTACTCGACCCGACCTCGTCGTCCTTCCCTTCTCCCCTCGCCGGAAAAGCAAACCCGAGCCTTCATCCTTCGCCTGCACCTTCCCTGTTCGCCGGAGAAGCGCGCCGGCGACCTCGTCGACGCCACCTCCGACCATCTCTCCCTCTCCCACGACCACCTGAGCCGACCACACCCTTCTCCAACTCGCCGCAGCCCACTACCCTGCACACCCGAGGCCCTTCCCCTTGCTGCAGCCGCCGCCGTCGCTTCGCCGGCGATCCAGTGCCGTCGAGCCATCGTGTTTGCACCCTGTCGCTTCGCGGTGAGTTTCCTTGTGCTTCCTCGTGGTACAATTCCTTCGCTGGTCGTATTTTGGTGTATATCGTATCTTTGTGCTAACTTTGCTACTTTGTTGTTGCCGGAACCCGACTGTGCCGTCTCACGAACCCGACGCTCCAGCGAAGTCCCCTGGTCCGTGTGATCCCGTTGATTTCTGTTGGGACTCGATCCGTGGGCCGTGCTTCCAGAACGCAGTTTCTGCCGACATCGCATCCGTGTTTCGGTTTGCGGAACTGCCGAGGCAAGTATCCGAATACTTGCTTTAACATGCTACAAACTTAATAATCATGTTATCTGTTATAATTACACGACTTGGTGACAATTACAATCATCCGTAATGTTAAACCATTGTAGTTGTTACTTGTAGTTAATCGGTATGCTTTTAATCAACACCTTAAATAATTAACCAATTGGCACATCCTTGCCTAAATTGCTAGATCATCCTCACTTCATTTGTTAAAGCCACTCATGAGGCAAATATTGTACTTAGTTCAAATTCTTGTAACTCCATTATGTATACTATCGATATTGTTTTATCTTGTGGCTTTTGCACCTCAAAGGTGCGTGAACCGGATTAATATGAAAATACAAACATCACTGTGTTCACATAGAATAATAATTGCTACTTACTGTTTCATGCTACTGTTCATTACTTGTTACTATACCTGTTATCATCATATACCTGATTGCATTACATATTGACCGATCTTGTTACATCTGACACATGTACTGATACACCGGACACAACACCCTGTACATAACGACTCTACCTGTTGAAAGTAACCTGACCTGTTACCTGATCTCATGCCTAATGCCGACAAACCTAACCATTCCTGCTGTCGATCCAGACAGACCTACCTTTACTTGACTTGTGTTGGCATTAGTCCTTGACTACTGAATACCTGACTGACATACATAGTTTGGGGGTATGGGGAAATCAAAGGTGAAACCGACTTGTAACTCAACAGTTCGATACATTGTTCTGATCAGTCTTACGGGCTTGGCCAGCTCCGGAGTGTTGATGCTGACATCACTCATCCATCCTACTACCTTTTACTGCTTAGCGGCACGTCTCGGATTCAGCCCCGAGAATCATGACCGTGGTCCCGGGCACGCACGGGATACTATTGAGGTACATCGACGATTCATCAATTGGTTTCAAAGACTATAGAGTAGAAAACCTGATAGGACAGTTTAGTCACTACTGCACATTACCCTGTTTATTACTTCTTATTACTGCTTTATTCATGTTCATGCTTGCATTGTTTATTACCATGTTTATGCTACATTACTTGATATCATGACGCGCTGACGTCTGGGTTTTGCATGGCCCAGATTCCGTGCCCTTGACGTCGACCGAGCAGGAGTACTTCAGCCAGCAGGCTGAACTGTGAGTTCTTGAGAGTTTAGTTTATTTATGTCATTTCATTTCCAGATGTGAGCCCGCATTATGGGACATACTGATTATCTATTGTATTGATTCATTAGCTTCCGCACTTATTGTTTATTGATTCTTGTTATTATGGATTTGGACATGTATTAGTTTAGTTTATTTTTGCTGTTCTTGATATCTTTACAACCGTAATGTGACTGTGGATGGATACTTCCTACCCACAGGTAGCATGGTTGGCTATGTCACGTGCCCAAATCTTGCGTACTCTGGGAAGCGGGGCGTGACAGTCACTCTGGAAGCCGGAGTCGACAAAGGCCTCAATCTGGAGGTCTTTTCCGCCATACACCAAGAACATCTCCTTAGTCCTCCTAAGGTACTTGAGAATGTTCTTTACTGCTATCCAGTGATTATCTCATGGGTTTGCTTGATACCGTCTTACTACGCTTAATGCGTATGCTACATCTGGTCTGGTACATAACATCGCATACATTATAGAGCCTACTGCTGAAGCGTAGGGTATAATCGACATGCGATCCCTTTCCAAATCAGTCTTGGGAGACATATCTTTGGAGATGGTGATTCTGTGATAAGCCGGTAGGTTACCGCGCTTAGAATCTTCCATACTGAATCTTTTCAATATGGTGTCTATGTACCTGGACTGCGAAAGTCCCAACATCCTTTTTGATCTATCACGATAGATCCGGATCCCCAGAATGTAGGTGACATCACCCAGGTCTTTCATGGAGAATTTATGTGACAAGAATCTTTTGACTAACTGTAATATAGGAATATCATTTCCTATTAGGAGAATGTCATCCACGTACAAGACGAGGAATACTACAGCTCTCCCTACAATCTTTCTGTATATGCATGGTTCATCTGGATTTTTGATAAAGTTAAATTCTTTGACAGTATCATCAAAACAGATGTTCCAACTCCGAGATGCCTGCTTTAGTCCATAAATGGACTTAAGCAGCTTGCATACTTTACCTCTGCTCCCACTCTGAATGAATCTCTCTGGCTGATCCATATAGACGCTCTCTTCCAAATTTCCATTTAGAAGGTCGTCTTTACGTCCATCTGCCAGATTTCAAAATCGTGGAAGGCAGCAATAGCAAGAAGGACCCGAATGGATTTAAGCATAGCCACTGGAGAAAAGGTTTCGTCATAGTCCAAACCAGGTCTTTGACGGAAACCCTTTGCAACAAGTCTAGCCTTATAGGTTTCAATCTGTCCATCTACACCAATCTTCTTTCTTAAGATCCATTTGCATCCTACGGGTTTTACCCCATCTGGAGCAATGTCCAAAGTCCATATTTTTTTAGTGTACATGGACTCCATTTCGGTCCGCATTGCATCCAGCCATTTTACCGAGTCACCGCTCTGAATGGCTTGCTGGAAGCAAGTAGGGTCATCATTATCAATGACGCAATCTTCTCGATCCCCGTCTATGAGAAAACCGTAGTATCTCTCAGGCGGATGAGATGGCCTACTACTTCTACGGATAGGTGCTGGTATGTCCCTTTCTTCTGAAACCTCTGGTTCTACCATACTTTCAGTAACAGCTTGTGGTTCTGGAATTTCTTCCAGTTCTACTGCGCTCCCACTCTTCTGATTTTCTAAAAATCCAGCTTCTAAGAAATGGGCATGACGAGAAACAAAAACCTTTTTTTCCTCTGCGTAATAGAAATAATACCCCTTGGAGTTCTTTGGATATCTCACAAACTTACACTATACTGAGCGTGCCTCGAGCTTGTCCGGATGCTGCCTTTTTACAAAAGCTGGACATCCCCATGTCTTCAGGTACTGAAGATAGGGTTTCTTCCCACTCCATATCTGATATGGTGTGGTAGGCACAGTCTTGGTCGGAACCTTGTTCAAAAGATATGCAGCTGATTCTAGTGCATATCCCCAGAATGATCGCGGTAACTCAGCCTTACTCATCATGGAACGAACCATATCCAATAGGGTTCGATTCCTCCTTTCTGATACACCATTGTGTTGTGGTGTGTATGGAGGAGTAAGCTGAGAGAGAATTCCATTCTCTTTTAAGTAACCCAGGAACTCGGCACTTAAGTATTCACCATCTCGATCAGATCTCGGTGTCTTGATACTTTTTCCTTTTTGGTTTTCCACTTCATTCTTGTATTCCTGGAATTTCTCAAAGGCCTCGGATTTATGTTTCATCAAGAAAACATGTCCATACCTAGAGAAATCATCCGTAAAAGTAATGAAGTAGGAATAACCACCTCTCGCATGTGTAGATATTGGACCGCACACGTCACTGTGTATGAGTCCTAAGAGCTTGCTTGCTCTTACTCCGTGTCCAGTAAACGGAGTCTTGGTCATCTTTCCTATGAGACAAGATTCACAAGTAGCATAAGATTGATATTCGAACGGATTCAAATATCCTTCTCTATGTAACTTAGTCAACCTTCTCTCATTGATGTGACCTAGTCTACAATGCCATAAGAAAGCCTGATTTAATTCCGGAGACTTTCTTTTAAGTGTTTTCTGGACATTGAAAACCTGAGCTTGACTTAATACGTATATACCGTTATCTAATGTACCTGACCCAATCAGAACTTGATTTAGGTGGATGTTAACTACATCGCTTACGAATGTAAAATCATATCCCTCTCTTGAAAGTGAGGACACTGATATGATATTGCAAGTCATACTAGGTACATACAGACAGTTATGTAGAATCAATATCTGCCCACTTGTCAAACCTAGGCGATGTTCTCCCACGGATTCAGCGTCCACGCTCATTCCGTTTGCAACTCTGAGAGACAAATCACCTACCTTCATAACTCTACGGTTTCTCAAAGCATGTAATGAATTACAGATATGAGATCCTGCTCCGGTATCTAGTACCCAGGAAGTAGAGTTAATTGACAAACAGTTCTCAATTACAAATACACTAGAGGCTGAAGCCACAACATGCTTCATATCCTGGCTACTGGCTTCAAAAGCCCTGCAATCTTTCTGCCAATGCCTAATCCCGTAACAATAGGAACGTTCCTCTTTTACTACATTCAGTCCCGAAACTTTTGCCCTTCTCTTTTCTTCTATTTCCCTGGTTTCCTTCAGGGTAGAAGGCAGAGACTGTAGAATCAAGTCAGTATCTGACTCATTTCCCAACGTGGTTTCCAGGTCCTGGAGCTTATCAATATAGCCAGTCATTGTAAGGACGTTGTCCCCTACAGATGACTCGAAATCCAACCTCGCTTGAATTAATTCGTTCGAGGTCTCATATCTTGCGATATGAGATTGCTCTCCATATAAATCTTTGTTATGGAGAAAGATAGAAACTGAGTCCATCTTCTCGTGCTGCTTCTGGTTTACACCATCAACTGAAGCTAACACGGGGCACTTGGCTTTCGCTTTATCCTTTTCCCTTGTCTGACGGATATCCATATCCGTGACAGTGGAAACTGGACCTGGGACGGCGGGATCTTGAGTAGTAATAGGGTGGTCCAGCTTGTCATAGGTAATGGACATCTGGACAGACCTTTGCCAGTCATATAAGTCATATTCAGTCAATTTGTTATCTAGATGTAACCTAGTCGTGGTCACAACGTCGCTGCAATTTAAGAGAGAGAAGAAAATACTATTAGCATGATGCTCTTGCAAGTTTAGACTGGTTTTTAATTTATCTAAACAGGATGGCTCCCACTGTTTCTCGAATCCTTCCTCAAACCATAAAAGAAGAATTAGCCAGGACAATTCTCACCGTACAATACTTGCTTAACCGTTCAGCCAGGCCAGTGTCGATACTTCGAGGGAGGTTTTCCAACGCTTTCGCGAAGTTCCTTAATTAAATAACCTCTTTTCTCTGGGGGCGTAGCCCCGCTAACACCTTTCTCGACACTTGGTTTATAGCATTGATCGTTAAGTGACGAATCTCCTGATAAGTAGTATATACTCACAGTAGGATCGGGATCCAAAATATCATCGTATGATAATGTTGAAGGAATCCTACCAACATTCATCAAACTCCAAATGGTATGCAACACTAGCAAGTTTCAGTTTCTTTAGAAATTCCCGATGTGGATTTTTGCCCCATGCTCTTATGACCTTGACGAAGGCCAATAAATCATAAGTCACATGTCAAGTTCTGCCCATCATTATCTTGTTAATTTGAACCCACCCGTACATACCCTTGACGAAGGCCAACAAGGTAATACGACTGTCCCAAACCAACACATCTATCTATGCACCAAATGAATACCCCAGCAGCTACCAAACACTATGCCTTGACGAAGGCCAACAAACATAGCTTGAATACTACTGACCATTCATAAGAAATGACGGAGGGCTACGAATGGTTTTGGCAAAACCGTGAACGTAGTGAACTTGATATAATCGAAGGAACCTGATAGCTTTTTAAAAGGAGTGGTTAAAGCTCCATAATTAAAAATTCTACTCTTTTAAAATAACCGAGTGGTTTCTTTTAAATTTGTTCCAACGATTTAACTTTGGTTTATTTTCTTTGCATTATAATAATGCGTCCCATCATTTATCCTATCATTGCAGAAAACAAAAAAAATACCACGTCCTCTTATGCCATCCACATTCGCTACGGGGTCCCGTCATCACCCGTTAGGTTACTTAACTAACGACAGAGCGGGGGCTGGGCTAGCGCGGGTGTAAAACATAAGTGACGTCTAATAGCTATCATATATAGATATTGTACATTCGTCAGACGCAATAATAAGCATTCCAGATCACAGATGAATTTTATTGGATATACTAGCAATCCGCATTTTCTTTGAGCCTGCAATAAAAGACGGATTACACAGTTATGATGAATAGCCATTACCCTAACCCTAGACCCCTACGGGTACGGCAAACTACCCGCCAAGTACCCGAAGTGAAGCGGTCTCTCTCAACAACGTGAGTAGGACACTAAACACTGCAACGTACCCGGTAGTTTGTGTACCCCGCCTTGGGTCTATCATAAGAGCAAAAACAGTAAAAAGAAATAATACAACGGTGGCTACAACCGCAACCTGGATGCGCCCCGCAAAAGAATATTACATCATATTACATTTACATCGAATGAATGAATATTAAACCCATCTCATACCCCGGCTAATCATCACAACACTCCAATCAAGTCCATATACACAAACAGTAAACATTACATAAATGTGCAACCCCCTGCCAACCGACATACCAGCAGTTATGGAAGGTTTACGAACACATTAAACATTACAGATAAAAAACCAATTAGCAAATATCTTAGAACATCAATCAACAACCTCTTTCCATGTCTACCCTAAAAGCAAGCCAGCATAGAAGTAACCTGGGTAGAAACAGAATATACAGGAAACCAAAACACCAAAAAATTTGAATTACTGAGCAAATCCGAGTCAACTCGGAGTTGACTCGGCGGCGGATCCGCGGCCAAAAGCACTATCTTGCCGCGGATCCGCGGCCATCTAACCGAGTTGCAATCTTGTATTTTCCAAAAATTCTTATATTCCCCTGCTGTGAATTTTAAGGCATATCAAAAAAAATTTCGACACGTTTAAAATCTACAGAAACTGTTAGGGTTAGGGTTTTGTTTTCGCGTTTTATCCGTCGATCCAAGTTCTAATTAGTTGCTAACAAACTAGTAATGGTTTAGTTGTCTCTGATACCATTGTAAGTCCATGTCACGCACCCCACGAACTTGCGGGGAGGCGGAATATATGAAAAACGATTATCAAAGCTTCGTAACACGGACTTGAGCGCATGAATCGTATC
Organism: Agapanthus africanus; assembly: GCA_030015575.1. Lineage (NCBI taxonomy): Eukaryota > Viridiplantae > Streptophyta > Magnoliopsida > Asparagales > Amaryllidaceae > Agapanthus > Agapanthus africanus. Next base: position 994,191,095 of record CM057337.1, read on the forward strand.
TAAACCGTTACTAGCAAACTACGAGAGGTTTAACTACCCGGATTCGAAGTTATACCTCACGTTACTTGTCCTTCGGGTCTTCATCGCTGTCCTCCACTCCTCGTAGGCTCCTTGGAATATCGGCACCTCAACGGCCTCCTCGAGTCAAAGACGATCCACCCGGAGCTCCTACGCCAAGCTTGATCTTTAACTTGAGATAACTAGGTTGCTCAAAGTGCTAATCTAAGCTACCTAGGGGATATAAAGTGAGATTATGGATGTATTAGTCTAGCTAACCCTTGATCTCAACACATGAGAGGTTAGGGTTAGAATTTCAAGAATGAGAGAGCTTGAGTAGAGAGAAGGTGATGATGAGAATCCTTTTGGATGAATGGAGTCATTTGTGTATATATGAAACATATGATAATATTAAGTAAATAACAAATAATGAATTATCACCATGTTTCATTAATACACTAAGTGATTCATCACATGAGTCACGTAAAACATTAAATGAATCATTAACTCATTGTATAAATCACTACATGACTCATTAATCCAATTAATGTATATGCCACCTTAACCCCCAAGTCACCATGCTTCTAGAAGCTTCCCGGAAAATTACGAGAACGCCTCTCCTATCCGTGAAAACACGGAAAAACTTTAGACTGTATAAATCCAATAACCCGATACTAGAATCTGGCTTAAACCAAAGCCGGCTAGTAAAAACTTTCCGAACGTCGTACGTGCGTAAACACACGTACGCGTCCGAACCCTTGTCGTAAAACCATACGACCTTTATATCGTTTCGCCTGGAGCAGGGAAACTCTCTGTGTGGGACTCTAAAGACTCGACACTACGCTGGCAGTGGGTTTAACCACAGACCGCAAGCGGCACTAGCTGTACGTAACGGTCCCCAGGTAGATGTCGATAAGAAAGCCGATGAGGAAACCCATCCGAACTCCTACTGAGCCTGATGTGACAATCTTCGTACAGTCCGGTCTGTTCGTCTAAGACTATCGCATATCTAGCCTAGGGGGCGGCAAGCGTCAGTCCCCTAATAGCGGTATAAGTCGTGTCGGAGCGTAGCCCATTACACCCTGAGAAACTACTGGATCCTACCAGTAAATCTCGCTTGCCCTGGCCAGGGACTTTGCGTAATGGCTCTCTGACACAGCGCGATATCAACTCCCAATACCAGGAGAGACGAATCCTATCTAACCGCCACTGCCTCCAAGTGCTCGGGACTGCACCCAACTGCTACCTGTTTGTACGACTCCTTTGAGCCGTGGTAGGGTAGCAATCTAAGAACAGTGGGACACACTCGAGGCGAAGTAGCAGTATCAAGTCTGCGGACTATGCTGTACTCATGTCACCCGGGAACTGTTAACTGACGATGGGTATAATACCAACCAATCAGTTCCCCTGCGAGTCCTATCCGGTGTACCCGTAACCTAACGAGCACCTGTATACTATCTCCAGTACGACGTACTGATGGCTGTGGGACATACCATCTTCCCAACTGGGATGAGAAGCGTACACACTAGTCTACTCTGGAGTATCGATGTCCTGTCTCGATAATCCTATAACTAGGGACATGTATAGGATGTTGCTTATAGACTACCCAGCCCCCACTAGTGTGACTGCCATCACAACGCTGGTAATCAAGCAAAGAACCTATGGGCTCTACTAATATGTATAAGTGATACGTTACAAGAAACATATGTACATATTAAAGTAGACACAAACCAAGTAGCATACTACCATTTTTAGCAAGACTGTATATACAACTATGAATATCCCAAGCTTCCATTAAGTAATATACAACCTAATATGATACAATAATGGCCCCTAGGGCATATACACTATCATCAACGACAGAGATACCCAATCAACCCATGATGGCTATCGATATTTTGGGACATCGAATATGTCAGAATGAAGCTCAACCCTGGAGGCAGGTCTATAAGATAGGTGCTACCCTGCGCCATTGAGTGGGCTATCTTCCCTGGTCCTGGTACATTCTTTCCTCCCAAAGCTCACGGCTGCAGAAAGTTAGGCTGTATCAAGCGGTGTATGCATCACTGTTTTACTACCATGCTCCCCACGTCTCTGCTAGGGGACCGCGAAGTCTCTATTTCGCTGGAGGAGAGATCGTATTATCAACTAGACGGGCATGCATGGAAAAGAGGAGTAGTTTACGGATAGTTTCTAATCCACTTCTAGGCGGAAAGACATCAAGAGTCACAGGCGAGGAATTATTCTCCTCACCGGAGATTTAGTAAGTGAAGTTTCACCCAAGTTATAGGATGGCACCAAATGGAGAAGGGGATCTTTTAGTTAGGAAAGCACTGATGGTCGAGTAGTCTTTCGCCATTGCTCGGAAGAGATGAGGTGAAGAAGATCGAGTCTAAACGGGATAAGGTCTCAGCCAACTCCACATCCATTGCAAGGATTCCTTCACCATGAAAACGCAAAATATTGTCCCTTTCTTTTTGGGGAGCGAGATGTTATGAAATTTTAGGGCTACCGATTAGGGGAGAGCACTATGAAGAATTATTACCCCTTGACGAGTATATATTTGCTACAGTGCCAGCTATGCTTAAAGGCTTGACGACCGAGAATGTTGCTCGGCACAAGCATCCGAGTCTAATCAAGGCCTTGGGCATTTTTGAGAGACCGTTCATGGCATCAGAAGGGCAAGGTGTCACTTTTGATGCTTTCATTGCTTGCTTTCTCCGTAAAGAGGCTCTATCGAAGAAAGCTCCGAAATTCGCGAAGGTTGAGGATCCTTTCGAATTCAGCTTGGAGAAATTGTCGACCAAAGAAGAAGACCTGCCCCGGTTTTACATTCCAAATTCATCAGCTGTGACCTTTGACGCAATCGCTGCTCCTGGAATAGACGAAGAAACATTCTTTGTAGGCTTTATCAGTCTCTGGCTTAGCTGGTTCACCATGCTGATGCACCGCCATTTTATGAAAGCCTCCGTCTTCTATCATGTCCATCGCATAGCCGAAGGAGCACGATTGGCCGTTGGCATTGCAGGGTTGTCACATCTTTACCATGGTTTAATTACTACCGCAAACACTTCAAACCCAGGACGCCGTGAATTTCTCCATCCACTACTTCATGTCGTGGATCGAGATGCATGTGTTAGGCCCATTTGCTGCACACCGGCGGCCTGATTTCTATGAGTCATACACCTTCCCGCGAGTCATCAGTTTGGTTCATACCTCCGCTCCTGATCCGACTCAATTAGGGGCTCTGTGCGTATTGCTTAATCCGTATTCAAACGAAGGAGGGATGGTCTTCAATGATCGAGTACTTTCTACGCCAGTAGGGCCTATTCAACAGTTATTCGATTTGTCGAAGAGTGGGGCTCCGGCTTTAAAACATAAAGAGATCATGCATTTATATTCAATCAGGCCGGGGTACTTAGTGTTCCGCCTAAATGACACTGCTCTCTTCATACGGTATAATCCACATCGCTTCGCCCGGTAGCTAGGTTACAACCAGGGCGTCCCCCTCGAAGCCTTTTTAGTTGAGCCTACTCTTTCGCTAGAGGCCTCCCGCGACGTTATTCATCATTTCATGCGGTTAAATACCGGTTCCCTCTTCATGATTCCCGAGCTCGACTATCTTCCAAGGCCCGTGGGACCCTTCAAGAGCTGGTATCGCCACCGGGTTAGTCCCATCATCTCAGAGGAGAGAATGGTGCTCTTCGAGTGTAAAGCCTCTGCTCTAGCTCAAGCCGTCAGCGCCCCGTTGCGGCCACGGTCGGTTGTTCGCCCTCCTCTGAGGGACAGTGATTCGGTGCTTATTCCTAAAGCCGCTCGAGCAGAATCAGTCCCCCGTACTGCTGGTATGCTGGTTCGCACTAGAGCCGGGGTAGAGATTCCTGATAAAGTACCAGCAACGGCGTCACCAAAGGCGGCTACCAAAGACGAGGTTGGGCAGCGCCGTGCACAAGTGCCGAAAGGAGGAAGCACCCTTCTACTAGTGCTAGCTCGGGCCCTAAAAAGAGGAAGAAATCGGTCGTCGGTTTACTCGATGCCTTGCTCGAGTCTGAGCCTCTTCATGATGAGCCTATATCTGTGCATGAACCGGACGACGGTCTCTTCTTTCCTGGTACATCCACCGACGAAGCTGCTCAGTTGGCTGAGGCTTTGAAGCGTTCATAGGATAAAGCCGAAAACGTGCGCCCTAAGAAGGGAAGCTTTCCCCCTGTTGAATTCCATAATGTTGATCCGGTCCCGACTATGTTACCAGTGGTTCCTCTGACGTTGGAAGAAGAACTGGCTCTCAAATAGCCAATCTCGGCCGCTTCTGAAGACAAGGTTGCTCTGAAGGTGGGCAGGGATTTATCTTCGATTGAAGCCCGACAAGTGCGATTAAAAAAAAAGAGCAGCGGCTCGAAAAGGCCATACTTCAGGCTCCCTGGCTTATTGGTATGTATCTTTTACGTTCTTTTCAGCAAATAATTTATATTAGTTTCACATCGTATTCGTCTTTACATATTTTTCCTTTGTAGGGCCTTCTATGGCGGGCACAGCTTCAAGTCCAGATCGTGCTTCAAAGCTTCTGGTGATGGCCTTTATTCTTTCAGCGGAGGTCACCGGACCGGCTATAGACTCTATAAATATTTCCAGTGACGCACCGGAGGGTGTAGAGGAGATTACTGAAGCTGCTATCCCTCTAGTCCAGAATAGAAGAAGTATCGAAGGTAATCTTGTATATATTTTTGTTTTAACGACCTTACATATGTTTGACCCTTTCGTTCTCTCAGAGTTGCGGGAGTTGGTGTCTTCTATTGTAGATCGTTCTCCGGAAGAAACCTTATTGCGTCTACTTAATATGGCGCCCCCGCACGCGGTACCCCCAGAGCAACGTCCTTTCCTCCGGCCAAAGTTGGTATTCCTTGATGCTGACGTACCCCCTTTTTTAATTTTAAACCACAGTCCTACAGGCTGATGACGAAGTTGAAGTTCTTGATGGGCCTGGGGGCTTCTCAGATCCGCCTTCTGTGGCCATGGGTAAGTGACGCTTTAATCCTGGTGTTCTTCTGTGTATTCTATGTTCGGAAAGGTGACTAACCATATATGCATCTTCATAGTTTTTCCAACCCTGACTCCGCTAGAGTCCCATATTTGCATGCCACCGGGCCCTTATGCCAGACGTGTGTCTGAGAGGATGGAAAAACAGAGCATTCATTCACTGGCAACCCTCATTGAAGATCCTCACACTGGCACTTCTGTCATGGCTGAGGAATTTGATGTTGAAGCCCATACTTCTTTGTCCATTCTTGCCACTTACCATGATGAGGCTCTAGTGCGTACTTGGGTTGAATACTTCCATCAAGTGGAGGCTTCCCTACACGGAGTTGAGTGTGTGCGCCTTCCTTCTGATATCCTATCTGTAAAGGACAGCTTGCATGAATGGATCGATCGGTGTTCGGCCAATCTTCAGTCTTGTGAGAAAAGGCTCAACCGGAAGTTTTCGGAAAGGGAGTTGGCTTCGAAGGTTTTGGGGGAATTTCAAGCCCATCTCACAACCAAGACTACTCATGCCTATGAAATCTGGCGAGTCCTTCAGGAGGTAATTACGGAGGTAGTGGCTCTTGATAAAGCTGTCATTTTCACACGCGAAATGGTCGAGACCCACAAGACCGTCAAGAAAGAGCTTTAGAATCGATGTTCTTCATACCAACAACAACAGGCACAGACAGGGACTCAACTTGCGACGTTGCTAGAGCTTGAGGCGGAAGTCCGACGGAAAAATGGCGATCTAGCCGGCCTATTGAACCGCCCGCCGTCCTAAAAAATTTTGTTGATGTATATCTTTCTTCTCTCTCTTTTTTGTATCTTGTATTTATTTTGATTTATGAATAAAAGACATATTTTATTTCATGTTTCACCTCTCTATCCTTTGATGTCTTGATTTGGCGTAAAGTAGTTTATATACTTATTACGGAGTTTGTAGTTTATATACTCATTTCGGAGTTTATAGTTTTGTAACATTTCAAAAAAAAAAATATTTTTTTTGGGAATTTTTATAATTAAATAATAAAATATTGAATATTTTAATAAGGCGGTATAATTAAATACCGATAAATTGGGAAAATTTTTGGAAAATTATGGAAATTACTAAAAAGAGCGTGTTTTATGTGAATTATGCAAATTATAAGTTTTTATGATTTATTATACACTAATTTTGTGCTAATCGCGATTAAATATCGCTAATCGCGCATTAAGCTTGTTTCGTGCAAAACATGCACATGTCTTTTTTTTAGCACTTGTTATATTTTTCTTTCATGCTTTCTTCTTTTTATCATGCATGGTTATAAATTATAGAGAAGAAAAGAAAAGGAAAAGAAAAGAAAAGAAAACAAAGAAAATGAAAGGAATAAAGAATGGAGGGATGGGCATGAGAGAGAGTGAGAGGGTGATGGGTCAAACCTTGGACCAAGCCCCCATTCCTACTTCATTTCTTCTTCATTTCTCTCCTCTCCCTCACTCATTGCTGTTTCTGCTTCCCTCTCTCCCTTTGCCTCTCTACCTCCTCACAATCTGTCACAAAACAACATCAAAACCTCATCTCCTCTTCACAAAAATTGTACATGAGCTCGCTAGCAACACTTTGGACTAAGAAAGTTTGCATTTTGATGCTCTGGGGGATTCTTGGGTCCCAAATGAGGTAAGTCTTTCACCTTAAGTGTTGTAATTTAACTCCTTTATCATCCTTGTAAGTTTAGTTGTGATTAAGTGGTGTTTGGGTGAACTTTGAAAATTCTAGTTAGGGTTTAGGGTGTGATTTAAAATGAGATGTGTAATTAAGGTTAGTAGAGGCTATATAACCCCTGTGGTGATTGATTGGAGACCTAAACCAGAGACTAGAACCCCGGAATACGAATTTAGAAACCCGATATCGGAAGAATTGTGGATTCTGTGAGTGTATAATGAAATCTGCTAACACCCGGGTGACCTGAATTTTTTTTAGCAAAGACAGTGATACATGCAGGCAACCTAAGATCCCCCACTGAAACCTTAGCCCCTAACCCTCTACCCAGGCCGCAAATAAATTCATTCTGGCCGCAATTTGCGGCCTGAGCAGTGAGGAATTGACTCGTATTTGTTCTGTGGTTTTATCTCCTGTAAACTAGACCCTTGGCATATGCAAAATTGGCTGATTTGACATAGGGTAAAATCTGAGACCATTTTCAAGAGTTGCTGTTTTGATTCGGGGTTTTGTTTTGCGTATTTTGAATTCTGTATTTTGTGATTTGTGTCTTATTCGATCACTTGACATTTGTACGTCGAAATCGAGTGTTATTTGGTGGTTTTGAAAGCGTAGTCCATATGTCCTGAGCTATAGGCTTTTAGCGTGTTGTTTTGGTTTTGAATTGGGTTTTAATGCGACACGATACGTTATGATGTGTAGGTACCCCATGAAGACTTCGAGACGACAAGCAAGCGCGTGGCGATGTCGGCAACGGAAAGCGAAAAGCAAGGTGAGTAGATTATATCTACGGGGGAAGTCGAGTGGATAGCGTATAGCACCCCCGTAGTTCGATGTATAGTATGCTATATATATACTATATATATGATATCTTTTAAGTGTGACATGGATATTCAAGATATGTTTAGGTGTTCAATGGTTAGATTAGGGTTTTTAGAAGTAAACTAGTATAGCTTCTTAGTTGCGAACCCTAGAATAGGTTTACACCCACACGCACACACATACTTACTTTTTATACTTGTGCGTATATGGGGATACATATATATATATACACACATAGGTATGGGACGATGTGTGTATACACGTATACCTACACTTGGATGATGAGGATAGTGGATGATATTTGGAGATGAGTCGCTGAGATTGGGCATGGTGCCATGAGATCGGTGATATGATGTGATTCATATTATGAGATACGACATGAGATTTTAGCAGGCCTTTGGGCTCGTGTTTTCACACACACACACACACATACACACATATATATATCGATGGTATCAGTTTGTACTAGACTTAGATCAGTACCCCAGTTCATGAGATATGATGATAAGGATACCAGATAATTGATGAGATAAATATGAGATTCGACCCGTACCCAGATCTGGGATGCCGTACGACGGATTTACGTATCAGCTATATATTGATGATAGATCCACACTCTTGACTCGAGAATGTCATATTGTATATTGTATCGTATGTGATACTATTGAGGCGGGATCACCGACTATTATATGTATATATATATCGACTCAGATTTAGGTGGTTTCCATACCCTTTCGATTAGCTTGTTAGTTAGATCTGTGTTTACTTAGTAGATGTTAGACTAGACCCGAGTCATACCTTTTTCAAAACTAATGAATCGTGAGTATTTTTAAGACAGGTCAAGCGATTCTACGGATATTTTCAAAAGACACATCTTTTCTTAAAAACACCGTAGCCCTTATTTTTCCAAACCCCACGATTCGTGTTATTTCAAATGGCAAAACTGAATGATATATATATATATATATATATATATATATATATTGATGTAGATTCTTCACTGTTGTGTTTATTATTCATTTTCCGCATATTCTTGCAATTCGCATCGCATTGCATGTTTAAATGTGTTTATTGTTATATTAAACCCATGCTGTCAGGACACCAGCACCATTATCGATGATGCGTATGTTCCACGTGCACCTGCTTGCCGGCTCACACACTTCATCATTGATAATTGCCATGTCACTGCACAGTAGGATTGTTGCATCAGGATATGACCCCTTGCATGACATACTTGTGTACATACATATTGTACACTCATACTTGTGTATACACATATTGTACACCCATACTTGCATACATATGTATATGCACATACATAGATGATTCTGGCTTGATTTTGGAGATTTGGGAACTGCAAGATATATTTTAAAACTAGATTCATTTTAAAAGAGCGGTTTTCCCTCGATATGTGCATATTACTGTTCTATGTTGCATGATATACAGATATGCTTACATTTCTGTTATATGTCGCATACATCATGCTTTAGATTATACGCATTGAGATATTTGTTTTTATGAGATTTCTGGATTTGGGAACCGTGGTTATTTCAAAAGAGAGTATGTATTGTTTTAAAACCCCGGTTTCCCTTGATATGATATTTCAGTGCGTACACCATGTGTTTTCTCGGTTCTGAGACGTATTACATGTGAAACCCGATTCGAGGAGGATGAGGCCGATTGCGGGTACATGGTGGACCCGGTATGGTACCCCGGGGCGAGAACGGATTGCTGTGCTGCAGACGGTGAGCCTGGCAGTGGGACTACCACCTACCCGTGATTGTATTTGAGCTCGGCGGATATCCGGAGTGTACCGACCGGAGTTGAGAGATGATACGGGCCGATCCGGACTGACGAAGCCCTATATATATATGAGGATTTACGTGCCGATGCTGGGCACATGTTTCATGATGTTTTCGAGTGTCGATACTGGACACTCAGGTTCCATGATTTTGATGTGTCGCAAGGGACACACGTTGATTTATATCCTCATACCTCCATGCATATGTTTTATGATATTTACATGCATGATGTTTTGTGTCATTGGTTGACACGTGGACTAGATCCACATACATACAGACATTGATTACATAGTTGGATGATATCCACATATTTAGACTTCATGATATAGTTGACACTGATTTCATGATGATTACATTGATGATACCTCATATTTATGATATGTTGCTACCTGAGGCACTGACACGAGCACTTGGTATTACACTGATGTATAGATGTTTACCCTTGCCACCTTATCATGCTTCAGACTTTATCATATTGAGGATATATATTATTACTGATCGTTTGACTTAGGATTAAGTCATACATATGATTTCTGCTCTGTGATGTTTTCTACTCACGAGTTGGCAACTCACCCCCGTTTTGCCACAGTTCTTGCAGGTTTTGCCGTACATGTTTCATTGCAGCTTTCTGGCACACTGCTTCCTTTCTGGGTGATTGCTTTGGTAGGTGGGTTCACTCGTATCGTGAGCACCCTTGTATTTATTTTAATCAGTTGTATCTAGTAATTCCATCAACCAGACTTGTATATTTGTTTCATACTTAGAAAACCAGTTGTGTATTATTTCGACCTTAGAGTCGCGTGTTGTAGTATTATGGTTTTCTTGATGATTTTGAGTTTCCTTTTGAGTTTTGATCCTCGCCCTTCGGCGTTGTATATTATATTGCTTGCATGGTTGTGACCATTGATTGACGAAGAGCTAGCTCTCGCTTGGGGATACCTTTTATCATTGATGTATATATTATTCATGTTGTACCCCGTTTGGGGCCAGTATTTACGAAGGAAACTCTGTCGAAATTTTTAGAAAAGACTTGAGATTTTTAAAATGCATATTCGGCTTATGTTATTTAAAAACACTTGTTTTAAAACTAGTTTTCTTTACTTCTTCCTTAAAATGGTTTAGATTTCTGGGATTTCTTGGCTTACTTGAATTAGATGGGGTCCTATAGACTTCATATGATTCAAGTGCCAGTCGCGTACCATTTCGGGTCATGAAAAAGTTAGTATCAGAGCGCTAGGTTAACCTTGGTTCGAGTCTAAGTTTGACTATGCGGAGCCTAGAGCTTTTGTATATATTCGGAACTTAAACTTGACCTTACGGAACTTAGACTTAGTCGAGGGGGTATTATACCCGAACTTTCGTCGCATAGGTTGACCTTGGTTGATGGAGTAGGTGACTTCAGTAGAGTGACGTACCATGTGTATGTTCCGCGGCATACTTACGATACGCTACTCCGCTTAAGAAGCCTTAGGATGTACATTTCCTTGCACAGTATTATATTCATTCCTATGATCCATCCTTATCGATTTTGGTTATAATTTTGCTGCCACGATTACACGGGCAGGGAGAGCTACGGTTAGAGTTGCGGTCAGCACGAGCTCGTCGCGGACGAGAACTGACTAGGGCGTGATTCCAGGGATATACGATTACATAGAGGCGCCGTCTTATTGTGTTTTCGCGCCATGAGCGTTTGATGGATCGCTTTTACGAGATTTCTCGGACGTGCAGATCAGCACCAGAGGATTGAGCCACTGATAGAGGCCAGCCAGAATGTGATGACCATTAATGTATCGCTTATTCATGATGATTGAGGCACTGTTCAGCGTGCAGACGAATGAACCAGTTGCTGCTGTGAATGACGAGATATTACCTCAAAGGTTGGAGCTATTGCGGTACGAGTTGTATTTAGAGATATGATGGAAGATCGCTAGTCACCCGAGGATGAATGACTAGGACATATGGTTCGTTCGCTTACCCAGATGCGAGGTCATCAGATAGATTGATTCCAGCTAGAGACGACTTCACGCAGGTACGTTGAGAGTCGATGGAGACGATCGAATGTCAGGAGCCCATTTTCCAAGTTTAAAGTATTCAAAGACAAATGCAAGTAATGCTATGGACCCTCTAGAAGAATGAAACCCTAACTCGACGTAATGACCATGGAACGCCTTTGAACCTTAGGGTTTGCGGCAGTTCAGCGGTGCCATTTGTGAGGCTTGGGTTTGCCCTTCTACGGTTGGTCCACAGGTGCTGTGGCATGTACTGGAGTACTATTAAACTGTATCCAAGATGTTTAGCTCTTGGGGGAATTATGGAACCTTGACGAATCGATCGAAAGGTTCGAAATCTTTCGGATATCATGTGATGGGATGCATTGCTTGGGAGACTCCAGATACGAGTATAGCCGTCGGAGCATAGAGTATAGTCGTCGGAGCACAGTCCATGCAGCCACGAAGAGACGAGTCCGAAGCAGTCGACATTAGAGAAAAAGTGGAGTAAGGAGTTCGCACGAGATTTCGACGAGATGATGTTCCACTCCGCCGACATCAGAGATGTGATACGCATGCAGAGGCGTTGATTATTGATATATCTTCCAGGAGGAGTCGCGATGGGAATGCAACCGTTCCGGAACAAGAAACATATATAGTAAAGGGTGGTAACTTCCGGGCAATTCAGCAAAAACGAGATTTGAGAGAGACCTCGACAGGACCTTTCTGAAATACTATACGAGAAGAGTTGGACCCAGGAGCGGTCATATTGTGCACACCCAGCAGGCCAGAGTTCGGCATCGTCGACGAGATAGTTGGCCAGAGATCTGTAGAGGATGTGCCAGAGCGGGACTGTTTCCGTCGTCATTCCATATTGGGCCGTTGAGCCGAGGAGCTATATATCTAGCAATGCACAGTGAGAGACAAGAGCCTAAAAGCACCAGGCGCCAGACCATGAACATGAGGTAAGTAGATATCTTACTCTGCTAGCATTGGATGCACCGACACCTTCTCGACTTTGAAGGAGGAAATATCGACGATGGTATTTATGATTTATGATTTGGTGATTCGATTATCACGTATCCGTCACCGTGGATTTCGGTATTTTGGGCGATCTATTCGCATGATTTAGTCTTGATGACTGAGTTTCATGATATTTGTTTTCGTGCACCATGGTTGCACCTACCGGATATTTATATTTTGTGCATAGTTATTACACTTGAGATATGCTTTATATACTGTTGTGTTGATTTATGATTTGTGCACAGTTATTGCACTTAATATCATTTTCATGCCTTGGCTGCACATGTATATGATTTCATGGATTTCATACAGTTGGGTTAATTTTGTGCATATGATATGCACACGATTTGGTTTTTGCACTCGGTATAGTTCACATATGCTTGCAGTGCATAGATACGTATTTTGTGCACCACAGTTGCACCTGACTTCGGTTTGATGTCTTTCGATATGTTGATTTTGATTTCATGCCTATGTTATGCATGTGATTTGACTTATGATTTCGGCATAGTTTTCATGCGCTTTTAGTGTTTTGATTTGATTTGTGCACGTTGATGCACATGGTTGTGAGATTATATACCGCGGTATACCTGATTTGGATTGATATTTATTATATACTGTCGATTTCGATTATGATATTGATGTTGATTTCGTGCACTCCGTGCATTTGATTTGGATTCTTGCGCATATTTGGCGCGCTTGGATTGGATTTTGCGCATGTTCGGCGCTTGATATTGGATTTCATGATTTCGTGCATGTTGGATGCACTTGATTTAGATTTTACTTGTGCATGATGGATGCACCTGATTTGGATTTTCGCGCATGTTGGGCGCATGTTATGAGATGCGATTTTCGTGCATACCAGATGCACTAAATCGGGATTCTTTGTGCATATCAGATGCATCTGATATTGCTGTCAGGCACACCGTTGCCTCTGACAGGTGTTTCGTGCACCCGTTGCACTTAGATGTTGTTCTGTGCACGTGTATGGTACATTCATGGATTTTGATTTCCGTGTGCACCAGATGCACGTAGCATTCATATGCACATTTTGGGATTGATTTCTTATGGAGCAGTACGTTTTTATGATATTTGCTATTTGTTTTCGTACTGAGCAGGACTAGTCAGAGGACAGTACCTGGATATATTTTGCATGCATTGATAGTTATCGAAGAGATTTCCAAAAAGGGAGCTATAGTCTCAGTATTTACCTACGTGTCTGAGATGAAACGAAATATTTTATAAAGGAAACCCTCTAAATTATTTTCAAAACGGCGGGACGTATGTGTTAAACAAAGGGTGTATATACATATATGGTTATTTTTTTACAATAGACGTCCGCCACTGTGCAGTGTTATGCGCATCGCATAGCGACTTAAAAAGGGTTTGGCATGCATTTCCTTCAGATATTTACATGTATAAATTTGATATTTACATGTATAGTTTTGATGTATATCGCGTTGGGTTTCGTATTGGATTTGACATTGGTGTCTTCACCATGACTCCGATGATTGCGGGATGCTTGAAGGAGTTTTGATTTTGAGTTATCTGCTTATTGTTCATGCGCATGCATTGCGCTATGATGCGTTTTATGTATTGATAATTTCGGAGCCCCGACGACTTGGACTTTTTACAGAAATGTTTTAGTATTGAAGGGTTTAAATTTAAATTCGGGGACCGAATTTCTTTAAGGGGGGAAGATTGTAACATTTCAAAAAAAATAAAATATTATTTTTGGGAATTTTTATAATTAAATAATAAAATATTAAATATTTTAATAAGGCGGTATAATTAAATACCGATAAATTGGAAAATTATGGAAATTACTAAAAAGAGGGCGTTTTATGTGAATTATGCAAATTATAAGTTTTGTGCTAATCGCGATTAAATATCGCTAATCGCGCATTAAGCTTGTTTCGTGCAAAACATGCACATGTCTTTTTTTTAGCACTTGTTACATTTTTCTTTCATGCTTTCTTCTTTTTATCATGCATGGTTATAAATTAGAGAGAAGAAAAAAAAGGAAAAGAAAAGAAAAGAAAACAAATAAAATGAAAGAAATAAAGAATGGAGGGATGGGCATGAGAGAGAGTGAAGGGTGAGGGGTCAAACCTCGGACCAAGCTCCCATTCCTACATCATTTCTTCGTCATTTCTCTCCTCTCCCTCACTCATTGCTGTTGTTGGTGCCCTCTCTCCCTTTGCCTCTCTACCTCCTCACAATCCGTCACAAAACAACATCAAAACCCCATCTCCTCTTCACAAAAATTGTACATGAGCTCGCTAGCTACATTTTGGACCAAGAAAGTTTGCATTTTGATGCTCTAGGGGATTCTTGGGTCTTAAATGAGGTAAGTCTTTCACATTAAGTGTTGTAATTTAACTCCTTTATCATCCTTGCAAGCTTAGTTGTGATTAAGTGGTGTTTGGGTGAACTTTGAAAATTCTAGTTAGGGTTTAGGGTGTGATTTAAAATGAGATGTGTAATTAAGGTTAGTAGAGGCTATATAACCCCTGTGGTGATTGATTGGAGACCTAAACCAGAGACTAGAACCTCGGAATACAAATTTAGAAACCCGATATCGGAAGAATTGTGGATTCTGTGAGTGTATAATGAAATCTGCTAACACCCGGGTGACCTGAATTTTTTTTAGCAAAGACAGTGATACATGCAGGCAACCTAGGACCCCCCCACTGAAACCCTAGCCCCTAACCCTCTACCCAGGCCGCAAATAAATTCATTCTGGCCGCAATTTGCGGCCTGAGCAGTGAGGAATTGACTCGTATTTGTTCTGTGGCTTTATCTCCTGTAAACTAGACCCTTGGCATATGCAAAATTGGCTGATTTGACCTAGGGTAAAATCTGAGACCATTTTCAAGAGTTGTTGTTTTGATTCGGGGTTTCGTTTTGCGTATTTTGAATTCTGTATTTTGTGATTTGTGTCGTATTCGATCACTTGACGTTTGTACGTCAAAATCGAGTGTTATTTGGTGGTTTTGAAAGCGTAGTCCATAGGTCCCGAGCTATAGGCTTTTAATGTGTCGTTTTGGTTTTGAATTGGGTTTTAATGCGACATGATACGTTATGATGTGTAGGTACCCCACGAAGACTTCGAGACGACAAGCAAGCGCATGGCGACGTCGGCAACGGAAAGCGAAGAGCAAGCTGAGCAGATTATATCTACGGGGGAAGTCGGGTGGATGGCGTATAGCACTCCCGTAGTTCGATGTATAGTATGCTATATATATACTATATATATGATATCTTTTAAGTGTGACATGGATATTCAAGATATGTTTAGGTGTTCAATGGTTAGATTAGGGTTTTTAGAAGTAAACTAGTATAACTTCTTAGTTGCGAACCCTAGAATAGGTTTACACCCACACGCACACACATGCTTACTTTTTATACTTGTACGTATATGGGGATACGTATATATACACACACACATAGGTATGGGACGATGTGTATATATACACGTATACCTATACTTGGATGATGAGGATAGTGGATGATATTTGGAGATGAGTCGGTGAGATTGGGCAAGGTGCCATGAGATCGGTGATATTATGTGATTCGTATTATGAGATACGACATGAGATTTTAGCGGGCCTTTGGGCGTGTGTTTTCATACACGCATATATATATATATCGATGGTATCCGTTTGTACTAGACTTATATCAGTACCCCAGTTCATGAGATATGATGATAAGGATACCAGATAATTGATGAGATAAATGTAAGATTCGACCCATGCCCAGATTTAGGATGTCGTACGACGGATTTACGTACGAGCTATATATTGATGATAGATCCGCACTCTTGACTCGAGAATGTCATATTGTATATTGTATCGTATGTGATACTATTGAGGCGGGATCACGGATTATTATATGTATATATATATCAACTCAGATTTAGGTGGTTTCCATACCCTTTCGATTAGCTTGTTAGTTAGATCTGTAGTTTACTTAGTAGATATTAGACTAGACCCGAGTCATACCTATTTCAAAACTAACGAATCGTGAGTATTTTTAAGATAGGTCAAGCGATTCTACGGATATTTTCAAAAGACGCATCTTTTCTTAAAAACACCGTAGCCCTTATTTTTCTAAACCCCACGATTCGTGTTATTTCAAATGGCAAAACTGTATGATATATATATATATATATATATTGATGTAGATTCTTCACTGTTGTGTTTATTATTCATTTTCCTCATTTTCTTGCTATTCGCATCGCATTGCATGTTTAAATGTGTTTATTGTTATATTAAACCCATGCTGTCAGGACACCAGCACCATTATCGAAGATGCGTATGTTCCACGTACACCTGCTTGCTGGCTCACACACTTCATCATCGATAATTGCCATGTCACTACACAATAGGATTGTTGCATCAGGATATGACCCCTTGCATGACATACTTGTGTACATATATATTGTACACCCATACTTGCGTACACACATATTGTACACCTATACTTGCATACATACGTATTTGCACATACATAGATGATTCTGGCTTGATTTTGGAGATTTGGGAACCGCAAGATATATTTTAAAACTGGATTCATTTTAAAAGAGCGGTTTTCCCTCGATATGTGCATATTAGTGTTCCATGTTGCATGATATACAGATATGCTTACATTTCTGTTATATGTCACATACATCATGCTTTAGATTATACGCATTGAGATATTTGTTTTCATGAGATTTCTGGATTTGGGAACCATGGTTATTTCAAAAGAGAGTATGTATTGTTTTAAAACCCCGGTTTCCCTTGATATGATATTTCAGTGCGTACACCATGTGTTTTCTCGGTTCTGAGACGTATGACATGTGAAACCCGATTCGAGAAGTTGGATGAGACCGATTGCGGGTACATGGTGGACCCGGTATGGTAACCTGTGGCGAGAACGGATTGCTGTGCTGCAGACGGTGAGCCTAGCAGTGGGACTACTATCTACTGGTGATTGTATTTGAGCTCGGCGGATATCCGGAGGTGTTTCCCCCAATCAGAGCAAAGCTCTGTTTGAATTTCAAAATTCAAAATTCGAAGCAACGCTTCAGATTCTTTGCGCTGCGCGCAACGCGCCACGTGTCAAAAGCTGATATATCAGCGCAGCGCCCAAGGCAGCGCGCCCAATCAGAGCAAAGCTCTATTTAAAAAAAATTAAAGCAAGCAACGCTTCAGCTGCGCAAGCACTGCGCTGCGCGACACGTGTCAGCGCAGATGCGCCAGCGCAGTTGCGCTGCGCACTGCGCTGCGCGACACGTGTCAGCGCAGATGCGCCAGCGCAGTTGCGCTGCGCACTGCGCTGCGCGACACGTGTCAGCGCAGATGCGCCAGCGCAGTTGTGCTAGCGCAGTTGCGCTGCGCTTTGCGCTGTTTGACACGTGTCAGCGCTGGGGCGTTTGCGCCAAACGGAATTAAATTCTAGCAAGATTTTTCTTTTCTTGTTAAAACAAGAAGATTGCCTTCTGTAAAACAGAAGCCCTTGGATCAAAGATCCAACGATGGGGAAAATTCCCCAAATCACTCAGAGGAAGATCTCTTTAACAAATTTATGGGCACTATATAAAGGCCCCTAGACCTCAAATCAAAGGATCAACATTTGTGAAAAATCAAGAACTTCAAACAGAGAGAACTCTGAAGGAATTTCAAGAAGAAAAAGGTAAAAACCTTTAAGATATAAGAATTTCTTCTAATAGATCATTGATCTAAGAACAAGATCAATGATCTTCAATAAAAAAGAAATAAAAAGAGTGCTTTGCACTTTTTATGAACCTCTGGTTCCCTGAAATAAGAAAAAATAAGAGGAACTCATTTTCTTTGATCTAAATTAGATCAAGAAAACAAAAAGTGCTTTGCACTTCTTTTATGAACCATTGGTTCTGGAATCTAAAAGATTCTTAAGTTAATAGTGCCTTGCACTTGTAAATCTGCACTGTTGTGGTCTTGGGTTGCGCAAGCCACCAGAGAGCGCCACGTGTCAGCATCTGAACCATTTGCGCTATGCGCTTTTGAAATAGAGCCTTGCTCTTTGAAACTGGTGCAACTCACCACAGCGCGCCACGTGTCAGCAGCGCAAGCGCAGCGCGCTGGCACAGCGCAAGCGCAGCGCACTGGCGCAGCGCACTGCGTTTGCATGACACGTGTCATCACCACAAGCGCTTGCGCTCTTTGATTGGCGCAAAGCGCCTGACAAATGCAATGCATTTCTTTTGTTAATGGGCCAGGCCCAAATCAAAAAGACCTATTAGGCCAAAATAAATTGCAAAGCAATAAATGGGCAGAGCCCAGGTAAAATTGATGCTCTGCATCTTTTAATAAAAGGGCAGAGCCCAAGTAAAATTGGTGCTCTGCATCATTTATAAAATGAGCAGAGCCCAAGAAAAATTGATGCTCTGCATCCTTAATGGGCAGAGCCCAAACAAAAATAAAAACCAATAAAAGTGTTGAACTTTTTTCAACTGGACTTAGCCCAATCATGGCCGTAAGTCCTCAAATTAAATTGACTGAGCACAGCTGCTCTCCTAAATCAATTTACATCCGGTTCGAGGGTACATCTCCGAACTCCTTTGATTCCTATCGTTGTAATCCTTCAACGACGTCAGAGAGGTGACAGGTCCCGACAACCACACATCAACACGGACTGTGGGGTACTTAAACTCATGGACTTAAGCGTCCTTAAACTAAAAGACGGATTGTGGGATCCTTAAACCCGCGGACTTATGCGTCCTTAAACTAAAACACGGACTGTGGGGTCCTTAAACCCACGGACTCAAGCGTCCTTAAACTAAATATGGACCACCATGTGCCTAAACTGGCAATGGACCACCATGTCCCTGAACTGGAATATGGACCCCCATGTCCCTAAACTGGCAATGGACCGCAATGTCCTTAAACTACCTATGGACCACTACGTCCCTAAACTGGAACAATAGAGCTCCCAAATGCTCTTTTGTCGGATCTAAACGATCCCGTTTAAGTTGATCTTAGTCTCAAATATGGCTAACGTATCCTTAAATATTCAAACAGACTTTAGTCCCAAATTGGACTATAAGACCCCTAATCAACTTTGGTTCAACGGTACATCTCCGAACTCCTCTGACACCTATCGTTGTAATCCTTCAACGTCGTCAGAGAGGTGACGGGTCCCGACGGCCATATATTAAACGGACCATTACGTCCTTAATTAGAGCCCCAAATGCTCTTTCCGTTAAGTCGATCTTAGTCTCAAACAGGACTAACGTATCCTTAACGAATGTTTAAGTTGATCTTAGCCTCGATATGGCTAACGTATCCTTAAACTAAAACACCAAACCCAAATCTAAGTAAATATGGATTTGGACTAATCCACGTCCTACGGGCGACGGCATCACTTAGTCTCCGTATACAATCCACGGGCATCCATAAACAAAACAAACACATAAGACACGAAGTGAAATTCTGGAGAAGGAGAAAGTTGTTACCACGATGCGGTAGCGTAATTAACTGCAGGGGCTTACGCCTGCAGGGAAGAGCGTCCCCACAATCAAAAACCCCTCAAGCGAGGGGGAATCTGACAAAGTCTGCTACATCGGCCGCATTCGTCTAAACCTCCGATACACGGTGCCATAAATCAACTTAGCATCTTCGAAGAGGTGGACGGATAAAACCAAATAGCATCTGTCCCGAACCTCAGGCAAGACGTCCTCACGTCTGCGGCCGCCGTTCGGAGGGGGACAGATTCTGGCACGCCCGATGGGACTTTTTCCTCTTTCCATTCCACACTTCGTGTGTCTTCTTTGCGAACGAATCGCGGTTTGTTAATGGTTACCTTTGGATTTCAAGTTACTAAGATTTGGTCTCTTGCTTGGCGCAACAATCTAACAGCAATGGCATTCACCTGTTCGAAGTGCTCCAACTGCAGCTGCAACTCGCGTCCTTCCTCAATTGGGGGCATAACCTACGGGCCCCAAGCGGCCTCTTTGTTCACCATGCCTATGGAGCAGATTACTCAAGCCACCACGGGGCTGTTCTTCGGAAACATGCTTCCGCCAACAAGCTTCAGCACCCCTGTGCCCGTACAAGAAGCTCCTAAGAAATCGGTCTTCGATCGACTTACAGTTACTGCGACCCCCCTCAACGGGTCTCCCAACACCAGCACCTCGGTCTTCTCCAGACTGGGCCAAAACTCTTGCGGGCCCACAATGAAGCTTGCGGTCCCAGAAAGGGTTATTCCAAAAAGAGTAGCCAAACCTGCTTCTGAATTCGTCAAGGCGGCTTCTCCTGCTAAGAGATCGGTCTTTACAAGACTGACCGTCCCAACTCCCACTCCTGCTCCTGCTGCTCAAAAGACATCAGTCTTCAATAGGATGACGCCGGCAACAGCCCCACACCTGAATAGGGGGCAAGAAGAAGCTGTTTCTGTCTCTGAACCAATACCGACAACTCATCGCTCCCGACGACGCCACTGGCGTCGGGTAAGGAAGACCGGGGGCAACTCCCCTTCTGGGATGACTCCGCCAGCTCCAACGGTGGAAGTTAACGCTGCTGTTCCAACTGGGAATAGTTTCGAGCTACTAAACAGAGTACGCAGAAACTCGCCAACTGCGGTGCTCAAAAGATCTCTTCTACCAGTAGAGACTACCGTGGAAGCAGAAAAGTCGGAGCTGCCCCCTCAATCGCTATCCTCCAGGATTTACAAGACATGGCGACGAGTCTGAGAATCTGTGATTGATCCTAATTTCTCTTGCCAACACAAAAAGTCGAAAGGTCGGCAAGAAAAAAATCCCCCGGTCAAGGAACGAAAGGCGACGACCGCTTGGGTGCCCAAAACAACGGCCCCCTCAACTTTTACGGCCCATAAGATAAGAAGGCCAGAAAAAGTCCCTACACCTATGACGAATATCAAAGGTGGTGAACCCAAACGCCCTAAGTCTGGGGGCATGGTAGTTCATACCGTCTACATGGCGTCTGGTAAAGAGGATAGCCGCATATCAACAGGTCATAGACCGCTCACGCGATCGGTGACCAAAGCGTAGGAGCAGCAACAGAAGCTCCGAGAGATGATGAACGCGATGGCCGCACTTACTGGGCCAAAAGAAAGCCCTGAAACGTCTTCAGATGAATGCCAGGAGCAAGAAACTGACGCCGAATTCCTTCGACGAATATTAGAGAGGCTGCTAAACAAGCAGCCAACATAAAGCATATGGGCCTCCTGTTCCAAGACATGGTAGGGATGATGATCCAGCAAGATTCTCCGGCCGAAGATCCCCCGATCGTCCTTGAAGACGATAGGGGAGAAACGTCGAATCCTCCACCAGCTCTATCAACTGCTAAGGAGGATACAATCTCCAAAGTTGATTTGGACGAGTACATAGCCCAACAATTACGGGTTCATCATGCGACTGAAGCAGCCAGCCAGGTCGTAAAAACAGGACGGCCGTATCCAAGTTGGTACGACCAGATCAAATACCCGCCGGGCTACACAATTCCCAAGTTCCATGTCTACAAGGGGACGGGCAATCCTCACCAGCATATTGCCCAGTTCAGGACACTCTGCGGCAACACCGGCGGTGATGACAAGCTGTTGCTTCGCCAGTTTGTTGGAAGCTTATCAGATACAGCGTTCGAGTGGTACTCTGAGCTCCCGAACGACTCTATCAAGACATTCGCGGAGATGGAGCTGCTGTTTACCCAGCGTTTTGCAAGCGCCAGTGAACGCACCCCGATGACGACACTGATTAACTCCAGGGTAAAGCCAGGCGAGACATGGGTTCAATATGCTATACGGTGGAGGAACTTATGGTCAAAGTGCGAGCAGCGCATTGAAGAAGCTCCTGCAGTGGGTATGT
This sequence comes from Agapanthus africanus, assembly GCA_030015575.1. Lineage (NCBI taxonomy): Eukaryota > Viridiplantae > Streptophyta > Magnoliopsida > Asparagales > Amaryllidaceae > Agapanthus > Agapanthus africanus. The sequence continues at coordinate 994,213,289 of CM057337.1, forward strand.
TTGTGGGAACCCTTAATCCGCAAGCAACCATCTCGCAATTTATGATGTTTTTCAAACCAACTACCTTCCAGGCCTTGATTGACAAGCTAGCGCAAATGGACCAGATGGGCCATAAACCCCCTCTTCCAAAGCCGGACTCCCGAAATGACAAGGGGAAGGGAAAAGCGATCTTTGTCGCTAATGCTCAACAACAATCGAGCAACTCGAAGCCGGTTGTTCGTCAAAATAATATGCGCCCGTACGTAGCCCTTGAGGAGAGGCTAGGACGTCCTTACTCATTTCCCCGAGATAAAACGAGAAGGTTATTCGAGCTGGCGTTGCGCAACCGACTCATAAATCTCCCGGATCCAAAACGTCCGTCGCAACCAAATGATGTCAATGAGCCCAACTACTGTCCTTATCATCGAGTACTGGGTCATCCAATCGAAGGTTGCTACGTCTTCAAAAATTGGCTTGAAGACCAGTACCAACAGGGCAAGTTTGCGTTATCTGACAAATGGAAGGTGAATCCCCCGCAGCCCCACACCTCTAAGAGGATGAATACGCTGGGGGCAACATGCTCTGTTGTTGAAGAAGCTCCTTGGGAGGTTGTATTATCAGCCAAGACAAAGAGGATGCTAAACGATCTTCAAACATACCCAGCAATTAGGAGGAAGAACCCGTTGGAAGCTCAAATCATTGAAGGAATGTTGAAGCCGCGTCCAACTCCAAAGACCGATGGTGATGGCCCAAGCATTTACAACCAGCCGTTGAAATCTTCAAAGAAGAAGAAAAAGAAATCTAAGAAGTCTGTAAAGCCCGGTGACAAGCGCACAGACTTGCAAAAACAAATTGACGCGCTGGAGGAATACAGCTAGAAGGCACGGATTCCCGTTACATTCCAAGAGTTCCTCAATCACGTCTTTCAAGAGGAAGATGAGGGAGAAAGTTCATCTGATGAATCTGAAGAATACGTGGCGAGTTGTCATGTGATTTCCCATTCGTTCATGGACGATGAGGAGACTCCTTGTACTGAAACGCTGGGGGCAGATCCTGAACCAAAAATTCTGGGGCCATCGGACGAAATAATTGACGCATTCCTCAATGAAGCTCTCTTAAAAAGTAAAGCTGATCGGGAACGCGAGGCGGTCATATTTGAAAGGGCCAAGCGCCGGCGACTTGATGAAAGAGCTGAGACGCTCCCGCTGGAGCAAAATACATCCACTACCGACAAAAGCAAATTCAAGATGAGGAAAAGGTTTGCTAAGGCCATATCAATGGGCATGAAGCTACCATCCTCCGAAGGAAACATTACTGGCGAAATGGAAATGCACCCCTCCTATTGCTTATATCATCAGAAGATTTCGCACCCCACTGAAGAGTGCAAAGCTTTCGATAGATGGTGGCAAGGATATGTTGCTCATCGACAACATTTTTAGCTGGAGAAACGTAAAACTCGTCGGGAGCAGAAAAATATGACCGAAGGGTTTAACAGAACTACCGGTGATTGTCGCATGGTTAACGCCGGGGGATCACAGGTGCCTACATTCGGGAGTGATTCTGATGAGGAGCTGGAGCTTGCCCCTCTCTATAAAGAGTCCACCTCGGGAAAAGAAGAAGAGCCGAAGGTCTGCGAAAATATCCGGCTACGTAATCGCACGCTCCCCGAAAAGAATCTCGGACCCTCAACTAGAAAAGATAAGGGAAAAGAGAAGGTCCCTGAAGATATCGTCTTAGATGACCAAGTTGTGGAGGAGCTAAGTGCCAATGACCCGCCGAAGAGAAATAAGGTGGATTACAACGTCTTAGCGCATCTGAGGAAACTACCCTCGCAGCTCAGCATTCTTGATGCCCTTTTGCTATCAAAGGAGGCGAGAGATACGTTAATCAAGGCACTACAGGATCCGGAGCAATTCCAAGCTTTCCTGGCCGAGGAAAAGATGAAAGATGAATTGGAGGAAGTGCACACGGCCGATGTCGCTTTTGGTGATGAAGACCTTCTCCTTGGGACGTGCGAACACAATCGCCCCCTCTATGTCTCAGGATACTGCCACGATATAAAGATAGGCAAGATCCTGATCGACAATGGATCTTCCGTTAACCTCCTCAATGTGCGGGTGTTAAAAGAAATCTGCATGAGCGTCCAGCACCTTGCTCGGGACAATATCACTATCTCCGGGTTCGACTCCCAGTCATCAAGAACTCTTGGATCTGTGATACTGACGCTACGCTTCGGGATACTCGTCACGGATATTAAGTTCCACGTCATAGACGCCAAGACATGCTACAACGCTCTGCTCGGCCGACCGTGGTTACACGAGTACAACATCATCCCTTCTACGCAACATCAGTGTATGAAGTATTCTAAGGATGGTCTCGAGTATATCGTGGCGGGAGAACTGAACCCGTTCTCCATGAATGAAGTCCGCAAATATGAAGATGCCAAATACTTCTATACTTATTACCGAATTTCGAAGACACGGAAATGTGTCACAAGCCGGAGAACAAAACTAACGCCACCATCCCTGTTTTCGGGAGTGACACCGAGGAGGAAGAGGAGATAGTTTATTCGGGTCCGCCCCAATACAACAAGCCGGGACTATCTGCTCCTACGTTGATCTTTGGTAGTGACTCGGAAGATAAGGTCCATACTATATTCTCTGCTCGGCCTTCAATACGAATGTCCGCTAACGAAGAACAAAGTCTACAAGTCGCCATGGTGCCGCTTAAACACCGTAAAGAACTGGATGCACTTGATATTTACAACGTAGAAGAGCTGCAAACGTTCTATATCCCTCCCAAGCGAGAAAGCGAAAAAGCAAATCTATTCTACCGCTCTGAAGAAACCAGAGTGGAGAAAGAAATCTGGCATGGCGCGGATCCTACGCTTGATAGGCTTCAGCCCATCCGTCTCCCCAGATATTATACAGAAGGCTTGAAAAGGTTGTTGAAACACCAAGGGATATCCTTCAAGCAGACCGTTCGAAAAGCCAAGTTCTATGACAGGGTCTGGAACGTTCCCGGGACTCAGCACAAGCTGCCTAATGGGAGAATGGAAACAATCGGGCTTGGATACATTCGGTCCAAGAAACGAGAGCTACTCCATGGTTGCTACGTCGTGTATGACTTTGATGAAGAAGTGGACGCTCAGTGGGAGGACGCTAATCCTAAACCAGTGAAAGTTCCAAATGCGAAGGTACTCAGTCCGTCGTTCGAACAAAAAATGGACAAACTTATAAGGGAAGCTGGTCAAAAAGTCCGAGACGACCATAACCGCGAAATGGTCATCTACGAGAAAGTCAAAACGCAATGCCTCCTCCAACGGGCCGTGAAAGATGAAAATGCCGCTCCTTATCAACCTGTTATAAAGAAGGCTCGACGCAGAGGCAGAAACAAGTCGAAACGCGAAAAAGGCGGTCAAAAGCAACAAAGTGGGGCTAAGAGGCCACGCGAGCGAAAATCGAGCGGTTCCGATCTATCCCTCATAAGAAAAATGGGTCGGGTGTACTCTTTTCCTCGGGACAAGATGAAGAAAATACTTGACCTTGCTCTAAAACATCAGATGCTTACACTGCCGGAGTCTAAACACCCCGAACAAGCAGGCGAAGTCTCACATCCAGACTATTGCTTTTATCACCGAGTGGTAGGGCATCCTCTCGAAGACTGCTTCACCTTCAAGAATTGGGTCGAAGATCAGTATCAGCTTGGCAAGTTCGCTCTGTCTGACAAATGGAGGGTAGCGCTGCCACAGAAGCACGGACCCAAGGCCGCGGAAGAAGAACCAGTTCCACATTGGGATTGGAAGCGAATTCGTACTTGTCACGTGATAACAATATCAAAAGAAGAGCTCGAGGACATGGATGACCTTCCCTGGTGCTTCGAAAACGGCAACAACGAGGTAATTTCAGAATTCCTACCAGCACTAAAAGAGCTGGAAGATGGAATTCATACCACCGCAGATAACCTCAAGAAAATTGAGTTGGGAACGGTGAACGACCCGCGACCGACATTCGTCAGCGAGCTGCTATCCGAAGAAAGGGTGGCTGCGTTAAAAGACTTGCTTGTACAACATAGAGATTGCTTCGTGTGGAACTATTCCGAAATGCCGGAACTAGATCCAGAAATTGCTGTGCAAAAATTGGCAATATCCCCGGACGCCAAGCTGGTCAAGCAGGCACCAAGAAGAATGCGGCTCGAGCTTGAGATGAGCATCAATGCCGAGGTCAAGAAGCTGATCGACTCCGGCTTTGTTCAGGAGGTTCAATATTCGGAATGGATCGCCAACATTGTCCCTGTGATGAAGAAAAATAGGACAGTGCACATATGCGTAGACTTCCGGGATCTCAATAAAGCCTGCCCGAAGGACGATTTCCCAGTGCCAGTCACTGAACTGATGATAGACAATATGTCCACTCATGAAGTTTTCTCCTTCATGGACGGTTCATCAGGGTATAACCAGATAAAGATGCACCCCGAAGACCAGAAGCACACCGCTTTTCGGACTCCTTTGTGAATATTTTGCTATAAAGTGATGCCCTTCGGTTTAAAGAATGCCGGTGCCACCTACCAGAGGGCCATGACGAAGATCTTCGATGACCTCATATACGAAATCGTCGAATGCTATATCGACGATCTCGTGGTTAAAAGCAAATCATACGAGGAACATCTCGAGCATCTGAAGACCGTATTTCAACGCCTTCGACAATACAACTTGAAGATGAACCCTCTCAAGTGTGCATTCGGGGTTTCCTCAGGAAAATTTCTAGGATTCATTGTCCGGCACCGGGGGATTGAGATAGATCCCTCAAAGATCAAGGCGATCATGGAAATGCCTCCGCCAAGGACTCTCAAACAGCTGCGGTCTCTCTAAGGGAAGCTCGCGTATATACGGCGATTTATAGCCAACCTTTCAGGCAAGTGTCGTCCTTACAGCCACCTGATGAAGAAGGGAACCCCGTTCGTCTGGGACCAAATATGCCAAAGCGCGCTAGACGAGATCAAGCAATACCTGCAGAACCCGCCAGTGTTGGCTGCTCCGGTCAAGGGAAAGCCCCTCATTCTTTATACAACCGCCCTCGAAGGTTCCTTAGGCCCGCTATGGGCACAAGAGGATGATCAAGGGAAAGAAAGAGCACTCTACTACTTAAGTCAAGTTCTACTGGGGGCAGAAAGTAACTACTCCCCCATCGAAAAACACTGCCTGGCGTTAATCTTCGCGATAACAAAGCTCAGGCACTATGCGTTGGCGCATGAGGTCCGCCTCATTTCAAAGGTGGACCCTCTTAAATATTTAATGTCAAAGGCCATATTAACGGGACGACTCGCTAAATGGGCCCTGTTCTTGATGGAGTTCTCGATAACCTATCAGCCTCTCAAGGCAGTAAAAGGCCAGGCCATCGCCGATTTCCTCGCTGAGCATCCGATATCCGCCGATTCTCCTCTAAATTGCGATCTTCCAGACGAACATGCGTTTGACGCGATCGACGGTGGTGATACCCCATGGGAGCTTTATTTCGATGGAGCATCTTCCGTAAAGAAGCGCAAACAAAGTACCCCTATAATCAAATCGGGGGTAGGACTCATCTTTGTAACTCCACAGGGAGGGATAATGCGTTTTGCTTTCTCCCTAACAGAGCCGAGGACAAACAATGAAGCCGAATATGAAGCTTTGATAGCAGGCCTCGAGATCGCCATCGACATGGGAATTGAAAACCTCCTCATATATGGAGACTCCCAACTAGTCGTTAGTCAAGTAAACGACGACTATCAAACGTGCAAACCAGAGTTGGTGAAGTACGGCGAAAAGGTGCAACAACTGTTGACCCAAATTCCCTCTTATACTTTGGAGAACATACCGCACGCGGAAAACAGTAAAGCGGACGCGTTGGCCAAGCTCGCTAAGGAACTGGCTGATGAGAACCTCGATGACGTAAGAATCGTAGTACAAAGCCGTCGGGTGCTTGCCCTAGCAGAAATATCTCCGGAATCACCCGAAGAGAAGGGAGCGACTGAACAGACGACCCTGCAAATAAAAGATCGGGAAAATACCGAGGATTGGAGAGATGTCTTTATAGACTACTTCAAATACCGTCGAACGCCCGAAGATGCGTCCTTAAGACATCAGCTTATGAAACGAGCACTGTCTTTCGCCTTCGCCAATGATACTCTATACAAGAGGTCGTTTGATTCTTTGTGGTTGAGATGCCTGGGACCCGACGAAGCAAAAAGAGTCGTTCAGGAAGTTCATGACGGACTCTGCGGTTCTCACCAAGCAGGCCCGAAGATGAAGTTGAAGATTAAACGGATGGGTTACTACTGGCCCACGATGATCCAGGACTGCCTCGAATATGCGAAGCAATGCCACTCATGTCAAATCCATGGGGACTTCATCCACCAGCATCCAAATCCACTCCATCCAACAGTGGCTAGCTGGCCATTCGAAATGTGGGGGACTGACATAGTTGGCCTCATCGAACCAGCATCGTCCAGGGGACATCGTTTCATCCTGGCGACAACTGACTACTTCTCCAAATGGGCAGAGGCAGTACCGCTGAGGCAAGTGAAGACGGAGAATATCCTCCACTTCTTCAAGACGCACGTCATATATCGGTTTGGAACTCCGCGACGGATCATCTCCGATAACGGGCCAGCTTACAGAAGCCACAAGATCAGTCGCTTCGCGCAACAACACAATATAGATTTGAGATATTCCTCGGTTTATAATCCGCGAGCTAATGGTCTAGCTGAGGCCTTCAAAAAGATCATGAAGAAAACGGTGTCCCGAAATAAGAAGGACTGGCATAAGAGGCTGCAAGAGGCTCTTTGGGCATATCGAACTACGTTCAAGACAGCCACGAACGCAACGCCATATGCGTTGGTATTCGGTACAGAAGCAGTACTCCCCCTCGAGATAGAGTTACCCTCTCTACGAGTAGCAGTCCACTACGAGCTAACAGATGAAGAAAATGCTCACTTTCGGCTTGAGGAGCTTGATGCCCTTGATGAAACCCGGCTCATAGCGCAACAAAATCTGGAAGCCTATAAAGCGAAGATGACGCACTCATATGAAAGATTGACCAGGCCAAGGACATTTCGCCAAGGCGAACTCGTGCTAGTAGTCAAGAGGCCTATGATCCCCAACCACGCCAAATGGGGAAAATTCGAGCCAAACTATGAAGGCCCGTACATCATAGACAAGGTCTACCAGGGTGGAGCCTATCTACTCATGGATATGCACGGTGAAAGGCCTTACAGGCCAATAAATGGTCGATTCCTAAAGAAATACTACGCTTAGCGAGTCACTGCCTAGGTCAATGATAGATGACGACGACTATGTCCGCTCGCTATCTTCCTAAGCTCAAACTTTATAAGCAGTAGCCAACCTTCTCCATGACGGACCGAAACGTCCCTAAACTAATGACGGACCGAAACGTCCTTAAACTAATGAAGGACCGAAACGTCTTTTAACTATTACCGCAGCATCCTTAGGCTGACGAGATGAATAAAAAAAAGAGAGAAAAAGAAAATAATAAAAAAATGATGATAAAAATGGTATGTCCATAAGCAAAAAGGGCACGGATGAAAACCCAAAAGGGATCCGTGAGTAAAAACAGCAGGGCTACCGGCGAGTGTTCGTGAAAACCTGAAAGGGTGCGACCTCGTAAAAAAAAAGTAAATAAAAATAAAAAGAATAAAAAAAGGGGGTATGTCCATAAGCAAAATGGGCACGGATGAAAACCTGAAAAGGCTCCGTGAGTAAAAACAGCAGGACTACCGGCGAGTGTTTGTGAAAACTCGAAAGGGCGCAACCTTGTTAAAAGACACTTACAGGGTCCCCTCGACCGTGTAAGGAGAAACCACCCGCGTGAGATCCTTACGACTCACAAGAGAGCAGCACACTTCGGGATCCCCATGATTCCTAAGAAGAAAATACACTTGTGAGATCCTCTCGACTCGTAAGGAGAACTCTCTTATGGGACCCTCACGGCTCATAGGATTTGAAAGTCTTAAGTTACAGAGACCTAAACCTGTGCTTAAGCAACCCCCACGACTTCCAATATTGCCCTACAAGTGGTTCAATACTGACCCTTGTATACAATCCACGGGCGCGAATAAACATTTCCCTAACCAAGTCCCATCCGAGACTGGGGATATGTTCGCATGGTGAACGACCCTTGTAAATCCTCTCGATTTCCAAGGAGAAAGCCCTCTTGTAGGATCCTTATGACTTACAGAGGAACATGCACTTAGGAATCCTCACGATTCCTAAGGAGAAAATACACCTACAAGATCCTCACGACTTGTAGGGAGAAATACCTTTGTGAGACCCTTACGGCTCATGAAGTTAAAAGCCTTAGTCGACAGGACCTGAACCCTGTTCGCTAAGCCACCTTTGTTCAACATCGACGGAGGCAAATGATGATTCGCTCATGGCAATATCCCAGTTGTAGCGGTGCTGATGCCGAAATCGGTGTCTAAATTCAGATTTACGGCAAAAAGCCAGTAGGCCGCACATGCATATGAAATAGCCGAAATGATGGGACAACTTGCAATAAAAAGCAGCAAGTAAAAACATATGCATACAAAATAGCCGAAATGATTGGGCAATAAATAGCCGAAATGATTGGGCACCGCGAAAAATAGCCGAAATGATTGGGCAATCGCGACCTTCGCGATATAAAAGCTGAAATGATAGAGCATCGCGGAAATAAAAAAAAATGATAAAACTTTGGCCCTACAGTTGAGATCACATCGATCCCTGTATACAATCCAAGGGCGCAAACAAAGAGGGAACCATACTTTCCCAACAGGCTCCGCCAGAAAACGAAGCCAAATCTCGACGGTTCATCCCAATCCCGAAGAAACCAGTGTCTTCGGCAAATCCTTCGACTCGAGGAAACAAGTGTCTTTGACGAAGAAAATCCTGATTCGCGTCGACTCGCAGAGAAACCAGTGTCTCCGTGGGAAATTCTCGACTCGTTTCAACACCAGGGAAACAAATATCCTTGGCAAATACCTCAATTCAGGGAAACAAGCATCCTTGATGAGAGCCTCCCGATTCCCGTCGACTCGCAGAGAAACCAGTGTCTCCGTGGGAAATTCTCGACTCGTTTCAACACCAGGGAAACAAATATCCTTGGCAAATACCTCAATTCAGGGAAACAAGCATCCTTGATGAGAGCATCCTGATTCGCGTCGATTCGCAGAGAAACCAGTGTCTCCGTGGGAAATTCTCGAGTCATTTCAACACCAGGGAAACAAATATCCTTGGCAAATACCTCAATTCAGGGAAACAAGCATCCTTGATGAGAGCCTCCTGATTCGCGTCGACTCGCAGAGAAACCAGTGTCTCCGTGGGAAATTCTTGACTCGTTTCAACACCAGGGAAACAAATATCCTTGGCAAATACCTCAATTCAGGGAAATAAGCGTCCTTGATGAGAGCCTCCTGATTCGCGTCGACTCGCAGAGAAACCAGTGTCTCCGTGGGAAATTCTCGACTCGTTTCAACACCAGGGAAACAAATATCCTTGGCAAATACCTCAATTCAGGGAAACAAGCATCCTTGATGAGAGCCTCCTGATTCGCATCGAATTGCAGAGAAACCAGTGTCTCCGTGGGAAATTCTCGACTCGTTTCAACAGCAGGGAAATAAATATTCTTGGCAAATACCTCAATTCAGGGAAACAAGCATCCTTGATGAGAGCCTCCTGATTCGCGTCGACTCGCAGAGAAACCAGTGTCTCCATGGGAAATTCTCGACTCGTTTCAACACCAGGGAAACAAATATCCTTGGCAAATACCTCAATTCAGGGAAACAAGCATCCTTGATGAGAGCTTCCTGATTCGCGTCGACTCGCAGAGAAACCAGTGTCTCCGTGGGAAATTCTCGACTCGTTTCAACACCAGGGAAAAAAATATCCTTGGCAAATACCTCAATTCAGGGAAACAAGCATCCTTGATGAGAGCCTCCTGATTCGCGTCGACTCGCAGAGAAACCAGTGTCTCCGTGGGAAATTCTCGACTCGTTTCAACACCAGGGAAACAAATATCCTTGGCAAATACCTCAATTCAGGGAAACAAGCATCCTTGATGAGAGCCTCCTGATTCGCGTCGACTCGCAGAGAAGCCAGTGTCTCCATGGGAAATTCTCGATTCGTTTCAACACCAGGGAAACAAATATTCTTGGCAAATACCTCAATTCAGGGAAACGAGCATCCTTAATGAGAGCCTCCTGATTCGCGTCGGCTCGCAGAGAAATCAGTGTCTCCACGGGAAATTCCCGATTCGTCTCAACTTGCAAGATGAAGCCTCAGGCAGCAGGGATTAAAAACTTGTTTCCTAAACAATGGGACCCTGCAAGTCGGTCTAAAGTGGTCACTTGCATACTATTCACGGGTCTCACTCTCCAAAGTCGAATTTCGACAAGGAGGGAAACAACCTCTTACGGGTCCTCTCGACTCATAAGAGGGAAAAATTCTCTTATAAGATCCTTACGACTTATAAGAGAAAACGCGCTTAGGAATCCTCACGATTCCTAAGGAGAAAATACACCCACGAGATCCTCTCGATTCGTAGGGAGAAAAGTCTCTATGAGACCCTCACGGCTCATAGAGTTGAAAAGTCTTAAGCGGCAGATTTGAACCTGCGGCCTAAGCCATCGCTATCTCTTGAAAAATCTAGACGCTTACTCTATTATCGGTCAAATGTGTTTATCAAGACAGCATGCTGCTAATAAGAGAAAGGAAAAAGCAAAGAAATAGTACAAGACATTGCAAAGAAAAATGTGTATCTTTATTGAATGTAATCAAATACAAGATGAAGCGTACAAAAGAATAAAGAATGGATACATATTATTTAAAAAGAAAAATTTTACAAGTATCTAGATACAAGGAGAATTACTGGGAAGGAAGCGTCTTGCATAGCTCTAGCAATTGTTCGCGCACTTCCATCCCTACTTTCTCCTGATTAACCACCACCGCCAGCTCCGTCTCCACTTAGGCCCGTTGCTGCAATACAGATGCGAGCTGCTCCCTGATGGCCTGATGAGCAGCTTCGCGGCTTGGGGTATCACGCTCGGCTACATCAAGCTTTCGCTTCAAGTTTAGCCCATGGAAGATGCGCTCCAGGAGACCCTCAAAGATAGCCTTCACTTGGGCAGCATTCGCCTCAACCTCAGCACGCAGACGGGCCGTCTCGCTCGAGGTCCCTTGGCATTCCCTTAGCCTTAAAGCTGCTTCTTGTTCCAAGTGGTGGACGTAAGAAGCGCTTTCCTTGATCCATGCTGCTCTTTCATTGCTCGCGGCTAAAGTCTCAGGGGCGGGACGCATCGACTCCAGCTGATGCAGGCGAGCCTCGATCTCCATACAATGGTTAACCCAAGATGCGATGATGCCCTCGTCATGGAAATTCACGAGTATCACCAGCATCAGGTTAACCGCCGTAGCGAAATCCGCAGCAGACGTAGGGGTCTCGACGTCGAGCTCCTCAACGTAGTCGCTCAACATACGCAAGCTGTTCACGGTGCCTTTCGAAGATGGACGTCTCAGGTAAGGACCTGCCGGCATTGTGATGCGAGACTCGAAGGGCGCCGAGACCGGAACAACAGCTGAAAAGAAACAAGATATGATCAGATAACAGTTCAGGAAATAAAAAAAAGGGGGAGTTATCAATGTGATAGTCGCTGTACCAGCTGAGGCAGGTGGCAAGGCCGGAAGGGTCGGTGGCGCAGCCGATCTTTAATCCCCTCCTTCGATTTGTAGCACTGCAGTCGGGACGAGAAAAAAGTTAGAAGTAATTCCATCAATGAAAAAGAAAGATATCAATGGAAACTATACTCACCAGTGCTACTGGAGGAAGAAGCGAGTTCAGATGGGAAGGAGAAGTGTGGGAGTAACACCTGATAAAGATGGTCAAAAAGCACTCCTGAAAGGCACAACAGTACGACTTTTAGTACATAAATTATGTGACTGAAAGACGAAATTAATAAGTTGAAAACCTATACCTTCCAACATCTTCGATGGTATGAGAGAGGGCTGAGTGGTGACCACCGCCAAGGCAGTAGTTGAAGGCGCTCCCTCGAGAAATGAGGCATCGGCACTGGCTGCACCTGCGTTACGAACAAATATGAACTTGTCAGAAAAGATTGTAAGATAAAGAGGACAGTCACTTGGGATTTACCTGATGAGCTGCCGGCCGAGACAGAGGCGTTTCCCTCCTCCATCGACATAAGACCACCACCCGTGGACTCATCCCCAGACTCCACGGGGGCCGTTGTCGTGCTTGCGAGACCGGGAGACGCCGGAGGGCCATAGGCGGGGAGAGCTATGACCGGAACGTTGCCAGACTCCTGAGAAAGAGCGGTTGGCTCATCCTCAGGAATCATGTCTACTTCACCCGCTACTCCCTCGGGCTCAGCAGTTACGATGGTCTCGTCCAAGGTCATCACGAGGCCATCGGTCTAAGGCACTCCGCCCGCTGCTACCTCGGGCTCGACATCAGCCACTTGCTCAGGCATAGTGGACATGACCAGTTCGTCAGCCACTATCTCGGGCCCAGCAATCCCAGTTGTGTCATCCGTCACCGGCTTGGGCTCGACCAATGTCTCTTCCCTTAGCCCTTCAGGTTCGACAGTCTCCGCCTCCCCCTCGGTTGGGCTTGGCCCTGCAGGGTAGAACATATAAGAACCGACAGCTTTATAAGTCTTATAACAAAACTCTGTAAGAAGCATTACCTGAGGTGGACTTCTCGTTAGCCTCCCTATTGGCGTGAATCACCTGTCTATGAGCTGTAGACAGGGCGACCGGGGGCTCTTCTGACGGAGTATTAGCACGAAGAACGGTGCTTGGGCCCGCCCTAATGGCCAAGGCAGCTTTGCGTGCCTTTGCTTCGCGCCTCGACCGCTTCCTTTCCTCCCGGACTGTCGTGATGGACCTCTTCGATGCTTCCTTCATTAAGGCGTCGTCGTCCTCGTTTAAAGATGCCTCCAGAGCCTTTAAGGCATCTCTCATCGGCTCTTCGAGACGGACCTCCCGCGGTAGCCCTGAGGAAGCAGGAACATCGGCAGCCAGCAGAACATCCGCGTCACTTGGAGGGAATGGCATTGAGGTTCCTGCGATAAAAAGGGGAGAGGTTAGATTGACCATAACACAAGGAAAATGAAAACTTGATGAATTGAAACTTACTAAGGCCTAAGGACGCTCTAAGGCGTTCCTCCTCTTGGAAGGTCTTGAGGGAAGCGGCAATGGCTTCTTCAGTGGTGATGCCTGTTGGAAGAAAAGAAGGAAAAATGTTAGTCATAGGCAATAATAAAAATATGATGCAATAAAAAATGCGACTAATGATTACCTGATGCTGCAAGCTTAGCCAGCCACGCGTCGCGCCTCGCCAACCGCTCTGAAGCTTCGAGAGCGACCTCCAAGTCCGTGTCATCCGGCGGCATGACTAATCCCTCATTAGTCCCATATTCACTCAGGCCCTCACCATAGGGAGCGTGGGGTTCCTGACCGAACGCGACGTCTGCGGCGAAGAGCGACTTCTTTTTCTTCTGCCCGCCAACCCTAGGAGCACGCGGGATCGACTTACGCTTAGCAGCCACCTTGGGACGACGGGTCCCGATGTCCGCACCCACGCCAGACTCCGGCGAGGCTACAACCACTGTCTCCACTGGAGCATAGGGCGCTAGAGGTGCATCCGCAATATCGGGGAGCGGCAATCCGTGCGGAGGACTTTGCGCACGCGGTGGCCCGGCTCTAGCATCTTTTAGAGGGGCAACTACCGGGGTACTTGGCACTAAAGGAGCATTGCGGTCGCTACCTGGAGGCGCACCCTTACGGTCGACCAACAATCGCCTTTCCTCCTTTATAACGGCTCCCGTCGAATGACTGTACCATTCTGTATATACCCTGAGGAGTCGTGGGGCGTAAGCCGGCTCACTAATAAAGAAGTGGGAGCCCGTATTTAGATGCATGAAATGATGCAGCGCGCTCTCCATCCCTTCTTCGGTCGCAGCAGGTTCCGATAAGAAAGCCTCCAGCGGTACCCCTTGATTGTAGCTCAGTTGTTGGGCGAAACGATGCGGGTTATATCTCATGAAAATCGCCGTCCCGTTCTACCTAAACACCAAGAAGCCCGGTCTGATAGAATATAAGTGGAGGGTCTTCCAGGCCGTCAAAACTGAAGCTCCATCCTTGAAAGTGTCTTGCAATGGCCGCACTGCAGTGGTAGACGCCTTTCCAATAGTCAACACCTTGTCGACGAAAGACACACCGTCTCCAACGGTATGGGGGCGAAGGAGTAAACCCCTGGCATTTCGTAGCGATGGACTCACAATTGATGCGCCAATCAACTGTATGATGCAAGGGAAGCTGCACCTGTCGTAGAACGAGGGCCTTTTGTGCATGCTGAAGACACCCGATGTATGTAGCTCGAGCCACGATATAAAATAATGCATCGGGAAGATCACGTGCAGTACCCCAGGTTCATTAGCGTTCGCTGCTCGACTGAGGCCGTGGTACAAATGTGCCAAGCCGCCTATCCCAACGGCTACCTTTACTCCGATGGTCATCCAGTGAGCCGGGTAAAAGACAGAAGGCCACATATGGCGAGAATGCATTGGGAGCACAAACCAACTCAGCCATAGCCAAAGAAATCCTAAGAAAAAGGCCTCCTCGTCCATCCCGGGGGCCGCAATTTCCGCAAAAGACACAGTCGGGGAGTTAGGAAGAAAAAAACCCTTTTGGTCTATCTCCTTCGCCGGTAGGTTATCCAAACCTAGACCGAAAGGGTCCTCGAGGGTGGCGAACTTGGCAGCTTCTGCCGAAAGGGCGCTTGGGTGAAGGAACTGGGCAATGAAATCCTCAAAACTAACTCCGCGGCTCCCACGCTCAATGAAAAGGGCCTCGTAGATGTTCAACACCTTGATCAGACTTGGGAATTGGTGTTGAACAGCATTCTCCGGCGTGAGGCCCCTTACCGCCGGCTTGGCCCCGAAGACATACTCGTCTGTCGGAAGCAACTCCTCATAGTGCTCCCCTATAACTGGTAAACCGGAGACTTATGTGAACTCCTCCAGAGAGATCGACACTTCCCGATCCATCGCGAGGAAAGTATGAGTGGGAATGTTCCACTGCTCCAAGAAAGTCTTGAACCACCAGGTGGGAAGCGTTGGATACTGGAAGAGGGAGACATAAACCGCGGTATACAATCCTAATCTCATCAACTGCGACTTCTTCGCCGACAGGATATACCGAGCCCATGGCAGGTAGCCGATCGGGTGGCGGGGGATCAGACCTATGTTGTATGATTGCCCCCAAGGTCTTGCCTCGCCCTGACAGATACGGCGTCCCAGGATATCCAAAACCATAGGACGCTGGACCGGGATTGCATCTATGGCCGGATGAAGAAAGCCCTTCGAGGTCCAATCAACCATCTCCATGGCGTACTGCACCGGGGGTGGGCTGGCGTAATGAATCGCCGTGATGGGTTCTGACGGTACTGCGCACGTGAAGCTTCGTCGACCCATAATAATTTGATTATACCACGACCCCCAAAGGTGGAGACTCTTATATTCCGGGCCGTGGTCCTTAATAATGGCTAAGACTTCGCGGTCCAAGGGCGTTTCAGGGAACCCTTCCTCCGAGCGAGCAAACGGGAATGAGGTGTCGAGAGACATGATCGCTGCAAGTGAACAGAAATTAGCCGTTAGTGTTGTAATTCCAACGCTTGGCGTTTAAAAAAATTTCACTAATTAATTAATTAAATTTAAAATTAATTAAATTAAAATTAATTAATTACACCACACAGCAGTGCAGTGGGTGGGAGACCGAAGGGGGACCCACAAAATCTGGATGACAATACGTCAGTTAATAAGACAACCTCATCATTGGATGAGATTGTCAGTTGGTCCCCAAGAAAATATTCCCATTAATAATAAAAAAAAATCTCTAAAGACAAGGAGAAAATCTCCTCTTTCAGAGCAAAACTCTGTTACAGAGTGACACTTGTCAAACTCTGGTCTCGGGGGAGTAAGATTCCTTAAAAGAGCTTAGCTCTATGAGGATGATGAGAAAATTTATTAATTTTTTTTTGAAGACTCTTAGGAGTTCTTCACTTTTAGATCAAAAAGATCTATTTTTGGATCCATGAGCAAAGCTCTCTACTCATAGGTTAAAACCCATGAACAAGATCTCTGTAGATCCATGGATTCATGAGAGCAGAGCTCTGTTGGTGAAACCCCAAAGGGGATTTCTTTAGATCAGAAGATCTATGAGAGCAAAGCTCTGTTGGTTAATTAAAATTAATTTATCTAAGATTAATTTTACCTAAAATTTTCCTAGCTTTGGGAAATGAGAGCAAAGTTCTGAAGTTCTTAAGTGAGAGCAAAGCTCTGGAAATCAAAATCTAGAAAAATGGTGAAGTTTTCTAAAGGGCCAGAGTCCTATTTATAAGGCGCTTGCGCCCCTTCAGCTCACCCGTTGATCCAACGGCCAAGATCTTGCCACCGCTGCACTCACGTGCGCGCCACGTGAGCGCAACGGTGGGGGGGCATTTGTTTCCCCCAATCAGAGCAAAACTCTGTTTGAATTTCAAAATTCAAAATTCGAAGCAACGCTTCAGATTCTTTGTGCTGCGCGCAACACGCCACGTGTTAAAAGCTGATACATCAGCGCAGCGCCCAAGGCAGCGCGCCCAATCAGAGCAAAGCTCTATTTAAAACAAAATTAAAGCAAGCAATGCTTCAGCTGCGCAAGCACTGCGCTGCGTGACACGTGTCAGCGCAGATGTGCTAGCGCAGTTGCGCTGCGACACGTGTCAGCGCAGATGCGCTAGCGCAGTTGCGCTGCGCTTTGCGCTGCTTGACACGTGTCACGAGCTGGGGCGTTTGTGCCAAACGGAATTAAATTCTAGCAAGATTTTTCTGTTCTTGTTAAAACAAGAAGATTGCCTTCTGTAAAACAGAAGCCCTCGGATCAAAGATCCAACGGTGGGGAAAATTCCCCAAATAACTCAGAGGAAGATCTCTTTAACAAATTTATGGGCACTATATAAAGGCCCATAAACCTCAAATCAAAGGATCAACATTTGTGAAAAATCAAGAACTTCAAACAGAGAGAACTCTGAAGGAATTTCAAGAAGAAAAAGGTAAAAACCTTTAAGATAGAAGAATTTCTTCTAATAGATCATTGATCTAAGAACAAGTTCAATGATCTTCAATAAAAAAGAAATAAAAATAGTGCTTTGCACTTTTTATGAACCTCTGGTTCCCGGAAATAAGAAAAAACAAGAGGAACTTGTTTTCTTTGATCTAAATTAGATCAAGAAAACAAAAAAGTGCTTTGCACTTTTTTTATGAACCATTGGTTCTGGAATCTAAAAGATTCTTAAGTTAATAGTGCCTTGCACTTATAAATCTGCACTGTTGCGCTCTTGGGTTGGCGCAAGCCACCAGAGAGCGCCACGTGTCAGCATCTGAACCATTTGCGCTATGCGCTTTTGAAATAGAGCCTTACTCTTTGAAACTGGCACAACTCACCACAGCGCGCCACGTGTCAGCAGCGCACTGCGCTTGCATGACACGTGTCATCACCACAAGCGCTTGCGCTCTTTGATTGGCGCAAAGCGCCTGACAAATGCAATACATTTCTTTTGTTAATGGGCCAGGCCCAAATAAAAAAGACCTAGTAGGCCAAAATAAATTGCAAAGCAATAAATGGGCAGAGCCCAGGTAAAATTGATGCTCTGCATCTTTTAATAAAAGGGCAGAGCCCAAGTAAAATTGGTGCTCTGCATCATTTATAAAATGAGCAGAGCCCAAGACAAATTGATGCTCTGCATCCTTTATGGGCAGAGCCCAAACAAAAATAAAAACTAATAAAAGTGTTGAACTTTTTTCAACTGGACTTAGCCCAATCATGGCCGCAAGTCCTCAAATTAAATTGACTGAGCACAGCTGCTCTCCTAAATCAATTTACATCCGGTTCGAGGGTACATCTCCTAACTCCTTTGACTCCTATCGTTGTAATCCTTCAACGACGTCAGAGAAGTGACGGGTCCCGACAACCACACATCAACACGGACTGTGGGGTCCTTAAACTCATGGACTTAAGCGTCCATAAACCAAAAGACGGATTGTGGGATCCTTAAACCCGCGGACTTATGCGTCCTTAAACTAAAACACGGACTGTGGGGTCCTTAAACCCACGGATTCAAGCGTCCTTAAACTAAATATGGACCACCATGTGCCTAAACTGGCAATGGACCACCATGTCCCTAAACTGGAATATGGACCCCCATGTCCCTAAACTGGCAATGGACCGCAATGTCCTTAAACTACCTATGGACCACTACGTCCCTAAACTGGAACAATAGAGCTCCCAAATGCTCTTTTGTCGGATCTAAACGATCCCGTTTAAGTTGATCTTAGCCTCAAATATAGCTAATGTATCCTTAAACATTCAAACAGACTTTAGTCCCAAATTAGACTATAAGACCCCAATCAACTTTGGTTCAAGGGTACATCTTCGAACTCCTCTGACACCTATCGTTGTAATCCTTCAACGTCATCAGAGAGGTGACGGGTCCCGACGGCCATATATTAAACGGACCATTACGTCCTTAATTAGAGCCACAAATGCTCTTTCCGTTAAGTCGATCTTAGTCTCAAACAGGACTAACGTATCCTTAACGAATGTTTAAGTTGATCTTAGCCTCAATATGGCTAACGTATCCTTAAACTAAAACACCAAACCCAAATCTAAGTAAATACGGATTTGGACTAATCCACGTCCTACGGGCGACGGCATCACTTAGTCTCCGTATACAATCCACGGGCATCCATAAACAAAACAAACACACAAGACACGAAGTGAAATTCTGGAGAAGGAGAAAGTTGTTACCGCGATGCGGTAGCGTAATTAACTGCAGGGGCTTACGCCTGCAGGGAAGAGCGTCCCCACAATCAAAAACCCCTCAAGCGAGGGGGAATCTGACGAAGTCTGCTACATCGGCCGCATTCGTCTAAACCTCCGATACACGGTGCCATAAATCAACTTGGCATCTTCGGAGAGGTGGACGGATAAAACCAAATAGCATCTGCCCCAAACCTCAGGTAAGACGTCCTCACGTCTGCGGCTGCCGTTCGGAGGGGAACAGGAGGGTACCGACCGGAGTTGAGAGATGATACGGGCCAATCCGGACTGACAGAGCCATATATATATATATGAGGATTTACGTGCCGATGCTGGGCACAAGTTTCATGATATTTTCGAGTGTCGATGCTGGACACTCAGGTTCCATGATTTTGATGTGTCGCTAGGGACACACGTTGATTTATATCCTCATACCTCCATGCATATGCTTTATGATATTTACATGCATGATGTTTTGTGTCATTGGTTGACACGTGGACGAGATCCACATACATACAGACATTGATTACATACTTGGATGATATCCACATATTTAGACTTCATGATATAGTTGACACTGATTTCATGATGATTACATTGATGATACCTCATATTTATGATATGTTGCTACCTGAGACACTGACACGAGCACTTGGTATTACACTGATGTATAGATGTTTACCCTTGCAACCTTATCATGCTTCAGACTTTATCATATTGAGGATATATATTATTACTGATCGTTTGACCTAGAATTGAGTCATACATACGATTTCTGCTCTGTGATGTTTTCTACTCACGAGTTGGCAACTCACCTCCGTTGTGCCACAGTTCTTGCCGGTTTTACCGTACAGGTTTCATTGCAGCTTTCTGGCACACTGCTTCCTTTCTGGGTTATTGCTTTGGTAGGTGGGTTCACTCGCATCGTGACCACCCTTGTATTTATTTTAATCAGTTGTATCTAGTAATTCCATCAACCAGACTTGTATATTTGTTTCAGACTTAGAAAACCAGTTGTGTATTATTTCAACCTTAGAGTCGCGCATTGTAGTATTATGGTTTTCTTGATGATTTTGAGTTTCCTTTTGAGTTTTGATCCTCGCCCTTCGGTGTTGTATATTATATTGCTTGCGTGGTTGTGACCGTCGATTGACGAAGAGCTAGCTCCCGCTTGGGGATGCCTTTTATCATTGATGTATATATTATTCATGTTGTATCCCGTTTGGGGCCAGTATTTACAAAGGAAACTCTGCCGAAATTTTTAGAAAAGACTTGAGATTTTTAAAATGCATATTCAGCTTATGTTATTTAAAAACACTTGTTTTAAAACTAGTTTTCTTTACTTCTTTCTTAAAATGGTTTAGATTTCCGGGATTTCTTGGCTTACTTGAATTAGATGGGGTCCTATAGACTTCATATGATTCAAGTGCCAGTCGCGTACCATTTCGGGTCGTGACAAGTTTATTCATTCGTTTTTGAGTTTCTAGTTTATTCACTCATTTTGGAGTACATAGTTTATTCACTCATTTCGGAGTTTCTAGTTTATTCACTTATTTCGGAGTTTTTTTAGTTTACCTCCCTTGGATTTACAGGCAAATTTGTCCTAACGTTATATGCAGATAACCCACATTCTTTACGACAGAGATCCGTTAGGTTTTTGGTACTAGGGTTTTATTCCGTGGTACCGTCGCGTTGGCTGATATATTTCCCGATATACAGTCTTCAAGCTGTTGTTCAAGTAGCCCCGCGACTGTCGTGTCTTTGATCCCTTCGGGGGCTGGACAAGACGTCTTCAAGTAATCTCCTTAGATCATATCACCGTCGGAAGAGCAAACGTTAGGAATTTTCCATGACGCTTTTTACTTGAGGTTAGGCTCAATTTGGATCCCCGATGAGTCATAACCACTCCGCTCTGGTGTAGAATGATCTCCGATAGTCTTTTAGGCTTTATATGAGTTGCCGTCGCGACCCGAAGCTGGGAATATGTTTTCACTTCATTTTTGCTTTGACGATATCGTGCCGTTTCTTTGCTGAAATAGGGTAGACATCTATAGGACCTCTATACTGTATGTATTGCAATCGAAGTCTGGAGCTAGGAATATGCCATTGCTCGAATTTCATTTTATAGTTGCGTCCGCGTCCTGATAAAATGAGGGGGAACGTCGAGATAGTTTTTGGGTTGTATATGAACCGTCAGGACGTGGAGCTAGGATTTTTCCGTGACTCCATTTCTATTTGACCCTTGGGTCTTCGTTAACGTCGTGTCTGCATCCTGCTGGAATAAGGAGAACGTCAAGGTGATCTCTTGTCTTTAGATGTTGCCATTAAGATCTGAAGCTAGGATTTTGCCGTCACTTCACATTTATTTGATTGGTGTGTCTGCCTCTGCTGGAATGAGGAGGGAGGGGACACATAGATAGTCTCTAGGAGCTAGGATTTTATCGTCGCTCCTTTTTGATTTGGCTACTTGGAGCCTTTATTGACGTCGCATCTGCACCGAGAAGGAACATCGAGCTGGAGCTGGGATTTTGCCATTACTCTTTTTTGTTTGACCCTTGGGTCTTTGATGACGTTGTGTCTACATCCTGCTGGCATGAGAAGCACGTCGAGCTGATATCTAAACTGTAGATGTTGTCGTCAATATCTGGCTCTCTCTTTGACGGGGCCTGGTTGGAAAATTTGGTTCCCTTTTCATTTGTGCCTATGGGTTGTATACAGGGGTCAGTGTGGACTCACCTGCAGGGCAGAGGAAATTTCATTTTATATATTTTTTTATTTTTCCGTGATGCACTATCTTTTTATCTTTTCGTATCGCGAGAGTCACGATTGCCCAATCATTTCGGCTATTTATCGCGGTGCCCAATCAATTCGGTTATTTTTATTTTTACTCCCTGCTTTTTATTACAAGTTGCCCAAAAATTTCGGCTGTTTCATATGCATTTTTTTTGCTCGCTGATTTTGTTGCGAGTTGGGGACTTGGGTCTTGATATCAATTTTGGCATCAGTATCGCTACGACTGGAACATTGCCAAGAGAGAATCATTATTTGTCGTGAAAGAACTTGAAGTTTGATACCTTTTTAGGCATCAGCATCGCTACGACTGAAATATTGCCAGAAGCGAATCATCATTTGTCTTTGTCGATTTGAACAAGGATGGCATAATAAAACAGGGTTAGGATCCTGTTGACTAAGGCTTTTTGACTTTATGAGCCGTAAGGGTCTCATAAAGGTATTTCTCCCTACGAGTCGAGAAAATCCCGTAGGTGTATTTTCTCCTTAGGAGTCGTGAGGATTCCTAAGTGTGTTTTCTATTGTAAGTCGTAAGGATCTTACAAGAGTGTTTTCTCCTTATAAATCGAGAGGACTTACAAGTGTCGTTCACCATATAGGGACATTTCTTGCCATTGGTAGAACTTGGTAAGGGAATATTTATTCGTGCCCGTAGATTGTATACAAGGGTCAATATGGGCCGCCTGTAGGGCAACATGGGGGATATGACGGCTTAAGAACAGGTTCGGATACCTGTAACTTAAGGCCTTTGAATCTTATGAGCTGTGAGGGTCTCATGAGGGGAATTTTCCTTACGAGTCATGAGGATCCCGTAAGTGTAATTTCTCCTTAGGAATCATGAAGATTCCTAAGTGTGTTGCTCCTTTGTGAGTCGTATTGGGAGTTTCCAAAGTTCTTCGGAGTTTAACTCCTAATTTCGGGGCTATGCCTCCTTGTTCTGCAGGCGCCCAGCACCCACGCGGCGGGTGCGTGAGGCGCTGGCGCCCAGCGTCCACGCGCCGGACGCATGAGGCGCTGACACCCACGCGTCCTTAGGACGCTACTCACCTTTTTTTCATACACTCCACACTCAAAACATGTCCTCTGTTAGAAAAAAATTCTAACGGGGTGTTGTCCCGTACCCCGCAAAGGGATTGCTAGCCCCCTTAACCCCCAGCCTACTGTTTCCCCCAATCAGAGCAAAGCTCTGTTTTAAAAATGAAGCGACACTTCTGCTTCTCCCAATCAGAGCAAAGCTCTGTTCAAAGTCCAAGATTTGGAATAAAGCGACGCTTCCTTTCCCCCAATCAGAGCAAAGCTCTATTTCAAAATTCAAAATCTAAAAAGTTGAAGCAACGCTTCAGATCCCTTGCACTCTGCGCTGCGCGCCACGTGTCAAACACAGACGCGCTAGCGCAGCACGTGTCAAATATAGGTGCGCTAGCGCAGTTGCGATGCGCTCTGCGCTGCGCGCCACGTGTCAATCGCAGGCGCGCTAGCGCCAATTTCGCCAGCGCTGGAATTTAAAGAATTCCCCACCGTTAGATCAAAAGATCTAATAATAATAATAAATTATTAATTAATCAGAATTAAAATTCTAGAAAGATCTTTCCAATCTTATTAAAATAAGAAGATTGTCTTCTGTAAAACAGAAGCCTTAGGATCAAAGATCCAACGGTGGGGAAATATCCCCAGATCAATCAGAGAAAGATCTCTGTAACTAACTTAACAAATCAATTGACCCTATATAAAGGCCCCTAGACTCCAAGTCTCACACATAGACAGAAAAGAAAAAACCCTCTGCAAACTTTGAGAAAAACTCAAAGAGAAAGAAAGGCAAGCTTTTGAAGAAAGAAAATCATTTTCTTCATCTTTAAAGGTAAAGAATCATATTTTTGAAGAACAGAGATGAAATCATCCCATTAAAAAAGAAGAATCATCTTCCAAAAAGATCAAAAATCTAAGAACAAGATCAAGATCTTCAATAAAAAGAAAAAGATCAAGGAAAGATCTAATCATAAAAGATTTAAAGAAGTAATTTACTTTATTCACAGATCTTTTGATCTATAAAGGCACAACCTTTTGTTGAGAATAAGAACCTTGGTTCTTGGATCTTGAGGCAATGCCTCTTTTGAAGAACAGAACAAAAAGAACTTGTTCTTTGATCTTAAATTGATCAAGATGCGCTCTGCGCTATTGGACAGTGCTTTGCACTAATGAAATGCGCCTTTGCGCTCCTTGGACTGGCGCACAGCGCCAAAACGCGCCACGTGTCAACCACAGAACCGTTTGCGCTTTGCGCTTCTAAAAATAGCGCACTGCGCTCTTGGACTGGCGCATAGCGCCAGAGCGCGCCACGTGTCATCCATTGGAGCAGCGCACTGGCGCAGCGCACTCAGAAAGCGCAGTACACTAACAGACTTGCGCTTAGCGCAGAGCGTGACACGTGTCACCTTCGCATGCGCTAGGCATTACGCTCTTTGATTGGCGCAAAGCGCCTGACAAGCCACGTGGCGCACTATCAGACCATTATTTTGCTCCTGATAAATGCTATGCATTTAATTACAGAGCCCAATGCTATGCATTATTAAAAAGGTCAAGCCCAAATAAAGGCTCAACAGCCAGAACAATAAAATGTTCAACTCATAACAACTGAGCCCATATGCTCATAAACCTTCAAACAGACTTTAGTCCAAAATTGGACTATAGATCTCCCAACCAACATTGGTTCAAAGGTACATCTCTGAACTCTTCTGATATTTGTCGTTGTAATCCTTCAACGTCTTCAGAGAGGTGACGGGTCCCGACGGCCATACATTCCACAGACTACGATATCCTTAACCTTGACCGGGATGTCTTTAAACTAACAATGGACCACCATGTCCCTAAACTGGCAATCGACCGAAATGTCCATAAACTAAACGATAGAGCCCAAATGCTCTCTTATTGGATCTAAATGATCCTGTTAAGTTGATCTTAGTCTGGAAATTAGACTAACGTATCCTTAACAAACGTTTAAGTTGATCTTAGTCTAGAATGAGACTAACGTATCCTTAAACCAAAACCCCAAACACAAATCTAAGAAAATACGGATTTGGACTAATCTACATCCTACGGGCGACAACATAAATTAGTCTCCGTATAAAATCCACGGGCAACTAAACACAAAACAAACACCTACGACACAAGTGACCATCTGGAGAAAGAGAAAGTTGTTACCGCGATGCGGTAGCGTAATTAACTGCAGAGGCTTGTGCCTGCAGGGAAGAGCGTCCCCACAATCAAAAACCCCTTAAACGAGGGGGAATTTGACGAAGTCTGCTACATCGGCCGCATCCGTTTAAACCTTCGATACATGGTGCCATAAATCAACTTGGCATCTTCGGAGAGGTGGACGGATAGCACCAATTAGCATCTGCCCCCAGATTCAGGCAAGATGTCAAGTCTTCCCGGCTTCCGGCGGTAAACAGATTCTGGCACGCCCGGTGGGACCTCTTCCTCTTTCCACTCCACACTTCGTGTGTCGTGTTCGCGAACCAATCGCGGTTTGCTAATGGTTGCCCTTGGGTTTTGAGGTACTAAGATTTGGCATTTTGTTCGGTGCAGAAAGCAAAGGATCAATGGCTTTCACCTGCTCAAAGTGCTCCAACTGCAGCTGCAACTCACGCCCTGCCTCAACTAGGGGCATAGCCTACGGGCCCCAAGCTGCTTCCCTGTTCACGATGCCCGTGGAACAGGTTACTCAACCCACCACAGGGCTGTTTTTCGGGACCATGCTCCTGCCAATGAACTTCACCGCTCCTGTGCTGAAACCGGAAGCTCCCAAGAAGTCGGTCTACGATCGACTTACAGCTACTGCGGCCTCCCTCAACGGGTCGTCCAACACCAGCGCCTCGGTCTTCTCCAGATTGGGCCAAAATTCCTGTGGGCCCACAATGAAGCTTGCAATCCCAGAGAAGGTTATTCCAAAGAGAGTAACCAACCCTGCTCCCGAAGTCGTAATGGAGGCTTATCCTGCCAAGGGGTCGGTCTTTACAAGACGGACCGTCCCAACTCCCGCTCCTGCTACTCAAAAAACATCAGTCTTTAACAGGCTGACACCGGCAACGGCCCCTCACCTGAACAGGGGACAAGACAAGGCCATCCCCGTCATCGAGCCGACTCCATCAGCTCGACGTGATCAATGTCGCCACTGGCGCCGGGTGAGGAAGTCAGGAGGAAACTCCCCTTCTGGACTAACTCCACCAACCCCGACGACGGAAATTAATGCTGCTGTTCCAACCGGGAATAGCTTTGAGCTGCTGAATAAGGTGCGTAAGAATTCTCTTACCGCCGTACTGAAAAGATCTCCTCCTCCGGAGGAGAATGTTGCGGAAGCCAAGCCAGAACAGTCCCCTCAACGGCTATCTTCTAAAATCTACAAGGTTTGGCGTCAAGTCCAAGACTCGGTGATTGATCCAAATTTCTCCCGCCAGCACAAGAAGCTGAAGGTCCGACAGGAAGAAAGCCATCCTGCCAGGCCACGAAAAGCTGTCTGGGTGCCCACTGCGACGGCCCCCTCAATTTCGACCGCTCATAAGAAAAGAAGGCCGGAGAAGATCCCCGTACCAGCGGCAAATGTCAAAGGCACTAAGCCCAAACGCCCTAAGTATGGGGGAATGGTGGTACTTACTGTTTACATGACATCCGGGAAGGAGGATAGCCGCGCTTCTACGGGCCACCGACCACTCACCCGATCCATCACAAGAGCTCAGGAACAGCAGCAGAAGAAGCTTCAAGAGATGCTGACTATGATGGCCGCACTCACCGGGCCAAAAGAAAGCCCGAAAACATCCACGGAGCAGCGCCGTGATCAGGAAACTAATGCTGAATTCCTTCAGAGAATGCTTGAGAAGAAGGACAAAGAGGCTGTAGAGCAAGCGGCCAATATAAAGCAAATGGCCCTGCTATTCCAAGATATAGTGGGCATGATGATCCAGCCGGATCCCCCAGCTGAAGACCCTCCAATCATTATTGAAGATGACAGAGGGGAGACGTCGAACCCTCCTCCGGCTCTTTCAGCAGCCAAGGAGGAAACCATTTCTAAGGCTGCCCTGGATAATTATATTGCTCGACAAATACGAGTTCACCAGGCAAATGAAGCGGCTGGCCAAGTTGTCAAGACTGGTCGACCCTATCCGGGCTGGTATGACCAAATAAGTTACCCGCTGGGATATACGATCCCTAAGTTCCATGTGTATAAAGGGACGGGGAATCCAAATCAGCATGTCGCTCAATTCAGGGCCTTATGCGGCAACACCAGAGGCGACGATAAGCAGTTGCTTCGTCAATTCGTCGGCAGCTTAGCGGAAACGGCCTTCGAATGGTACTCGAAGCTGCCTAACGACTCTGTCAAAACATTTGCGGAGATGGAGCTGCTGTTTACACAAAGATTTGCAAGCGCCAGTGAGCGCACCCCAATCACTGCATTGATCAACGCCAGGGTAAGGCCAGGCGAAATGTGGGTTCAATACGCAATACGGTGGCGGAACTTATGGTCGAAGTGCGAACAACGCATTGAAGAAGCGCCTGCTGTAGGCATGTTCGTGGGCACCCTCGACCCTCAAGCGACCATCTCGCAATTCATGATGTTCTTCAAGCCGACGACTTTCCAGGCCTTGATTGACAAGTTGGCCCAAATGGATCAGATGGGTCATAGACCATCTCCTTCAAAGACGGATCCTCGGAATGAAAAGGGAAAAGGAAAAGCAACTTTCGTCGCCAATACTCAACAACAGCCGAGCAACTTAAAGCCGGTTGTCCGTCAAAACAATATGCGTCCACGCCCATCCCTTGAGGAAAGATTAGGACGTCCTTACTCGTTTCCTCAGAATAAAACGAGAAGACTGTTCGAGCTGGCAGTGCGCAACAGACTCATCAATCTGCCGAGTCCAAAATGTCCGTTGCAGCCAGGTGATCTCAACAATCCTAATTACTGCCCTTACCATCAAGCAGTAAGCCATCCAATCGAAGATTGTTTCGTTTTCAAAGGCTGGATTGAGGACCAATACCAACAAGGCAAGTTCGCATTATCCGAAAACTGGAAGGTGAACCCGCCACAACCTCATACCCCTAAAAAAGTGGACATGCCGGGGGCATCGTGCTCTTTTATAAAAGAAACTCCATGGGAGGTCGCCCTTTCAGCCAAAACTAAAAGAATGCTGAAGGATCTTCACGCATGCCCAGCCGTCAGGTGGAAAAGTCCGCCAGAGCCTGAGGTCATTGATGGGATGCTGAAACCGCGCCCAACACCGAGAATTGATAGCGGTGGGCAAAACACCTAGGCATAGCCGTCAAAGTCTTCAAAGAAAAAGAAGAAAAAGCTCGCGCAGTTTGATGACAAGCGCACGAATCTGCAAAAACATATTGACATGCCGGAAGAATATAATCAGAAGGCGAGGACCCCAGTCACACTCCGAGAATTCCTCAGCCACGTCCTTGAGGACGGAGATGATAACAAAGACTCGTAGGATGAACCTGAGGATTTTGTGGCAAGCCTTCATATGATTTCTCACTCGTCGATAGACAGTGAAGAAGCTCCTGCCGCAGAGAATCCGGGGGCAGGTCCTGAACCGGAACTTCCATGGCCATCAGACGAAATGATCGACACCTTCCTGAGTGAAATTCATCTGAAAAGTAAAGCCGATCGGGAGCGCGAGATGGCCATACTTGAAAAGGGCAAACGCCGGCGACTGGACAAAAAGGTCGAAACACTCCCACCAAATCAAAATACATCCGCCGCAAATGAAAGCAGGATCAAGACAAGGAAACGGTTCGCCAAAGCATATCGATGGGGATGAAGCTGCCCTCTTTCAGAGAAAATTCTCCTGGCGGTATACATCTTAATGAAGCGGACGTACATCCTAATTTCTGCTTATATCATCAGAAGATCGCACATCCTACTGAAGACTGCAACTCCTTTAAGTGTTGGTGGCAAGGGTATGTCGCTCACAGGCAACACTTCAACAGGACAAAGTGTGAAGCTCGTAGACAGCGGAAAAATGCGACAGATGAGCGTAAAAGAACTGCCGGCAATTGTCATAGAGTTGATCCCGGGGGATCGCGAGTTTTCACCTTTAGGAGCGACTCTGACGAAAAAGTAGCCCTCGGTCCTCTCTTCAAGGAATCTATCTCTGATATGAAAGAATTGAGGAGTTGCGAGAACATTCAGCCGTGCAATCGCAAGTTACCCGGAAAGAATCTCGGACCCACAAACAAGGGATCGAACAAAAGGGAATGAAAAAACGGCCTTCGTCGCCAACACTCAACAACAATCAAGTGACCCTAGACCGGTTGTTCTCCAAAGCAACAAGCGGCAACCCCTCTATGAGAAGTTGAAACGTCCTTATTCATTTCCCCAGGATGAAACAAGAAAGTTGTTCGAACTAGCGGTGCGCAACAGGCTTATCACTCTACCGGAGCTGAAATACCAGCTACAACTGAATGATGTCAACAATCCTAATTACTGCCTTTACCACCAAGTATTGGGCCATCCGATCGAAAACTGCTACGTCTTCAAAAACTGGGTTGAAGACCAATACCAACAGGGCAATTTCGTGTTGTCCGAAAACTGGAAGGTGGGCCCGCCACAGCTTCATGCTCCAAAAAAGGTGGACACGCCGGGGGCATCATGCTCAGTCATAGGGAAAGCCCTATAGACCGAGAAGTCAGTAAACTAGAGATTCGCCTCAAATACGGCGACGGTGACTACTATATCCTAAAACTGGCCGCGGACCGAAATGTCCCTAAACTAACAACGGACCACTGTGTCCTAAAACTAGCCGTTGACCGAGACGTCGATAAACTACGATGGATTGCAGCGTCCCAAAGTTGATAAAAAAAAAGAAGAAGAATAAAAAATAAAAATGGTATGTCCATAAGCAAAATGGGCACGGATGAAAACCCGAATGGGCTCCGTGAGTAAAAACAGCAGGGCTACCGGCGAGTGTTTGTGAAAACCCGAAAGGGCGCAACCTCGTTATATATATATATAAAAAGAGAAGAATAAAAAAAAGAGAAAACGGTATGTCCATAAGCAAAATGGGCACGGATGAAAACCCGAAAGGGCTCCGTGAGTAAAAACAGCATGGCTACCGGCGAGTGTTTGTGAAAACCCGAAAGGGCACAATCTCGTTTAAAAGACACTTGTAGGGTCCTCTCGACCTTGTAAGGTGAAATCACCTGCGTGAAATCCTTACGACTCACAAGGGAGCTACACACTTAGGGATCCCCACGATTCCTAAGGAGAAATTACACTTGCGAGATCCCCACGACTCGTAAGGAGAATCCTCTTATGAGACCCTCACGGCTCATAAGATTTGAAAGTCTTAAGCTACAGAGACCTAAACCTGTTCTTAAGCAACCCCCACAACCTCCGATACTTCCCTACAAGAGGCCCAATGCTGATCCTTGTATACAATCCACGGGCGCGAATAAACATTTCCCTAACAAAGTCCCATCTGTGATTAGGGATATGTCTATATGGTGAACAACCCTTGTAAGTCCTCTCGATTTATAAGGAGAAAACACTCTTGTAAGATCCTTACGACTTATAAGAGAACATACACTTAGGAGTCCTCACGATTCCTCAGAAGAAAACGCGCCTACGATATCCTCACGACTCGCAGGGAGAAATACCTTTATGAGACCCTTACGGCTCATGAAGTCAAAAGCCTTAGTCGACAGGATCCTAACCCTCTTCGCTAAGCCACCTTTGTTCGATATCGACAGGGGCAAATGATGATTCGCTCCTGGCAATATCCCAGTTGTAGCGGTGCTGATGCCGAAATCGGTGTCTAATCCCAAGCTTGCGGCAAAAAGCTAGCGAGCCACACATGCATACGAAATAGCCGAAATGATGGGGCAACCTGCAACAAAAACAGCAAGTAAAGAAAATGTATGCATGCAAAATAGCCGAAATGATTGGGCAACTCGCAATAAAAAGCAGCGAGTAAAAATAAAATAAATAGCCGAAATGATTGGACGCCGTGAAAAATAGCCGAAATGATTGGGCAATCGCGACCTTCGCGATATAAAAGCTGAAATGATAGAGCATCACGGAAAGAATAAAAAATGATGAAAGAATGAAACTTTTTGCCCTACAGGTGTGCCAACATCAATCCCTGTATACAATCCAGGGGCGCAAACAAAGAGGGAACCATATCATCCCACTAGGTTCCATCAGAAGCAGAGCCAAGTCTCGATGGTCACATCTGCAGAAGACCAACAACAGCGTTCCTCCTTATGCCAGCAAGGCACGGAAGCGACACAACAAAACGGAGCCACGGCATAGTCCCTAGTTCCAAATCTTAACGGCAATATCTACAGCCTAAAAATCAGCAATGGTGATCCTCCTCATTCCAATAGGACTCGGACGCAACATCACCAAGCGGAGCGACGGCAAATCCCAGCTCCACCTCATCATTCGTCTCGATACAGAAGACGAGATGTCAACAACGGCATTCCTTCGCAATCCAGCAGGATGCAGACGCAACGTCAAAACAAAATGGAGTGATGGCAAAATCCCAACTCCACTTCAGTATTCGTCTCGTCACAACAGACGTAATGTCAACAACGGCGTTCCTTCGCAATCCAGCAGGATGCAGACACAACGTCAAAATAAAGCGGAGTGACGGCAAGATCCCAACTCCACCTCAGCATTCGTCTCGTTACAACGGACGCAACGTCAACAAAAGACCTCATGGTCAGAGCAAAGCGGAGTGATGGCAAAATCCTAACTCCACCTCAGCATTCGTCTCGATACAGCAGACGCAACATCACCAAAAGGAGCCACGGCAAAATCCCTAGTTCCAAATCTCGACGGTTCACCAGCAACCTAGAGACAACTGCGACATTCATCTCGATACAACATACGATATGTCACTACAGCGTCCTTCCTCCAACAGGATTCGGACACGCCAAAGCAAACGAAGCAAAGGCCAAATTCCTAGCTTTAGGGTCTTGACGGCAACTTATATAAAACCTGAAAGACCATCGGAGATTATCTCACACCAGCGTGGAGTAGTCACCACCTCGACGTTCGTCTCGATACAGTAGACGAGACGTCACCACAGCGTTCTTCCTCCAGCAGGATTCAGACGCGACAATCAAACAACGGAACCACGTCAGAATCCCTAGTTCCAAACCTCGACGGTTCACCAACAACCTAGAGACAGCCGCGACATTCGTCTCGATACAGCAGACGCAATGCCAGCAAACGAAGCGAAGGCCAAATTCCTAGCTTCAGGGTCTTGACGATAACTCATATAAAACCTGAAAGACCATCGGAGATCATCCCATGCCAGCGCGGAGTGGTCACCACCTCGACGTTCGTCTCGATACAGCAGACGATATGTCACCACAACGTTCTTCCTCCAGCATGATTCAGACGCGACAATCAAACAATGGAGCCACGGCAAAATCCCTAGTTCCAAACCTCGACGGTTCACCAACAATCTAGAGACAACCGCGACATTCGTCCTGATACAGCAGACGCAGTGCCAGCAAACGAAGCGAAGGCCAAATTCCTAGCTTCAGGGTCTTAACGGCAACTCATATAAAACCTGAAAGACTATCGGAGATCATCCCACACCAGCGCGGAGTGGTTATGACTCATCGGGGCTCTCCAAAATGGTCCTAACCTCAAGTAAAAAGCGGCATGGCAAAATTCCTAACGCTTGCTCTTTCGACGGTCAAACTGCCTAGGAGGATTGCTTGAAGACGTCTTGTCCAGCCCCCGAAGGGATCAGAGACACGATAGTTGCAAGGCTACTCGAACAGCAAGATTGCCTGTCGAGAAATACATCAGCCAACGCGACGGTACGACGGACAAAACCCTAGTACCACAGACCCTAACGGACCTTTGTCGTAAAGAGCAGAGGTTAACTGTGATGTTAGGATATCCTTGCGGGAAATGCTCGATTCTTCTCGACTCGTAGGGAGAAAAGTCTTTATGAGACCCTCACGGCTCATAAATTTGAAAAGTCTTTGGTGGCAGATCCTAACCCTGTTTCCTAAGCCATCGGTGTCCTACAAGGAGGTCAAGATAAACTATCTGCGGGCAACACTCTCTAAAGTTGAACATCGACAAGGAGGGAAACAATCACTTATGAGTCCTCTCGACTTGTAAGAGAGAAAATTCTCTTGTGAGATCTTTACGACTCTTAAGAGAAAACGCATTTAGGAGTCCTCACGACCCCTGAGGAGAAAATACACCTACGAGACCCTCTCGACTCGTAGGGAGAAAAGTCTTTATGAGACCCTCACGGCTCATAAAGTTGAAAAGCCTTAGGTAGCAGATCTGAACCTGCTTCCTAAGCCATCACTACTCCTTGAAGTATTCAAAACGGAATGTTCTATATCACCTACATGCTATGCCTACTTAAGGAATATGCTAATAACAAAGCAGAAAATAAAAGGAAGGAGGCAAAAGATTTGTCATTCATACTCGGAAATTTTTTACATCAATAAAGACAATAAACAAAAGCAGCATTATCGAGATGGTTACAATGGCAAAACCTCGAATCCAGGGCATGGATTGAAGAACTCAAAAGTGACTTTGTCCAGAATTTTCCAGGCCTGGCGAACCATCCTAGTATGCTTTCTTTCGCGATCGCAAGTGTCGGGATCCCTACGGATGTCCTCCACCCTCCGATAGACAGCAAGTATGGCAGACTGTTGAAAAGCCTGATGCAGGAGATCAACAAGATTGTATCGCCGTCTCTTTGAGATTAGGCTCATCAGGTACACCGAGTGCACCTTATCCTCAGCGGCATCCAATGCTCTAAGCGGCACGCCGGTATAGAATAGAGGGAGCGCTTCCCAGATCGCTCCCACAATAAGCTTCA
This sequence comes from Agapanthus africanus, assembly GCA_030015575.1. NCBI lineage: Eukaryota > Viridiplantae > Streptophyta > Magnoliopsida > Asparagales > Amaryllidaceae > Agapanthus > Agapanthus africanus. The sequence continues at coordinate 994,246,829 of CM057337.1, forward strand.
GGAGAGAGGAACGCCGAGGAAGCAGTTGACCATTGTATGCGTCGAAGCGACTCATAATTTCGGCACACTCGGCGTTTGTAAATTCTCGATTCTGAGAACGGCCGAGTCGGCGGATGTCTCCGTAAGAGATAATCTCATCAAGATCGTACATATGAGCGTCTATTACTCCTGCAAAAGAAAATCAACAAAATTAGCAGACAGACTGGTTAAGCAATTTCTGATTCAAAACAGACGCAGGAAATTAAACTCCTTGAGAGAAATGCTCTACAGATAGGAGTGACATCTGGCAAAATCAATTATTAAGGGAATTTAAAAGAAATTCCCCGAGAATGCTCAGAGCCTTGCTCTGAGAAGATGATGTAATTCATCAAAAATAAAATTCCATGTTTGATCTTCATGATCTATGAACAAACTCTTAAGAGTTCTTCTGTATGATCTAAAAGGAGCAAAGCTCCATTAATGAACTAAGAAATCATAAGTGAAATCCTTTTAGAGAGCAAAGCTCTATTGATCGAACCCTAAAAGGGTTCTCTTTAGATCAAAGATCTATGAAGAGCATAGCTCTTTTAATGGGTAAAACCCTAATCTAGTGAAAGTTTTAAACTTGACCTAAATTTTAGCAGAGTTCTGACTCTTAAAAGTTTTTAACAGGAGAGCAATGCTCTGACGAAGAGATAATTCTCAAAGAGGAGATGAAAATCATCTAAGGGACCAAAGGTCCTATTTATAGGCATTGAGAGCCGTTTCAACTTCCAAAAGTTGATCCAACGATTGAGATGTTGCCACCGCTGCGCTCACGCTTGGGCCACGTAAGCGCAACGGTGGGGGGGCATTTGTTTCCTCCAATCAGAGCAAAGCTCTGTTTTAAAAATGAAGCGACGCTTCTGCTTCTCCCAATCAGAGCAAAACTCTGTTCAAAGTCCAAGATTTGGAATAAAGCGACGCTTCCTTTCCCCCAATCAGAGCAAAGCTCTGTTTCAAAATTCAAAATCTAAAAAGTTGAAGCAACGCTTCAGATCCCTTGCGTTCTGCGCTGCGCGCCACGTGTCAAACACAGGCGCGCTAGCGCAGTTGTGCTGCGCTCTGCACTGCACGCCACGTGTCAAACATAGGCGCGCTAGCGCAGTTGCGCTGCGCGCCACGTGTCAAATGCAGGTGCGCTAGCGCGGTTGCGCTGCACGCCACGTGTCAAACGCAAGTGCACTAGCACCAATTGCGCCAGCGCTGGAATTTAAAGAATTCCCCACCGTTAGATCAAAAGATCTAATAATAATAATAAATTATTAATTAATCAGAATTAAAATTCTATAAAGATCTTTCCAATCTTATTAAAATAAGAAGATTGTCTTCTGTAAAACAGAAGCCTTAGGATCAAAGATCCAACGGTGGGGAAATATCCCCAGATCAATCAGAGAAAGATCTCTGTAACTAACTTAACAAATCAATTGACCCTATATAAAGGCCCCTAGACTCCAAGTCTCACACATAGACAGAAAAGAAAAAACCCTCTGCATATTTTGAGAAAAACTCAAAGAGAAAGAAAGGCAAGCCTTTGAAGAAAGAAGATCATTTTCTTCATCTTTAAAGGTAAAGAATCATATTTTTGAAGAACAAAGATGAAATCATCCCATTAAAAAAGAAGAATCATTTTCCAAAAAGATCAAAGATCTAAGAACAAGATCAAGATCTTCAATAAAAAGAAAAAGATCAAGAAAAGATCTAATCATAAAAGATTTAAAGAAGTAATTTACTTCATTCACAGGTCTTTTGATCTATAAAGGCACAGCCTTTTGTTGAGAATAAGAACCTTGGTTCTTAGATCTTGAGGCAATGCCTCTTTTGAAGAACAGAACAAAAAGAACTTGTTCTTTGATCTTAAATTGATCAAGATGCGCTCTGCGCTATTGGACAGTGCTTTGCACTAATGAAATGCGCATTTGCGCTCCTTGGACTGGCGCACAGCGCCAAAACGCACCACGTGTCAACCACAGAACCGTTTGCGCTTTGCGCTTCTAAAAATAGCGTACTGCGCTCTTGGACTGGCGCATAGCGCCAGAGCGCGCCACGTGTCATTCATTGGCGCAGCGCATTGGCGCAGCGCACTCAGAAAGCACAGTGCGCTAACAGACTTGCGCTTAGCGCAGAGCGTGACACGTGTCACCTTCGCATGCACTAGCGCATTGCTCTCTTTGATTGGCGCAAAGCGCCTAACAAGCCACGTGGCGCACTATCAGACCACTATTTTGCTCCTGATAAATGCTATGCATTTAATTACAGAGCCCAATGCTATGCATTATTAAAAAGGCCAAGCCCAAATAAAGGCTCAACAGCCAGAACAATAAAATGTTCAACTCATATCAACTGAGCCCATATGCTCATAAACCTTCAAACAGACTTTAGTCCCAAATTGGACTATAGATCTCCCAACCAACATTGGTTCAAGGTTACATCACTGAACTCCTCTGATATTTGTCGTTGTAATTCTTCAACGTCTTCAGAGAGGTGACGGGTCCCGACGGCCATACATTCCATAGACTACGATGTCCTTAACCTTGACCGGGATGTTTTTAAACTAACAATGGACCGCCATGTCCCTAAACTGGCAATCGACCGAAATGTCCGTAAACTAAACGACAGAACTCAAATGCTCTCTTGTTGGATCTAAATGATCCTGTTAAGTTAAGCTTAGTCTGGAAATTAGACTAACGTATCCTTAACAAACGTTTAAGTTGATCTTAGTCTAGAATGAGACTAACGTATCCTTAAACCAAAACCCCAAACCCAAATCTAAGAAAATACGGATTTGGACTAATCCACGTCCTACGGGCGACAACATAAATTAGTCTCCGTATACAATCCACGGGCAACCAAACACAAAACAAACACCCACGACGCGAAGTGACCATCTGGAGAAGGAGAAAGTTGTTACCGCGATGCGGTAGCGTAATTAACTGCAGGGGCTTGCGCCTGCAGGGAAGAGCGTCCCCACAATCAAAAACCCCTCAAACGAGAGGGAATCTGACGAAGTCTGCTACATCGGCCGCATCCGTTTAAACCTTCGATACATGGTGCCATAAATCAACTTGGCATCTTCGGAGAGGTGGACGGATAGCACCAATTAGCATCTGCCCCCAGATTCAGGGAAGACGTCAAGTCTTCCCGGCTTTCGGCGGTAAACACCTACTATCCGGATAGCGGGACCCCCGTAAACTCTCCGTAGCCCCCGATACATCCAAGTCCTCTCCAAAACACAATACACGCACACTGCACATTGAGTTCGCATGACTAGTTGACCTGTCAATCGGAGGTTCCTTCGCTTCAAAAGCGAAAGATAATTAACGACAGCTTAGTCTGCGGCTGCCAGAGATTTGGATCCCCACAATCAATAAACCCCAGCCTACCCTAGACAGGGGAAATCTGTATAAGTCTGACAAGCGATGCGTATTTTCCATCTCAATGGGGTGATGAAAAACACCCTACACCGACTTCAATACGCTAGTGAGTAGAATGGCACATTCCAAAGGTTGAAGCAAAGCGCCGAGTTTCGAGAGCTCGAAGATTCAAGATTTGCGAATAATGGCATAGGAATCTTTATAAGTACTCGATTGAATTATGATTATATCATTTAGAGTTTTTGAACACTCACACTTGTATGCACAAACATTTTACATTGCATAAACATCGGGATTTTCGAGTTTAAAGTTTTCGTTTTTATAAAACCCCAAAATTACTGATTTTGTGTTGCTGCAAACGTCTGCCCAGAAGAGCTGCAGACGTCTTCCCTTTTGATTTTTTCTGATATCAGAAATATCAGAAACCGAGAGGCTATACAGACGTCTGAAGGTCATATAGACAGACGCCTGAAGAAGGTTTTTAAAAATGGGTTTTTAAAGCTTCAGACGTCTGCACAAAAGTCTCAAGTTGAAAATGGTTTTGTTCTTCATACGTCTGATGCCCAATATGGCAGACGTCTGATGAAGAATTGATTTGAAAAATATGCCCATTAACCGTTAGGACTTTTGCAAATGAACTACAAGCGTCTGTCCAAATGTGCTTCAGACGTCTACCGTGCTTGAAAACTGCTTGTCCTTGCATGTTTTGAGTTGTTTTTCTTTGATGCTATAAAAGGGTTTCGGGTGGATTTTTCCTGCATCACTTACTTAATTACTTGAGCTTTTCAATTGCCATTATTCAAGCGATCTTCAAAAGAAAAATGCCACATCTCGTGAGAGTTTAAAGAGATTTTCATTTGCTTATCCAATTTCTCTCACATATAAAAGATTTAAAAGCTCAAATTTAATTATCCATACTTCTTAGAGTTTCAGAAGTGAGTTTGAAAGAAACTCTTTGTAGAGTGATTGTGCTTGTATTTTTTCCTTCTTTTTTTGTGTGGGAGCTCTTGAGTGCAAGAGTTGCTTTGTAAGAAAGAAGTGGGTGTAAGGTTCAACTCCGACCGGAAGTGGAGAGTGTAGGTTGCTCGTGTGTCGAGCAACGCGTTTTTTAGGAGACGTGTAAGGTTTGGCCTCCATCGAAATAGGGGTCGTGGGTTGCTTACGGCCAACATGTTTGTTTTCGAGAAGACGTGATTAATGGAACGGGCTCGTGTGCCTAAAGAAAGTGGACTAGGGGTTCTCTCGAACCATTATAAACCTTGCGTGTTTGCGTTTGCAATTTCTTACTCTCTAAATTGCTTATTTGCTTTAGTTTAGAAATTGCATGCTTGTTCCCTACTTGTTCTATATGCTCATTACTTAATATTGTTGCTTGCTTGTGATTTATGTTGCACAATTGTAATTAGCTTAGCCTTTATTTCTGTTGGATTATCCTTTGCTTAGCTATTCAATTGTAGTTTGTATTTGCAAGTATAGTTTAGAATTTTTTAATTAGGCATATTGGTGGTGTAATCCTATTCATGCCCCCTCTAAGATTACTTTCAAGGTGTGCTTCTCGGTATGAATACGTCGTATGCTAACGCCTACCTGTACCCCTATACAACTAAACAAGATACGGGATAGAGCAGTTTAAGTTAGGAAGCCTGTATGAAGGGTCTCGGGATTCCCTTACTTTCACCATAATTCCGGAGGTTAAACGGAATGCCAGATTTCGGGTACCTTTGTTGTGATTCCGAGCCGTAAACGGAATGTTATACACTCACCTACTTTTGTTTGATGTTTCGTGGATACAAATAGAATAATACCGAGAACCCGATACTCTTACCTAACCAAACTAAAACGAATAAAACACGGACACAACTCTTAACCGATACCCGATACCCACTTACACTACCTAAATATGAAATCACTCCTACCACACACTTTAGTTGTCTTTCTTTTACTTAACTCTTGTGTTCATCATGAATAATTGCATTTAACCTTTCTGTATTATTTTGTTAATAAACAAGTGTGATTAATTCATGACTGCTACATAAGTAAAGGTTAAAAGTTTCAGGTGTTCAGGGCAATAAAGTCGATGACAACGCAAAACATGCACATTTTGCACATTTACGTCGATTTCAGACCAAAACTGCAACTGGACGGACAAATAACCAAGATATGGGTTCCCGCAACCAAAATAACCTTTACATGCAATACATGGATCAAAGGGACAGTCAAGAGCACAAATCTTAAGTAAGTACACAAAGTTCGAAATGGAAAAGAGAAGATGTGATGTGAGAAAAGGACGAAAAAAGTCGTAATCTTGGACTGGAAACACCATAATACAAACTAGAGAAATTAAAAGAAAAGAAAGATGCTAAAAATCAAGATTTCATGTCATAAGATCATGGCAAGAAGCAGGAACCCTATTTCCAACATTTGGCCTACCAAACCATCCCCAAAACCGCCTGGGACGGTTTGAACATGGCCAATTGGCCTCGTGCTTCTTCCATGTCTCCATCATTCTCTAATTAAGTCTCTGGAATGTGAAATTTTTGCCTGTTGAAAATCCTATAAGCAGCAGATCAGTGGAAGTATTTGGAAGGCGTGAGGGTATAATAAAATTCTAGTTTTGATTAGTGAGATAAGTTGTAGTTGAGTTCTTAACTTCTTCTTCATCTTGCAACTCCATCGATGAGCTTGCAAGGTTGAGTTTAAGTTATTGAATTCATTTGAGTGTACACTAAATTCCAATTTCTTGATTATTTCATTTTCATTTTCTTGCAATTCCTTGATGATTTCATTTTCATTCATTGTTTTATTTGTTTCTAACATGAATCGTGAGTAGTTCTCTTTGTTAGGTGAAGGGGGTTTATGGCGAACGACTAAAGCTTTCCTCACCCTACTTGATCATCATGGACTTAATCGAAATGTTAGGAAGTTGTTTTTGCAATTTATTGATAAACTCTTTGATAGGGTATATGCTCTTGATGGTTGCACGGTAACCTTAGCATATATCCTATTCTTTGTAATAATCTTAATTGCAAAATCCACTTTCTAATTATCTATTCATTCATGAACATAATTTGAAGTTAGTTAATTGGAATTATCAAAGGTTTGATAAATTGCTTGATAAGATATATATATAGCTTTAAATGGTTACATGGTAACCTCTAGCTTATACTTTATACTTGTTACAAATATTTGATAATTACAAGTTATCTAACTAATTAAATTGAATATGTTGATAATCCATCCTTATTTCTTAAGATTGGAAATTGTGAACTAATGCTTGATATTACTTGTAGCTTCACCGTTGGCACACAAGGTATGCTTTCTAAAAATCATATATTTGCAAAATTAAGAATGAGTGGATTATACAAACATATGTTGATCAAGAGAAGGTGTGAAAGATTGCTCATGTTGTGACTCATGAACCTAAACCTAAACATATGCAAGTCCCGTAATATCGTATTCCATAATATCGTATTTTTAGTGTAAGTGACAACAACCAAAATCAACCATATTTTTTTAACTCAAAACAAATATTTCTAGACACCATTCTCTGTGGATCAATCCATATTTGCCGATTAGCTACAACGAGCCGTGCACTTGCGATATTATAATTTGAGAATCAATTGTGTAAAATGAACGATGCTAATCCACGAACTATGACATATGACATGATCTATTGATTTGCACGATAGGATTTTCTCGAACACCTTGTGAGACATCCTACTGACTATAACTCGCTGACGGATATTCGCTCTCTATCTTTTTTCTGGAATGTCCGTCAAGGCTAGAAGATAACAGGGACGGAACGACTGACGCGGAATGTTCAGTTGGGGTCCTCGGCCATTTCGAAACGGAGTTGTAGTCACTTAGATTTACTTGATTAGTTGTCTTTTCCATTTTCTTTGTATCAACTTAACTATTAAGACTTGTTTTATTTCCAGTCTCTCTTTATTGATATGATAAAGGTGAAAGATGAATTTTGTAATAAATGTTGGTTTAATGAATAAAACTTAGCTTTTATTTACTTGCTTTTGTATACTCCTGCATGCTATACGCTTAGCGGTAACTGTATCGGGTAGAGTATCTACTTGGTATAGTTACGTTGCGGGTCTCGTCGTGTCTCCGCCCCCGTCTCTTAGAAAGCGAGGCGTGACAGCAATGTTGGATTACAAACATAAAGACGACGATCTTCTTTCGATATGGATGGCAACAATTTGTAGAAGCTCATGTGATAGAAGAAAACGATGTTTTAGTTTTCAATTATAAACGCGGTAGTTCTTGTTTCAAATTCATCATTTTCGGCTCGAATGGATATGAGAGGGAGTCTTGCTATTATGCTAAGAATGAGCTTAACGAGGGAATTCTTGTTTCTCATAATTTTTTGATGGCAAAGATTTTTCATCCTCTTTTGTGTCTTCTTCTTCTTCTTTCTCTTCCTCCTCTAGGATAAAATTTACAAAAATCCGCTATAGTTTTTTCCGTCTGTCATAGGCCAACTCAAACGATTGTATTTTTTAACTATGGAACTTGTTTGTGTTGTTTACAATAGAATTTGAGTGTTTCCAATGGCTTTGGTCGATAAACATAAGTCAGTGTTGTATTAGTCCTATATAGGGTAAATTGTAAAGGGTTTCGAGCCGATAGCTTTAAATATCTACATTTTTCATCGAAACTCTGCCAAAGATGACTATATATTTCAGGTTCAAACTAGAAAGCTTTATTGCATCACATTTATGGCTCTCTTTTCATATATTGTTTCCCAAACTCGAATTTTGAGTGGAATTTGTTGTAAAAAATTGTTGTAAAAAATTTGTTGCTTTTCGAAACTTGATTCTATCATATCTAATAAGTTACTCCATTTTGCAATTTTATTTCAAAAATTTTGTTAAATGTTGCTGACCAAACATGAGATGGTCTTTAACCACGATCTTAGCATTTTATATATAAATACCATACATTTTATAAATTGCAAATAAACCCATAAACTTATATATTTTTCTTCAAAACCTTAAGTAACGTAAAACTTTCAACATTTTTCAATTTAATGCTATGCAAAAAAGATGAGAAGGCCATGGCCGTAAACAGCATATGTTATTAGACTGCAAAATGTCCAAGGAGCATGGTAATTCTTTATGGAAAAGAAAAATAAACACATTGATCATGGTATTTATTTGCAAATTCAAAGTAGATTGTATTTTAGTGAAATCTAGTTTTTTCATACCAAATGGAAACTTACAAGTTGCAACTTCATGTTCTAACAACCGTCCAACCTCTAACTTCGTTTTAATACATAAACTTATATAACAATAGTATTAAAGAGTAACGATATTAACAAACTCATAACAAATTGAAAACTTTGTCTTTTGTAAAATTTAATAATAATTATGATAAAAATAAAAATAATAGTATAAAGTTCTTGAGCCTTCACTCCTATTGGATCAATCACAATCTAATCCAAGCCAGCTGTCTCAATTTATTACCTCAAAAAATATCCAATAAAATCTTAATCAATTTCATAATCACAAACTTAATTACAAAACTAACACAAATTCATTAAAATCCTCAATCCCCAACCCCCTCTTTATTCAATCCTTTTCCTTTTATCTCGCACGCAAGCTAAAAATTTGCTTCTTTTTTAAGATTTCCATGCCTAAACCCTCTCCTTTTTATCTAATTTCTTATGTGATCGTTTCGATCGTTTGCGCTCGATTTCTATTGAAATTCAACCCCTTGTCGTCGATTTTTGCCCTAATGGGAGATGAAGGGGTGAGATCGGAGGAGTCCGTTAATGGCGGAACCGATGTGTTGAGCTCTTCCGATGATTCGGCGTCGTCGGCTGATCATCTCGTTGTGATGGTTCATGGGATCCTTGGGAGGTATGAAAGCTGAGATCTTTAGGGTTAAAGTTGTGAATTTTGTGGGTTGATTTTGATTTTTGGGGGTTGATTATGAATGAATGATTTGGTTGGAATTTGTGGATTCATTTTTCTTAGGAGAAGTGAAATGCACAGAAAAAGGGGGAATTTCTGCAGAAATTTTTATTTTTATTTGTTATTTTAGTTTTGTTATTGCTAATTAATAATTGATGTTTGCTGAAACTTGGTTCAAAGGTTGACCAAATTAATGAAAATGATTGTTGATGCCTATTCTTTAGCTTAAATAAATCCAATTCCAATTTATATCATATAATGCTATTTTTGACATTATCCTGTAGTCTTAAATTAAGTCTGCCCTTATCGTGCTTAAGAAGATTGTTCTTTCACCGTACGCCCCAAGCCAGGAGAAAGGAGGGGTTGCCAGCATTAAATGTAGTCAGATTTGAATCCTGAAGAGCATAAAACATTTAGACATCTCCTAAAAGCGATCAGTTGAGCCGGTGCTACTATGGTGCAATGATAAATGAGCAAGGATGGTTTAGGGTTCCCCCAAAGGTTTGGGATAAACTTGCAATGCATGTGGATATTAGAATTATGTATTAAATTAACCATATGCAAGTAAATTTAATCTCTTCAATTTTAATAGGCAAGATACAATTTTTTTGATTATAGCATATAAGAATATGCAGAATATTTTTAAATTAAGGGTTGTGTAACTTTTCATTTTAAGTGGTGTTCCGTCCGTGCCGCGGGGGGGGGGGGGGGGGGTTGATTTTGACATCTCTTGAATTTAGAATGAAGTGGAAAAATTAGCTTACACTGAATTTCTTTTGGAAAAAATGACAGAATGCCAACCCATGCTCCTTAAGTTCAAGGTGTATCAGAAGAGAAGAAAATTTAGGTTTCCTAAGGAAGCCTATGTATTGGAGAAAAGATATCAAGAGTGTGCATTACAAATTACCTGCTGCATAATGAGTCATGAATAGTGTGCCCATGTATATCATATTTTTCGTACACTCTACATTTCTTTTTACTACTACTTTTTTCCTCTTGCACGCTTATTACGAAGAGTATAGCTACCCCAGAAATGCCATAAATGAGAAGTTCATAATTTAACGCTGTAATAGTCTTCGTTAATTTTCTTTTTTGGATATATTTGGAACTTCAGTTATAAAGTGCTTTAATTTTAGATGCACAAAATAAAACATGCTTCTTGATATCCTAAAGGTTGGAAAAAGAAAAAGAATAAAAGAGAAAAATAGGACTGGTATAAAGAAACGGAGGGAGTACTTTTTTCTTATTTGTTGAGAACACACTTGAAAATATTTGAATCAAAGACTTCACACATGTTTTAAGAATGATACTAGAGGTTGAGCCATGGTCAAAAAAGGACTAGTATAAAGAAACGGAGGGAGTACTTTTTCCTTATTTGTTGAGAACGCACTTGAAAATATTTGAATCAAAGACTTCACACATGGTTTAAGAATGATGCTAGAGGTTGAGCCATGGTCATTTGATTTATAGGTTGTATGTTAAGTCCTTAGTTGATCTTCATCTTTATCCTGCGTGTTAGGCCAATGTAGCTCTTATATTAGTACAGGAATAGAAGCATTGAATTAAAAAATAGAAATGTGAGAATCTCTGAGCGCGAAACAGATGAAGAAAACAATGGTCTCAACTAATCTACTGAGGTAGGAATGGTTCCATAGGTGTTCTGGTCAATTTATTCTTTCATGCAAAAACATCATTATTATTCTCAAATTTCAGAAAATTATACTAATGTTACTTATGCTGCCTTTTATTATCAAGAATGAAAAAGAAGAATATGAACTGCAATGCCTCCGCCCAAAGTTTATATATCCCAGTATTTGTTCATGTTGTTTGCAAGTTCTTTTTAACCCTTTTTTGATAGAGCATTTTATATTATTATTCGCCTTTTCTTTCTTTCTTTTCAACTATGATTTGTCAAACATGCCATCCCCGATGCAGTACGGATGACTGGAAATATGGGGCTAACCAATTTGTCAAAACGCTCCCAGACAAAGTTATCGTCCATTGTAAGTGTTTTATCAGGATTTTCTTATCTTGTCCTTTTCAACACCTTTTCTTCTCTATTATTTTTCTAGCCACTTGAATATTATGTTGGTCATGTGTTTAAAGTTTAATACCATTTTCTACCTGTTTATCATGCCATTACAATATCACATGTAATAATAGTAGGAATTGTGCTAGAAGCTCCATCACTTTTCATACAAATGAACTGTAACACTTTCCTAAGATTGCATTAGGAAAAGTATTCATTCCCATTTTTGAAGCTTTAAAATCTTGTCTTTGTCCCTCCTTCTCCCCATTAGTTTCTTGAAGAACTTGTTTGTATTAAGATCCCCAGAAGGAGCTTGTTAGGGACCGACAATATTTTAAATGGTTCAGTCTTTTGGATATCATGGCTGGCTCCATTTTGGCAGGGAGAGGGCTTATATGACAATGATTTCAGAAATATTCTGTGTATTCATTTAAAAGACAAAGCACCCTGCTAATTCCAGACATCGTACGTACATTGTTTATAAATTCTACACAAAGCTTTCCTCTCTACATTTTCATCAAAAAAGAATAAAAGTCTTTCTGCTGTACATCATCTATAATTCTTTGCTTCAGGAGCTTATATTGTATATGTTTTATGCTATGGCATAATGGTGGATATTCATAGGTTCATTAACATATGATGTTTTTAGGTAGCGAGCGTAACATGTATCAACTGACGTTAGATGGTATTGATGTTATGGGAGAACGACTAGCAGAAGAGGTCAGTTCATATATCAGACAATCAAATGCCATTTGTATTGCTGGTCTAACTAGAAAAAATATCAGATTCTCGTTCTTACTTTCTTTTGGTGAAAAATAAGAGTACTGGTTTCCCAGCTATATTTATTAGTTGAATTACACTAAATTGCCCTTAATTATAATGGTTTGGCGGTTAACTACCTTGAAGTTTTTTTAAAAATTAATGTAAGTACCCTTTAAGTGATACATCTGAGGGTATATTAGTTGGAACTACTCTCTTAAAACCAAAGTTTAAGTGAGTCTAGTGAATTATACCTGCCAGCGCGCGGATAGATAGGGCGGGTGAAGCGCGCGCCTTAAACGTATCTTGATGCCTGAAAGTTTTTTAAAAAGAGCTTTAAGGAAGTTAAGCTCATAATTAGGAGTAGTTTGTTGTAATTTAGCCATATAATTTCGCAGACTTTGACATACATATCGACAGGTAATTGAAGTCGTTAATAGAAGACCTGGGCTGAAAAAAATTTCATTCATTGCGCACTCTTTGGGTGGATTGGTTGCAAGGTATGCAGTCGGGCGGCTTTACGGTTCAGGAGAACTCACAGGGGACCCATCAGATCTTGCAAATTCCAGAGGAACCATTTGTGGTCGGGAAGCAATGAATTTTATTACTATGGCTACTCCTCATCTTGGTTCTAAGGGTAAAAAACAGGTATTCCACTTTCCAATTAAAGCAAGTTTCGAGTGATTTTATATGTTTTACTATAGTCTGTTGACTCACGAAGTATAATACAAGTCAGTTTGTTTTTGGCTTCTGCAAATTTCTACTGTTGTCTAAATCTGAGATTAAGCTTTTGCATCATCATTATCAGGGGCAGATAAATGAATTTTAGTTTGAGTGGGCACACAGAAATGTTATAAATTCCGTTGGCAGTTCAAATACGCAATATATAAACCATCAACAAATTTATAATTAATTTAATCATATATTAAAAGGACTAATATTGTTTACATGAATAATTATTTTTCAAGGCTTCATTTCTTGTTTCACATCGAAATTCTAGGCTTTTGACCGACCTAACATGAATATATGGAACTATTTAAGACTTTCTGCTTCTCACTTATTTTTAATTGTGGAACAAAACTATTCTTTACAAAAACTAAAAGACAACGGTGGACCATACTTTTTAACAAAGAAAATAGACAATAGAATTTGTACCCATTTATAATATACATCAGTTGTGTGGATAGTGGAATTTGAACCCCTGGCCTTTTGTTATAAAATAAATCACATCACTCGTTTAGAGCATCTTATTATTTTGTTTATGGAATAAATATATATTAGTCAGAAAAAAACCCAACACTAACTTGTAAACCAATATTAGTCTTAAATTTTCCAAAATTTCAGAAGGGGCACACGCTTCCTCGCCTTGGGTTGTGGATCCTCCCTTGATCATTCTCAACTTCTTCAGCCGATGGGTCATTCAGATGATTGGGTAGGAGGGGAGATGTGGAACCTCTAGATACATTTCTCTCAACTATTTACTCCTTTAATTGCTTGGACATGTGTCAAACACAAATATTTGCAAGGCTCTCTAAGATTTATTATCAAATTCTCTCTTTGTCTCTGACATGTTGGATTTGAGTAAGCTATCATGTGTTATCTGTCAAATTCGTTATACAAATTAGTATCCCAACGTCAGAGCTGTGATTCCGCTAAAAAAAAGTTCAGGTGTTATTCATGAGTAACATCGATTGTTTTTCTTATTTTGACAACTGTAAATTTACCCGATAAGTGTATTTAAGTATAGTATTTTATATGCAGGTTCCACTTCTTTTTGGCGTCACTGCCATGGAAAAAGCTGCTGCTTATGTTTTGCCTTGGATATTTAGGAGAACTGGCGGCCATCTCTTTCTTACTGATAATGATGGAGGAGAACCTCCACTTTTGCAGCGCATGGTGGCTGATCATGGCGATCTATATTTCATGTGTGCTTTAAATCGAATTTATATCTATTAGAGTCAATTACACAAAATCCCCTTGTAGTTGTACAGCATGTAGCGCGCACCCCCCCCCCCAAGTATAACATTAAAACTTGTTTGTGGTGTTTAAGAGTATAATTTCAGTGTTTTTGATGGTTCTCGTCAGTGAACAGAGTGAGTGTTTGTACTAATAAATTATCTGGGGGTATAAGTGCTATACGTGTAAACTACAAGGGGTTGTTCTGCAATTAACCCTATAATGCGTGGTGGTTAGCTTTAATGGAGAGAGCTCTCTCCTATAATGCTGATGTGGCGAAACCTAAGCCATGGATTTGTTTGATAGGGTGGAGGGGTTGATTTGCAAAATAACTCTTGCTTACTTTGTCCCTAGGATTTGGGGCTATGATTATGCCGCATCAACAGTATAGCAGAGAGCTCTCTGCATTGTGGCAGATCCCCACATTTCTCCTATTAATTAACTGAAGTTGTGAATATGTTAGGGATTTGATATCTTCTTATGAGTTTTATAGTTTCGATTGCATAATTTTGTGATGTGGTGTATCCGTGGAGGCAGGTCAGCTTTGGGAGCATTCAAACGCCGAGTGGCATATGCGAATGTTGGTTATGATCGTATCCTTTGTGGCATGTACACTTGCTATGGAGTCACACGCATGTCTGACATATATCGGACACTTCTTAAACTTGTCCTCGTTCATAAGGCTAAAGTACACTTAGATACCCTTAACTAGTTTTTTTTCACTAAAATACCTTAAAGTTTTAAGCTCCCCTGACATGCTGCATTTAAGGGTATTTCAGAAGAAAAAATTTCCCTTAAAACCAAAATTGAAGGGGGTTTGCTATAATATAAAAGGTTTTAGGTAGTTTAATGGAAAAACAACAACAGTTTAAGGTGTCTTGGGATAATTTAATCCTTTATAATATATTTATAGGTTCATTACTTGGTAAACTATTTTCCAACTCCACATTATATATATATATATATATATATATATATATATATATTCCTTTTAATTTTTAAGCCTTACATTTTCAAAAGTAGACCTGTAGAAGCAGTATAACACTTTTGATATATGCATTTTTTTTAACGCGAGAAAATACCTGATAAGCTGATTTTGAGCGCATATGCAACATGTGTAATTAGAAATGCAAGTTTGCACATTTGCGTGTGCTTGTATTCATGTGCAATATCTTTTTATTAGTGCAACAGTCGTTGGCTTTTATTATTGTCTATATCACTATATCATACTTTTAAGTGTTTGTCCGTCTGTCCTTGTGTTGTATCGTCTGTCCTTGTGTTGTGTCCTATCAGTGTCCCGTGCCTGTTTCTCCGAGTCTTAAATCATATACATTAATTTTGGCTAACTTATATAGAAGCACTGTCATGATTACCTTGTTTTCCTTTATTTAAATGCTATTAAGATATTGTTGGATGGAGAACATCATCTATTCGACGCAATTCTGAACTTCCAACGGTGCTCTTTTAATCATATTTTTCTTGGATTACCTCCTCCTTCCTTGTCAATTTACTAAAACTTTGCTTTTAAATTATCAAAGAAACTAGTCTGCTCTTGAATTCAACATATACTTATGTTAATTATATTTCTTGTATAATACAGTGGGAAAATTCTGTAAATGAAGAATATCCACATATTGTATACGAAGAGCATTCAAAAGGAGTCGACGATGATAAAAATGAACAGGCCTCAAATCTAACCAGCGACTCTGATGTATTAGAAGGTAATGATGTTATTGGTCATTCAAAGTGGATTTTTTTAAAAATTGATTTTATTATCTGCTCTTTTATTTCTTCTGTAAGTAGTTCTATCAAACTGGATTCTATTGCATTTTGCCATGTTTCTTCCTTGTATGTTAGTAATGTTTTGTGGCTTTATCACTGTCAATTTTTTATTCCCTTTTCTTTAAAAAAAAATACCTTGACTTTTTCTTAGAGGATAAAATGTGGGAGAAGTTTTGAGATAGTATGTGCAACAGAGGCTGATTAGTCGAGAGACAAGGGGAATGGCAGTTTTTAGAACCAGCCTCATTTTCGCCTTCATCTCCTCTCCATAAATTTGGTAGAATAGTAGAGTTGAGAGAGAGCTTTTGGAGCAGTTATGACTAGTGGTAGGCGTAAATGAACATTAATGGTGGCACTCAAATGGACATTCTGGTTTAATCAAGGAGGTAACTCTTAACGGAATTGAATGGAAGAAAGTGATTCATGTAGCCAACCTTAAAAGTTTGGCATAAAGGCTTGTTGCGCTTTGTGTATTTCAATTCTCTCCAAATATTTTGTATTTGCTCACTCCAGTCAAAAGGGGAAAGAGAGAAGATAGTAAAAAATCATTGGGCAACTATTCTGTTATCTTTTTGTTGTTGATCTATCTGTTATCTTTTTGTTGTTAATATACTATTATAACGCCAAAGGGGGGTCTTAAAATTGAAATTGCTAATTGACACATGGCATGAAAATTTCTCACAACTTTGAGAAAATATATTTGAAAAAACTATAACTAACTCTTCGAATCTTATCAAACCTTTTTAAATAATGAATTAATAACATATTAAAATACTGAAGCATAGAATTTGTTAATAACAGATATAACAAGTCTCTTTATTCAAGATGTTTTTTCAGCTTTAATTACGTGCAATGCACGTGCCATAACACTAGTTGCATATTATACCTTTCATCTATACTTTATCCAACACTTGTATGACCCCTCGATTGGCTAATTCTGGATCCATCAGCATTTATGTCAAAGTTATATACTATATAGCCGAGCTACAGCCTAATCTCAGGGTTGTCAATCGCTAATAAACCGGTTCATGGGTTAATATGTTTAGGATGAGATATAGATGAAGGGTGTTATTTGTAATTAACCCTCTGTAAATAATACAAAACTACCTCTTTTCAACTTTGACCTACTTATTCATTGTTCTTTTTCCTTCTTTTTTTTCTTGGGCAGAGGAACTGGTAACAGCTCTCTCCCGTTTATCATGGGAAAAAGTCGATGTTAGCTTCCACAGTAGCCGGCAGAGATTTGCTGCTCACAGCATCATTCAGGTAAAGGCATGGGCCCCACGATTCTTTAATCGTGCTGAATTATTTGATGGACTACATTCCGACCTTGTGGTCCATGCTATTATTTTGTTCATGTTGTTCCATACTATTAAATAAAAAACGAGAGGGGCCCATAGGTTTGTGGGTTTTTCTTTTAAATCTGTGATGCGAGGCTTGGATCTAATAATAGCATGGAAAAATAGCAACATCCTCCAATCCTAAATTCCACTATGCTACCCTTAACTATGGTGTTTATTAACTAAATTACTTTAAACATTTTTTTTCTACGGTAAACCCAGGTAAACTTTGGTGTTACTGGACTTCTTTGCAGTTAAATACCCTAAAATGTAGTGCTCTAAGGGAGCAGCTGTAACAAAATAACTTTGATGTAGTTTAGTGAAAAATGTAGATAATTAAGGGTAGTTTTGTGTAATTCAGCCTTGTTGGTGGCATTGTCTAAAATTGTCATGATTTAATCCACAGGTCAAATATCCTTATATGTATTCAGAAGGCACAGATGTTATAAAGCACATGATTGATCGTTTTGTTGCTTGAGGTCGCTCGTATGATCTGCTCAAGCTTTGTTGTGTACGATAATTTACAAAATGTACATCATATTCTTGATCGAGTAGACTGCTTAGTTTCGAGAATTTTCCCGATTCTTAGCCATTGTAGGGCTTGTATATGATTATGCCCAATATAATTGTACGTGATACCCGAGCACTTGTAATATGAGAGATGAATGTATTCATGTTTAGTTAAAATCTTGAAATACATGTATCTATTTCTCTACTGATATGTCCAATTAAAAGTTATTCCAGTTTCATCATTATTATATTTTAAGATGAGGGAAGATCATTTTGTAAGGGAATGTAACAAGAGATGAACATATCCACCCTTTTGGTTGTAAATATATTAGAGAGGTTTTTATTTCTGTACTGAGATGTTCGATTACAAATTTTCCAGGGACGTTGCTGCTTCCAGAAATTACATAAAACACCATTTATCTTTGACAGTTTTTTAAACAGGGGAGCAATGAAGTTAGAAAATAGGAAGGGAAAAATGGATTTAGGTTCTTATGCCTCAAAAACAACACGGTTTAGTTCCCGGACCAAAAAGGTTTAGTTCCCAGACCTAGAAAACAAGTCAAAAATTCTCTGAGACTTGAAAGATTCCTTTGTTTTTAGTCTTTATAGTTTATAGTACGTTAACTAATGTGTTGTATCAATACTTGATAATTACTAAAACAATTCTCCCTATACTTGATAATGGCTATTTACTTCTCCAAAACTTTAAACTATTTCTTAAAGGTCTCCCGACTTGCCAAAAAGATTCACTCTCTTTTATTTCATTAGGCATTTAGCGGAGGAATTTGGCACTAGCGTTTTAAAACCCCAAACTCTTCTACTACATCTAAAATCCCTAAGTTCTGTCCCAAATCAAAATCAGGGTAAGATATTTGTTTTATTAAAACTTAATTCGCCATGAAAACAGGATCTTCAACCTCAACCTTCTTTTTCCATGTTATAACGGAATGTGAACGGGGTCAGAATCGTAAGCTAAGAATAAGTGGAAAACCTAAATCGAAGGAGGATAATTGAGGAGACAGTTTGAAATAGAAAAAAAGATCGATTCTCGAATGAAATCAAGGGTAATTGGAAAGGTAATAAAAAATTCCTAACGGCGCCGTTATCTTTGGTGGAAATCTTGGAGGGGGACTAAAATGTAACAACTTAAAGGTTTTAAGTAAACAGTAATTATCAAGTTTTGGAAATTTTTTTTGTATTTATCCAAGTTTTGAGAGACTATTTAGTTAAAAAAAAACCTTATTTATTTTACAAGATAGTACATTTATCTTATAAATAGATGTAGCAGTTTAAGTTTAAGTTAAAGGTAGATGTAGCATTTATAGTAAATATAGTAGATTTGGTGTAAAAGTACTTTATAAGATATTTTATAAGATAAATGTAAACTTTAAAGATAAATGCAGTACTTTGGCTAAAAGTATATTTATTAGTATAACATCGTCAGTTAATGTACTGTAAGGTTCTACACCAAAGTAATTTTTCAGTATAGTGATTTTTGAGTATAGAAAGATTTTGACTAGTTTTTTTTTAACCTAGGGGCTGAAGCCCATTGGTTTGGGCCCTACGGACCTAACTCATTTTTCCCAACAAAGCAACCACCGATACGGTTCTTTGCCTATTTTCAGAATTACATGCTCGTTTTTTGGATTAAGATATCAACAGAGAAATTTATTTGATAATATATATACAGTCACAATAGTAATGATAAAAAGAAACCAAGACAAGGCATACAGTGAGAGATGCGATAACATACAAAAAATTCAATTTCAGTAACAAACCACAACACTCATTTCTAAGTTAATACACTCATACCCACAAGTTACGGCAACATGATAAATAAAACCTCCGGGGCTGAGAAAAAGAAGAAATATACTTCCCAAGTAATAACACAACTCCACTCATCACTAATCTACTATTGGTACAAATGCACCCATCAAAGAGAGTGAGAGAGAGAGAGAGAGAGAGAGAATTCATTATAGGATTATTTCTGGCGAGTTCCACAGCTTTTTTCTCGTACAATTGATGGTTGGATAACTGGTGCTGCTGCAAGCAGATGATGATGTGGATCCTCGTCATCATCGCTCTCTTCCATTGCTGATGAAGCAATTGATTCAGACCCATCTGCTGATTTTCAAAAAGGGTATTAACGAGTAGCATTTTCTTGGTCATAATAATAGAAATGCTTAATTGATCGCCGGATACTTATAGAAATCACATCCACGTGCTTTTTTTAAAATAAAAAAAATCATTTTTCTTTGTGAAAACAAAGTTCTATCAAACCCATCCAAATATATGCCCCCCCCACCCCCACATAACCCCCCAAGTTCTTGCAAAACCATGCATAGAAAAAGAGGAGGCGGGGGTAATTGCAAAAGCCTCATCATTTTTGCAAGATAATACATTAAATTATAAGCACTGCATTTAAACCCTCCCCTCAACTTCAATCAATCTTTTATATACTCATACAAATATGGGTAATCAATGGAATATTCTCTGCAAAGGGAATATTCCTTAACAAATACTATTCTTCTTAACTACCGATATTGCTCGAGTTGATTGGTAATCTGGTAGAGGTATTATGGATACCGAATTTTAAGTCTATATTTATCTTGCTTCAAACAAGATGGGTTTAATAATTTCTGTGACATAGGTTGGGTAAAATATTTATCTATACATCAACAAAATAAATTAAGCCTAATTGTTGGAAAATTCAGCCTCCACATGAAATTTTCTGAGTGTGCAATTTTCCTCTTTGAGAAGGGCAGGTTGTTTTTTTAAAATAGCATGGACAATATATCTATCTATATATAAACGTATAATATTATAAAAGCTGGTTCTGATATTTTGAAAATGTGATCTACATATGTAATTTCTTGATCTTAAGTTTCTTGATTTTCATCAAAAAAAAAAGATTGTGTATTTATATAACTGCTATTTTTTATTATTAGTTTTTATTGGTTAATATAATTTGTCTAAATAAAATGCCTTTTGCTCCTCATTTTGTCAATTTTAAAGATGCATCAAAACTTTTTTTACAGAATAAATATTTTGTTTTTGAACTGGAATTACATTCTTTCATATTTTATTATTAGTTAAAGAAAAAATTAATTTTTCTTTGATAAAGTGAATGTATTTTACATTCTATATACCTTTTCAATTTATCCAAAAATATTATGATCTGTTTTAATCATATATGTTATATGTGGGATCCATTTCGAGTCAAAAAAAATTATAACTAATATTTTCAACTCTACACATAATTTCCTAAATTCTTCTAGTTCTCATGTCAATTTATTGATTAAACAATATTGTCCATAAAATAATAGGCTTCAATTGTGGGGAATCTAAGAGTAAATTAAAAACTAAACATTTTCGAATAATTATAAAATAAGAATTTTTTTCTGTTTATACCTATTTCACGGAATAAGTTAATTTCTAAAGAACTCAGAAGACTGATATATATAAAAATAAAATATTCAAAACTTATTAGTTTTTACGGAATAAGCTTATTATTGGTTTTTATTGGTTTATATATTTGTCTAAATAAAATGCCTTTTGCACCTCATTTTGTCAATTTTAAAGATGCATCAAAAAAAATTATAGAATAAATATTTTGTTTTTGAACTGGAATTACATTTTTTCATATTTTATTATTAGTTAAAGAGAGAAGTAATTTTTCTTTGATAAAGTGAATGTATTTTACATTCTATATACCTTTTCAATTTATCCAAAAATATTATGTAAATTTTAATCATATATATTACACGTTGGATCCATTTCTAGTCAAAAAAAAATTATAACTAAAATCTTCAACTCTTCACGTAATTTCCTAGATTCTTCTATTTCTACATTCATGTCAGTTTATTGATTAAACAATATTGTCCATAAAATAATAAACTTAAATGTGGGAAAAGTGTAAATTAAGAACTAAACATTTTCGAATAATTATAAAATAATTTTTTTTCCTATTTAGGCATTTTATTTAGACAAATTATATAACCAATAAAAACCAATAATAAATTTATTCCGTAAAAACTAATAATTTGTATTAGCCCACTTGAGAGTTTATTTTATTTTTATATATATCGGTGTTCCGAGTTCTTTAGAAATAAACTTATTCCGTGAAGTAATTTGCAGAATAAATATTTTGCTTTTGAAATAGAATTACATTCTTTCATATTTTATTATTAGTTAAAGAGAGAAGTAATTTTTCTTTGATAAAGTGAATGCATTTTACATTCTATATACCTTTTCAATTTATCCAAAAATATTATGTCCGTTTTAATCATATATGTTACACGTGGGATCCATTTCTAGTCAAAAAAATATTTATAACTAAAATCTTCAACTCTTCACATAGTTTCCTAAATTCTTCTATTTCTACATTCATGTCAATTTATTGATTAAACAATATTGTCCATAAAATAATAAATTTCAATTGTGGGAAAAAGAGTAAATTAAAAACTAAACATTTTCGAATAATTATAAAATAAGAATTTTTTTCTATTTATACACCTATTTCACGGAATAAGTTTATTTCTAAAGAACTCCGAAGACTGATATATATAAAAATAAAATAACTCAAGTGGGCTAATACAAATTATAGATTCCATGGATTATATAAAAACATAACATTTAAAACGTTAATCGGGATTGGATCCATATGAGCTTACCGATTATAGTTTCGATTTGATATGGATCCATTTATAGCAAATCAAAACTAAGTACATATAAATTGAACTTTAAATTTTATGGTATTTTTCTATCAAATTACCATCTCTATTCTTCTTAGACTAATCTAATAACTTGATAAACTCCAACAATCGATTGCACGTATGGATTATTTTAAGAATGGGATGAAAATATAGAACAAGAAAAACTAAAATCTGTAGTATTGAAAGGTTAAGCTTCCCCCATAGTGCTCAAATACGCAAAAAGTGTCATGCGCACCACGTACTGCACGTGCTGTAGGGTTGCTAGGCACACGCACAAGGGTCTACGAGGCATCAATCATGTCCGATTTAAAATTTAGCCGTGCCGAACAACCCAAAGCCGGATCTTTAAACTAGAGATTAGATGAAAACAAGTATGTTAAACACTTTAACACTAAGTGAGAGGGATTACAATCTTTGTAGATCCGGTCCTTCACTTCTAAAGCTCCGTGTTGAGCTCCCTTCGCTGCGATCATCGTGCATCCGGACTCTAGAAAGGCTCCACGAAGAGAAAGATGCAAGCTTACTTCCGATCTTCGATAACAAAGATGATCTACCTTGAAGTTTCCATAACGCAAGCTCTCACTCACTAAATGAAGTGAACACCCTCATCTAAATGGCAATGATAGACGAGGATGATGAAGTAGGATTTTTGCTCTCTTTTGTTTTCTATTTCTCACTCATTTTCATCACCTTTGAAAAAGATAAAAAACTTTTTCATGAAGAACTCAAGGAAGAAGATGAAGAATCCTTTTGTGATGAATAATGAATTATTGTAGTGGTTACAAATCTAATCAAGGGTTAAGCATAAAGGAGTTAACCCTTGTAGAGAGTTAACTAAAGTTAATGGTTTGGATTGGGTTAACATAATATCATCACAAAATATCAAGCCAAAGACAAAGTCAAAGTTTCATGAAGCTTCATGGAAGCTTCATGCAAAAGCTAACCCTAATCCAAAACCTAACCAAGTTAAACCCTAAACCATTGTTAAATTTGTAACCCTAACATGTTACAATATTATATATCACATATATAATATATTTTGTAACAAAAGAAAATAATATAATTAACATATATCGCATATATATCAATGTATTATCCCGTGAGAAAATGAATCAATAAAGCGAGCTTATATTAGTTAACGCAATGTAATATATCTCATATATAATATACATTAAATTATCGAATCAACACGTGATCCGGTAACCCAACTATAATACATATAACCGACTAATATAACATGTACCATTTCATCGAATCAACACTTGATCCGATGACCCGGCTATATCACATATACCCGGCCGATATCTCATATCGCGAGAATAGAATACGGTATCTCATATCGTATTATTCTCGGTCCCGCACATATCACATATGTGCTCCTACTCCGTTTTGCCTGAGCCAGGAAACTTCTGTGTAGGACTCTAAAGAATCGTCAATACGCCGGCAGTAGGTGATGATCACATCAAACACGCACAAGCTGCAAGCGGTCAGCTAAACGTAACAGCTACCCAGGTATTGAGCGCTCAAAAGATCAACAAGCAAGCCTGTACATTCTCCTGTGAATCCAGTCAGTAACACTCCCGTACAGTCCGGTCTCTTCGTCTGATATGTCGCATATCTCGCCTAGGGGTGGTAAACGTCAGACCCCAGTAGCTTGATAAGTCGTGTCGATATGAGGTCTATAACAGTTCGAAAAACTACTGATAACACTTACCAGTAAATCTCAGCAACCCTGGCCAGGGATTTCCAGTTATAGCCAATCGAACACAGCGCAACATCAACTCCCTATACCGGGAGAGACGAAACCCCTCCTATCGCTTATTGCCTCCATGTGATTCGGGACTGTACCCAAAAGACACCTTTTTGCACGCCCTCTTGGACGTGGTATGATGGAAATCAAAGCACAGTGGGAATCACACAAGACTCTATGACGATCTCGGATCTACAGACTAACATGTACCAGTGTCACCAGAGAACTGCCATCTGACGTGAGGTATAATACCATCTGGGAGTTCTCGGCGAGTCCGTCCAGTGTACCCAGTGTCTACTGAGCACCCGTACACTATCCTTGATGTCAAACACCGATGGATATGGGATCATCCATCGCCCATCATATGGGTCAAGATGCGTATACGCTAGTCTACTCTGGTGTATCGATGCCCTGTCTTGATACACCCTCGACTAGGAACAGTTATAGGATGTACTCGTCGACTACCGTGGCCCCACTAGTATGATCTCATCACAGTCCCAATAGTCGAGTACATATCCTAAGGGCTTTATCAACATGTAACATAGAGACAATCAGAGTACATGTTAAGATAAAGTACAACCAGATAGCATACTATCATGTCGAGCAAGAAAGTCCTCCCTATATATGTCCTAGCATCCACTACAATATGCATCGTATGTACAGTAATGGCCTCTAGGGCATACATATAACTAACAATCTCCCACTTGCCTTAGGGCCATCTGTTGTGGTATCACATACCCAACAATTAGCTGTGGTTGAAGTATCTCATAATCAACCATCCCATAAAAGTCTCTACTGGGAAAAAGGCCTTTGTGAGTGGATCCGCGCTGTTGTTCTCTGTGTCTGCTCTCCTAACCTCGATCTCCCTGGAGATCAACCATCTCCATGATCAGGTGATACTGCCTAAGAATTATATCTGGATTTCAGATGGGACGGTGGTTCCTTGGCATAAGCCACAACTCCATTGTCACACAATGGTAGGAACGAAGTTCATCTTATGAACTTATATATCCAGACCGCCTCTTTGGTAGCATCTTTGGTAACGATGTATCTTGCCTATAATCGTCTAGTATGTCACGGTATCTAGCTTGAAACTCTTCCAACATACCGTCCCTCCACTGAGGGTAAAGACAATGCCTGCGACTGACATTCAGTCGTCCTTATCACCCTGGAACCTTTCCAGTGTTTCTCCCCAGGATCGATTGATACCATCTCACTACAACTAGTGAGAATCCTAACATCCAATTAGATCTATCTCATAGATCCATTACCCAGGATTTAGGAGGTATCACCTTGATCCTATATGAAGAATCCTTGTGATAAGCGGAGATTGACCGAGCGTAGCATAGGAAACTCCTTCCCTATCAATAGTATGTCATCCACGTACTCTACGAGGATCACCACCATACTCCCTACTATCTTTTTGTATATACAAGGTTCATCTACCATTTTGATGAAGTCAAACTCTTTGACTACCACATCAAAACAGATGTTCCAATTCCGCGATGCCTAATTTATCACATAAAACATCCTGCTCACGTTTCCGCTGCTCCCACTGTCTACGAAGCCCTCTGGCTGTGTACTTATAGACGCTCTCTTCCAAATCATCATTTAGAAAAGCAGTCATGACACCCAACCGCCAGATATCGTAGTCATGGTATGTAGTCGTGGCAAGTAGGATCTGGATGGACTTAAGCATAGCTTTGAAAGTCTCAACCTTTCCATATACACCAAGTAATCTTCTCAAGATATACTTGCTCCTGATGAGGATTTAACCCTTCAGATAAAGCAACCAAAGTCCATACTTTGTTGGTGTATAAGGATTCCATCTCAGATCGCTAAGCATCCAGCCATTCTTACAGAGTCCCACTCCTGATAGCCTGCTCGAAAATGGTTGGGTCATCATCTCATGATGCAATCCTCGCTCCCACTGTCATAGAGAATACCGAAGTATCTCTCAGGTGGATGAGGAACCCTACCAGATCGGCGGAGAGGCTGAGATTCGTTGGAAACTATTGAATCCTTCAGTTCTACCAAATCATCAGCTGCAGTTTGTATAGCTGGAACTCTTTCCAGTTCTACCTCATGACCACTTATTTCTTCACAAGAAATTCCCTTTCACAAAGGTGGCATGTTGAGAAACAAAATATCTTTTGTTCCTCGGTTAGGTAAAAGATATTCCCTTGCGAATGCTTGGGATATCCAACAAACTTCTACAGATCTGATTTTGCCTCGAGCTTGTCCGGATTTTGCTTTTAGACATAGGCCGGACAACCCCAAATCTTAACAAACTTAAGATATGGGCTCTTCCCTTTCCATATCACATATGAAGTGGTAGGCAACTGATTTGATTTGAACCCTATCCAATAGATATGCAGCTTCACAAGTGCATAACTCCCAAGAGGAAATAGGCAACTCAGTAGTACTCATCATAG
Source organism: Agapanthus africanus (assembly GCA_030015575.1). NCBI lineage: Eukaryota > Viridiplantae > Streptophyta > Magnoliopsida > Asparagales > Amaryllidaceae > Agapanthus > Agapanthus africanus. The sequence continues at coordinate 994,273,424 of CM057337.1, forward strand.
AGCACACCATATTACATAGGGTGCGATTGCTCCGTCCCGATACACCGAGGTGTTGTGGTGTATACGGAGCAGTAATGCTGAGAGAGAATCTCATTCTCCTTTAGAAAAGTCCAGGAATTTCGTGCTCAAGTATTCTCCTCCTTGATCTCATCAAAGGACATAATACTTATACCCGTTTTGGTTCTCTACTTCTAACTTATATTCATTGAATTTCTCAAAAGTTCCAGACTTGTGTTTCAACAGGAACATATGTCTGAATCTTGAGAGATCATCAGTGAATGTAATGAAGTACAAAGAACCGGTCTTGGTATGTGTAGACAGGGGACCTTCATACATCAGCATGTATCAATCCCAAGAGTTCACTAACTCTTTCTCTGTTTCCAATAAACGGAGCTGTGGTCATCTTATCTCTGTGACATGACCGGCAAGTTTCACAAGATGTAAATTCAAACTAATTTAAATACGCATCTAAATGTAACTTCAGCTAGTCGGGTCACATTGACATGACCTAGTCTACAATGCCTCAAGAAGGATTCGTTCATTTCTGAACTCTTCCTCTTGTGTGTGTTCTGTATACTAAGAACTGTAGTTTGATTTAGAACGTCTATGCTTTTAGATAACGTGCCTGAACCGATCAACACTTGATATAGGAAATGTTCAAAACATTATCCAACAATACAAAATTATATCCTTTCTTTACTAATAAAGAGACTGATATGATGTTGTATATCAGGTTCGGTATCTAATAACATTCGTTCAGAATCAATGTATTCTGGTAATACAGGGTGATAACTACCAACAGACTTGGCTGCAACACTTGCACCGTTTCTATCTCATGAAACTTATCACCCGTTCTCAGTTCTCTACCTATCTGTAGCCCATGTAACAAATTGCATATGTGGGATCCTGATCCGGTCTCAAATACCCAGGACGTAAAGGATACTGAGAAACAGTTCTCTGTAATGAACACACCCGAAGAAGATGCATCAGCATGCACTTTCTTCGTTTGGGCGGCACGGGAATTCTGGTAATCCCCAATTTCCTGCTCTGTCTTATAACAATTATAAGTTGGAGCGGGACCAACGTTCCTTAGTACAGTATAACAAGCGGGTTCGGTCAATACATCCGTATTATTATCTTGATTAAGGCGTGACATGGTCGCTACCTGGAGAGAGAAGAAAACACTCAGCGTGCGCTTTTATAAGATTAGATTGGTTATCAATTTATCTAATCAGGATGTTTCCCACTGTTTTAGTCAAATCTTCCTTCAAACCCTAAAAGGAAAGACTAACCGGGATTAATTACACCCTACAAGTTCGCCAATCTTTCAGCCAGGCCATTGCCGGTACTTTGAGGGAGGTTCCCCGTGCTTTCGCACGGACCTAATTAAAGTAAACCTCGTTTTCCCAGGGGCGTAACCCCGTTGACACCTTTCTAGACACCTACTTGATCGGCTTATTGTAATGTGTAAAACTCTCCTAGGAGTAACTCTTACTCGCAGCGGGTATCGGGATCCAACTATCTCATAGAAGGTATGCAATCTCATTGCAAATTTCAACACTTGAAATTCCCAATAATATTTTACCCCTAGCATCCTATGACCTTGACGAATGCCAACAAACCATAGACTACTAGTCAAGTTCAACCCGTCATTTCCCGATTGAATTAAACCCACCCGCACGGCCCTTGACGAATGCCAACAAAGTCGCACGACTACCCTAACTCAATCGCATCATATGCTTATACAGATAAGCCTAAATAGCTACCGCACGCTACGCCTCGACGAAAACCAACAAACGCATCACGAATACTATGAAGTACTTATCTGAAATGACGGAGGGCTATGACAGGTTTTTAAGAAAACTCTTTGCGTGGTGAACTTGATATCGTCGTAGAATCGAGTGATTTTAAATTGAGTGTTTTTTAGGTCTTTCTAGTTTTGCTAAAGAGGTCACTCCCGGTGAAGGGATCGTCGACTTTTTCCTCATCGAATAAGGTGCAGGATATTTCATAAATATCACTATGCAAAGCAAGAATTATAGAAGCAATCAAAAGACAGACCGAGTTTGTAGCATCTGCTAGTTTCACTAAAGAGGTCACTCCCGGTGAAGGGATCACGGCTCTTTCCTTATCGAATAAGGTGATGGATGTTCTACAAGGAACACCGCTATGCAAAGCAAGAACTAGAGCTACCAGTTTTTAAACAAGTTTCTACAACATCTTAGGTTTCTTTTAGTTCATTAATCTCATTAATGAAGTCCCATTTTAATTATGCTTCGCAAGCATCACCTTTGAAACGAAATCTGCAATATAATATATATCTCATATATATAATATAAACATTCGTCTCAGGCGGTAATATAATCTCATCACAGAACATTGCAGCAAAAGAACATATATGAAATATTGGATATACTAGGACGTCCGTGTTTTAATACGAACCTGTATAAAACACGGATTCCACGGTCGCGATGAATAGCCAAACCCACATCCCTGGACCCCTACGAGAGCGGCAAGCAACACTGCCAATTCTAGGGTTAGGAGACCCTGTCTCGACTCCTCGAGATGGTCTCCCACTGGACCCTAGAACCCGGTTACTTGTGCTCCCCGCCTTGGGTCTACCTAATGCGGAAAAGTAAATAATATACAATGGTGACATCATCCTCAGCCCGGAAGTGCCCCAATAAAAGAATATTACATACAAATGAATTTTACATGAATGAAAAAGAAAAACTCTCATCTCACATAAAAACCCCGGCTATTCAAAACGCGACGATCCAATATAACATATCACAGCAGCACATAATATCTCATATCAACAACGTAAGCAAGTATGTGTATCCCGATTGTCGTTGATGTATAGCAACGAAGCCGGCGATACACCACATACTACGCTTACGGTCACAGAAAAAAAAGTGTAAAACTACAACAATTGGAATCCGCAACCTCCTTAGACATCGCATGCCTAACAAAATGAATTCCTTAGACATCGCATGCCTAACAATTATAAACCCCGCATTTTAGTCTTATTATCGAAAACTCTTTTTAATATCAAGTCGGGCAATTCAACAAGATTCCCGACATCCTGATCGAATGCTCGTCGCAAACTTTAGTAGACGGCCGCACCCCCGATGTCGTCGACGAAATGCACTAAAGGCATAACACCGCTGCCGCGAGCACCCGAACGGATGCTTTTAGCGACGGGGTTCTCCTACAGTCACTTAGTCGGGACTATGGGGCGTGGCTATCTATTAAGTTTACCCGGTGAGTATCCGCGTACACTACGTGATTGCGACGGACTTTTGATCGCATCAAAATCCCGTGGCAACCGATCATCTGAGACTAAACTGCTATGTTTATAACATTCAAATTAGTTATCTCATAACTACCTGTGGATTCCAAATATTGTATCACATTCCAGATAAATAGACAATGTTAAATTTTCCGATCGAATAATCAAACACCCAAGATTTCCCAAATAGTTCTCAACACTTGAAATTAGTTTTAGAACATCCATCACATGCCACAGTACCAATGGTCCAGCCGTAGAAGGGTCAAGCCAACGCCTCACATGTGGCACCCCGTATTGTTACAAACTCTAAGGTTTAGAGGCAGTTCAAGACGGTCACATAATCGAGTTAAAGTTTGTTGTCTTCTAGAGGGTCCACCGCGTTACTTGCACGACTTAGAACGTTCTTAAACTACGGAAAAATCCAACACTTGGAAATTTTCCGGGTCGGGAAAAAATGAGTTATTGATATCCGTTCGAACTTTTTAACACGTTCTAAAAATTACCCGGACAACCTAAACAAAGTTAAATTATCCGATCGAATCAAGGAGTCCCCAATACAACCCAGAAAACTCAACTCTTGAGTATAAATTAAAAATTCCTAGAAGAATCAGGAAGCAACTACGGTTATTACTGTGCAAAGCACTATCCCTGTTGCTACAGTTCAGCCGCGGAACCGCCACGCAAGCCATGGTACGGCCGCGGTTCCACGGCGCATTGATGGAATTGGGGGCACGTACTGCACAGTAATTCCTAGAAAACCCTGCTGATTTTTTGAGCATTTTTAATACAGAAAAAATCACAATTTTAGAAAATTTCCAGAGAGGGGTAAAAACTAGGGTTTCGGGGTTCGATCGGACTTTAAATTTCGTCTAGACTTCGCCTAAAGCTCTAGCTTGGCTCTGATACCACTGTAGGGTTGCTAGGCACACGCACAAGGGACTACGAGGCATCAACCATGCCCGATTTAAAATTTAGCCGTGCCGAACAACCCAAAGCCGGATCTTTAAACTAGAGATTAGGTGAAAACAAGCATGTTAAACACTTTAACACTAAGTGAGAGCGATTACAACCTTTGTAGATCCGGTCCTTCAATCCTAAAGCTCCGTGTTGAGGTCGCTTCGCTGCGATCATCGTGCATCCGGACTCTAGAGAGGCTCCACGAAGAGAAAGGTGCAAGCTTACTTCCGATCTTCGATAACAAAGATGATCTACCTTGAAGTTTCCATAACACAAGCTCTCACTCACTAAATGAAGTGAACACCCTCATATAAATGGTAAGGATAGATGAGGATGATGAAGTAGGATTTTTGCTCTCTTTTATTTTCTATTTCTCACTCATTTTCATCACCTTTGAAAAAGATAAAAAGCTTTTTCATGAAGAACTCAAGGAAGAAGATGAAGAATCCTTTTGTGATGAATAATGAATTATTGTAGTGGTTACAAATCTAACCATGGGTTAAGCATGAAGGAGTTAACCCTTGTAGAGAGTTAACTAGAGTTAATGGTTTGGATTGGGTTAACATAATATCATCACAAAATATCAAGCCAAAGACAAAGTCAAAGCTTCATGAAGCTTCATGGAAGCTTCATGAAGCTTCATGGAAGCTTCATGCAAAAGCTAACCCTAATCCAAAACCTAACCAAGTTAAACCCTAAACCATTGTTAAATTTGTAACCCTAACATGTTACAATATTATATATCACATATATAATATATTTTGTAACAAAAGAAAATAATACAATTAACATATATCGCATATATATCAATGTATTATCCCGTGAGAAAATGAATCAATAAAGCGAGCTTATATTAGTTAACGCAATGTAATATATCTCATATATAATATACATTAAATTATCGAATCAACACGTGATCCGGTAACCCAACTATAATACATATAACCGACTAATATAACATGTACCATTTCATCGAATCAACACTTGATCCGATGACCCGGCTATATCACATATACCCGGCCGATATCTCATATCGCGAGAATAGAATACGGTATCTCATATCGTATTATTCTCGGTCCCGCACATATCACATATGTGCTCCTACTCCGTTTTGCCTGAGCCAGGAAACTTCTGTGTAGGACTCTAAAGAATCGTCAATACGCCGGCAGTAGGTGATGATCACATCAAACACGCACAAGCTGCAAGCGGTCAGCTAAACGTAACAGCTACCCAGGTATTGAGCGCTCAGAAGATCAACAAGCAAGCCTGTACATTCTCCTGTGAATCCAGTCAGTAACACTCCCGTACAGTCCGGTCTCTTCGTCTGATATGTCGCATATCTCGCCTAGGGGTGGTAAACGTCAGACCCCAGTAGCTTGATAAGTCGTGTCGATATGAGGTCTATAACAGTTCGAAAAACTACTGATAACACTTACCAGTAAATCTCAGCAACCCTGGCCAGGGATTTCCAGTTATAGCCAATCGAACACAGCGCAACATCAACTCCCTATACCGGGAGAGACGAAACCCCTCCTATCGCTTATTGCCTCCATGTGATTCGGGACTGTACCCAAAAGACACCTTTTTGCACGCCCTCTTGGACGTGGTATGATGGAAATCAAAGCACGGTGGGAATCACACAAGATTCTATGACGATCTCGGGTCTACAGACTAACATGTACCAGTGTCACCAGAGAACTGCCATCTGACGTAAGGTATAAACCATCTGGGAGTTCTCGGCAAGTCCGTCCAGTATACCCAGTCTCTACTGAGCACCCGTACACTATCCTTGATGTCAAACACCGATGGATATGGGATCATCCATCGCCCATCATATGGGTCAAGATGCGTATACGGCAGTCTACTCTGGTGTATCGATGCCCTGTCTCGATACACCCTCGACTAGGAACAGTTATAGGATGTACTCGTCGAGTACCGTGGCCCCACTAGTATGATCTCATCACAGTCTCAATAGTCGAGTACATATCCTAAGGGCTTTATCAACATGTAACATAGAGACAATCAGAGTACATGTTAAGATAAAGTACAACCAGATAACATACTATCATGTCGAGCAAGAAAATCCTCCCTATATATGTCCTAGCATCCACTACAATATACATCATATGTACAGTAATGGCCTCTAGGGCATACATATAACTAACACGTGCGCCAGTGCCATGCGCACCACATGGGGCGCACGTGCTCCGGCGTCAAGAAGCCTTTTCGGCAACCGAGAGCTTAAGCTCCAAAATGTTCCCTCCTCTCATGAAAAGGGCGTGGTCTAGGGTACATCCTTCCACACCTCTGATCTATATCGTAATCTCTCGGCGTCTTCGAAGAAGTGGATCCCAACGACCAACGATCTTTCTTTCCATATAGAGAATCTTCCTCATAAGGTGAAGAAAAAGAGACTTAAGCCTCTGCAAAATTCTTCTCCATCCTCAAACTTTCGGTAGGGAGATTAATCTTCATTAAAATAGAAACTTAACCTTCATGAAACTTAAATTTCTAAAATAAAAAGAATAATCTCTGGAAACCCCTAAATGTTGTGCCCCACGTGCACCACACGTGGCGCCGGCGCCAGAAAAGGGATGCACCAAACATGCTAGTGCTAAACATGTCAGCACCAGACATTCATAAACTTGCTCCATGCGCCACGTGATATGCACGTAAGCATGCGCCAAAGCCCTTTATTCACCATATGGAAGGCATGTGACCAAGCGCCAACACCCCCTATGCACCACGTGATATGCATGTGGGTTGCGCCAGCGCCAATATGTTATATGCCAAACCATGTTATACAGACCCCAAGCTCTTAGTCCAAATTGGCTAACTCCATGAAACTTAAGCTTCTTTAAAATTTATAACTAAAATCTTCAACTCTTCACATAGTTTCCTAAATTCTTCTATTTCTACATTCATGTCAATTTATTGATTAAACAATATTGTCCATAAAATAATAAACTTCAATTGTGGGAAAAAGAGTAAATTAAGAACTAAACATTTTCGAATAATTATAAAATAAGAAATTTTTTTCTATTTATACACCTATTTCACGGAATAAGTTTATTTCTAAAGAACTCCGAAGACTGATATATATAAAAATAAAATAACTCAAGTGGGCTAATACAAATTATAGATTCCATGGATTATATAAAAACATAACATTTAAACGTCAATTAGGATTGGATCATATGAGCTTACCGATTATAGTTTCGATTTGATATGGATCCATTTATAGCAAATCAAAACTAAGTACATATAAATTGAACTTTAAATTTTAAGGTATTTTTCTATCAAATTACCATCTCTATTTTTCTTAGACTAATCTAATAACTTGATATACTCCAACAATCAATTGCACGTATGGATTATTTTAAGAATGGGATGAAAAAAAACTAAAATCTGTAGTATTGAAAGGTTAGGCTTCCCCCATAGTGCTCAAATACGTAAAAAGTATCATGCGCACCACGTCCTGCACGTGCGCCTGTGCCATACGCACCACATGAAACGCACGTGCTCCGGTGTCAAGAAACCTTTTCGGCAACCAAGAGCTTAAGCTCCAAAATGTTCCCTCCTCTCATGAAAGGGGCGTGGCCTGGGTACATCCTTCCACACCTCTGATCTATGTCGTAATCTCTCGGCGTCTTCGAAGAAGTGGTGGATCCCAACGACCAACGATCTTTCTTTCCATATAGAGAATCTTCCTCATATGGTGAAGAAAAAGAGACTTAAGCCTCTGCAAAATTCTTCTCCATCCTCAAACCTTCGGTAGGGAGATTAATCTTCATTAAAATAGAAACTTAACCTTCATGAAACTTAAGTTTCTAAAATAAAAAGAATAATCTCTGGAAACCCCTAAATGTTGTGCCCCACGTGCACTACACGTGGCGCCGGCGCCAGAAAAGGAATGCACCAAACATGCTAGCGCCAAACATGTCAACGCCAGAAATTCATAAACTTGATATGCGCCAGTGATATGCACGTAAGCATGCGCCAAAGCCCTTTATTCACCACATGGAAGGCATGTGACCAAGCGCCAACACCCCCTATGCACCACATGATATGCATGTGGGTTGCGCCAGCGCCAATATGTTATATGCCAAACCATGTTATACAGACCCCAAGCTCTTAGTTCAAATTGGCTAAGTCCATGAAACTTAGACTTCTTTAATCTTAAGATCTTCTAAGTTGATCTTAGTCCAAAATACGACTAACAATCCTTGGATAAAAACCAAGTAACCCGTGAACTGACGGACCTCATCAATATGAGAAATGCGACCTAAGTTAACTCCTATTGGCAAACCAAGATACCAACATGGACCTCGTCAAGCAAATGCTTGGCTCAAACCCTAAATCTAAAATATATACGAATTTGGACTAATCTGTGTCCTACGGGCCCAACGCTTCGAGCGCGCCGTATGCAATCCACGGACACAAACAATATGGATCCCAACTATGTTTCCTAAGTATGTGTTGTCCTATGGTCTGGATCATACAACAAACCGTATACAATCCACGGGCGCGAAAAGTATAAAAGCATACAAAGTTGTTGGCCATATCAACAGTCAAACACATGCACACATAGAACAAAAGACCTAAAGTGCTGAAAGTTGTTATCATTCGGAATAACGTAATTAACTGCAGGGGCTTACGTCTGCAGGAAAAAACGCCCCCACAATCAATAAACCTCTCATCCGTGAGAGAGAATCTGAAATCACTTATATCGGTCGCATTTGTCCAAACCTCCGATATATGACGCTATAAATCAATTTAGTGTTTTCGGAGAGGTGGATGGATCAAACATATGCGTCTGCCCCCAGATTCAGGCTAGACGTCTCCTCGTCGTTTCAGTCCAGTTTCCGGCGGTAAACAGATTCTGGCACGCCCGATATGATTCTTTTTCTCTTTTCACTTCACACTTCGTGAGTCGTGTGTTTGACTCGCCGTATCGAACAAAATTTCGATTACGGCCTCGTTGTCATGGTAATTTTCAAAGATTACATGACTTCAAAGCGATAAAGATGCCACCAAGACTTTCATCTTCCTCATGGCTTACATGTGGTCGATGTCCAAAACCGCTCGATGATTCACTTGTCCCCTTGTCTATAGGGACCTCGTGGCATACAACCGCCACGACTCCGGCGTTATAGCCGTCCTAAGAGGCCTAGTTGTTGAAAGAATTGAGCAGACTACAATTCGGACAAATTCTCCTGGTCACTCTCAAAGGAGAATGACACTTTGCCAAATGAAAAAGCTCCTCAAAGGTCAATTTTTGAGAGATTGACCCCTAAGCTGGCGGATCTCTCAAAGAGTCCCATTCCACTAAGAAGGACAGTTTACAAAAGGCCGACTCCCAATGATGTAAATACACCCAAAGACCCTTCACCTCCAAGTAGATCGGTCTTTAGAAGCTTGACACCCGCCAACAACGCTCAGTCGAAGATGGTCGTCACTTAACTTTGCAGGGGACGAAATGCTCAATCTTTGACCCCACACAGGGGCAAGCTATTTAATCCCAGACCTCAGGCAGAAGGCATCTCAATGGAGCTCCTTTGGTCGACATGATCCCTATGGCAAGGAATGCTCAACAAGATACATGCGTAATCTAAAGAAGGAAGGAAACACCACTTAAGTTGAACAGAACTCTCTGAAATCTCCGTCTAAGATGACGTTAAACTCCCAAAATTCCAAAATCTCCGTCTAAGATGACGTTTAAACTCCCAAAATTCCAAAATCTCCAATGTTCTCCCGTCTATGCAGACGTTAAACAAAATCCTCGTCTATGATGACGTTAAACCCTGTCTATGCAGACGTCAAACAATGAGGGCATTGGAATACTTGTTAGTTGTAAGTAACGGATGACGACCAGAATCCGCTCGTCGTTCTTCGCTTCTACCTTATTTTCGATGCCAACAAAAGATCCGCTTCACATAAGCCATTCCGTCTAAGCAGACGTTAAACTAAATTCCTCCGTATAAATAGATGTTAAACAAAATATGCCGTCTATAATGACATTAAACCCCCTCCGTCTATGATGACGTTAAACATTCCGTCTATGATGACGTTAAACATTCCGTCTAAATAGACGTTAAACAAAATCTTCTGTCCAATCGGGCGTTAAATCCTCTCATCTAGGACGACGTTAAAACATTCCGTTAAACTACATCGAGTGGCAGACAAATAAAGACGATGGATCTGTTCCCAAAACAGAGCACAAGTCGGCGTTTAAGCTGCTTTCTATCTCCCCATCTGTGGACAAAGCCGTTAACTCTTCAGGGGTAACTCACCAGCATTCTTCTTCAACAGGTCAGCCCCAAAATCAGCCAACTCACCTCGAGCCACTAATGGCCAACAAAAAAAGTCAGTCTTTAAGGGACTAGCACCTCCAAACAGCAGCAAAACGGGCTGGCCCACCGTCAGAAGCTGTGAATGGAGAACTGCGCATCTTTCCCAAGACAGGGCATGCCAACACCCTCCCTGAAGATGTATGGGCCAACTTGAGCAAAACTGTTTAAAAAGGGGGGCCGAAAAGGATAAAAAGGCCGCTGATATTGGCGCCAAACTTGGCTCGAACGATAATCCTATTCCAGCAAATGTACACTGCAATGGCTACGCAACTAGAGCCACATGATGATGAGCAACTTCTACATATGCTTGAGGTGCCGGTCCAAACAACGGCAACTCCCGCACCGTTGCCAACTCTAATAAACTTGGAAGCCACTACGGGTTCGTCATCAAGTAATGATGCGGCTCTGCGAAATCAGATCGATGATCATCAAGCCAAGATGCACATGGCCTGTGAAGCATTCCAAAAGCTGGTCTACAAAGGTTGACCCTATTCGACGGACGACGACCAACTGCAATACCCCAAGAGATACACGATTCCCAAATTCAAGGTGTTCAAAGGAACACGGAATCCTCGCCAACATATTGCACAATACAAAGCGATGTAGGGGAACACAGGGGGCAATGACACCTTCCTGCTGAAGCAATTCATCGGCAGTTTCGCAGACACGGCCTTCGAGTGGTATGCGGAGTTACCAAATGACTCCCTATAGACCTTTGCGCAACTAGAAGCTTTATTCATGCAAAATATTCGCCAACGCAACCGAAGAAACGGCGCACTTTACTTTAATAAATGAAGAAAGGAGGAACTCGGAAACTTTGATGCAATATGTCGTCCGATGGCGAAATCTCGTCTCAAAATGTGAGCATGCGCTTGATGAATCCCAAACCTTAAGGATCTTTATAGAGGTACGCTCCCATTCGTCGCCATGGCGAAGTCTAAGGCGTCTCAAGATCTCATAAATCATGCTGCTCGACTGGAAGGGATAAATTTCACCTCAAAGGCCAGCCCTCGGTCAGAGAAAGATTTCCGGCATGGCAAAAATATCGAAAAGTCTTCTTTCATCGCTAATGTGTGACAAGGTCAGGGAGCAACCAAATCCAATCCTCCGCCATTAATGAGAACCGGTCCAACCCTAGAAGGGGAAGCAAGACGCAAATATTCATTCCTCTTAAGCAAAAACAAGGAAATTGTTCGGATGGGCCAAGGAAAGCAATATGCTCGTTCTGCCTAACTCGAGGCGTCCGGAGCAAGCCAACAGGGTCCATGACACCAAATACTGCCTCTATCATTGGTTGGTCATTCACTCTACAAAGGACTGTTGCGTCTTCAAGAATTGGTTCGAAGACCAATATCAGAAGGGGAGGCTCGATCTGCAAACCCATCCCGTCTCAAAGGAACTCCTCTGAGTGAAAATCAAAGTCACGACAATATTGTCTTCAACATTGACAAACCATGAAAAGCTCAACAAAACCTAAAGTTCTCTCGGAAGAATAAGCCGTCGAGCCCTATTCTCCGCCAAGCAACAAAGAGTCAAAACGCACAGTAACGATGCGACGACAACCGCCTGCATCAGGTCTTGCGCCCGATAGCACTTCGCTTAACACTAATGTACATGAAAGCAGTCCTATAGACATCAAGCACAAAGTAGCGATTCGACAGCAACCGCCTTACATCCGGCCTTGCAACGGTATTAAGGTAGAAAAATTACTTAACATCGAAATCAAATGAAAATGTTGGGCGATGTAAGCATCCCGCCTGAAATCAAACCAACGAACAAGGCTCAAAGGAGTCCGATGGAAAACGCATCGATGGTTCACCTCCAAATGCAAGTGTTCCGCGACAAGACTCCAAGAAGTCCGGTGGAAGCCATCGATGGTCCGCTTCGGGAAAAAATACGAAGATCCGCGACAGTACATATACATGCTCGCACGTGAATCCGGATGACAGCCCAAAAGTTTCGCTTAAAGGAATTCAGACCATGCCCCTATGACAGGAAGTAAGAGTAGAGGCCTCGGCATGATTGCAAGGAATCCGGTACAATACATCAATGGCTCGCCTCCAAAATGAACGTCGTCCAACATGGAGTGGTCCTCCATCTAGCCGCAAAGCCCTCGACATCCAACATGGAGTCATTGTCCATCCAGTCGACAAAATCCAATGGCGTTCCGACATGGAGCAATTCTCCATCAAGCGCCAAAATCCCAACGGCTTCCCAATTCCGACTTGAAGTAAGCCATAAACTACAAGGTGCTCCGCATGAGCCATAAACTATCAGGCGCTCCGCAACGAGCCATAGATTACCACGTGCTCTGAAATGAGCAATAAACTACATGCGCTCAGCAATGAGCCATAAACTACCAAGTGCTCCGCAATGAGCCATAAACTAGCCAGCCAGTCTCGAAATCACGATCGACATGGGTTACTTGCAACAAAGTGTCCTCCATTGTCAAACCAAGCTACCAATGAGGAAAAGAAACCACTTATGAGATCCTCTCAACTCGTAAGATGAAAATACTCTCGTGAAATCCTTACGACTCGTAAAAGGAAAGGACACTTAGGAATCCTCACGACTCCTAAGAAGAAAATATACCTACGAGATCCTCTAGACTCGTAGGAAGAAAACATTTTATGAGACCCTCACGGCTCATAAAATTGATAAGTCTTAGATGACGGGGACCTAAACCTGTCTTCTGCCCTACGGCCGGTCTCTAAATTGATTACCGTATACAATCTATGGGTATAAACGATCCATGTCGTCCCCACGTCTCACCCGACAAGGGATGTTGGGTCACCTGCAGCGAAACTACATCCGAGAGTTCCACCGGCGGTGCAAGGCTAAAAAAAGGTATGTCCACAAGCAAAATGGACACGGATGAAAACCCGAAAGAACTCTATGAATAAAAATAGCAAGACTATCCGTGAGTTTGTGAAAACCCGAAAGGACGCAAACTCGTAAGAAAGAAAGAAATAAAAGTTCCGATAAAGTCCCACCACAGGTACTGTGGACGGCACTTGTGAGCCATCTCGACTTGCAAGGAGAAAATACTCTTGTGAAATTCTTACGACTCACAACGGAAATCCACTTAGGGGTCCCCCATGACTCCCAAGGAGAAAATCCAACTATGAGATCCTCTTGACTCGTAAGGAGAAAATAGCTTTATGAGACCCTTACGGCACGTAAAGCCGAAAAATGGCCTAGTTAGCGGGGATCTAAATATGTCTTCTAAGCCACTATTGTCTTACAGGCAACGGCAAATGATAAGTCGCTCCTGGCACTATTCCAGTTGTAGCGATACTGATGCCAAATCCGGTATAAAATCTCAAGTCTCCAACTTGCAACAAAATTAGCAAGTATAAAAAAATATAGCTGAAATGATTGGGCAACCGCGATAAAAAGCCAAAATAAAAGGGCAATCGCGACTTTCGCAATAAGAAAAACTGAAATGATAAAAGCAATCGCGGATAAAAAGATCCGCCCTACAAGCAAGTCAACACTGACTCTTGTATATAAAACACGAACGCAAACAGATGACAATGAGCAATACGATTCATCAAAGGCTACCAAGCAAAAGAATTCGTCAGCAACGGTTCATGTCTCAATGGCATCATATGCAAGCTCAAAGACCATCAAGAGTTACTTCATCCTTGCAGGATTTAGTTGCAACTCCCTAAAATTCAAATAAAGTATAGCGGAGCTATGACAACTCCCTAAACTCCAAGTCTTGACGGCAAAGTAGACAACCTAAAAACTATATGGACGCCTTCTTACTCCAGCAAAGTACGGATGCGACGTCAATAAAACACGAACAGCCAAAGCTAAAGTGGAGTAACAATATATTCCTAGCTCTAGATCTCGATGGCAACTTATACAACCTAGAGATTATCTCGACGTTCTTTTTCATTCCAGCAGAATACAGATGTGACGTCAACAAGGACCAAAGGGTCAAAATGAAGGAGTGTGATGATATCAACCTAGCAGTAAATCTTGATGGCAACTTATACAGCCTAAAGATTATTTGACGTTCCTTCTTATTCCAGCAGAATACAGACGGCGACATCAGCAAGGGCCAAAGGGTCAAAGCAAGAGTGGAGTTATGGCAAATTTCTAGCTCCCGGTTTCAATGGCAGTACATACATGCCTAAAAACCATTAGATGTCATCTCACCTCAGAAGGATGCAGATATGACCTCTCTGGGACTCAAAAGAGTCTGACCTCAAGCTAAAGCGTCATGGCGAAGCCTAACGCTGAATTTTCTGGCAGCAATATGGATATTCCAGCTTAAGATTACTTGAAGACGTGTCCAGCCTCAAAAGGGATCGGAGATACACCAAGTGCGTGGCTACTCGAACCGCTATCCGAAGGATGCAAATCGAGAAGCCAACACAACGGTGCGATAGACTTAACCCAGTACCACAAATCTGACGGCCTCTTATACTAACAGAGGTATGTTAACGTCAGTCCGAGTTTATCCATATGCCTAAGGGAAGGATAAACTGAACGCTCCGAGACGAGTAAATAAACTAGCCAGGTCACTTCAGCGCAAATAATAAAGTGAAGAAACCACTTACGTGTCCTCTCGACTCGTAAGAAGAATACTCTTGTGAGATCCTTACGACTCACAAAAGGAAAAGACATTTAGGGGTCCTCACGACTCCTACGGAGAAAATATACCTACGATATACTTTAGACTCATAAGGAGAATACTTTATGCCAT
This sequence comes from Agapanthus africanus, assembly GCA_030015575.1. NCBI lineage: Eukaryota > Viridiplantae > Streptophyta > Magnoliopsida > Asparagales > Amaryllidaceae > Agapanthus > Agapanthus africanus. The sequence continues at coordinate 994,288,743 of CM057337.1, forward strand.
CACGACTTATAAAGTTGAAAAGTCTTAGATGAGAGGGACTTAAATTTGTCTCTTAAGCCATCGTTGCCATGCGGCCAATCTCAAAATTGACTACTGTATACCATCCATGGGCCATCTGTGACAAAATTGATAGATGACGATGTCATCAAAAAGAGAAAGGTGCAACTCACGGACCTCAGGGTTTATAACTACATTTATAAGAATCGTGATTTGAGTCAATGGTAGATGACGGCGCCAATGCCCTCTCGCTATCTTCTCAGATTAAAATTCTAAAAGTTATATAAGATACGTCATCTCGAAATCAGTCGTGTGCTCTGCACTACTCTATACTACATCCACGTATATACCTCCATGGGCAAAGTAGTAGGGGCATTTGTCGCCGTCTAAAATTTAAGCGTAAAAGGGCTCAAAGTGTCGATGGCAGCAATACACTTAAGAAAATGCAAACCGGTTTTTTCTGGGCTGTATTTTGCTAAACTCCCGAATGAGAATCAAACAAATTCTGATGACATTGAAATCGTCTCGAAAAGACCTTTGATTTGATATATTACGGGCCTCGTAACTCTTTCGGAATCAAAAGTTATGAGCAAACGTGCTATGCACGTATGGTCTGAACAAAGCTCTACCACATGAGGGGATATAACTTTATTCACACATCGGCTCTCATGCTAGCCTCCTCTCTACCATTCCCCTATAAATAAGAGGGGATACCTATCTTAAAAAAAGAGAGGCCTCACGCTTCATCCCAAGAAACTTAAGCTTCACCATGCGATACTTAAGTATCATTGAAATGTTAACATTTCCCTCATAGTGAGCAAATGCGCAAAACGTGCCACGCGCACAACATGCAGCGCACGTGCGCCGATGCTATGCGCACCACATGCAGTGCATGCAAGCCGGCGCTAAGTATGCACGTGTAGCACACGTGCGCCAGTGCCAAGAAGCCTTTTCAGCAACCAGGAGCTTAAACTCCAAAATGTTCCCTCTTATGAGAGAGACGTATCCTAGAGTACATCCTTCCACATCTCCGATCTACGTCGTTGTAATCTCTCAGTGTTTTTGGAGAGGTGGTGAGTCCCAATGACCAACGACCCATCTTTCCATAAAGAGAATCATTCTCATAACGTGAAGAAAAAATATTTAAGCCTCTGCAAAATTCTTGTACTTCCTCAAACTTTCGGTAAGGAGATTAATCTCCATTAAAACAGAAACTTAAGCTTCATAAAACTTAAGTTTCCAAAATATGGAGATTATTCTCTGAAAAACCCGAAGTGTTGTGCCCCACGCGTCCTGCATGTAGCGCCAGCGCCAGAAAGGGGATGCGCCAAACATGCTAGCGTGAAACATGTCAGCGCTAGACATTGATCCATGCGTCTAGTGAAATGCATGTGGGCATGCGCCAAAGCTCTTTATGCACCACGTGGAAGGCATGTGACCGAGCGCCAAATATGTTGAGTGCCAACACCTCATATACACCACGTGATATGCATGTTGGTTGCGCCAGCGCTAATATGATATGCGCCAAACCATGTTATACAGACCCAAACTCTTAACCCAAATTGGCCCAGTCCCTGAAGCTTAAGCTTCTTTGATCTTAAGATCAATTGAGCCCATATGCTCAAAAATTTTAAGTTGATCTTAGTCCAAAATACGACTAACGGTCCTTGGATAAAAACCAAATATCCAGTGAACTAACGGACCTCATCGATATGAGAAATGCGACCTAAATTCACTCTCGTTGGTAAACTAAGATACCAACATGGATCTCGTCAAGCAAATACTTAGCTCAAACCCCAAATCTAAAATATATACGGATTTGGACTAATCCGTGCCTCACGGGCCCAACGCTTCGAGCGCGCCATATACAATCCATGGGCACAAACAATATGGATCCCAACTATGTTTCCCAAGCATGCCGGATCAAATAACCAACCGTATACAATCCACGGGCGCAAAAAATATGAAAGCATACAAAGTTGTTGGTCATAACAGTCAAAAACCTGGACACATGGAACAAAAGACCCGGAGTGCAGAAAGTTGTTATCGATCGCGATAATGTAATTAACTGCAGAGCCTTACGCCTACAGGAAAAAACGTCCCCACAATCAATAAACCTCTTATCCGTGAGAGAGAATCTGAAGTCGCTTATATCGGTCGCATCTGTCTAAAGCTTCGATATACGGCTCTATAAATCAACTTAGTGTGTCGGAAAGATGGATGGATCAAATCTATGTATCTGCCCCCAGATCCTGCAGGCTAGACGTCTCCTCGTCGTCTCAGTCCGATTTCCGGCAGTAAACAATACTATCTATAACAAGGATATTATGCCTTTGATTACCCGCATGAACTTATTATAAAAGAAAAGAAAGGGCGGAGATATCATAGATTCTCCAACAAGGTATAAATTCATTGGTTTTAAGCTAAATTACACTATTTCATTATTCTATTTTCCACAATTTAATTTTTTTATAATTTTATTTTATGGATACTGTCCTAATTTGATTTTTAATATTTTTTATTACTGTGTATGCTTGAGTCTATTAATGAAAATTAGTTTGGAGATGTTCATAGTTGCATGGGTTTATCAAGGATTTCTAATAGGAATTCATTGCTAGCAAATAGCAATCCTAGGATCTAAATTCATTGTAGATTTTATATCAAGTGGTTTGTTTTTAGAATACCATATAATTTACTTACAGGCTTTCTTGAAAATTCTGAAGGAATTTCATTTTCATCCTACACACACTGAGACACACACCACACAAAAAAAATGCAAACAAGAGTTGTTGGCACATGGGAAAATTCAGCCTTGTAAGAATATTCGATCATCTCTTCTTAGTCGCGTAAAGAGAGTTTTAGATGGCGTCATTGAGGTGGGGACTTATCAAGAGATTTATCAACACCACTTACAAACGTGGGCCCATAAATTGTTTTTCTTTGAAATAAAGAACAATTTATTTTTTCGATTTCTTTTGCAATTTGTTTCTCTAATTAACATCTAGTAATAATTGGCCTTAATTAACTCAAATTAGTCAAACTTATCTAATTTTATTAGAATTTGTTTGCTCTTGCCTATATTCTGCCTTAGTTAAATATATTTTTGTGGCTCGGAAAAAAGTTGGAACATAATTTCATATAGCAAATTTATCATTTTTTCCCCTTTTTGTAGATATATCTATAGTCTATGAGAATTTTGAACCATGAATTTGGCACTTAATTGAACCACGAATTTGGCACTTAATTGAAAAGCGTTAACGGCATGTTATGTTATCCGAGCCTTGACGGCGTCGAGGGCATCGTGCCAGATGAGGGTAAAGGCCGCGGCTAGGTCGGCGTAGAAATGGTCCGACTTCTTATAGTTCTCCATCGCCTTCGACGCCCTGAGCTCGGCTCGCTTCATCCCCTCTATTGCCGTCTCCAGCTCCTTCCGGAAGGAGCTCGCCGACTTCTTCAGGGTGCTGACGAGCACCTTAGAGTCCTGAAGCTTGGCCTCGGCGGCCCGGGCGGACTCACGGTACCTGGCGACCTCCTGCTTCCGGCCGCCACCTCCTGCTTCCCGGCCGCCAACTCCTCAAGGACAGCAACCCTCGTTATCGCCGCCTCCAACTCCAACTTTGAGCTTTCCTCCAGCGAGGAGAACTCGCCCGCGGCTTACATCGCCGGGGCAATCTCCTCGTCCTCCATTTGGACGACAAGGGCGACGTGCTGGAGGACCTGAAGAAATCAGAGAAGTGTCAGCAAGAAGGGGGAGGCACCAAATCTCACGAATAACAAGACGCTGAGTGGAAAACCAAGTGAGGGGCGAGCACTAACTTGCACGACCTCTTGGGTGATGGCCGCCATTTGCACCCTGAGAGTACCCCGACTCGGCCGACCTCTCCATCTCTGCCAGCAAGCTGTCAGCTACGGAGAGCCCCGAGGACACCTTAAAGCGGAGATCCTCCTCATCCACCAGAATCGAGGAGGCCAGGGTGCGCGGGACCGTCCGGTGAAACCTCTTGAGAGACGGCGCCAGGGAGCCGGTCTCTATATCCGAAGCCCGGGCCTTTTGTTCCCGAACTCGATTTCGGCTCGGCGTATGGCTGGGCTCCACGGCACGCGCCGCACTCGAACGCCTACGTAGAGCGGCTGCCGGGGGAGACGGGGCCGACATCAGACGGGAAGAGCTGGCACCTCCAGCCCTCGATCCCTTCTTCTGCTCGTGCATGGCCGCTCGAAGTTTGCTCAGCTCCATGGATTCTGCACAAGACAATATATAGTGGAGTCAGCAACGCAAGTAGAAATGAAAATAAGCGCAAGTCTAACAGATCGTCTGTAAAATCCTAACTTACCGGCGAACTGGGCGGGGCTGAGCCCAGCCCAACTAAGGACCCGTTCAGAAAGCAACACGTCAGCCCGGGGAATGGGTTCCCACTCCGTCACTTTCACCGCGTCGGGATCGATAGACTGACTCTCCCGCCGGCACCTATCTCTAGACCAATGGGTAGGCACGGGCCAGTCCTCACCCTCTGGCGGCCCAACAAAGAAAAACTTCTTCCAATCGTGGATGGAAGAAGGTATGACAACGACTCCTGACCCGGCAGCACTTCCCCGTTGTTTCCTAAAGGAGATGTAAACCCACATCGGCTCGCCCGCGCGAGTGTCGGGGTGACCCTTGTAGCAGAGAGAAGAGGCAAGGATAGCCAGCTACTGCAACTTCAAACGGACCAGGAACCCAAGGAGAATCCTCCAGGAGTTCGGCATTAGCTGACCCGGAGCTAACCCAAAATGATTCAGCACTCTAACAACGTCGGGAGAGAAGGGTAGACGCATTCCGGCCCAAAAGGCTTCCAGGTACAGAGCAATCTCCCCGCCTCGCACCTGATCTGCCCCCTCCCCTTCCTCGGCCAAACGCAGCGTATAGCCGGGCAAAATGTGAAAACGAGTCCGAACGGTGACGAGCTCATACCTCACCGTGGACGACACGCCAGGTGCATCCGCGACCTCCGCTCGAGGGATCGCCCCGGTCGCGCGACCCCGGGAAGAGGATCTGACCCTAACTCCCCAGACTCTACCCGAACTATATCTACAGACTCTTCAAAAGAAAACATCTAACCTGATAGAGCGGATGAGCCCTCGGAAGAGAAAACGCGGAAATCCCGACCTAAAGAGGAGAGCGCCGAGCTTACAAGACCAAGGACGAGGAAAATTACGATGAAGTGTGGGCCCTATGGAGGACCCGCCTCAATTTACAGCTGTCGGAGTACACATCCAACGGCGACAGTAATCTCCCGCCAAAACGACCCATCGCATTCGACGGCCACCATCGCTCCACCTGTCGCACACAAATTGGTCGCACCCCATCGGACACAGGAAGCCCTCGCCAGTCACGTCAACCAACCGGCGCCACACATGGGCCATCGCTTCGGCAAACATACGCACGATCCAACGCTTCCTCTTTAATGCAAGATCTGACCTTTGACTCGCTGGCGTCACCCAGAAAACACAGCTGATCGTCCGGCAACGCGCCCTTGCGATATCTTCGAAAGGGAGCTCACTCGGGTACCTGGCAGACCACTCTCGACCCATCCCATGAGCGGGCCGGGACGAGAGTGGGTGGCTAATGATGATGCTCGATATCGGTGATCTCCCAGATCATGACATGTGGCAGATGACGTGTCCCGAAGCTTGCAAGAAAGGACCTACAGTGGCCGACCAGACCGCTCCTATGCCCGTCCTACAAACAACCGTTGGCTCGTCTCCGAGCCCCCCTGCACAACTGGCCTCCTCGGCCCTCTCAGCTTGCCTCCGGGCTATAGCAGAACCAAGATACCTCGGCCTCCCGCTCATCCCCGAGCCGTCCGCCGCACTTATCTTCCTCGGTCCCATCGACAGACCAACGGCACCAACCGCAGGCGCATCCGTCTCACCTCCACAAATCTCGCCATGCGCGAGATATCCGCCAGCCACATCCCGCGTTCCACACCTTCACGATCCCCCATTAACGAGCCTGTCTCGCCATTAATAGGGGATCCCACCCATCGTGCGGGCATGACGTCGGGAGTATAACGGCCGGCGTGATCCTCGCGCTTGCCTGGTTGCTGCCACCACTATATAAACCCCTCCTTCAGACGGTTCAAGTAAGTCTTTGCTCTCCCACTAGGCTGTTACTCTGCCCGAATATCCGGTCTAACTTGATCGTTGGAGGGTCCTTGGTGGTACAACCATCCCGGGACTTCCTTGTAGGTAGCGCGGCCTCAACCACCTCAAACCCATTAAGATCCACACGCTTCAAGAGTCAACCTCCAACCTAATCTCAGCCGACCATCGTTGCCAACAGCAGATCTACGGAAGGTAACATCTTGACGTGATCTGAGTCGCGTCAATAATAAAACATACATGTGTGAACGAGTCATTTTCATTGAGAAGTAAGAAAATTTGTGAGTTGAACACTAAGAATTACAAATTTGTTAAAATTAAGTAAATGATGAATATCTGATTTCATTAAATTATAAGAAATTTACAGGATATGTAGCACACCAGAAAAACTAAATTAATAAAATTCGGAAGATGATGAATAAGTTATTCCACTAAAAAAAAGAAAATATAAAGGTTATAGCACACCAAGATTGAACAGTTTTAAAAAGAATTAAGTAAAACGATATGCATCGTTTTAGTCAAAAAAGGAGAAAAATTTGTGGGTTATAAGCTATAGCATGATGAAATGAGAAATTTTGATAAGAAATACATAAAATGTTGAATTAGCCTTATTATCGAGAAAGAAGAAATAGTAAGGATTTTAGCACAGCACAAGCGACAAATTTTTCATGACAACTAAAAATTGTTGAATAAATCAATTGTTCAATCATCAATTTTTGGCATATTATATTATAACCAATGGGTAAACGAAATTCAGGTTTTTATTCCATTAAAGCTGTATAAAGTGACAGTTTTTATTTACTCGCGGTTACAAGCATCTAGCATTGTACTTAGAAAATTCGACAGTCTGACATGTGTTTTGTTCTTTGAAATAATTGATTTTCCGCATCGTATAGTCAACAAAATCGATAAAATGACAGTTTTGATTCCACAGAATCAATATTTTTGAGTGCTATACAACACGAAAATTGGCAAGTTCAATGTTTTTCAAAATCATCAATAGTTACTACGTTGTAGCTATGAAAGTTCTATAAAGTGAAGCTGTTATTTTGCCACCGTCATCGATATTAGGCAATGCTATATAGCCCATGAATTTTGATACAATTTGCAAATTTTCGTAAGTAGTTGAAGCTATGGTCCTGATCACATTTGATGTGACTGTAAAGCATGCAGACACAACTTATAAAATTGGTAACAAAATCAATCCAAAGTGATTGCCTATTTAAATAAAATTTACCTGACAGCAGCTCCAGATGCTCAGGACAATGTCTTACTGCTGCAACCTGAACATTTTCTGGCAGAAGGCAGTTGCAAAATGAACCTGATACTTGCAAAAAGAATGCATATTACTCCAACTCTCTATGGTCTAAAAAAGCCATAAATAAACTTAGGAAAATTCTCACCCAACTTAGCAAGCCTATTCACCCATCCAGGAATAGGCTTTCCTGTCAAGCGCATGGAAACATCATTCGTAAAATGGTTGCAATTTTTGGCGATCAAATGGTAAGTATCACCATGAAATTGTTCAGAAAGGTGTTCTATAAATTCCCTGAACTCTGAACTTGACATATCAGTAGTGCCGAGCCACACAGAGCGTCTAAAGATAAAACCCGGGCAGCTTTTTGGTTCCACCTCAAACACTCCACTCGTTGGGTACTCATGTGCTCCAAAGCCATATTCCATGCCATGTACTATTTAGAAATTTAAATATCACAAGGATGCAGTTGCCATGAAAAATGTGAGAAGGCAGAAAACATTTGAAAGAACAACTTGGATTGCCTAACGAAAGAAGGTTAATTGCATAAAACCCCACTGTAGTGTACCCACTTTTACCGCCTCAAGAGACTTACCAGCACAAATATCCCCTCTGCTTCAACCAAACCCATAAAATACTCACATTCTACTTTAAGCAACATGAAAATAAGAACTTGAGTTAAATTAGACGATATAGTTATAGCATGGCTTACATGAAGGAAAACTACCAAACCTCATTACGGATTTGAGAAATCTGTGGGGGTGTTTACGCTAATAATTCTCTTGATAGGGAATAAATGCTATATAGGGAAACCTACAGGGTGTGTTGTGCAATGAACCAAAAAAAAGGAGAATATAAAACGAGAAACATGACCCAAGAAATGAAGGCTTAATTGCAAATAAAACCCGTTATTTAACTAGCAAATTTTACACCCAACACCTCTGACATTGGTTGATTTTTATTTTATTTTCTGGTTGAAAAGTGGGCGGCATAATGCTATTTTAATCGAGATCGAGAGAAATCTATGGTTTTAGTATAGGGAAAGTGTTGGATATTTTATTAAAATATGGAAAAGAATAAATTTACTTTATTCTATTAAATAAATTATGTTGATCTTTTATATATTATATCTTTGATGTAATCAATTTAATTACCATAATTATTTGATAGCTATTATTATTACAAATTAATAGGCCTTTATATGGGGGTGCTATAATTGTTGACATCCGTATCACACGATCCTCGGTTTCGATAGTTTAAAACATTATTTAAATGAATTCATATATTACTAACAACGTTTCCAAGTTATCTTGAGTACAGTTTGCACAATATACTCAAATCAAGCAAGATTGCCAACCAATAGGATATGCACTCAAAACTGTATTATAGCATGAAGGCTTATGCAAGCAACAAAAGGATGCAAGCACTTTCAAGATTCAATCACGTCTCGAAATAACAACTCAAGAAAATGAAGCATATCGAAAAATCAAGATGTAATATAAAGTTGTGAGTGATACACGTGTAATTAGAAATGATCTCATAAGGTTAGAAACTTCATTCCAACATTTTCCTAATGCTCAAGACGTCTTCCTCTCTCTTAGAGAAGTATGATCTATCCGTTCGATTCAAATTCTGCCAAGTTCAAAACTTGACCTTTCACCAAGTCAGAAAATAGACGTCTACAGACGTCTGTATCAGGAGGTTTTGAACTGCAGACGTTAATGGCAAACGTCGTGCAATTTTCAAATTTCTCTTTTTCTGTACATTTCTCAGTGACGTCTCTATTGCCGCCCGTATAAGGATTTTAAATGTGAGGCAAACGTCTGTGGGAGACGTCTGCACGGACAGTTTATTTAGTTAAATTTGAAATTTGAATTCGTATTGAATGGATAGTTGCGCTGTTTTCAACCATAACTTTCCTAAACGGTCGTTAACTGCTTTTAGACAGTTTTTAACAGTAATAGAAAATTATAATACCTTCCTATTCAATGCTCTATATATATCATTGAGATCACACAACTTAAATACAATTTATTGCAAATCCTTTTTGAGAAATATCCTCTTGTTCTTCGTGCTTTAACTTGCCAAAATCCCTATTTCCTCAAGTGCCATAAACCTGTTCAAATCTCTCAAAATAATTCTTGTGCCAAACCGGAAATAATCTTTGAGATCAATAGGATTGTGAATGAGCGAAATCATTTGTAATAAAAACGATTGTAACCCAAGAGAAGGGGTGCTTATCCTTTTACTTGAATTGTAAATTCGGAATGGAAAAAGAGATCTTCCTGAGACGTGGATTAAAGAGGAAAGTGCGTCTTTTCTAGAAAATCACGGTCTAGTGAGAAAGACTTGTTTCCTAGAAAATCACAAATTTTAGTGATTGATCCTTATGAAGAGAGATATTTTGTTTCTTCACATCCCTGTAAAGTGGGATTTGTGTACTTCACACATATAGTGGAAAAACCCTGGGTAGAAGACTCAGGCGAGGACTAACCACAGGAGGTGGTGAACCCTAGTCAACATATCTGTGTTTGTGATTGATTTCTTCTTTTTATTTTACTTTTAGCAATTTTTATGATTATCATTCTTAAGTTTTTTTGTTTAAAAACTTATTTTAAATATATTGCATAAAAACTCAATAATCACTTTAGAAATAGCATTTAGTTTTAAAATTTGTTATATAGATTATAAACACCTTATTCACCCTCCTCTAAGATATTTTCAATCAGTGTCAGAGCAAGGTTGCTCGGTTTTTAGAATAACATCTAGAGTTCATTAGATCCTAATGGCAAACCAACTAGAGGGTCAGTCCACCACATGACCCCCACTTTTCAATGGCACTAATTTTCAATTTTGGAAAACTAAAATGAGTATAGACTTAGATGTTTTAGATATTATAGATGAAGCCTTCATTATTTCTACCACAAAACCATATTCTGATGCAAAAAAACAATCTATGAGATTAAATATTAACTCTATGAATGCCCTTCACTTCTCGTCGGTTACAGAGAAATTCAATAGAATTTTCATGTGTCAAACGACATAAGATATCTAGAGAACTCTTGAGACTGCACATGAGGTTACGAGCCAAGTAAAAAAAGTAAAATTAATAGGTTAATGCATGAGTACGAAATGCTTTTTATGAAAGAAGACGAATCAACCGATTCAATGTACTCTAGATTTAACAATATAGTAACAGAGTTATTTAATTTGGGTAAAAAGTTTGTTGATGAAGAAAAGAACTATAAGATTCTTCAATCACTAACCTTGTCTTGGCAGCATAAAATCACCGCTATTGAAGAGGCAAACGACATGAGCACTATAAGTGTTGACACTCTCATTGGTAAGTTGAAAACTTATGAGATACAATTCGATGACATCAAAACAAAGGAGGACAATCAAAGAAAGAATATCACACTCAAAGCGTCGATCAATAAAGTTAAAGAGCCAATCCCATCAAGCGATTGATGAGAGCGACGACGAAGAAATGGCAAATATTGCAAGACATTTCAAAAGGTTTCTTAAGGTAAGAGGCGGCTCTTTTAAGAAACGGACTAACACTTCCAAAACCATGCGATATTTTGAATGTAACAAAAAAGGATATCTCAAGACAGATTGTCTGAACCTCAAGTTCAAGAAGGACATACCAAAATGGAAGAAAGTTTCGAACAAACGTGCATTCCAAGCCATCCAGGATAATTCTGATTCGAGTGAATCAGAAAACAAAAAAGTCACCAACATGTCTTCATGGCGATTGACGACAACGATGTAAATGAAGATATTCTTGATATAGAAAACTTAGATAAACATAATTTAATTAATTTGTGTTTTTATTTAAAAGTTAGTTATCAGAAAATCTATACTAAATATAAACTAAAAAATAACCTTAGTGTAAATAATAATTTAAAAGAAAATGAAAAAGAAAAATTAGTTCATGAAAATAAGACATTAAAAGAAAACCTAATTTTAAAAGAAGTTTCTAAAGTTAATAATATTATATTTTCTTTGAATAATGAAATGTTTGATTTAAAAGAAAATTAGAAATAAAATAAAATATAATCCTAAAGTTTACTAAAACTAAAGATAATATTGATGTTATGCTATGAACATGTGTAAATCATCATAAACGTCAAGGTGTCGGTTTTCATGATGATTCCAAATATGAGAAATATACTAAGTTTATTAAAAAAATCTAAAACATATAAAAATAAAAATAAATTTGCATATGTAACTTGTAATTTTTGTGGTAAATTAGATCATATTAGTAGATATTGTCAAATAAAGTTAAATTTTTCATATAAATATCCTTTCACTCCTGCCCTTAGCGAACCGAGAATGAAATGGATTCCTAAGGTCACTCCTCCGTTTTCTTGTTTTGCAGAATCTCAGGTCACGTAAACAGAAGTGGATTCTTGATAGCGGTTGCTCGAGACACATGACAGAAAATATCAACTGCTTCCAAACGCTATTAAGAGAAAATGGTGGTACTGTGACATTTGGCGGTAATAAAAAGGCCAATATCATCGGTAAAGATACCATTTCATTTAAGTATACTTCTAATATTACTATAATACATGATGTTTTGTTAGTAGATAATTTAAAACATAATTTATTTAGTGTTAGTCAATTCTGCGATAAGGATTATAACGTAGTATTTGAAAAAAACTTATGTAGAATAATTTATAATAATATAACTATTTTAACGAGAAAACGTTACAATAATATATATATAATGTACACACATGATTTCAACAATAAAGATTTAAAATGTTTAGTTGTAAATAACGACGACTCATGGCTTTGGCATAGAAGGCTAGCTCATGCATCAATGGATATTTTATCTAAAATAACTAGGAACAATTTAGTTAAAAGCATTCCATTATTAAAATATGAAAAAGATAAACAATGTGAGACTTGTCTTAACGGAAAACAAACTAAAACTTCGTTTAAACCAAAAGAATGAAATTTCTACCGACTTACCTTTACAACTAATTCACACGGACTTATTTGGTCCAAGTAGGAATGTGAGTCCAGACGGTAAGTATTATGTTTATGTTGTAGCTGACGACTATTCTAGATTTGCGTGGGTGTTCTTTCTTAAAACCAAGGACGAAACCTTTAACTGCATCAAATTCTTTTCTAAAAGGATTCAAAATGATGAATTTTAGGATTTCCAAGATCAAAAGTGATCACGGAGAAGAATTTGAAAATAATTTCTTTGAAGATTATTGTAACAAGAAAAGATACAAGCATGAGTTCTTATGTGCCAGAACACCACAACAGAATGGTGTCGTTAAAAGGAAGAACCGTACCTTAACAAGAAATGGCATGTACCATGATAATGAGAACAATCTGCTCATTTATTTCTAGGCAGAAGCAGTAAACACATCATGATATATCATTAATCGTGTTAGTGTTTGAAAGTTCCTCAAGAAGACCCCTTTATGAACTTTACAAACGAGCGCCAAACATAAAATACTTTAAAGTTTTCGGATGCAAGTGTTTTATATTAAATACACTAGATAACTTAGAAAAATTTGAGTCTAAGTGTGACGAAAGTATCTTTGTTGGTTACTCCATGACCTGCAAAGCATATCACGTTTATAATAAAAGAACACTAATAATACAAGAGAGTATGAATGTCGAATTTGATGAAAATAACTCTTCATCCAAGATCATAGACAATGATCATGAGTCAAACATCTCAAAAGATCTGGATATCGTATCACCGGAAAAGAAAATTGTTGAACCACATATAGAAAATGCACCACAAGCTGTGGAAGAAGATCTTCCAAAGGATTGTCAATTCAATCGAAACCATCCAAAAGATTTGATTATTGGTGATATTGATAAAGGAGTTGCAAGATCATCAATATTCAATACTTGTATTAACTTAGATTTCATATCCCTGATAAAACCCAAAAACATTAACGAGGCTATTGATGATGAAAATTGGACAATAACAATGCAAGAACTTAATCAATTTGAAAGAAATAACGTATGGGATTTAATTCCAAGACCAAAAGATAGACTTATAATAGGAACCAAGTAGGTATTTAAGAACAAACTTGACGAACTAGGTAAAATAATTAGAAACAAAGCCCGCTTACTTGCTCAGAGATATAACCAAATAGAAATGATAGATTACGATGAAACATATGCACCAGTTGCTAGACTTGAAGCAATACGTATCCTACTTGCATACGCTTGCTATAAGAACTTCAAGGTCTTTCAGATGGACGTTAAAAGTACATTCTTAAACGGTCAAATAGACAAGGAAGTATATGTATCTGAACCATCTGTTTTCGAAGATCATAAATTTTCTAATCATGTTTATAAGTTAAGAAAAGCATTTTATGGTCTCAAGCAAGCACCACGTGCATGGTATGAACGTCTAAGCTCTTTTCTAGAAAATATAAGATTCACGAAAGGTTAATGGATAAAACTTTATTCACTAAAACCCTTAACAAAGATATCATTTTAGTTCAGATATATGTTTGACGACGTTATTTTTAGATCAACTAATGAACGTCTTTGTGAAGATTTTGCTAAATCCATGCAAGACGAATTTGAAATGAGCATGATGAAAGAACTTAATTACTTCCACGGCTTTCAAATTAAACAAATGGATAATGGCATCTTCATCAATCAAGCCAAATATACTAAGAAATTAATAAAGAAATTTGGCTTGGAAAATGCAAAGACCGGTGAAACACCGATGGCTACCAATACTAAACTCACTGACGATAATGATGGTCAAAACGTTGACACTAGACTTTATCGTGGCATGATGAATAGTCTACTATATTTGACCCCTAGTAGACCCGATATCATGTTCAGTGGGTTTCTGTGCAAGATTCCAATCCAACCTTAAGAAATCACATTTAACTGCAGTCAAACGAATTCTTAAATATCTGAAAGGAATCATTAACTTTGGCTTATGGTATCCTAAGAACAAATTGTTTTATTTGACAAATTATTCTAATACGGATTATGCTGGAAGTCTCGAAGATCGAAAGAGCACAAGTGGCACATGTCATTTTCCTGAGAATTGTTGTCTCTTGGATTTCCAAAAAGCAAAATTATGTTGCTTTCTCGACAGCCGAGGCAGAAATATTGTTGCGGGTGCATGTTGTGCACGGTTTATGGATGAAATACACGCTTGAAGATTATCAAGAAAGTATTTCATAAATCCCTATACTTTGTGACAACACAAGTACAGTTCATACGACCAAAAATGCCGATCAACGCTCTAGAACTAAACATATGATATACGATACTATTTTCTTCGAGACCACTTTCACAAAGGAGATATCGTATTAGAATATATGACTACCGAAAGTTAATTAGCCGATACATTCACCAAGCTGTTAAATAAGACTAGATTCTCACATCTAAGAGTAGAGTTAAATATGATAGAACTTCATAAATTTTATTAGTCATAAACTAAAAACCTAAACAAACATATATAATTTTGCTTATATATGTGAGACAAACATCTCCTACAGACGTCTGTCCATATTGTCTGTTAACTTGTTTGTTTGACCAATGACTTATTTTGATTAAAGTATGTTAACTATATTTCTAATCATTTAATTTAATGAATTGACACTTGGTCGGTTTTTAAATTTTAAAACTCATTAGGATTCAAAATTAAGCGGGAAATTTTGAAAATTGTTGGTAGTTTTCAAAAACTTCCGGGTGGTTATTCAAACTCTCTCATTTCTCTCTATAAATGGGATCAAACTCATTCAAATTGATCATTACTATTTCCGAGAAAGATGGAGGCAAACAAAATTTACAAGTGGAAGAATAAAGTGGAAGAAGGGGAGAGTTCAAAGAAAGCAAAAGAGGAACCCAAGGATAAACTCCCGACTCCTAGATCGGAAGAGAATCCAAGCGAAAATTTGGTTCCTCTCTCACCCTATCCACCACCACCAATCCCGATTCCACCAAATCTTTCAACCACGGGTGGAATCGTGGTTCTCTTTAGGCAAACTTTTTTTTATGACACGTGCATTTTCTATGATCCGGAAGACGATAAGAGAACCACCGATGTTATAGAAAAGTTCAAGGAACACTAGGGTAGTTTGTGTTCCTTAGTTATCCAGTGTTAATTGTGTGTTGTTTCATGTTTTTATAATGTATTGGTATTGTAATGTATCGGTTTGATCAATAAAAATTTGTTTGTGTTTGTTAATCTTAATGTTTGCTAGTATATAACACACAAAACAACCAAATGCATACGTCTGCTCAGACGACTTCACGGACGTCTATACTTCAAAATGATTTCTGGAAACACCTTTCACAGACGTCCGCCACAGAGGGAGACGTCTACACCGGGCTTGAATGTTAAAAAATCAACTAGAATTTTAATCGATTCAAATTTTCAAATTGACTCTAAACAGTCCATAAACCCTTTGATTCATCTTCTAACAACTTTAGACGCCTATAAGACCAACCCCTCTCTATTCCTCACAATCTTCTCAAATCCCCAACTTCTGAACCCTAAATTTATTCCTAAATTCCCAAATCCTTCACCCAATCTCCATGGAACCAAAGGTCTTTACCAAATCCGTATCAACGAAGAAGAGGAAGTTCTTTACCGAAGAAGAATTCTTCGCCAACGGCGAAGCAAAACTTCGATTTGGGACGATCATCAACAAACCGATACACACCAGTGTTAAGGTCATATTCCGTTACATCGCGGAGTTTCAACTCCAAGAACTCTTTGAGTACCAAGGTTGGCTTCCTTATCTCTATCTCTTGCCCAACCTACGACAAGGCCGCTCGTCTTTTCTATGTCAACTTGATGAGTTCCTATGACCACCCCGACGACTTCTTCACCAACGTCTTCAATACTTCAATCAAGATCACCCCCGGCACCATTGGCCGTATTTTAGGTATTCCCAACGAAGGAGTTGATGTCTTCTCTATGACCCTAACCGACTTCGAAGCCCCTCATTCAAAAGAACTGGCTTCACAAAAGCTTCACGGACCCAAACATCCAAATCTGTACAACGATCGTCAAAACAAGACTTTTACGAAGAGGGCTCAAGTGCTTGCAAACCTTATCGCCCACACCATGATCGCAAAGCATGGGAGTCGCGACATCCTTTACGGACCCAATAACTTACTTATTGCGTCTTGGCGAAGATAAATGTTAATCTTCCACTTTTTCTTGCTCAGAGTATATGGGATGTTTCCAGTGGCAAGGGAAACCTCTACTATGGGCGTGTGATCATCACACTCCTTGAACATCGCAAGGTTAAGATTCCGGATAAAAAGGATGCGGTCCGTGATCAAACAGATTGCAATTCCCGAATCATAAACTTGATGAAGTTTGATCAAGTTGGAAGCTCATCCCAACCTCCACAAGAACCCGTTGATGCCCCTCCACAACAACAAGAGTACGAGTTCTCTTCTTTCGAGTCTCAAGTCTTCGAGCGACTTCAAGCCAACCACGACCATCTTTACGGATTCATGTACCAAGTTTCCGGTCAAGTTAGCCAACTCTATGATCGTGTCGATTACATTTCGAGCTAAATCGATCGAATTGCCAATCAAATGTTGTTTCTCTATTCCCAGTCTAGTGCACCACCGCCACCGTCCGACAGTTAGGATCCGAATCTTAGAAACTAGGTTTATTAGTATGTTATTTTTTTGTTTAGTGTGTTATGTGCCGATGTGCACTAAGTTTGTTAGTATGTTGGTTGTGAACGTTTTGTGTTTGTTTTGTTTGGTTTAATATTATGCTACTTTATGTAAGTTGGTGTTATGGTAATGAAAAATGTTATGTTTGTTTCTTAGTTTTCTAATGTCATATATACTTAAATTATAATCAAGAACCATACATATCCTCCATCTCATTTTTTTCCATTACTATATTTATGTTTCTTTTTACCCCTCGCTTCTAAAACTTTTTGATATTTTTACAAAAAAGAGGGAGAAAAACATTCATGAATATACATATATCTTAAGTGCTTAATTGGTATAAAATTCAAGTTATATCACTTGCCTTCGTGCAGTGTTCCTTGAAAAATAGTCTCAGTGGTATAAGACGCTGATATGAGTTCAAAAAGTCTTTCAAATGGGCATTAATTGAAGGGGGTATTTAAATCGAATTTACTTTTTATATATATTATAGATTCTTTAAATAAGTTTTGCTATATATCAAAGAGGGGAGATTATTGACATCCGTGTCACACAATCCTCAGTTTCGATGATTTAGTTCAAAATATTATTTAAATAAATTCATATGTTACTAACAACGTTTCCAAGTTATCTTGAGTACAGTTTGCACAAATACACTCAAATCAAGCGAGATTGCCTACCAATAGAATATGCACTCAA
This sequence comes from Agapanthus africanus, assembly GCA_030015575.1. Classification (NCBI taxonomy): domain Eukaryota; kingdom Viridiplantae; phylum Streptophyta; class Magnoliopsida; order Asparagales; family Amaryllidaceae; genus Agapanthus; species Agapanthus africanus. Next base: position 994,306,489 of record CM057337.1, read on the forward strand.
AACTGTATTATGTCATGAAGACTTGATGCAAGCAACAAAGGGATGCAAGCACTTTTAAAATTCAATCACGTCACGAAATAACAACTCAATGAAATGAACCATATCGAAGAGTCGGGATGTAATATAAAGTTGTGAGTGATACACATGTAGTTAGCAATGATTTCATAAGGTTAGAAACTTTATTCCAACATTTTTCTTATGTTCAAGACGTCTTCCTCTCTCTTAAAGACGTCTGATCTATCCGCTAGATTCAAATTCTACCAAGTTCAAAACCTGACCTTTCACCATGTCATAAAATAGACGTTTGTGGCAGACGTCTGTATCAGGGGGTTTTGAACTGCAGATGTCAGCGGCAAACGTTTGTAGTGCAATTTTCAAATTTCTCTTTTTCTGTACATTTCTCAGTGACGCCTCTACTGCCATCTGTATAAGGATTTCACTTGTGAGGCAGACGTATGTGGGAAACGTCTGCACTGGCAGTTTATTTAGTTAAATTTGAAATTTGAATTCCATATTGAATGGATACTTGAGTCGTTTTTAACCATAACTTCCTTAAACAGTTATTAACTGCTTTTAGACAGTTTTTAGCAGTTATAGGAAATTATAATAACTTCTCATTCAATCCTCCATATATACCATTGAGATCACACAACTTAAATACAATCATTGCAGATCCTTTTTAAGAAATATCCTCTTGTTCTTTGCGCTTTAACTTGCCAAAATTCTCATTTCCTTAAGTGCCATAAACATGTTCAAATCTCTCAAAACAATCCTTATGCCAAACCGAAAATAATCTATGAGATCAATAGAATTGTGAGTGGGCAGCGATTTGTAATCCAAGAGAAAGGGTGCTTCTCCTTTCACTTGAATTGTAGCATCGGAGTGGAAAAAAGATCTTCCTGGAGAGACGTGGATTAGAGAGGAAAGTGTGGTTTTCCTATAGAATCACGGTCTAGATATGAAAAAGACATGTTTTCTAGGAAATCACAAGTTTGGGTGATTGATCCTGGTGAAGAGGGATATCTTGTTTCTTCACGTCCCTGTGAAGTTGGATTTGTGTACTTCACACATATAGTGGAAAAATCCTGAGTAGCAGACTCAGGCAGACGGGGACTAGCCACAGAAGATGGTGAACCCTAGTCAACATATCTTTGTGTTTGAGATTGATTTCTTTTTTTATTTTACTTTTAGCAATTTTTGTGATTATCATTCTTAAGTTTCTTTGTTTGAAAACTTGTTTTAAATATATTCCACAGAAACTCATAGTCGCTTTAGAAATAGTATTTAGTTTTAAAATTTTCTATATGGATTATAAACACCTTATTCACTCCCCCTCTAAGGTATTTTCAATAATTGTTTTGGAAATATGTTTTATTTGAAGATTTATTTCCATTTAACAGTGGATACCCACATTCTCTAGCACATCTATATATGTATGTGATTAGAGAGTGCAAAGGACATGAACGGTAAATAAAACTATATCTTTATCCCCTCATAAGCTATTATCTCCATTTTATAGTTGATGATAAAACCATTAAATTAATATTTTCACATTATATTGTTTTAGGCATTGGCTAGAAACTCGTGGTCCCTTCCTTTGACGGTTGCGACACGTCGAGAATACTAGTAGATAAAGGCATGTACCGCTAGGGGGCACATCTGCCTAGGCTGGCCGTCCGAGGCTGGCAATATGTCCTTTCGGGCAATGAATTTGCATGCCTACCCCAGGCCGGTAATATCTTTTCATTTACTTTGATTTATCATTTTATGTTTAATAAATAATATAAAGATATAGCGACAAAATATCTAACAGAAAGTACCTACAGTTGACTTGAAACTAATACAAAATGGGAGACATGATGCAACAAGGTGTTTCCAATAAATAAACAATGCTATCTATGATTTCTCTAAATGAAGAACCTAGAGTTTTACAAGAAATATCTATGAATATCTTGTTAAATCTCAAGGCCAAAACCTTGAACATTTTTATCTATTATTTTGGTTCTCTTCTAGTTTCGCTCTTTATCTTTAAGTGCCTAAAATTGAATGCAAGACTCTTAGAACATGTGGTATATTCCATAGGCGTGCAAGACAAAAATAAGCCTTTAACAATTTTCATAACCTATAACTTTAAGTCTAAAGGGGACTTTCTTTCCCTAAGAGATGAAAAATAAAAAGATTCCTCCTATACAGTGTTTTAAAATGCAGCAACCCAACGCGGCCACTTAAGCTATCCGAAGCGGCTGAGCGCTCCACTTTTTGCCGATTACGTTGACCCATGTTATCACCCCAATATTTGTGTATAAATGTCTTGTTGTTACTGGAAGAGGTAATATATGTGAGTGTTGTAGTGATAATTTTGTCACCGCATCTTTTTAATAGAATATATGATCCTCATGAATTCTTGTTAAACAGATATTTAGACTTCGCGTGTTATGAGAATAACACTTCAACATAAATCCCATTAGTAATTTTAGTTGTTTACGCTTTTGAAAATGATCTCCTAGGCATCCGAAAGTGGAGATGCAAAAACATAGTTTTACAAAACATTAGAATTAATGATTGACAAACAACTTGTAAGAAATAATACGATAAAACAAATAAACAAGATTGCTGATTTCTAAGCGGCCTGCATTTTTCTTATAAATTTCTATGATGTGCCAGGATTACAGAGTTCACAACCCTAAACCCTTTTCGGAAAGAACAAGCTCCTTGCAACAATTAAGTAATCAAATATACATAACCAAATCTTTTTTCCCCCTTATAGGAGCACTTACAAAGATGGAAGGAGCAAATTATATCGCATCCAAAAATGAACTTAAACATATTATAAATTTATAATCATTCAACATACCAAAAAAATGTAGCTTTTTTATGGATAAATCAAATTAAACGCATGAATTACCTTGGATCCCAGAGTGAAAGATCCCAAACCCAAACCAATAGAGATAGTTATTCACAGGCGTGAGATCGTAGACATTCAGATATATATGCGTCCTGCTTTTGCCCTTGTCGCCTCCTTTCATCGATTCCTTTGCTGAAGTCGATTTATTAATAATCGAAAGCATTTTGAGCCCCAGAATTTCCTAAATTTCACCCAATTCGACGCCTTGAACGATCGAATTCTAGCTGGAATTGGGGATTAGGATGGGGGATTAGACGCATTTCGAAGGGGGAAAGCCTTTGATTTGGGGGAAATTTAGCAAACCCTAGGAGAGAGAATGTGGGCCTCTGTTTTTTTTTTCAATTTAATGCCATGTGCCAAGTACTTATTTTTGCATATTTATTATTTTTTTTTAAATTCGTTTTTGGATTATGATTGAACTTTAAGTTCTTCATAATATCCGGGTGTTTTGATGTCCGTACAAAGTTTAAACGGCTAAAAAAAAAACTTCAAATTATCGGATGATTGGGTTTTGTTGAAAGCTTTTTGATGTCTGAATCACTGATAAACATAAAATGACAAAGAATAAACTGAAATAATAAGATGGTATACAAACTTCCCCTCTCAATTTTAGCGCTGCTATTGTCGTCATAAAGGATTGTGCGGTCAATCTGGATAAAATACAAGGTTGTCCATGTTAAAAGTTGGTTATAGCCTTAAGATGATTTAGCGCAGCCAGAAATCTCTTTCTCGGATGAATAAATTAGTCAAGTAAAGTACATCAATTTCTCCGCTTGGAGAATGATGAAGGAAAGAGGCCGGCCTTTTACGTTAGGCGGCGGCAAAAGGTACGTCCCCCATCTTTTTATTCGACGATCTGCACCTTCCAACTTGATCTCCATCTTCAAATTTGTAGATATACCAAATTTCATATCATTACAATACCATTTCATCGTTGATTTAGCAATGTAAAAGTTCTATTTTCGGTGAACCGTTAATTTTGCACCCGCTAAATCAACGGTGAAGAGATGTTGGAATCACATGAAATTTGGCCTATTGGCATATTAGACGATGAAGATCAAGATGACTGGTGCCGATCGCGGAATAAAATGATGGAGGACGTGATTTGTGCCACCACCTAACGCAAGCCTCAAGGGCCTCTTCCCTTCATTATTGTCATCAATTTCTCCACTTGGTACGTTTTGAAATAACATGTACAATACTTCAATTCAAAATTAGACTGGAATCAAAACTCATAAAGAGTTTGCATTATAAGTGTTGGATAAATCGTCAACCCCCTTCCCGCTCCCGGCCCTTGTCCCCGCCGTGCAAAAAACAAAACAGTTTTTTCTATTGTCAAAAAACATCTGTCCTCGAAGCAATAGTCAAAAACCTGTGGAAAAATTTCATGCAATATCTGTAATTTCCTACGATATCTAAATAGGTCATGGATATCACACGCAATTGCATAAATACCGCGGTTGTATATCGCTTAATAACTAGATATAACATGCAACCATACAGATAGTGCGGGCATGAATTTTTTGATAACCGAAAATTTTCCTCGGGGTTTTTTACTGCCGCTTTGAAGACAAGGAGTTTTTGACAGCAGGAAAGACTGTTTGGGGGTGTTTTTGACTATTTATCCTAAGTGGAGAGACATCATATGCTCATTTACCAAGGTTTAATGTTCTTTTCCAAGGAATTTTCTTGGTCTTGAAGAAATGAATAAAAAAAGATCAAATTATGTTAACGCTGACGACAAATGAGTCAAACATGTTTGTTTTATATTTTATCCAATGTTTGGGGGGTATGAAAGTCGTCATAGTTGTGCTTTGTCTCAATTATTTATTTGTCCCACGTGCTACATGAATGTTTAATTTTAGGACCTAGTCTCGTCATGTCATGGGGCTGACCTGATTTATTTTTCTCCCAAAAGTACCTTTATTTTTCCTATTCTAAAATCAATTATTGAAAAATAATTTACAGCTAAATATAGTATATCTTGGAATATTTTCAGTCTTCTCCGAATAGATCCTTATAATTAAGGTTTTTGAGGTAATTCCTGGGATCCCTTGAATCGTGTGTTATGTTCTTGTGTATGAGAAAAACGAGAGAGCTGACAAAGTAAGAATTACTCCACGATGAAATGTGTTTATGTAAAGAATTTAGTGTTCTTATAATAAAGAAAACTATTGTTCGCTAAATGGTCATAAAACACATCATTATTGGCCTAATAAATGAGAACGTTTTTTATGGAGGTCCTTTTCTGATCTCCCTCAGATGTTGTCTTCCGTCGATCTCCCGGTAAATTCTGAGGGGGATCCCCTGTTGTGTGTGGATCTCAATGGTTTTTTAGGAGATTTGGTGATTGGAGGAGTTTGACGCCAAGTACCTGCAAAGAAGTCCCGGGGTGGTTTGATACCACCGATGACCCCCCGACGATCAAGTTAGTACTAGATCCGAGCAGCGTAACGGCTAAGTGGAGTCAAAAATGGCTTGCCTCACCCTTCTGTGATTGGGGTTTATATAATGGTGGAGGCACGCAGCAGCAGGCGCGAGAATCTCGCCAGCAGTTACGCTCCCGACGTCACGCCCGCGTAGAGAGCGGATCGCCCATGAATGGGGATCGTGAAGGCGTGGAACGTGGGATGTTGCTGGCGGAGAATCCGCGCATGGCGAGATTAGCAGAGCTGCGGTTACGCCTGGGAGTGGCGGAACTGGTCGGAGGACCGAGGAAGACAGCCTCGGCAACGGGGCTCGGGGACGAGCGAGAAGGCCGAGGAGACTTGGTCTTGCGGCAGCTCGGGGCGAGTTGAGGGGCCGAGGAGGCCAATCTGTGGGGAGCCCCGAAAAGGGTCAGCTTGCGCTGGCCGACCGGGTACAGGGGTGGCATGGTCGGCCTTTGTTGGCCCTTTCTTCTGAGTTCTGGGACGCGTCGTCCGCCACGTGTCCTGATCTTGAGGGTCACCAATATTGTGCATTATCATTAGCCCCTCACTCTTGTCCCGACCAGCCAACGGGTCGGGTCAGGAGTGGATCGTCGGGCCGCCCGGGGCGAGCTTCCTCCTAAGGTTTCGTCGGAATGCGTCCCCGGGCCGTGAGCTGTCTTTTCTGCCAGCGAATCAGGGCGAGATCCCTGCATTTAAGGAGGGTGCGCCGGTTCGTGTATCTTTCCTTTGAAGTGACGGCCCACGTGTCGAGCGTCGGTTGGCTGACGCGACGTGCACAGACCTGCGACGCCTGAAAGGGTGCGGTCCAGTGCGGGAATGACAAGTGGAGCAATCGAAGCCGTTGGATGCAAGGAGGCGTCTTGGCTGGAGATGAAGGGCGTCGTTAGATGAGGTCGCTCGTGGTGATAAAATAGGGTGGGGCCCGTTCCAGGGCCCTTACTCCTTCATATTCCCCGTTCCAAGTCTCGGTTGCTCGGCGCTTGTCTTCTTCCTTCCACTTTCGTTCCCCGAGGATCATTCTTCCTAAGGTTAGATGTCTTCTCTTGTCGAGTCAGTAGATGTCGTTGAGGGAGGTTCTAGGAACCCTTTAGGTAAGCCTGAGTCCTCCCGGGAAGCAGGGGTTGGCCCCTTTTCCCGGGATCATGTGGCAGGGGCAGCCCCAAGGAGGAGGAGGTAGATGCTGCCCCTAGCGTCTTGTGTTGGATAAGGCATGAGGACGAGCTCGCCAACCCTCGGGCTTGCTTCCACATCCCCTCACGCTACGCTCCGCCTGGCCAAGAAGGGAGAGAGGGCGGACCAAGTAATGCGCAGGGAGATCGCCTTGTATTTGGAAGTATTTTGGGGTGGAATGTGTCTGCCCTTCTCTCCTGAGGTCGTTGAAGCATTGAACTTCTTTGGGATAGCCCTCGGTCAGTTGGTGCCAAACTAGTGGAGGATTCTCCTCGGGTTCCTGGTCCGCCTGAAGTTACAGGCGATCCCCTTCAGCCTTTCCCTCCTTGATTCTTCCCTCGTCTTCAAAAATCACCCCGGTGGTCGAGCGGGCGACCCGAGGTGGGTCTATCTCTCTTTCAGAAAGCGACCAGGGGGCGCCGCCGGGACGGGGGTCATGGCCCTGCCTTCTTCCATTCACGACTGGAAGAAGAAGTTCTTCTTCGTTTCCCCTCCCGAGGGCGAGGACTGGCCCGTGCCTACAGAGTGGTCGAGGGAGAAGCACTTACCGGGGAACCAGTCCAGTGACCCCGTCACGGTGAGAGTGGCGTCGTGGGAGCCCATCCCCCATTTCGACGTGCTGTTGTCTGAGAGGGTTCTGAGTTGGGCCGGGCTCAGCCCCGTTGAGTTCGTCGGTAAGTTTAGGTTTTCTTTTTTGGTTCATATATTGCCTGTGTCGCTGACTCCCTTCACACTTGGTTCTGTGCAGGACCCATGGATATAGACTCGCTCCGGGCTTCAATGCGCCAGCCGAGGCCGGTTGCGAAGGTTGGGGGCACCGGCTCTTCCTGTTCACAGCCTGCCACGGCTCCTTCTCCCCCAGCGGTAGTGCCCCGTGAGCACTCGGAAGCGGGCCTCGCCCTGGGGCCCAGCAGAACGTCGGGTCGGAGGCGGGCTCGGATTCTGGAGGACCCGGCCTCGGAGGAGGAGACCGACTCTCCCTCAAGGCCGCTCAAGAGGAGATCTGCCCGGGGACCGTTTTCGCCGATAGCGGTGGAAGAAGACGGTCTCCAGTTCGTCGTGCCTTCGGGGCTATCCGTCGCGGATAGCCTGCTGCATGAGATAGAGGTTTCGGCCGGGGGTAGAGTCCCCGGGGGGACCTTCAAGGCTCAGCTAGCGTCCATCGCCCAGGAGTCCGTGCAGGTAAGCGCTTGTCTTTTATTATTATTTTTTTTTTTTGAGGTTCGGTGCCTCTCTCATCTTCCTGACCTCTCTTCTGCTTTTCAGGTCCTTCAGCACGTCGCCCTCGCCCTGTGCATAGAGGACGAGGTGGTAGCCCCGGTGATGAAAGCTGCCGGCCAGCTCGCCTCACTGGAAGAGAGCTTCAAGCGGGAACTGGAGGCGATGAAGGCGAGGGCCGTCGCCCTGGAGGGCGAGGTGGAGGCTGGGAAGCGGGAGGTTGCCCGGTGCCGCGAGGCCGTCGCGGCTGCTGAGGCTAAGCTTGAGAACGCTCAGGTGCTGGTCAGCAACCTGAAGAAGACAATGAAAACCCTCCGGAAGGAGCCGGGGGCGGTGGCCGAGCGGGCGAAGTCGGTCGACCTCTCGGAGGCGAATGCGGTGGAGGGCTACAAGAAGTCGAAAGACTTCTATGATGACCTGGCCGTCGCCATGACCCTCATCTGGCACGAGGCCCTCGACGCTGTTAAGACCCGGGTGCCGGGGTTCGCCGACGAGGAGCTCCGGGCCGAGTACCCTCTTGCAGACACCAGCGGGCAGGGACAGGAGATTCCTGGCGAGGAAGTCGCCGAGGACCCGGCTCACCTCGTGGTGGATGTCGAAGGCCTCGAGGTCACTCCTGGCCCCGAGGCCTAAAGCCCATGTCTTCCCCCTCCTTTTTATTTTGCTGCGTCTGGAATTTTGTAAGCCTCCGTGCATTTTGTGAGGCTGGGGAGCCAAAAAAGACCCTCTGTAAAGCCTACCTTTTAGTAATAAAACTTTTTCTTTCTTTGGTTTCATTGATTTGCGTTTTTGTCTTTTGTTCATGAAGAATGCTTGTAAAATTTTTCTTCTTGCGCTGTTGGGCTACCATGTCAGGTCGGCTATCTGCCTAGCGATCGTCCGTCGAGTTGATTCAAGCGCTGCTGAGGAGAAGGCGTCTCCATGGCCCTGAAGTCGAGGGGAGATCGCTCGAGACTTAGACAGACCTGATGCCCCCAGTTGGCAGCTCGGACCGTCTGCGTGTGGTGGGCAGAGGGTTGTCCGCCTTATATGGGCCGAGGATGGATGGAGGCTGCTCCGTTGCCCTTTGGCGAGGGCTTCTGATTCCTCAGGATGGGGATCGAGCAGGGTCACTGCCCAGTGCCTCTTGGTGAGAACTTTGATCCCAGGCGTTGCGGTAGGGAAACTACCCGCCGAGGATAACTGGGCGGGGATGGCCGGGCAGTGAAGCTGCGCGGTTGCCTCTTGTCGAGAGCTTTGATCTCTGGCGTCACGGCTAGGGAGCTACCAGCCGAAGATGACCGAGCACGGTAGCTGCCGGTTGCCTCTTACGAGGGCTTTGATCCTTCAGGACGGGGATCGAGCAGGGTTACTGCCCAGTGCCTCTTGGCGAGGACTTTGATCCCTGTTGGTTGTGGTAGGATGCTACCAGCCGGGGATAACCGAGCAAGGACTCGACTTCCTCTGGGAGTACTTTGGTCCTTGGCGCGGGAGGGGCTGTAGAAGCCTACCAAGGACCCTTGGCCGGGAAGGGTTGCTGCCCGGTACCTCTTGGCCGGGCAGGGTTGCTGCCCGGTACCTCTTGGCGAGGGCTCTTGTCCTGAAGGATAGCCGAGCGAGGGATCCTCGGGCTCGACTGCCTCTTGGAGGGTTTTCTGATCCTTGGCGTTGAGGTAGGGAAGCTACCCGCCAGGGATAGCCGAGCGATGGTTGGGCTCGACTGCCTCTAGGAGGACTTTCTGATCCCTGGCGTTGCGGTAGGGAAGCTACCCGCCAGGGATAGCCGAGCGATGGTGGGGCCCTGCTGCCTCTGGAAGGACTTTCTGATCCCAGGCGTTGCGGTAGGGGAGCTATCCGCCTGGGATGACCGAGCAGGGCAGCCGATAGGTTTCCTCTTGGTGAGGGTTTATGTTCCTTAGCGCTAGTGGGCCTGAGGAGGCCGGCTAATGATAACCGAGCATGGTAGCCGCTCGGCCGAATCTTCATGAGGTTTCGCCCGACCATCACTTGCAGACATGAGGAACAAGAACGGTCAGCATGCGCATTGAATGGGGGGGTAGGTGAAGCGCCAGGGTCGCGTTGCTTCAATTTCGTCGGAGGAGGTTTAATGATCGCCGCGTGGCGACGACTCCTTGGGCGAGAGCGGGCGAGAGTTGGGTTCCCTTGGGGGCGCAGCGGGCTATATAAGGTTGACGGAGTACTATTCCTTCCTTCCCTTGTAAACAGAGCGTTGAGAATGGAGGACTTCCCCTTTACCATCCCCGAGATCATCAATTTCGAAGACGTGTACCTGTATGACCAGAACTGCACCGAGGACACGGTGCAGTTGGTGTACGGGAGCATCGAGGACCACTTTGGCCGGTTTCTCCCCCGCCGTTCTTCCCTGCTGCAGCTGCTGATGTACTCCATCTGGAGGGCGTCGCTGGGGCTCTACAACCCCCTGTCCGAGCAGCTCTATGACGAGGCCGTGGGCAAGCTGCGGTCTTTGAGGCGCTTCGGCCTCATCTCCGCGAACCGGCTAGCTCGCTCTGAGGCGCTCGTCCGCGAGTGCTATGAGTTGAGGCTCGGGATCAACGCGTGTGGGGGGAACCGAAGGGAAAGGTTGGATCTCGCGAGGCCTCCGCTGGCGGAGATCTTCACCGAGTACCATGAGCAGTGCTCTCTGCACCCCCTTCCCCAGTTGTTGTAATATTTTTTTTTTTTTTGCATGTACGGCTGAGGAACCCATAATACCCCCCTTTTTTTGAATAAATAAGATTTTTTCTACTTTCTTCGCAATGTTCTGCTGATCTTTATTAAATTGACAATATGCCCTAGGGAGAGTTTACATTGCCTCAAAAGAAAAGTACATGCTAATAGATGACCCTATCAGCGTGGCCCGAGCTTCCTGGCAGCTTGCTGGTCTCCATGCTTGGCACCGGGTACGGGGTTATCCGGGCGCCTGACTGGTCGTCTGAGGAGACGAGCATGATCTGGCCGATGGTCAGCTCGGCAGGAGGAGGACGCGGCCTGCCGTTTATCCCTTAAGTAGGCGGCGAGGTGCCCCGATCGGATGATCTCCTCGATGTAATCCCGGAGTTGCTTGCAATCCTCGGTGGTGTGGCCCAGCGTCCGGTGGAAGGTGCAGTAAGGGCCCCGGGTCCGCTTTGAGGCCTGACGCGGGATTGGAGGGAACTTGAAGAACCCTTCGCCTTGGGCCTCCTCCAGTAACACTGCGAGGGAGACGTTGAGTGGGGTGTACTCCTGGAACTTCGGGTGATAGGGCTGCTGACGCTCCGGCCTCACCTCCTGAGCCCTGATCTTCTGGTCGGATCGCTCTGCCCGGGGGAGGTTCGCGTTCACCTCTGACTCTAGCTGAACCTCACGCTCGGTCCACGCCTTGACCTCGGCCATGGTCTTAGGCTGTGCCAACGCGAAAGAGCGCAACCACTCCTTGTGCCTCAGACCAGATCTGAGCGCCGTGATGACGGTCTCATCCCGGTGCTCGGGAACCTCGAGGAGGGCGTTGTAAAAGCGGGTAATGTAGGCCTTGAACGTATCCTTGTCTCCACTCTTAATTGTGAAGAGGTAGTCGACCGTGCGCTTCTGCCGACGGTTCCCAACGAAGTGGCCGAGAAACTGAGTAGCCAGCTCGTCGAAGGTCGAGATTGAGCGAGGCTCAAGTCCTCGGAACCAGTCCCGACCAGAACGGATGAGGGTGGCTGGGAAGGCCCTGCACTGGACGGCATCAGAATGGTCCTGGAAGCTCATTCCCGCGGTGAAAGCATCCAAATGGTCTTTGGGGTCGGTTTTCCCGTCGAACAGAGAGACCTTCGGGGGTTTGTTGCGCTAGGAGACGTGGACAACGAGCAGTTCCTCGGTGAGCGGTTTGGTGAGCGAGTCGGCGGCGTACTCGGCCCTGTCGGCCGAGAGGTGACCTTCCCGGCGCATGCCTTCGATCTTCTTCTCGAGGGCGTCGAGTCAGCCGTGGTACCCCGAGGACTCGGCGCCTCATGATCCCTGGCCTCTGCTGTGGGAGACCTGCGTCTGGGCACGGCTCCGGTTCCTCTCGATGAGGTTCCTCAGATCCCAGAGCGCGGTGGCTCTCGAGCCGTCGTGGCGAGCCCCTTCCGTGCGACCCCGTCGGGGGAGAGGGTGCCGGTCATTCCTGTGGGCATGCGAGGTGACCGACATCTCCTTAGGGGGGAAAAGGTCGCGAGGAGGTTCGAGGCGTGGTGCTCCGGCGGCGGACCTCGGGGTGGAGCCGCGAGGCGCCCAACGGGCCTCAGGGAGTATCGGTCCGTGAGATCCGTGGCCAGGAGTCACAGCCTGCCGGTGGTCGGCCGTGCCGACGGGGGCAGAGCATTCAGGATGCGGAGGAGCGGCGATGTGGGGCCTAGGCCCGGCCGTTTGGGCGCGGACGAGCGCCTCCACGAGGGACTGTAGCCGATCTATTTGGCTGGCGAGGGCGTGGATGATGGTCGCCGGAGGGGGTTCATCCGCGCCTCCGGTGAGGGGGAGGCGACGACTAGTACCCGAATCTTCAGGATGGCCGCTTGCCATGTGGACGGAGATCGGAAGGCCAACTTTGTTTTCGTGGAGTTTGCGTTCGACTACGCCAACTGATGAAGGTCGTTTTCAGATCTCCCTCAGATGTTGTCTTCCGTCGATCTCCTGGTGAATTCTGGAGGGGATCCCCTGTTGTGTGTGGGTCTCAATGGGTTTTTAGGAGATTTGGTGATTGGAGGAGTTTAACGCCAAGTACCTGCAAAGAAGTCCTAGGGTGATTTGATACCACCGAGGACTCTCCGACGATCAAGTTAGTACTAGATCCGAGCAGTGTAACGGCTAAGTGGAGTCAAAAATGGCTTACCTCACCCTTCTGTGATGGGGGTTTATATAGTGGTGGAGGCACGCAGCAGCAGGCGCGAGAATCTCGCCAGCAGTTACGCTCCCGACGTCACGCCCGCGTAGAGAGCGGATCGCCCATGAATGGGGATCGTGAAGGCGTGGAACGTGGGATGTTGCTGGCGGAGAATTCGCGCATGGCGAGATTCGCGGAGCTACGGTTACGCCTGTGATCGGCGGAACTAGTCGGAGGACCGAGGAAGACGGCCTCGACAACGGGGCTCGGGGACGAGCGAGAAGGCCGAGGAGACTTGATCTTGCGGCAGCTCGGGGCGAGCTGAGGGGCCGAGGAGGCCAATCTGCGGGAAGCCCCGAGGAGGGCCAGCTTGCGCTGGCCGACCGAGTACAGGGGTGGCATGGTCGGCCTTTGTGGGCCCTTTCTTCTGAGTTCTGGAACGCGCCGTCCGCCACGTGTCTTGATCTTGAGGGTCACCAATATTGAGCATAACCGGTTTTAAAACGAGTTTATGGATTTTTAAGTAGATTTTTTTATAATTTGAGAAAATATTAAAAGTCGGTCTATGTTAATGACCTTAAAGCTAATTTATAGCCATTAAAACTTACCAAATATAACTCTAATTATATCCTTTTATGGATTGAGATTTTTTTCTTCCTATTTTCTTATTTTTGGGTTGGGTTGTTTTTTTCTTTCTTGTGTGTGCCCGCGCGGGACGGCCGGGGGGGGGGGGGATAATGTGTATTTTGCAGCCTTAATGTTTTCGATGTCCGTTTAATTAAATGTGCATTTTAAATGATTCAGCATAAATATATTGCTTTGATACCATCTTAGCATGCGGTTTGAATTTGCAAACTTCTGGTCCGCATACGAACTCTTTTGTCTGGTTAGGAATTATCGCGTTTACCTTGGGTTATCATGGTAAAGTGAAGAAGGAAGTTTTCTCTTGAATCCCATCATAATCAATTTGGGTAATTAAGCATAATAAGTTCCCCAGTCATGATTAACAAATAGTTACTTAGTTGACCATGCATGCATATGGTAGGAAGCTTAATATATCATCATTTGTTTTTCCATTAATGCGCCCTTGCAATTTTCTTTCTAGCAAAACACCACAACTGTCGAATTATGTCAACCAAGCTCACGGAGTGCATTTTACAAATTTCAGAATCACCCATTCACATAGGACACAACCATTTACCTTACAGGTTTAGTGTAGTCGTCCAATCTGCCATCCATTATGCTATATATTGAGACACTCTGTCTCATGTGGATGATGAACAGTGGATACATTCAATTATTCTTACCGGACCCAATAAGGTGCGGAAAATTTAAAATGGCTCGTGACCCACGAATCCGATACGCAGCCTGATCATAAGCTAATGCGGCATCTATCGCTGTATCAAACGTACCAAGCCAAACACTGGCCCCATTTTTCCCCGGATCTCTGATTTCCGCCACAAACTTCCCCCATGGCCGCCGCCTGACTCCTCTGTAATGCCTATCTTCAACCGCAGTCTGCATCGATGTCGTTTCCGGCTGGACAGAGTCTTCTAGGAGGTACCGTCGGATGGAGTCAAGGGCCGCGAGTTCGGCCGTGGTGGGGCCCACAGGGTTTTGCTCTTGATGGCTGTACATTTTGAAGATGGTTTGCAAATAGTTTCTTGCTGTTGTGAAAATAGAGGAGCAAGTGTTGTGTTGTGTTGTGTGTGTATTTATATAGCTATGGTTTGCATGGAGGGTTTTTCAAAGGTCAGAGTTGTGAATGAGGCTTGAAGTTTCCATTTTTGTTTGAGCACGTGCTTAATTATATTTTAGAGGTAGAGTTAATTATATTATATGAAAGTTTGTGAAGGAGGTTGATTTGGTCGTTTTATTCGTTCATGTCATCAGTTGGCAACTTGGCATGTGACTTGATTCGGTTTTGTATCTTTTTGAATTTTATGTGATGATTTCTTTTTCTTTTTTATTAATTATAGCTCTAGGCTGGCACACACTTCAAGACTTCAAGTGTCGGGCCCGGGCCTTGCTCACAGCACAGTGCCACACGGAACAAAATATCACGCCGAGGAACAGGGCCATCTGCTGAATCCGTGGGGGCCACCTCTTGAATCTGTAGGACCTACTCTAGAACAATGAGATCGGTCCCTGAATCACATTTCAAAAGAGACCGAACTACATTATAAATGTAATGATACCACCCTCAATTAAAAAGACGCATTTTAAGTGAACCGGCATTACAGGAGCTTGAGAGATTCGTAGTTAAGCATGCTCAAACCAAGAGCAGCCAATACCATCTGTATTGTGACGTTACATCAAGCTCAAGGGATCAAATTAATCTTTTTTTCCTCTTTTTTTTTTATAATCAAATCCCTGCAGTATGTAGGCTGCAAAAGAAATGGATACTAACTGATCAAGCTAAGCCCCAAGCTTGATCGACTGTAAAAGAGGATAAGATTTATCATCCAATCATTCATGTAAAATGCGAGATCGGTCAGATTTTGTTAGTATTAAACTGGTAATCAAAATATAACCTTGCTTGTAAGAGTGCAAGCTGCCAAGTAGGGAGGAAACAGATACGGAAAATCCCAGATGAAGTACCTGTATTTGCATCCGCTATAACAGTTGATGCATACGAATATGGTAACATCTATATCAGTTTCGGATCCAAATCCGACTTTTATTTTCAAGTATGGCAGGCAAAAAATACAATATTTGACTTTAGCGGATTTAGTTTTTTCCACTATCCATTTCATTGTATTAACGCGATCTGACATTTGGCAGCAACAATCATTTTTACCATTGATATCTACATTTACATCTGCCAAAAAAACTGTCGGATTCATGTATGGCTACACCTCTATCCGCTCGTATCTGATTTTTTTACATCCCTGCAAGCAGTAACGGTAAAAGAACCTTGATGTAGGATCTTCTAGTAGCAAATAGATGATTTGGGACCCTCGGCTATTGCATATGATTTCTGCAATAGTCATATGCATTATTTTTATTTCAAAAAAAAAATATTGCATTTTTTTAGAATTATTTTATTTTTATTTTCTTTTTGAAAGGTTGCATATGATTGAATTTTTAAAATAAACCATATATATAAATGACTTTTTCAGAGTGTCACATAAGATTTGCAACTGATTAGTCTCTGATCAAGTTTAATTATAATAGTTAGTTGTTGGACTTAATTGCTATGAAAAGTTTTGAATGTGTGTGGCAGCGTGGAGGAGAAAAATTTGTAGATGAAAGATTATGTGAGGACCCTTTTTATTTGAATAAATATTTGTATCTATTTGTAATGGATGGTTGTTTTTAAAAAAAAACTACAATGTAAATACTTTGGAATTTAAGAGATGATATGGAAATCCTAACAATTAAGATTTTTTTCCCTTTTTTGGTTTTCTGGAATTTAGTTGTAACCACAGAAATAATGAACACACATGTACATGCTTAAAATCTAGCGTCTATAAATATATATTATGCCAGACAATCTGAGCATAGATGCTTAGATAACTATTGGTGGGGTGTAACTAGGGATGGTAATTGACTCGGGTTCGATTAGAGTTCTGTTTGGTATCAGCTCGTTAAATCTCGGTTTATTAATTAATGAGCCGTATATGAGTCAGAAAGCATGCCTCGTTTATTAAACGAGCCAAACTTGAGCTCAGCCAGGCTCGTTCGGTATTTACTCGAGTTCGGCGCGATTACGCGGTTTGAAAAAAATAGTAATATACAATATAGAGCAGATTTTATACAGCTCTTATGACACTTAATTCAATTAAGAAACAATATATAAAGTGCAACTGAAATGACCCTGAAATCCCTATACAAATATATAACTTGTTCAACATATAGAAAGGAATTTTCAGTCTGATTAGGAGTTATAAGTTAAAATTGTTCAACAAAAACAAAAAACAACTTATAGCTCACTGATTAATTCTTTACATTGTTGTTCTTTAGCCTGCAAATTCGAATCCCATCCGTACCAATTATTTTTCTTAACTTTTCGAAAGCGTAAGAGCAGACGAAATATAGCACATGGCCAAAACCACGAGGCTGTCTCAAAATCTCGACCGCGCAAAATATCCCCAAAACTGCAATTTACGGTCGGATTTGCTCCATCTGCCTCCGTGCTTTACCGTGCGTCCTTTTGACTCCCCTCTACTCCATTTTACACTAAATTTTTCCTGATTTCAACCGGAGACTTCACAACCTTTCATCTACCCCATTAACACAATTTAATCTTTTTTTTAATTCACACACTCTCGGTTTTACCCTATAAATACCACCTCTGTAACGACTCTGAAATCTTAGTACGAAAATTGTTCTCTTAAAATACAGAATAGAATTTCACAGCCTGGGTACAAATTATAAGTTAATTTTGTTTAAATAAATCAAGAAACAACTTGTAGCTCGTTGATAAAGCCTTACACTGTTGTGATATAGCCTTGTGTTCGAATCCTATCAGACACATTATATTTTTCTGATTTTCCTTTTAAATTTTTTGGAAGCCCAAAAGTTTATAAAGGCAAGAACACGTGTCCAAACTCCGATGGCTCCTCCTCACCAAACGACCGGCGAAAACATCAATTTGGCCGGCACCGACGGCCCCCTTAATTTCCTATCTATCATCTTTTTAATGTATTTTAATTCATTTTTTTAATTCCAAAACCCTAATTCCATACTATAAATACTATCTCATACCCTATCCTTTCCTCATTCTGAAAATTCTGGCTAAAATTCTCTCAAAAGTTCTTAGGTGCAAGTGGAGTTAGCAAACAAGTAACTTCCGGCGAAAATCGAAACCGATTCCGGAGCTCTCGCAGCATCCCAAAGCTTTCCCCCACTTCTTCTTTCTCTTCTTAACAAAATCAAGCGGCAAGTCCCTTCCAATCTCTCTCTTTCTTCTTGAATAGTTTTTTTTAAAACATGTCGATAAGTGGAGTTAATATCGACATTTTATTCTAAATCCTCGAAATTACACTTTTTCTTAAACATTGCCCGTTCACTACACCTTACTTGTTAACATAAAACTAATGTTTAAAATCAACTTTCACTCAAAAATATCATGAAACATAATTTTAATTTAACTTTTACATTAAAATACCATGAACTTTATATCTACCATATTTAATTGTTTTGCTTAATTATATCTTTAGAAAACATCACGGGGTAACGACCTACTTCTCACATACACACATGGTTTCTATAGCACGATACTTTTCGAACGTATTTTTAGTTACGAACACAATATTTCATTAAAGTATCATCT